>BTHU01000010.1:13074251-14461751 GCA_036184795.1 Tokudaia tokunoshimensis | reverse complement strand
TATGGTTGGTAATTCAGTGCCTTAGCAGGATTCAAGGATAGTTGTTAAGGCCTTTTTCTTGTTTTCACTTTGAATGTCATTCTGAATCAAGCATCATTATGTATTTGAATTTTCAACGTATTGTAGTTACACTTTTTGATATCTTATTCTGTTTTTGGACTCTAGTCTTTTAAGAATCCCATTCTGGTTCCTGTTTTCCAGATGTCAGTGTGTAATGCAGATGAATGGCTTATCATGTGTTAGAAAGTAAGAATGCAGCACATCTGAATTCATGTGTTGCTGCCACAGCAACATCAGAGTGAATGTTTAATGCCTAAAGTAGGAAAGAAACAAGATGTCAGATGAGAAGCCTAAGCTTCCCCCTTAAGAAATTGTACAAGGAAGAGCAAGATAAACTCTAGGAGGTGAGACTGATGAAGATATTCAGTACTGCAGAGAACACTAGAGAAGAGAGTATTGGTGAAACCCACAGCTGGTTCTTTGTAAAGGGAAAGTAGATAGCATTTAGCAAGACTAGTGAGGGTCTAACTTCTTCTGCATGTTCCTCTTTCTGTCTCACGCTGCCCTCTTAGTCAATATCTAGATGTCATTATGGAACCTCACGTATGCCGCTGGTTAGTGTCGAAACTCTCCTCTGCTTTGAATCCTGTGAATCCATGAGTTGAAGACCATAAAGGTCTGGAGGACTCCTGAGGCACTTCTGGTGGGAAGCTGTGCCTCATCGCTGTCTCCCCAAATGCTGATATTTTGGGGGGGGGGTCTTGTCTGGAATCTGTCTGAAGTATGGTTGACTCACTTGAAATGATGCTATTTCAGTATCTGTGCTCAAACTGTATTATGTCTCCATGTTAGTGTAGACAGGTTAGAATTTTGGTCCTTGAGTAGATAGGGTCAATGACTATTGTAGAAATTATAGAAAATGGGGTATTAGCCTTCTGTGACCCTAAGACAGGATCCAGAGTCTCAGGGAGAATTGAGGCAGAGTAGAAGATGGGAAATCAAGGGGGCTGTGGAAGGAAAGGAGTCCTCATGCTGACAGCTAATCCCAGACTCCCTAGGTGCCCCGCTCTAGGAGGGGCAGGCGCAGACAGAGCTGTTTCTTCCCATTGGAGAACAGCAAGCTGGGACCCATGCTTTCAGTCTTGCCTGTTCTTCTGAGTGCCCCCACCTCTCTCAACCCTTGTACTTCAGTCTATGTTCAAATATTATTAATGCCTCTCCCCGCCCCCGAAAGATTGACAAGAGGAAATAGCCAGGACACTGGCTACTGACCAGGAACAAAAGGAAGGATGTCACCACTGATGAGGTGGCTCTGGAAGGACAGCAATAGGAAGCTTGCAGATAGTCTTCAACAGTGTAGGTAAGACAGGCCACTTCCCCGAAAGCCACAAACATTCTAAAACTCGCCAACAATGAAATAAATGTCATAGGAGTGATCATATAGTTGTTAAAAATTGAGTTTATGGTAAAAAAACAAAACAAAACAACAATAACAAAAAACCACTTAAAGAGATAACTAACTCTCTGGGCCAGAGCTGTTTCACTACTGAATTTCTTCAAATCTATAAAGAAGGAAATCTACCAGTTAAAATCATCGCCAGAGAATGGAAGGGAAAATCTGTCAATTTATTTGCATGAAGCTGCCATTACTATTTCCAAAGCAAGACAGAGACAGTACAAAAAAGAAAACTATAGGCTGATTTCTATGATGAGAACTATTCTCAACAGAACAGTAAATTGAATTCAACCAGGCATGAAGAGAACAATACACCATGACCCTGGGCAGCTTATCAGGCTGGTGTAGTATTTGAAAATAAATCAGTGTATAACCTACCATGTTAACTGTCTAGGGGGAAATCACATGCTCATATCAGTAGATATCTCTCCCTCTGGAAACAAACAACCCACCACCCTCCTTACCACCAACCTACACACATTCACACAAAGTAGAAAGAAACTTGCAACCTCCGGAAGGCATCTGTAAACATCCAGCAGCCACCACCATAGGCAACGGGAAGAGACTTTGAGCCTCAGAGAGAGCTTAAGGCAATCACATCACAGTGGTGCACACCGACAGCCCCAGCAGCTTGTGCATGGGTCGGCCACATGGTGAGACTTGTCTCTGAAAGAAAGATGGGAGAGAAAAGGGTCGGGGTGGGGATTGATAGCAAGGCAAAGAACAAAAGAGGAAAGGAGAGAGGGAAGGGAAGGAGGGAGGGAAAAGAAAAAGGCAGCAGGGTGGAGTGGCCACAGGCTGGCAATGGTGCAAGGAGAGAAAGGTTAGGAATCGAGGCTGAAAGAAGCAACCTTAGCTTTTTTTGGTGTATAAACCACCCTCGTTTGCTGTCTGCTGCTTTGCACGTGTCCACCTTACTTTTGAGGGTCCATGGATGGAGATGGTTTTTCCACATTCACCTCTGTGTATTCAGCAGCTGTCCCTAGAGACCTCCCCCTGTTTATATAACTTTCTGATTTTCCTTTTCCCTCACTGAAGCTCCAAGGTTCCAGTGTCTACCGTTGTCTATACTACTGTCGTAGCTGCCCATTAAAGACAGGACTTATAAAGTCCCTGGCTGCAGTCTGTATGACCATATGCAGGGCTCTGTGTCACAGGGCTTTTACAACTTGCTTCTGCTTTTTCTAGACCCTGGCCAACATTAGTGCATTAGCTTTCACACATAAAGGCTCAAGAGAGTGATCCCCTACAGACAGCGACAGGGCAGAATTCCCAGTATGACAATTAAAGAACACTTGATCTTCATTTCAAGAGCTAATTGTCTTTGTTACAAAAAAAGGCTGAACAAGGCGTTTGATCGGTCACTGGAGGGTCGCCTGGCCCGGGGAACGCACAGGCTCGCACACAGGCTCGCACAGGCTCCGGGACAGTTGGCTCCCCTGCCGCGCACCTTTTAATTGCTGCTTGAATTCCACACAAAGCAGCACAGCCTCCATCCACAGTCAACTTCAGAACAATTTTGACCCCTGGGAAAGAATTTTCTCTAAAGAATAAAATTAAAAGTGAATGTAAATGTTCTAATGAGAAACAGGACATAAATAGGATACATGTGGGAAAGGGAATTGGCTAGGTGACAGTGACTTCTTCTTTTCCCAAGTTCGAGTATGACCTGGCCTCATAGCTCTCTGGTGACATACAGGCTCTCCCCCGCCCCGCCCCCTTCCTGCCCCTGTAATGTTCCCTCCTTGATTTCTGTCCATGGACTGATGCTGGGACCCTGCAGTGGTCTCTGGCGGTTCTGCCCTTTGTTATCCAACACATACTTATAATGGTGAAAGATGGGTCTGAATCCTAATTGAACCCATGCTGAATAGCAGGTTTTACAATTACAATTAAAAGCCCTGTGTCCTTGTGATCAGATTTAGGTCTTTTGTTTTACAGTAAAACAATGATATCACAGTTGGCTCTTAACATGCACCAGGAATCAACTTAAACATCCTACATTCCTAGTGTATTCAGTTCTCTCTACAATCCCAGGAGGACGTGATCATTGCAGGGTAACCCATTGAGGTTAGGCCAGTTTCCCAAGGTAACATTTGCAGGTATAAGGTAAGGCCTGATGTCTAGTGCCACTGGCTAGGCTTCTAGACGGGCTAGTCTGCACCGTGATCCTATACTGCCTGCTATTAGAGCTGATACCCAGAACCTACCACAAGCAGGCAAGAAGAAACTGGAGAGCCTCTAGCTAAGGCTACATCTTGAAATAGTTGGCAAATAACCCTTGTCAGAAGGACAAGAGAATTTTGCTTGTATAATTTTTGGAAAGAAGATACATGTTAATTACATTTTAAACATATGAAAATAATATTTTGGAGAAAGTAATGAGTATTGTGTATCGGCTGGTCAACAGGGAGAAATATGACTCGGTCAGGAATGCTTATGCAATAAGGAAGCAGGTCTTGCTAGCAGGGCTGAAGCTGGGAAGGTCCAGAAGATGAGTCTCAGTGGTTCTGTTCTGAAGCTCTGTGGTCCAGCTGGCTTGCCCACCAACTCCCACATGCACGCTGCTGTTCTCTAGAATAACCACATGACTGAATAACTAAAGACAACTGGTTTGTACAGGCTGGTGTGTGTTACCACGGGACCTCATAGGGAGGGAGAATCCAGAGATGAATTTCAGACCTAGGTTTCTTGACACCATGTTGGAGTATCTGCTGCATTTTATATAAATGGGAGAAGGTGAAGAGGAGAGAGTCTTATACCACACAAGAGAATTTCCTTGAGAGTCAGTCCCTGTTTTGTGAGGTCAGATCACCATGGCTCTGAAGGTGGTGTTGGATGTGGGAGTAGGCGGCCTGACTAACCGAACATCCTTTTCTTTGTGTAGTATGAGCCCAGAGGACCTGGTCGGCCCTTGTACCAAAGAAGAATCTCATCTAGCTCAGCCCAGCCTTGTGTGGAAGAGGCAAGCACTCCCCAAGACAGCCTGGCTCAGGGCAAAGAACAACAGGACCACAGCACCCCGCCTGCGTTCAGCTTCCCAGCCCCTGAGTCCTGGGCCAACACCACCTCATCTGTCCCCTACCAGAACATTCCGTGCAATGGATCCAGCAGGACAAGTCAACCCAGAGAGTTGATAGGTAAGATGAATGGGTGAGTTTCCAGAAAGCTGTGAATTTTTACTCCTCAGCACCTGAATACATACGGGGCGGTTTCCCATCAGTCCCGCCCACGTTCGAATTGCTCAAAAGCCACTGTGTGTTCTTGCAAGGGTGTGTGGGTGTGCTCTCTCTCTCTTTCTCTCTCTCTCTCTCTCTCTCTCTCTCTCTCTCTCTCTCTCTCTCTCTCTCAGAATACAGTGTTGTTTAAATGTCAAAAGATAGGAAACAAGCTAAGTGTTAATCGATGATAACACTGGGACCAAGTTTTAAAGATCTTGAAAGTCAGGTGGTAGAAAATGTGGTGTTTAGCTCCCCTCTCATTAATCCATGCTCACGTAGAACATAAGAGCCAGGTGCGTTGGTGCACATCTGCACCCTCAGCACAGGACAGGCTGAGGTGGGGGATCACAAGTTCAAAGCCAGCTTGAGCTACATAGCAAGGGCTTCTTGGAAAAAACTAAAATGTTTCATTGCAAATGTGTTACAAGAAAGGAGAGTGGCTGTAACAAGCGGACCCTGGTGCTGTTGGACCAGATTTGAGAGCAGAGCGTGAACAGCACATTATTATTGCAGATACAGGCATGTTCTCGTTCACAGTAGCCCAGCCACCCAGACCATCCCTGTTGACATGCACTGCTCCTGTGGGCATGGGTGTTCTTTTATGGTGTTTCTTCAAGAGAGGGGTTTAAAGTGTTGTGGTTTCATATCCTCTTGGACTAAACTGCCCTTGTGCTTACGCTCCTGGAGGTGGAGGAGCCCGTGCGTGCGTGCATGCGCAGGCTACACCTCTGGTTAAACCTGTCGCTCTTCTCTGCTTGTAGCTCCACCCAAGACTGTCAAACCCCCTGAGGATCAGCTGAAGCCCGACAGCGGGGAGGCGTCTAGTTCCTTCAACTACTCGGTGCTGCAGCACCTCGGCCAGTTCCCACCCCTCATGCCCAACAAGCAGATCGCAGAGTCAGCCAGCAGCAGCCAGCAGAGCCCAGCAGGGAGCAAGCCCGCCATGTCCTATGCCAGTGCGCTGCGGGCCCCGCCCAAGCCCAGGCCGCCGCCCGAGCAGGCCAAGAAGGGTAGCGACCCGCTGTCCCTGTTCCAGGAGCTCAGCCTGGGCAGCAGCCCAGGCAGCAATGGCTTCTACTCGTACTTCAAGTGACCCCACTCTCGCTCTCCTCAGAGAATGTGTAGCTCCAGTTCAATCTGCAGGATTGAGGTGGCGGCTCTGTGTGCGTGCCGCCCTCCATAACGTTCACTGCGCTCTCAGACCCCTTGCTGCTAGACGTTTAAAAGTATATTCCATTATTTTGCATTTTTGATGTGAGTCAGAATTTTGACAGCTTTTATGTAGAATAAAAATATTTTTAAATTTGTGTATTGTTACATATGTTTGCATCAAGCTAGCAGCTAAGAGGTTAACTGTGCAACTATTAAAAAAAAAAGAAAAAGAAAAAAGTTTGTCTAAAATGTATTTAAAAAGAAAAAAAATTGTTAAGTAGCATTTACATTTATTCAATAATATTACCACACGCTGGGTTTCTGTACCAGAAATGGCCAGTTGATGTACAAATGTATGTTATTTTTGCTTAAATTCAGTTAAAAAATTTTTAAAAACATAAAGGGGCAGCATCTTCTAAATCCTTTTTTTTTTGATGACAGGATGCTGCATTCTAAAACCTTCAGAGTTTTAGACTATCTGTGACATGCTGTTCTCTCCGTCAGCATAGGGTAGAGGTCAAGGCCTTCCTTGCCCAAGTATTCTGCATGCCACTGGGTTTTGAAATGTGAAAAAAAAAAAGGAAAAAAAATCGAAGCGAACCCCAGTGGCTTGGTCGGGTTTATTTGTTCTGTTTTTGACAAGCAGGACTTCCAGCTTGTTTTTAACATGGAGTTGAGAGTGGTTTTTTTTTTTTGTTTTTGTTTTTTAAAAACAAATCATGAATCTGAAGCATTTTTAGGATTGTTGGTGCTTAGTAGACTTGATAACTATTTTAAAACTGCGTGAATTTAGTGAAAAATCTTTTTTCTCACTCTGCATGTGTAAGTGTTCGTAGCCTGGCCCCCTCCTCCAGGGCAGAAAGACCTGTGCCGACTAAAGGTTTGGGTTTCTTTTCCTCCAGTAAAAGTTTTGGTACCTTATTTGATGTTTACATTAAGATATGACATTACACATGATAATTCTAAGATCTTTCTAATTGTTTGTTTGAGGGATATCATTAAAGAAAAAAAACATTGTCAAAAAATTTAATGAAAATCTAGGGTATGTTTCAGATCCTTTGAATCTTCTGAAATTGATTGACTCAATTAGAAATATGAAATTTAAGCAACTGTCTGCAGAGGTCCTGCCAGTTGCTTTGAATGAACGTTGAAGGAAGAGGCTGTGTCCTCGTGTTCTTTAACACACCTGAAACAATGAGTGTCCTTTGTCATTTCCTGATCCCATAGCTCTGATTTTATATTTCTGAGAAATCTTGAGACTAGAATTTATCTTTTTTTTTTCCCTTTTAAACTAAGATGAGGCCAAGGGATATTTCAAAAGAGGCCGACTTTCCTGCCGATCACTCGAGCATAGTTTTCTGGAAGACTTTTGATAGAACATTTTAAGATGGGTTGGAAGTGGCGAGGGGCCGGCGGAATTAGTCTGTGTGCCTAGAGGTTAGTCTTGGGCGGCCAGCAACAGCCCCCTGTATATAATCCCGCACAGGGTGGGATTAAAGGCTGCGTTGGTTAAGGGGTAGCAAACCCCGGGACCGATGATACAGCCTTTCGGATTCAGTTCTGCCTTGATGCTCAGGGCCGAGCTACCGGCTTCCTGTCTCGAGCTACATGCCTCTTTTGAGCCGCCAGATGTGAACCCACAGACTATAGTGGTGTTCACAGATAGTACAGATCCCAGCAGGCATGGGATCCAGGGAGCCAGGCCACCACACTCTGCGTGACATGATATCATCACAGGCTGGCAGGTTTCAGGCAGAATGAGACAACTCTTGCCACAGGGCTCTGTTTTTCTAACTCTGTGCTCAAGTGAGAAGTAGGACTCACCCATGATAGGGCTGTCTGTGTCCCGTCAGTGATAGCTCCCACGCCCACGCATGCAGACACACAGGACAGCAGTACAGGCCAGGCAAGAGTTGAGAGCCATTTTGCTAATTCAGACAGAATTATACTGTCAGCTTTCGGGTCACCTCTCGCCAAGAGATCATTGCCTACTTTTCTGTTTTTCATACTTGAACCTTTAAAAAAATATATATATCAGTTTTTTAAATTATTTATATTTAGTTAAAGTCACATGTGCACCCTCTCATCTTATGTAAGACACTGATGGTGGGACCCTCGGGATGGGGGAACCCGTCAGGTTGCAGTGACATTCTCAACGTGGTTATGTCTAAGAACTGACACTAGCTACTTACTACTTGACCGCCCTGTTGTGAATGTCGAGGTGTGTTCCCATCTCTTTCCTGCTTCTGCAGCTGGTTGAGGGTTTCTTTCCATGGCTTCACGTTCTGGTTAGAGTACTTATGTTAGCCCAACTCCCTCCTTCCCAGTGTCCCTCCTGTCTCCCGTTCAGGCTCTAAGGAGCCTGTTACGTATGCCCAGCATCTTGTGACAGTCAACAGCAGACCTTACCAGAAGAGCCAGTGCAAGCTGTCGCTTGGGGCTCTATGCAGTTACTCTGGTAGCATTAGCAGGGTTAGTCAGCCTCACGGAAATAGCTTACTTCTTTCATTAGATTCAACTTTAGAGTTCAGATGGAACATATGTACATACATGTGTGTATATATGTGTTTGTTTACATACATAAGCACACATTTATTTTTTTTTTAAAGAAAACTTGATAGGTCTGTTAATGCCCTCTTTTCTCTCCTGAGGTTACTTTACGATTTATTCTCATTTCTTTGTTCTTTGCTATTGGAGGCATTTCCTTGTCCTTGCCAGTACTGGTTTTAGCCATTGCACTACAACTTGAGGTGTTTCTTTCCTCCCTTTCTCTCCCTCTTTCCTTCATCTTTCGGTGCCAGTTCTTTTCGGTGATAATTCAGAGTATTCATTCTATGTTTCTCCCCCTCCCCCTTCCTCTCTTGATCCAAAAATAAATTCCTGATGAGATTTGACAAACCTCATTCACTGTATCATGGGTATTTTCTGGTGTGTTTTTCAAAGAAGTGCATTCCAGCCCTGCCGTTCCTAGTCACAGTATCTTGTCCTTGACCAGTCAGTAGTTAGTTATTGATCATGGAGAGTAAGGATCTCAGTCTTCCTCTCTTCACACAGACATGCTCACTGCCTGGGTCGTCTTGTGTGAGAAGAACAAAAGCGTCCGCCGTGGGTTATTTTTTCTTTTGTCTTGTGCTAATCAAGATTCTAGGGTGAGTTCAGGTTTGATCTAAGCATCAACCGGTCTTTTCTGTCCAGAGAGCTTCAGGGTAAATAAAATAAGGGGAAATCTCATGGGATAAGCATTACCCAATTGAGCACGGTAATCTCTAGAGCCTATTTATTACAGAGGTTTTCCTCTTTCTGAAGGCATTGAAGTCCTGAGGAACCTTGAGCTCATATATTGTGTTATATTGCTGTCGTGTAGCTGATGGTTCTAACTTTGGTATGTTTCTTTTTGAGAGCAAAGCTGAAAACATAAATGAATGTATCTCTAGCCACCGTGACTACGAGTCAGGGTGCTGAGAACAATTTTAGGCTAAATCTGAGTATTCCCATGATTGTAATGGGAAAAGTTAGATTTCCTGAACTAGTTGATTTTTTTTTTTTAAGGAGATGCCCATAAGTGAAAGAATCATTGCATAGTGGAGAGTTTTATTAATAGAAAAATTCTATAAAAACATAAGATTAAAACTTCCCATATAGTAAAACATATACATTACTGCTTTAAAATATTATCTAGGCTGTCCATCCCTCCCCACCCACCTCTCCACCTTCTCACAGTTAAACTTGCCTTTTCTCAGTGAGTAGATACTGTTTTTTTCTTGCCTTTCCCTTGACGTTTGAAAACTCTGCTCCTAATCACCCTACGTGTCTGCTTACATCTGGGTGCAGGTGTCTTGGTAGATCTGACTTGTCATCTGGTCAGTGTTCAGACTGCCCAGAAGTTAGAGAGAAGGCGAATGATGGCTGCTTCAGCTTGTCCTCCTCGTTCAGAGCATCATGGTACTTGGGGTCCCTGTTATACGGGCCTTCAGAGCATCCACTACATCAGCCCTTCACACTGCCCTTTGCGACTTGGCAGAGGCTGCTGAGTTCACACCACTAGCAATTCCAAGACCACAGAATGAGGGGATTTTTACTAAAGTCTGGCATCCTAATAAAACATCAGAAAGTGGCATTATATCATCAAGTCTAAACTAGAATATCAGGTCAAACGATTTTTTTTAAAGTTTTAGTATAACATTCAGATATTTTGAACCTACTGAAAATACCTACTTTAGAGTAATCTTTAACGAGACCCTCATTGTTTAAAAAAAAAGAAAAGAAAAGAAACTTTATATAAGGGAGGTACATAATAGGCTCTCGACTTAAGACTTGTGAGCTGTGGTTACAATCCAGCCCGTTTATCCAGTGGTAAGCCTGAAGCTTCTGAAATGAGTTTCAAGAGAGCCCATGAGTCTGATAGTCTCAGTCATCAGAGTGGTAGACCAGACTTTACTTGCAATTTGTTCAACAGAGAGATTTTATTTTGATACAAATATTAAACATAAAGCATAGTAAGTTTTATATAATTCTATGAGTTCATTAAACAATATTATGAGATTTTTCAGTATGTTTTTTTTGGGGGGGTCTTTTTGGCTATTTCTACCTCATACGAGGTCTCTTCTGTACTTTATTTAGTATACTAGCATGTGGTTGCCTGCCTTAGAATGATGTATGGGAGGGGAAATCAATATTACCTTTTAAGAAAATTTTGATTTTTATGGAATAATTGTTTTAATAATTTAATGTTTGAAACTGAAGGGGTAAGGATGGCAGATTACATACAGTGGTAACTATTTACAAACCTATCATATCTTAAGATTCTAGAATTGTGAGCAAGATCAAGGAAAAAAAAGTGATTATGAAGCTGAAGCTGGCCTCAGTTTTCCCTGGATGGGTTGTTGAAATACAGATGGCCACCATAGTGGTCCAGGAAGCGCACTTTGAAGACCGCTGGTCTAGAGAGAGTCAGGGGTAGGGGGTGGGGGTGGGGGTTATCTCTTTACTCTTGGGTCATTTTAATCATCCTGGCACCTCAAGTGGCCCATTCATTGGAAAGAGCTCTCTCTACCTTTGGGGTCTCTGCTGCCCCTCCTCATTAGGGTGCAGGGGCGCTTTCATTTCTAAGAGTGAGTTTGTTGTTAGCGACGCAGCTGCCTGGCTGTCGTTCGGAAGCTGTGCGTTTGTGGGATGTGCTTAGAGTTGACCTCGATCCCTCCACATGGAGACATAATTGTGGAAAGAAGCCATCGGATGCCCTGAGAGTGTACTTGCACTTGCCCAGACTCTTAGTGCAGGAGTCCCGGTCCTACGGTGGCAGTGACTTGGGGTATCAAAAACATTAGATAGTCCCCAATTAATGGAGTCTATAGTTTTTAATCTTTTTCCCCCCCCTTCTTCTTTGGTATGTGTGTTGGGGCGAGGGCAAAGAATTTACCTTCGTGTTATATGTTTCTCAGGTTAACAAAGTTATTTTAGGTTCTCTGCCATGCCTGCAGGTGTTAGGGAGAGCCTGGGTGTTGTATGTGGCAGGAAAGAAGCAATTGTTTCTGATTCTCTGGCTACCTTGAAGACCTCCTCTGTGTGCCTGCAGAAGAGTTGAGGGAACATACCACCATAGCATGAGTGACTCCTAAGTCTTAGCAGACATGGGTGAGCATGCTATTTTTGAGAAAGAAACTGCCTACAACCTAATAAACCTGACAGGTCTTCGGATAGTTTTGCATTTGTATGTTGTGTCTAATGTTCAGCCTGGGCTGCAGCTTGGCGGGTATTGGGCTCTGTTTCTGGTTTCTAGTTTGGCTTTGAATTTACTGAATTGCTAGCAAGAAAACAATTCTATTTTTAAGGTAATAGAATGTAGAACGGCGTAGGCGTAGAAGTATAATACACAGTGACCATCATAGGATACACAGCTCTAGAGTTCTTGGCTCCCAGGACTTCCTACATAAAGGGCCCGGGAAGCTTCAGCTGCGGGTTTCTCAGCACAGCTTTCCTCTGTGCACTCCCGGCCTATAAGAGACTTTGGGCTATTTGCGATTTGCCTTGCATGATACCACTTTGTATCTTTCAGGAGGGCTCTTTTGTCCAAGTCCCAAAGTGTCAGTTGTACCTAAGATTGTTTTTCAACGACAACCCTCCTCGCTCCCCCCCCCCCAGGAAGGGTCCCTGATTTCCATGTGTCAGGACCACACCTGCTCCTACCTATCCATGTATATGACATGTACATCAAGTACTGTATCTGATTTCTGTGCCAGCCATCTGACCTGATTCTTTGAAACCCATAAAGGTACTGGTTATATGTAATAGTTGCATCCCAGGAGAATAGAGTGGTCCAAATACTTTCTCTGAATTGTAAAGCTAATGGGGTTTGCATTTTAGTAAAGAGTCCTAATTGTCAGTGATACAGGATCTTTCTTTTTAATTTTTTTTATTAAAAAAAATATATAATTCTCTAAATGTGGTCAGCAATGTATAAGATCAGTCACATAGCAGATTCATTCTGGGTCTTCTATTGGAAAAGCCTTCATAAGGGAGGCTGTATATAAAACCACCCTGGTCCATTTACCTTACAAGCACCACTTATGCAGCATCTAATTCAGTATAATCTGTGGCAAAAGTGATAACAATGACTCTGTTCCTTTGCAGTATACCATACCTTGTCTGAGAGGCTCTAATACCTAAAGAGTTTATTCTTAAAAGTTAAGATGGTTTTGTATCATAAGATAACTCCCAAAGCTATCCACCAAGGCTTTTATTTTCTTTGTTCTTCCTCTTTCCTAACTTGGTTTTTGGAGTCCCCTTAGCTAATGCTACTTCTTTAGGACGTTTTCTTTGAGCCCAGGAGTCTACAGTGTGATTCTTGTCAGTGAAGTTCTTTTGTTTTAAAAGATTCATGGTAACACAAAATGTATTTTACTGCTACAACTAAAATGTATTTATAATAAAAAAATGCCTTTTTAATAATTCGGAGGGTGTTTCTTTTGTGTGGACGCTCGTCCTTGGCTTCCCTTTCCCCCTCTAAGCTTAAAGGCGTTGAAGCACACGTTTGATTGAGTTCATCACAGACACGGTGAAGCTCGCGGGGGTGAGAGAGAGCCCAGTGTCAAGAAGTAAAGTTGTGACTTTACAGAGATCTGGGACATGAATCACCAACTTCAGCAGTAGCTAAAGCCTTAAGGCACCAATGTCACTTGGCAGGTGACAGGTACCATATGGAGAAAATGAGCCCTCTTCAAGGTCTCATTCTCCAGGTCTGAATTTATTTTATTTGTTTTTAGCAAATGTTTTGAATTTCTCTCCATGAGTCTTGTACTCATTAATACTGGGCTTGGGTGGCTCGGAATTTGAGAGCTCATTAGTCTAGTATACACTGATATATTAAAGTAGGGTTGGTACTGCACCCCTCAATTACACAGAGGATTGCCCGGAATCCATCAGGTTTCTATTGAAGAAACGTTTGCGTCTTCGATGCTGCGGTTCTGAGAAGCACTAGCGGGTTTCCGACAGCTTCCTGTGCCATATTTTATATTTAATGGCCCATTAGTAAGATGCCATTAGTTCAGCTTGAATACACCGTGTGCGGGTTGCTGTTATGAATGCGATGAGATAGTCGGCCTTTCCCAGTGACAACCGTCTATAATCTGTGGTACAGGATCTGTTCTTGTTCGTTATTTTTTAGATTACTTTTTGCGTCTGGGTGTTCTAACTGTATGTCTGTGCACTATGTGAGTCCCTGATGCCTGAGGAAGTCAGAAGAGGGTGTCGGATCCCCTGGAACTGGTGTTAAGAATGGCTGTGAGCCCTGACCTGGGTGCTGGGATCTGATCCCAGATCCTCTGCAAGAGCACCCAGTGCTCTAACCACTGAACAGCTTCTTCTGCTGCAGGGGGACATTTTGCCTTGTGCTTCCTGGACAGGGTGGACACCTGCCTCTGGATTTTAAAAAGAAAAGCAGTTTCTTCCATGTAAGTGTGGTGGACTTGGAGGCCCTCGAGCTGTGCTCGCTGCGTTGCAGAAGTAACACCTGATCAGTGAAGAAGTGCAAGGCTGATTCTTGCTTTTAGTGGAGATTGTAACTGATTAATCAGAACACCGAGGTGGGACATCCCCCAGAGCGCAGTTGGAAGGCTGGATTGGCAGGAATCGGCTGGGGAGTGGTGCTGCTCTTGGTAAGTCTAGAGTACTCAAGGAGTCCTTGGCCCATTACCTATGCTACTGCTTGAATTACATGGTTTTGTCTTATCCAGTCAACCCCCATCAGACAAAAATCCTTAGGATTGAAGAACTGACCATTGCATGGCCTTACTGGATGTCTATCCCACCAACTGCTGAGCCATTCTCTGAACACTCATGGTGGCTCCCCCTCACCATCGTGGCCACATTTTCCCCTTTTCTTCTCCTCTCCTCTCCTCTCCTCTCCTCTCCTCTCCTCTCCTCTCCTCTCCTCTCCTCTCCTCTCCTCTCCTCTCCTCTCCTCTCCCCTCCCCTCCCCTCCCCTCCCCTCCCCTCCTCCCCTCCCCTCTTCCTCTCCCTTTCCCTCTTTCTCCATCCCTCCCTCCCTTCCTTCCTTTCTTCCTTTCTTTTTTGGGACTCACTACCTACCAGGCTGGCTTTGAACTCACAGAGATCTGCCTTCCTCTGTCTCCCAAGTGCAGGGATTAAAGGTGTGTGCCACCACATCTGATATCACAGATGTCCTACATTTTTAAACTGGATGTTTGAAGAATCTGAATTATATATTTTTTTAAATCTCTTTCTCTTTCTCTCTGCTTGTGAGAGAAAGAACACATGTGTGTGAAAGTACAGGTGTGTGTGTGTGTGTGTGTGTGTGTGTGTTGTGTGTGCATGTGAGCATGTCACCTCACGTGGAGCTCAGAGGACAACCTCAGCTGTCTGTCCTCACCTCTCACCTTCCACCTTGTTGGAGACAGACTTTTGTTCTCCATATCATGTGCCAATCTAAACTTGCAGGGCTCCTGCTGTCTCTGCTCCAAGTCTCATCCTAGAAGGACCGGGGTTACAGATGCAGAGCATCTAGCTTTAAATGGGGTCTCGGATCTGAACCCAGGTCCTCATTCTTCACGACAAGTATTTTACCCACTGAATTATCTCCTCAGCCTTAAGATCCTTTTTTCTGGTACTGAGGGTCTGACCCAGGGACTTGAGAATGCTCTACCAATGGACTCTCCATGGTCAGCTCCCAACTCTCGCTCTGAAGTAGAAAGCACCCCCAGGCTACACAGACTGCTCCAGACTTACTTAGTTCCCTACTTGGTCTTGGACCCTGCTCTTTCAGCCCTGTAACCACAGCCCTCAAGACTACTCTGGAACGCTCTACTTACTAATCAAGACTAGGGAAATTCCACCTCCCCATACTCTCCAGCTTGAATGACAGCCCCTTTCTCAGTGGTTTCAATGAAGTCTTGTCATTCTTCATATTAAAGCTACAAGTGCATGAGCTCTGGATGGCAGAGGTCTTGCCCTTCAGGAGTGTTTGCTGAGCTGGGTGTCAAGCAAGCTGGTGGGAAGACTAATTTAAAGACACGCCCAGTTCACTGACCACAGTGTGGCCAGGTGTCCCTCAGCCTGGGGGTGAAGGCCTAGAGTGTGATGTCCCTACTCACTCCATGTAGCTTCCAGTGGAGTCAGCAGGAGCTCCCCAAGTTATTTTCTGCCATACTGGGTGTCCCGGAATGTTTTCTCTCAGTTTCAACGTGGGTACAATTTTGATGGATGCTCCCTCCTTTAGCATGGCCTGGCCTATGGGTACGTAGTATATACCTATCACGATCATGCAGCGTTCAGGAAACATGATGGGATCCCCCTTTTCTAAAGCTCTGGCTGATGTGAAATCCAGAGAGGGAGGTAATTAACTTGGCTGGAAGCTGCAGCTTATAAAACCTGTGTTCTAAGCCCACCCTCGGCTCATTAAACCTGATGCTTTGCCAATCGATTTAAACGGTTTCGGAAGACTGCTGCTAATCCCCCAGTACAAAGTGGCACTGGCTGGTTGTGGGCAGACGATCCACAGGAGCGGGTGATGGGCTTTGAGGGTGGATGTGGCTGACTGGGTACTCATAGGAAACCAGGGGGAAAGGCAACTTGTGTGGTGGTGTTTGCTCCCTAATTAAACAGGGGTACTGATGACAAGCTGTGGATGTGGGTGGGTGCCTAAGGGTATGGGCCACAGGCCTTGCAGAGAAAACTCTAGGAATGTTCCAATTAGTACAGAAATCTCTCTCTCCCCATCCTTCCCTCTCTCCCCCTCTCTCTCCCCCCCCCAACAGTGGTCTTGCTATGTAGCTTAGGCTAGCCCTTAAACTCACGTAATTCTTCTGGCTCAGCCTCCTAGACTCTGGGATTATAGGCATCCGTCACGGTGCCTAGCAAATTTTGTTTTCTATACATAGAGTCAGGGGAACTCAAAGAGAAATGAAGGCAGAGGAATGGGGGTTTGTCTGTGTTTCTGATGTTTCAAAAGGCTAACAAGAAGTAATTGCTCTAGCCCATGGGCTTTTCCAAGAGATGGTGTCATAGATTTAGCCTCCGTAGTTCTGTGACCAAGTTTAAAGCAAGTTTCATAGCCTGGGACAGAGTAACAGATAACAGGAAGGTGATCAACAAATAGACGTTAGCTCATGGGAATATATGTGTTCCTCAAGGTCTGGACAAATATGTTCCATAGACCCATGGGCTAACAGCACAGTCCTAAGCCTTTGGTGCAATTGGATGTGATGGGCCCTTTAAGAGAAGAGACCTAGTTTGAGGTCCTTAGGTCATTGGGAGCACAACACTGATGGGGATTATGGGATGGCCGAGAAGCTAAATCTTCCCTGATGTGATGAGCCACCCCAAGTCCAAAGTGAAGGCGGTAATCAGTCACATGAAGCCTCTAAGACTGTGGGCCAAAATACTTTCTTCTTTATAAGCTGATCTGCCCAAGATACTTGCTACAGTTATGGAAAGCCAGATAATGCAAGGTATGCAATCTAGTACCACAGTGATTCCCATTGGATCGACTCATGAACAAGGTGGAGGACCAACTGTTTTGGGGAAAAAAAAAAGTTTGTGATCTAGTGTAATTAAAGGTGACTTCATACCTCTCTCCAAGCTCTTGGGGAAATCTGTCTGTACCAAAAGCTTCCGTTGGTGTTCTCTAGCTTGGAAAATAATTTCCTCTTATGTCCAGCTCTGTTCCCAACCCCAAAGAAGGAGGGGCTGCGCTGTCAATCCTGAACTCCTCAGCCAAGCTCCAGACAAGCCATTGACCAATTCCTGAGATGTTAGGGAAGAGTCTATAAATAGCCACTATCCCGTTGTCTCCAGACCTACACACCTTCCTTCTAGATTATTCTTCTAGAATGAATGCATGCCCTTTACGTCTTCTTTATTATTTACAGATGAGTTGGGGATTAATGACCCCTGGAGATGGCCTAAATGTACTTTGTATGAGAAGGATACGAACCTTTAGGGGTCAGGGAAGAATGCTATGATTTGGATGTGAAATGCATTCCCAAGAGGAATAAGGGTACGGTTTGGTCCACAGTGTGGCAACACTCAACAGTGAGGCTTTGGGAGGTGACTGGGTCCTGAGGGCTCTGATCTCAACCACAGATCAGTGTACCTATAGAGGTAGAGCTATTGGGATGGTCAACACTTCATGAGGTGGGGTCCAGTCAAAGGAAGTAGGACCTTGGGGAAGTATCAAAAGGCGTATCCTGTCTCCACTCCCTTCCCTGTTTCCTAGCTGCCAAGGGGTGTGCAGCTTTGCTTCAAGGTGTGTTCTCTCCCATGACGTTCCCTCTTACCACAAGCCAAGAAGTCATGGAGCCAGGTGACTAGAGCGAGGCCTTTGAAACTGAGCCCAAAATCCTTCCTCTGTTAGGTCATGTCAAATGCTTTGGGTGACAGATGCTAATGTAGGGATCAGTGAATGTTTCTCAAGAAGGACCAGAAAGGGGAAAACCAATGTCTTGGGTGCTGGCTCAGTGGATGAGAACACTCGCTGAGCAAGTATGAGGACCTGAGTGCAGCATCTATGCACAGCTGGGCATGGCCACATGCACCTGTAACCTCGGGACTGTTGTGTGTGAGACAGGACGTCCTCTGAGGCCTGATGGCTGTCAGCTCAGCTCTGGGGTCATTAAAGGACCCCCTGTGGTGGCAAGAGTGAGCACTGTTTCCCACATGTTCATGTATTTAAACACTTGCTCTCTGATTGTTGGGACTCTTTGGGAAGTTTTAAAGTTCACTCTTTAGAACTTTTAAGAGGTGTTGCCTTGCTGGAGAAAGTATGTCCCTGGGGGTGGGCTTTTGGGGTTTATAACTTTGTTCTACTTCTGGTTTGATCTTTCTGATTTGTGTTTGCAGTCAAAAATGTGACTGCTCTGTCTCTGCTATAGCTACCATCCCTGACCGCAGTCACGCCTCCCCTGCCACGACGGACTTCCTCTGGAACCAGAAGCCAAAATAAACTCCTGCCACCATGCCCAATGCGAAAAGGGACATTTTACTTTGCAGGGTAAAACATTTCTGTTGCGAAGAAAGCAGTCACATTGAGCACCCTTTGGAACGGGTGTGGCCGTGTGCCAATGGAACTTCATTTATAGGCACCGGAGTTTGAATTGCATATAATTTTCACATCCTGAGATATTCTTCATATCCATGACAGGTTCTTCTGATGTCTTTCAAGCTGTAAATGCTACTCTGTATTGCAGGCTGCACAAGAAGTGACGGGCCAGGACTTTTCCACAGGTGGGGGTGTTTCCCTTGCCAGATGTGCTAGAAGGAGCTTCACGAGACTCCAGTGTTCTCTGGACCGCAAAGGGTCCTCACTGTCTGAAGGTTAAGTCTGACTTCTGTTTCTGGAGGCTGAGTTCAGTACAATAAGGGTCTCAGGAGGCAGCTGCGGCTACACAGTGGTGCTGAGTGTGAAGTTCTTCTTCATCTTCCTCCTCCTCCTCCTCTTCCTCCCCCTCCTCCCTCTCCCCTTCCCCCCTCCACCTCCACCTCTTCTACTCAACAAGAATCTGGCACTAGAAGCTAGGCTGAGACCACAGGGCTTCAGTGCTGAGAGGGGCTGGATGATTCTAGAAATAACCCCTCCTATTTTTAACACCCTTGCCCAAGCCACAAGGTTTCTAGTTTCATTCAAAACAATTCCAGGGCTCAGACATTCAAGTTGGAATTCAGAACCTCTAAGCTACTCCCGCCTCTTCTCTAAAAGTCTTCAATACCCAGGCTGTGGGTCTCAACCTTCCTAATGCTGCTACCCTTTAATACAGTTCTTCATGTTGTGGTGACACCCCCCCCACCATAACATTATTTTCATTGCTACTTCATAACTGTAATTTTGCTGTTATGAATTATAATGTAAATATCTGATATGCAAACCCTATGAAAGGGGGGGGTCACAATCTACAGGTTGAAAACCGCTACCCCAGAGGACACACCTTCCCTTCCTTCTCCAGGGTTTAGGGTGCTGGGCAGCTTATGGCCAAGAATACCAGCCATTGCTGTCCAAGGCATATGGAAAAAAAGGAAACATTTCTGAGATCTTTTATTTCAAACCACAGATCCTATCCAGTCAAAAATGTCTCTTGGGAATCCTGGAAGCCAAGGAGGGACGTTCAGGTCACGGAGGAGGGTTTCATCTCATGACGGAAAAGAGTGGGGAAGGAGCTGGCGCTGGACACTGGCGATGCTCAGAACTGTAGAAGGGGCCCAGGCTGTTTCTGGAAACTTTCTAAAGACTGACCAGACCAGAGCTTCAAAGACATCAGGCATGGTGGGCAAGCCTGAGCTCGGGCAGGCACGAAGGAGGGCCCCTTCATATACCTGCTGGCCTGCTTCCTCTGACCCGGGGCAGGTCTGGGTTTGTGTCCATGACACTGTTTGTAGAGGAGCTCGGAGGGAGAGACACGTGACAGACGAGGTCAGGGCAGATGTGAACCTCCCTCCTCACTGCTGAAAGGCTTTGGTTTGATCTAGTGCTCTGGCTCGGCGTCCATGCAGGATTCCCAGGGGTTCTGGGGCATCCGAGGCAGGGAGAAGAGCAGGAGGAGCAGCCCACCTAGGAAGAGCAAGGTGAACGCGGCACACGCGCAGGCGAAAGACCACGAATAGTAGTACTCTATCCAGACCGTGTCCTCGCTGTCAATCATACGCTTCACCGATTGCCTCATGACCTCCACGGAGACGATGAGGCAGAGCCCTGGGGACAAAGCCAAGAGTCCCCGTGACTGCTGGTGCTCCTGCTGCCACCTCAGTCCTTCCCTGCTTCTGACCTGGTCCTGAGAGGAGACTGCTTCGAGACTGTTCTAACCGGGAATCTACAGAAGTGATCCATGCCTACCGCTTCCCACCCTGCAGTTCTCACCTCCTGCAGGAGGTTAGCCAGGGACTGGCCACATTTCCTTCCTTCTTTTGTTAATCGTTCCCTGGGAATGGTTCGGTCAGTGTCCCTCCCAAGGGTAGTGTCACTGGGGGAAAAAATGAACAAAGCAAGCATTCTCCCTCCCAGCTCTCCTGGGGTCACCGAGGTTCTGACGGAATTTGTTCCTGTGTGGAACCTGAGTCCCCCTCCCACCCAGGCACTGCAGGACCCAGACTCTACCTGCAAAAGCATAAAACATGGATGCCGGCCTCAGCAGGTAATCGCGCTTATTCCCAAAGGACAGACATGCGCAGATGGAGCCCACAATGATGAAGCCGAGGCTGAAGATGGCAATGGCCGCTGCTGAGATGCTGTACTCTGTGAAACAGAGGGAGCCTTAGAACGAGAGCCTCTCCAGGCACTTCCTACAGTCAGGCTTCCGGTCACTCACTCAGGGTCTGCGTACTAGGGAAGAGTGCGGCCGTGGACTCATCCATACTTTCCCAGGGCACCAAAGTGTATGGTTCTCTGAAACGAAGGCCTCAGGAGGTGGGACACCCCGTGGCTGGAAATATTCCTAGAGCCAAAGGCCTCCTGAGTGACAGGCGGGAGGCACTGAGCTGTAGGTGGTCTGTCTTAGAGTGACAAGAGGATTTTGGAAGATTGACAAGTGTGTGGGTGTGGACGTGTGTGGGCTGCCTAAGAATTCATCAGAGTATGTGCCTCTGTGTCTGCATGTGAGAATTTGTATGAGTGTGTGTGTGTGTGTGTGTGTGTGTGAGAGAGAGAGAGAGAGAGAGAGAGAGAGAGAGAGAGAGAGAGAGAGAGAGAGAGAATCTGTCAGTATACATGGGTGCACTTGTATGTACATTACATATGAAGATCTCTGTGTATGTGTGTGCTTGTTTGTGTATGTGTGTGTGTGCATGTGTAAGTACTCCCTTTATTAGGCTTTCAGTGTGTATACGTTTTCCATGTATGAGGGTCTGTTGGTGTATGCATGCATGCACACATGCATGGGTGTTCCCTGTGTTAAGGGAACGCTCTCAGTGTCTGTGTGCCACATGCATGAGGTTCTGTTGGCACGTGCATGCATGCATGCATGCATGAGTGTTCCCTGCATTAAGGCTCTCAGTGTATATGTGTGCTTTGTGCATGAGGATCCGTCTGTGTGTGCACATGTGGACATGTGAGGGTCCATAGCATGTGCATGAGTGTGTCCAAGTCAGCTCTTATACACTGCATGGTGGTCCACTCCCCCAGAGGCCAGGCTGTACCTGCTAATGAGGTCTCCGAGTTCTATTGATGAAGGGTGGGATTATCCTGTTTCCTCAGCTCAGGGAGCTATTAATTAAGTGTGGCCAGGACTCCCACTGACCCACAGAGGTTTCTCCGTCCATCCATCCCTCCATCCATCCCTCCCTCCCTCCCTTCCTCCTTCCCTCTCTCCCTCCCTCCATCCATCCATCCATCCATCCATCCATCCCTCCCTCCCTCCCTCCATCCATCCATCCCTCCCTCCCTCCCTTCCTCCTTCCCTCTCTCCCTCCCTCTCTCCATCCATCCATCCATCCATCCATCCATCCATCCATCCATCCATTCCTCCCTCCCTTCCTCCTTCCCTCTCTCCCTCCCTCCCTCCATCCATCCATCCATCCATCCATCCCTCCCTCCCTCCCTTCCTCCTTCCCTCTCTCCCTCCCTCTCTCCATCCATCCATCCATCCCTCCCTCCCTCCCTCCCTCCCTCCCTCCCTTCCTCCTTCCCTCTCTCCCTCCCTCCCTCCATCCATCCATCCCTCCCTCCATCCATCCCTCCCTCCCTCCCTCCCTTCCTCCTTCCCTCTCTCCCTCCCTCCCTCCCTCCATCCATCCATCCCTCCATCCATCCCTCCCTCCCTCCCTCCCTTCCTCCTTCCCTCCCTCCCTCCATCCATCCATCCATCCATCCCTCCCTCCCTCCCTCCCTCCATCCATCCCTCCCGCCCTCTCTCCCTCCCTCCCTCCCTCCATCCCTCCCTCCCTCCCTCCCTCCATCCCTCCCTCCATCCCTCCCTCCCTCCCTCCCTCCCTCCATCCCAGAATCCTGCCCCAGCACTGTAGGTACTGGAACCCTTCAAAGCTCGCTCCCTGGGTTCTACTGGAATATGTTCCAGCTGTAACTTGCAGCCTTTTGGCAAATCTTCCTCACCCACCGTCCCTAACACCAACAAACGCACTCAGCATCCTGGGCAGGGAACCGCCCCTTTGTGTGTAGGGATGTGACAGGGCACAGTCTGCACATGCTTTTCACCCTGAGCAGGAGTGGGCAAGTTTCTGCTAAGTGACTCCCTGCGGCTTAGCAGCTTGTGACAGAAATTGTTCCCCACCGCCTCTGCTTCCAAGGGCCTCACCCTTCTGTGTGGTGAATTCAAAGATTTCCGAGCTCTCTCCTGGGTTGAAATGTCTGAAGTAGGAGCAGTTCTTTTCTGTAAAGGAGCAGACAAGTCTGTAAGCAGGTAGAAAGGGCAGATCTTTCGCCACAGGCACGGAGGGCGCCCTCTGGCTCTGGCAACCTGTCTCCGCCCACATTCTGAGTCTGGGCGGAACAGTTCCCTGACTTTTAGCACAGCTTTTCAGCAGATAAGGAATTGCAAAGGAGGCTGGGACAGCATCAGGGAGTAAAGGGTAATGGATTCTCAGGGCTGACGGTGTGCAAACCCTGAGACCCGGGCTCATGTTGTTCCCAAAGTAGGGGACATACATGCTTAGCAATTAGTCAGTGGCTTCATCTCCTGTGCAATGTCTAGAGGCCAAGGACGGTACCAAAAGTCTTCAGCTCACAAGACAGCCCGCCGCAGCATGGAGTTATTATCCAGTACAAAATATTAACAGTGATGAGGCTGAAGGACCTTGATCAAACCAGAACTGGATCCCAGGTCCATTCACAGTGGGGAACAGCATTTTTCAAAAGATTTGCAGGGCCTAGGGAGATGGCTCAGCTGGTAAAGCGTTTGCCACAGAGCATGAGGATTTCCAGTAACCGTGTAAAATGCTGGGTACAGTGATGGGTGTCGGTAGCCCCAGCGCTGGCAGGGAGGTGGATCCCTAGAACTCATTGACCGGCAGACTGGCCAATAGCCAAGTTCCACTTCAGTGAGGGACCCGGTCTCAAAATACAAGGCAGAGAGCAATGGAGGAAGGCTCCAGATGTGATCTTCTGGTCTCCATATGCACATCCATATAGGTCCATATGAACGTCACACATGTACACACACACACACACACACACACACACACACATGAGAGAGAGAGAGAGAGAGAGAGAGAGAGAGAGAGAGAGAGAGAGAGAGAGCGAGAGCGCAATTCCTAGAAGACTGATGCTTATCCAGGCTGGCAACCCGGCTTGGCCCCACAAAGGGTTCTTCTGTATGCTACTTCCTCAGCCCCTTGGCACCTGAATCATGTGGACCCCAGACAAAATCTTCCCTAGCAAGCCTCTTGGCCGCTGAGCATTGTCATGGCAACCATAGATGGCCTGTGGACAGTTAGACTTGAGACCTGGGTCTTATGGGGCAGCAGGAGAGGGGCTGAGAGGAAATATAACCATGATAACTTCATACCTAATTCTTTCTACTTCCAGCTTCTCCTTCCTTTAGTCTCTCTCTCTCTCTCTCTCTCTCTCTCTCTCTCTCTCTCTCTCTCTCTCATTTTTTGAGACAAGGTTTCTCTGTGTAGCCCTGGCTGTTCTGAAAGTTAGTCTGTAGACCAGGCTGGCTTTGAACTCAGAGAACTGCCTGCCTCTGCCTCCTGGGTGCTGGGATTAAAAGTAGGCACCACTCCTGCCCTGCCCTTAGTCTCTTTTACAACTAGATATGACACCAAAATAAAGTTGCAATCCTTGTGGAAGACATTCAATATTCTTTATCCACAAATTACTGAATTAAGAACTAGAAGAATGGGTTATTTTTGATTCTCTCTCTCTCTCTCTCTCCCCCGCCCCTCTATTTTTGGAGACAGGGTCCCATGTAGCCCAGGATGGCTTTGAATTCACTGTATATCCAAATACAGCCAATGATAATCTTGGAATTCTGATCCACCTACCTCTACTGCCCAAGTACTGGGACTGCAAAGTGCTTACCATTACTCCTGGTTAATATGGTGTGGGGATCGAGCCTCGGGCTTTGCGCATGCTCTCCCAACTGTACTATACCCTACACCCTATTTTCTGCTTCCTAAGAAAACTAAATTAGGTTGCTTTTTATTTATGTGAGGTCCTGTCTTGGTGTCTTTCCTGTGTTTCTGTCCCCCTTAGTATAAAAGACATCTCTGCCTTTAGTTTCAACGGCATTGAGTGTGGATTCACGGCTTCACTTTCAGGCTACAGTTGAATGTTCGTTCCAAAAGGATTGGTGGTGCCCTGTTTCTTTTAGATACGTGCCTGGGGCTGCCACCATCACGTGTTTGAACAGGATGAAGGTTCCTTCTATCTGGCTGTATCATGTTACAGCTGCTTCATCCTGTCCCTTCCCACACCTCCAAAGTTCTTCTGTCCCTTCCCACACCTCCAAAGTTCAATTGCTGCTTCTCCTAGGGTTGAGGACCGGGACGCCTGGAGATGGGATCTGGCCTAGCAGCGGTGACTGTTCCTGGCAGCAAGCTGCCTTTCCCCAAGCTTCTATATTTAAATCATTTTTCCTTTGAGCCAAGTTACCTGGGGTGTCTGGCTACCGGTTGTGATGTCAGACTCAACACTGCTCCTTTCTTTCAGCATCCATGGCTATTTTAAAGCATAATGCAGCCCTCTTATATTTATGAGAACAGTTGCTGTAGATCCTCTTGAATCAATGCCTCAGAACGGCTTGAGCTCTGTGACATGTCTCCCCGGGTCTCCCTCCAGACAAAGGAACATTTCTATTTCGTTCTTTAAGGGCCAATTCCAGTTGCCATTGAAAAACCCTCCAAGAAGAATTGACTGGATTCGAGTATATTTCATGGTCAGCTGCTCTCCTGGCTACTCACTCCCTGTGAGTTAAGAGCCTTCAGAGTGAGGGCGGTGAGGTTCAGGCAGCCTTGAGACTCTGGTGATAGCAGATAGTTGACCCTTTTGGACTGCAGAGGTGACTCCTGCATAACATGTTGGGGAGACAGCTACCACCAGACAAACGCCAGGCTCCATTCAGGGCCGACAACAATGTACGAACACATTCTGAATGTCAGGGCAGAGATGTCTGAGCTTGGGTGCATTGGAATAGGTTGCATTCCTGGGGGGACTAGGCAGGTGGCACTGGAGGACACTTTCCCTTAGGCAGCACATATAATGTCGCTTTCTCTATTAAACATCTTCAACTGTGGGTGATGATCAGGTAGGTTAGGAATGTTGGAAGCCTCAGTTTCTCTCCAATATGCTCAACTCTGGTCTGGAGGGCAGGCAGGCTGAGCCACTTGTCTCTTGAGTTTGGCACATGAAGAAGGCCCATATTCTTGGCTTTCAACCTGTGAGAAATATATCCGATCCCAGCCCACGTGTCTGCCTGATGGAGGCCACGAGCCCTTTCACAGTTCCCATCAGCCCTGAAGACTGTCACATCAGCCCTGAAGAAAAGTCACATCAGACCGACCAAGCCAGCATCTTTAGCAGAGGGTCTCATGTGACTTAGTTTTCTCTGTATTCGTCCTTTTGAAGGATGGTAGTATTTGGGGAAACTGAGCGTCAAGGAAAGCTTAAAACAGACAACTCAATGAAGTGCTTCCTGTGCAAGTCTGAGGACCTGAGTTTGATCCTCAGAACATCTGGGAGGTGGGATAGTGGTGGCCTGCCCTTGTGAGCCAAGGCTGAAGGACAGAGACAAGCGGATCTCTGGGGCTGCTGGGCAGCCAGCCTAACCAAATCAGTGGGCTCCAGGCTCGGTGGGAGACCCTGCCTCAAACACAGGTGAGGAATAACTGAAGAAGCTCAGGTAGATCTTTGTCTTTCATGTGAATTTGCACATACGTGTGTGCAAATATATGTGTGAGCACATGTGCATGCATACACGCGCACACACACACACACACACACACCTCATCTGAAGCAGGCCCTAAGTGTGTCACTTAGTCACAGGTAAAGTTGGAGAGGTGAGGCTTGGGGTGGTCTTGTGCGTGCTCACAGATTTTGAGCCCTCCTGCGTCTGCCTCTCCGATGCCATTTCTTGTCTCCAACACTAGGTATAACACCCTTGCATAGATTTGGGGGCTCACAGTCTGCCCTGGTGCCCTCTGTTCCTCCACTGTGCAGACGCTGACAGTGCTTTAGAGTAAGTAAGCAGAGATCCCAGTGCCAAGCAGATCCAGGACCATAACTAGAGTCTCCGAGGTTCCCGCCAGCCATCTCTTTTGTCTCTGAAACTGGCTTATAGTGAGTCTAAGGTTTTCCTTTCTATAAGACACAGTGATGTAAATATGTGAACGGAGCTATTTCTTAAAAATTTACACAGCCACGTGCGGTGGTGCACGCCTTTTATCCCAGCACTTGGGAGGCAGAGGCAGGCCAGTTTGGGACTACACAGTGACACACACACACACACACACACACACACACACACACACACACACACACACCCGTCTCAAAAGGAAACAAAACAAAAAGCTCAGTTCAGACTTTCCTAGAAACTGGGACAGGGGGATGACTGGCTAATCCCACAGTATGGTTCCGTCGCCAGCTGAGCAGAATCTAGGGTGGCAGCCTCAGAGAACCAGAGTAGCAGGCATATGGAACCCCAAGGTGAAGCTGAGGTAACAGGGGATAGCTCGGAGAAGATCCCCAGGGTAGCAGGTACCCGGTAGCAGAGTTAATATATGGAAAATACCTTGATATGTGTAACCCCTCAGGAGCTATTGGGTTAGAGCTGGGGAGAAAGCCTCACACATGCTACTCGTATGTGCTTTTGGCAAGCTTGTAAAGATGCTGTGTGCTTTCCTAACCACCGAAGATTCCTAGGCTGGGTATCCCAAGGCCTTTGACAGCGCTTCACGGTGTTCTTCTTCTGTGGGGGAGTCAAGATAAAGCTCCAAGGGAGCCCTAGAGATTCCCAGGCTTGGTGACATCATGTTCTTCCACCCACAATCCTTGCACTGAGGAGAGATGTGGGCGTAGAGAAATGGGATGCTGGGGTTGCCCTAGAGAGGCAGGACCTGAAAGAAACAAGGGCAGAAAGAATGCTCCTTCTGAGGTTTACTGGCTCACACAGTCTCCTCATAACCTGGGGAAGCCCCTCCTCCTGCTCAGGAGACATGGGAACGAAGCTTAGGTGTTGATCTTGCACAAAGCGGTCCTTCTCTGGCCCTTTGTGGACAGTGGGAAATTCACACGAGGCAGCTCCTTTCCATTCCGTGAGGATGGCAGAGTGGGTTCTAGGGAAATCACCTTGTATCAGCTCTTGGTCTGGCTACCTCAGACCTATGCGGGACTCCCTGTGGCCCCTTGAGTTACCACACTTTAGGAACATAGTGCATTGGAAGTTAATGGGACGCTCTGGAGAGCAAAGAGCGTCAGGATGTAAGATGTGTGTGCTGAACCTCTCTTTGTTAGGTAGTTAGCCCAGGGTAAGGCCATGCTTACCTTCAGTGTTCTTTGTCGAATGAAAATCTGTATGATGCAGTAACTGAGTCATCTCTCTGGCCTCAGGGAAAAAAATCTTAATTAATGGGGATGTTGCAGGGCCCAGACTACTGTGTGTGGTACCACCCCTGGGCTTGTGGTCCTGGGTAGTAGGAGAAAGCAAGATGAGCAAGCCATGGGAAGCAAGTCAGCAAACAAACAAATGCTTAGGGACAAATTCCTGTTCGCTAACTATATAACCTTAGTTAAATTTTTCACGTTTTCTTAGTGCCGCTTCCCTCATCTATGACGTGGAATGACATCAACTCCTTCATTTGTGACATGGGATGATGTCACCTCCCTCACTCTGACATGGGATGATGAATGTATAAGTCCCCCTCAGGTTTATGTGAGATTGGATGAGTTGATGCGGTCGTGTATTGCTTAGCAGTGTGGGTAATTCTGACCATTGCACTGTTAGGCAATTTTGTCATTGTGTAAGCATTATGGAGTGTGCATACACAAACTGGGATAACTATGACATCATTAGGTGACATAATACCATGAGGCAATTCTTTTACACATGGTCCATCATTGGACCATGATGATTGGACCAAATATTGATATGTGATAAACAGCTGCATTTATGTGGATTCCCATTATTTCCAGGCCTCCGTGGTGTTTGGGGGAAATAATCTGTTTATCTTATCAAGAATCTCATGTGTGTGATAAATGGCTGTGCTGGTTGGTTTTTTGCCAATTTGACACAAATTAGGGTCACTGGGAAGGGAATCTCAATTGAGAAATTGCATCCATCAGAATAGCCTATTCCTATGTCTGTGGGGCAGCTTCTTTTAAAATATGTATTTTAAAAGAAATACATGTGTGCACATGAGTGTCTATATGCACGCTATGTGCATTCAATGCCAGAAGAGGTCAGGAGAGGGCATCAGGTCCTCTGAATGCATAGCTACAGACAGCTGTGAGACACCATGTGAATGCTGGGAACCAAACTTGGGTCTTCTGCAAGAGCAGTATATGCTCTTAACCACTGAACCACCTCTCTGACCCCAGGGACGTTTTCTTGATTAATGGTGGATGTTGCAGTGTCCAGACTACTGTGGGGTGGCACCACCCCTGGGCGTGTGGTCCTATGTTGTATAAGAAAGCAAGCTGGGTAAGCCATGGAAAGCAGGCCAGCAAGCAGTGTTCTGCTTCTCCCTGGCCTCTGTTCAGTTCTTGCTTCTGTGTTGCTGCCTTGAGTTCCTGCCCTGGCTTTCCTCCATGATGGACTGTAACCAGTAAGCTGAAATAAACCCTTTCCTTCCCGAGTTGTTTCTGGCCAGTGTTTTATCCTAGCAACAGAGAAGCAACCCAGGACAGTTGCTAATCTTTGTTCCATTTCCTGTTGCTGTGAAAATTGCAGGTTCATAGCAGGGAAGTTGAAGGAGCAGGAATTTGAAATGGCTGGTCATACCCATAGCCAAGAGCAGAGGGGCTGGTCATACCCATAGCCAAGAGCAGAGAGGCTGGTCATACCCATAGCCAAGAGCAGAGACGCTGGTCATACCCAAAGAGCAACAAAGTAATGTATCTTTCCTAAGCACGCCTGAGACCAACCTGATGTAGATAACTCCTCATTGCAGGGCGCTATATTGCATCAAGTTGACAAATAAGTCATCCGAATTGCGTCTAGCTTTCTGTTTTGAGCGTTCTCTGCATCTTTCACCAATTTGGATGTGATGTATGGAGGTATGGATTTATTTAAATTTACTAGCCAGAATTCATTGAACTTCATGTATTTTTAGGTTCATGTTTTTCCTCCAGTTTGGGAAGCTTTTAGCCATTATCCCTCTCCTCTTTCTCTTCTTCTGGAGACTCCCGTGATGTGTATGATGGTGTCTCATCCTTGTCTGGGATGTTGCCCCTTTGTTCCTCTGCCTGTGGAAACTCAGTGGATATTTTTTTAAAGGTCATAGACTTTTTCATTTTTCTGTTCAGGTCTGCCTTTGAATCCCTCTAGTGAACTTTCCACTTTGATTATTGCCTTCTGCGAAAGGGTTTACATTTGATGCTTTAAAATTAATGTCTGTCTCTTGCTTGGTGTAGATTTCATGAGGCAGCCTCCCCCTCTTTCATTCTTGAGATATGGTGTCTGGCTGATTTAAAGTCTTCATCTAGCTAGGGCTGGTGAGGTGGCTCGGCAGGTCACGTGTTGGCCAACTGACTTGAGTGTGGTCTTCCAGAACCCACATGATGGAAGGAGAGAACCGACTCATGACATCCGCCGACGCTCCTCCAGAAACAAAATCGCAGATAAACAAATGTAAAAAAAGCCTTTGTCTGCAGCTAGACATCCCAAAGGCTCGCTCAAGCTCACTCTAGTTTCTGACTCTCCTCATCACGTACCACCCAAAGCGTCTTAGTTCTTCCTATGACTTGTTTTCTGTTTTGCTTTTGTTTGCTTGCTTTTGAGGGAGGGTCTCACAACATAGCATTGACTGTCCTGAAATTCCCCATGTAGCCCAGGCTGGCCTCAAAGACACAAATATCCACCTGCTTCTGCCTCCCCAGTGCTGGGATCAAAGATGAATAGATGTATACCACCATGACCTTCTTAATGGCTTGCATTTGTTAAATATACATGCAACATGGCAACTCAGGAAGTCCGCTTCTCCTTTCTTCCTTATTGCTGTGTTTGAGCTAATTTCACGATGTGTCTATGTTCTTGAGCATGAAACCTCTCTGTTCTATTAACTTGGCCATTAGTTGACAGAGGTGCTCTAACATGTATGAAACCAATTTATCTCCCAGTCACAGCTTTGTAGCTGACGACTTTTGCAAGGTGACAAAAAAAAAAAATTCACATAATGGCGGCGCTTTGGAGAGAGAGACTCTGCAAGTGGCCCCAACCTGTTCTGTTTCCTCCAGTGTCCGTCCGCCAGACTGCTCCTGGCTTCATCTTGTTTTACTGAGATAGTAGTTTTCACGGAGGAAATGAAAGCACCTTAAAATTGACTTTGTCCCAACTCGCCTCTTTTCCTTGAACAAGCCCTTGCCAGGTTGCTATAAGATTTTGGTTAATTTCCAGAGCCCTGAAAATAGAGAATCTGTTTCTATGTCCTTCCTTCCCCAAATTCTCATCGCTGTCGATGAGGGAGACGATTTGGTGGGGGAGGGGTTATTTCTCCCTCAGTCATTTTTTTTTCTGGTATTGCACAAAGTTAATGATATACACAAAGCCCTCATAGCACAGAGCCCTATGTGGATATGCTGTTATTAGAGTTGTTGATAAATAAGAGAACACCGTATGAGCCCTCTTACAGAAAAAGCAGGACCTAGGGAACACAGAGAAGGTAGATGCGGAAGGAAATTGATGTCAGTTTGGATGCAGGAAGGGGCTTTGGAAGACAACTGGTGGAGGTTAGGTCAGTGTCATAAGTGTGAGCAGTGTGACTCACAGCCGATGAGGGCAAGAAGACAGACAAACGGACTTTGCTCAGGCTCAAGGGCAAGCCTTGCCTGTTGGTCCCCCGAGACTGCTGTTCTCGCCAGCCTGTCTCTCTCTGTGTAGACATGGCTCATCTGCTCTGATGTTAAAAGACAGACAGCTAGAAGGACAGGTGGACAGAACTGCAATGTCCCTCCTCGCGCACGATCCTGGAGAAGCTGCCTCACCCTGTCCTGCCCTGCCCAGGGAGTTGGCCAGCTGATGCATCTGTTTACCAGTGTGTAGAGCGGCCAAGGGGTGTGGGCGTCAGGTTATACGATATCCTTCAAGCATATGCTCATACCCACCCATGCCCTCCATGCTGAGACTCTGTTTCCAAGACAGCTGAGTGCTTACAAATCTCTGGACCGCCAGCAGTGGTGAGTGATGTCTGGGTTTCCTGAAGCAAGAGCTAAGAAAGAGGAGGGAGGAGAAGGGTGGGAGGGCCTGCTCTACACGCCACATGGTTGCTGGATCTTTAAGAATCAGGACTGAGCGCTCGAACCACAAGCATTAGGCAGGGGGACAGAAGGCCTCGTTCTGCAGATCAGGCCATGCGTGCTGTGAACCACTGAGGCCTTAGAGACACTGTAGAATCTAGAAGTGATCCTATCACTTTACACAGGTGAAGCAGAGGCTGAGATAGACCTTGTCCTCTCCAGCTAGTCCTTCCTAGGTCTAGGGTGTAGTAGCTCAGTTGGCAGAGTTCTTGCCTAGCATTCACAAAGCCCTGGATTCTATTCCCAGTACTGCATAGATGCAGTACTGTCTAGATGCATAGCTAGTTGGAGACCTTGTCTCAAAACAAGGAAAAGTCCTTTAAGAGGGCCGTGGATAGCCGTGACTCCAGCCTGGGCCTCTTTTCTCTCTGGCCTGATCTTTCCTACCACGCATGCTCTGCTAGCTCTGAATGCCATGCTCTACACTGTTAGAATAGAGATGCATCACACTAATGCCCGAGCTCCTAGGCAAGGAACCTGCCTGCAAGGTGTGGGTAGGGAACGGAAGAATACCTTTCAATCACTACAGAAGGAAATGTGGTGAACCCTAGTGATGTAAACTAAGGAAGAAAATGTAGTACGACCACAGGCTTAACAAAGCATCCGTATTACCTTCTGTTGCAAAGCCATGTGGTAACTTTGCCCTACCCCAACCCCCAAGGAGCCCACGCTTGGTCCATGCTCTGCCTTCACCAACTTGAAGCTCTCAGTATTTAAGAACAAGGTAGAACCTGGTATTTTCTTCATACACAGCTTGACAAACCAGGTAGGAAGCATCTTGCCTTGTACTTTTGCCCAGAGCAGTGGCCTCAACCTCCCTAATGCTGAGACCCTTTAATACAGTTCCTTGCGTCACGGTGACCCTCAACCATAAAATTATTTCGTTGCTACTTCACAACTGTATTTTTGCTGCAGTTATGAATCATAATGTAAATAGCTGATATGCAGGGTACCTGATATGAGAGCCCCAAAGGGGTTGTGACCCACAAGCTGAGAACTGCTGGCCTAGAGGCTAAGGAAGGAGCCAGCCTGCCCCATAGTTTCCTCTAGCCTGAGATCTTAGGGTCACTATCCTGTCTGTGTAGGGAAAGAATGGACCTAAGACGCCATGGGCCAGAAGCCCCTGGTCTGGTAGGCCAGCAGTTTCTGGAGTCTCTTAACTCACTGGTCCAGCAACCATCACTGGATGAACAGCATAGGCCTTACAAGACAGAGCTGGAGACAAATGCTCTCATTTTCTGCCTTAGCTCTGGCCATACACAGTTCCCCAGGCTGTTTCCATCTTGATCCTTAGCAGAAAAGCCTGGCAACAACTCTGTTCCCACAGGCAACTTGTCTTGGGGTCTTGGAAGGACAAGAAGTGGAAAGAAGTAGAGAAAAATGGAAACCTTACCCCCTGACGGTGTGACGTGTTCACAACTCTTGTCTTTGCTGTGCACGGTGACCCTCGTGATGCAGATCCTCCAGAGGCCGAAGTGGGCTGCCTCGCACGTCTTGTTGCCGTACTCCAGGTGTGGGCTCAGCACGGCCCAGTGGTCGGTCACCACGGCCACCATGGCAAGCGCTCCGCCTACCAGGATGAAGAAGAGGGTCACCCGAACTTTCGCTGTTTTGGTCTGTGACATGGCGGTCGTTGAGGTGTGGGTGCTCTGGGCAGGGGCGGCAGCAGCGTCTCCCAGGTGGCTAGATAGTGGCAGTGGCTACGGAGTTGGGAGTGGAGGCTAAGTTTAGTGTGTCTAGCTGAGCCAGAGTGGGTTGGCCTTGGGGCTGAGAGACACTGGCCAGTCTCGGAGCAGCTGCTCAGACATGTCATGGGCCTGAGGAAGGCTTCTATTAATGCTTGTCACTAGGTGTGGCACTGAGGATTCCTTCTACTCAGGTTTCAGGGCTTTTTTTTTTCCCATCTGGGGGCTAGAAATACCCCTGCCCCGGGTGAGGGAGAGAGAGAGTGGATACAGAGAGTGGTGGGTATCTGATGTTTGGATATATCAAGCTCTAAATAGTGGCCTGAGAGATCTACAGAGTAAACTTAGTGTGTGTGTGTGTGTGTGTGTGTGTGTGTGTGTGTGTATGGTGGGTGGGGGCTGAGAGCAGTGGGAACAGGCTCATTAGATGTGTGGTTGCTCAGAACCAAAAGGCATTACCAGGTAAGGGGAACCCGCCCCCCCCAGAATTCCTAACTGTGCACCTTTCCTGTCTCACACTGCCAAGGCAGCTACCAACCCCAGTGTGTGTGAGGAACTCAGGAAAGTGTTTGCAGGAGAGCAGAAAGAACTCACACAGAGCCCACCTCTGAAGCAAGCACTTTAGTGACAAGTCCTACCTCATCCCCTGAGTCCCAGGAACATTCCTTCTAGTTCCCAGGCCTGAGCCTAGCTTGACAGGTCACGTTTTTTTACTCTTGTCATTTACCTGTGACTGGGCAGCTCTGCCCCTGAGGTTCACGAGCCCTTGTACTGTTCCGACGTTTGCGAACAGCTCTCTGCAGCACACAGAGCGGCCTCGAGGGTCATGAGGCCAGGAACTGGGCCGGACTGGAGCTGCTGCTTTGTACTGTTTTCAGAGATAGGCAATAAAGATCTTTCCATTCTCTTTCCCTCTCACCTCTCACATAGCCTCTCATGTAGCCCAGGCTGGCTTCACACTTGCTGTGTAGCCAAGGAATCCTCCAAATTCCCATCTTCTCTGCCTCCACCTCCCAAGCGCTGGGATTACTTTCACGTACCACCATGCCCAGTTCACTCGATGCTGGGGGCTCAAGCCAGCACCTTGTGCATGCCCTGCAAGCAGGCTACCAATTGGGTTATGTCTCGGGGCCATTTCATTTTCAAACAGTGATAGAAGGAGGTTGATTCACAGGTGACCCATTGGAAGCAAACTGGGTGCAGATAGAGCGGGGAACGTGGGTAGGTTCGGGACCCCTGTCTGATGGCCTTGTGTTTCCTGGCCCAGTTCCTGAGGTTCTGCTGTCTACCACTGTCACAGCTCAGCAGGTGACCCTCTTTGGGTGAATCCACAAGGTTGACACATGACTGGAACTAGAACCCAACTAGAGCTGGGCAGGGTGTTATGCCTCAAAATCCCAGCCTCAGGTTTATGATTTTTTATTTTTTTTTTTAGGAAGGCTCTCGCCAGGTGTGAGAAGCATTCAGATGCTAAAGTCGCTCAGTGCCGACCCCACCGAGAATAGTTACTGTAGCTTATCCTCAGGGAGTGCTTGCTGTTTAGTGACCCTCTGGAGACCTGCCTTCGGGTTGGTTGGTGTGAGTGAGTGTGGGAGTTCACTGGAGGAGGACGGCTCTTGAGAGTGATGGTGAGAAGCTACGGAGGCTCAGCGAGTCTTCTGACTTCTGATTTACTAAGATGTAACAGGTCAGGCCACAAAGGCTCCCGTTGCCTCTACCAAGCCCCAGCTGACATGCCGTCCTCACCTGGTTGGACTGAGCTCTCACAACTGTGAGCCAAGGAAACCCTTCTCCCCTTAAGTCGCTCCTCACAGCTCTTCTGCCACGGACAAAAGCAGGCTGTGGCGCTAATCTTCACACTAATCCACAGGGTGAGCACAACTGTCACTCCCGCTCTATAGATAAGAACACACAGACTCTGACACAAGGTGTCGTTTGTCCACACCACGGGGAAATGGGAAAGCCAGCTGTCATAATTTCATACCCTCAACTCTGAGCCAATGGTTGGAGCTGGGAAAAACTGTTCAAGAGTCCTGGGGCAGATGACTAATCTGCAGCCCAGAGATGTGCAGTGAGCAGAGATGATCTGAATAGGCTATGGGAGGTAAATCGAAACCTGCCACCTGCATGTAGGGGCTTGTGTTAGTGCGATTCCATCAGAACTATCACTTTTCCATGAGAGTCTCATCCCTGGATCATAATCTCCTGTTGGGCCTTATTTGGTCAGATGCTGAGGCCTAATTAGGGAGCCTGAGCCTTTGCTTGAGTTTAGAGACCTGTCTCAGTCACTTCCTTACTGGAGTGACTCAGCAGTGATGTCGAATAACTTTATTGGCCCTGTCTGTCACCCTTCCCTGCCTCCGCCTACATCATCTCACCCCACCAAAAATCCCCACCCCGTTCCTCAACCCTATATAAACAAAAGATTGATACAATTAAACAAGTTCCTGCTTTGACAAGACTCCCAGCTCTGCTCCAGGTATACTCCAGACAGCAGGAGATCTGAGCTTCGACACTCACCATCCAGCTCTGCCCCAAGGAGACCTGGCTGGACTGGGTTCTCTCCTCTTGCCTGAACCCACCGGCAGAGAGCTGACAATCTCCCAAGAGCTCCTCTATAAACCTCTCTGTCTCTGCTTCTTCTCCTCCCTGTCCCCACCTCTGCATTCTCAACCGGACATCAAGTGTGGCTGACCTACGGCCGAATGCTTTGCTGACACTTGCTGTTGTCCCTGCTCATCTCAGAGAGCCACTCTGTCTCCGTGGAGTCCATCCTTTCCATGGAAACCTCTGAGGGGCTGAGACTTTGCAAGGTTTTTGAGCCCTTTTTGGTGTCCCATGCTTAGGGGACAAAGGGTGACCTCAGATACAGCCAATATGAGTCTGATGTCCATCAGTGTTTGAAAACAAAGTATCTAGCAAAAAAACAACCTAATATTAGCAATTGTGGGCTTGTGAAGTGTACAAATACATTTTTAATTTCTGGGCTTTGGGGTGCCCTTTGCTCTCCCATACTACCTTTGGGGGAATCCTAGAATGGGGTAGAGCTCGGGTATACATTTAATGTCATCCAGAATGCCACCATACAGCCAGGAAGAGAGTCAGACACTTAGCAACGTCTCTCTGCATTTCCCTCTGCAGGGGGCAGATATGAGCCTGAGTCCTCCACCCTGGAGAGCGGAGGCATTAAACATTGATGGCCTTTGCTCTTTGAAGCCGTTTATGTGTGAAGCACACCACTTGGCTGACAGCTCCAGCGACTGCAGATGAGTTGTTTTTTTTTTCTTCTGTGCTAAATCTCTCCAGACACACCAATTTCTGCTCAAAGGCCATTCACAAGCTTCCAGGTCAACTCACCGAGGGCCTTGCCAGGCCAGGAAGGAGCTCAGAAATTAGGCTTTTGCTGGGGGGTGGGGTGGGTAGGGCCTGATGACCTCCACATTGCCTGCCCACTTTGGGTGCTTCCTGGAGTTCCAGGCAGGGGAGCAGCAGAGTGGGCAGAAGTTTACTGGGGACAGACCCAGTGGCTCACACCCCACTGGGTCAGTCTCCAGCTGTGTGGCTTCCAGCAGGACCTGAGCCCTTTCCTCCTCTGTAAACTCCTGGAGGGAGCTGCTGTAGAGATTAAGATGATGGGTTTACCAGCTTAGCCCATGACAGATGCTATGAGCTGAATTATGGCTCCTATAATTCACATCTAGAAGTCCTAAGCGTGACAGCGATGATATTTGAATGGATGAGGTCTGAGGAGAGAATAAGGTTTAGGTAAGGTTGTGCCACTAGAGGGACCCTGATGGAATTGTAAGATGAGGTCAGGGCTGTCTCAGCCTCTCTCTTGGTCATGTGAGGACACAAAGAGAAGACAGCTATCTGCAAGCCCAGGAATCTGAGCTCTCTGAAAAATCCAACCGTGCTGGCACCAGAACTGTGAGGGAATACATTTCTGCTTATTTAAGCCACCCAGTCTGTGGTATTTTGTTATATCAGCAGCAGTCAGAGCACACTAATACAGCAAGCAGTTGATTCAGAGTAGTGTTATTTGTAGACTATAGATGTATCTATTTTCCTGGATGAGTGAGTAACTTCTAGAAGGCCAGCGCTGAGGTGATGCTAGGTACTTACTCTAGATCTGCTCCAATGGCTCAGTCCAGACCGGAAGCCATGACAGCATCTTTCCAAGTGGTTACTGAGTGACTGTTGGATGGATGGACTAAAAGAAAGGGACCCAAAGGAAATATCCATGTGTTGAAGATCACAAGGACCTAGAAATGTCAATAGCAGTCGATCTGGTAACACTTGGATAATTTACCTCTAGTTTCTGAGGGATGTTTTACACAACGGAAGCAGGCAAGCATGGGGATACTGCTGCAACTTGGGGTGGAACTTGGTTTGGGCAATGCACATACTCCTGTTCTAATAATTCACCGTGCAATCCAGGACCTCACCTGCACCGAGCCATTTGTATGCCTGACTTCATCAAAGGTGTAAGTTTCTCCTCCTTTAGTGACTTCTTGCTAACTTTCTCTTTTGTGGTTAGCTTCTATTCAAAGTACTCCAGGTTCTGTCAGGGAACGGGAGACAAGGCGCCCATCGAGGCAGGACTGGTCTTGGGTGCATGCGCAGTAAGGCAGACTGTGTTCTGAGCGGAAATCCTAGGGAAACACCCCTATTTACCATCTTATGAATATGCACAATGAACGTGCATATGATTAAAGTCAGCGGCATCTCCTTGCTAGCTTAACTCAAACTAGATACCAAAATGCTAAGGTCGTTCACACGAACATAACATCCTTATTTGACCTTAAGAAGAAATTCTGAACATGAAGTCACAGGAGCCGTCCTGACTGGCAAGAGTTCCTATATGTAGTGACACGCGACATTACACTTGACCCCATTACTTTGCTGGGCAAGATCAGCTGAAAGTCCGCACCTGGTCTTGTCTAAACTCTGCCGTGCGGACCTTTTTCTTTTGCTAATTTGAATCTTCATCCTTAAAGATGAAATGGTAAATTAAATTAAAACATTAAATGGAGCAAGCAGTCACAATCACGGTAAAAAGCTTTTTCATTCTGTGAATCCTTCTTGTGGGTCACAGAGGTCATTTGAGGGATGGCTCACCCCGAGTGTACAAAGGCAGGAATAGCATATAACACTGGTTAGCATAGACAGGGAGGGAACTGAGGAGTGGACTGGAAGTTGGGAGGCCAGTGGGAAGAAAAGGACCCAGATTTTTAAAATTGCATGTAGTTTATAAAAGGAAAATGAAGGGAAAGAGGTCATCAGGTTCAGACCTTGCAGGGTCCTAGAAACTATGTGAAAAGACAGAATGTTCCAGAGTCATAAGAATGTTGAGAACGGTTGAAGTGTTTTCCCTCTTGTTATTTACTATTTTAATTAAATTTTTTTAAATTGGACCATGCGTGGAGGCATGTGGCATTAATTCCAGCACTTGGGAGTCAGAGACAGGTGGATCTCTGTAAGTTTGAGGCCTGCCTGGTCTACAGAGTGAGTTCCAGGATAGCCAGGGCTACACAGCGAAACCCTGTGCCAAAATAACAACAACAACATTTTTAAAAATATTTATTTATTTATTTTATCTATATGAGTACATTGTCACTGTCTTCAGACATACCAGAAGAGGGCATCGGATTCCATTACAGATGGTTGTGAGCCACCATGTGGTTGCTGGGAATTGAACTCAGGACCTCTGGAAGAGCAAGCAGTCAGTGCTCTTAACCGCTGAGCCATCTCTCCAACCTCACCCCACCTAATTTTTAATTGTATTTTATGCATGAGGGAGGCAGGGGAAGCCTCATGCCATGGCATGCACGTGGAGGTCAGAGGATAACTGGAGTTCGTTTTCTCCTACCCTTTATGTGGCTTCTGGGGAAACTCAGGTGGCTGAGCTTTCTTTTTTTTTTTGGTTTTTCTTTTTCTTTTTTTTTTTTTTGGTTTTTCGAGACAGGGTTTCTCTGTATAGCCCTGGCTGTCCTGGAACTCGCTCTGTAGACCAGGCTGGCCTCGAACTCAGAAATCCGCCTGCCTCTGCCTCCCAAGTGCTAGGATTAAAGGCGTGCGCCACCACCGCCCGGCTGGCTGAGCTTTCTTGAGATGCACCTTTATTCGCTCAACCATTTTTCCAGCTTGTCTCTTGCTCTTTTGAGACAGGGTCCCATTCAGAGTCCCTGAACTCACTCTGTAATCAGGCAAGCCTTGAACCTCTAATCTTCCTGCCAGAGCTTCCTGAGGAGCTGGGGTCATAGGCCTGAGCCACAAGACTTGCTTTTACTAAAGGGTTTTGAGCAAGGTAGCTATCTTACTGTCTTAATTATTTCTCTATTGCCATGAAGAGACATCTTGACCAAGGCAACTTACAGAATAGAGGTTCTCAACCTATGGGTAGCAACTCCTTTGAGGGTTGAATGACCTTTTCACAGGGATTGCCTAAGACCATCAGAAAACACAGATATATTTACATTATGACTCATAACAGTAGCAAAATTACAGTTATGAAGTAGCAACAAAAATAATTTTATGGTTGGGGGGTCACCATAATATAAGGAACTGTATTAAAGGGTTGCCATGGCCTTGGGAAGGTCAAGGACCACAGTTCTAGAAGAAAGAATTTGTTGGGGTTTATAGTTACAGAGGGTTAACATCCATGATCACCATCATGGCGGGGAACATGGCAGTAGGCAGGCATGGCAGTAGGCAGTAGTTGAGAGCTCACATTTTAAAACAACAACCACAAGGCAGAGAGAGAGAGAGAGAGAGAGAGAGAGAGAGAGAGAGAGAGAGAGAGAGAGAACTACTTTATAATAACATAAGCTTTTTAAACCTCATGGTCAACCCCCAATGACTCACCTCCTCCAACAAGGCCACTCCTCCTAATCCTTCCCAAACAGTTCTACCAACTAGGGACCAAGTATTCCAGTGTATGAACTACTTATGGGGCCATTTGCATTCAAACTACTACAATTGCATCAAGGCTGTCTGTCCATAAGTGACGGAAGTGAGGCTGAAATGGTAGGACTGGCAGTTGCTAAGAGAACCAAGGCAGGTACCAAAAAGGAGAGAGTCTGTTTGGAAAACCCCCAGGTGTAGACACAAAAGGATTTGATGGGAGACCGAAGACTGGGGTCATGGAGACTGTGGTGGTTTGAATATGCTTGGCCCAGGAAGTGGCACTATTAGGAGGTGTGGCATTATTGGAGGGGTTGTGGTCTTATTGGAGTGTGTCACTTTTTAGGTGGGTCTTGAGGCCTCCTATGCTCAGATTCCATCCAATGGAACCAGGAACTGGCTGCTTGCAGAAAAGAGTTTCTTCCTGGCTGCCTTTGGATCAAGATGTAGATCTCTAGCACCATGTCTTCCTGCATGATGCCATGCTTCCCACCATGATGATAGTGGACTGAACTTCCGAAACTGTCAGCCAGCCCCAATTAAATGTTTGTCTTTATAAGAGTTGCCTTGGTCATGGTGTCTCTTCAAGCAATGGAAACCCTAACTAAGACAGAGGCTTTGGTAGGCAGTGATGTTGATTAGAACATGATACCTGAGGGAGAAACTGGGCTTTAGGTTCATATACCATGTTCCTTGGTCTGGTCTGTTGTTATAATCAGGAGCCCCAAAGGCAATGGCTTCGTTTGGTAGTACATCTCCTTTTCAAGTCACTGTCTAGGCTGTAGGGTGGTAGGGTGACCATTTTCATCTAGGAAACCATGCACCTAAGAATCTTCCCTCTTGCTGCTCTGTCATGAGAATTGTTCTCACTTGTGAGGCTAAAGCTGGCTTGCTGTTGTCGTAGAAGGCTCAAGAGAAAGAAAGAAAGAGTTTGCCAGTTCAAGTCAAATGTTCCAAATGTGCAGTGAACACTCAAGTTGGGCAATGCTCTTGAATCGGCAAGAACTTAAACTCGCTGTTGCCAATGGACTGGCGGGTCTATCCCTCCATTTGGAGGAAATCACGAGTAGGCAGATTGTAATTCCCTGAGAGTCAGTAATTTTGAGCTTAAGGTATAGAAGCCTAGGGTTACTAGAAGGAGGCAGCCAATAAGATGAGGTGTGATGAAGACCCAGATGGAAAAGTGCCCCTGATTTTTAACAACCAACAGGCAATAAAGCAACGCCACAAATAATAATTTATGATTATAACCGAAGAATGGGTAGCAGGTAAGGAAGGACCGACAGCTCGCATGGGCCATTCCCGTGACATGCTTAGCTTAGAAAGGAAGGTCACAGGAGAGCAAAGATCTGAAGGGCTTGTAGGTTAAAAGAAGATTAATTTGCTATTCTAAGAGCTAAATCAAATGTGTTTATACCCTTGAGCAAGATTCAAGAGGAGGGCCAGTAAGACGGATCAGCAAGGGGTGAAAGTGCTGGCAGACAACCGTACAGCCTGTGGACCTGGGTTCATGTCCCAGAACCCACATAAAGATGGAAGACAAGAACTGACTCCATAGAGCTGTCTCCTGACCTCCACATAAGTGCCTTGGTACATGCCTCTGTCATCATCCACACACGCACACACAGAATGATACTAATAATTAATAACAAGTTTTTAAAAAAGGAAACCCAGAAAAAAATGATTCCAGAGGGTGTAGGAACAACCGGATCAGATGGAAGGGCTGGCATCAGATAGGAGGAGGAGGGCTAGTTACCTCTTCCACCATGGCGGGGAAGAGGAGCAACATGGGACAGATTAGTGTATAGACAGTAGAGAGATGGGGGTTGTTAGATTCTGAAACCTCCCGTTTCCTTGGTGACCCAGGAGACCAAATCAGGTTCTGAACCTAGAAGTATAGGAAGGGTCCAGGGAGCTGGGAAAGTCAATACAGCCATTGTGAGGTTGGAATGACAGCTCAGATGGGGTACCAAGAACGGTTGCTGGGAGACAGCGATATGCTGAGGGAGTCAGCGGTGTGCTGAGGCGTGGCCAGGACCCCGTTCTCATTTTTGGCTTTGGGAACTGTCACATACTCAGTGGTTCAAACACTCCACATCTATTAATTCACCATTCAGGCTGCTTCACCAGGCTAAAAAGATGATGTGCACGGGCTGTGTTCCTCCAGAAGTTCTGTGGGAAGAAAACAAACCGGCCGTGTGTGGGTCTCCGCCTCTGACCCAGTCCATCTTCAAAGCCAGCAACCCTGCCACTCTGACCTCTGCCTCCAGCACATTCCAGATCTTCCGCCTCTCTCTTTCCTTTATGAGGACTTTTGTGCTAGCACTAGGACCACATGGGTAATCCAGGGTAATCTCCCTAGTGCAAAATACTTAACATTTTAAAAATGATTGACTGGATTTTTCATTTATATGTACATATATGTATCAGCATAGGAGAGAGGCTCAGAGGAGCTGGGAGACCAAGGAGTCAGTCATTCAGAGTGACTTACCTCATGGACAATGATCCTCTCTTGTGTGATGTGGGTGGGGCTCGGGGCCTAAAGGAAGTCTGTCACCAGAGGTACCATCTCTGACACACACATAGTAGTCGTGGAGAGGAGTTAGGGGATAACAGTGATAGGAAAGGATTGGGATACCTCGCTCATGCCTGCAGAGTAGGGTTTTTTCTTTTTTGTTTTCTTTTCTTTTCTTTTTTTTTTTTCTTTTTTTTTTTGCCAGAGGGAAGGGTTTGGAGCTATCCACATCTGGCACTGGATGCCTCCTCCTATAACTCCAAGTCTGGGAGTACATGACCCTCACTTTCCTGTTTTCTGTTCCTGAGATCATCTTGCCAGTTTTGTTGGAAGCTGCACATCTCAGCCATATCTCTTCCAGCATCTTTTTGGTCCCTACAGGTCCCCAGAGCTCCCTTTTCCCTTACCACACACCTTCTGGGGCTGGGCAGCCAAGGGAGCTATACTGGGAAACTGGGTAGGAGTCCAGGGTGTGTTGCTTTCTTCAGAGAGGCTTGGGGGAGGCGGGGTCATTATAAGAAGGTGTGGAATTCTTTCTCTAGGTGGATGAAAAAAAAACTCAGTGGAGAGATTTGGAGATGTATGGAGTTCTGGAGAGCACTGTGGAAATGGGGGATGGGTGGGAGGTGGAAGGGGAGCTAGAGCTAGGGCAGAGCCCCAGAGAAAGGCCATTTTGAAAGCAACCACAGCAGAATCCTTGCTACCACATCTTCTGCAACTGCCATTCCCAGTCAAGAGCAGGAATATTTTCTCTTGAGTCCAGAAAGGGTCTTCTATCTCCTGAGACTTCCACATTTTTTCTTGTCATCAGGACACTTGTCCTTGTATCCAGATGCTATCCTGAGGGGTTTTCTAGTCATGAGAGAGGCGTTTGCCATGCTGCTTCCTCTGTCAGATCTTTGAGGAAGCGAGTTTCGAGGCGACTCTAGATTCAGCCATGGAGCCTCCAGTTGGGGGTCTAGCCTGTGAAACAGAGAGAAACCACGAGGCTCTGGTCCGGCTGAACTCTAAACTGAGAACTCTTCAGTGCATTGAGAGAGAGAGAGAGAGAGAGAGAGAGAGGGAGAGAGAGAGAGAGAGAGAGAGAGAGAGAGAGAGAGAGAGTGTGTGTGTGTTCTGAGAGTTGTTTCCCTACCTGATGTAAAATCCCTGATTGATGTCAGGTCATCCTTCAGGCTGGGTGGCAAATGCCTTTACCCACTGAGTCATCTCGTCAGGCCTCCAGTCTGTATTTAATGGCTGTTTGACGTTCCTATGTTTGGAGTGATTTCCCCCTCAGCTTTGTTAGCTGGTATGATGGGGGGGGGGAGGATGCACTTGGGAGAGGCTGAGGATGTACAAGAGTGTGGTCTGCTGGGAGAAAGCATCTTAGGATATAGAATTACTTAGGAGTAAAGCCTCTAGGCGTGTCTGGGAAAGACCATCTAGACTAGATTAGTCACTGGATGTGTCTGTGAGACATCATCTAGATTAGGTTGACCTCTGAGTATGTCAGTGAAGGATCATCTTGCTCAGTGGTTCTCAACCTTTCTAATTCTAGGACCCTTTAATGTGGTTCCTCATGAAGTGGTGACCCCCCCATCCATAAAATTATTTTTGTTTCTCTCTCATTACTATAATTTTGCTACTGTTATGAATTATAATGTAAATATCTGCATTTCTGATGGTCTTAGGTGACCCCTGTGAAAGGGTCTTTTGACATCCAAAGGGCTCGTGACCCACAGGTTGAGAGCTACTGGTCTAGTTTATTTTAATTGAGATGAGAAGACTAACCCTGAATGTTGGTGGCATCATCCAAAGGGCTGGGATCCTGGGCCGAATAGAAAGGAGAGAGCGCACGAAGCCCTGTCACCTCTCTCTGCTTCCTGATCGTGGATGTAGGATGGCCAGCCGCCTCAAATTCCTTCCACCACGTCGTAATGGACCACATCCTCAAACCGAGCATTAAAAGAAACCCTTTCTTCCTTACATTGCCTTTGTCAAGTATTTTTGTCATAACAAGGAGGAAAAATAACTAACATCCCAGGTGTGGAAACCTGAGATTTTCATCAGCCTCAGGGTCAAGGAATGAAGTCAGGACTGAGAGGACACCAGATCTGAGATTCTATGAGAATCCATTCAGGTGCCATCCGCCAGTAAGCAAATAGCAATTTCAGCAATAGGACACCACTCAAATATCCACCTCTCTGTTGTTTGTAGCCACTAAATATGGTTTTCATGTTGGGCCCACAGCTCAGTGGTGAAGGTCATGTTTAACATGCTTGAGGTCCCGGGTTTTATTCCCAGCACAGAAAACCAAAAACATATTTTTGAAGAATACTTAAAGATGTAGCTAAGGGGGCTGGGACGCAGCTGAGTTGCTAGAATACTTGCACAGTATGCATAGAGCCCTGAATTCAACCCCCTCTCCCCACAATTATATAACTTGAATGTGGTGGTGTATACCTGTAATGCCAACACTTGAGAGGTGGAGGCAGGAGAATCAGAAGTTTGGAGTGATCATACATAGTTTCCAAGCCAGTCAGGGACACATGAGGTCTTGTAAAAAAAAAATGCTGGAAGAGTCTTGTGACCAAAACCAGCAAATAGAGACAGAGGCATCGCCATAAGCCACAGCTCCCCGGCCCCTTTTATAGGCAATGAGATATTAAGTGCTTTTTTCTTTGGTAGGACTTCTCTCTCTCTCTCTCTCTCTCTCTCTCCATGCATGCTCATATGTGTTTTAATCTCTGTGTAGTGTATGTGTGTATGTGTGTATGTGTATATGTATGCAGCAGTCAGAGGTCAGTCCTGAGTGTCTTCCTCTAGCACTCTCCATCTTCATTTGAGACGAGGTCTCTCGCTGAACTTGAAGCTCATTGATTTAGCCAGAGTGGCTGGCTGTCAAGATCCATTAGGATCTCCCTGTCTCTGCCCATCTCAGCACTGGGGTACGGATGCGTGCTGCCTTGCCTGACTTTTTATGTGAGTTTTGGGGATCCAAAAACTCAGGTCTACTAACTGGACAACTCCTTATAACTTTTTAATTTTTAAAGGTAAATGTATTAACTATAAACATTTTTTTGTTGTTGTTTTCATTTTGGCTTTTCAAGACAGGGTTTTTCTGTGTAGTCCTGGAACTCACTCTGTAGACCAGAACTCGAACTCACAAAAATCCACCTGCCTCTGTCTCCTGAGTGCTGGGATTAGAGAAAGCCACCACTGCCCAGCTTAACCATAGAAAATTTAAAACAGAAATATATACATACATACACACATATATATATTATATTTAAAACAGAAATGTGTGTGTGTATGTGTGTGTGTGATGAGTTTGGTTATTACAATTTTATTTGTAGGTTTGGAGTATTCCACTGAGGCTGGTGTGTCCCCTAGAATGCTTATCAAGGGACAAAGGCCAGAAAGGACAAGTCTCTCCCCTTCAGGCAGAAGCATGAGGTGGGATCCTTCCTGTAGTCTCAGATCTCTGAGGTCCCTTCAGCAGTTTTGTTGAACGCTGCAAATTTAAACATATCTATATGGAGAGTATCGACTCCACCTCCCCTTCGGACTCTAAGGCCCTGAATGGCCCCACACTTTCTCCCTCATAGCTCTCATCTCAAGGGCTGGGCAGCCAGGTGCTGTATCTGGGACCCACGGAGGGACCTGAAGTCAGGTGGCCCACCCTGGGCTCTCCTCCCTCCCTTGAAGCCAGCTCTAGCGGCTCCACTTCGGTGACACAGGACAGGTCCTCCTACTGGTACAGCCAGGCTTCTGGGGTCCCCCTGGCCTTTTCAGCCCAGTGTGTGAACTTTAGGAAGTCAGATATTTTCCAGGAGGAATAGAGGTTGCTGGGTGGGACTTGCAAGTATCCTAGCCATTACTATCCAAAAGTCTGGGGCACATAAAGGTGAAGTAAGTGGTTGTCAGCGGAAGGAACTGGCCATAGGAAGGCTCTACCAGATGCAGGTGTGGTGTCCAAGAGCAGCGGGCGTGGGCAGGTCTGGTTCTCACGAGCTGTTCTAGAACAATCCAACACTCCTGGAGAGCTTTCAGTAAACACTCTTGAGCGTTCAAATTCTATCTTTAAAAAAGATTTGCATTTAAATTCTTGAAGAAATTATTTTAAAAGATTTGCATTTATTATTTTAATTATGTGTAGAGCAGATGTTTGTGTCTATATGTGGGTATATATATACCTGAGCACAGGTGCCTGGAAAGGCTGGAGGCATCCGATCCCTAGAGCTTGAGTCACAGTAAGTTGTGAACCGCCCGATGCGGATGCTGGAGACTGAACTCAGGTCCTCACTAACAGCATTACCTGCTCTTAACCATTGAGTCATCTCCCAGGCCCCTCAGATGAAATGTTTAAACTGGATATTTTCAAAGCAGTTCCTTGTTTAAAATCTAATTCATTCTCTCAGAGGCCCTGGTAGCAAGCCTCCTCGTCTGAAAGCAGGGATGGGGCTGTGACGGACTGATGGCTGCCCATTGTGGGCAGATGGGGAAGACACCACCGAGCTGTGTGCCCATGTGTCACGCTGGGCAGTGCTCTGAGCTTGTTCAGTCCTCCAGCATTCTGTTTCCAAACTCCAGGGACAGACTTCCAGGAGGCTCCCCCTCCTTCATCCCCTGACAGGGGCTGGTTTCTTCTTTTCTTTCTTAACCCCAAATTTCTATTTTGGAAATGCATCGCTCAATGATCAAGAGGGAAAAAATGGGCAGAAATCCTACCACATGTGTGGCAGGAAAAAGGAACGTGGAGAATTAGAAAAGTCAAGATCTTAGGTTCGTGGTCTAGATACAAGCCCCCTGCAGCAGCTGTGTGGTCTCACACAAGTGACCACCCCATTCTGTGCCTGTGCCTTGGTTTTCCTCTCTGCAGTCAGGCTAGCATGGAGTTCTTTACCTTGGCTTTACTGATGCTTGGAACAGACCATTTCGAGGGTAAGAGGCTATTCTGGGTACTGAGCAAGGTTCAGCAGCGTCCTTTGTGTTCCCAGAAGACCCACAAGCATCCGCTTCAAGGAGAAATGTCTCAGGCATTGGCAAGTGCCCACTGTGGTGCAAAATCTCTTTTCCCAGCAGAGAGCCACTGGGCAGGACGTCTTTCTCCCTTTTAGTGGTTATGAAATTAAAAAAGGTTGCCTTCCTTTCTTTCATTGCTTCTACACACTCTCCCCATCTTTGAAATTGATTTCTCTATGATGAGCAGGTGGACAAGGCCGGGCCAGGCCAGGCCAGCTGGTCACGTGCTCAACAGTATTGTGCCCTTATGTGATAAAGGCATGGGTGTCTGTTCCTCACTTGGGAAGAGGGTGACATGGGCCCATCTTATACAAAGGACTGGAACAGAGTCCTTTGAGACCTTTGCTCCTATATCCTGAGCAAAGATGTGGCCAGATACCATGTGGGACCCAAGGAGGGGCTCAGGACACGTTGGTACTGTCACAGGCAAAGACTTTACTTTTAAGTGAGCACACCTCAAGTTTGGGAGTAGAAAGGCAGGAAAAGGTTCCAAAGGTGTCTGCTGGGGGCAGAGCCTGGCCAGCTGTCCCTCTAACTCTTTCCTCCTCCTGTACGTCACAGACCTACTTTCTCTTGCGCTTGGATGTAGCGATGTGACTGTGTTCTGCCTAACTGTGCAAAAAGGAGGTCACAACTTCCTGGTCCATTCAAACCCAAATCACCTGCTTTCAACTTCCACCCGCCACAGGGCAACCTCCACAGTCTGGGCTTGAGTCTCTGCATGACAGCATAGACCAGGGTCTGTCTCCACACTCTACTGGGAGGACTTCATATGGGAACTGAAGTTCTTTTTATCTTCACCATTAACACTTCGGGTTGTTGAGCATATACTTGACCTTCTCTTATGTAATAAATACAGTGAAGGCTGGAATGGAGGCTACTGAGCTGGCCAAGGGCTGGGCGAGGAGTGTTTGTGTTTTCCTCTTTTTAGAAATGAATGCATGGTGGGCATGGTGGTGCACGTCTTTAATCCCACCCAGCACTTGGCAGGCAGAGGCAGGGGGATCTCTGTGAGTTTGACGCCAGCCTGGTTTACAAAGTGAGTTTCAGGACAGCCAGAGCCATTACACAGAGAAACCTTGACTCAAAAAGCCACAAATAAAAACTAGCCAACCAGCCAACCAACCAACCAACCAACCCAAATAAAACGAATATCTGTCTGTCTGTCTGTCTGTCCCCCCTTGTGTATGTGTGTGTGTGTCAGTGGTTCAAATGTGTGCATGTGTAACACCCTCAGAAACCTTGTCCCCATCCTTTGAGGCAGGGTCTCTCATTGACCTTGGAGAGCATCTGATTGGCCAGAGGGAGCACCAGGGATACTCCCATCTCTGCCTTCCCAATATTGAGACTGTCAGAACCCACCACCTTAGACTGGACATCTTTAAGTGAGTTCTGGGGATTGTACTCAGGTCCTCATGCTTCCAAGGTAGGCACTCTGCTGCCTGAGCCCCCACACCCACCTCCAGCCCTGAAATTTTATTTTCATTAAGGAACTACAGCATTGGTTTCTGTGTTGGTTCTGACAGACCTATCTCTGCAAATTATGGAGGTAGCACTTTAAGCTCAGCTAAACACGTGACCACGTGACTGCGAGAGGTGGTGGCAAGTCCCTAAATGCAGCCTGGCACGAGTCGGCCTAGGATGACTGCACAGCTTCTGCTGAGACAGGGTTTCCTCCAGGCTAAGAATAAACAGTGGACATGGGCGTTTTGGCGTAAGGTGCTAACTCCAGGCAGAACTGGCTCCAGGCTAGTAATACAGCCAGTCTACATTATGGTCACTGTGGGGCCTGGCAAAAGCCCGAACTCCCCAGGCTGGGGGGCCTGATGGCTCAGCATTACTCGGTGACATGTGTTTGAAAGAAGGATAAGAAGCCAGGACAGAGTTCAGACAGGCTGGGAGAGGGCAGAGGTCTAGGGACAACAGATCTCAGTCCCTAGCTTGGTGCCCTTCCCTGGGACCAGGATGCAAGAAACTTTTGAAGAAGACTTGAGAGACCAGAAGAGTCAGCCCATCACTCTTGGGAAGAAAATTCCAGGTCACAGTCCTACGAGACAGGAATGGCGCCGTGGGATGGTGAGGTTGCTGGGCTGTGCAGTGGGCAGAACTAAGGCAAGTCACTAATGATCTTTCTTCAGGCCTCCGATACCCAGCAGAGGCCACTCGAGGGAGAAGCTGGTGACTCACAGCGGCTGTCAGAGCCTGAGAATCTGCCAAGTATAGCTTGGGTGGATGGGTCAACCTGGCACTTCTCTCCCTCTCTTACCCTGCCCCTCCCTGTGCCAAGGGAAGTGGCAGCTGGCTGTCCTGACTGTGCTGTATGTGGGGGTGTGGAGGCAGTTCAGTTATCAGCAAAGGGAAGCATGCTGGCCATTTGTCTCTGGTAGTGTCTCCTTCAAGAAGACCTCTTGCATCCTGGTCCCAGGAAAAGGTACCAAACTAGGAGGCTAAGTCCTGTTGACGGCATATCTCTGTCCAGTCCACCTAAACTCTCTGTCCTGGTTACCCAGCCTCTTTTCTTCCCATCTTAGAAGGATACCTAGGAAAAGCGTCCCTGGGAATCCTGAGCTACCAGTCCCCATGGCCCTGGGGTGTTCAGGGCTTTGCCAAGTCCATCATTTGCTCCACTGTTCCCAGCCCATCCATGGCAAAGCATCTCAATGGCAAAAAACCTCTGGACTAAGCCTAGCCTGGTCCTCAGATTCAAGACAGAGACATCAGTCTTGTTCACACGGTATCAGCCCTCGCCCCCTCACCCTCTTTCTCTTGGATGCCCCACATAATTCCTACACCTAGGATACTAGACACCCATAAGGACCTCAAAGGAGCCTGTCCCTCACCTCCCCATATCAAGAGTAGAACATTTTAAAAATGCTTTTATTTAATAAAAAAAAGAGACAGAACTAACAATCCCAAACCATTGATGGATACAGGGTCACGGGGCCTAACTGGTGAAACACACAGGGGACGGGGTTGGGACAAAGGGTAGGAAGGTGGGCTCACGCCACATGTCCCCTTCAGAGAGGGAGCCAGACCTGAGCCTGTCAGCAGTAAGGTCCAGCTCTACTCCCTTTGTCCCACAGGGAGGGCAAAGCTAGAGACCAGGGTCCCCAGAGTGAGGCTGGCCACCAGTGGGAGAAATGCGGTGAGGGCTGGGGCCACTGAGGCCTTCTCCCTGTGTTCTATCCCCCTGTCTCTTTCCTTCCTAACTCCTTCTTGGTCCCTGGAGTCGGCCTGTGCACTCTGCCTGGAACCAGACAAGAGGTAGGAGTCAGTGGAACACAGCTTTCTTATGTGGAATCATGGGAACTTCTGGGACCACAGTTGGGATGGTGGTGGCTTGCGTGGAAGTTTACCACCGGCTGTTCTATGGCCAGAAGAGACATCAGACAGGTCCTGGGTCTCCCCGGGGGCTGGGGCTTCCTTCAGCCTCGTTAGATGCTGTGATGGCGGTAGAGGAGAGGGGAGGGTGGGTGGGGAGGTAGGTAGGGAGAGGGCCTGCAGCAGGGACAGACCACACACGTCTTGACAATGGCACTCATTGCTGTGCATGCTTCGACACATACCGAGGAGCCAACCTGGCCAGGAGGGAATGGTTTTGAGCAAGCGCAAAGGAGCCTTGGCATGCTCACGTCTCAGCTCACCAGCTCATAGGCAATTGGCTGGAGCTATGATACGAGTTGTCTTCTTCCGGTGGTGGTGGTGATGGGGGTAGGAAAGGACAAATGGACCTGCGTCTGACCTTCGAGTCAGCCTAGGGGTGGGAGGCTCCATGAGCAGGTGACTGAGGTAAGAATTGGCTTGTCACTTCTAAGTGAAGACAGTTACTGGGGGGGGGGGTCACAGATGACTGTTCAAAATTGGATTAAGAAGTCTCAAAAAGTAAGAAACGATTCTTAGAAAGCACGTGTGTTATAGAAAAGAGGGTGGGTTTCACTTTCTGGAGAGGTCTTTCTAACCTGGACACACTCGTATGGTGTTTCTGTTCACCTCAAGAGGAAGAGGGGGATTGGTTGGACAAACTGTAGGACATCCTTGGATTCAGGCAAAGATAGAAAGCCCGGCATGGTCCCTTGAGTCAAACGTTCACCAAGTCCTGGTATGGGCAAAATAAATTATAATGGCAGGAGTTGGGGGGAGACGCTTTTGCTTTTTTTTTTTTTTTTGGATAAAGAGGTGAGTACAACTCGCTTTCCACTGCTGCTCTTCTGAACGCCATGATTCATAACCACTCGGAGAATGGACGCTCTTTCTTTCTCCGTTTTGGTCTCTGCTCCCTCTCAGGTTGCCCTTTCTTGTACTTAAGCTTGTACATCTGTTTCAGAACACCAGTTTGGAAATGACCCAGCAGGGCCCTCTGCTGCTCAGGGGACAGAGTAGTTCCTTAGGCCAGTGTGGAGGGACAGAGCCAAAGGCCACATACCCACCCTCCCTCAGATCCAGACCTCCAAGATTAGTCAGTGTGTCCTGTAAATACATTCTGAGCTCAGCAGAAACTTCCAGAAGCAGGTAGGAAAACCAGCAGAGCCTCTGAATTTGCCATGGATTTCTGATCTCCTGAGGTGGAGAGAAACCGGCCCCAGGACAGCTCAAGGCCGAAGCACCAGTTAGCCATAAAGCTTTCTCTTCAGGATAGATGATATTTACAACTGCTAGCTTCACCAGGGTGCCAGACAGAAGCTGAGGGAGACAGAGGGGAATGGAATGATATTAGGCTCAATTCGGGCTCCAGGACACAGGAACTTCTGGGCAGGAAACAGCTGATGGGAGCCCAGAGGTCCCAGTGTCAGGAAGAAGTCTTCCTGTGGCCCAGCACCCGATGAAGGGGGACACGTTTGACATCTGCCACGACTGGTTTCTTGGTTCCCAAGAGGCAGGCTGATGCAGCTTCTGGAAAATTCTTGGGCCTCCTAAGAAGTTCCAAAACCCAGAGGGCAGCAAAACAGCCTGTCTTGGGAGAAAGTCAGCCTTCGGTTTCTACCTTATCCCTGATTCCAATCTCCCAACTTCCCTCACTCTGAGTTAGCCCACAGCATCTTCTGGAGGCCAGGGAGGATCACACTCAGCTCCAGTTCACTGTCTATAATCTTAAGGGTCACCCTGTTCTGTGTCACACAAACAGACACCTTGGGGGAGGCCTGGGCCGAGAGGGGTGGGTAGGTCACACGGGAGTTGTCCGCCGGTTCAGCATGCTGACGTGGAAACCCTCCTTTAGGTCCTGTTGGAAGAAGTCATGCATCTGCAGGAAGCCAGCATCCTGGTCCGGACTGTAGCTCGCCGCTGTGGTCACCTTGAGGGGTTCTCTGGATAGCGTGTACATGGACAGCTCACCCATGGGAATGGCTCCGGTGATCTTCAGGCCCACGGGAGATGCATCCCTGGAGGGCGAGGCCTCGGTGGACCTTGAACTGGACCTGGATCTCCGTCGCCGGTACCTGTAGCTCGGCATCCTGGCGTAAGGAGAGGAGGAAGAGGCCTTAAGGAACTCCCGTTTGGTCTTAAACCTCAACTCTTTATTTTTCTCAATGTAAATGTTTACAGCCAGGACGCCCACGGTCTCCGCCACAATAAACGACAGGGCTCCAAAGTAAAAAGACCAGCCGTAGTTGTAATGGTTCTTTTTGTCTTCGTCACGTTTGTCACTGGGGTCACCCGTGTTGCTGGAAATGTAGACAATAATGCCGATGATATTACTGAGGCCTGAAAGAAAGCAGGGTAGGGAGAGAGATGGAGGTTAGACTCACAGCAGGAACAAGAGAATGGAGAACAGGCTGTTGAATGTGGGATGGTGGCCAGTCTTCTCCTCAATGAATATTTATTAATTAGTGTAATCTATATATTTTTATTTTTTGAGACAGTATCTAATGTAACCCAGGCTTGCCCTGTGTTTATGTAACTGAGGATGACCTTGAATTTCCAATTAATTCCCTATCTCCCAAGTGCTGGGATTACAAGCATGCACTACCTCAGCTGGCTTGGTAACTAATTATTTTTAATTTCTACCCTCTCTTCATCCCTCCCTCCTTTTTTCTTCCCTCTCTTTCCTTTTTAGAGGGCATCATGTAGCCCAGGCGGGTTCAGACACCCCTAGATATCTGAGAAAGGCTTTGAACTCTTGATCCTCTGTTTAAAATATTTATTTTATGTGCATGCATATTGGTGTTTTGCCTGCATGTCTGTGTATCACTTGTCTGCCTGAAAAGGCAGGAAGAGGCAGGCATCAGATCCCCTAGAACTGGAGTTACAGATGGTTGTGAGCCGCCATGTGTGCACTGGGAATTGAACTCCGGTACCTCTATAAGAGCAGTCAGTGTCCTTAACCAGTGAGCCATTTCTCCCAGTCTGGAATTCTTTTGCCTCTACCTCCCAGGTGCTGGGATTAGAGCTGTGCACCACCACAGCCAGCTTGGTAGCTAGTTTCCCCCTCTAAGTCCTTGGTTGTTCATGAGAAATACAGCTCCCAGCAGAACCTGAAATCTGTGATGACCACCTCCTTTGAGTACTGCAGCATTTGCCTGTAGCCCACCCAACTTCACAATATACTTTAATTCATCTCTAGGTGGTCCAGAATAGCCAACACAAATCTATGCTAAGAAACGGATGCTATTCTGTCTTTCCTCTTCCAGCCCCGACCCTGTCTTTACAGAGTAAACTCCCTTGGGTCTTGGCATGCCAAAGAGGCTTCACATTCTTTCCGCATAGCCAACCCAGCCAGCTCCTGACCCTGTTATAGGTTTGAAAGCATCCAGCACCCTGTTGCTTGGGTCATATTTTACAATCCTGACTTTTTGATAATAGGTGCGATTCCGAACGCCAGCAAATTAACCTCTCCAAAGAACGCATTCCGGTGGCATTCAGTGCATGTACAATGTGTGTGTGACCCTTGGCGACATATGAAAACCCATTTGTAACGCTGTCATCTCCTCAAACAGAAGCCTCATCCCTGACCCAGTCCTACACACCTGGCCTCTTCAAGTTAACCACGTGCTGTGATTTCGCTCCACTATAGCCTCAGCTCCTGTCTGGAGGGGCAGCCCCGCATACCTGCGGCCACAAAGAGGATTCCTGCACTGAGGACTATATTGTTCTTGCGGCTGTAGATCCTCCCAGCGCCGATGCAGAGCCCTCCAAGCAGGAGCAGAATGGTGCTGAGGATGGGAAAGACACTGGAGGCTCGCACAATGCCTAGGCCAAGGAGGGAACAAAGCAGACAAGAGAGTGAGTCCAGCCAGCACCCCTGCCACAGCCATGGGTGTCTCTCCAGGAGTCCTGCTGCTGAACCTGGGCAAAAAATGGCTCTAGGTTGGCTGTTTACTTTCTCAGAAGCCAACTGACCCATAATCACACCAGCGTGCGGGTCACCGGGCTCCTTTTGGGGACTGGGTCGCATTTCCTTCAGACGAGAGGGATCCGAGTCCCTCAGTGGAGAGGCCACAGTAACTAATACTCTGGATGGTACGGCATTGATACAGCAGCTCACGGCCCACTGAGATCTCTCCCGAATGTTCCCATAGGAGCATCACCAGGCTGGGAAGTGGCATACTTTAGAGCCAGCTCTGGCCAATGGTGGGAGAAACAGACTTTATCATATTAAGTGGGACTAGGTGTGAGACCGACTCTGCCACACGCTGTGTTCTTAGCCCAATCACTTCACTCTTCAAAGACTTACTTCCTCCACTCGTGAAAAATGGCTTTAATCGTTAAGTTTCCCTCCTCATCTGTAAGCAGTACATTCTAAGTTGTGATTCCCATGAGGACCCTGTGTTTTCTTATATATACGTAGTATTCACGATAAAGTTAACATTTTAGATTTTCATTTAATGTTGCTGTTGTGTGAACGCATGTGCCACACAGCCCAGGTGTGGACGTCACAGGACAGGTCTGTGAAGTTAGCTCTTCCAACTTTATGTGAGTTTTGTGGCCGTGAAGAAACTTAGGTCACCAGGCTCATACACGCAGCAAAGTGCCTTTACTGGAGCCATCTTGCCAGTCCACTATGATAAAAGCTAATTGACAGATCAAGTATAGAAAGTGTCTGTAGCAGCTAATAATAAAATAGGATGACCGCAACAATACACTGTAATAAAAGTTAATTTAAAAAACCGATGGGTTCTTTATTTCCGGCATTTTCCATTTCATAAGTTTAAACTGCTGTTGACTAAAATCTCAGAAATTAAAGCCATGAATTAGCGGGGCCACTGTGCTGTGGCTGGTTTTGTCCTCATGGGGCTATTAGCACAAGTCTGGCTGCAGTATGCACTTTCAAAGTGGCTAGTTATGTTCGACAAGTCACGGCTGGGCCTGGGGACACAGGAAGATGTGCAAGCTGACACCATGTGTGAGTGGCAGAAGAGGCGGCAGGGCGGGACACAATAAGATGCTGTCCATCACACTGGCCAGCAGAACCATGTCTACATCCTTGTTCTGCCCCTGACCAGCAGGGTTGGAGGCAGGGCCAGGAAGTTCAGTGGCTGCCCGAGTTCACTGTTTCATAACTTTGGCCTCAGTAGTGATACCAAGCTGGAAAGGTTGCCTATGTCCTTGGCCTCAAGATGAGACCATTCTGAAAGAACCCAGGGCTCAATTTCTGTTGCTTTCAGTTACGTGGTGCGAGATGGTTTGTTCCAGCCCCTTAGGAAATGAATGTCCACCAAAGCACACAGTAGGCATCGGGTCCTCGCCCTGAGCATCTGCATAGATGACAAGGTCAGAGGGAGAGAACAGATTCACGGGAGAGGCTCAGAGCTTGGCTTCCTCTGTCCTCGCAGTCCTAGAGAAGTCTAGCTGCGTGGGCCTTGGTAGTGCTTGGGAGGACTGTGAGTCAGGAAACGCAGGCAGGTGCCCTCCTGAGCCAGCTGACTGGCTTGGGGCCTTGCAGCCTCTGAAGGCGGTGTTTGTCTCCTTTCTGTACACCCACAGTGTGAGCCCCTGCTCCACAGAGAAGGGATTGTGTGGAGGCACTAAATGAAACTCCTCTCTCTGCCGCTTCCTCCCCAACTCCTCTTAGCTTTCTTGTAGTCACAGGCGCTGGGAGGAGGCTTCCTGTGTGCTTCTCAAATGTGCCTCTGAGCCAAGATGGCCAGACTCACGTCACGACCCTGCTCTGCCTTCTGCAGACCAGTCAGATGGTCCAGAGGGGACACTGGAGCCCTGTGGCTCAGTGACACCCATCCAGGTGAATCCTGCCAACACCTGTACCTTGCTACATGGACTCAGACGCTCGAGTGTCTTACCACAGACTCTGAGAAGACGGAGTCACATGCCCCAGTGACCGCATCCAGCCATAGGGGAATGATCAATGTCTGGAGGATGGACACTATCTTGTAACTTACTCTAAGTCCTACTGTGGACTCATGGTTGCCTGGACACCGGCACTGTGGCTTGGCACAGGGGTCATTCATCTAACTGGAAATCCTGAACCTAGGAGGGAGGTGCCAGGCCTGGGACAAGACAGGCAGGGACGATGGGGACAAGACACACCTGAGAAAGAGACTCTCCACAGGGTGTGAGGTGTTGACTCCCTTAGATCCCAAGCTGTCAGTGTGCAATGCTCTGAAGCCTCCAGGTACCCAACGCAACTCAAAATTCAGGTCTAGCTTCTTGTAGGAATGTGAGGCTCAGAGTTGACTTGTTTCTTGAACTTTCTAAGATAGGAGGAGCTGCCTAGCCTCCGGCCGGCTGGGCTGCTGTCTCACAGGTCTTCCCTTGCCCGCAGAACCTTCTGCGCTCTTTAGACTCCTGTACTCTGACACTACACGGAGGCCAGAGCTGTTTCCACGTCCCTGGATCTCACTTGCTTAGGATGGCACTAAGCTCATCACAGAGTTACATTAAATGAATGAAGAAATAGATGACGTCATCCTCTTTCTGACCAGAGACCTCTCTCCAGGGATCGTCTACATAGAGACCAGAGGGCTGAATACTGGGAATCAGGGTAGCCCAGGGGACACAGGCCCCGTGGCCACAGGGACTATGACCTTCACAGGTCTCAAAGCTGGTATGCAGTTGGTTCCAGATTTCCCTGTGTCCTGGGGGGAAGATGGAAATCAGTTTTCAGAGACCTATCTCTACAGCCACCGATGGACACACATTAACTTGTTATGAACCTGGGGATCTTGTACATTTGAGAACATATCCTTTGTGGGACAGACAACTGTCACATCGACGCTATCACTCTGAGGCACTCCCAGACCCCTGGGTACCCAGGGGCCACTGCTGGTGGGAGGACCAAAGCTTCAGACCCTTACTCTGTCCTTTTCTATCCCATCCTGGGCTCCGGGAGGCTGACTGGCTTTTGGAGGACAGTATCACCGATGGAGATAATTCCCAAGGCTTCTCTCTGCCGAGCTGCAAAAGGAAGAAGCTGCCGCACTCTCGCCTTAAGGGTCTCGGCTCTTGCCAGTCAGCTCTGTCCTTCCAGCTCCCTTTCTCGAGCTCTGCATCTCAGAGCCGGAAGGACATCACTCACGCCATAATTTATGCAAGCGGTACATCTTGAGTTGCGCAGTGCACAATCTCCCTCATCTATGGCCACCCTAAGGGGACCTCATTTACCATGTAGAGTGTGAGCCTCCAGGATGTCGAATCGGAGGATAGGAAGGAAAAAGGGGAGAAGATAGGGAGGTGGGTTGGAGGCAGGGCTCTGGTCATATGATTTCAGGTTCTGGGCCTGGCTGGAGCAGCCTGACACGGCCTCAGCTCCATGGGAACCGCGCACTGTTCTATTTCATCAGATGACTCATGATCCAAATCCTTTCTTGTAAGGGGGAAAAAAAAGACCCATAATCAGGTGCACAGTGAATTATGCTCTCTCTACGGACACACTGGTATCGATTCTCTATGTGTGAGGCTGGGCCTGAGCCCCAGGGTGCTGCGAGAAGCAGCTTTGTGTCTTTTGGCTGATGGGGAGGAGGGAACGACACGGGAAGCCTAGCATCCATTTCTAGCCCCTCTCTGGCTGTGGTTTCCTCCTGTCTGCAGGTGAGGGATCCAGAGGTCTACAGAGGAACTCTGGAGAGATTTTAGGAGCAGGGGTAGCCCATCCTTTGGGGTTCAGCATGTGGTGTGGGTACCAATGGGGAGGCATAACTCAGTCACAGGATCAGATGGGAACAAGGGCTTAAGGGCAGTCCATAGGCACAGGCAGTGACTACATAAGTTGGGGCTGAAGGGACTTAGGGCCACCTGTCAGAGGAGGCCCTGCCGGCTTCATCACTATCTGTGGGATTCTTTTTTTTTCTTTTTTTTAATTTCAATTATTTTATTTATTTACATTCCAGTCATTGCTCGCTCCCAGTCCCTCCTCCCACAGTTCCTCATCCCATGTGCTCCCCCCCACTAGGCCTCCCCCTTCCCTGGGGCCTCAAGTCTCTGGAGGATTAAGCCCATCTTCTCCCACTGAGGCCAGACCAGGCAGGCCTCTGCTATGTATGTGTGTGCTCCTGGTTGGTGGCTCAGTCTCTGGGAGCCCCCTGGGGTCTGTGTTAGTTGAGTCTGCTGGTCTTCCTATAGGGACGCTCTCTCTCCCCGCCCCCCCCCCCCCTTCAGCTTCTTAACTGACTAGATTCCTCACAGAAGCAGTCTGGTGAGGTGAGGTAATCCCTACATCCGTGTACCTCAGGTGCTCCACCTCTCAGGAAGGTGTGGCCTGGGCAGAGCTTTTTACCTTTTTTCAGGACCGGGTCTATAGAGCTCAGGCTGGCCTCAGAGTCACTGCACAGCAGAGGAGGACGTTGGCCTCCTGGTCCTCCTGCCTCAACCTCTTGAATGTTGATATTATTAGTCTGAACAGTCATATGGGGCTCAGAGGGCTTGTATCTTTTCCTTTTTGTAAAACTGGAGGTGGGTTCTCTGGTAACTCAGTCTAGACTCAAATTTACTACATAGCAAGGAGATGACCTCGGATTCCTGAACCGCCACATAGTTTTCTGAACCTACTGGATCGCTGAGATCACAGCCTGTGCCACCAAGCTGGGCTTAAGCTGTGCAGGGTGGGGATGGAACCCAGAGCTTTGTGTGTGCTAGGCAAGTACTCTACCAACTGAGCTACGTCCCCAGTGGAAGTTCCTACCCTTAACTTCGCTTGCTCCACCAACGGTCCCCTGAAGCTGTTCCTTACTTCTTGGGCTTCTCGTTTGTGTGCCTTGGCCCTTGATCCACTGTACCTACCCTCAAATACACAGTGTCAGGCCACTCCTGCAACTAAGCCCACCCTCTGAGCTCAGGACTTCTAAATGCAAATGCTCACAAGCCCCCAGGACAAAGGACTGGGGGCCAAGTCCACAGGGCTCACCTCTCTAGTCCCTCCCTTACTCTCCCCTCCTCATACAAAGCAGCTGAGGTACTTGTCACTCACGGAGGAGGTACTCGGAGCTGTCATGGTCATAATCGTTGTCCTCTGGGAAGTGGTTGATCCGGAAGCAGTGCCCTCTGTAGATGCCTGAAGGAAACAAGGGGAAACGCAGACCGTGAATGTCCCATGGGTTCAGACAGTCATTCATTCAGACACGGAAGCTTTGGGCAGGTCGCAGGGGCAGAGAGAAGAGAGGTGTCTGAAGTCCCCACTGCTTAGTGTCCCGTGGGGACACAGTCACACACACAGAGGTCTTGGACACCGGGATGAACCTCAATCAGAGCTGTATCATTTCTGGTTAAGCCTTGACATCCTCAAGGATCAAACAGCACACCTCACTGTCAGGACATTAGGTCCCAAAGAGCAGGCGGGAGCCTCAGACCCAAGGGCATTCTAGAGTTGCTGCTTGAAAATTGAGCAGGGCCGGGCGGTGGTGGCGCATGCCTTTAATCCCAGCACTTGGGAGGCAGAGGCAGGTGGATGTCTGAGTTCGAGGTCAGCCCGGTCTACAGAGTGAGTTCCAGGACTGCCAAGGCTATACAGAGAAACCCTCTCAGGAAAAAAAAAAAAGGGGCTGGAGAGATGGCTCAGTGGTTAAGAGCACTGACTGCTCTTCCAAAGGTCCTGAGTTCAAATCCCAGCAACCACATGGTGGCTCGCAACCATCCGTAATGACGCCCTCTTCTGGGGTGTCTGAAGACAGCTACAGTAAATAATAAATCTTAGAAAAAAAAAAGAAAGAAAGAAAGAAAGAAAATTGAGCAGGATTTTGCTCCTCATGAAGGGGTGGAGGGTCTTTTAGGCAGACCCACAGAGGCACTGGTCCTTACGGTGCTTATACAGTATAGAGTAAATTCCTCCCTCCAAGTGCTAGAATGAACTCAGATTCCAAACCCCTTTGTACTGGCTGGCTTTGTGTGTCAACTTGACACAGGCTGGAGCTATCACAGAGAAAGGAGCTTCAATTGAGGAAATGCCTCCATGAGATCCAGCTGTAAGGCATTTTCTCAATTGGTGATCAAGGGGGGAGGGCCCCTTGTGGGTGGTACCACCTCTGGGCTGGTAGTGTTGGGTTCCATAAGAAAGCAATCTGAGCAAGGCAGAGGAAGCAAGCCAGTAAGTAACATCCCTCCATGGCCTCTGCATCAGTTCCTGCTTCCTGACTTGCTTGGGTTCCAGTCCTGACTTCCTTTGGTGGTGAACAGCAATATGGAAGTGTAAGTTGAATAAACCCTTTCTTCCCCGACTTGTTTCTCGGTCATGATGTTTTGTACAGGAATAGAAACCCTGACTAAGACACCCTTAAGCTGATTGAAGGTAGAGAACCAAGAAACTTCTAGAAGGGTACAACTATCTCCTGTCCGGCTTTCTCCTCTCCACTTGGAGAAGTGGTCTTCACACCATAGAAAAGCAGAATTCCTGGTTTATTCAGTAACTCAAGGACAGGACAGTTCTCCCTTCCAGAATCTTCCATCCATTTTCTCCCAATCATCTGTTACCCCCGCAGCCTGCAAATGACCATCACTAAACACACCACCAGAGAGGGAGTCACATGGGGGAGAGGAGGGGTCATGCCACTACATGCCTGTGCCTGCCAACTCCTCGTGCCTACTCAGCCACATGACTCCAGCAGCCCATGGCCGGAGTCATAACCCTCTAACTGGTCAGAGCTGGTCTATTCCCAGCTGTAGCTAGTTCTTCTCTTGAAGCTGCTGCCAAGTATCCTGCTGGCTTCCAGCAGCCCAGTCTGGCCTCATAGTGGGTGGGGACAGTACTGGAGGCTGGAAGTGTGCCAGGGGCACATCTGTCTTCCCGTGTGTCCAACGGAGGTCTCCCTGCTGAGCTGGGAGCCTGTCACTCTCCTACCTGGCCACACATGAACCACTGACCAGTTGCCTCACTCCAAGTTCTCCCTCCTCCTCCCTTCAGTTGCTGCTCCAAAGACCTGTGTGCGCAGTAGCAGCTCTGACACAGCTCTCTGTGTGTAGGAGAGAGATGGAGAGTCTCAGAGGAGGTATCTTGGGTGGGGTGTGTTTTCTGTGGGGACTCCGTTAACCTTGAGTTCCCTCGCCTACGCAGTGGCAATAACCTCAGCTCTCAGCTCTCAGGTCCCTTAGAACTACGGAGGGTACCGGCGAGGCACTGAGGTGGTTCTTGGCCTCTGGGGATGAGTCAGGGAGATTAGCTGCTGGGCGGAGAGCTGCCTGTCTTCTACTTCACGTGTCCCTGAGTGGTCGAGTCAGTGAGCAAATGCAGGAGCTGGTGACAGAGGACTACCAGAGTGGGCTCGGCCCAGGATGGCTGCAGGTAGGTAAACTGGCAGACTTGAGTGAGCCAGCTGCAGCCCCTGCCTCATTCCTAGGACCTGCCCCCCAAGATTTAAAAATGTCCCCCCAGACCTAGAACCAGCCTTTAAAGGAGTGAGGTGAGCAGAGCTGTCTGGCACTGCCCACCACCAACACTTCTTTTCTTTCTTTCTTTTTCTTTTTTTTTTTTTTTTTGTTGCCACTTCACAGGTCTAAAGAAAATCACCAAGTCACACATGCTTGTTGGAACAAGTCAAATAATAAGAGGTTGGAAAAGAAGAAAACAATCTCTTCAGCTCAACAATCCTGCAGCTGACTTGTCTTTGCAGACCGGCTCCCCACACCCTCCCGTACACATGCATACAGGTAGGGGTCTCCCCTAGTTTTAAGGGGTGCTGCAAGTTGATCCCGAGTCCTTGCTCCTACTAAGTACACATTCTACTCCCAGACCCCTTTGCCTCTATTTTTTTTTAAAAGCACCTTATTTTGAATTACTGTAGATTCACATGTCTATGTAAGGCATAATGAGAGGAGCTTGGGAGAGGGCTCAGTGGGTAAATTGCCACTCAAGAGTGAGGACCTAGTCCGAGTCCCCAGCAGCTGGGTACAAGGTCTGGTATGGTGGTATTCTGTAACCTCACAGTGCAGGGTGGGGAGGAGGGCAAAGAGAGGAGGATCCTGGGCAAACCAGCAAAGTCTAGCCAATCAGAAAGCTTCAGGTTCAGTGAGAAACCTCCAGCTCAAAATGGGAGGTAGAGAAGGCTGGGGTTTCAGCATGCAAGTGTGAGTTCAGATCCCATGAAAGGATGACAAAGTCTGATGGGTGAGGAGGTCTGCCTGTAACCCCAGGGTGGTGTGCCTGTAACCTAGGGTGGTGTGCCTGTAACTTCAGAGTGGTGTTCTTATAACCCCAAGGTGGTGTGCTTACAACCCCATGGTGGTGGTGTGCTTGGGGATTGGTGGGAGAGAAGATTCATGGAGTTCAGTAGCAAGCCGGCTACTTAAGATAGCTCAAATGGTGAGATCTGGTTTCAGCTAGAGATTGCCTCAATACATAAGGTGAAGAACAATGAGAGAGGACCCAACAGTAACTCAGACATGCACACACACGCATACACACATGTGCACTTACACACATACACGTGCATACACACATGAACACAGATACAAACATATACATGTGCACTCACATACATGCACACACACATATATGTGCACCCACATACACACACATATGCACGCATGCACACATACAAATAAGCATGATAATAAAACAATTAAGAGCCATTTCAAAGACAACTTCTGGCCTCTACACATGCCCGTGCTGGTGAACACAGATGTATACAACCATATGCACACATACCTAAAGAGGAAGAAGTGATATACATGGGATGACCTTCACTTGGCTTTCTGGTAACACCTGAGGAAACTAGCACGATGTCACATCCAGGGTGATCCACTGACCTCGTGTGTGATCCACAACCTTCCATCACAAGGATCACTTCCAGGTGCCCTTTGTTTTCAGACACACCCTCCTTCCTGTCTACCCCAGTTTCTCCTAAACCCACAGCAATCACCGAAGGGCTCTCAGTTGTGGTAGCTTTGCCCTTTAAAATAACACATGGACTGCATGGCACAGTAACCTTTAGGGGGTGGCCTTTTGTCCTCAACACAGTCCTGAGATTATCTCCCATTTGTGTGTTGGTGGCTTGTGCCTTGCATGGCTGGGCAGTGTTCCACAGCTTGGAAGTCTCATCCTCTGCTAAATCATGACCCATGAGGCAGGGCCACTGTTTCCAGCAATACTGCTGTGGGTGTTCATGTTCAGGCCTTGGGAAAAATATGTTTATTACACTTCTGAAATGATTGCCCAGGCATGCAATTGGGTCACATGACAGGAACTTTTCTAGTGTTAAGAGAGACTGTCCTCCTGAAACTCACTTTGTAGACTACGCTGGCCTTAACTCAGAGATCCCCCTGCCTCTGCTTCTCGAGTACTGGGATTAAAGGCGTGCGTCACCTCTGCCCAGTAAAGTTTTTTTTTCTAATTAAAAAAATAGCAAATCAATATTAATCCAAATGATGCTTAGAAAAGTCCTAGAAGAAAGCCACAGGGATGAGAGGGGTGTAAGAGCGGCTTCCCTGCCTAGCACTGAGGAGAAGGACCTTAGCCTTCATAAGGGTATCCTGTAGTTGTTCAAAGTGTAGACAAAGCCGAGACTCTGGAACACTGACTTACACGCACACAGAGGCATCTGCTCCAAGCATCCTTCCGATATATTTCACTGTTCCTCATACTACAACTAGAAAATTATTTAACTAAACTTATGAGTTGATTTTTATGGCACTGGGGATGGAGCCTAGGGCTTCGAGCATGCTAGACAAGTACTCTGTCACTGAACTATGTCCCAAGCCCTTAATTTATTTCAGATGGACTTGTAAACAAGATCTTGTAGTATATCTATCAGTTTTTGTAGTTGTTTGTTTGTTTTGAGATAGGGTCTCACTATGAAGCCTTAGCTAGCCTGATCTTATGAGGTAGACTAGGCTGTCCTTAAATGCATATCTACCTGTCTCTGCCTCCCAAGTGCAGAAATTACCACCACCAGGCCAGGCCTGTGACTTTGTTTTTAAAGTGCTGGGAATGGAACACAAACCTTATGAATTAAGTAAATGCCCTGATACCAAGCAACATTCATAGCCTGTTAACTCATTGTGTGTGTGTGTGTGTGTGTGTGTGTGTGTGTGTGTGAGAGAGAGAGAGAGAGAGAGAAATAAGTGTGTGTGTATGGTATGTATATGTGTGTGTGATATGTGATGAATGTGTGGGGCATATATGTGCATGTGTGTGGTGTGCATGCACACATGGGTACACATGTGTGTAAATGAATACACATGTGCATGTGTGGGGGCCAGAAGTCAACTTTGGGTGTCCTTCCTCAGGGACTACTGACCTTGCTTTTTGAGGCAGGGTCTCTCACTAACCTGGAACATGCCAAGTAGCCTAGGCTGGCTGGCCTCTGGAGATCTCTGCCTCTCCAGGGCTGCAACTGCAAGTACCTGTCAACACTCTTGGCTTTTTACCTGGGTGTTAGGGATTGAACTCAGGGATTTATGCTTGCATAGTGTTTTATTGGCTGAATTATCTCCCCAGTGGCTCAATCTTAAGCACATTGTTTACAGTGGCTGCAGGAATGTCTAATGTCTAGATCGATCAGTTATTTCTTGGGGGCTCTGTTCATATATGGTGGGTCCCACCTTTTGTGGGATAATGTTCAAAGGGAGTCTGAAGACATGTATTCCGCAGTAGCTTTTCTGGTCCTCCCACCCCTCCCCTTCACTCCCCACTTCCGTTTTCTTCTTCCTGCTTCCTCACACACCTAGAGAGACTAGCATAGATTAGAGAGACGGGCATCATGGTGGTTAAGCTTTGCTGCCCTCAAAGGCATCCTGTGGTCTAACCTGCAGTAGCTATGAAGGCACCAGGTATGCCATCAGCTTTTCACCACTGTGACGTGACACGGGAGACAACCAATGGCAAGAGAGGAAAGGCTCATTTTGACTCTCAGTCAAGGCTCCAGTCTGAGATCCTTAGAGTCTATGGTATAGTATTTAATGATGAGAGTCAGAGACCAAGAGACCCCATTCACTTCATGGTGGCTAGGAGCAAAGAAAAAGGAGCCAAGGTCTCCATCTCCTACATGGGCTCACCCCCAATTAACCAAGCTTGTTCCAACCAGTCCCACCTCTTAAGGATCCCACTGCCTCCCAATTAAGTCACAGGCTAGGGACCAAGTTTTAAAATCTGGGCCCTGGAGGACATTCTGGAGTTCCACTATAGCAGATCTTTATTTTAAAAAAGGGTCTTGCAGACGAAATCAAGTTATGAGGAGGTCGTTGAGGGTTTTCAGGGGCCTACCCTAATTCACAGGTGGGGCTCTAGATCCACTACAATCAATTCTACCCTATCGCTGTTTAAGGAAGGAGTAGGTGGTCACCCACTGTTTTTGTCCCTATTGACCAAAAAGAGAAAGAGATTACTCCCTGACCTCGAAGCTAAGAATTTGAGATATTTTTCCCTTAAATGTCCTGTTTGGTCAGACATCTCTAGTTATTTTTTTCATGGTGGCTCCAAGAGCCTTCTTCACCCCCTCCATGTTATGGACAGCTGGGGAAACTCAGTGTCCTGAAGCATAGCAACCCAAAGTTGACTTCTGGGCTCCACACATGTACCCATTTACACATGTGTGATGTGTGATGTGAGTGAGCACGCAAACTGTACACCTCCCCCCCACACACACATGCACGCATATATACAGCTTAGTCTACATAGCAAGTTCAGACCAGCCAAGGCTACCTAGTGAGACCCTGTCTCAAAACAAACAAATCAACATCTAGGCTGTATCCTCCTTCTCCAGACTCCTTGCTTCCATTAATGGGACCTAGCATTCCTGTTGCCTCAGTTTCCCTGGGAATTTTTTTTTTCCACAAGAGTTAACCTGTTTACATGGAGCTCAACAGTTTCAGGCCTGGGGACCTCACATTTATCTCTGTCAAGTTTAATCTTGTTAGCATTGGCTTGAGGCACTTAACAGGGAGAAAATTAACGGCTGATGAGAGGACCAGTTCTTTCCAGCAAGACGGAATGCTGCTGTGCTGTCGGCTACTGACACTGAGGTTCTTTTTAGTGCGTGGTTCATTCCAGGACCCTGGGCTGACCCTACTACAAGAATACAGAGGCGCTAGGAGCAGGGTGCTCACAGGAACGCAGTGGCCCTCTAGAAGATCAGGAAGCTACTGGCGTAAGAGTTTGTGGGTCACGTGACCCCAGATGAGTTATGTCCTAATCTGTAAAACTCAGGAAGGAGTCAGAGGGGTTGTTCCTGCTTGATTTCCATGGCTTCCTGTGGGAATGTACAGACATGTCAGTGTGTACAAAGGATACATTCATCTCCTTCCACCATGAGCCACTTTTTCTAAAGGCATATGTATGTATGTATGTATGAATGAAGTGTGTATACATATACATATATACATGTATATATGCAATATGCATATACATACATACACACATACATAATAACATAGGAAGTATCTGGAAAGAAATTTCCTAAGATATGTCCACTGTTATTTTTCTGGGTGGTAAGATAATGAGTGAGCTAAGTTTGTGAATTCCTTTGTGTTTCCTAAACTTTCTGACATGCCTGTAAACAAACCACGAAAGCTCATTTAAGAGGCTAGAACCTTTCATTGTAAGAGAAAACATGGTGATGGAGACGTATCTGAAATGACCACAGATGTCCTGGCTGTGGAAGCTGGTGAACTAGGCAAGAACTGTGGTGGCAGGTGTATGTGTGTGTGTGTGTGTGTGTGTGTGTGTGTGTATGTGTGTAGTGTGTGATTGTGTTTCTGTGTGAGTCTGTGTGTGTGTGTATAGGGGTGTGCATATGTGTGTGTGTGAGTGTGTGTGTAGGCATGCACACGTGCACACACACAGTGGGATATGGGGTAGCCTGTCCTTCCATGATCCTTCTGAAGGTCATACCTCAGGGCTATGCCATCTCAGAGAGCCTGGGTGACCCAACCCAGGGACTCAAGGGATTCCAGAGACAAGACTTTCAGTATAAAAGCTGGGTAGTTAGTCATTCTTTGAGTCATTTGAAGGATGTTGGCACCTGACACCAGCCGTGGTGAGAGGCACCTTAGCAGCCCATTCTAATTAAGGGAATTCCAGGGAAAGGAATGCCGGATGCTGTCTTAATAATAACAGTGATCACTCACAAAATCCTTTATCTCCTGCATAGCCTTGCCCAGGTAGTACACCTCTGGAGCCCTGCAAGCATCAACAGCAGCTAGGAGCGCTTACCAGGGGCATACAGACCCCCTCCTACCCACCTCACATCTGCGGCAGCCGTCAGCCTGGTGCATATATCCCCTGTCCATTCTGAGACTCAGCCTGGTGCATATAACCCCTGTCCATTCTGAGACTCAGCCTGGTGCATATATCCCCTGTCCATTCTGAGACTCAGACGTACCAATTACTTCTTGCCTTTTGCCCACAGCAATGGGTAGGTTGCCTGGGGGAACAGCTCTGCAGGCATCCTTAGTTACCCCCCCCCCCCCCGCCCAGTAAACTTTGTGCAGGGGAGGACAGGATGGGAGCAGGTAGAGAAACATTTCCAGTCACTCTCCCTTGGGCAGTGGTTCTGTGGTCCATTCTAAATGACTTCTAGGAAGTTGGGGCCAGGGCTTCCTACTTCTTCAGGTCTGGTCCTCTAGGGTGGCCACCTTTAGGATGTGTACTACTTGTAGACACAGCTGGCCTTGGGCTTAAGTCAAAGCAGATGAGCTGTGTGGATTCTGTGCACCAGCCTGTTGCATCTCTATACCAAGACTCCTTTGGAGATGGAGGGAAGTACCTTGGAGAGGTCTAAAGATGTTCTTGTACAAGCCTACTACAGAGGCCCAAGGGTGGAGCCACTAGGCATTTATACACACATTTTATCAAATGTTGGAAAGCTGGAGAGGAGAGTGAGGCCAGTTGTGTGCTCAGTAGAGAAGCTGCATGGACCCAGCATCCCTTTGCTGATTCTTGGCTCCTTGTCAAATGCTCCACCCCACTACTGTGAAGTTGCTTCCATCTACAGGGAAGGTAGGCAGCATGGTACCAGTCTAGCTTAAGAGAAACGGCTTCCTGACTGTGAAGCTGGGGGGAAGGGCAGTGTCCAAGTCTTGGCATGAAAGTCAACTTCATATTTGCCAGGGAGGGTGGGGCAGGGTTGAGGAGCACTAAGGGCTCAGTGTAAATGGGGTGTGGAAAGAAGCCAGTAGAGGAGGGGGCTCTGTGGAACATGTCTGTTCATTCACAAGCTATTCATTCACCTCTCCTCAACACACATTCATTCCTTCATCTTATTCATTCCTCAATGCTATTTTCATTAGCTTGCTCATCACCCACTCATTCATTCATTCATTCATTCATTTATTCCTTAGCTGTGGTGTGTGTGTATGTATGTATATATGTGGTATATCCAAAAGTGTCTGTATACATGTATGTTTGTGTATGTATGGATATATGTGGTATATTCAAAGGTATGTGTATGTGTGTATATAGTATATATGTGTGATATATTAAAAAATGTGAAAAAAAAGAAAAAAAAGGGCTGGAGAGATGGCTTGGTGGTTAAGAACACTGACTGTTCTTCCAAAGGCCCTGAATTCAAATCCCAGCAACCACATGATGGCTCACAACCATCTGTAATGAAATCTGACGCCCTCTTCTGAAGTGTCTGAAGACAGCTACAGTGTGTGCATAGTGTATATATGTGATATATTCAAAGGTATATGCACAGTGTATTTATGTGGTATATTTGAAGGTGTGTGTGTGTGTGTATGTGTGTGTACCCACCCACCCTTATGCATGCACACAGGCTAGAGGATGACATTTGGTGTCCTGCTCTGACAGTCTTTGCCTTGTTCCCTGAGGCAGGTTTCTTACTGAACTTGGAGCTAGGCCTGGAGCCATCATGCCCCAGACCCTCTTGTGTCTGTCCCCCAACAGCTCTGGGGTTATAGGCACCCGCATGGCTACCTCTGGATTTTTATGTGGGTGCTAGTATCCAAGCTCAGGTCCTCCTGCTTGCGTGGCAAGGGTGTTACCGAGCCATGCTTCAGTCTCCTCCATTGTATTTTTGTGGAGTATGTACCGATTGCCAAGCACACTGTTGGTACTGGAGAGGAGGCGCTCCTACAGACCTCCTGTTACGAGGATGAATTGAGACCCAAGAAGATAAACAGCCATCGATATCATTTTACACACGACATGGACAGGAAGACTGGCAGGCAGCAGCAGACAAGGGAGGTTTTTAGCGGGAGACTATTGTCTAGAAATCGAAGCTGAATTCAGGGCTGGATGGTGGTAGAGAGGCCAAATCTAGGGAAAGGCTCCTTCAGAGGCTCCCTACCTTCCAGAGTCAAGTCTGGAAGACTAGAAAAGAGCCCCGGATGTCATCCCAAAGGAACAGTAAGAGTGTGCGTGTGTGTGTGTGTGTGTGTGTGTGTGTGTGTGTGTGAGAGAGAGAGAGAGAGAGAGAGAGATTCCAATCACCCAAATGTAACCACTGTGTATATGCATCAGAATATCACACTGTGCTCTGTCTGTCAAGATGCATCATTACATACAGGAGAGAACTTAGCCAGGAGCAGAGGCATAGCTCGTGAGCACAGCATTCTGGGGGGTTGGGGCATGAGGGTTGTGAGTTCAAGGCCAGCCTGGGCTATACAGGGAGACACCCTCTCAAAACTTAGAATCATGGGGATGGTGTCTTTTCAAGCCAGAGGACCTGCGTTTGGTTCCCAGCACCCACATAAAAAGCTGGGCATGGTGGCACAGCTGGTAGTCCCAGTACCGCAGAGGAGAGATGCGGATCTCTGGAGCTTTCTGGGCAGCCAGTCTACCTGAATCACTGATCCCTGTCTTAAAAAAAAAAGGTGGATGCAGATGAGAGAGAGAGCTCAGTGGTTAAAGTGCTTTTGCGCAAGCGTGAAGACCTGATTCTGACCTCTCAGAAACCACATAAATGCTGGGTGGTCTATAAGCCCAGCACTGGAAGGCAGAGATAGAAGATCTCAAAGTAAGCTGGCTATTGAGACCAACCCTATCTGTGAGCTCTGGGTCTGACTGAAAGGTCTGCCTTAGTGAATGGAGTAGAAGACTGATCAAAGATGATCTCAACATCAGCCTTAGGCCTCAACATGCATCTGCATACATGTGGACCCACACACGTGTGAACACAAACACACCCCATACTACACACGAGTATGTAAAAAGGGAGGGGGAAGATGGATGGTGCCTAAGGAATGACACAGGTTATCCTGTCTCACACACACACACACACACACACACACGCACGCACGCACGCACGCACGCACGCACGCACGCACACACACACACAGAGAGAGAGAGAGAGAGAGAGAGAGAGAGAGAGAGACAGACAGACAGACAGACAGACAGACAGACAAACAGAGACAGAGACAGACAGACAGACAGAATCAAATGAGCAGAAAAAGAGAATTTAAAAGGAAGGAAGGAAGGAAGGAAGGAAGGAAGGAAGGAAGTCATAGGCATAGGTAGAGGATGCCCAGACTAGTCAAGGCAAGGAAAAAGACCACACCTGGCTCAACATCCTGCCACCTGTCTGAGTCATCTTATCAACTGCAAGCTTTACATCTTATGAATTTTTCAAACATTTCCTACTTAGGCAATCTCCAAATTAGAGAGAGTTCACTGATGTTGCACTGAGATGGGGTGACAACATGTGGCTCACAGCTCTGGGACAAAGGTCAAATGACCTAAGTCTCTATCTCAGAGCAGGGCATCCTGGGTCTCTTACCCCCGTGTCTCCCCACTGCCCTGGCTTCCTAGAGCTGTTCACCCATGGTCTAGTTTCCATCCCACTCCCAGCAGGAAGGGAAGAAACAGCGTAGCAGCCCTGGTAAATGTTTCCATGACTTAAGTCACCCAAACCAGGAACAATCTGAGACCCTGGGTCTAGTAGAGATCTGAAAGGGTGAGTGGCTTCAGCAGAGCTGAGGGGCAGGACGTGGTGGCAGGGTTTCCTCATGACAGATTTTATAGGGGTGAAACCCTTGGCTTTACTTAGCATCCATGTATGCTATGCCCTGTTTGACGCACTCAAGCTTTATCAACACAGCCTTCATGCTAATCCCAGGAGGTGGACAGGATGACCATTACCCTCTGCAGCTCACTGACTACCTGGGATTTGATCCCAATCCACTAGGCCTCAGAGACAAGGCCTTCATACTCAGGCAGTACATACTCAATGCTATGGTTCTGTTCATTGTGCACATGGGTACAAGTTACAGTACATTGCTAGAAGTCAAACGACAGCTTTTGGGGGTCAGTTCTCTCTTTCCACAGTGTGTGCATGTGTCCTGGGGATCAAACTCAGGTCACCAGCATTGGCAGCAAGCACCTTTACCAGCTGAGCCATCTCGCCAGCTCCTCAGACCATGGGTAACCTTTCTAAAGACTACCTCTAAACAAGATCGAATTCTGAGGTACTGCAGTGATGTCAATGCAAGATTTGGGGGCAGGGGAGTCATTTAACCTGGAACATAGATTTGGGAGGGGGTGCGGTGGCGGGGCATGCCAGGCAACAAACCTGAGGCGCCCAGACTGATCTCCTTTTAGGCTCTGTATCCTGCCTTGCTCCCCACTCAGAGGTCCTCTTCATAATCCCTCCACTTCTACGCCCATCTCCCAAGAAACTCCCTAATGACTGTGATTTCCCAATTGGCATGCTCTGGTCTCCTGCGGGCTGGCTGCTCTCCCGTGGCAGCAAGGCAGGCTCCTGGGAGACCTTTCCTCGGGTTCCTACAGGGAAATGCCAGGCTCTGAGAAGCAGCAGGCTGGGTTGTTTATTTTTTTTTCTCCCTAGATTCTTGGCCTTTAGTGACACTTTGAGAGCCCATTAAATAATCACAGACTTCACTGTCTCCATGCAATTTCTGTTTCCTGAGCACTTGCTGTTTTCTAGGCAATGGATTCTTGGGGATGTAGCTGAGTCTTCTCGTTATACTTGCTTTCCTTTCGCTGGGCACATGGGCCATGGGGCAGGTGACCTTGTCATCCTTTGGACCATGAACAGAAGTGATACATGCCATGTCTGAGACAGGCTCTGGAGCAGGTAGTGTACCCATTTGTCTCCATCCCCCCCTACCCATACCATTCCCAAGCAATGGAAGTGAGACAAGATGGCTTTCCACACCGTGGTGGATGGCAGTCCTCTGAAGATTCAAAATTCTCAGCTTCAACAGGGTCTTCCTGCACATCCCCAATCCAAGTTATAGGATCTCACTCTTTGCCAATTAATGCCCTTTCTTTAACTGCTGACACCCTGTGAGGCTGAGACCACTCCCGTTAGACTGTTAACTCCAGCAGGTGACCCGCTATTGTGCTGGCTGCTTTCCACATCCCTGGTATTTCTGCTGTAGCAAAAATCAATGATGAGAGAGATTAAGACATGTATGGCCTCTGCCCTTTTGGAGCTTTCTATTGGCAGTTCCTCAATGGTGAGGGAGGAAAGAGGGACTCTCTAGAGGAAAGTCCAGGGCCTCAGAGAATGAAAGACTGATGTACTTGGCTGAGGCCATGGCACTGAGGTCAGAAAAGCTGTTTTTTATCCCAACATCATGAGGAGGAGGAAGAGGAGGAAGACAAGGTCTTCAACTCCTTCTTGGGGATGCCTTCAGACAGGACTGTTTTTGTTATTGGTTGGTTGGTTTTTATCTTGACTTGATAGCTTAATAAAGAGCTGTCTATGTCCTTTCCATGGACAGCTTGGAGGCTAGAAGATTTCTTCAGCTAAACAGTGACCCTAAGACCCATACCTGCAGAAAACCTCACCCCGTGATCCCTCCTACTGTTTAATTTCTTAGGCTAAAGAGGAGCGTTTAAGACAGGGTCTCTGTAGCCCAGGTTGAACCCAAACTCCCCAGGACACCTGAGGATGACCTGACTCTGATCCTCCTGTATCCTCCTCCAGGGTGCTGGGATTACAGGTGGCCCCACCACGCTCATGTCATGCATGAGGATCGAACCCAGGGCTTTGCGTACACTGAGTGTTCTGCTCTCCCGATCACATGCCCAGCTCGCTTGTCTCTCATAGCCTTAACTTAGCACTAGGACAGTTCTTGTCCTCCTGTGATCTTTAGGGATTGTCTATTAGGTGGGGTTCACCCCGTCAACCTTTTCCCCATTTCTTTAATCCAGCGTTCCTATATGAATGCCAGGTCCTGTGGGAATGAAAGGACGTAGATCCTGTCTGGGAGGACAAATGCCTTGGATGGGGAGGTGAGGGACACGTTTCCTGAAACAATGAGGCAGGGAGCAGGTCTATGGGGTTCAGGGAAGTTCAGCACTGGATGGGGTTTATGGGGGAACTGCCAGCAGCTAAGTACATAGCAGTACTGGGCAAATGGCAGCTCAGAGGCCCAGGACACCCTTAGATTTGGGGTTTTGGAAGAGAAAAAATGGGGGGATTGATAGTGAAAAAGTAGGCAAGACTCAGTTACAAAGGCAGCCGGAGGTTTCCTATGAGGGGGCTACCGGCTCCAGTGTGCTACAATGAGGGGGAGATCATACTGTGAGACAGGAGAGTGACTGGCAGCTAGAAAAATCCCTCCTGACTCATGCTCTGGGAGCACTAGTCTCTTGGGATTCTGGCTGTCTCTGGTGCTATTCCCAGCCTGGGTGGGCTTCATTTGGCCTGTTAGGGTTTGCCCTAGCCTAGGGCTCCCAGAGGAGCTCAGCTGCCTGGGAGATGACAGGCTGTGCTCTCCCAGCACTAACAAGCTCTCTCTTCATCATGCCGTCTCACATTGGAACCCCTTGTAAGGACACATTTCATCTTGGCTCCAAGACAGCAGCTTCCTGCAGCTGCCCGAGGACCTTGGGCAGCCACTTGCCGGCTGCTGTCAGAGCAAGGGGCAGGACGAGAATGGGGAGGCATGTGGATGGGTAGGTGTGGGTGCTTCAGACTCACCCCACTTCTCCCCTCACAGGCTGTCAGTGCACTGTTTGCAAACCCAATAGAAGAGGGGCTGGGAAGAAGGCATCTGCTATGGTCTGGCCCCCACAGTCATGTGTGGGGAGCACTGGTTCCTAGTATGGTGATACATGTAATGAGGTGATGGGATATCAAGATACAGTGGGAGGCACCTATGCTCTCAACACTCAGGATGAGGAGGAAGGAAGGTCACAGCCAACTGGAAAGTAAGAGGAGAGAACTTGAATAGAGACTGTCACTACAGAGGTTGCCTGCTCCTAAACAGTAAGGGGAGGTGGTTTCTCAGGTCCCGCAGTCAATGCACACAGAGGTCACTACAGCTGTCAGAGAAGGGAACCCACACTGCATCTTCAGCTGGCCTCAGAACCTGGCAGTGTCAAGTAGCAGCTTGTGTTCTCACGCTAATTATGTTGCTCAAAAAAACTCGTGTGCAGTGTCCTGCACGTAGGCTAAAGGAAGCCTGCCCCTGGTTGGCTCTTCCTGGGAAATAAAGTTGCCAGCGGCCAGTGGCTGGGCAGAGAGACAGAGGTGGGACTTTTAGGATAACCAAGCAAGAAATGCAAGGGAGAAAGAGGGAAGTCCAACATGAGTTAGGCCAGGAGGGAGAGACGGCTGAAATGTAGGTACAAAGAGGAAAGTGGCCCCAGAAGGGTCCATGGGCAGCAAAGATAAAATATAAATTTAGTAAGTATTAACTCAGGAATATCGGAGAGGAGTGTGTTAATCACACGGAGGTTCAGGAGTGGCCCAGCCACTGAGCTACTTAAGGCATATTAAAATATAAAGGTTGCCCGTGTGTGTGTGTGTTTCCATATGGGATCCAGAACATTGTGGCAGGTAGTGAGGAGCCACACACACCCACTGGGAGTTTAGAGCAGGTTCAAAAATAATACCACCACTACAGTGTGATCCACATGGGGGTGGTCTTGTAGGCATGCAAAAGCCAAGACACAGCATGTTGTCGAGACCTGTATCAATGTTCCAGAAAGTTGCCGAGGTCAGATTTCCTGCAAGGAAGTCCCAAGGCACAATTTCATGAAGTGGGGTATAAAGCATCAGTTGCAGTAGCAACTCCGGGATGTTGGAGATGCCAGGACCACAGGACTTCTGTTGAGGCAAGATGGAGGTGTAGGGCAGAGTCAGTCCAAGAGAGAGGCTATGTGTGCTGTCTAAAACAACTGAAGAGGTTGAGCTAATCAGTGCCTTTTGTACCCAGATGGGAACACCTGAAGCTCTAGATGCTGGGCATGGAATATCCGGTCTTTTCCCTGCTGGGTATGTCTAGCATTGGCCCAATCTTTCCCTACTATTCTTTGCATCTCTCCCTTTTGGAATGGGAATATTTACTCGATACCACCAAATGTAGGAAGAATGGAACAAGGACTTAGCATTACAGGAGAGTGTTGAAACTGCTGCAATCATAGGGAGGTTTGATCTGGAAGGAATGCACTCTGCATTACGAGATGACCACAGACCTATGGGAGCCTGCAGCAGAACATGATAAACTTCAAAGGGTGTGCCTGGGTGTCAAGGTGGCGAGGAGCGACTGGGTCACAGTTACCCGCCATGTCTGTGAGGTCATAAGTGTGGAGGTGGGCATGATGGCATCAGCCTGTGGTTGGAGTTCCGGACTGAGTGAAAAGGAAAGCAAGCACTGGAACACCACTCTGTGCTTCCTGACTGCAGATGCAACATGAATGATGCCTCCTGGGCCTGCCGCCACTTCGCTGTTGTGGTGGACGATACCCTCCATGTTGGAACCAAAATAAACCTTCACTCCCTTAAGTTGTGTCTGTCAGGCATTTTGCCATAGTAACAAGAAAATAAGGAATGCAGGTACCCACAAGTCTCTTACTTCCGTTGGACTTCCTTCCTTCCTTTCTTCCTTCTTTCCTTCCTTCTTTCCTTTCTCTTTCTGTCTCTGTCTTCCTTCTTTCCTTCCTTCCTTCCTTCCTGTCTTTCTTTCTTTCTTTCTCTGTCTCTGTCTTCCTTCCTTTCTTTCTTCCTTTCTTTCTGTCTTCCTTTCTTTCTTTCTGTTTTCCTTCCTTTTTCTTTCTTTCTTTCTTTCTTTCTTTCTTTCTTTCTTTCTTTCTTTCTTTCTTTCTTTCTTTCTTTCTTTCTTTCTGTCTCTGTCTTCCTTCCTTCCTGTCTGTCTGTCTGTCTGTCTTTCTTTCTTTCTCTTTCTATCTCTGTCTTCCTTTCTTTCTTTCTCTCTGTCTTCCTTCCTTTCCTCCTTCCCTTCCTTCTTTCTTCTTCTTCTTCTTTTTTAATTGAGACAGGGTTTCTCTGTGTAGCCCTGGCTGTCATGAAACTCCCTCTGTAGACCAGGCTGGTTTCGAGTTCAGCAATCCGCCTGCCTCTGCCTCCTGAGTACTGGGATTAAAGGCGCCCAGCCAGAGGTGAGATTCTTTGAATCAATATTGACATCCAAACCAAGGTGTCTCTTTAGGGTCTTATGATATGGACAACTAGATACAAGGGCAAAGAAACAGGTGAGCCATCAGCCATGCTGCCCCTCTGTTGTATGACTTCTTCCTCTGGGATAAGACTCTCGCACAGAGAACTGCCCACAGTGGCCATATTACCAATCAGACGCTCCCTCATGAATATAGATCACAGAGTCAGAGGAGACCTAGGAGATGCTGGGGGATTCATAAGTGTAGTATACTTGGCTCATGATGGAGGTCCATGGCTTTTCTATCTCTTGGTCGTGGCTGAACTCTTCCCTACACCCTTAAGGATATTTTTACATTCTTCCCTTAAAGCCACAGTCTATGGGTGGAATCAAGAGGACCCTAGCTTCCTGCTAGCCTCACCTTAGTTTGTGGGGAGGATTTGCCAACCTGGTCCTAGCCAGCTCAGAAGCCTGGGCTCTACTCCACAGGGAAGGTCAGCAACACTGTTCTGAGATGTGAAAATAAGTTCCGGTCCTCAAGAGATCACAAGCCTCCGGGGACAGGAAGGAATCAGAAAACAATATAGCACGCCATCACAGAGAACATGTGACCTGTGCCTCCCAGTCTCTTTAGGTCTCAGTCACCTGGAAGTTAGTCAGCAGCCTATCATTTTCCTACAAGCACCTCAGAGTACCACCTCAGAAATAGGAAAGGCAATCCAGAGACAGTCAGTGCTCTTGACCACTGAGCTACCTCTCCAGCCCCATTGTTGGATTCATTATAGCAACTCCATGGGGTCTGTGTCCCATCTGGGGATCCACCCCTGATACAGTCACCAAACTCCAACACTATTGTGGATGCTAAGAAAGACTTGCTGACAGGAGCCTGATATGGCTGTCTCCTGAGAGGCCCTACCAGAGCCTGACAAATACAGAGTCGGATACTCACAGCCAACCATTGAACTGAGCATGGGGTCCCCAATGGAGGAGTTAGAGAAAGGACTGAAGGAGGTGAAGGGGTTTGCAACCCCATAGGAAGAACAATAATATCAACCAATCAGATCCCCTAGAGCTCCCAAGGACTACACCACCAACCAAGTAGTACATGTGACTCTGGCTGCATATGTAGCAGAGGATGGCTTTGTCAGGTCCTTGGTCCTATGAAGGCTCGATAGATGCCCCAGTGTAGGGGAATTGAGGGCCGGGGAGACAGAGAGTGGGTGGGTGGGTGGAGGAACACCCTCATAGAGCAAGGGGAGGGGGAGGAATAGGGGGTTTCTGGGAGGGGGGAACAAGGTAATGGGATAACACTTGAAATGTAAATAAATAAATAAATAAATAAGAGCACTGACTGTTCTTCCAGAGGTCATGGGCTCAATTCCCAGCAACCATATGGTGACTTCTCCGATTCCCTCTTCTGGCGTGTCTGAAGACAACTACAGTGTACTCATTGGTGGTGTATGCCTTTAATCCCAGCACTTGGGAGGCAGGGGCAGGCAGATTTCTACGTTCGAGGCCAGCCTGGTCTACAGAGTGCGTTCCAGGACAGCCAGGACTATACAGAGAAACCCTGTCTCGGAAAACCAAAAACAAATAAATTAAATAAATAAATAAATCTTTTTTAAAAATTAGTCTAAGAGGAAGAGGAGCCCAATAAATGGCAGATTCTCTTCTCTCATTGATTTAAAAATAAAAGAAAGCCTCTTTGCTTGCTCACAGACTACTGCGTGAACCTTCATCTTCCTTCCTCAGGGCTACCTCAGGAGGACTCAGGAAACGTCAGACTGCATGGGGACTGTCTTAGTTCGGTTTCCTGTCGCTGTGATAAAACACCCTGGCCAAAGCAACTTAGGGGAGAATGTTTAGCTCACAATTCCGGTTACAGCCAGTCATTGCTAGAAAGTCACAGCAGCAGGAGTGTGGGAGAATGGGTCACATGACATCACAGTCAGGAGCAGGGAGCAATGCCTGCCTACAGGGTGGCTGCTGCTCATCTGTCTCCTTTCCGTTCGGTCCGGGTCCATCCCACGAAATGCTACCTCCCCCACTCAGGGTGGGTTTTCCCACTTCAATTAACCCAGTTAACAAATCCTTCCCAGGCATAGGCTCAAGCCAACCTAAGGTACAGAATTCCTCATCGAGACTTCCCAGCTGACTCTAGACCATGCCAAGGTGACAATTAAAACTAGTCATCACAGGGGCCTCCGAGGTGACTCTGGGCATGATGGTCAATGGTCCATCTCCTGACCCCAGGCCTCTGGCTTTCTCCATCCCTTCTGGGGCTCAGCGAGTCCTTCAAGGGCAGCACAGCTCCAGCCTTGCCTCCTCCAGTGTGATGCTGCAGAACTGCTGGGATTTTCCAGGCTTCCTGCCGAGGTTCATAATTGAACCGAGCCAGAGAGATTTCCCCGACCAATAGCCGTCCTCTCCCCCAGCACTGGGGATTGGTGTTCTCTGCTATTTCTCCACTTGTATCGGCTCCGTAACTACTGCCTGGATGAAAGCTGGGTTGCCAAGGCTTGGGCTTTTTTTTTTCCTTTCCTCTTTGCTCCTTCTTTCTTTTTAATGAGGAGCAAATATGGGGCTCAGAGGGGGCAAAACAGCTCTCTGCAGAATCCAGACTTTTCCGTAGCCTTGCTTCTGCAGATCTCTGGAAAGTTATGCCCCAATAACCTGAGAGTTTTAATTGGAGGGCCTGAGTGGGGGAGAGAGATCATAGTGGAGATGTATAAACTTCTAAAAGGAGCCCTAGGGACGGGCACCTTCATCTCCTTCACTTTACACATTGGGAACCTGAGACCTGGAGAGGTGACTGGCCATTTCCATGGTGACAGGCTAGCTGGTGGATCGACTAAGCTTAGATCACTCATCCTAGGATTCTCAAGCCAAGCATCTTTTTGCTCACCCCACGGATATCTGCCTTCAACACACAATTCTACCTTTCCAGTGTTTCTGATATCTACGGGACAAGGGCAGTGCCACTGCTGAACATTCTGCAAGACTCTGGCCTCCCACTCTAACAAACTCCAACATAATCCTAAATGTCAAAAGTGACTTTGTTGACGATGAGTCAGGGAGCTAAGGGACCACCCCCATGGTAGACGTGGCTAACCTGCTGCACGGCTGTTCGCTTAGTGAGAATCTCTCTCAACACAGCACTCCATCCACGGGCGACTAATAGAGATGCTAGCTGTTCCGCCATGGCTGAATAACATAGAGGTGGTGGCTTCAGAAGTCATTCTCTAGGGGTTGCCATCTTGGCTCTGTTGTCACCAACCAGCTGTGTGATGTAGGTCCTAACTAACCTCCCCGTGCCTCATTTTTCCACCTGTGAAAAGGGGAGACTAAACAAGGGTAACCTCAGAGGTGTGTCACCTTCAAGGTGACACAAAGGGTTTGCAAGGTCACTGAGTCTGGCACACAATAAGTACATCAAATATGTTATGAGCTGCCATAACTGGATGACCAGGAGGCAGCTGTTCTACCAGAGAGCCAAGTTTGCCTGCCTTCTCCCCAGGACTACCATGGAGTCCTCCTTGTCCTCATATGACCATGACGTTGTGACTTTTAAAACGAGAGGTTTGCCTGACTCTTAGGAGGCCTGGTGCAGCGACTGCTTTTCCTCCAGCCCCACCGTTAATGGACTAATAGAGTAGGCTGCAGCTGAACACTAAACCTTGCAAAGCCCTTTGCTAAGCTCTTCCCAATTTCTCATTTAAGCCTTAGAAATGCCTGAAGAAGCAGGCGCTCCCGCAGCTGGGGATGTAGTGGTAAAGGGTTTGCCTGGCATGCGCAAAAGACCTGGGTTTGAGTCCTAATATGATACCCTGCACCCTCCCCCAAAGAAGTAAACCTGTTACACATGAAGAAGTTTCAGAGAGGGCAGGTAATTTGTTAGCAGAGTCCCAAGAACCACCCCAGAATTCTCTAGAACCACAGTTCCTGACCTCTATGTTATCCTGAAGAATTCTCCAGAAGAGGAAGGAGGTAGAGGGGTAGAGCTGGAGGGAGGACACACACTTGCCAAGTCACTGGTGCCTTTCAGCATCCAGGAAAAACTGAGATAACTCAGATCTGCTCACTGAGTACACCTGGGGCTGGGGCAGCCATTTCGGCCAAATAGAAACCGAATTCAAACATGATTTTCAATGCCTGTCCCCCACACCTGTGGTTCAGAGTGCCAAGTAAACAGAGTTATCAGCTGGAGCCCGGCTGCCTACCTGTCCTTTGGAGGGGAGCCACCAGCTTCGTAGGCTTGGATGAGACCTCAGAGCTCTGGGCTCATCAGCCACACCTGATGCCCACGTCCTCTGTCCTGGCCTCCTGGGAACCCCAAGTCCTGCTGGTGTCAGTCCATTGGCTGTTTTCCAGGAGAGAGTCACTATTTTTGGCCCATACATGGTTCATTCCCTGCAGCAGTGGAGACAAATGTCTCCTTATCTTGCCCAGGATGGGTCCCCCAACACGGAAGAGCAGATGTCCATTTGGTCATGAACTCAGGCTTGAATTCAAGTCAATATTTACATGGCGACAGCCTGTCATGTACCAGGTGCCTGGCTCTGTGTGTGTGTGTCTGTGTGTGTGTGTGTGTGTGTGTGTGAGAGAGAGAGAGCGCGCGCGCGCGAGAGAGAGAGAGAGAGAGAGAGAGAGAGAGAGAGAGAGAGAGAGAGAGAGAGAGAGAACCTCAGCTGTTCCATCCTTTAGCTTGGCACTGACTTGGTGACTTGGACAGCCTGTGACCAAGCCAAGGAAGCCATTGGGAGAAACTGACATCACAGCTGAACTTCAAGAAGAGTAAGCAAGCCAAAGACTAGGTAGCTGTTCCAGACACAGGGAATGCGTGGTAGAGCTCAGGGCTAGAGGCCCGTATGCCTGAGCAGGTCAAAGGTGGCGATGGACATAGAAAGGTGTGGTGAGGTGACAGAGGTGGCCTGGAGGCTTTGCAAACCCCGGGAGTCATGACAGGTATTAGACCAGCTTTCTGTCCTCCAGAGTCAGGGACAGAGAAGCAGAGGGGCCAGACAGAATCCAGATTCTGGGACAGGTTTTTGTGGAAGCTCACATGCTGATTTGGGACAGAGAGAGGATTCCCTAAGAGTAATGCGTCTCTCCAGCTCTGTGCATCATCTAGCTACCCATCCCCCACTTCCAATACTCTTGGCTTAAAGGCTACAGTGGCTTTCCTGGGCCACCTCTTCCAGGCTGTACCCATGCTCAAACCCCCAATGCCCTTCTCTCCACAGTTTGTCCTCAAGGCCAACTTGTCCCAGGCTCTTTGTTGGCAGTGTCAGACCAGGTGCTGATGTTTGTGGCCCCCTTCCATAATCATTCACCCCCAGTCTCAGCTCCCTCTACCTGAGCTTCTTCTAGGAAGTTTGGAGCTAAGGCATGGGGATTTTGCTTTGCCCAAAGAGAAAAAAAAAAGTGTAGAGAATGTAAAAGCCAGCTTCCCTCCCTCCACACACAGCTCAGCAGGCCTGTGAGCTGCAGGCTTTGGTGGGGCTGGAGGCAGAGAAGACAGGCTGGCTGGGAGCCAGGCTGCAGAGAAACCCCTGGGAACGGAGCAGAACAATTGCCATTGTGAGTTAAGCAGGCCATTTATGGGGAGGATAAAAGTTAATGAGAAACTGTACTTCAGCCCCCACCATTAAGTAAGAGCGAAGAATGCTGGCAAGTAAACCACACAAAGGGGTGGATGGGAAGCGGCAGCCCGCTGGCGTGGGGGTGGGGCAGGGGGCAGCATCCATCACCTGATTAGGAAGGTGGTCAAGGTTTGGACATTGTCTACATTCTCCAGGTGGCTTCTTAACTCTGTTACACAGTGTCCCCTTACTAGGGACAGTGAAATTTGGTCAGGGAAGGAGGTGAGGGCTCTTGGCTAATTCATCGAGATCAGCGGTTCTCAACCTGTGGGTCTCCACCCCTTTGGGGGTCGCACATCAGATATCCTGCATATCAGACATTGATTTACATTACGAGTCATAGCGATAGCAAGATTACAGTTACGAAGTGGCAACAAAAATAATGTATGGTTGGGGGTCACCGCAACATAAGGGACTGTAGTAAAGGGTCCTAGCGTTAGGAAGGTTGAGAACCACTGAGTTAGATAAAGCTTTGTTCAGTCTCTGTCCCGTTGGACAGCGTGAACTTAAAGCCTTGGCTGTTCTAACAGTTTGCACTAGTCCAGGCTTCTTCTCAGTATCTTCAGCACGGAGCAAGAGGCATGGAACCCGAGGCGGTGTGGGCCTCAAGTGTTGCTCTGACCGCACTGGTACACAGGCAGCTGGCATCTCATGGGGACATCACTTCTGACTGTCTTAAGTCTTTTGGACCTTGTTGTGATCCCCAAGTTACAAAAGGACAAACTGAGGCCTCCTGGAGGTTCAGTACGTGTATGGAGGTGTTTAGAACCAGAGAGCTTAGACCACGCTGCTACACACGGGCACCAGTCAATGGTGAAGTGGGTTGACAATGCCCAGTGTGTAAGACAGAATGTTTCACATCATCTCGGGAGTAAGGTTCCAAACCTTCAGTTAGATTCTGAACCACGCTAGGTGCCCAAGAACTAAGGAGGAACCCTGGGTCTCTTTGGAAATGTGCTTATTTCTTAAAAAATACATCATCATCATCATCATCATCAATAGTGGTGTGTATGTGTGTGTGTGTGTGTGTGTGTGTGTGTGTGACTTGGAGAGGGTATATATGCTCTGGAGAATGCATGTGGAGCTCAGAGAGACTAGCTCTGTAGAATCCGTTCTCTCCTACGTTTACAAGGATTCTAGAGATGGAATTCAGGTTGCCAGGAGAAACTGGCACAGCCATCCCGCCAGCCCTGGAGGGTGTGTGTGTGTGTGTGTGTGTGTGTGTGTCTGTGTCTGTGTGTGTCTGTGTGTTTGCTTATTTGTCTTCTTTGTTTTTCTGATTCTTTTTATTTTTTGAGTCAGGGTTTCATGTAGTCTAGGTTGACCTGGATTTACTACACAGTCCAAAAAACAAAAAACAAACAAACAAAAAAAAACCCAAAAAACCCACGAACCTCTCTGATCATCCATCTCCATCTCTTAAGTTCTGGGATAGCAGGCAGGCACACACGATTCCCCTAACTCCCCAGAGGCAGATTTCCTGGGGGACTCCCCCCTTTGTCTATTATTTAGGCAATAGTAATGAGAGTCCATATATGTTCAGTACAGATGCACTTTTTCCCTGAATATTTTTGACCTACAGTTGACTGACTATCGATGCAGAACTCATAGATACAGGAGGCTGGGTATAGGAAAGGGGAGAAGGGATAGAACCCAGGAGGGTTCCTAGAAGGCACGGCACCCTCCCTGATGACCTTCAAAAGTCTGCAAGATGTAGTGGCAGGGGTCAAGATAAACAGAACATACTTGAGAAGAGTTTAGTGTGTGATAAGGGCTGAACCTAGTGCAGTGTGGTTGGAGGGTTGTGCCCATAGCAGGACTGGGGAGCAGGAGGAAGCTTGGTGACCCCCATCTGCTCCTGCAGGAGCGGGGAAGTCAAGCGCAGCATTGAGGTCCTGTGTCATCAAATCACCCTGACAGGTGATTTAGTGTGAGGACACCAATTAAAAGTCACACAGATCCAAAATGGGGCGGGGCAGTGAGGCCAGGAGAGGACCAGGATGCCAACGCACAGAGCCTCTTGTCACTGGCCTTCCTGCTGAGTCCACTGATCAATGCTGGAAGCCCAAGTAGATCGTAACATGAAAATTACAAATGTTCTGGAGCTGAACCGCAGGATTCAATGTGACCGGATGGGTACAATATTAACCAGCTTGTGTGTGTGTACGTTCATGGGCGCACATGTCTGCTCATCCATGTTGAGGCTGGAAGTCAACCTTGGGTTTCATCCCTTAAGAACTCCACCTTGCTTTTGTGAGGCAATGTCTCTCACTGGGCCTTTGGGCTTGCTGATTTGGCTAGGCTAATGGGTCAGTGAACTCAGGGGACACGTAGGCCTGCCTCCACCTCCCCAGCTCTGGGATTACAAGCGCATGTCACCATGCCTGACTTTTGACATGGTTTTGGGGATGGAACTCAGGTCATTATGCTTGTACACTAAATACTTTGTTGACTGAGCTATGTCACCAGCTTTCATTCTTTAGCTGATTATAAGGTCAAATGAAATAACCACCATTAAGCAGGCTGGATAGATCACTCCAAGAAAAAAAAAACACAGAAACCCTCATGAGAGACCTGTCTGCATCCTGTTTTCGACACATGTCATCCCCAGTCCTTGCAATCTAACTGTTCCTGGAGTGATACAGGTCAGCCCAAGATGGTGGCAAGCTGCAGGTGGATTCCAAGACTAAAACCCCTGCCGGTTCTTCTGTTCTGCCCCGTAATGCCTCCTTTTGCTTGGCTGGAGCTCAAAAGCCAGATTCCTCAGGCATGGCGAGAAGCCACCTTGTGACCCACAAAGCTTTCATTATTCATTAAACCATTTTCCCTCCAGCTTGAAATCCAGGTTTAGCAGCGTGGTCCACGCATCTTCAGTTCTCCCGCAGCCTCTCCAGGTCACGGACAGAAGGCAGCACTTCTGACATCAGCTGCAAAAAATGCAGTTTGCCAAGGTGCCGCTAAGCAGGTCAGCGGCCCGAGCGCTGTGGCTGGGAGCCAGCCCTGCCGTGTCCACCGAGGCCTGAATATTTTACACCTAGTGACTCGGAGTTACAGGATTTAAGAGTTTCAGACATCAGATTTAACTTGATTTGAAACTGGCCCCGGAGGACATTTGTTAGAGAAAAATAAAGACGCAAGATGCTAGATGGAGTCTAATGTCCTCTGCAAGGCAGCTCCGTCTACCTACAGTCTAAGGCTGTGTACTTCTGGAAACATCCAGGTACCAGCTCCTGCCTTCTCCACCTTACGCTTGCCTTGGCAATCTGTCCTCTTTCTCTCCATCTTCCTTTAAATAAATACCACAGAAATGTTGGCAACCCGCCTCCCCTCCCCCCCTTCTTTTTATATGTCTGTGTGTGGGGTGTGCATGCATATTTGCATAGGTATGGTACATGTGTGTGCACATGCGTGTGGAGGCCAGAGGTCAATATCAAGACTCTTAATCCATCTTGTATCTTATTCATCGAGGCAGGGTCTCTCAATCAAACCCAGAGCTCAACAATGAGACTAACTAGCTAGCTCCAGGGGTTCCGTCTCAGCCGGTAGAGACTGAAATTATAAAGGGACTGCCATGCCCACCTGACATTTGCGTGTGGCAACAAGTACTTTAGCCTCTGAGCCGTGTCCCCAAGCACCCTCCACCCCACCCCAAACTGCCAGCTTTGTACTGTCAACAATGATCTGTTAATCAACACCAATGGATCCAAGAAATCTGGGAGATGGCTGCTATTATTCCATTTCACAGAGGAGTCAACTGAGGCTCCAGAAGTGATCAAATAAGCAGGAACAGAGTAAAGCTGGGGTTTCAAACTGCTTATACTTGGCTCCAAAGTTCATGCTGCGTTCTCACATGGCGCCCAGCTTGTGGTCACCGATGGCCAGAAGAGGGCTACTTGGAGACGGATTCAGTCCGGCTAAGGCTGTCCACGGCAACTGGGTAATCTCCTGCCATGACCCCATGCATCCCCCGTCCTGCTTTGAGTAGGCAGGATATCAGGATCTCCTTGAGGCTGTGGGTTCCAAGCGCGTAGCCCCGATGCGACTCCTGCATCAGCAGACTAGGGAGGAGCAAGCACTGGTCACCTGTAGCTCCGCCACTCCAAAGCTTTGTCCTTGAGGGGCAGGGTGGGCTGACTTCTCAGGCACTGAATGAGCAGCGGGCTCCGGCTGGCCCAGCACTTAGGCAGATGAATACCCATAGGCGGGTGCTGCCTTTCAGCCCCCATACATATGATCTTGGCTTCAGGAAGGTACAGTGCTTTGGAGGTATGGTCCACAGCGGCAGCTGCAGTGGCGGGGACAGGGCTGGCACAGCTGAAGAAGAAGAGCCTGGAAGCTGGGTCTTGCCTGGCCAGCCTCTCAGAGGCCAGGCCTCCAGCTGGGCCCTAATTCGCAAGGCTGCTGCCAGCACTCATTCATAAATGATGAAAAAGCTCTCAGCAAATGCCGGAGCTATGCATCAGACCCAAGGCCCCTGCTGGGGACCTGAGCACTGAGCAGACCGCTGAGTCCCCGGCACTCTGAGGTCCACTACAGCCGGTGTCTCCCTGGACAAGTGAGCAGGGCTGACTGCTGACATTTGACTGTTGGAGACGGGGCTGGGTGCACTTGGGACTTCCCTCCCGGACCTCGGAACAGCAAGCTTCGGAGGTTTCTGTTTGCTGACAGGGCTTATGACAGCTGGCGTTGGAAAGGGCAGCCAGAGGAACATGTTTTCTGATAGTCTGGGGAGGTGGAGACCAGAGGAAGGCAAGGAAGCACACGCTGATGGCCCTTATTGGAGGAGCAGACTTAGCCAGTTCCATCCAGTCCCCATTTTACTTCTAGAAACCCACTATGCTTAAGTCCTAGAAGCCTACTGCCCCCATCCTCAGAGGGAGACTCAATGGGGGAGAGGTAGCCACACCCAGAGGTGAGCATTTCCACAATGGGCTTCCATACTCCCTTTCCTTTCCTTTTTTTTTTGGTTTTTCGAGACAGGGTTTCTCTGTGTAGCCCTGGCTGTCCTGGAACTCACTTTGTAGATCAGGCAGGCCTCGAACTCAGAAATACTCCTGCCTCTGCCTCCCAAGTGCTGGGATTAAAGGCGTGCGCCACCACCGCCCAGCTATACTCCCTTTCCTAAAGTGCCCCACAGAGCAACCCCACTCTGATGAGAGACTCTTCTTGGGTGATGTGTTCACCTACAGTCTAGCCAAGGGCAGATCAAGATTTTACAGGCCCTTACGTTTCTGTAACTGACAGGTCCTCTTACAAAAACAAAACAAAACAAAACCACCCAGTAAATGCTGAGATGGACTGGGCCTTGGTGGGGCTGGGGCTACCTCTGCAGCTGTTGAGGCTACCATTGGGTGGACCCCGGGCCACAGGACCGATGCTGTATGCAGAAGCGGCATGAACACAACAGCACAACAGCCTTCCCTACCTGCTCAGGAAGCCCCTCACCTGGTGGGTAGGCTCTGAATCAGGGTCTGGGAAACGTGCAGGTTCCTGTCTGACACTCCCTATCTCCCCTTCCCACCCCCAGCCCCCTTCGATTTACCACCCAATCGAACCCAGGCAGGACTGTTCAGGCTATGTAAACACAACTTTCTCTGTCCTAGAAACATGGGCAGGGTGGTACTTTGAATGCTATTGGGAAAAGTTGTTGGTTTTTTTTTTGAAGATTCATTTTTAATTTGGTGTGTGTGTGTGTGTGTGTGTGTGTGTGTGTGTGTGTGTCTGAATGTGAATGCTGGTGCCCTTGGAGGTCTGAAGCATTGGATTTCTCTGGAACTGGAGCTGCAGGCAGTCATGAGCCACCTAATAAGGGTTTTGGGGACTGAACTCCAGGTCTCTTTAAAAGCAGTTTGTAGGTCTTAAGCCCTGAGCCATCTCTTCAGCCCCCTGGAAGTTTTTTATTGCTACATGCTGGGTACCTGGGACTGTCCAGGGCTAGACTGAATAAATGACAGATGGACAGATGGGTGGTAGATGGGGTCTTGTCAGCCATAGACTCCGCTTGTTTTAAACTCTACAACTTCACATATGAACTCTTAGATTGACCCAATGCAGGGTTCCAGGAGATCAGTACAGATAGTCCTTTGTAGCTGAGGATTCTTTGCCTATGGATTGACAACTGAAAAATGCAATTATACATTAGATATTATATAGAATCTGTGTGTGTACAGATGGCTCCCTAAACATTTCAGCATAATGACTTATATGGCATTTATGTTGCTTTAGGTATTGTCAGTCATTCAAAGATGATTTGAAGTACTCAGGAGAATGAGTGAAGGTTATATGCAAATATCGCCATTTTGTACAAAGGATCTGAATATTCTCAGGTGTCCGAAGGGGTCTGGAACCAGCCTTATGGACAACTGGGGTCTACCTGAACAAGGGAGAATGATGACCATAAGACCCCCTGCCCTTATTTCCTTTCCAGATCCATCTGGCACATTCATTCACCCAGCAAACATTCGCTTAAGCAACTGACTTGGATGCTCTGAAATCATGAGTGGAGGCCACTGTCCCCGACCGATATCCGGCAACATGGCAGATACATTGTTCTCCCAAGTCTAGGCTCTGACTTGGAACTCTGAGAGCAGCGAGAGGAAGTGTCACCATCACTAGGGATAGTTGTCATCTGTAAGTTGCATTCTGATGGATGCTTGGAGTGGGCGGGCAGTCGCTCCCCTGAAAAAGCCCATTCCAGCAGGCAAGATGACAGTATGGCTGAAAAGTAGACAAGGATTTCAAACCACAATTCTACTTTGCAATGGGAAAGCAAGCTCAGCCTTCAGATCTGTTACTTCCTTCAGATCTTTGCTCCTGTGTCCTGTGTTCTTGGACATCATGCCCGGAGATGTACATAGTCTCTGGCCACCATCAGCTAGAGATCTTGGACATAGTACCCTGAGATGAACATGGTCTCTGGCCATCAGCTAGAGACGACTTCGTTGATTATAAGCAAGAATGTTAAGTGCGTAGTTGGCAGTTAACAGTTTGTATCCCGGCTCATAGTTGGGGGATGATTGGGGGGAATTATTTCCTCTCTAGGTTTGTTTTCACCAGGAAGGGGATACCCCCCACGCTGGGATCCCTACCCACGTGGTCAGGGAACACTGAGAGTCCAACAGCAGCTTCTGCTGAGGGTTTGAACCAATATAATGGACACACAATCACACAGGAGTAAAGATGCCATTCACTAACTGGTATCATACATCCCTTGATTCAGCACCAGGGAGTGACCAGGAAAGAGGGTCACCTCCTCTGGACTCTGGATTCTGAGAAGGGGAGTTCCAATCCATCACATGGGTACAAGTGCTTCTAGACTGAAGCCCTCAACTCATCTTCTCTCTCTCCAAGCAAAGCTACCGTGCTTCCCACCATTGGGAAAAACAGAAGGGTGTTGAAAATTGTATGATTATTTAAGGTGAATCCCACCCAAAACCAGACTGAAGTCTCACAGGCTTTCAGGTTCCAGGACCTGGTGTCTTCTGCGTGACCCACCAAGCCGATGTTTTGTTAGATCTGTTTGCACAGGAGGGGGGAGGGCATCATTACTGAGCATCTAGAAACTGCCTGGGTTTGTGGTTGAGCTGATCTAATCCCCACAATAGCCCTTTAAGTCTGGTATTATCATCTTCCCTTTATAGAGACGGATACTCAGATTTAAGGAGTGCTGAAGAAAATTCCCCAAGATCACGCTCCTAATCAGGAACAAAGGCAGAAATCAAAGTCAAGTGCACCTGACTGGAAGTCACCCTTTGTAATAAAACCCCTCCATCTGTGGCAGGCAAATCCTACGGTGGCCCCAAGATATCTCTGGGAGGGTGGGTGGAGCCTGGGGATATGCTAATGGGATTATGTAATACAGATTTCCTGTGCAGGCTGGAGAAGAAGCTATGGGTATGTGTCTCCTCAGTTCCCAGCCAGGCCTGGCTTCACAAAGGGCCTTGCTTTTGTGAACTGTCAGTGGGGTCACAGGGCAAGCCACCATGGCTCCTGGCTGATGGAGAATGAGTTGGCAGACCTCCAACAGACAACCACAACTGACTATTTTCTGTCCGCAACCAGCAAAGTTGTAGAGGGCTCCACACTCCAGGACAGAACGTGCCCCACCCCACACCTCATCTGTATCCTCGGCAGAGGGTCTACAGAACATGTCCCCATTCCCAAGCCATGAAAATGGTGGGATAATGTTTGTGTTCTTTGAAGCCACGGAGATATTCGTGATGAGTTATAGGAAGTATTTTTTTAAATGAATATATGCTTCACAGGAAGAGTTCGTATTGCCTTTGGGAGCTCAAACCAGCCTTGAAGAAGGTCATGTCACCTTTGGGAAATTGTTTCATCTAAGACTAAGACAATACTGAAATGGGCCCATGGTCAAGACTCATATCACAGGGTTGGCTATGAATAGATCATGAGTGTGCATTCTTAGACTCCACAGTGAACTCGTGTGTGTGTGTGTGTGTGTGTGTGTGTGTGTGTGTGTGTATGTATGTGATCATATTCACGTGAATATGAGTGCCCTCATATATACAGGCTAGGGAACAACGTTGGGTGTTGGCGTTGTATGCACATGTATGCACACTGCAACCGCTTCCCTCCCTGGGTGGACGTCTGTGGCCTGCACCCACCAGGACCTTGTGTGATCTGAGGCATGCCACCATGCACGAACTGGCACTAAGACCAATACAAAACGCCTCTCGCTCACCCATCATCACCTGTCTACTGAGATTCCTGGCACTCCAAGGAACTACACTTCCCAGCTTCCCTTGCCTCAGGTTTCTCAGCAGCCTTGGCCAAAGGGAGACTGTATCCGGTGTCTATAACAGGAGCCAGCCATCGTTTCTTTGTTTAGCAGTACGGACTGTGGAGTGCAGAAGGTGCTACTCTGTCCTCTCCGCCTGGTACCGTGGTTTTGAAGTCACCCCCAGTGGCCTGCCTCATTATTGTGCTTTGGCTTCTCCAGGGACCAGAACCAGGGTGCTGCCAGACAGAGGTCTTGAGACAGTGGGGGCCATGCTGCTTCTCAAGCAGCACTGTGGGAAGGAGGCATGAGCTGGGTGGGGAGAAGACCAGCTTCCCGAGTTCTTCCTGGAAGCAGAGGAGACAAGCCTCCTGAGAAGCTCTAAACCTTCCCATGTCCCAGCCGTGGGGTCCAGCAGAGCAGGGCCACTTACCCCTGCCAGGTCCTCCTATCGCTAACCCAGAGTCATCCATCACTCTCATCCTGGATCTAGAGGGAAACAACCTCCCTGAGCAGTGGCTAGGGACATGATTCTGGAACTAGACTCCCTAAGTTCAAATCCTGGCCTTAACTCTGACACTCTAGTAGTTTCAGTTTCTCTGTCTGTGAAATGAAAATAAACGGTTAAGAAATTAGTTGAGGCATGAGAGCCTTGCACAGTCCAGTCCAACTAGAGCGGGGCAGTCGAGCTTGCTTGCTCTTGCACATGGCCACACTCTGACACATCATTCAGTCTGTCACCCACAGTGTGTTCCCCTAAATTCCTGCACCTAGTCTATTTCCAGGATGAAAACAGACCGAATGCCATGCTCTCCCACCCCAACCCTCCCAGATCCCATTGTGCTTCTCTGGATTCTTCGCACGTGTTCCTAACAATGTCTTGCCCTTGGGGCTTGTTTCCTTCCTCTCGTTCCGAATTGCCCAGAAGGGGTGAGCACTTGGACTCAGCTGTTTTGCCTAGCACAGTTCAGCCAGGAGGGCAGGCACAGGCTCCTTACACACAGACAGGAAGACAGGGCCCATTAGTTTCTGCCTCTTCCCAGCCCTCCTGCCCCATCCCCACTGTCTGCTCAGACACAGGTACATTTCTTAGGCAACCCATGACTCGTGCTCACACCTCCTTGGAGGCACCCAGTGCCCAGGGTTGCAGTTGGTGCTGGATGGCTGTGGATGTCTACAGCATTTCCCATGTTTCCCACCTTCTATCCTGAACCCTCTTTTTCCCATTGCTACAGACTCATGGTTAGCTCCCCGGCTTGGCTTACACAAGTATCATCTACAAAAATCTCCACAGTTCTTCACTCCTCACCCCCGCCCTGCTGCTGAAGCTCCTCCTGTGAGTGCAGGGTCACAGGTTTGTGTATAAAACGGCTGGGTATAAAAACTGGGATGGCTGGCTGTCCCTCTCTTCACACTGGATGCTCAGACCCTTTGAGGAACAGGCAAGCATTTTCTGTGTCACAGGGAACTCCATTAAGTGTCAGCTAAATGAACAAGAGTACACGCTGTGTGAGTGAATGAAGATGACAAGGGTCTCTGTGTGGTCCTTTCCCCTGCCTGAGGGAATTCTGAACATTCTATAAGACACGGAGGCAGTACCACTTCCTTTGAGAAGGCTTCTGTGATTTCTCCCCAGGTGGACAGAGGCTAAGTCATTCCAGACTTGAGACATAAGGAATTTCTCCTGACCAAGGGTTCCAGCATATCCTCTCTCACTTAGGAACTCCTCAAGGATAGGCTTCATGCTGAGCATGCTATAGCGGCTGGAAGGTTCTTGTTGGAACTCAGGTTAAGGCACGCCTGGGTGAGTTCAAGTCCAAATCTCCTCCTGCCATGTTACCTTGTGAGGCTGATAGGACCTACCTTTCAAGGGGTTTACGAGAATAACAGGAGGCTACAGGTCCCAAGGCATGAACCTGGGGGTGGCCATGTCATTCTAGAAAGCTCTACACACAGAATTTGCTGACAAAGACCCTTTTCTTCCAGCATCCCCAAAAGGCACTTGTAAAACAACCGCTGAATGAGTGAATGAATGAGTAAATGGATGGATGAATGAATGAATGAATGAGTGAACAAGTCCATGAGTCCCCAGAACTTAGCAGGGGCTAGGTACATGCATCTCCAATGAGCTGAGTATATCAGATTCAAACAATAACAACAACAATTAGAAGTCCTAAATTAGGAATTGTTAGGGGCATCTGAGGGCTGGAGGAGGCCACCTGGGGGGGGTGGTTTGTTACCCCACATTGTGGGTAACTTTCACTGAAGCTGATACCCAGAGCATATGCCTGTGAGAGAAGTCAAATGGACATGCCTCCACATCTGTGTAACTACCCCCCAGGCAGAGACAGAACACGTCCACAGCCTGGCAGGCTCCCTTTGTCTCCCGTCCACCAATGCCTCTGAGAAGCCATTTTGCTAACCACGCCCTAGACAGTCTTGGTGCCATTTAACTTGATCTGAACGGAAGCCTGAAGGATGACCACAGTTTTCCCACAGCTGTGAGCTAGCCAGGAGTCAGCAGGTGAAGGCCATTGTTGGGATTTGGGTGTGGACTTTGGGTTGCATCCCCTCTGAAACCTTCCCTGGGGATTGGATGTGTGTGGAGAATGTCTTCTCAGAGAGTTGTCTTAGCAGACTGGCCCCTGTCTCACTGAGAGCACAGCATCCTCAGAACTGCCCTGTCTCACAGGAGCCCCCATCCTCTGTGAGCCAAATCAGTGAGTCAGATTTGGACCCAGCATCATTCAGGGTTGTGATCACAGAGCTCTATCCTCCTCCTCCTCCTCCTCCTCCTCCTCCTCCTCCTCCTCCTTCTCCTCCAAGCCTGCCATGCCAGCCTGGCCCACAACCAGCATATAGCAACACCTAGGATGCCCCTGGTGGGTGGGTCCTTCTTGTTCATTACACCCAGTCTCTCGCTGCAGTGTTTATTGCTTACATTGTGACCCCTCCCCCATCTCCTGGGGTCACTGTAGGATCTCTGGGATATTCACGGGGTCCAGAGACAATGCAAACACCTTCTCTTTATTACTGCGTAGCAGATGCATTGTGTGACAGCTTTTAGCATAGGGCTGAGAAAGAGTTCAGACCAGGCTTTGGAGCCAGAGACCTGGGTATCAGTGCCCACTGTGTCTCAGGCGTCATAGGGAGATGCATGCAGGCCACGTTGCCACGATGAGGCTTACTGTGGAATGCCTGCGTGTTAGTTTCAGTAGGTCATGGCCAGTAATGTCATTGAATGGGAGCTGGTAGAGCTGAGGCGGAGGAGGAAAGCCAGAGACATTGATTTTGATTAGAACCCGGAATTCACTGGCTGCTGCTTTGGAAGCCTTAAGCAAGTGTCTTGACTTCTCTGTTCCTCCGTTTCTCCCTCTATGGGAAGTAGCGATAGTTGCTGCCTCTGAGGGAGGCTGAGGATTAAGCAGGCGAATGTCTATCAATGTGTAAAAACCACTCAGGGCAGCTGCTGGCACACGGTAAGGACCATTGCAACCACTGACTCTCCCTCTGTCCACAACCTACCTGATTACCTGGTACTTAATTCAATAATTAATTAAACGCTGTTAAATCCTAGCTGTTCGGGGGAGGAACGAAATAGCGTAAGGGAAGTGCGCAGAGCAGGAGATAATAGATATCGTGCTTGGGTGTTTGGTCCGCAGAGAGCCCTTGAGAACTGCTAAAGGATTTGTAATTATGATAAAGAGAAAGGTGATCAGCAGGGGGCGGGGCAGATGAGCCGCCATGTTGGAGGAGGAAGCACACGCCCGCCAGTAGGGACCGCATGGGGCTAGTCTGGGCTTCTCCCTGCTTGCACTCACTTCTAAAAGAGAAGAGGGTCTCCTGAGGGTGTGGACCCAGCATTTTGTCAGTGCCTGGCACCAACCAACCAACATTTGATAATGAGGTGTTGATTTTAAGCCAGAAACGGGCAAGCAACATATACATAGACGTGTTTATATGTATATGTGAATATGCATATATGTATAATACACATATATAGCAACCGTATATGAAATATATATGTGCAACCACATACAATCTATAATGCAGCCATGTATAATATATATAATGCAAAAACAAAAACCCAGGTAAACCTCCTTTCGTTTCCTCTAGAGGTGGGCAGACTCGGGAGAAATAAGGACTTCCAAGAATCTGAAGGGCTTTGAAGGGTCACAGACGAGCGCTTTGTTTTCAGGTTCCAGGAAAGAGTGAAGAAGAAAGAAGTGACGTCACCGCTGGAGGGACGGCAATTCTGATCAGAATCGAGAATAACTTTTCCAGGTCAAGTGCTCGCATCCGAGCTGGAGAGCTCTGGGCTCTCAGGGCACAGCATCGCTGCAGTGTTCATTTATATCGTTGTCCTAATGGAGACCCCTGCTAACGGGGAAGCAGAGTGGTGACCTGGCCATCAGGATGGAGAGGGAGCTTAGATGTCTGCGGCAACTGGCATTTAAAGGGTCAAGTGACTGTGACACAAGAGAAGGGGGTGACACTGTCGCCAGCGTGAAAAGGCACCGTGAAAAGGCACCGTGAAAGCTGCCTTTCCTCCCGTGCACTCACTATGCAGATTTTTCCAAACTTTACACGGATGGAATTAGTGATGGGAAATTAATTTTGGAGAGAGTACCCTTATCTGAACGAGTGTGAGGATTTTTGGAGCATCGAAGCAGTTTAAGCTTGTCACAGGGGAAGAATTCCAGGGGCTAAGGGCAAGCAACAGATCAAAGCCGCTTCTGTCTAACCTAACCGTCACTAGATTCCTATTTTTATGAAAGGTGGTCAGCCTGGCCACCCCCTCGGGAGCCTCTCAGGACCCCAGGGCTCTCTCTGGGGTACCCAGCTTTACATAAGTGATAGAAGTTCCTAAGGGCCCACACCCACATTTCATTTCCCCCTCAAGTACTCTGTGGCACTTTTTATTGGAGGAGATAGCTCTCTAGAATGAAAACCCCGCACATAAACTGCAATGTACGGGAAATAAAAGATCCAGCTATGGACAGCTCTTGAAAGCTTTGATCCAGCAATCAATTTGGTTATAAGTCAGGGGTGGCCAGTCGTGAAACCCTGGCCAGAAGCCATGGGCGGGGTGCCCAGATGCATTTAAGAATAAAGAGTTGAAACACCATCAGTGGGGAAGGAACACACACATCCATTCATCTGCCTGGAGACCGGCCCAGTGCTTTCCCATGAGGTTTATACCACCAACCCCAACATAATAGAAAATTTGGAAACCATAGGAGATAAGATAAATCACTCCTGGTTACCATGACTACCACATTAACAGTTTGGTGAATTTCCTTCCAATATTTTTCCCAGCCTAATAAAACAGCCATCTCCACAGTCACATCTACTCTGCACCTGATGATCTTTAAAGGTCCCACGACTGTGGGTTTTCCATTCACTCAATTTGCTATTTAATAGAATTCTCTCTGTGTTTAAGAACCCTCCTAATCATGGCAGAGTTAAAATAATACTTGTTTTAAAAAAAAAATCTAGGAAATACTTCAAGAACTTTAAAAAGGCTGTCTCACGCTGGAAGCTTGCGTGATTTAAATATGGCTGGCCAGAAAGGGAAGAGGAGAAATTATTAGAACGAAAAGAAAGAGGGAGGATAGATAGGAAAGGAAGGGAAGAAACTGGCGTTTATGAAAGCAGGGCCTGTGCTAGGGAGATGGCTCAGTGGGTAAAGTACTCCCCACGCAAGCACCAGGGCCAGAGCTTGACCCACAGTGCCCACATGAATGCCGGGAGAGGTGGCTCTCTGCCTGTCATCTCGGAGACACGGAGTAAGGGACAGGCAGTGCTTGGGGGTTCTCTGGCTAGCTAGCCTTGCTGAACTGGTAAGCTCTAGGTTCAGTGAGAGGATCTGACTCAAAAATAAGGTGGAGTGAGACCAAGAGAGATACCTAACACTGAACATGTCTTTTTCTACAAATACACACACACACACACACACACACACACACACACACACACACACACACACACACAGAGGACCCCAGTGGTGGCCAGGTATGTGAATAATGAGGAAGGTATAGCTATGTTGGGCGTGGTGACCACCCAAAAGAAAATCTTTGGGACGTATCAAAAACAGTCACTTCAAGGAAAAGGGAGCTGATTAGTATGAGACTAGAAGACAGAAACTCTGGAGGCCAGAGGGCAACAGCCTCAGGGCCTCAGGCTACAGGTTATAAGTGATCACCGGGGTAGGAGAGGAGAGCCCTTCTGAATGGTTAAGCCAGGGGGACCTCTCAGCCACCAGGCATCTGGCCTGGACTCACCATCAGGAATCCTTGGGCTCCTTAGACTTAAAGACAACAAAAGCCAGTTTTCATGCAAGAGGAGTCAGCCATCAGGAGGAATCAGAGCCCCTTTTGTACGACAAGCCAAATTGCTGAAGCAAGAAAATGTCTCAGGCGAGGGCTCAGATGCGAGCCCGGACGGCGTGCTCGCCTGGGGAACCCTTGCTGTCAATGTGCACTTGTTATCGGAGCTTTTCAGAGCGAGGCCCGGAAGCGGTGCCGGGTAGCCTCACCCCACACCCACAGCATCTTAATGAGGAGTTGGTGGCATGGCCTTGGCTGGGCTCTGCGGCCCCTGGATGGGAGCCTGAGTGTCCTGACATGTCCTGAGAGAGTCTTGGTGAGGGGGGGTGCATCGCAGTTTTTTTTCCTAACCCATGCTTGGGGGTATGAATTAGGAGTGAGGTAAGCACAGGCCCTGGGATTAAACACCAAAGAATTCTGTTTCCAAGACTCATGCTCATTCTCGCTCTGTTACACCATCTCTAGGTGCTGGGCATCCTTTACAGCATTAAATGAGATGAAGATGGTATAAAGCTACAGTTCCAGCCCCAAGCCAAGCACCTGCCTCTCTCTCCTTCAGTACTGCCCCAAAATGAACACGGCCAACACTGCTACCAACCCGTTTTACAAACAAAGCAACTGAGTCTCAGAGAAGGTGGACTGATTGCTTAGGGTTCCCAAAGGGGGAGGCAGTCTGGACTCAAAGTCTGGCTCCGTCTCACTGCCCTGCCTGCTCTCTGCAATGCAATCACAAGAATACTGTTCAGTTCAGACTTGCTAAAGAACAGGTTCTCCCTACATCCCACCCTGTGAAATGCCTCTCTTTGTTGTAGGGGGGCTCTCCAGAACCAGAGGGGAAGTATTTGCACTTTTGGGGTCCACGGTGCCTGGCTCAAAGCTAGGTACTCATGAGGGCCCCTGCACATGCCTGGTAGTAGTGGTGCTACAAGAACCCAGCCTTCGTCCTTCAAGACAGCCCCTGATCCGGTCTTGAGGTGCATTCCGACGGCATCTCTCAGGAAAGGCGAGAGCAGTGAGTTTTAGCTTCCGTACCCACATGTCTTTACCCTACTGCCATCTATGTGACCCTCTTCTCCCTAGCACAGCTTTTCTGTACCCCAAAGTCTTCTTGGAGCAGAACAGTTCACTCAGGATCACTGATGGCATTTGTAGGGTCCTCTCGTTCAAAAAAACCAAACCAAACCAAACCAAACCAAAAAAAAACTAGGAAGGCCAACCTTCCAGGATCCTTATGACATTCTCTGTATTACAACTTAATACCCATAACAAAAACCTGTCGCTGAGTCCCTCAGCCAGAGTTTTAGTTCAGAAGTCTGATTGCTATCTTAAACCTAAAGCACTGGGGCTTAGTTCACATCACCAGGGGGAGCAGTTTCCTTCCTTCCTTCCATCCATCCACCCATCCATCCATCCACCCACCCACCCACCCACCCACCCACCCACCCATCCATCCATCCATCCATCCATCCATCCATCCATCCATCCACCCAACTACCCATCCATCCATCCATCCATCCATCCATCCATCCATCCATCCATCCATCCATCCATCTACCCAACTACCCATCCATCCATCCATCCATCCATCCATCCATCCATCCATCCATCCATCCATCCATCCATCCACCCATCCATCCGGGCTTCCATATCTCTATTCCCAGGGCATGGCTGTCTCAGCCCCAGGAGAGGGGAGGTCTTCAGTCAGATACATATCGAACTTGAGCTCTCCTCTCCCCACAGTTGGCTACTCAGCCTTGGGAAATGGCTCTTCTGTGGGCTTCCTGGGCTGGGCCACTGCAAGATTCCTCCTAGCATCCTACTTCTGTGCCTGTCCCCCAACTTCCATACTTCACACCCAGCCGATCATGGGTCCTCCTTCAGACTTTGGAAAACACCCTTCTTGGACATCCAACACCTACTTGCCTCCCACAGACCACCACTCTGGCTTCGACTCTCGACATTTCTACCTCGATGACCTCCAGCTTCAATCTGTCTGCTCCACAAGAGGGGTGTACCCACAAACCCACTTGATGGCTGCCTACTACATGTAAGTCTAAGCCACCTCTCAAGGGCAGGTGACACTGACTAAAAATTTAAAACATATTTATTTACTTTTGGGTCTGTGTGTGTGGGGGGGTGTCTTGTGTATTTCATGGCATGATTATGGTAATCAGAAGGCAACTCAAGGGAATTGGTTCTGTCCTCTCACCTTGTGAGCTAACAGACTCAGGTCATCAGGTTTGGCAGCACTTTTACCCATGAAGGCATCTCACTCAGTGACTCTGAGTGACATTTATGACTCAATGACTTTTTTTTTTTAGATTTTATTTATGTAAGTACACTGTAGATGTCTTCAGACACTCCAGAAGAGGGAGTCAGATCTTGTTAAAGATGGTTGTAAGCCACCATGTGGTTGCTGGGATTTGAACTCAGGACCTCTGGAAGAGCAGTCAGTGCTCTTAACCACTGAGCCATCTCTCCAGTCCCAACTCAATGACTCTTAAAGAACTGGTCCAGCTTCTTTCCCAGACATCACCTCAGGCGGCTCCCAGCCTTCTGGTCGCATCTTCAGCTCAGCATGCTCTCCAGTGAGACAGAGACATCACATATGGGCAGAGTCTTTGGGGCTCCATGGGTAGAATCCCATTTGACCTTTATGACTGTTATATGACATGCAGGACTGTCTAGCATCCACACACCCATTATTTACAGATGAGAAAACAAAGGCTCAGAGAAACAAAGGAACTTGTCCAAGCAGAGAGGAGCAAGATTCAAACACAGGCCTTGCCAACAGCCCTCAAACTCTCTCCCTATCAACGGGGTCACGTCTTAAGACTCTGGGAAATGTCAGAGCTGGAGGCATCAGGGTCCAAGCCAAGCCTTTTCACAAGTGGGGTGCATTCTCAATGGAGTGAAGTTATCTGGCTGATAGCTTGACAAGACCTTTGTGGCTATGTGCAGAGACTGAGCAGAGAGAAGACACCACAGGCATCCAGGTGGAGGTGCATGAGTGGGTGGGTCAGCACCCCACACAGAGGGAACTGGCTAGGGAAGGAGATAGAGGCTGTGCTCTAGAAGGAGCCCAGAGGGCTAGCAAGTATCAGGAAACAGGCTCTGCCTTGTCTCTGCAGGGGCCAGTGCCATGCTGGGCTCAGAGCAGAGCCCCTGAATTTTTGATGGAGGCTGATGACAACCCGTGGGAGAAGGAAGGGAGACTCCTCCAGCTGGCAGACAGCTTGCCCCACACCTCATGTGTGAGGCTCCTGTGTGCAAGCCTTTCCCTATCAAGGTGTGTTGGGGGCGGGGGAGCCAGGCCCAGAGCGTTTCCAAGAAAAGGATTCTGAAGTCTCTATACCTGCTACAGTGCCTCTATGGGCGCATGGCTACCAGTAATCACAGGTTTTCCAAGCCTCTTCACACTGCATGTTTGTACACTCGTGGAGGAAAGGGCAGAATATAGAGAGGAGGAGGAGGGAGGCTGGAGGAGGGAGGGAAGCTATAAGGAGGAGGAAGACAGAGAAGGGAGGAGGCATGGAGGCAGTCTGAAGACTGAGCAAGTCAAGGAGGCTTAAGAGGTTAAGGGACCAGCTGAAAAGTGTCCAGATGGTTAGTAGCAAAATGGGGACCAGTCCACAGCTCTGCTGACCCTCTGCAATGTTCTCCACACCCTAGGACCTAGCCATTCTTTATCTGGCCCCATCCCAGACACTGGGAATCACGACTGGAGATGTGGGGTTGATTTTTGGCTGAGTTTGGCTGTAGGAGGGAGGAAGGACGAATTCGACCTTCCCCAGCTTCACTACAGATGTTGTCTTTCTGTTACTGGATGTCAGTGGCCACTCAGTTTCTGCCATAGCCATCAATTTTGGGGTTCTCAGCAGCCATCTGGAGCTCTGCTGCCCAGAGTGATGAGCTAGCACCTACGAGGCTCAGCCTCATCCATCCTGAGGCCCAGGGGGCCAGAAAGCTGACCAGGTAACCTCCCAGGTCAGCTGCAACATCCAGGAGATCTATTTCTTACGCGAACACCCAAAGTTCAGGAATTATGGGAAGGGGAAATAGATAAGAGAAGACGCTTCAAATGACTACAAGGTGCCAGGCACAAGGAAGGGCCTTTGGCATGTTTCATAGCATGACATTAAAACAACCTCAGGAGCTGATCTCACAATACCCTGATTTATACTGACAGAATGGGTGACCAGAGAGACTAATTTGTCTAGAGACACACAGCCAACAAGTGGCTGGGCTTAGACTTGAACCCCGATCTTTGTGACTGCTGTGCTATTGGACTGATGCGGGGAGAAAGGGTTTATCTGTGATGAACTGTTTGGTCTTGCCTCTGTCCCTGACAGTCAGGGGGTAAAGGGCTGGCGGCAGGTGGGACCGGCAGAGTGACAATTTCTCCACTCGTTCACTTCTTTCCTAGGCTGTGTGGAACTCTGAGGAGCCAAGAAGCTTCTTGAGCTCTCTGGCTCTTTCTCAGAGATGAGGTAGCAAGGGAGACGGCAACAGGGACTAATGTACAACACCTGCAGCAGGTGTGCAGGCATTCAGGTGTGTAGGTGTGCAGGTGTGTAGGCGTGCAGGCGTGCAGGCATGCAGGCGTGCAGGCGTGTAGGCGTGCAGGCGTGCAGGCGTGTAGGCGTGCAGGCGTGCAGGTGTGTAGGCGTGCAGGTGTGCAGGTGTGCAGGTGCGTAGGTGTGCAGGTGTGTGCATAGGTGTGCAGGTGTGTGTGTGCATAGGTGTGTAGGTGTGCATAGGTGTGTAAGTGTGTAGGTGTGCAGGTGTGTAGGTGTGTAGGTGTGCAGGTGTGTAGGTGTGCAGGTATGTAGTTGTGCAGGTGTGTAGGTGTGCAGGCATGTAGGTGTGCAGGCGTGCAGGTGTGTAGGTGTGCAGGCATGTAGGTGTGCAGGCGTGCAGGTGTGTAGATGTGCAGGTGTGTAGGTGTGCAGGTGTGCATAGGTGTGCAGGTGTGTAGATGTGCAGGTGTGTAGGTGTGCAGGTGTGTAGATGTGCAGGTGTGCAGGTATGCAGGTGTGCAGGTGTGTAGGTGTGCATAGGTGTGCAGGTGTGCAGGTATGCAGGTGTGCAGGTGTGTAGGTGTGCATAGGTATGCAGGTGTGTAGATGTGCAGGTGTGTAGGTGTGCAGGTGTGTAGGTGTGCAGGTGTGTAGATGTGCAGGTGTGCAGGTATGCAGGTGTGCAGGTGTGTAGGTGTGCAGGTGTGCAGGTGTGTAGGTGTGCAGGTGTGTAGATGTGCAGGTGTGCAGGTATGCAGGTGTGCAGGTGTGTAGGTGTGCAGGTGTGCAGGTGTGTAGGTGTGCAGGTGTGTAGGTGTGCAGGTGTGTAGGTGTGCAGGTGTGTAGGTGTGCAGGTGTGCAGGTGTGAGTCTGTAATCCCAGCAGCAGGGAAGCTGACAAGGAAGACTGTGAGAGGGCCTGGGCCATGCGGTGAGACCACCTTAAGGAACCAGAACAGGTTCAGGATATAGCCCAGCGGCAGAGTGCTTGCTTGCCCAGCATGTGCAAGGCCCTGAGTTCAAATCTCAATATTGTCAAAAGCTGAACCAAGGCAAGCTGGGTGTGATGGTGCACATCTATAATCTAGCACTTGGGAAGAAGAGGCAGGAGGATTAGGGGTTCAAAGCCAGCCTTGGCTATAAAGTGAGTTCAGTCTGGACTACATGAGACTCTGTTTCAAATATCCAAGAACGATAAACAACTGAAATCTTGGGTTACCAGAGACCGTGGCTTTGGTCTGCAGGCACTTTCGCATCTGTATGCCCCTACCTGAGAGACTGTGGCTTGGGGGTGGGGTGGACAGGTTGTAGTTACAGATCCAAACCCACGCACCTTTGAGGCCACCAGTATCTGGGGGACACCCAGGTGGATGCCTGAAAATCCCAAGAGAGGAGCTGACTGGGTATGACTAAGAGTCCACTCTGCTGTCTGGAAGCCAGAAGGGAGAGAGCCTGGGGTCTGGAAGGGACAGCACTGTCTCTGAGTCACACGGACCCTTGGGCTGCGCCAGAAGGGTCCTCTGTGTCTGCTCGAGGCTGTCACCTAAGTGGCTCTGCCTTTATGGCTTTTACCCTGATGCATATGCCATGGTGACCTGCCTACTGCCCAAGTGGAAGTGCTATGCTGGGGACAGATCCTAGCAGGGTGGCCTCTGCACTTACTTGAGCTCTGTGGCTAGTGACCTTCATCACTACCATGTGACCTTGGCTAAGTCACTCTGCTTTGCCTGCTCTGAGTAAGGATTGGTCTCCATCAGCAGTTCCCAGCCCGGCCGAGGCCTCGTGCTGGGGTGGCACAGGCAGGTGAGCCTTGCTATTAATAAAGGAAGGAGCTGGGCACTTAAAGCAGATGCCAGGTCACCCCATTAATAGACTTGCTCCACCCCTTGCTTGAGTTCCCTGTGTGTCCCTGAAGGTTAGAGAATGGAGCAGAGCTTCTAGCCGGAACGGAGCCTGCCTGCCTCCACTCCCCTAGCCATCTGACTAAATGATACTTCCCTTAGACCAGTGGGACCAGTGGGGACATGGTGACATCTGAAGACACTTTGAGTGGTCACAGTAGGAGGATGTGTGCTACTAGCTTCCAGTGGTTCAAGGCTGGGATACCTGTTAAAGATCCTTTAACACAGGGCAGTGACACAATATGGTCACATAGGCCCAAACATCAAGTGCTGAGGTTCAGAAACTCTGCCCTCAGGGGGCAGCCAGTGGCGATGAGCCTTGGGGCTTGTCGGTGACCGTGGGTTCCTGCGAGGTTCCACGGAACCTCCCAGCACTTCTACATATTATGATGTCAAAATTATGAGTCAGCCCCGGCTCTGATTTCTTACAATTTCTTCAGACTTCCTCCTTTCGGATGTGGTACCATCACCGCTCAGCCGTCTGGGAAGCATCAGACCTGGTGAGCAGCCTTGACTCCTCCTCCTCTTCTCCCTACTCTTCCTTCAGATCTCCCATCTCTGCAGCTGCCATTTGGTCCCAGAGAGTCTAGTGTGGTCACCTACCACAGCATCCAGATGGGCCTCCTGGCTTTCTGGAATCCTTCACACAAGCTGTCTCAGCTAAGCATGTTTGTTGGGGTGCAGACCCAGCACTAGAGATAGGGAGGTAGCAGGATCAGGGTTCAAGTTCAACTCTAACTACACATCGAGTTTCGGGCCAGCCTGGGCTACGTGAGAACTTGTCTACGAAAAATAAAAACAAAAAGCAATGTGATGCCTTTTCACCCCTGCCCCAGTCCCACAAGCAGCAGCAATCTGGGGTGAAAGGAGGAGCAGCCCCTAACCCTGACCTTGAGCCTCCTTGGGCTACCTTCTCTGGGCTGTCCTCAGCCCACCTTGCTGATCTTTCTCGGTCCACATCAGGTTAGGTTCAGCTGTGACTGTGGCTGGACTGCAGTCTCTCCCGGGACACTTGCTCCTCTGATTCCATCAGGGAACAAATCAGCACAGAGTGTCAACTGCTCTGTTAGGAAGTGTGTCCTGTTTGCAGCAAGGACCCAGGGCCTCCTGGGTCTTAGGAGACCAGGTGTTTAGTGAGCTTGTACCGAATGGACGGATGGATAGATGGACAGACGGAGGAATGGATGAATGAATGAATGAATGAATGAATGAAGTGTGCCAATAGGCAGGCAGCTGACATTACATTTGTACAGCACAGCTGAGGTGTTCTGAAGGAACTTAAAGTCCCTGTGTCTCCCCCACAGAAGTGCTCAGAGCTTTTGCTCAACTTGCAAGCTAAGGCCGGGGCTCTAGTAGGTGAGAAGGTTTCAGATTAGCTAGACTCCATGTGTTAGATCAGGAGACAGAGACCTAGCAGTCTGTCTTCAACACAGCAAGTTACTCCAGCATGGCTGTGCTGGTCAAGTTAATCCAGCATGGCTGTGATGGTCTTTGCCTTCCACATTTCTGAGACCCTGGGTCCCGGGACCAGAGGCTCTTTGCCACTCTGCCTTCCTGTGACTTGCATCCTGGGAGTCCTCAGAATCTGAGCTGCCTGGGGAAGACTAACACCAGAGAGGTCTATTGTAAAGACCCTTGCATTGCACCATCAGGCCTATCTGAAAGTCAGTGGCACAGAGTCAGCTCTGTGGTGGGACCCTAGAGCATCCCTTGGACCCAGTCCATTAAGATGCCCAGCTTTTCCTTACTAATAAGTCAGTTGGTTGCCAAAAATGGGGGGGCTGGTATTTCCTCTAAGAAGAGAGAAAGGAGGAGTCTTGGGATGCAGCTCAGTTGGGTCAGCATTTGTCCAACACATACAAAGTCCTGGGTTCGATCCCCAGAACCTGCATAAATGGGACATGGTGCTACATGCCTGTCCGTAATCGCAGCACTCAGAAGTAGAGGCAAGAGAATCAGGGGTCAAGGTCATCTTAGTATACTGAGTTGAAGGCCAGCCTGGGGTACATAAGACCCTGGTGAGAGACAGAGAGAGCTGAGGGAAGGACAGACAGAAACAGGAGAGGTATAGGCCATCTGGTATTATCTGGAAGCGTATAGATGAGAGAGGGGACCTCCAAATGACAGGGTTGTGAATACCAGCTGCTGAGCGAGGTGAGGGGAGAAAAGCACCTCTGTTGTGGACTAGCTGTTGGGTGTCCCCAAATTCATATGGTGGTCTCCTAATCTTCAGTGTGGACAGCAGTACATAGAGATGGGGCTTGGGCATGGTGATGGTTTGAATATGCTTGGCCCAGGGAGTGACACTATTAGGAGGTGTGGCCTTGTTGGAGTAGGTGTGTCACTATGGATGTGGGCTTTAAGACCCTCGTCCTAGCTGCCTGGAAGCCAGTCTTCTCCTAGCAGCCTTCAGATGAAGATGTAGAACTCTCAGCTCCTCCTGCATCATGCCTGCCAGGATACTGTTATGTTTCTGCCTTGAGGATAATGGACTGAACCTCTGAACCTGTAAGCCAGCCCCAATTAAATGTTGTCCTTATAAGAGTTGCCTTGGTCATGGTGTCTCTTCACAGAAGTAAAACCCTAACTAAGACAGGCATGATTAGATTTAGATGAGACCATAAGGAGAGGGTCTTCATGGTAGCATCAGCTCTCTTAGAGGGGACCGCACAAACAGCCTCCTCCGTCTGTTATGTGAGCGCCTCAGGCAAGTGGCCATCAGCAGATCAGGAAGAACATGACCCAGGAGCTCAGGAGCCTGCCTCTCCACCTCTGTCTTCCTTGACCTCCAGAACCATTGGAAGAGAAGGCCTATTGTTAAAATGGCCAGCCTCTCACATCTTAATCATTCTTTCGGGTCAGCCCCTGAGCTGCCCTTTCCCAAGCCTCAGTGGTTTACATAAAGGAACCTATAGCTGCTGGAAAGCGCAGTGCCTACTCGGAAGCTGAGGTGGGCTGGGAAAGGCAACCCTGACACGGGAGCTCCGCCCATCATGAACTCAGCTTCTCCACCTCTAAAAGACAGAGAAGTAAAATTTACCCGAGAGCACTACACACACCTATACACGTCTATGGTAAATGGTGACTATTATCAACACCAAGGGGACATGGGACCAGAAGATGGCACCTCAAAGCAGTAGGGATGGAGGGCCTGCTCTGGCGACTACTACCCACCTTAACCGGACTGGATGGGCTGTCTGTAGGTTAGTGCAAGATAAAGAAAAACAAACATAAGAGGCAATGCTCCCAGCACAATTTGGGGCCTTGCAGCTGCTATGGAAAAGCTATTCTTTATATCCAGACTCTCTGAGTGGTCTGGCTTATCCCAGAGTGTGGTGTGAAGACCTACTTCCCATCTCACCAACCGTGAAAGAACTGGAGGTGTATGGAGAATGCACACCCCTCCCACCTATGGGCTTAGGATAGGGCTTGGGATAGCTGGAGCCTCTGGAACAGACACCCTAGTTAGCTGCTCCCTTCTCACATGCAGGCCACAATGCTAAGAAATATGTATTGTTAATCTGTGTGTCACTGTGGGAAGGAAGGTTGGGGACACTAGTGACAAAGATTCTAGCCAGCCGAGGAAAGTGAGTGTGACTAGGATAAAGGGTTTTCCCATCCTTACTCCTGACATTCTAGAACTTTCTATCTTCTCCTCCCAGTGCCCAGCCCTCAGCTGACACAAAAGAAACCTAAGAGACACCCCCAGTGTCAAGGTTGTCTTGTTAAGGTTCTGACAGAGTCGTGAGTGTGCCGGAGGCGGTTTCATTTGTGGGTGACATGGCAAGGGGCAAGGGAGGGAAGTGTGCTGTTCAAGCTCGACCTTGTAGCGCGGGGTCTCTTAGGAGTCTGGGCCTCAGGAGCCTGTGTGTGCTTTGGGGTTCACGGCAGGTGTGGAACCTTGGCAGTTGGTTCTATGCTCCTACTTCTGTGCCCAAGGTCTTCTTTTCTCTCCACGTCCAAACAGTACTTCAGGCTCTTGGTGTCTGAGCAGGACACTATCTACACCTTCCACATTCCAAAATGACAAGAAATTAAACAAACATTCATTGATGATGCCTGGGACAGAAATGACTTTATTCCGCACTCCATCCATCCCTGGCCTTGTCCAGAGACAGACAAAGAGATGCATAATGGGGTGAAGGTAGCTTGGGGAGGGTGGAAGGGTGACTGGTAGGGACAAATTAGTCCAGAACACAATGGGAGGAGAGCAATGGAGTCGAAAGTAGAGAGACTGAGAGACACACAGTGAGGGAGAAGAGTGTGTTATGCAATCTGTGCACCGGTTGTACATCATCGCTTCCAAATGCTTTCCTGCCAACCACCCAACCTTAGAGCTGGGCTCTCCTGAGTAGCCAAATACGTGGCTCTGTTTTTAATGGCAACCCAGAAGCTGCTGGGGAAAGGGCAGGGTAACATGAAGGGATGAGCTTTGTAGTGATAGAGGCTCAAACCTAGCTGGTTGCTTCCTGCCTGAGTGTCTCTGGGCAAGTCCCAGAACTGTTCTCTCTTGTCTGCACACGCGGGTGAGGGCAGTACCTTGAAGGGCCGTGTGTACCTGCTGGGGAGCACTGTGCACCTGAGGCTTTTGACATTTGTCCAGTGGAGAGCCAGGTGGGTGGAGGGAAGCTGGGGCAGGGTCAGCTCTGCTGAAGCTGGGCAGAGCAGCTGTCCCTATGGACGCCTTAGGAGAGAGGGTTGGGCTCTCCAGGTCTAACAGGCACAGGAAACGTTCGAGAAATAGAACTGGCTGTTTGTGAACTGCCCGGCAAACCCATCCGGCTCCCGGAGCTGCACTTGAGGCACCTACACAGGTCTGCTGCAAAAGCCCATTTTAGCCAAAGTTTCCTCTTTTCAACTCTACCTGTTAATTTAGATGTCGTGTATGTGTGTGTGTGTGTGTGTGTGTGTGTGTGTGTGTGTGTGTGTGTGCGCGCAGATGTCATATGTGTGTGTGCAGATGTCATGTGTGTGGGGGTGCATATGTCATGGGGGTGTAGATGTCATGCTTACGTGTTTGTGGGGGTTTCTAGAAAACTGGAAGAAATAGTGCATTTTACCCACAAAAGCTAAAAAGTAACAGAACCCTCTAAAATACTTGGTGTCCCTAGGGAGTGGCCCAAGGTTAACTGTCCTGCCCTGGTCTCAGCCCCTGGCCACGTGCTGGCTGGCATCACAGGAGGCACCGGTGGCTCTGGGAGCTGTCGGCCTCCTTGCTGTGTTATGAGAAAGGCTGGCAGTTCCCGCCCAGTTATGGATTTGAGCATTGAGCAAGAAATCTTGAAATAACTTTCACAGCCCTGGATCTCAGGGGGATGCTCTGGTCCTGGTACACTCAGTAGGTACAGCCTGCTTGTCCCTCAGAAACACCCCCCCCCAAGCTTTGGGAAATAACAGAGGCCGCCCAGTTCTTTCCGTGAAGTCCCCCAGATGGCTCCCTCTGCCAGGCGAGCCAGCTGCCCTGATGAGCTCGGGGCTCTCTTGATGAACAGTGAGTTCAAACGGCTCGAGGCAGCTGGCAAGACGCTAAGTGCAGCATCAATCCTAATTAGGGTGAGGGATTAATAAAGAAGGCATTGGAGTCACCATGCAGGCCAGGCTTGCCGGCGCTCGAGTTTCCCTTGGGAAACGGGAAGGTCCCAGCTCCATGGGTTTCTTGGGGTGGGGGTGGGAGGTGGCATGATTCCCGATACCACACATGGATGGCATCCAGTGGACCCTGTGAGGTAGAACACAGCTCTGCAGCCCTTACTCTCTGTCATCTAAGTCAGGTGCGGTGGCAGGTAGTGACGTGGGTACATTCTCCAGATGAGAAGTGTAGGTGTTCACGATCTGAGCAAATGCATACCCAAAAATTATGGTTTTTTTTTCCAGAAGAAAGGGGGGGGTGTCATTGTGGGCCCATCACTTCCTTTGTGAGGCGTGCTTTCTCCCTTTAAGTATTGATCTCACACCTCTGTCATCTACAGATCGTCCAGAGCTAGCATTAAAGCTCCGAAGTGCAGAAGCAGCCCCAATCTGGAGTCTGGAATTGGGGGACAGAGATGGACAGAGAGTCCAGGGTCTGGTGGGTACAGTGGGGGGCATCACTAAGTAAAACCTCACAATGTCGCCTTTCAGATGATTCAAAACGCAGCCAGGAAGGGCTATCTTTCTAAGAGCCCTCCTGTGGCAACCCACCACACTTAAGTAGCTGAAGGGAGGAGAGGAGAGAAGTATTTCCTCAACCACCCAGGAGCAGAATGCACGCGAGAAACGGTGACAGGGAAAGAAAGACGAAACACTATGCAAGGATTTTTGAAAAATTAAAGCAATGATCGCCAGCTCCGCTGTTCTGTCCCCAGTCTCAGAGTCAAGACCAAGCAGCCGATCTGACTACAACCTGGCGGAACCAGACCGCCCCTCCGTAGACACCTGTTAGTTCGAGTTTCACAGTTGGGCATGAGGGCGCCAGGAGGGCTAAGAAGCCTAACGCATTTCCGGCGTCGGAGGTTTCTACCTCGCGCTCCTAGAAGCTGTCCCCACAGTCCAAGGGACCCACTCCCTATCTCTAGATGCATTTCAACCGTGGCACACCTCTCAAATCTCTCCATCCTAGGGGGTCACAGAGCCCCGCCCTGCCCTGACCGAGCGACCACGCCCCTCCCAGCCCACTCTGGGTCCGCTGTTGACTCTAGGCTCCCTAGTGTGGTTCCTACGGAGGTCTCTTGCCGACTTCGTGCTGAGGGGCAGTGACCTAGGGCTTGCTGCTTCAGTTACCGGACACGCGGCGTGGTTCTCCCCTCTTGTCCCCATCGCGCAGGGAGGAGTAAGTCTGTGGTCTCATGGAACACGAGAAGGACGACCGGCTGGAGCTACCTGGCTCCCCCCCAGACCCGCTTGGGTCCCAATCTGTACCCTGCCCTTACCCGCTCAGTTGGGGGCTTGGAGTGAGTGCCTAGCTGCCCCGGAGCTCCCCGCCCCCGGCCGGCCCCGCCCCAGGATGGCCAGTTCCCATAGCAATCGCACAGACACCGGTTGCCAAGCAACCCCTCCCCCTCCTCCCGCGTCCGCTTTCCCCCCAACCCTAGACTCCTCCCGCCCCCACGCCATCCTCCACCTCCCCCAGGGTCGCCGGCGAGGCCCCTGGGGAGCCGGCGCCCCTGGGGATCGCTCTGCTCTCGGGTTGCGCGCGCGTGCGTGAGTTTCCGTGTGTTTCATTGTGTCTGTGTGCGAGGGGGTGTGCGCGTGCGAGCCGAGAGTTTGTGGGATCGGTGTGTTGGGGAGGTCCCCAGCCTGGAGGGACCCGAGGCTGCTGCGCCCGTGTCCACTCGAAAACCCACCCTCCCGGCTTTAGGTTCTTTGTGTTTCGCGTGGAGCCAGCGCCGCGCCCACCCCTCCCCCGGCCCACTCCCCGGGGCAATGTGTGCGTGTGCATGTGTGCGTGTTGTGTGCGTGTTATGGGCGTGCGCTGGGGGCAGGGGTCGTACCTTCGATGCAACACACCCGCCACAGTCCCGAATGGGTGAGGTCGCCGCGGGCGCGGCGGGGCGGGGGCCCGTCGTCCATGGTCAGGTTGGTGCCGTTGCAGATGTGCGCGCTGGAGTACAGCCAGTAATCGGTGCCGATGGCGATGGCCATGAGCGAGAAGGCGGCGAAGGCTCCGGCCGTGGTCAGCAGCATCTGCAGCCCGCGGTCGCATCGCACCATGGTGGGCGCCTCATAGTCCGCCGCCCGCCGGCCCGGCCCGCCGCGCCCGCCCGCCCTCCTCCCTCGGCGCGCGGCTCCGGGGGCTCCAGGGGCTGGGGGGCCGAGGGCCGGGGGGCGGCGCCGCGCTGCGCGCTCCGACCCCGCGCCCCGGGCGTGCCTGCGCTCGGGCTGCGCGGGGCTCAAACTCCGAGGCGCGGCGGCGAGTGAGGGCTGCGCGGACTACGCGGGCCGCCGGGCGGGCTGGCGGCGGCGGCGGCGGCGGCGGCGGCAGCGGCGGCGGCCGGGGGCTCCTCCCTCTCGGCCCGCCCTCCCCTCCGCTCTCGGCCCGCGCCCTCCGCGCCTCCACCCACCGCCCGCCGCCCGGCGCGCTCTCTCGGCGCCGCCCCTCCGCCTCGGGCCCCGCGCTCGCTCGCTCGCTCGCTCGCTCTCCCCCGGCCGGGATTTTCCCTCCCCTCGCTCCCCTCCCTGCGCTCACGCGCGCTCTCTTTTCTCTCCCAGGCTTCATTCACATTATTAGAGCGAAGGAAGCCGAGAGAAAGAAAGATTGGTTCCCTGGAAGGACCCCGGGGAAGCCGCGTCTCCAGTCACCCCTCTTTCCAACCTGGGACAGCCAGGCTCTCCTTAGTCCCCAGGATTCTGCAATCTGTGGAATGGGGGATTGTGTACCCATTCCTCCTTTTCCCCCACGGCCTTATGCATGCCTGTACCTGGTTATGGAGGTCTAGGCATGGATATACTGTGTGACTCCTCGGGTTTCCAAAGGCCCCAGATGTGGGTCACAGACTGGAGACATTCTTTATGGGCCAAGCCAGACGAAGATCACCTCCACTCCAAGCCAAGCAGCCAAGGGGTTCTAACAGGAACTGGGAAGCTCTGGACTTCTTCGGAGGGGGGCCAAATATGTGACACACTACAGTCACACTTCTGGTAGTCCATTGCTGATAGAGGCAGGACCGCACGCAACTATGTTTGAGTCTTGTAGCCTCCAGCTGTTTCTTCTCCCTGTCTTTCTCAGAACCTTTACTTTTTCTTCCGTTGGCTCTTCCTCAGCCTAACAGGCTCTTCCACACCTCCCCTTAACCTTGTCAGACTCTGCCTCAGGCCCTCTGGCCTCTTCCCTTAATTGCCTTTGTCGCTGGCGGGGTCCCAGGCTGGATATACTCCTTGCCCCTTGGAGCCAGGCCCCTTCCTCGCCACCCAGTTCCCCTCCTCCCCCGCAGGAGGCCTGGAACCCACCGGGAGCTCAGGTATTTTCTTCACACCGGTGTTCCTGTTGCATCCTCCGGGGTTTGTCCTGTGGGCTGCTATTCTGAACCCCTGGAAATTGAAAGAGATATATGGAAAGCTGCTGCCCTTGCAATTTTACTTCCCAGCTCTCCTCAGAGAAAATTAATGACCCCAGCCTCGGAGCACTGTTCTTCCTGTCTGGAGAGTGTGAGCTCCCCCTTCGTCTAGGATGTATATAGTTATGTGTGGTAGCAATGTGCAAATATTTGCCCTGGGAAAATTATCTTTTGCTGGGAGAGGGGAATATAAACAAATAGAAAAAATACCGAATAATAAAGTGTGAGGACCAGGCTGACTATCGCAGTCAGCACTGCCTTCCTTTCCCTCTGCCTTTGGGGGTGTCTGTGCTGCCTTCCAAAGTTTCAAAGGACAAGAGTCCTTGCTTTTCTTCCTTTTAAAAAAAAATTCACTGGTATTCTCTACACAGCAGGTCCCTGACACGTGGCTGAATGGACCGGAAAGCACGTGATGGTTTCTCCTGGCTCCTACGACAAGGTTGCTCACTTCTGTCTCCAGTCGCCTCTAAGATGAACTCAAGGTTCTGTGCTTTGAGAGAGGCAATTTTCGATTTTGGGGAGCAAGTCTTTGTTTCAGAGGTAATCCTCAACAGTGGTTGGACCAACACAAACAAACCTGGTGTCCTGACTGCTGCCGCTCTCTGAGGAAATGAGGTGGAGAACCCACACTCACACCCCCGCAGCTGGAAACTCCTCTGCGGTCCTCAGAGTTCCGTGAAGCAAGGTGTGAAAGCCCACATCTGAGTTAGCCAGCAGCTGGGTTACACAGAAGCATCCTCTGGCCTGTACTAGTTAGAGCCTTCTCCCTCCCAGGATCTTGGAAGAAACCAATGCAGTGACCTAATTGATCTTCTGGGGGGGTGGGTGGGGAGTAGATTTCCCCTCATGCCTTCTCAGGTAGCCGTGAGATAATATCCCCTCCTCTAAGCAAGCAACCCTGAAGTCACACAGGAGGAAGGACAGAAGGCTCCAATTCCAGGAAACAAGTTGGACCAGCTTTTTGTACTACACCCACAGAGGGGCTCGGAGTGTCTTGGAGAGATCTAGAGGTGAGACCTGGTTTTAAGATCATTACCATCTTGAGTACTGAGCAGCTTGATTTGGACAAGCCATGACCACCTGGGAGAAAGGTTCTCCGGTTTGCCTTTCAGATTTGCTTTGAAGGTCTCAGCCTTGGACACACATGCACTGGGCGGCCATTCGTGGATGAGCAGCAAATGCCATTTCTTCTCCCTTTCTTGAAGACAGGGATTAGGACATGCTTTGGGCACATAAAGGACATTCTATGAGTTCTCACTATCTCCCCTTCACACCTTAGAACACCTGGACGGTCAAGGTGAAGAGACGTGGAGAAGCTTGCTGAAGCTTTCATCCCAGAAGGTCAGACCACAGCTCAGCTCCTGGAGACTGTTGTTATTTCCAGGGGTTTTTTGGTTTGTTTTTTTTTGAGGGGACCCTGATGGGGGCTTGTTGGTTTGCCTGTCTGTGGGTGATCACCCAACCTGCAGCCACACTTGGGCCTGAGCTTATGTGGGTGTAGACCGTGGAGTCAAATAAGGACTTGACCGCCGGCAAAGAAGCTGGAGCAAACTCAAGGCTGTCTGAGGCCATTCATCATGCCTGGGTGAGCACAATTGAAATCTGGAAATTTCTGCTCAACTTGATTCAAGACTTCTAAATGGCAGAGTTTTGCTGCCTAGGGACCCTAGAGTTTACAGTGTCCCCTGGGTTGCTTCCAGACCCTAGAGAAGGATGTATCCAACCCTTGATTGGTAAAAGATTCTGGACCAGTCTTATTCCAGAGAGATGGGACACTTGGTGTTTCTTCCAGGGAGCCACCTAGGACAGATTGTATAGTGACTACATATTTTTTTGCTGCCCTGTATGGTCAAAAAGGTGGGGCATTAGACCATCAGTTAAAGCCGTTCTCTAGAATCACTCCCCCCTCCCCCCAATTCTGAGTGGTTCTTTCCTTATCGGTTCTTTCTGGTAATTGCTTCAAATCTTCACTTTCCACAAGCTGTGAAGATGGAGCCATTGTGAGTGAAATTCTCACAGTCTCAGATCCAAGGATCGGCGGCCATGCCAGGCAGTTGGTGATGAGGGAGAGGAATGCAGTACTAGACTGCTCGTACAGCATGAATGCCAAGGGGACTGGCCTGGCAGAGCCGGGCTACCTCTGCAGCTGGAGGAGGAGAGGTCCCGCCACCCACCAAGGATGCAGACACTGTGGGTGGTGTCTCTGAAAGCCTTTATTAGGGGGCTTTGTTTCCCTCTGTCCTCCTGAAAGAACGACCTTTATGTGGCAGTGTTTTGTGATATCTCATTTCTATGCTCAAAGCAGATGGTTGTGGTGATTTCAGGAGGCTTATCTAAGGGGATGTTGGTGAGGGAGCCTGGGCAGCATCTCAGGCACCTAGGCAGAAAGAATGATTTTGAGTTTTTATAGGCAAAGGTTAGAGATGAGTCTCAGAATGTTCCAGGGCTTGGCTGGGGGTGGAAGAGGCTTATATCTACTTGGAGGCTGCCTAGCATCCTGAAGAATGCCCCCCCTCCATCAGATTATGCAAAGTCGCAAAAAAAAATGACTTTCTATTCTTCCTTATTTCAGAAGGTTCCTCCGAGGGAGAGCACAGACCAGAAAACGACAGCTTAGCTTTGCGGATTCAAGTTTATTCCATTTCATTTGCTTATCTCTCAGATCCCGTTTGAGCTGGATACACAGCTTTCCTATTCAGCTCCGCCACAGTAAGATAGAAGCTTCAGAGGCAGCCCCTTGCAGTGCAGAGGGAAGGCAAGTGGTGTTTAGTGGGTGTCTTTTGGGGTCTTTGTGGCCTTGTATAAGTTCATCCTAAAAGGGAGAATGTCTTCACCCACTTTCTGTAAGCAATGCACATGTTGGATAAACATTAACTCTGGAGGCAGGGTCTGGACATAGCTCTCTCTAGAGCATGGTCAGGCTCTAGTAATTAACATTGCACCCCACTTCTCAAAGGGTGCCAAGGCCACTCTGCTTACTCTGGTCCCTTCTCCACTTCTCCTATACATTTAGATGAAATAAAGTCAAAGTCACATGGGAGTGGAGAGGAGGCCTTTATTGATTCCCTTCCTTTACTTCTGAGGAGGCAGAGGCTGAGGGCAAGTGCTCAAAGCCACTGGTCTTCCAAGCTCACCTTCCTGTCTTTGCCAGGACCTTCCCTAGGTGCTAGCAGGAGCAGAAAGCAGAAGATCCACTCTGTAATATAAGAGCCCTTTGGCTCCCCCCACCAGACAATGCTGGCCTCTGGCTGCTGCTGTCTCCTGGGCATTGTCTGTGGGAGGAGAACCCAACACATTGCTGTCGGTGTTAAATAGTGAACCAGTGAGCTGTGGGTGAAGCCGGTGTGGGCTTATTCCCTTATTGGAGACTAGTGTGCTTTCAAAGGGCATCACATCAGGGGCTGCACTGAGTGAGCTCCCTAGCAAGAAACTGTTCTGGTATCAGCCCCGCTGATGAGCATATTGATAGGAAGGGCCATCTTGGCCAAAGCTCCCAGCCCAGCACGCTGGAGAACGAGATGGTTATTCTGAGAACCGTTTCTTTTCAAAACACTCAACAGGACAAACAGGCCAGAGGTTCCTTTGTCCTCAGCTAGCCTCTGAATCAGAGCTGACTCTTAAAGGTGGAGACAACTCCAAGGAAAAACGGGTAGGCACTGAGAGTCAGGAAGTCTTTGAACACCGGGCAGCCAGCGAAGGCACATTCTTCAGCTAACGCGTGTCGTTGGTGCTTTTACAGAGCGCAGCTTTAATTCCTAAAATATAACAGCCCTGTGAAGGAGCTGGGAGAGAGGGCAGCGCAAGACTCTGCTGCCAAGTACCAGCTGCGAATGAAAGGTTGGCTCTGGGGGAAGGTCCGGTCCTTTGGCCTCCTGCACCCTCCTTCCTTTTCATCCCTGCCTCCCACGGCTCTCAGCTGCCTGCTGGGGGCTGGAGGTGGGATGCCCTCGGCCCTCTCAGGGTCATCGTGCTGCAGAGTGGGAGGGCTCGCTTTATGCTACAGGCATCTTTCTGCATCCCCCCGCCCCCACCGACGGGGTGGGGGTGGGGCAGAACGCTTGCACTCTCCCCTTCCGTCTGCTGTTCCCGCCCACTTGGTCAGTTCCCGCCCACTTGGTCATCGGGAAGCTCCGAGTCTCCCATACTTATCTGAGACCCTTTGAAGAAAGTGGAAAAGGAAAGTTCACCCAACTCAGGCTAACCTGGGTTTCTAGTCATGCTTTGTCATCTGAGCTATGTGGCCCCGGACTAGTGGCTGAAAGGCTCTGGTAAAAAGGGACCCAAGAACCTGTTTTAGATGGCTGTGTGGAACAGAGGCTGGGGGAAGCGGACAGAAATAACAATCGCGAATCTTGTGTAAGCAGTGCCAATGTCTTAAAGGCATTGCCTCACGTTGACTCACTCCACTCCTAATTCTTCAGTGGAGGTTTTATTATAACCCCATTTTGCCAAAGTAAGGCAAGCGAATGACTTTCCAAGGATGGTGTGATTTTGAGACTCAGCCGTCTGGCCTTAGAGCCTACGCTTATTTCATCTTAAGTATATACTGAACGAACGGTTATTATCTCGTTTGCTAATACCTCTTAGCAATTAAGCTAAAGTACTCAGCTCCCTCCTCTGCTAACAACCAGGGGCATTGCCAGACCCCAAGCATCCTTTGCCCAATAGTTTATCCAGGCTAGAAATGATTGTTACAACCAATGAATCCCTCTCTGGGTCCATATTGTCTTGGGAACCTATGGATGGGGATATCCTTGGTAACAGGCACATAGTCATTGCTTCAGTCACTAAAGTGTTCCCCAGTCTGGAAGAGTGTGGCAATGCACGGCTCAGAAGGAGAGAAATAGGAGTTGCACCCTAACTCATGGACTCTTGGAGAACTTGATCTCCCAGCCGTGAGTGGCATGGAGGTAGATGTTTGGGGACAGCAGAAGTCTCCAGAGCTCAGCTAAGCAGTTAGGTATCTGCCAGCCCCATATAGAGTGACTCTATAGACATAGAGAGTTAACTCAGCATACATAGATGTTTGTAATGAGAATCAATATTTCCTGCTAGGTGTGGCGGAGCACTCTAGTTAAGTCCAAAACTCAGGAGCTGAGGAAGGAGGATTATTGCAATTTTGAGAACAACCTCGGCTTCATAATGGGGTTCAGGCTGCCTGGTGAACAGAATGAGACTGTCTCTCACCACACAACAGTGGAGCAGAGGAGATGGATGGTCCACGTAATAAAGCGATTGCTGTGCTTGAGGACATGGGATGGATCCTCAGAACTCAACGTAAAAGCCAAGAATGATGGGGGCATCTATGACCCTTGCTTGTGCTTGGAGGCAGAGACAGGAAGATACTGCCAGCCAGTCTAGCAAAAAAAAAAAAAAAAAAAAAAAAAAAAACAAAAAAAAAACCCAAACAAACAAACAAACAAAAAACCAAAAAACCAAAAAACCCACAAGCCTTCAGGTTCATTGAGAGACCCTGTCTCAAAAGAAAAAGTACCTCTGGGCTTCTCTTTAAGTACACACACCACAGCACAAACAAAAACAGGAAAGAAAATCTCCTGTGTGAACAAGCCGTGCATTCAAGGTATTCCGGAAATTCTTCAAGTGCCATGTGGCAGCGTCCCCTGGGGGCATCTCCGGTTTGTCTGTCCAGAAGCACCTTCCCCCGGCATGACTGCTGTGCATCTTAGCCCCTTCCCACCTTGCCTCACAGCACCCCGAGTTCTTAGACACCACCACCCGTCTCTGCTCTTGCTGGACTCCAGGTCAGCCTGGGAAGGAACTGGCTACCTACACTGATGGTTTAGGGTACTAGGCCATTTGAAATTCCAAGAGAAACATGCCGATTTTGTTTCTGAAGAGAGTATGGTCATTTAGTGGATAGTATTGCCCAATGTCTGCAGAAACTTCCTACAATGTCTGTGCCCAGACCTGGGAGGGGCTCCACAGTGACTGCAGGTAGGAGAGGTGACCCACCTATCATAACAGCTTGTGCTTCACTGGAACCAGGTGTGACTATTCCCAGTGACTTGGCCAGTCACTCTAGACTTCTCTGAGCACATCATAAATAATCCCTTGTCCCAGAAGATGGGATGCTGATGTCCTGTGGGTCGAACTCTTCATCATGAGAGAGGCCCACTATCCCTGTTTCCTAGATGCTGCTGCTGAAGCTTCCAGAGAGCAATTAAGTGGCTTATTTTAGGTCAAGCCTAGGAGTCTCCAGGGAACACATTATTCCTAAAGTATAATAACTTCCAACCCCAGATGCCTTTGAAATGGCTTGGGAAATTTTGGAAATATATAGTCCACTCTCTGGTATTCTGGCTCTCCAGAAAAGAGCCTGGCATCATGTATTTGAAAGCTTCCAAGTGATTAATAGTGGAAATTTGGATGAGAACCAGGGCATGGGGCCATGATGCCTTTGGAGCTAGGTTCTCAGTGAAAGTGTCTGGTTTTCAACTGAGTTTACCGCGAGCCCTACACAGTCTATCTTGGCCTCTGGGTAATGGACATGGACTAGAGGGCTAGGGGCTCCCAGAATTAACTTGAGTAGCTGGATCTTCAGGCAAGCATGGGGGAGGGGTAGCTGCCAGGGTGGGGAAAACCTGGAAGATTTTGCAAGGCCCTCCTTACCACCCTTCATCCCTGCTACACGGCTGACTCCTGCTGTCAGTGTGGAGCATGCTTTCTTGCTTCTGGATTTCTGCCTGTCCCCTACCTTGCATGCAGGGAAGTCTCCCAGGGATAGGAGAATCTGGGGATCCAGACCCAGCCTGCATGTTCTTTGTCAATCTTCCCCCTAGGAATTGTCAGTAAAGTCTCTGAAAATGAGCCATTGGAAACTCAAGCCACAGCCCCGAGTGGTTTCTTTGGAAGAGTGGGGGTGGGGGAGTAGGGGGGGCTTTTGTATCGAAGTCCTGAGAGACAGGTGGGGTCCCCAAAGTCCTGAGCCCTGGCTGGCACAGGGCGTTAGGACTATGGGATGTCAGGTTCCAGATATCCTGTTCTCTTGAGTTGTCCCAGAGCCTTCTACTCGTGCCTTCCATCAGGGCATCCTAGAGCCCAGGATCCCAGGCTGAGGCCATGGGACAACCAGTCTACCACTGCCCCCCTGCTCTACCTCGGCCAGTCCTCAGGAGAGGCCCCACTCACTACATTTGCCAAGAGAGGCAGCTGCTGCTTTGGGGAAAATACCTTCTGGAGTTTGTTGTCTGAGCCCTCCCAGCTGACACCCACGGTGGAGAAGATGCGCCAGGATAAATGGAAAATCTCTTCATAAATATTTGAGAAAAAAAAAAGAGAGAGGCAGAAATGAAATGGGGGGGAAAAAAGGACAAAACCCTAAGTCCCAGTGTGGTGGAACTGCAGAGCGGTTGCTCCAAACAGATGGAGGAAGTCATTTGCCACGTTCCTCCTTATGTAGAGCAATTTCAGCAAGAGTGCCTTTCTTGATTCTCAGTGGGAGTCCTGGGGATCCGTGCTTGATTCCTAGGACTGTGGGTACCAGGAGTGATCTGTTTAGTCCTGTGGACCCCCAGAAGAGAGGAGAGGCTTGCCAGAGTCGGCGAGTGTGGAGATGACCAGGCAAGAGGGGGAGGGGTTGCTCTTTCTTTATCCACAATGTAAAATTGCTTCTTTAACTCAACTGCCTTGAGACACAATGACAAGTAAAACATAGAGAAAAGTGGCTTTTAGGGGAGTCCATGGGGGGGGGGTGAGCAAAGAGGCCCCAGGGGACTGAAGAGCCTGAAAAACAGGACTAGCAGAAGACAGCAGTATGCCTCAGGCCAGGTGACTGGGTATGGGTAGAACACCTCTTGCTCAAAGGGTTTGTTAAGGGGAGATGGGGGAACCATAATGCTGGGGTACCACACTCCCCATTGATAGGAGGATCTGGTGGTCAAACTCCACACCTGCATTGAGTGCCTTGGCCTTACCCGTGACATTACAGTTCTGGTCACACCCCTGGACATCCCTGGAAGTCCAGCTGGTGTCCCTGCATGGTGAGTTCTAACCTCTCAGCCCCTCACAAGCTTTCCTGCTGGTCTTCCTATAATGTCACTTACCTGGTCCCTACCCACACTGGGGGCAGGACATACAGACTCTTTGTGGGACAGAGACGGTGGTCAGAGGCAAGGACTGGAAAAGCATCTGTAGGAGACAGGTCTATGTGGACATCTGCCTCAGGTAGAAGGAAGCTGTATTCCTAAATCTAGGTGTAACTTGGAAAGGCAGATATGTACTGAGTAGACAGTTGCCTTTCCCTTGGGACCTGTTTGTCCAGATGGATAATCAGGCTTCCTGCCCCATCTTCAGTAGCTCATAGCAGATCCTATCTGGGATTGATGCCCTCAAGATGGAGGAAGAATTCAACACAGGGTGGTAGATATAGGGGAACCTACCTAGAGTCAAGGTGTGTAGGAGGGGCCCGTCTCCAGCACCAGTGTTAGAGGTCACATGGCCAAAATGTGCATCAATAATAATCTCTCATGGGCTTTCCTCTTCTAGAAGTGGAAACCATCATTGTTTTGGGGAGATGTAAGGATGACCACCCAGGAGACCTGGAGGAGTGGAGGATGCTGCGCAGTGAGCTGGGAGATGGTACCTTTGCTCTTTTCCATCTTGGGAGGAAGAGACACAGAAGCAGCTCTGGTCATGGGGCTTGGTCGTGTTCAACTTTGGGATGCTCCCCCTGCTTTTAAATGTGGCTCCCCTCTTCTCCATCATATATACCATGAGTTAGTTCTGCCTGGAACCCCTAACTATGGAATTACAGCTGACATAAGACACTGTTGGCGATACCAATACCCTGCAGAATACTGGGTGAAAATGCAGAATTTATTTCCTATATTACCCTTGGTTCTTCTCTTGACCAATGAGCCTGCCTGGAAAAAGTGCCTGGCTCTGCGTCACTCCCCCGTGATTAGGGGATTATGAGATTCAGTCAATCATCTTCTCAATAGGTGGATTGAATTTCTCAAAACACAAACCTATGTTCAAACCCCAGAATCTGCAAATGTAAGCTCATTTTGGGGGAAAAAGGTCTTTACAGATAGAAACAACTTTAAGATGATCTTGAGGTCATCCTGCATCAGGGAGGCCTGAGGTCCAAAGACAAGTGTCCTTATAAAAAGGAGAGTTGGGAAGTAGAGAGAGCTCATGGTGGGGCGTGTGTAATCTATCACTGGGAAGGTTGAGAGGAGTGGATACTGTTGGAGTAGGTGTAGCCTTATTAGAGGAAGTGCATCCTAAACAACTGGCCAGCCTAGCTTAGTCGATGAGTCAATGAGTCCCAGTGAGAGACTCCGTTTTTTAAAAAAAAAGTGGAAAGTTCTTGAGGTATGACATCTAAGATAGACCTTTGGTGTGCTTGTGCCTGCACACACACACACACACACACACACACACACACACACCAGAGCAGACATACAAAATAAACACTAAATGGTGGCTGGGGAGATGGCTTAGTGGGTGAAGTGCTTGCCATATGTCTTAGGGTTTCTATTGCTGTGAAGAGATACCATGACCACAGCAACTCCACAACTTGTATAACAAAGCATTTAACTGGGGCTGGCTTACTGTTTCTCAGGTTTAGTCCATTACTGTCATGGTGAGAAGCATGGTGGCGGGCAGGCAGACCTGTGGCTGGAGGAGGTGCTGAGTTTTACATCTTGATCCACTGGCAGCAGAAGGATTCAGTGTGTCACACTGGGTGTGGCTTGAACATATGTGAGATCTCAAAGCCTGCCTCCACAGTGACACACTTCTTCCAATAAGACCACATCTTCTAATAGTGTCACTCCCTGAGAGCCAAACATTCAAACACATGAGTTTATGGGGGTCATTCCTAGTCAAACCACCACAGCATATGAGCATGTGCATCCAAGTTCAGATTCTATTTAAAAAAGTGTGTGTGTGTGTGTGTGTGTGTGTGTGTGTGTGTGTGTGTGTGTGTAAATAATCTTAGCACTGGGGGAGAAGAGCAGACACAGGAGGATTTTGTGGGTTCACTGGTCAGCCAATCTAGCTCAAAAAGGAGAAGCAGAAGGGAGGAGAGAGACATGGCGGCGGGGGCGGTATGTGAAGGCAGAGAGTACTGTTATGAACTACGACCCACCGAGGTCTGTCCTCAGCCAGCTGTGCTAGGGACAAGGTATGGAGTGCACATTTTCTAAGAGCATCTTGTTCTTAGGCTTTTGACCTCTGGAATGTGGAGGAAGTGAGTCTGGGTGGTTGTTTTAGATCAGTGATAGTTTCTTGTGGCAGCCCAGAGTCCTCAAGTCCTGGGGCCCTGGCTCTGCCAAACAGGACAGAGCTGTGAACCGGCACCGGAATCTCCAGCTCTCATGAGAGTTCCCATTCATTTGGAAGGGGATGGACTTGATTGTGTGACGACAGGGGGTCGTCTAAGGAGAACTCGGGCCACACAGCGCCTCCTCCTCTTTCTAAACTTGCTCCTCCTTCAGATCCTTCCATCTCAGCATTACGCAGTCCACGCGGGTCAGGCCACAGGCCTCTCACATTCCCACTGCCAGCCTCCCCCTGCCTCTGCCTCCCCCACCTCTGCCTCCCACAGTAGGGTATATTTAGAAGCTCTCTGTGCACCCTGGTCTGAAGCCTCACCTGGCTAGGCTGAGTAATATCATCTGCTCTGTTATTGACCAGAAGACCCTCTACCTAATTCGCCTCCTAGTTCACACTGGCCTCGTCAGTGCCCTTTCCTTCCACAGGCTGGGGAATACGTGTGAATCTCTGTGGTGGATGCTCAGCTGAGATCCCGTCGGAGTTCGGCACGTGTTCAGCATCAGCACTGATGCCTACCCTGGCCACCGGTTCTGCCCTAGCCTCGGGTTCCTCCTCCCTAAGAAGCCATCTTCTTGTCCTATCAGACACCTTCCTTTCCCCCAACCCCACAACCCAGAAACGCCATGGTATAGCTCCAGGTCCATGGATAAAGTTCTTCCGCATATTCTCTATTGCAACATCACCTCAGAGAGAGGTGATTCTCCCAGTCTGGTTAATGTTTTTAATCTTTGTTTTCAGTCTTCTTTTCTGTCTGCTTTTTTTAGCCAGACTCTCATTATGAAGCTCTGGCTGGCCTAGATCTCCCAGAGAGCTGCCTGCCTCTGTCTTCTCAGTGATGAAATTAAAAGTATGCACCACCATTCCTGACTCCTTTCCTTTCCTTATCCCAAGAATTAGCATAAGAACTTTTGTCTGTTTGTAATGTGGGAGATGGAACCCAGGATCTGTGCATACCGCAGACGGAGCTTTGACCCAGCTCATGGCCGACGTGTTTGATGTCTGCCTTCCCACTTCCAGCAGGTGGGCACCATACTTACTCCTTGTTCTCTGCCCAACCCACAGGGTCTCACCTACAGAAATGCTCAACAAACATTTGTTGAAAAAAAAAAAAAAGAAATGAAGATATTTCCTGAGCCATATGAAGGCAGAAGAGTAAAACGAAGAAAAACCAATAGTTGTCCTGGCTCCCCAAATCTTACAAGTTCAATATTGCATGGGCAGCAGGCTCAGGAATGTAATTACTTTGCTTCCCTCTCTCCTCTGAAAGTCTTGTTTTTAAAGTTGATTTTCCCCTTTGAGTAAATGTGTACAGTCACCCTTAGGGCAGGGGAAGGGGGAGGGGCCTCAAACTTCATACCTGGTGAGCAGATAGATCCCCAGAAGGGAAGAGTTCCTGTCAGACAAGCATCTGAGAAAAGTAGTTAAAATGAACTCTCAGGGAGAAATGAGTTGCTGTGGCAACCACCCTCGTTCTCTCCCAGAAGAAAAACAGAAGGAAGAGGAGGGCAGAAAGTCAGCTAACTGTTCTAGGTATTCGAAAAGGTGCTATCCAGATAGAACGGTAGGACAAGGCTGGGAAACGTTCCCTTGCCAGGCTAATATGGGGCTTTGCTAGCTCACCTGGGCAGTGGACACTTACCTGACCCAATTAGTCTTTTCCATTGATTTTGGACTAGCTCATGTAGACAGTGGAAGGGTCAAGGCTGCTGGACAGTGCCTCCTGTATTTTTTTTAAAAGTCTTGTGCTAGCTTCCCCAGTAAAGGTTCCCAGAAACTTGGTCTTTAGGAAGACCCTGTGGTCGATCCTTGGCTAAAGAATTGCCTCTCAATCGTAGGCAATGCAGACTTTTATCTATAAATGGCTTCCTACAGGGGAAGCCACCCACCTGTGCCAGCAGAGTTCACCGAAGGCATCAGAGTGGGGAGTCACCTCTCCAAGGTGGCTTTCCATTGTGCAATCAGAGCACACAAGGCACAGCCACCAGGCAACCTGTGTCTGTGGGAGAAGGGCAGTAATGGGGCCCAGGTGTGGCTGAGGCACACAGTGACTATTGTGCCCACTCCAGCTACTACCCCCTCCTTCAGCAGCTGACCTGTGGAAGACTACTTTTCACAATGCCAAAAAGGTCCATAACCTTTGTAGGTTCACCTCTGTCCTTCATCTCTGCAGGATGCACCCCTCCGTGATGGACAGAATGATGGACCTCCAAAGATGCTTACACCCCAATCCCTAGAGCCATGATGGCTGTGCCACAGGATCAAGGGACACGACTGAGATGGATGGAATTGCTACTTGGCTGATGTTAGGTCAGTTCACTCCTCATTCTGATACCTTTGGTGAAGGCCTTAGGTGTATGAATGTTTTGTGCGCATGCCTAGTACCGGAGGAGGCCAGAAGAGGGCACCATATCCCTTTGGACTGAACTTACAGGCAGTTGTAGGCCACCATGTGGGTGCTGCGAACCAAACAGTGGTCCTTTGCAAAAGTAGCGAGTGCATTTAACTCCTGATGCATCTCTCTAGCCCCTTTGATGATGTACTTCCTAATAAGTAAGTGTGTTTCTCTGAGTCTTGTTAGACATTCTAATCAATCAGGATGTGGGAACCCCAAACTACACTGTAGGCCAAGGGCACAGGATAAACAACCTGGAACTTTCAACTGACTCGGAAAGTCGGGGGAGGGTAATTTTGGAGAATGGACCCCTCCCGCATAGGATCTGACATTAACTCCAGTTAAACAGGGTCAGAATTGAATTGCATCAGTGATACCCATCTGGCATCCTCCGTAGAATTCCAGGGCTTCTGGCAGAGCAATCTCCACATAGTTCTCAGCAACCACAGGTCTCAGAGCTCCTTGATGCTGTGAGAATCAAGAAGAAACTGGATTGCTTACTGCTGTGTTTTCTCGGCTGGGCACAAAGGATTAGCTTAGGGAAATGACTTGGCGTGTGTGCCCTGAGGCCTGGTGTGTAGCCATGAGGTGTTGTCTGGAAAGGCAGTCTCATAGGGGAGCAGCCTTGGGGCCACCATAGGTTGACCTCAGCTTAGCTGACCTGCTGCAATCTCACCCAGAGCCATGGGGAGCCTCTGAAGGGTTTCTTCCTGGGGACAGACATGTTTTGATCAGCCTGACTGGAGATGTCAGCCGAAAGTTGAGCATGTCAGAGTTGATGGAGCCTGGTGGATCAAAATAAAGGTTTATTGAGGTTTACTGAGGCCCTGGGCTGAGGGGGGTCAGGTTGCTGGGGAGATATGAGGAGCCACACACTTGACACCCCTCCTCTTTAAAGAGTCTGTTCTTTACCTCCCCTCTGGCTTCTGATACCAGCCGGGGTCTGCTAGGCACTGCTTGACGTGTTTCAGAGAAAGTGCCAGAATCACACAGACTAATCCTGCAGCCTCCATCTTGTGACCTTTCCTCTTCCTTAAGGGATGGGCACCCTTAAGACAAGAAGGCCAATGGGAAACAAAGGTGTGGCCACAGGTGGATGTGCTGGGCCCACCATCCTTCTGTACATTAAATGCAAACTGTAAAAATTGATTATTTAAGGGATAATCACCATTATTTTCTAATGGGAAAAAGGACTTTGAATGCTGTGATGGATTGCTGAGGCTGAGTGAGGAGAGGCAATTAATTAATTTCACGAGCCTGCAGAAAGTCATTGCTGTGAAGCCAAACGTTGCCTCGGGCCGTGGCATGCTGTTGCCAGCTCTGTGTGGCCTGGTTTCTCCTGCTGGATCTACCCAGAGGCAGTAGGTGAGGCGAAGGTAAAGGAAGACCAGAGTCTGAGCTCTGGAAAGTGGAGGTCTGCTTGAGACACCCAGGGACCCCCTATTCCTGCCCAGTTCTTATGAGTGAGCCCCTCTGCCCTCCCTAGTTCTGGGTGTCGCCTTGGACCTTCTGTCTCTGGCCACCCAGTTTCCTGGGTTGGTGCAATGAGAATCACATTTTATTTAAAACATACTCCACCCTGCGCTGAGACTATGCTTTCAATCAGTGTCTTCCGAAACCCAACTTCCCATCTCACAGATGTGAGTGGCAGAGTCAGGATTAATCCCAGGTCTAGGAATTGAGGAGATGGCTTAATTGGCAAAGTGATTGCATGCAAGAATAAAGACACGAGTTCAACCCCCCAATGTCTATAAAGAAAAAAAGCCAGGCAGGTGGCCCTCACTTGTAATCTCAATGCTGGGCAAGCAGAGATAGACAGACCCTTGAATAGACTGAGATAGACCCCTGGAGCTCAACAGGCAGCCAGCATAGCCAAGTTGGGGGCTCCAGGCTAGCAAGGGACTCTGTCTCAAAAATAAAATAAAATTTAGTTTGAAAAAGGACAGCATGAATCCTTCTTCATGCACATATATGCATACACACACCCCCCCCCCACACACACACCCTCAGGTACAATACTAACTCATAGAGAGCCCAACGTTCCCATCTACCACTGGTCACCCAGGCTTTGCCCCATAGTCCCAAATGTTCAGCTCTGAAAAGTGCTGGATGGTGTTGGGCCCACTAGTAGGGGCTGCTCTAGCTAGGTGTGACTATTTTCGGAGGCAGAATTGTCCCAGTTACCTTCTGAGTGTCTGGCTCCCAATCACACTGACTTCACACATCTCTGATGGCTGAGAAACTAGAGACAAAACAGACAACGCACTGACTGAGTCCTGGCTCTGGACCCCCTGTCTATCCCTGTCAGACCTCCTCTACCGTCTGCACCTGGTCCACACACACTCATTTTTATCCTCAATGCCAGGCTAGCAATGCACAATGTCCCTGCACCAGAAGCCCCAAACTCTCTTGGTCCCAGCTCCAAACGCAATATGAGTCACTTATAGGATTCTGAGCTAAACTAGGAGTCAAAGACCCCAGGAGTCCCCAGGACCCCCCAGGAGCATCAAGCAAATAGGGGCCAATTCTAGATGATGTATGTGTGGACCAGAGAACTCCAGAGAAAGAGGTCATGATCTGGGCTGGAGAGTTGAGGATATGCCCCAGAGTAACAGCCATTTAATAAAAGTCACATAAAACACTGGAGAACCTTCTGGGCTAGGAGAATACTGTATACACGCGGCCACAGCCATCAGCTTTCGGGAATAGGAAGGGATAGACAGAAATCGTGTTTCTTTGGCTCCAGGGTGTCAGGAGGGGGCAGAGCCAAGACCTGATCAGCGAGAACTAATGGCTTAAGTGGCAAGGGTGTCCCCGTCCTTTCTTGGGAGCCAATGTGTGCCATGGAAGTGGTTTAAAGGCACGAGATGGGGCTGGGGATGTAACACAGTTGATAGAGTGCTTGCATAGCATGCGTGGGATCCTGTGTCACATAGACTAGGTGTGGTAGCACATGTGTGTAATTCTACAGCTTAGGAAATAGAAGCAGAAGGATTAGGAGTTCAAGGTCAATTTTGGTGGTATAGAGGTTCAAGACTAGCCTGGGGTATATAAGACCCCCTATCTTTAAAAAATGCCAAGGGCAAGGGATCTCTTTTTAAGAAGTGGCAGTGTGAAGCAAGGTGTAAGTGCCTTTGAGGGGACCCCGAGACTGAGAGCAGGAGAAAGATCTGCTGGGCCCAGGGCAGAGGCTGAGAGAGAGAGGGAGAGGGTAGAAGGTGGCCATGGGAGCATTTCTCTGACTTTCATGAGAGCCAAGCTAGAGAGGACATAGAGTGGGTGTGGCCAATCATGCACCAGTGCTTGTCGTGTGCTTTATAATCAGCCATGACCCCTTATGGCTGCCTCCCTAGGAACTGAGCAAACCACACCTTTCCAACACTTGTGTGACACTTGCGTCCCGTGACTGGCACTTAGGAAGCTAGCATTTAATTAACTGGACGTAACAGCCAAGGAGTCTCTGCTTCCAGAATGAAGGCTGAACTCGTTTGAACTCTCCAGCTGTGGAAGAAGAAAGACCCCCACCCTGGCAGTCCCTAGGCAGGAGTGGAGGTGGAGGTACCCTGTGGCAAGGGTGAGCCCTGAAGTCACTAACTGTACCTTTTATATGTCACTCCAAGAGCAATGATGTACAGGTCTTTAAATAGGGGGACATAGCCACTTGTAAGAGGACAGATTTCTGTCTCCTTCACCCTCCCTCTTATAGTGGGGTTGACAATAATGAATGTTCTGTGAGCAGAGCTCCTCTGAAGGGAGCTGATTGTCTTCAATTTTCATTTTACTGGGCCCTATAATTCTTTATTACCCCTTGCTTTACAACCCCGGGAGGCTTTGGCTCTGAGCTGCCCCTTAACAGGCAGGCCGTGTAATTCACATGACAATCATTCATTTGCCAGCAGGATGAACCGTGCCTTGTGTCATGAAGGGAGTGCTCAGGCTCTTTTCTTGTCACTTCTCTGTCCCCATCTGAGACAGGTGTGTCAATCTCAAGAGCTATAGCAAGCCTGCCCCACTCCTTGAAGGCAGATGGGAACATGCAGCCTCAAAGGAGTCTCGGAGATGATCCAAAGTCAAGGCCACCTCTGCGCCATGTTCCCGGACAAATGAAATGGCCGGGGAGGAGAGCATGCTTTAAGATGGCTCCCTAGTGCCCAGTGGCTTGGAAAATATATGTATAATCAGGAGAAGTGACCCAGCTACGGCTCCACGTGGGCAGGGTGCTCTCCTCCCCTAAATTGGCCGGGCAGAGTTCCAGAAAGCTAGGTCGCTGGGCGGTTTTTCAAAGACTCGGGTCATCTCTGCTTTCTCTCCTCTGCAGATACAGAAGAGACCATGCCAGCGCCTCCGGCAGCAGCTGCCTCCCCAGATTCCCAAATGCCTGGCCTCATTCATTCTCTCACTCATTCACTCTCTTACTCCACACGCATTTATCACGTCCTCCCAGCCGCGTGGCAGGCACCGGGGACATCGAGATGAATAACACTCGCAACGCTGTTGTCAAGGAACTGGCTCTCTGGGAAGGGAGGAAATAAAATACAAGCTCAGAAGAGAGCAAAGGAGCTCAGAGCCAGCTAGGAAAGAGACAGGTAGATTGGAGGTGGGCGAGGAGGGGCCGGGAAGGCTGGGGGCGGGGTCTCCTCTGTGAGGGTGGGACGGACATGCAGAGAGGATCGTGAGAATCATTAGCAACCTGAGTGGCTGGAGTGGAGATCAAGGGGAGGAAAGGCTGGGCCTGGTGAGTCAGCTCACGAGGTTGGCAGCCTAGCTAAGCAATTTAGATTTTTTTTTTTTTTTGGAAGCACTAGGGAGCCAAGGCAAGCCTGAAACCCAAAAAGAGACACCAGCTAGCGTATGATGTTTGCGTTTTGGCAAGCTTTCCCCCTCTCCCTGCTTGTGATGGAGAGGGTAGGGATAGGAAGTGAGTGAAGTTTGGTCAGGGTGGGTTAAGAGCCTGACTTATGAGGTGGGCGTCGATCGTGGGGTGCAGAGGGAAAGACCAAAAGGACACATCTGGCTCTCAATGACCTATGGACTTGGAGGGGTCTGAGGAGAGACCCTGGGCTGGCTAGTTTTATGCCAACTTGATACAAGCTATAGTCATTTGAGAGGAGGAGACCTCAGTTGTGAAAATTCCTCCATTAGATCCAGCTGTGTAGGCAAGCTTGTGGGGCATTTTCTTAATTAGTGATGGATAGAGGAGGGCCCAGCCCATTGTGGGTGGTGCAATCCCTTGGCTGGTGGTCCTAGGTTCTGTAAGAAAGCAGGCCAGTAAGCAGATCCCCTCCACGACTTCTGCATCCACTCCTGCCTCCAGGTTTCTGCCCTGTTTGAGTTCCTGTCCTGACTTCCTTTGATGAAGAACTGTGGTGTGGAAGTGTAAGCCAAATAAACCCTTCCCTCCCGGAGTTGCTTTTGGTTACAGTGTTTCATCACGGAGTTGCTTCTTGTTACAGTGTTTCATCACAGCTGTAGAAAAGTAACTAAGATGCCGGCTGTGTGAACTAATGTACCACCCTATCTGCATCTAGATGCTTTCAGCCTCGGTACCCACAGTGACTTGAACTGTGAAAGCATTTGATTATTTCACTCACTGGGAAGTCTAGAGCTAGCTTAAAATTTCAAAGACCTAAGACCTGGTTTTCATTTTGCTCAACCTTCCTTAGAGTACCGGCTCTTTACCTCATGATTGCAAAATGGCTGCTGAAGCACCAGTTATATTTGTGCATTGAAAACAGGAAAACTGAGGTAGAGGTGGTCACATTTGTTTCTATTTTCTTTAATCAAGGGAAAAAAAGTTTTGGTTACCCCTATCTATATGGAGACTCAGAAAATGAGGGTGTTTGTTGTTTCTTTGTTTTTGTTTTTTTGTGTTTTTTTTTTAAGATGAAATCTCACCATTGTAGCCCAGGCTGACTTTGAACTCAGATTCCTGTTGCCACAACCTCTCCAGAGTGCTGGAATTGTGGGCATACAGCACTACACTGGCTATGGAAAATGAGTTGTTTGCCTTTAACTGTGCCAGCTAGGGGAGACTAGGGAGACAGACAGCTAGGGGAGACTAGGGAGACAGACAGACAGCTAGGGGGAGACTAGGGAGACAGACAGACAGCTAGGGGGAGACTAGGGAGACAGACAGACAGCTAGGGGAGACTAGGGAGACAGACAGCTAGGGGAGACAAGGGAGACAGACAGCTAGGGGAGACGGGAGACAGAAACCCATTCACTAAGATGAAAAAGCCAGGAGAGGCCCAAGCCCTGGGCAATAACAAAGCCCTGCCCAAGGGGGTCATGGGAGCGGGTGCTGCATGGAGCTAGCATAAGCAGCTGAGTTTGAGCTAGCTGCTCTCAAACGTGCTCTAGCTCTTCCACAGTCTTGTTGGGCGGAACCTTGGCTCTTTTGTCGGCCAGTTCTGGATCTTATAACCAGTGGGGGGCTCTTACGGGAAGCTTATAGGTTGGGTGTCTCTGGCCTCTATCTGTCACCAGTACTTGAGTCTCTTTATAGGCTCCAGTTCCCATTAGCGGTGGCTCCAGCTTCCTCTGTCCTTTCAGAGAAGGAAACACAATACGGCTTCCTGGAAGTTCTCCACTCTGGGTAGCCTGGCCACTTCCTCGTTGTGAGCCGAGAGACTAGATTAAACTCTATGCTGGAAACACTCAGGTTTCAGCCTTCTAGGCAGAACCCTCACAGATCCATTGCCTTTGAGTCGGATGATACTCTGTTCTCTAGAGAAGCAGAGCCCATTGAGTGGATTTATGTTGCAAAGGGGTTATAAGATTGGCTTACCCAGTAGGGGCAGGGTAGTTCAAACAATGGCTGTCTGCATGCTGCAGAGACTGAGAATCTGGGAACCAACCACTCAATCCATGAGTCCTGATCTGATGCTGAAGACTTAGAGGGTTCCTGGAGAGCCACTAGTCTCCAGTCCATGTTGAAAGCCCAAAGCGGTCGAGTTCTGATGTCAGCGAGGGAAAGCATTGGTACTGGCAATGAGAAAGGTGAGCTCACCAGCAAGAAGTGAAGACAGACAGGCAAGTGAGGAGCCCTGTCTTATTTTTTTTTTCCCTCAAGCCTTTATGTATCTGGGATGGTGTCCAAAGTTCTACCCACTCTGGAGGAGGGTCTTCTCCCTTCAGCTAGTCCTTCCTGGAAATGCTCCCACAGCCCCCACCACCCAGAGGTCTCTTAGTTGATCCCAGATCCCATCAAGTTGACAATGAAGATTGACTGTCACTCGCTAGAGTGAGCTTTCGTTTATGAACTAATGGCTACAGGAGACCAGAGGTAGTGGAGCCGGAAATAGAGGGCCATGGATGAGGGCCCAGCTGCAGGAGAAACTGAGCAGCAGGTCAAGGAAGGATGGTGTCTCTCTAGGGTCCTGAGGTTGGCAGGATGAGAAAAGGCTAAGCCAGAAGAGAGTCATGGCTACAAGCTTCAGTAGGCTGGAGGGTTAGGGATTCTGGATAGGCCGCTCTGGAATCTGTAGACATAACGATATCCAAAGTAAGTGCCGCTGTGGCCACTGTTCACAGGGAGTGACATTGCATGACATCCATTGGGTACATTGGATGGACTAATGAAGAGATGAGATTGGTTTGCAGTGATTATATCTTCTGCTAGGTGATCTGCTAAGAAATAATAGAAGGAATGGAGTATGGAGAACTCATGTTGGTTAGGTAAATGTCTCTGTCAGTAGGTGCTCAGTTATGCTGCTGTAACAAGCATCCCCCCAAAACTCATGAGATATTGCTGCAAACACCCTTCTCACTCACAGGGCAAGCCCCTTGTCAGTCTACTCAAGAACAGGCCTGCTCACAGGGGTGCATTTCTGGGTACTACAGCTGTTGGAGAGAAAACAGAAAGCTGTGTCCTGACTCTGAAAACTTCCGCCCAGGACACAGGCCATGTCTACTTCTGTTGCCTTGGCCTGACAAGGCATACATTCACTTCCTCACCTCACTGCCCATAGAGAGGAGACATAAAATATTTGTGAGCAGAATAATGACTGCAACCTGATACAAAAGTTCTAGAACCGTGGGTTTGCCACACTGATGCAGTCACTGCAGTTTGGATAAGAAAGTCATACGTTAGTAACAATTAGCAGGTGGGACAGTATTTAGGCTGTGGTAACAGCTCCAAGGTCAGAGGCATACAGAAAATTTCTCAGTGTTGAATATATTGGCTGAGACATCAGCATCAGGTGGGCTTCTGTAGATCTGATTCAAAGCTCTTTGTGAGCGCATGCGCATGTGCGTGTGTGTATGTGTGTGTGTGTGTGTGTGTGTGTGTGCGTGTGCATGTGTGTGTGTGTGTGTGTGTGTGTGTGTGTGTGTGTGCGTGCATGCTAGAACCCAGAACTCACCAACTGGTTAGGCTGGCTGGCCGTCACACACAGAGTCTCTCCTGTCTTTGCCTCCCCAGAGCTGAGGATTGAAAAGTGTGTGCCACCATGCCCAGCTTTTTATATGGCAGCTGCTGATCCAAATTCATCTCCCAGCCCCTCAAAGTTACTCCCTTGTCTCCTGCCCACACTTCTTCCATTTTTGGTGAGGTTCTCCTGCCCTCTCTCAACGTGTCTGGAGGACACCTCTTCACAGTGAGAGATGAAGCAATGCCTTTTTTGATACCTATTCTGGGTTTATTGATTAGCAATAAGATCGTGTTGGTTTATTGATTAGCAAGAAGATTGTGTTCTCCTTCCTCTGCTGATTGGTGGTGCTTATCGTCATTACATCAGTCTGTGCACGTGCCTGGAGTCCTGGGCATGTCCACCCCCTGCCTTACAAGCATCAGAGCACCAGTGACAAGTCGGGACAGAGAAGAGCTGCCCCTGCTTGTAAGGTGTCACACACCTTGCTCTCCTCTGCACGAACGATGTATACCCCTCCTTCAGATCTCCTCCTTCAGAATGATGTTGTCTTCCCCATCCAATCAGGATCTCTCAAAACACTCAGTGGTGGGCACCCCTTGGTGTTCACCGCCAAGTCTAAAGGACTCTGGGAGACGAGGGAAGTTCAGCACCACGGACAGCGGCAAACCGCTTAAAGTGGTAACAGCTTTTTGTTCACCCATGATGGGGGGCAGAGGTATGGCTTAGTTGGAAGAGTGCCTGCCCTCCTAGCTTAAAGCCCTGGGTGGCTTATGTGTGTGATTCTAGTACGTGGGGAGTGGAGGCAAGAGGACTAGAAAGCCATCCTCAGGTGCATAGCATGTACAAAACCAACCTGGGGTAGATGAGAGTGGGAGATGGGTTTCTTGCCTCCTTGTGGGAAATCTTTAGAGGACCTGCCATCCCTGGTTATAGCCTGTTAGGACTCAATCAAGGGTCCATGTCTAAGACTCTGGATGTTGACATGGAGATGTGAACTCCCTGTGGTTTCCTGAGGAAGGAGTACAATGATATCTTTGCTCTGTTCACAGCCTCTGTCCTTGCCCAGGTCTGAGTGTTCCTCCCCACTATACAGGACCTGCCTGTGTAACTAGGTGAGCCTGCCTCTTGCATCCCAGATAACCTAACCAATGTAGTTGGGTTTCCAATATGATAGCTTGAGAGTAACTTAGAGACCACTGTCCCAGTCCTTCCGTCCTATAGCTGAACAAGCTGTGGTTCATGAGTTCATCAGAGTTGGGGGTGGAGTAGGGTCAGAGGGATCAGTAGCTGGATACCAAGTCAGCTGTTTTCTGAGCAGCTCTGACTCCCTAACCATCCACTATAAGGGCTATGTTTCTGAGCAGCGACAGAAGGACTGAACTGCTCCTAGACTCACTCAGATTTCTGGGAGAGCACAGAGCTTTCTGGTTGCAGAGCTATGTGGCCCCCAGGATGTCTTTTTCCTTTTGTGGCTCAGCGAGGTAAGATTAGAGCCTAGGGCTCCTGGTTCCTCCAGAGTCTAATTACAGCATCACCAACTACGTGGTTAGAGGTTCACCTGCTTCTTCTCTCCTGCCTTTCCTCTTTTCCTTTTCTCTGTGTATCAGGCAATGTTTCCGCTTGTCTGGCGTTTGTGGGGAGGGGTTAGCAACAGAACCCAGGGCTTTGCATAGACCAGGCCCGCTCTGCAGCTGTGAGATCCATCCACATCTCTACTTCTGTGACTTAGAAGCTGTTCCTGTTGGGCAGTCAGGGACTTCGAGTATATAAGCTGGTCACATCCATCTCTCTGTATCATAGCCCAGACCAGAAAGCCATGAAGGGCAGACCAAGAGAAGCTCTTGCAAGCTCATTGGTGATCTTTGACTCAAACAAAGGCTACAACATTCCTCTAGGGGGCCTCCCTGAACAAAATCCCTTGGTCCTTGGGGCACTCAGGTGGGGAGGTCCTGAGAATGCACCTACAAACTATGAAACCTCAAAGGCCTACAGTGTGGCATCCTGACCACTTGGTTCTACTGGGAAGATCTCACCTCTACCATACCTCTGCTTGGCTGATGGAAGCTGTCCCTCCAACAGGTCCTCAGCCTGTGTTCTAAGTGTCCTCCTTCTGCTTGTCCTGCCACATTGCCTCCTTCACTCTTACATAGACTCTGCTGTGCAGGCTTCACTGGATGCCCCTCTGCCCTCTCTGGAAGTGGAGTGATGGCTCAAATTCCTGTGTGGATGGTTTTCTGTGGGGCTACAGACCCCTTTTTCTGCCTGACCCAAGAAGTGAGTGGTCCCTTCCAGTGAGTCTCTTGTTTCTTTTGAGTGCAGTCCTGCAGCCTCATATAGAAGGGTGTTTCCTTTCAGCAGAGCTAGAGTATTACCCTAGTGAGAGACTGTGTGTGTGTGTGTGTGTGTGTGTGTGTGTGTATGTGTGTGTATGAGTGTGTGCATGTGTGCATGTACATGGTGTATGTATGTGTATATGAGTGTGTACATGAATGTGTATGTGTAAGTGTGTGTGTAAATGTGGTATATGTGTCTGCAAATGTGGTATATGTGTGTGCATGTGTGTATATGAGTGCATGCATGTGTATGTGTGTGTGCGTGTATGTGGTATATGTATGTGAGTCTTAGATAGGGTTTCCATTGCTGTGAAGTGACTCCATGGCCAAGGCAACTCTTATAAAGGCAAACATTTAATTGGGGCTGACTTACAGGTTCAGAGGTTCAGTCAGTTATCTCCAAGGAGGGAACACGGCAGCGTCCAGGTAGACATGGTACTGGAGGAGCTTAGAGTTCTACATCTTGATCCAAAGGCAGCCAGGAGGAGAGTGTCTGTGGGCAGCTAGTAGGAGGGTCTCAAAGCCCACCCCCCTAGTGACACACTTTCTCCAACAAAACCACACCTACTCCAACAAGGTCACGCCTTCTAATAGTGCCATTCCCAGGGCCAAGCATATTCAAATCACTACAGTGTGCGTTTGTGTGCTTGTGTGTGCATGTATATGTGTTTATGAGTGTTTATGTGTGTATGTGTATATATGTATGTGTACATGTATGTGTGTGTATGTTTATGTGTATATGTGTACATGTGTATGTGTGTATATATGTATATGTGTGAATGTGTACATGTATGTGTGTATGTGTTTATGTGTATGTGTATGTTTGTATGTTTGTATATGTGTATTTATGTGTGTGTATGTGTGTATATGTGTGTATGTGTATATTGTACATGTATGTGTGTATATGAGTATGTATGTGCATGTGTGTATGTGTATGTGTACGTGTGTGTATGTTTGTGTATATGTGTTTATGTGTGTATGTGTATATGTAAGTGTGTGTGTGTATGTGTGTGTGTGTGTGTGTGTGTGTGTGTGTATACTGGAGGTTGATGTCAGGTGTCTTCGTCTATTCCTCTATTACTTTTTGCGGCAAGCTCTCATACAGAACCTGGAGTTCACCAACTAGGCTAGATTGGCTAGTCTGCATGCCCCAGGGGGTCTCCTGCTTCTGCCTCTCTGTTATTAAGATTACAGGTGTGTACCATCCTACTTGGCTCAAACTGGCATTGGAAATCAAGGGACAATGCATTATTCTCCTAATATCATTGTTAAACTGCACAAAGACTCTTGGGTATCTTCCAAAGTCAAAGACACAGTCAAGTGGCTGGCCCTCTCTGCTTCCCCTTTGTGGAGGTTCAGGAAGGCCTTTCAGTGTTCCTCCCCCCATAGCTGTCCACTTGGTGGCTACAGGGGGAGAGATGATAAGGTGCATAATAATGTTTGAGACAGCGCTTACCTCTGTGGGCGTCAAGCAGAGCAGATGGTATTAAACACACAGTGACAGGCAGAGGTGATGAGCGTCCTATCACACAGAGGCAGCTGGGCAGACCTGGGGCAAGGAAGGCTGCTCCACAGAGGAAGAATTCTGTGAGACATCATTATGGTTTCAGGTTAATCAGGGAAAGAACTAAACAGGCCCAATGTGGGTCACCTGCTAAACCCAACGGAGACCACAGTGAAGACTGGGGTTAAAGATGAAGAGGGGCAAAGACATTTGTATTCAGTATCTTCTCTCCTGCTCCCGTTTCCTTTCCCTCCCCTCCCCCTCTCTCTTTCTCTGTCTTTCCCTTTCCCTCCCTCCCCCCTCTCCCTATTCCTCTCTCTCCTCCCTCTTACTCCCCCCCCCCGCCCGTGGTGTTTCAGCATCAGCTGCCAATACCAGAATCCCAGGATGCTCACATCCATTATATAAAATACGGTTGCATTTGCATGGAACCCACGCGCAGCCTCCCCTGCTCTTTAAATTCCTTCTAGATTATGCATAATATCTAATACCATGTAAATACTTGTTATAGTGCATTGTTTGGGGAATAACAGAAAAAAAGTCTGTGTATGTTCAGTGTGGATGGATTTACTTTTTACCAAAATATTTTCCATCTGGAATTGGTTGAACTCACCTGTACTGAACCTGACTATAATTCAATGATTAAAAGACACCTACTGTGTAGAGAGAGAGAGAGACCTGGAGGCTAGCTAGACTTGGGGGAGGGGGCTTGAGTATTAGGTGGAGGACTTCTAACTTAGTCTATCCCAAACAATGATTCAAATTGTAAAATTTAAATATGTATGTTTTAATACGATTTTAAAAAAATTGAATGTGTGATGGTTTATATTGTCAACTCAACAAGATCTAGAATAACCTAGAAGACACACCCTTGGGCATGTCTGAGGGCATTTCTAGATTGTGGCAACTGAGGTGTGAAGATTTGGTCTAAACATGGGTGGCACCACTCCTTGGGCTGGTGTCTTCTACCAATGAGAGAGCAGAGCCAGCAGCCTTCGTGTCTCAATGCTTCCTGAATGCTGATATGATGCAAACAGCTCCCTCAAGCTCTGGCTGCCTTGCCCTCTCTACCATGATGGACTGAACCTCCAATTCATGAGCCTAAACAAACCCCAGCACTGAGGAACACCACACAAAGTGACCCATAAAGGTGTCAGGAAGAAAGTGACACACCTGCCTAGGTCAATTTTTCCTTCCACCCTCCCTCCTTTTCTACCTTTTCTCTCCCTTCCTTCCTTCTCCTCCTATCTCTCCTTTCTTTGTCACGCTAAGAATGAAACCCAGGACTATGTGCATGCCAGGTAAGCACTCTACCCCTTAGCTATACCCCAAGCCATAAACCAACAGAAGCCATCTAGGAAAGGCTATGGCAAGCAAGTGAGTTTCCTAGAGATGGCCCACTGGTTTGCATGGCTACGATAGGCACAGCCCCAGAGACTTCATTCCAATATTGCTTCTCACTGCTGATAAGACTTTCCTGCCACTATTACATAGCCTAATGATTCCTGGGCATCAGCCAATCCTACTGGGTAAATTTCCTGCAGATAACATGAATATGGACTTTTATAAATTTAGTGCTGTTTAGATGAATTAATGATTTTATAGAATTCCTGACTTGATTCAAATAATTTTAGGAAGAAAGTTAAGGAGATGATTTTAGTCATTTTGCCAGCAAGATATAATGTAGTTAGAATCAAGAACAGAATGTACCCACTCCTCAAAGAATAGGAAGTAAAGGCTGCATAATAAAGAATACAGTGATTTTCATAAATTGTACTAAGAAGAGATATAGGCTTGGGACAGATTTGTGATCAAGGAAAAAATTCATTCTAGGTCAGGCCCATGGATGAAGCCACAAGTATGCACTATGATAAAGCAAGACCATGTGAAACTGTTGCTTTGAACTTATAATGAGCTTATGGAATGAAACACTGCTTTGAACTTACTATCAACATTCTTCTGTAACTCTCCTTTTGTGTAACATTTTATCAGTAAGGTAATTTTATAAAGAACTTTTGTCAAAGAAGGTATAAGAAGGCTGAGATTAAAAAAAAAATGAAATGTGGCTGTTGGATGGCTCTGCTCCATTCACCAAATATATATATGTCTGTCTGTCTATATGTATGTACACACATACATATGTAGGTATATGTATATAAGTATGCATGTACACTTGTGAAATTGATTAAACAAGTAGTTGGGCCTGGCCAGAGTGTGAGTGTGTGTTGTGTGTGCGTGCTGTGTGTATGTTGTATGTTTGTTGTATGTCTGTGTGTTGTGTGTATGTTGTGTGTTGTATGTTATGTGTGTTGTATGTTATATGTGTGGTATATTGTGTGTTGTATGTTATGTGTGTTGTATGTTGTGTGTGTTGTGTATTGTGTGTGTGTGGTATGTGTGTGTCATATGTGGTGTGTGGTGTGTGTGTGCACACGCTTGCACCGCATGATCATCTCTCTATCTTTTACTTTCTCATCAGCCACTTAAGAGTTCAGAGTTTCTCACTGGACATTCTTGCCAGCCCCAGATAATTAAGTTCTATTCCATCAGTAGTGCTGACACGGTAAATCATCCACCACTGTCAGCACCCCACCTTCTTGTCAGCTGCTATTGGCATTGACTCCCAATGCCTGACTCCATACCATTGCCTGCCTTGATTTACCCTGCAATGTCAAAACTGGTCTTTGACAATAAACCCTATTTTTAAGAGTGGCTCTTGTACAAATCCAGCCCCAATCTTCCTGAGTCCAACCCTGGATGCTGACCCCCTACAGGCCTTTCCACCAACACAAACACCTGCTCCTCACACATGTGGAGTTCATTTAGCCAGCAGGTGACTGGTCAGACAGCGGCTGGAGAGAAGTCCCCGTACCACAGTGCTTAGAATCGCTGTCCATCTCTGACAATGCCAACTCCAAACAGCTGCACCCCCTCCCCAATTCCAGGCCAGCTGGGAGCGAGCTGAGGAGAGAGATACAGTTGACAGAACACATTAGCATCTTCCTATCTGCTAATTAGTTTTTGTGAAAAATTATTTATTTATCTGCTTATTTTCACCAGAGAGCAACTGGAGATGCAGAAACGAGGGCCTGTGCTTTACACTAAAAGGAAACTGCCTCTTCTTGTGAGGCTCAGATCATCTCTCAAGTGGGTAATTAGCAATATCCGGAGGTCAGGTCCAGAGGGATGACTGGAGAAACATCTAGAATCCCTGGGTATTACTCAGCTCTTGGGAACAATGTGCCAATCTCTTTATAGAAGTCTCTGGAATAGGAACAAAAATACAGTCAGGTTCTCACATTCCTAAGGGATTGGGGAAGATGCTCAGTACCCAGGGGAGTGTCTGCTCCAGGCTTGTGTGACTGGTGGAGCCAAGGCTACTTCCAAATCCATGCCTTGTTTCTAACATACTCTCTGCTTGAGAGGCTCCCTCCTGTTTAGAGAGCAATTATCTATTCCCCCAATGCCAGCTCCAGCAAGAGTTCCCCTGAGAAGTTTTTGAGCTGTCGTGGCTGGAGTACAGCCCTCCCTCCAATGCCTTCTAGGTCTGTTTATGATCTACTACTGAACCTGTAAATCCTGTAATTCTGTGGCTTTCCAGGTTTGGCTCATGACCAAGGATCCTTATGGTGCACAAATGTTGGCTAGGGCAGAGATGACTCGGGAGATGCAGGTTCTGCAGGTCAGGCTCAAGAGAGATGGATGCAGAGAGGAGGAGGCTTGGAGCTGGGTGACAGAGATGAGAGGACATGTCCAGGCTGCAAGGAGGTGCTACTTGGTGTATGTCACCAGCAGGATCACTTTCATGGAGACATGGAGTCTTTCTCTGTCATGCTAACTTTCCTGAAGGCAGGTGGGGCAGCACATTTGACATTGTTTGTCACAAGCACTGAGCCTGGCTAGTGTTGGTGTGCATAGAATATTTGCTAAAAGAATAGACATCATGATATGCCCAAAAATCACTGGCCTGGAAGTTGGTTAAAGTGAAATGTTGGCCTCTACCTGGGTTTCAATATATCATCTGTGGTCTCTAGGGTTTCTGCTTATGGTTAAGTTGAAGATTTCCTCCTGATGGTTAAATGATAGTTTTGATGAAAAGTGTCCCTCATAGGCTTACAAATTTGTACACTTGATCCCCTGTTGGTACCTATTTGAGGAAGTTATGGAACCTTCAGGAAGTAGACCCTTGCTGAGGGAAATACATCACTGAGGTTGAGCTTTGAGGTTTAGTATCTTGCTCTACATCCTGTTCCTTCTCTGCTTCCTCTGTGTGGATGAAACTGATCAGCCAGCTTCCTGATTCTCTTACCATAGTTACCCTGGGTTTTAGGGTTATTCGCTTGTAGGGAAACTTCTGTTAGTTAGTGTTATTATTGTGATGAAACACCATGACCAAAGCAAGTTGTGGAGGAAAGGATTTATTTGGATTACACTTCCCTATTACTGTTCATCATCAAAGGAAGTCAGGGCAGGCAGTCAAATAGGGTAGGACCTGGAAGCCATGGAGGAGTGCTACTTGCTCTTCATGGCTTGCTCAGTCTTTCTTATATAATTTAGGACCACCAGCCCAGGGATAGCACCACTTACAGTGAGCTGGCCCTCTTCCATCAACCACTAATAAAGAAAATGCTCTACAGACTTGCCTACAACTGGATCTTATGGAATCATTTTCTTAATTGAGGTTCCCTCCTCTCTGATGACTTTAGCTTGTATCTAGTTGACATGAAACTATCCAGCCCAATTGGCTCCTTGTCACCTTGACACACAAACACATCACCATTAAGCCACAACTTTTCCTTTCTCATTCATCCCCAAAATTTCACATTTAAAACATAAATAACTTTAAAAGTCTCACAGTCTTTACAAAACAAACACATTAAAAGTTCAGTTCCTTTAAAATATCTAGTCTCTTTAAAAATCCAGAATCTCTTTTAAAAGTTTGAAATCTCTCAACTGTGGGCTCCTGTAAAAATCAAAATTAAGTTTGATACTTTCTTAGTTCAAGAGGGAAGAACCAGGGCACAGTCATAACCAGATCAAAGCAAAATCAATCTCCCGACAGTATAAACAATGCAATGTCTAGTGTCTGGGATCCATTCACCATCTTCTGGGCTCCTCCAAAGGGCTCAGCTCTCCTCTCTGTAGCACATACAGCTTGTCTTCTAAGCTCAGGTAAGACCTACTCCACCACTGTTGCTGTTCTTGATGGTCATCTCATGGTACTAGCATCTCCAAAATGAAGTGGAAATTTCTGGTTTCTTTGGAAACTTGGTTGTGTCACGTGATGCTGCCTTGCAACAGGATGTTTTGCTGAAACAGCTACGTGAGAGAATATTTTGCTGAAGCAGACACATGAGAGGGCATGTGATGTTTTTGTGGAGCGAACCCTTGAGAGGTTGGTTGTTGGGAAAGAGTATAAATGGAACCTTATACACAGTGAGAGGTCGCTCTCTGCAATGCTTTGCTGGTCTTCACTGGTCTCCATTTCATAGAGAGAAATGCACCAAGACCTTCATGTGGTATTCTGGCTGATTCTGACCAATTCTGATGACTCATGTGATTCTGCAGAGCCTAGCAGTTTCTGCTGGATTGTGCCACTGGCACTGATTCATGTTTGGTGTTTGTTATTGTACTGGACTATTGGTATTCCGACAACAAAGAGTCAAATTGCCCCAAAAAACTACTACCAAACAGGTCCATAACCCCCTTTTCCTACTGACCTCCTTTCTTCCCTACTTTTGGACAGTGGGCTAAAAGGACAGTTGAAGCATTTAAGAACCCTAAATAAAATTGGTTTAGAGAAAATCTAGACATACACCAAAATGCTTGGGTCTTCTGCTGCAACAGGGTTACATTATAATTAATAGCCTCTTCCAGGCTCTCTTACTGGTGCCAAGCCTCACCTTCTCTGTAGGACCTCTTCAACCTGGGCTATCAATAGCTACCGAGACTGTACCAATAGCCTCTTCTGGCCTTCCACAGTGCCAAATCACAGCTGATCTCCATGATTCCTTCATGCCTTCGAAACCAGTACCACCTGGATTACACTACCTAGTTTGCCTCCAGAGTAAGGTACAACCTTGGTCACAGATCGAACTTCTGTGTGATGACTCTCAAGAAGCACTTCCTAGAAGATTTCGCCTTAGTGATGCTGACATAGTCACCACTGATTTCTCAGTTCCAGCCAACCAGCATCAATTGTCCCAGTAAAACAAAGGTTTTACTTCAGAGGTTTTGGTCTCTTGTTAATCACAGTCAGATCTCCAGTTCCAGCTGACCAGACACCACAGGTTCTCCACACAAATGGCCTGGTAGAGTCTTTGCTTCTCTCTGAACCTTCACAAGCTAGGTCCCCACTGTCTGTATTGTTTTCAGGGCTCTTCTAAGTACACACAAAACAGTCCACTGAGCTCTGAATACCCAATGGCCTTTCTAGTCCAATGTTTCAAAGTCCTTCTACAATTCTCCCAAAAATCAACATGGTCAGGTTTGTCACCCCACTCCTGGAACCAAGTTTTTGTATGCTTGTTTTGGTGGTTTTTGTTTTGGATTACTATTGTTGTGATGAAACACCATGACCAAAGCAACTTGGGGAAGAAAGGGTTTATATTAGTTTACTCATCCAGGTAATAGTCTACCACTGAAGGAAGCCAGGACAGGAGCTCAAACCGGGCAGCAATCTGGAGGCAGGAGCTGATGAAGAGGCCAAGGAGGGGTGGTGCTTACTGGCTTGCTCTTCATGGCTTGATCAACCTGATTTCTTATGAATCCGAAGCCTTCCAGCCTAGGGGTGGCCCCACCTACAATGGGCTGGGCCCTCCCCCATTGATCACTAAGAAAGAAAATGTCCTATAGGCTTGCCTGCAGCCATATCTTATGGAGCTATTTTCTTACTTTCTTATGTCAAGTTGACATAAAACTATCCAGCACACCCTGCCACTTGTCATGTTTTTTGTTCCATAATGGACTCTATTGCTCTGGAACTGTCTTTCAAATAAACCATTTCCCCCTCTCTAAGTTGCTTTTAATCAGGGTATTTTATTATATCAACAACAGCAACAAAAATACAACCAGTGTTCTGCTCTTCCCATACTTGGGATATGAGGGAATCTTGGCAATGATATTGTAATCAACAATGTAACTTTTGAGGGTGGATTTGGCTGATTTTGCTGGCTAGGCTGGTATCCCTCTCCTATCTCCATGTGCATTTCTCCTGACACTGTGCATTCCTTCCTTGATGGATAAAGACAATTCTTCCATTAAGTATATATGATCAGTTGTGCTCCAAATGAGCTTTTAAGTCCCATATTTGGAGTGCTTCCTACACTATAACTCCCCTTCCCCACAACTAGGTAGGAAGCAGAACTCACTTTCCCAGCCTCCCTTGCAGCTATCATGTTGTCATGTGATCTGGACTCCACCAAGGACAGACAGGGAATATCAATAAAAAGGCACCACTTTCAAGTTACACTGTGCTAGAGAAAAGCCTTTCAGGGCAACAGTGATGGAGTCCTGGTGGTATCATCTGTACAAAGCTCATATGTGGTCAGAGCTCAGTTGCTTCTGCAGTGGCAGAAGGGTCTCTACTAGGGGCCATGAGCAGAATGCACTGCCTTCTATGAGTCTGATTCCCTGATCTCCTGCAGAACCTGTGATTTGCCCTGAACTGACCCTCTGAGGTCAGTGGGCTGGAGACCTGGTCACCTGGAACTCTCTCTAAGATGAGGCTTTTAAATGGAGCTTGAGTAGCAATGATCTAGTACTGATTTGCAGCTATGTTAGCCTTATCCTGTTACCCACCAGCATTTAGCATGCAGATTCAGGTCATTTGCAAGAACTTGGAAAGCTGTAGTTTTGAGAGACCTCACTAATTTGGAGGAAATGTCCCTGGCACTGTTGTTAACTCTCATGAGTCACTCAGGGTTGTTACCATGAAGATTTCTGCTTGAGTATCACACATGACTGGAGACAGAGCTATGCTTTGCCGCTCTTGGAAATGTTGTCTCTACACATATAGACCTCAGAACTTTCATATATGCAGTAGAGCCATTGAAAGGGGTCCTTAGAATGTTCAAATCCCAGCATGGTTATATATCGGCTTCATGGCTCTGGCCACATACTTAACTTCCCTTAGTCTTAGTTTCTTGTTAAGCAAAACTGGGACAATGATTTCTTAATGTTGGATGAGATTTTGTACATCAAGGGAATAATTTTGATATGCCCCTCCCAAGTTTATTTCCATCCAATATAAAGTCACTCCTGTACTTAGTAGCTTAGAGTGGCAACCATTTATTTGCTTCTAATTCAGTGTTTGCATGGGACTCAGTGACAGCGTCCTTCAGTGCCACCTGGTGATGCTGGGTCCAGGAAGCCCTCACTCACATGCTTGCTCTTCAGCTAACCTGCCCTCAGCAGTAGGGGACTGACCTCCTCTCTCATCCATCCCCCTTCTTCTCCTCCTGCTTCCCTTCCTCCTCTGTCCCTTCCCCGCCTGCCTTTCCCATCCCTGCCCCATGTCTTTCTCTCTATTTCTTTCCTTGGTCTTTTATCCAATTGTACCTCTTTTTAGCTTTGTATCTTCCTGGACTTGACAAGGCAGCCAAGGGCAAGAAGAGTGCACACAAAGCGGGAGAGGGCTACAGAGAGACTTCCTGGAACTTGCAGAGATTACATGGGTCATTTCCACTGCCTTTCATTGGGCCCCAGCCAACTGAAATCAGCGAGATTCAGTCCACCCTGGATGATGACAGCAGGTGGAGTGGGTACTCACGGGGGCCATGGTGAAAATTGCACAGTGGTCTTGTGCTTCTTTCTTGTCCTCTCCCCGCCCCCCACTGAAGCACCCAGGCTCAGATATGAAAAAGGCAGCAGCTAACAGGACAGAAAACAAAGAGGGAAATAGAGGATCTTCCTGGAAACTGGGCTTTTTACAAAGAAAAGCCCTTGAGATATGAATGTGAAGCCAAAATTAAGGAAATTAGGAAAATTAGGTGCCAGCTGCTCCTGCTCAAAATTATGCTTTTTAGTCTTTATAGTTAATTTTATTTTTTTCAGTTGGTAAATACATTCCCACAATAGAAAAGTCAACAGGTTAAAATGTGTATAGATAAAAAGTACCCTTCCATAGTCACTCAGATGTCCTTGATGGACCAAACATTTGTATGTGTCCTCTCAGAGCTAGGGAGATCTCTGTGTTCAAGGTTAGCCTGGTCTATGTATCAAGTTCCAGGCTAGCCTGGGCTACATAGTAAGACTCTGTCTCAAAGAAACAACTGGACAAACAAACAAATGACCAGTACATCTCAGAAATGATCCAATCTATATATGAATGACCTTGGCTTTTCCTTTTCTGTGGCTATACAGTACTCCATTCTATGTATCATAGTTAAAAAAAAAAGTTTCTACTGATTGTTTCCTAATCTATAGTTAACATAGATAATGCTGAAAACATAGTCTCAGATAAACATCATCCCACACGTGGAATTCCAGTTTTACTGGCAAAAACCAGTTATCACTGTCAGATCCCAAAGAAACTCAGGGCAAATGTCTAACTGTGGTGTCTATTAGAAAACCAAAGGGCATGCTTCAGGCTCACTCAGTACTTGGGGCCCTTGGGGCCCTTCTCACCCCCCCTTCCTTAAACTGCTCCAGATCATGGCTTCTCATGGGGCTGCTCCCCCCAGCTTCTCATTCCTGTAGAACCCTGATGCTTTGCCCATGAACTCTCTTGGTCCTCTTGGTCTACTCTCTCTCTCTCTCTCTCTCTCTCTCTCTCTCTCTCTCTCTCTCTCTCTCTGTGCCCTCTCCTCTCTCTCTCTGTCTCTCACTTCCCTTCCTCTCTCACTTTCCCTGACTCTCTCCTCTCATAGCCCAGGTGAGAATCTGACCATGTTTCGTCTACTACCTTCTTTTCCTTCTCTGGATACCTTTAGATGCCTCCGGCTGTTCTCTTCCTCATGTCTACAGTAGAAACCTTCCCATCAGCCATACCATGGAGTGGTCACATCTTCACTTTGTACAATGCCTATAGTGCCTGAACTCCCACTTTATACAATCACTGGGTGTGGTGAGACACACCTGTAATCCCAAGTATTTGAAAGGCTGAGCCAGTAGGATCACCTGAGGCTAACCTGGGCTACATACCTCCAATAAAACAACAAAACAAACACCAAGCAAATGAACTATTATTTTCCCGTTCTTATATTTCTCTCTCTCTCTCTCTCTCTCTCTCTCTCTCTCTCTCTCTCTCTGTGTGTGTGTGTGTGTGTGTGTGTGTGTGTGTGTGTGTGTGTGTGTTGGGGATAATGTGCCTATGCAGGCCCCAGGATAACCTGCAGAAGGCAGTTCTTTCCTTTCACCATATGGGGTCTGGGGCTCAAACTCTGGTCATCAGGCACGGCAGCGGGAATCTTTACCTGTGGAGCCATCCCACTGGCCCCTCCTGAGGCATTTTGAAGATTCTCTTGGCTACTCTTTTAAACCTGACTTTACCTCAGGCTTTCTTTCTTCTCCTCTGGGAGCATGTAGATTTGATACTATCCCTAAGGCTTCTTTCTGTGTCTGGTTGCAATCACCAAAAAACATCAGATTTCTTTGGTCACTGACCAAGCATCTCACTGTTCATTTCTGGTTGGCTCTTGAAGGAAGAATTCGCTCCAACTGTTAGAACTGGCGACTTTGCCTTCCCGTGCAGAAAGCCCATTCTAAATGAGCCATGCTCTGAAATTAGCTGGGACACCTCTTCTTTGCTATCTTAGACTCAGGGATGTTTCTATGAAAGTTTATATGGTTTGAAGTCGCATTTCTCTTAGAGGTCACCTGAAATCACAGGCTCTGTCTCTGTCCACCCAGAAAAGCTGTGACATTCCTACGATACCTCTGTTGAGTCTGTTTGCTCATCTTGGTTCACTTGGACATTGGCTGCCTGTGGCAAAGGAGAAAGATGAAGAAATCCAGATCCTGAGTGCTGACACGTTAGACACAGGACTTAGAAGAACTAATCCGGATCTGATCTGGAAGTGTCCTGCCTGAAGACAAGCTCTCGTGGCATCAGAAGGAGTCACACAAGCTATCAAGAAAGAAAAGCAACCAGTAGTCCTATGTAGCTGTAAAAGCCTATGAACTACAACAATGACCGACAAGTCACGATATTCTGAAAGGCACAACAGTGGCACATATCTTGGGGGTAACCAACGGCTACTGATTGGAGGGAATAGATGCCTGGCACTTTAAACTTAGCCCACTACCCATGGCTGGTGATGGCATGAAACCTAGAGGAGAACCTACTATGGCCACCTTCCTAAACCAGTGTAATTCCGAACTGTATGATAACTACTGATCCTCTTACCCAGGAGTAAGCAAGGTTCTTAGCCTGCTTCTTTTTTCAGCAGACAGAGATCATTACAGAAAACTAGGGCTGGTCAAAATGTAGAGACCAACTGAATGTGGGTACCTGTGATGGTTTGTACATGCTTGGTCCAGGCAGTGGCACTGTTGGGAGATGTGGCCTTGTTGGAGTAGGTGTGTCACTGTGGGTGTGGGCTTTAATACCCTTGTCCTAGCTGCCTGGGAGCCAATATTCTGCTAGCAGCCTTCAGATGAAGATGTAGAACTCTCTCAGCTCCTCCTGTACCATGCCTGCCTGGATACTGCCATGCTCCTGCCTTGATGATAATGGACTGAACCTTAGAACCTGTAAGCTAGCCCCAATTAAATGTCATCCTTTATAAGAGTCGCCTTGGTCATGGTGTCTGTTTACAGCAGTAAAACCTTAACTAAGACAGTGCCCATCCCCAGTGAATACATTCACAACATGACCCCTACACATGATGGAAGAGGAGGCAGAAAGATGGTAAGAGCCAGAGGGCCAGGACATCTGCTTCCACATAATCTCCTATAAATTAAAAGAGAGAGTGAGAGAAAGGAAGAAAATCTGAAGTGTGTATGTGGTGGAATAGGGAAGAGAAAATAAACCTGAGAGGAAACGGTTGGGAGGAGGAATGAGGGAATGAGTGTGAGAGAAACATGCTATGTGAAATTGTAAAAGATTTAACAAGGGCTGGAGAGATGGCTCAGTGGGTAAGAGCACCTGACTGCTCTTCCAAAGGTCCTGAGTTCAAATCCCAGCACCCACATGGTGGCTCACAACCATCTGTAAAGTGATCTGACGCCCTCTTCTGACAGCTACAGTGTCCTTACATAAAATAAATAAATCTTTAAAAAAAAAAGAAAAAAAAGATTTAACAAAATATTAGGTTAAAGATGTTATGTATACTGAAATAAATAGGCATAGGCTACTTTTCCAGTTCGAACTTGAAATGCTCCTCACAGATGTGTATTCTGAACCCTTGGTCTTCCAGTTGGCGGTCTCATTTTGAGAGGCTGTGAGAAACTTAGGAGGTGGAGCCTAGCTGCAAGAGGGAGAACTCTCGGGCTGTGTCTAGTCCTATCCCGTTTTCTGTTGCTGTTCCAGTCTTCTTCCTGCCGTGGAGTGAACCTCCTCTCCCACCATGGCTCCTGCCACCATGATGTTCTGCCCAAGTTCACGGGGCAAGGCTGTGAAGCCACGTCCAGAGCCAGTCTTTCCCCTGTTACATTGCTTCTGTCGAGAATGTTGGTTCAGTCATGCGAACGTAACTAATAAAATTGAGTTGGATATGTTTAGCTCTCTTAGTAATTTTTTCCCCTATTTTTTAAAGGCCTCCACAGTGAGGAAACCACAGTCCGGACCTCAGAAAGTCCCACGCCAGAACAGTTTTTCTTTGCACTCTGTAATTCATCTTACCTGGTGCCAGCGGAATATTTTTATCTGTTGTCCTCAGGAGAGACAATGACTATTCCAGAAAAGGCAGATTGGGTTCATCATGTATGCAGACTCTGATTGCTCCGCCATGACTGCCGGGAGCACTGGGCTGAAAAAGACCCAGCTCCTGCGAGAGGTGATTGATTAATGGCGGCGGCAGCAGGTGTGCCTCATCTCTGTTGTCTCTGGACCGTTCTGTTGAACCCTTTAGATGCCAGTGTAGCCGGCCATTCCCATCCCTCCCGGGAGTCAGAGCTCACTCTCCTCTAGCACCAGCCCCTCGCTCCTCTCTCCAGCATTCAAGCTCATTCCCTTAGGTTCTCTGTGTTCCCTAAAATGCTGCCTCTCCTTCCACGTCCCAGCCGTGTGTATGACGTCATGTGTATGATGTCTTCCTCCAATATGAACTTGTTTACAACACTGACCTCATTTGTCTCCTTTCTCTCAGGGTGCCTCTGTGGTGTGATATGTGAGTCAAAACTTTTGAAAGAGCCAGAGATGGATCTCAAGACCTTCCACCAGACTCCGAACTTAGAGGCTTATAAGGGACCCATCCCTGCCTACTCTGGAGTCTAAGGTAGAGTCTGCGATTTGATCCTCCATAGTTTTTGGTTGTGAGCCTAGCCTTTTATGGCCAAACTGTCTCTCCAGACCTTTGATACTTGATAAAATGTTTATTAAATAAACAAATGAAGGGATAACTGGGCGTTGTTCTCTGTTTCCTTGAACGTTTCCCATCGGTATATCTTTGAAACTTCCCAGGGAGTCATTTATTTCTGGAAGTATTGTGATAGGCAATGCCTTCTTGAAAAACTGTGGAGACTGAAACTGAGCTAATAAAATCCCCACAGAGAAGTGGTTGAGCAATCTGAGTTGGAGATAAAGCAATCAAGGCCTCTAGCACAAACATTTGCCTTCCAGACTGTAACGACAGCAGTAACCATGGCACTTAGCGGGTGAACCATCTTAACTGAACGGAGACTGCTTATTGACTTATTTCACAGAGCCTCTCACTTTATACTATATACTGGCTGTCCCTAAATTTGTCACCCACTTACCTTGGTTAGCTGAGTGGTGAGATTCCCAGCACGCCCTATCATGCTAAGTCAAAGCTTTTCTTTAATCTAGCATTACCACTTAAAAATGACTTTGCTGGGCATGGTGGTACACACCTTTGATTTCAGCATTTGGGAGGGAGAAGCAGGCAGATCTCTGTGAGTTCTGAGTTTCAGGCCATCCTGGTCTACAAAGCAAGTTCCTGGCCAGCTAAGGCTAGATAGTGTAATCCGGTCTCAAAAACAAAACAAAAGAAAATAATTTAGCCCACAAAGAGAATCAGAGCTTCACCTCAAGATATCTCTATGGATATGTCCATCATGTTATCTAAGATAATTAAACATGAAAATAATGCAAATGTCCATCCATAGAGGATTGTTCAACCCATTAAAATGGTATAGAGCACGTATAACTAATACAAGATAACACCCCAAGAATGTTCAGTTCATTAAGTTAAAAAACTGAAGGGGCTAGAGAGGTAACTCAGCAGTTAAGAGTGGTTATTGCTCTTTCAAGGATCCCGGCACCCATGTGGCAGCTCAAAATCATCTGCAACTCCAGCTCTGAGGTAACCACCAATAACCCTCTTCTGGTCTCCATGGGCATTGCACACACACACTCACACAGGTAAACATTTACACACACAGAATATTTTTTTAAATCTTCAAAAAATACATTAAGGCTACATTTTTAAAAATGAGAAAATGGTCAGAACTTGAAAATATCATCCTTAGTGAGGTAACCCAATCACAAAAGAACACACATGGTATGCAGTCACTGATAAGGGGATATTAACCCAGAATCTCGGAATACCCTAGACACAATTCACATATCAATAGATTTCCAAGAAGATGGAAGGAGAGACCCCTGGTCCTGGAAAGACTGGATGTAGGGGAATAGCAGGATAGAGAAGCGAGAGGGGGTTGAATGGGGAAAAGAGGGAGGGAAGGGGGCTTATGGGACTTTTGGGGAGGGAGGAAACAGGAAAGGGGAAATGATTTTGAATGTAAATAAAAAAAACTTAGAAAATAAAATAAAATTTAAAAAAATGAGAACATGGTTAAATATAAATAATGCTGTCCTGTTTGTGATCACATGATGCAGTGAATTGTGGTCTATATTTGTAACGTACAGGATGTAGGAGACTAGGTACAATGCCTCAGTGTATGAAGGATCAGTGAGCTCAAGGCCATTAAGAAGCATGTACAAGAGAGCTCTCCAGCCTCCCTCCCTCCATTTCTTCCCCTACTCTATTTGCCTAAATGTGGGGCATAGATTTACAAAGACATCCCTTCCTGTTTGCCAGAGGGGTTGAAGAAGAACCACGGCAGACAGCTTGGGACCTTCATTAGCTTGGAGATAACACCAGAGGACATTATATTAGCAGACAGATCTTCCTAACTAGTTGATGAAAACCAGCTTTTTCCTAAAGAGACTAAAACGTGGTTTATTCTGAGCTAAATATAAGTGCCCACAGGCCAGGAACATGGATGCTGGTTGCCTCAATGGCACATTCCACTGTGGAAGTAGTCAGATGAAACTTTCTTAGCCACAGAACAAAGACAACCATGCATCAATGCCTCTAGCAAACACGCAAGCCTGGAGAGGAGGTAGGTGATTTACAGTGACATGCTATAGCACATTTCAGGAGCTTTCTGATGATATTCTTAGTTCTTGTGTTGGTGGAAGCTAGATTAGAGGGATGTTAGGTCAGATATTGAAGTAGGCAAAAATGTCTATCATGAGGGCTAAAGACAACCCAAGGTAATTTTGCCTCTGGATCTGAAACATTCAAACTCATCAGAGTGGGTGGTTCTAACCAGTCCATCAGCCTTGAAGAATCTTTTTTTTTTAAGATTTATTTATTTATTATATGTAAGTATACTGTTGCTGTCTTCAGACACACCAGAAGAGGGCAACGGATTCTATTACAGATGGTTGTGAGCCACCATGTGGTTGCTGGGAATTGAACTCAGGACCTCTGGAAGAGCAGTCAGTGAGCCATCTCTCCAGCCCTAGCCTTGAAGAATTTTAAACATAGAATATGTTTTGCTATTTCTGGGAACTTTGGTTCATGGAAGCCTGTATCTCCTATGTGTCTTCCTCCCTTCCCCTAAGGTTCTACCTACAGACTCAACTACATTTTCCTTTGTCTCCTCATTTCTATAAAGATGTCCTTCCAGGTGGTGGTACACACCCATGAGCCCAGCACTTGGAAGGCAGAGGAAGAAAGATCACAAGTTTGAGGTCAGTTTGGTTTATCTAGCAAGTTTCATGCTATCCAAGGCTACATGAGGCTCTGTCTAAAGCAAAGGAAGAAGAGAAGGAAGAAGAAAAAAAATAGTAACAACAACAACAATGTTCTTTCCTGAATATATCATCTACTGTGAACTTCAAAACCACCTTTTTGAAGTGCTGGAGAGAGATAGCTCAGAGGATAAAAATGCATACTATTCTTATAGAGTTCAGTTCCCAGGACCCAGATCGGAAGGCTCACAACCATCTGTAAACCTAGTTTCAGGGATCTTCTTCCCTCCTGCACAATCCCTACTATACAACAACAATAGCAGCAGCAACCACCACCACCACCACCACAACAACAACAACTTTGAGAACTATCCAAGCCCTGGGTGGTGTGTGTGTGTGTGTGTGTGTGTAAAAAATACATGTTAAGAAACCTCCAATTTTTTCCCCTCTAAACCATTTTTGGTACTATTAGATAGCTAGTTAGGTATTTAGATGTTGACAGACTTGGAGATCCCTGGATCCTCACTTGTCATGTGCAGTTGTAGATAGAGGAACTGAAGCTGCAGGGCTTTGGTTTCTGCTCAAAAGTGTGGGATCTGAGTTGTATTTCTGTCCTGGGTAGAAACATCACATACTAAACTGCCTCGAAGCTCACAAGATAACTGCAGCTGGAGGCCTTTTGGTGTCAAACAAAGATACACCATTACTTCCTCTCTTGAGTTCATCCAAATAGACCTGTCGATCAAGTGTTCCTTAGGGGAAGCTGTCTGTCTCAGAGACTTTAGATGTAGAACAAAGCTTACCTAAGATGCTGATTGACACATGGCTTTCTGGCCATAGCCCACCCACACCCCATGAAAGTGTTCTGTGGTAGATTTTCTTCATCTTCCTCATGGTCAGGCCTGGACCCGCTTCTCATGGACTGAGATCATGGAGTTCTTGGCTCTTTTTCACTCACGGTTTCTCTTGGTGTTTGTACTTCTGAGCCTGGTCCTAGCGAATCTCCCTTACTTCCCAGGACTCCTAGGGCTGTATGACTCGGGTCACTAACTCTGGCTCCATTAGAACTTCAGTTTCCTTCTATATCCCTCCTAACCTAACTCGGGTGCCTGTTTTGTTCTTTTCTTCAAAAAGAGACAGTTATACTCATGTAATGTGTTCCAGATGTTCCTATTACCATGTAATAAGGTCAAGACAACCTATATCAGATTTAGAGGCAATACCAGACCTTAAAAGGTACGTGGGGTTTTTTTGTGAGGCACCTATTTTGCATAATACACTAATTGCATCCTGCATGCCTCTTCAGCTATCAGACTTCCACGCGGTGCTGCTGAGACAGGTAGATACTTGTGTTTGGGTTTCCTCTTGATCTGTCCACATGCTTACAGGAAGGAAATCCATGCTTTATCAGAAAGAGGCATCTGTATCTTTATTGTGTATAAAAGGGTGAATCCTGATCCCTGCCTTCCATATGATGCTAATCAGGCAAGACATGATAAACATGGTCCCCGGTAAAACTTAGTTCTTGTTGGCCAAGAACTCAATGCTCACTGGCCAAGGCAACTTTGGAATGGGCAAGGCATGTTACATCCAACTTCCAGCTCCTATGCAAAAGAAGGACACTCCAGTCATCCACTGGTCTCTCTCTATCTCTTTTGCTGAGTAACTTCCCCTTTAATCTTTGTTGATTCTCTTCTGAGATGTACCATTCATGGTCCAGACAAATTAGATTCCCCAGAACTTAAAGAGAAAGAAATTAACTTTTTTCCACACAGTGTAATCAGACAAGATAAATTAGGTGTTAGAGAGAAAAGACCAGTAGAGAAGGACCATTGACCAGTGACCTAATGATAGCTTTATTTCCTTTTTAGGGTATCAGGAGGAGGACATAGGAAAGTACACTCTGATTCTTCCCACTTTGTAGGCAAAATCCCTCTCTGAGACAGACTACTTACTCAGTGTGCTGCTGACATCAGAAGAAAACTATCAAAGTTGTCATTGGGATATAAGAGTCCCACTGATAGTCTACTAAGTATAACTGTATGTGAAATTCTGTTTTATATAACCAGGATCTAGAGGAGGAATAGAGAGGATAAGACGAGACTAAAGCAGAGAGTTGGGGGGTTTGGAGGAAAGACATATGGAACTTCTTGTGGTCTTACAGGCTACTGAACATCGCCCACTGTGAGCTTCCTCATAGGAAGTAGAGTGTTGGAAGTCAGGTCACTGGAAGAGAGATTGTCTGGTATTGAGCATCCTTCTAAGACTCCTTGCCTTTGGTGTGGCAAGACAGGACACCAGAGGACTTACTGACTGAGGATGCCCTGGATTGGAGCCCTCAATTTTGTCCTTGGAAGCAGCAGACTCTTGGTTGCCCATTGAGCAAACCTTATGGTGTTACAGTTTTTTGGCACTGGGGCCTTACTCTGCCAATTCCTCATACTCCAGACAACTGGCCTCTGGATTTTGTTATGGGCATCAGTGGGATTCCATGATCAAACATTTCACTTCACCTCTGTGCTATTTATTGAAAATTATAAATTAGTATGTCTTTCTAGTTTGCCCATATAAAAGACACAATATTTTATTTACAAGCTGTACTGGCTGGTTTTGTGTGTCAACTTGACACAGGCTAGAGTTATTACAGAGAAAGGAACTTCAGTTGGGAAGTGCCTCCATGAGATCCAGCTGTGAGGTCTTTTCTCAATTAGTGATCAAGGGGGGAGGGCCCCTTGTTAGTGGTGCCATCTCTGGGCTGGTAGTTTTGGGTTCTGTAAGAGAGCAGGTTGTACAAGCCAGGAGAAGCAAGCCAGTAAGAAACATCCCTCCATGGCCTCTGTATCAGCTCCTGCTTCCTAACCTACTTGAGTTCCAGTCCTGACTTCCTTTGGTGATTAACAGCAATGTGGAAATGTAAGCTAAATAAACCCTTTCCTCCCTGACTTGCTTCTTGGTCATGATGTTTGTGCAGGAATAGAAACCTTGACTAAGACACAAGCCGTAAGCAAGCCTAGATTGGACAGGTTTTGAGCTATTTTAACCAGCCACGTGTCCATTGCTACTTGCTGTTTGAGTTTTATCCTGGCTGCCTTTTTGTTCCATCAGCCTATTCAAAGGATGAACTTCTGGTCACGAGTTCATGACCATCTCCTCTTTGGGTGGCCCCCTCCTCTCTCAGTCTCATTTCTTCTTCTCTCCTGGTCTTTCCTGAGACCCCTCACTGGATCCTCAAGTCCTGCCTTCCTCTCTCTACTGCCCAATCACAGGCTCTAGTTTTTTATTAACCAATTAACTTTAAATTGGTAAAGAAGGTTTAGACAACAAAGGCAGGTGTACCTGACAAGTCTCTTGACTGGGGGCATCCAGATCTTGGGATATTGAAGTTAGCACGTGTATACACAGCACCAGACCAACCTCCCAAAAGAAAATTTATAACCTTTTCAGAGTTTCTCACTGACCCTGGAAGTCACAAATTCAGCCAGATTAGCTGACCCAGAGCATTTCATGGATCCTCCTGTCTCCACATCCCCAGTGCTGTCATTATAATTGTGAATTGTCACAGTCATGTTTTTTTTTAATGAGTGCAGGGGATTAAACTCAAGTTTTCATGTTTGCAAGGTGTTGTCACAAAATACCGTGACCAAAAACAACTTAAGAAAGGGATTTATTTTAGCTTACAGAGACGCAGAATCCATCATGTAGGGAAGGTGAAGTGGTAGGAGCTAGACTAGGTCAACCTGGGAGTCAGGAAGGAGAGAGATCACATTTCCTCAGCACAGGGAGAACAGGATGTAGAGCAAACTCTCAAAGCCCGCCTTCAGTGACATACTTCCTTCAATAATGCACTACCTCCTCAAGGTTCTAGAATTTTCTTAACTAGCATCTTCAACTGGATGCCAAGTATTCAACACATATGAGCCTACAGGGGACATGTCTCATTCAAACTGTCACACATGACAAGCATTTTACTGACTGAGATATCTTCTCAGTCTTGTAAATTTTCTTATTCATCTATATGTGTCCAGGAATGCCTGCCTGGATGCCCTTTCCTTTTACCAAGCAGAGACCTATTGACAAAATGGCGGTCCAGATTATCTTCACCCTCTACAAAATCTGGCCACAATCACCTCTTCTAAAGAGACAAACAATGATTCTCTCTTTGTAAGTCTCTCCATTAACACCCCAGTATGAACTCCTGATACATCAGAGAGAGCAAATCACAGCTACAGAGATATTGGTCAGATTAAGGGACTCTCATGCTTTTCCTAACCATAAACCATATTTTTTCTGGCCTAAATCTGGAGCAAGACTCAATGCCCAGTCAATGGATTCCTGTTATAGACTTTTAAATCCCTGCCAGTCACCTAATACTATCTCAATGCTGACCATTAAAATTATTTTTCAATTTGTCCTCCTGAGATCACTGCGAGTGATAATGGTCTTTAATTTCCCAGGCCACCCATTCTCTTGCTAAGTCTCTGGGAATTAGATATTATCTTCATGTCTCTCATAGACCTCAATCCTCTGGAAAGGTAGAACGAGCTAATCGAACCCCAAAATTATCCATTGAAAAGTTCTACCATGGGGCTGGAGTGTTTACTGTACAAGTGTGAGGGTTGAGTTTGTATCCCAACACCCACATAAAAAAACAGGCATGGTGATGTAGTCCTGTAATTTCCCTGCTGGGAGACAGAGACAAGAGGATCTTAGACCCACCAGGTCAGCCAGTCAAAGAATAAGGCACCCAACATAGACCTGTGGCTTCTACATATGCATACACTGGTATGTCCACCTATGTAACAACAGCATACACAGGTATACAGTATACACATACACATACACAACACACACACACACACAATAGAGATACAGAGAGACAGACACCACACACACACAGGGAAAGACAGAGACAGAGAGAGAGAAGAGACACAGAAATTCAGACAACACACACACACACACACACACACACAGAGAGAGAGAGAGAGAGAGAGAGAGAGAGAGAGAGAGAGAGCGAGAGAGCATGTTGTCAGGAAACTCCTCTTTCCTAGGTAACACATTGCTGTGATCCTCCTTAGAGTTTATACAGGTCTCATTTAGAGCTGTCTCATTTAGAGCTCTTGGCCCAAGCTCCTCTGAGATATCTTATGGACACATTTTTTTCCTGCATTCACATCTGTTCCTAGGTAAGGAAGCCCAATCTTTGTCTCTTGATCCAATAAGTTCCATCAGGTTATCAAAGTTATGGGTTACGGGGACTCCCTAATCTATCTGAAAAACAGGAAAACCTGTTTCCAATTTACAGGAAGGGCCCTCAGGGCCAACGGTGACTTTCTCTTTGGAAAGGTCCTTTCCTCTACTTTCTCATCTCTGGTAGCCATCAAGGTCTTAAGACTTGTCAGGTGTCTCATCACTCCCAAGTTAAACCTTGGAAAGAAAACCTTTCCATTGGGACATCTCCTGTAGACCTTGGGACATAAATGACCTTAAAAGTCTATTCAGAGGAGCAGACAAATAAAAAACTTTCCTGTTTTCTCCTCTCTCACTAAGAAGCTGGTTTCTAGGCAGTCTTTTGTTTCTGACTTTTTATACATTTAAGATTAAACCTCTAGGTCACACTGTTAATTGATTTGTTACTAGACTCAAAGTATTCTTTATTGACACAGTCATCCAGTTTCCATTTTAGTCTATCTCTAGGATTAGAAGTTGTCCTTTGATCATGGTTAAATGCTGTCTCAGGGTCTCTGTTGCTGTGATGAAACACCATGATCAAAAAGAAGATGGGAAAAAAGGGGTTTATTTGGCTTACACTTCCATTGCTGTTCATCATCTAAGGAGGTCAGGACAGGAACTCAAACAGGTCAGGAAACTGGAGGAGGAACTGATGCAGAAGCCATGGAGGAGTGCCGATTACTGGCTTGCCCACTCCCCTGGCTTGCTCACTCCCCTGGCTTGCTCAACCTGCTTTCTTATAGAACTCCGGACCACCAGCCCAGGTATGTCACCACCCACAATGGGCTGGGACCTTCCCCATTGATCCCTGATGAAGAAATGCCTTACAACTGGATCTCATAGAGGTAATTTTTCAACTGAAGCTCCATCCTTTTTGATGACTCCAGCTTATGTCAAATTAACACAAAACCAGTCTGTACAAATGCCGTATCAGTCACTTTTCTATTGCTGTGATAAAATACCAGAACTAAAGGCAATAGAAATTTATTTTGCTTATGACTCTGGAGGGAGAGTCCATAGTGAACAGGAAGGCATGGCATGGCACATTAGCAGAAACAGGAACTGTCTCATCATATCCTTATTAACAAAGGAAGCTGGTGTGTGTGTGTGTGTGTGTGTGTGTGTGTGTGTGTGTGTATAACTGGAGTGAAACTCTAAACCCTAAAATCATACCCCCAGTGATGTATTTCTTTCAACAAGGGTTTGTCTCCTAATGGTTCTATAATCTCCTCAAACTACACCACTGATGAGGGAAACACAAGTCTTCAAACACAGGAGCCTATGAGGGACATTTTTCATTCAAACCACAGCAGATGCAGTGTGTATATTCCCGAGGATTCCTCTGATGTCCCATCTGCTTTACATGATCTGCAATGCCCATGCCTGGCACCACCATTCCTTTGGATATGCTGTTTAGAACCGGAGCTTGGGTTTTCGTGGTGGAAATGGGCTGTACTTAGCAGCAATCCTAGCAATCTTTGAACTTTGTGGTTCTAACCAGATTTCTTTTCCTTAACCACCAATCTCCCTTCAGAAAGCACTGTACATTCAAATCTATCTATCTGGGCTCAACTTATCAACCTCCAAGTTCCAAAAGTCAGCAGCAGTGGGGACCCTACTTCAGTGTGAAGTAGCCAGATTGACTTATCTCCTAAATAATATTAGGATCTCAATTCTTGATCAGGGATTGTTCAGTAGCTAGTTATATATTAGCTTGAAGGTCATTGAGGCTGGTGCCCACTTAACACTCAACAATTGTAAAACCAGGAATTGAAACTCCAAGACTCTGATTATTGGTCAAAAAAAAAAATAGCATCTGGGTCGTATCTCTGGTCCTAGGTAGAGACATAACATTTGAAATTGTCCAGAAAGCTTTAAGACTACTACCTAACTGGAAGATATACTTCTATCCTCAACCATGAGTTAATCCAAATGGGCCTGTCAATTAATTAGAAAGTGTGATGTCCCTCGGGAGAGGCTATCTGTTTTAGAGACTTTAAGAAACAGTATTGCACCTGTGGCAGATCAACACCTGATTGTCCACTCATACCCTATCAACACGTTCTGCTCGGGAATGGTCCGTTTGGCCACTGTCTACTCTGAGCCCTTGAGAATTTGCTGTTTTATCCTCTGCAATAAACTCTGGATGTCTTCTACGTTACACTCCCTGCTTTCCTTCCACACTCGTGCAGTGGAGACCCCAGGCCTGGGGAATGAGAGGATTACAGAGGAAGATCCTGTACCAGAAGAGATTTATCATTACTCCCTTGCATGGGTATCTGTGCAATAACAGTATGAAGAATAATTTGGTTTTTATCTGTTCCCCAGAGCCAGTTTTCAACCTTTTACCATTGCTTTGAAATATCAGTGTCTTTTGTGTATTAATGAGATGCCCAGTGGCTAGAAGGTCTCAAAGCTGGTCACCAGGAAAACCAAGGTGCGCTGAGAGGACTGGGAATTTCAGCTCCAGTCCCAAGTCACATTGGTCACTGATGGCGGGTGCTGCCATCAATCAGGTCTGTACAATGAAGCTTTTATAAAGACCCAAAGGGACAGACTTGGGGGACTTTTCAAGAGATGAACACATGGAGGGCCATGAAGGTGGGCTGTCCAGAGGGGTCCTGCGCTTCCTTCCCACATGCCTTGCTCTGTGTCCGCCCACCACGTGACAGCTCATCGGTTACAATAAATGAAGCGACTCGAGCAGAGGATTTCTCTGAGTTCTGAGACCTTTCTCCAGCCAATGAATCAAGCCTGCAGATGAGATCATAGGAACTGTATCACAGGGCTCTCGAAAGTATAGGTGACCACTTGATGCTTGTGATTGACACAGGCCAGAAAGGGCCCAGGGGAATGGGCTTTCCATCTGTGGATGTTGATGTGGTCAAAATTATCCTTCCATTTCTGAGATGCAGGTTGGCGTGCTATCCCCTTCCTATGGTCTGTTAGGTCTGTTGTTAGGTCTTGGATCTGTTTTTCCTAAAACGATGTTAACACACACCTGTGTCTACATCAACCCAACTTTCTTTGATAAATTTTCAGGTTGCCCCCCTTTTATTTTCAGGAATAAACTGCACATCAGTTTGCACCTACAGGTGGTGATGGACAAAGAGGGTTTTATTTTTAAATGCTGCCATCAAGGTGCAGGGTCGCCCTGCCTCTATGTCTACACTCAGGATGGAGTCAATTGCTGTTGTAAAATGTAAAATGAAGTCTCTTGGGGGCAAAGCACAGCCCAAAAGACCTTGGCTTTTGCAATATGGAGTAGCTTGGTTCAGGGAACAGCCTGATCCCAATAATTAGGGTGCTAAGGTTAAACCTGTCCCCTCATGTCACCTGTGGCTCAGGATTTCCAAAGAAGAGAGGGTTTCAGATCGGAAGTCACATGGTACTTCTGTCCCATTCCATTCGTCCTAGCATGGAAGGCGAGCCCTGACTTAAGGGTGGGGTGGGGGGAGATCTGAGCTTCCGGTTCTTGATGGTAGAGCTGCAAGCATCAGGGGCTGCCTGAGACAGTGTCTCCTGCAGCCCGGGCTGGCTTCAAACTAGGCAGTCAAAGATGGTCTCAAACGTATGGTCTCCCTGCCTCTGCTTCCCATTAGAGCATTTTCTACGAGAGCCACTCATCTGGTAAATATTTTCTCTCTGTGCTACATGCATACTCTTTGCTCTTCATGGGGAGAGACACACATCTCGCTCTGGTTCAGGTGTCAAACGCAGATATGTGTGGAGGAGAGATGGAACAGGTCACACCATCCTCCTACCAACCACACCATACACTTGCTTACTCTCTCCCACTAGCGTGGTAGGCTATCACACAGCACGGTGAAGCTTCCAGCTAACTTATGTAAGAGCCGAGGAGGGGTCTTCCCAACGCGGGCTGGGTTGTCGTGGGGCTCAGCCTGATCAGTGCATGCAAACTGCTCATGGCTTCACCTTATACGCAGATGAAAGGGAAAAAGCAAAGATCTAGTCATTTCAGAGAAAATAAATCATTATTCTGGGCTTATACATAAGTAGACAAGCATATGAAAAAGAATATATTTCTTTGATGTTATCACTGAGTCTGGCTGCTTTAGAACACAGCCTTGCCTGGTCCAACTTCCCCAGTCAGCTAGAAAGGAGGCTGGGGGAAGGTGTGGATACATGGCTTGTGTGCGTGTGTGTGTGTGTGTGTGTGTGTGTGTGTGTGTGCGCGCGCGTGTGTGTGTGTGTATGAGATATATGTGGATGGATGTGTGTATATGAGATGTATATGTGTGTGTGAGTGTGTGAGGTGTTTTATGTGTATGAAAGTGTATGTGTGTATGTGAGTATGTGTATGAGGTGTATGCATGTGTATAAGAAGTGTGTGTGAGTGTATATGTATGAGTGTGTGTGTATGTGAGGGGTGTGTGTGTGTGTGTGATATGTATGGGAGGTATGTGTATGTGAATATGTGTATGAGAGTAGTGTGTATGAGGTGTGTGTGTGTGTGTGTGTGTGTGAGAGAGAGAGAGAGAGAGAGAGAGAGAGAGAGAGAATATAACATCTTTTCATCTCTGAGTACAGAACACAGATGTTGGCTTCCTTTCTGCTTTAGTTGATTACATCAAGGGCTTAGTCCCGGGAGCCCCCCTTCTCCAGGGAGAAGCACTTGCAGCAGCTTGGGACCCAATCTGGCAACAGCATCTGTCTCCTGACCCTGCATCTTCAATGGCAACGCTTGTTGAAGCAGAAAGCCTGACCACACCGTGTCACTCAGAACCCAGCTGTCCCTGTCCTCTGAGCAGCACACAGCATCTCCAGCATCACCATAGGGACACCCAGGCTTGACCTAGTCTTGTCCTGGTCCTTCTGTGAGCACCGAGGTTCTTGTAAGGGCAAAGAGGAAGAGACTGGGAAGAGGGATCCAGGTGGTGTCACCTCTGAGCCTGTGAAGTGGGGTCGGGGTGGGGGTGTGAACGGAGGGGGCATTTCAGGAGCATGGGCATTGGAGTCTAACAGCAATACCACTTGTGAAGAGGATACATTTTGGGCAAGCCACTAAACCTTACCCTACTCTGTTTCCTCACCTGTAAAATGGGGCTAATGACTGTGTCTATTTCATAGGGTTGTGAGCTTGGGTATAAAACAGATAGGCTACTTAGCATGTGATAATTACTTAATCAACAGTAGCCATACTTCATTAAGGACATCACCAGGTGTTAGGGAGTGGAGAGCATCAGCAGACATTAACCCAAGAGCCTGATTTCTTGGGTTCTCCCCCTAGGTACACATTCTCTCCCTCCACCCTCATTCCCAATGTCTGCAGGGGCTCCAGCCGCAAGCAAAGAGCGATAGCATAAAAGGCAACACATTTTTATATTATCTTAAACTCCCCTGGGTGGTGATGAGAGTCTTGTTCCTGGTGGTTTTTGAGCAGTCACTTGGTAGTGAAACATAGAAGAGGTTCCGGGTGGATGGAGAGCCACTGGCTTTGAGAGCCTCTGGAAGCAGAATTAGGTAACCACTGCTCACTGTTGGGCTGACTGGCTCACGAAGGATCGTCGGTGCTTGAATATCTCCATCACTCTCTCTCTTCCTCAAACCCTTAGGAAGTACCTCCAGAGTCCGTCTTCCCGAACTCAGATGCTCAGACGGCTGAGTCCAGGTGACTGGGTCCTCTTCCTGTGAACTTACCACCTCACAGCCTGGCCTCTATAGCTTATTTCTCCCTCCCTTGCAGAAATGCTTGAAGCACCGTCTCTCCTGGGAGTTGCTTTGCCTCACTGGCCCCTAGCCAACCCCTGGGCTCACCTTGCTCCTGAAAACCAAGATAGAGTCTGGTAGAGCTTCCAGCCTATACCAGATTTTAGCTTCTGCTCTCCGCCTGTTAGAATTCTATTTAGATCCCTAATGTGGACCTTGGTGTGGCCTGTCTCTCCTTTACTGCAGTCCTCCACCAAAGACCTCTCACGGAAATAGAGCTCATTATTACTGTGTGCACTGGCTTCCTTTCTCATTGCTCTGGCAAATGCCTGACAAAGATAACTTAAGAGAGGAAGGGAATATTTTGGCTCACAGTTTGGGCCAAAGATAGCCCATCAGGACAGGTAAGGCGCGCCGGCAGGAGTGTGAGGCGGCTGGTCACACCGAGTCTGCAGTCAGGAAGCGAGATGGACAGCCGTTGATGTTCAGTTGTCAGCCCCCCTTCCATTCGGTGCATGGAACTGTGCTGCTGTACTTAAGGTGGATGTTAATTCTAAGATTCTCAGCTGATCCATTCTAGAAATGTCCTCACATACCTGCTCAGAAGCTTGTGACCATGGCGATTCTAAATCCCATCACGTCGATAAGAGTAACCACCGCATTGTGTTTTGAGAGTCCAGGCAACAAAGTTTTGCGAATATTTGATAATTTGCCGTTGCCGTTGCCCTTGTAAATGGAGTCTTGGTCATTTCTATTAACAGCACTTCTATAGTTCTCTACTGTTCCCTCTGCTCCTCTACCCATCACCACATATATGTTCTTCTTTGTCTTTTTCTTCTTTTTCTCCATCTAATTTTGCCTGGACATTTCCCTGCACCCCATAGTGGCCCATTCTAGAGCTTTCTGAACAGAAGCTAGTCTCCTTTGTCTCAGGAGCAGTTGACAACTTGTGCCTGGGGAACACTTCCCCCATAAACCACCATCTTCCCTTGTAGAGAACAGCACATGAAAACCAGGCATGTATGGGTTCCTCCCCAACTCCTGGGGCAATAAATAAAATCAGATCTCTGCAGAGAGACTGGCCAAGTCCTCCTTGGAAACAGTTCCCACTCCATGCCAGCAACCACTACAAACCCAGAGGTGCCAGGAGTTTACATGAAGTAAGCCAAGGCCAGCTCGCTGTGAGGGATTGCAACAGAAAATTCATTCCCTCTGGATGGTGGCTGCCATTTTCTAAGAACTCACACCAGAGATACATACGTTCTCTATTAAGATACCGTAGTTAAGGTACACAAGGACCAATGGTGGTGTGACTTCCTTTACTAATAATTGAATATTCTTTTAGTTATGCCCCAATTAAGGAGCTATTGTTTCTTGAACAACAGACTTCTCTCAGGTCCTCAGTTATTGAAGCCTGTGTCAGTCAGTTTCTCAGTGACTGGCTGTGGAGGCCTCTCCTGATTCCTCAGTGTTTGGTTATGGCGCCCCAGCTCTGACTTGGTTCTTCAGCGATGTGGAGTTCCAACTCCGCCGTCTCATCTTTGACTGAAGGTCGAACACCCACCCACGTGGCTTCCTCTTTCTCCCTGACGGTGCCACGGTATTCTCCAAAGACCAGCGAGGGACTTAGCAGAGAGCTCTTCACTCCTAGGCTCTGTGCCCAGACTCGATTTATTCTTGCCATTATCTCTTTTAAATGCCATCACAGGGCAGCAGGCATGATGGGGGAATTAAGTTTAATTAAGCCAGTTGGCTCCTTCCAAGCTAAGGCTTGTCATCTCTTTTCTGAGAGAAAATGTTGGTATCCCGGGTACTTTTCCTCTCCTAGAGATTTTTTTTTCACCACAAAATTTGGATGCCAGAGCAAATTACCCATAGTTCAAAGGTCAGTTTCTGAAGCAAGATGGCTGTTCAGATTCTCTCACAGGACCGCTTGTCTTGTTTCTCAGTTTCTCTACCTGTCACCTACACAAAATCAATGCCAGCGACCCTTATTCTGTTTGCTTATAGGAAAACAACCAGAGGTCCTGGCATCCGACAGGTAGAAGAGGCGTTTGGTTTACACCAACAGCACCTCACTGTTTGTCCTTTCTGGGAAATGATGTGTGCGGCCTGGGACTGCCCAGGGGAGTGTGCCACCCAGGTGAGTGGATTTGAGTCAGAGTTCTTTTGGTTCTAAGCGACAGATGCAGGAAATGGAGTCTGAGCTGAAGAAAGGGATTTAGTTGCTTTGTTGGAACTGTTGAAGAATGCACTGTGGATGTGGGGGGGAAAATGACTGGAATCTCAGGTCAGCTGGGCTTAGAGACCTGAATGCCACCAGGATGGCCCAGCTCCACAGCTGTCAGTGTTCCCTGCCAGTGGTGCACTCTTCTGTGTGTGTGTGTGTGTGTGTGTGTGTGTGTGTGTGTGGAGGGGGGAGGTGGTGGTGGGGGAGGTGGACAAAGACATTAACTGTGGCTCCTCAGGTGTGGTCTTGCTTGGTTTTTTTAGTCAGGATTTCTCACTGGCTTGGAGCTTGCTAAGTGGTTTAGACTGTCTTGCCAGCAAGCTCCCAGGAATTCCCCTGCCTCTGACTCCCTAGCCTGTAACCGTGCCTGTAAGTTCTGGATGTTTGCATGTCGAGCCCTTTACTAGCTGAAATGTCTCTCTGTGGCATTCCTGATGAGGGCTCTCTTTATGAGCAGCAAGTCCGTGAGGGGCAGCCTGGAAGGAAGGACGCTCCTGCGTCCCTGCTGGCTGCTGGTTGAGATGAAGCTCTCAGGGTGTGACTTCCAGCGGCTTCTCTATTCAGGTACCTCTAGGCTCTGGGGTAGACTTTTGTTTTTGTTTTTCTTTCTTTCTTTTTTTTTTTTCCTTCAAGACAGGGTTTCTCTGTACAGCCCTGGCTGTCCTGGAACTCACTCTGTAGACCAGGCTGGCCTTGAACTCAGAAATCCTCCTGCCTCTGCCTCCCAAGTTCTGGGATTAAAGGCGTGCTGGGATAGACTTTTGTGTGTCAGCCCCATGAGCATTCGCAGGTCTGTCCTAGCCACGCCTTCCTGGCCTCACTTTGTGCCCACCTTACCCTGCATATGACAAGATGGAGTGAAGGCTGGCAGCCTCCAGGGGTAGATATCTGGAAATAGTCCGAGCCTCGAGCTCCCAGAGGGTATGGTTCACACACAGTAGGATTCAGTTACCCTGACCTGTAGTCTGGCACCTACTTCCTGGTGAGGAGAGGCCTTTCACCTCCAGGCTCCACTCCTCATGGGTTACAAGGAGCAGTTGCTGGTTCCTTTAAAGAGGAAAGGATTTGGGCTAACATTGGTTTCTGTTCTTCCTCCTTTACTTGGGGACTTCCTGAGCCTCTGACTCATTTAATCCATCCTAGTCATGGCTTCTCTGGCCTAGAATGTCCCTCTCTTTGGTCCAACCTTACGCATGATGAAGCAATGACTGCAGTCAGTTCGCCTTTAAAGGCCTAACCACCCCTCCCTCTTCTGTAGATTTTCCAGCCCCCGCCCTGGCCCCAGGGACCTTGATTCTGATTAGCATCTGCACCGCTCCCTACTTCTTGCTTGATAAACTCTTTACTTCTGACCTGGCCACACATCTGCTCTCAGAAGCTAAGCACAATTGGACCTGGATGGGAGCCAGCCTAGGAATACCTGGGAGCTGTGTGTAGCTGTTAGTCAGGGTTCTCTAGAGTCACAAAATGGATGGATAGTTTCTATATAGTAAGGGAATTTGTTGATGACTTACAGTCCAACTCTCCAACAATGGTCAGCAGCAGCTGTGGATGGAAGTCCAAGGATCTAGCAGTCGCTCAGTCCCACAAGGCAAGCAGGCGAAGAAGAGAATGAATCTTCCTTCTTCCAATGTCCTTGTGTAGGTCTCCAGCAGAAGGTGTGGCCAGATTAAAGGTATGTGCCACCATGCCTGGATCTGGGACTTGCTTTATCCCAGATGACCTTGAACTCAGAGATCTCCCTGTCTTAATCTTCTGGAATTTATAGCCACTATGCCTCAAGATCTCCATGCCAAGATCCAGGTCAGAAACTTGTATCTCTGAGCCTCCAGATTAGGATCACAGGTGAGCCTTCCAATTCTGGATTGTAGTTCATTCCAGATATAGTCAAGTTGACAACCAGGAATAGCCACTACAGTAGGCTTAGAAGAAAAGAAAGCAAGAAAGCTAGGAAGGAAGGAAAGAAGGAAGGAAGGAAAGAAGGAAGGAAGGAAGGAAAGAGAGAGAGAGAGAGAGAGAGAGAGAGAGAGAGAGAGAGAGAGAAAGGAACAAACTCTATAATCCCCTCTTTGATGAGGCCTTCTTCTACTGAGGTGTTCTTAGTGATATGACTGGGGTCCCTCTCCTCCGTGAAAGGGCTGTTAGCCCTTTCTTAGAAGTCAAGATCTAAAAGTCAAAAGCCCAGGAGAATAGGCAGTTAGTTTACTAAGATTGACTCTGAAAAGAACTGAACATATCTAATAAGTGCGAATTTCCCATCCTGCGTGTGTAAGCTGCCAGCCCACTATGCATGATCAACGTGCTTCATAATGCAATTAAACATCATTATGCAAAATAGGACCCAGTGATTTTTGAAACAATGAGAGGACAAAGAGTTGGAATCCCTCCTAAATTCTCTAACTAGAAAATTCCTTGTATTTTATAAGACAACATTCTCCAATGTCTATGCACACAAACCGTTTATCTGTCCCGGATGGGCATGAGGCCCACACACCTTGATCATGTGGTCAGTAAGGTCAGATGTGTGGGGGTGTATGTGGGTGTGTGTGTGGTTGGACATGTGATCTCATCTCAGAGGCTTCCTAGGTCCCACAAATCCAAGTGTGGTTTAAGCTAAAGCCCAGGAACTGTAACTCCTAGCTCAATTTTATTTATTTGTTTTTGGTATTTTTTTTTTTTTGAGTCAGGTGTAGCCTTGACTGTCTTGGAACTTGCTCTGTAGACCAGGCTGGCCTCGAACTCAGAGATTCATACTACTGCCTAGCTTCGGTTTTAATTTTTTAAGATTTACTTTTATGCTCATGAGTGTGTTGCCTGCTGTACGCTCACACAGAGGTCAGAAGTGGGCACTGGATCCCCTGAAACTGCAGTTGCAGACGTTGTGAGCCACCATGTGGGTGCTGGGAATTAAACCTGTGTTCTCTGTAAGAGCACTGTGTGCTCTCAACCCCTAAGCCATCTCTCCCGCTCCTACAACTAGTTCAAAAGACATTCCTGGTGTCTGTTACTTGTCCCTTCTCTGTGACAAAACACCGGACAGAATTAAGGGAGTGTGACAGCTAATCTTGGTTGTCAACTTGGCCGGACCTGAAATCAACTAAAATGCAAACCTCTGGGCAGTTCTGTGAGAGACTTTCTTTATTATTATGAAGCAGGGAGACAAACTCTAAGTGCGCGTGGCGCCCTCTGGTGGCAGACCAGATAATAGAACATGGAAGAAGGAAACTGCTTTGGGCCTGCTGGCCCTCACTCTAGCTTGCAAGTTCATCTACTCTGTAACTGCTCCTTCCTTTGCTGTTACACCACCAACTTCATTGGGCTTCTGGCATAGGCTGAAGATAGGCAGTTCTCCAGGAATCTTTCAGGCCTAACACCAGATTGGAACTGCTGAGATATCCAGCCTCGTGGGCTGGGCAGCTCTCAGGTTCTCGGCCTTGCCATTGTGAGGAGACAGCCATTGTTCTACGACCTGGATCATATTGTGAGAGCTAAATTAGTAAATCTTCTTTTAATACATACATATTCATTTATCAATTCTGAGACTTTAGAGAACCCTGGTCAACAACCCAGGAGGAAAGGGTTGTTTTTTTTTTTTTTGTTGTTGTTGTTTTGTTTGTTTTTTTTTGGCTTACAGTTCTTGGGGATACAGGCACCACACACAGTATGGCAGCAGAAGCAAGAGGCAGCTGGTCACTTGGCAGCCACCCTCACCTGCAATGAATACACACTTTTCCTTGTAATTGTTATCTAGGTGGTTCAGCTGTTTATCTACTCACATTGTATGACTTGTATGCCGTGATTTAAAGCGTACCGGAGGACGGGCCTGGGTTGAATGTAAGTACCGTGCCACTTCACGTATGAGACCGTTCATCCTTGATCAGGGTGCTGAAAAGCTTCTGGAAGCAAACTGCAGGACTGCTGAGGGACATCTGGACAGGCGACCGTGCTTGGGGACCTTGCAGATGCGATTGTGAGCAAACCACAGGTGGACTTCAGTCCTCCAAAGCTATGGGTCCTGTGGATCTCAGTCAGCACCTGATAAATGCACAGTCCTTAGAACAAGAGCATTGTGGGAATGAGGTTGACACCTTTCAAGTCTGGGAAGCAGTTCTCACCTGGCTTGGCCTGCCTTCCTCCAGGGGAAGGGGGTCAAGGCTGCCATCCCTCCTGTGTCTGTGTTTTCAGGGGAGAGACAGAAAAGCAGACAGGGCCAAAGGAGATGTGGGAGTCTCATTATCCAGGTTTCCAATACGTGAATCCCCCTGCCTCTGAGAGGGAAGGCCCCAGGGAAGGCAGGAAAGAGTGGTCCTGCTCCTGACTACCTTTCCATGCTCAGGTGAGTCATCAGGCAACCAGGCTTCCTTTGTCCCACTTCCCACCTTACCCTATGTCTGCCCTTTCTGCTCTTTTTCCTGATCTGATTTTTCTAAGCAGACCCGAGTGCACTGTCCTAGCCAAGAATGGCCTCTGGAAAGTTGGTAAGTCACGGCTGCCTGCTGGGAAATGCCCCCTATTCCTGGCTGTTGTCTTCCCCGACACTCCCACATCCCCCTGTGGAGTCGACTGACACCTGTTTCTGACAATGAGCCAAACAGAGAGATTGTAAGATGAGTTTTGCAAGCAGCAACTTTCCTGAAAATTCCACCCTGGAGACTTAAATATGGACAGTAATCTTTCCTTTATTTCTGCCTTCACCACTAATCCCAGCACGATACACTTAGCAATGCATGCTCAGAGAACCATAGTCAGACATCCGATCTCGGAGCTGGTGAGGGTGGGGAGATGGCTGCTTGAAGGAGGGATTCTGGGGCATTCAGGATGACCCCGACCTCCCTAGGCACAGGGGAAGACAGGGAACTCTGGTGACCTGGCTTCTGCTCAGTGCACCACTTCCATTGTGATCTTTCAAGAATCAACCTCTTGGCCTGGGGACTGGGATTGGAGGATAGCTCCCACAGATGTGGCTTCCCTGACCAGACAAGCAAACAGTCACAGCCCTCTGATTTTGACATCCTGGAGAATCACACTCGGACTTTAGGAGGGGAGGGTATGATGTTAAATAATATCTCATCTCTCAATGATGATGAAGTCATTGTTTTCTGGGGGCCATTCATTCATTCCTTTTGGCTAACGCAAACCTTTGTCTATCTAGCTCCCCAGTCTCAAACATCCCAGTCCCACTAGCTGATTGCTCCTTTGGGACAAAGACGGGGAAAGTCTAGGTTCCAGAGAGTGCCACACTGCAATTTGGCATGTCACACCCATTTTTCTGGATGGCTAGTACTTTTGTTTATGTATGATGCTTTTTAGAGATGACAAAAGATTTTTCTTCTGTTTTTTTTTTTTATGTTTTCTACATGGTAGTGTGTGTGTGTGTGTGTGTGTGTGTGTGTGTGTGTGTGTGATTCAAGACTATCCTCTAAACCAAACTGCCTCCATCTTTATCAGATCAGTTGGGCTTAGATACATAAGATCATGGCAGCAGGGCTCTGTGGACTGCTGACTTTTCCTCAGAGGAGAGGGTGGGGAGGGTCATGGGACCCGCACTCAGACATTCCTCTGAACCAGTTGTTTGCAGGTCTGACCTATTTGCATATAGCCTCAGAGTCTTTGGAAGGGCTACAGTATATAGGAGGAGGAAGACTATCTACGGGCCATAGGGAATCATCATCATGCTAAGTCAAGACCTTCCAGAATGGCTGCTTTAAGGCCACCCATGTTCCCGACCATAACATCTCATCCACTCTGTGAGTACGCCTAATATACTCATTGGTTCTCCAGACAGAAGTCTGGTAAAATTGTACCTCCAATTAGTACTTTGGTTTGTCACTGGGACCTTAGGAGGAGGGGAAGACACTTTATCCCCTAGGGAAAGAATTTTAGTAGCAAAGTATGTTGGCTGGGGTGTTCCACTCCATGCCCAAACAGTCAGGTGCCAGCTTGCAAGAGTTGGTTCTTTCATCTAATGGGTCAGTTCCGGGAATCAAACTTAGATTCAGGCTTGGCAGCAAGCCTCTTTACCTGATGAATCATAACACTAGCAGATTTTCCTTTTAAATGAAATGTATTTAAGCAATTTGTTTATAGAGAAATGTTAATTTAAAAATGGTACTTATACGCACAAGAAAACATGGCATTAGTTTGATACATGGACGCATACAGCTCACCTTCTGCAACCACAGGATTCAACCAACCTCAGACTAAAACCATCGGAGAGGGCAACTGCATCTTTATTTAACATGTAACGGTTCTCCTTGTCAGTATCCCCTGATGATACAGTGTAACAGCCCTTTGCACAGAATTCACATTGTACTAGATGTTAGTAACCTAGCAAGGAATAAAGAGCGTTAAAGGATGTATGTAGGTTATATGCAAATACGACCCCATTTTGTATAAGGGATTTGAGCATCTGGCTCTTGGTACCCAGGAGAGAAATACCATCAATTCCATCCCAATGCCAAGGGAACACGCATGTGTAGTTGGAGATTTTTATTTATTAACAACATGTAGATTTTGTTTTGCTTTTTTGTCCTTTGTCGCTTAAGAACACTCAACACACCACTCTAAATGCTAGAGTGGTCTTGAAAATATAGATGTAATGTTTTGTTAAATCTTTGAGAATTTCGCACAATGCAATTGGATCGTATTCACCTCACACCGCTCCCCCTAACTTCTCCTCGACTCATCCAACCATCTCCCAACACCTCCCAACTTCATGTTCTTTTTTCTTTAATTACTATTGTTTTGTATACACATGCATATACATACATAAATGGGACCCCTCAGTCCGTTTAGTCTTATGTGTATATGTTTTTGATGGATGACCACTTGGTATCTGATAACCAACTAGGGGTCTCATCTCTGAGGAGGACTGACTCCCCCTTTCTTATCAGCCACTGATTGCCTGTAGCTCCTCATCTCGGGGTGTGGCTTTGTGAGATTTCTCTCACACATCTAAGTGTGTCAACGATTGTTCAAGTCTTGTTTAGGCAGTCATGTTGTTGAAATCTCATGGGTTGCGGCTTCCTTGTCCCATACTGAAGACAACTTTGCAGTAGAGATCCCTGTCCCCTCCCCCTCTTCGTAAGATTCCCTGAGCCTCAGGAGTTGTGTATTAAGGCTGGGAAACCCGAAGTCACTTGCTCTCTGCATTTTGAGCAGTGTGGCTTCCTGTAATGGTCTCTGCCTGCTGCAAAAAGAAGCTTTTCTGTTGAGGAGCGAGAGCCACACTTACCCATGGACGTAAGGATCAGTAGTTAGCATGCAGTTGGGATTTACACTCATTTAGGAGAGATGCAATAGTATGTCCTCTTGGTTCTATGACCTCGTTAGCCATGAGTAGTTGGCTTAGGTTTACAGTGTCAGACATGAATTTCTTCCTCTTAAGGACGTCTCAGGTCTAATCAGACAGGTGAGACCATGTTGCTGAAGATACCACACTCTTTGGATTCAGGACTGTGTTGAAACAGGCTCGGAAGCCTCCTGCCTGAGGACTATCTTTAAGTAGTATGGGAAGGTGCCGCACAAGCTGCCGAAAGAGAAAATCAGTCAATAGTCCTGTACCTACCTATGTGTGATGCTTACAAACCACAACGGCCAACATAGCAAGGTACCCACAAATGTGCAATATTGGTATTTATATTTTGGAGTTAACCAACTGATAAGGTATTTACTTACTTATTTATTTATTTATCAATCAATCTACCTGTTCATCTGTCTGTCTGTCTGTCTGTCATTTATCTTCTGTTTTTTTTTTTTTTTTTTTGAGATGGGCCTCTCTATGTAGACAAAGCCGGCCTTGAACTCCTGACTGCTCTCCCCACCCCAAGTTCTAGCATTAAAGGTGTGACTCACCATGTCTATTCTAGGCGTGTCTTTTTATTTTTTTTAAAGGAACCCAGTGCCTCCCGTATTTTGTGGCTGTTGAATGCACCCAAGTTCTGATTTTCTGTGGTTTTAGTTCCATGCAGTTGCTACCTCTGGCCACTAGATGGAGCGTCTCCCTTGCTTCTGAGCAGGTTGCTGGCACTTTTCTCTACACATTATGTCGCCATTTTCTGGACTTAATCAAACCTTTATTGTTGATAGGTCCCACAAATGTTCCCCAACATTCGGGTCTCAACCTAAATGCCACTTCCTCAGAGAGGCTTTTCCTGGATCTCCTGGTCCGATTTTATCTCTGTGTCTGACACGATGGCAGGTGCGTATTACTGGCTCAGAGCCCCGAGCTTCCTACACGGGACAATGAAGGATTCTCCCATACCATTCTCTGGTGCACAGTAGGGACTCAAGAAGATCGTGGGGATGGGAATAGATGCAGAGTCAGGTGAGTGTGTGTGTGTGTGTGTGTGTGTGTGTGTGAGAGAGAGAGAGAGAGAGAGAGAGAGAGAGAGAGAGAGAGAGAGAATGTGTGTGGGCATATGTCTGTATGAGTGTGGGTATGCATGTGTGCATGAGCAAATGTGTGTGGTCACACTGTGTGTATGTGGGTGTGAGTGAATGTGTATGGGCACAGTCCATAGGTGTGTGTGTATAAGTCCTCCGGTGTGAGTGAGCAAATGTGTGTGGGCACACACGTGTCTGAGTGTGTAGGCTGAAGCTGATGTTGAGTGTTTTCATGGCTCCCTCTCCACCTGAGTCACTGAGGTGGAGTCTCTTCATTATTGAACCCAGTACTCACCGGTATGACTAATCTAGCTAATTAGCTTGCTCCTGCAATCTTTTGTCTCCACCGTTGAAGGACTGGGACTACAGGCAGGCGGTCTTGCCTGCCTGACATTCAAATGTGTGCTGGGGAACTGGGATGCCAGTCCTCACACTTGGAGACAAGCACTTTAGTTCATCTGCCCAATGCCAGCTTTGTCTCACTTGCCCGGAACTCACCACTTCAGTGAAGCTGGCTGTCCACCGTGCCCGCAGCTCTGCATGTCTCTACTTCTCTAGCACAGGGATTGTGGGCACATGCTGCTCTGCTAGATGACTTCTCCTCCTTCCCTTCCTCCTCCTCCTCCCCTTCCTCCTCCTCCTCCCTTCCTCCTCCTCCTCCCCTTCCTCCTTTTCCTCCCCTTCCTCCTTTTCCTCCCCTTCCTCCTCTTCCTCCCCTTCCTCCTCCTCTTCCTCCCCTTCCTCCTCTTCCTCCCCTTCTTCTTCCTCCTCCCCTTCCTCCTCTTCCTCCTCCCCTTCCTCCTCCTTTTCTTCTCCTCCTTCCCTTCCTCCTCCTCCTCTTCTCCTTTTCTTCTCCTCTTCTTCCTCCTTTTCTTTTCCTCCTCTTCCTCCTCTTTTTCCTCCTTTTCCTCTTCCTCCTCTTCTTCCTCCTCCTCCTCCTCTTCCTCCTCTTTCTATAAACAAGTTTTGGAGTTTTAAACTCAGCCCCTCATGCTTGTAAGGTACGCAGTTTACAACTGAGACATTTCTATAGCCACCCCCTCTGGTCATTCTGAACATTTACTGTGAGACAACTGACACAAAGTACCCAGTCCAACACCTGTCCCGTGACTGGCATTCATCCAACATGAGTGGCTTCCCAACCTTTCTGGAGAATAAGTTGAAACAAACACAGAATGCACACTGAAAACTTGACCTAGGGCTGGAGAGTTGGCTCAGTGGTCCAGAGCACAGGCTGCTCTTCCGAGGACCTGGGTTCAATTCCCAGCACCCACGTGGAGGCTCATAACTGCCCAAACTCCAGTTTCAGGGGATCCAATACTGCCTTCTTGCCTCTGTGGGCACCAGGCATGCAATTGGTGCATAGACATACATGTAAACAAAAAACCCCAATACATTAAATAAATAAACAAATAAACAAATAACTCTTTTTTTCCTGTTGAGAGCCCTGCTGATTGTCCAGACTTAGATTATTGACTTAGAACACCTGGGTGCAGGCAGGGCGAACATCTGTCTGTATGAATATGGAGAAGCTGTGATGTGAACATTTCTATGGAAAAACAACTCTCCGAAACACCCTTTCCCCTACTGAAAAAAATACTGAGAAATGTATGCAACTGTCATTTTCTAGACCCTGTCCCACCCCAGAACCTTTGCATAACCTGTCCCCCAGAAGAAAACTGCCCAAGGTCTTTCTTGGGGCACTCACTCATTTCTCAGAGTTGCTTGGGAACGCCTCTTCCTCAGGGAAGCCCTCCCAGATTACAGAGCCCTCCTCCTATCAGTATCGTGCAAGTTCCCTTGCACATCTGCTACATTTTATGTGATGGTGTGCGTTCCTGCTTGTCTGTAGGCGTACTGCTTGTGTTCAGGCAAAACTCAGAAGGTCAGAAGAGGGTCTTAGAAACCCTGGAACTGAAATACAGGCAGTTGTAAGTTGCTTGATGTGGGTGTCCTGCAAGAGCAGCATACAGTCCTCACTCTTTATCTCTGAGCCATCTCTCATCGTCCCTTGCTCATTTGTATTTACCGTCTATATGGCTTCCCCATCATTTGTTGACTGAGAATTTGTTAGGGGACAATAGTTGCAAGATGAAGCCATTTGAGCAGAGAGATAGCTGTGCCAAAGCAGTGGGCTAGGTATGCTCTGCCCAGAATATGCCAGAATCTGCTAGAAGAGCATCTGTACTCTGCGCGTTTCCATGCCAACCAGCTGAGCTCTGGCAAAGGGGTACTTGTTTCCCTAAATGACCCCCCAGGTCAACTGCAGATGGATCTCTGCTGAGCCAGAAAACCTGTTTTGAAGTTGAGGAGCCCAAATCCATTGAGCTGTTTAGAAGTATATCCTGGAAAGAGGATCCGTCTAGGGAGGGAGTGGTATACTTGCAGATCTGCGGCTGAGGACAGACCATGAGAAAGCCTGCAGTACACCCGGTCTCACGACCACTGTGTCAGAAGCCAGGTTGACCCAGACATTGGAGACCTGGCTTCTGCCTCTGTGACCATCTTTCTCTGACCCTCCCTCATTTAGAGTTAGTTGATGGTGAAAGTTTTTGGAGGTGGTTGTTAGAGCATCCACATTCTCTCTTCTCCTTGGCTGGAGGTGATGGGATTTTGTAGCAATGTATCCTGTTTGCTGACCAACTAAGAGCCTCTGTGCAGGTTTTGGGCTTAATTATGACAGCGGTATCTGCTCTAAGAAGCTTGGCGGTGTGTGATTATGTGACTGTGAGCATGCACCTGTGCATATGTGCTTGCGTGTGTGTGTGTGTGTGTGTGTACTTGCTTGTGTGTATGTGTGTGTGTTGCAGCTATTTTGTTTATTTATTTGGGTCTTTCAATCCTCCTGCTTCAGTCTTCCTAAGCAAAAGATACAAGCATGGCTTGTCAAGAGGATATTTTGTTTTAGCGGATTTGGAAATGGGGGTCTCATATAGATCAAGCTGGCCTCAAACTTGCCATATAGTTAAGGTTGACCTTAAAACTTGTTCCTCCCTCTGACTCCTGAGTGCTGGGATTAGAGACATACACCACTGTATCTGGTTTATGTGGTCCCTGGGGACTGAACCAAGAACCTTCTGTGTGTGAGGCAACTGGTCTCTCAACTGAGCTACAACCCAGTCCTCTAGGATGTTAAGAAAAAAATTATTTATTTTGTGTGTGCATGTGTGTGGGTAGACAAGCGTCGTGGCACTCCTGAGGAAGTCAGAAGATGGCTAGGTAGGTTTTAATAAATACACTTTGATATCCAGGCTCAGTGCCAATCCTCTTTGAACCAGCTGAACCATTCTGCTGACCCCACATAGAGTTTTTAATTGTTTGGGGAAACACAGAAGGGTCTGCCAGAATTCCATGATTAAACTGTTTCTTGGGTAGGGCCATCTCAGGTTTGCTGTGGGTCTCTCCAAAACTTGGCAAAGATGTGGACCAGGACAGACTGTCTTAGTCACTGTCTATTGCTATGAAGAGACCCCACTGACCACAGCAACTCTTACAAAGGAAAATATTAAATGGGGTTGACTTACAGTTCAGAGGTTTAGTCCATTGTCTAATGGTGGCATGGAGAGAGAGAGAGAGAGAGAGAGAGAGAGAGAGAGAGAGAGAGAGAGAGAGGAGAGAGACTGGGCATGGCTTAAGCATTTGAAACCCCCAAAGCCCACCCACCAGTGACGTTTTTCTCCAACAAAGCTGTGCCTTCTAATTCTACGTAGCCACTCCCTGATGACTACACATTCACACCTAGGAGCCTATGAGGACCATTCTTATTTAAACCACCACAAGGACCTTCACATCCTTGGGGCACAGGGAACACAGAAGATTCAGAAAGAACAATATAAATATTGAAACCACTACTTGGTTTGGGTCAAAGATGAAGAGAAGCTTAAGAATAGCTCCTGTGGTAGGGCTGGAGGAATGACATCACCAGTGGATATTGTTGTCCGTCCACAGAGGAATGGGACATCCATCCCATGGGACAAGTGCAGCTCCAAAATGGAAGGGAGACCGGAGCTCATAAACAATTGCCTAAAAACTACAGCCACTAGGTGTGTCTTTGGGCTTAGGAGTGATGGGGGGGGGGGAGGGGAACCACCAAGGCACTAAAGGTGCCATTTGCCATCAGGTTTTGGAGCCTCTAGTATAGAAACAAGATCTGTGTTTGGAATTGGGAACTTTTATGGAAGTTTCAGACTGTCTCCAAATAAGATAAAGTATACTGGGTATTAAGTTGGTCCTAGGATTTTGTTAGACAGAAGTCTCTTGGCCCCTCCAGGCTGCTGTAAATGCTAAACACAGTAGGGTGGGTGTCTGGGGATGGGACCAGGCTATTGAAATGACCACATCTTCTACATTTCCAAGAGTAGGCTTGACTTATTCCAGTGTTTGATTGTGAAGGGAATGGAATCCTCTTGCACCACCCCAGGTCAAGGACAGATGAAGGGAAACAGAGACAACACACTGGCCACTAGAGGGCAGAGTGGTTACTTCTTTTTCCTTATAGAACTGGGAAAGCTTTTGAATCTGGGGAGAAAGGATTCTTGGATGGTGTCCGTTCTATGTTGAATATGCACACTCATAATGTGATAAGGAATCAGTGCAGAGTATTGGCTTCAGATTCCAAAAATCAATTTCCAAAGTGCCTGTGAACACTGGGTAGCCATGTACTTCATGTATATATGTGTAGGTGTACATGTGTGCGGCCATGCATGTGCTATGGGGTGCACATGGAGGTCAGAGGACCCACCAGAGCCCATTCTTTGTTTTCCCCGCGTGGGTCCCAGGGATCAAACTTGGGTTGCCAGTCTTGACAGCAAGCCACTTTACCTGCTAAGTCATCCTGCCAGGCCCGACATTTTCTTAACAAACTAAACGAACAAGGGTCCACATCAAGGTTATGTCACAGGCCTCACATACAAGCCACCTGTAGCAGTGGGCACCTGTTACCCCAGTGATGGGACGCAGAGACAGGGGGATCCCTGAGGCTGGCTGGGCACCATCTACTCAGGGGAACACTATCCACTCAGGGGAGCACCATCCGCTCAGGGGAACACTATCCATTCAGGGGAGCACCATGCACTCAGTCTTTAACCTCCCTTTCTCTGCCTTTACTTTTCTAGGGACCCCTTAAGAATACCCCAGGACACCCAGAGTCCCTGTGGCAAACTTGAGCTGGTCACATATCCATAACCTATGGCTTTTAAGCTGTGTGATATTGGATTCCTCACTCAGTCCTTCTGTGAGACAAAAGTCAATGGTGTGCATAGTTAGGCTAATCATGGGCACGGGGGGGGGGGGGGCTGTCTAGTGCCTGGCTCCTGGCCCAACCATGCATCCCACACGAGGGCTATAATCAACCCTGTCTATGTCCCTTGTCATCTCTGTGGCCAGAAGACAGTGAGAAGGACAAGAGGCCACACAGAAATGAAAGATGCTGTCTGTTGATCCACTCCTGTGACTGCCAGCAAGTGCGGTAGGCTATGCGAACAAGCCTGCTGATCTCATGAGCAGTTCTAATACCATGTGCTGCAGGTGATGTTCCCCGGGAAGCAAACGATGGGAACAAAACGCCAAGCTGACAGGGCTTGGGACAGTGTCCTGGAGCTCAACTCTTGAAAATGGACAGGTGGGAAGTCACGGCTCCCAGGAGCCTAGCTCTAAATCCAGACTCTACCCCTAGGGGGCGCTATAGGCTGGTGAACCTTAGTGTTACTGTGGGTTGCCCTGATTTCAGTGCCTTTGTATTCCCAAGTGATCTGTCGTCCTTGGATGTAGGCTGTCCAGGGAGGACTGAGGTTCCCAAAGGAAGGAGCTACTGGCTGAGGGTTATCCACTGACAGCTCTCTCAGCAGCCAGCTAGAAGTCGAGTTGCCAAACCCCTCATGGAGAGGAGTTCCTGGTATGATCTGTGTCTACCAAACAGTGACAATAACCATTAGCATCTTCACCATGGCCTCTTTGCTTGACTGCAAACATCCTAGGAGGCAAAGGGTGAGCTTGACTGTTCTTGTCCTCGCGCCTGGCCCCAGCTGAGAACGGGCTTGGGAGGGGCCTCTTCGGTGGCTACAGGCCCAGCGGACCAACGGCCACCTTTGGCGTATATCCTCGGAGTAACAAGTTACAAGCGTAGTATCTAATACAGAGGCATGGAAGGAAGACGGAGGATCAGATCGCTGACCGGCTGAGGCAGAGGGAGAAGCAGGCTATTGCTGTGAGGACCCCATGAGCTCTCCTGAACAGCCTGCTGGGGTAAGACAATCCGATGTGTTACTGAAGTTACTTCTTCTTGCCCCTCCCATCTCCTGGCCTGGACTTCCTGTTTTGACTCCAACTTGCCAGGAAGCCAATTTATGCTTGAGACCCGCCCCCCACCCCATCTGCTCCAGTTCTCCTTCAGATAGCTGCCCCAAGCAGGTTGGGGCAGGGCAGGAACCGGATAGGTTGGGAAATAATAATCTGAAAATCAAAAAAAAAAAATCTGAAGTGCTCCAAATTGTCACACCTTGGAAGATGATAGAAAACTCCATACCTGACCTTATGTGGCAGCGTCCAGTTGAAATTGGTTTCTTTACTACCACAAAGGGCGATAAAATGTCACAGGTGACGTCTGGATGCGATGCTAGCAGGCTCCCAATGATGTTCCCCACAGGACCAAGGCCTTTGCGTGACACCCACTGCGTTTTTTGCTGATTTTCGATTGTGGTGTAAAAATATCGCTGCAAATGTCAATAAGGCCTTTGGGTTCTGTATAGGTCACGGCGATCAGAAAAAGCATTTACATTTATCTATAGCTCAGGAAGCCAAGCTACTGGGGAAGTGGAACTGTGTGAGTATAGAGTCTTTAAAATATATTTTGACTAATTAATTAACTGTGTAGCGGGGTGAGGAGTCGGGGGTGTATGCTGTAGCATACATGTGGTTTCTGAGGACAACTTGTGGGAATCCGGTTTGGTGGTGGGTGCTATTACCCCGAGTCATCTCACTGGCAGGAATATGGAGTCTTTCAGAGGTATGATTGACTGCCAGGCGTGGTTTAAGGAACAGAAGGGCACCCCTGTGAGGTCTGGGCTGAGCGCAGGGAGCTAAGGTTGGTGGAAAAAATATGAAAGCCCCAAATCTCAATGAAACTACCTTCAGGCTATGGGTGTAAGATTATATCTAAAGCATAAAGGGATTTTGTGTTTAGGTCTGGGTCTCATCCCTGAGGTGTCGAGTTATGTACATGTCAATATTCCAAAATCTAAAATTAAATCTGAGATCCCAAACACTTCTGTCCCCGAGCATTTCAGAGAAGAGATATCAGACTGTACATTGATTGGAGAGTTTTCCCAGAGGGTGGGGAGGGGAGGAGTTTGAGGGATGCCAGCCAGAGGAGTGTGTCAAAGGGTAAAGAGCAAAGGTCAGTCAAATCCGGACCTCCATATCTCTGAGTTGAGAGATTGGGTCAAACAGCTTCTCTTGGACTCAGTGTGCACAAGGGTTAAATCAAGTTCTCTTTGTATTTAGTAGGTGTTGAAGACATTGTATTATCCCCCCGTCATGTTTCCCAAGGAGATGGGGTTTCTGGGAGTTGGCCTCGGGAAGAAGGAAGGTCCAAGGAACAGGAAAGACGACAGCCCTGTATTTAGGGGGTGAATAAAAACGCACAGAAAGCTACAGCTTGAGCTACTGTACGGGGATAATTACGGCTGCTATTTTTGTGCGTTTGTTTAACAATGTTAATTTGGCGACAGCCTGGTATTATAACATCTCTCCCACACATAAGTGGCTTTAGTTCCCAGTCACCAGATTCCATTTGCATTTTCTCTGTAGGGTTTAGGGCCGGGAAGCTGGTGACTCACAGCTGTGGTAACTCCAAGAAAGGCTCTTCTCCCTGTGCAAATGGGTTTGGGGGAGAGAGGGGGCTAGCTCATGGCAGTATCATCCTGTGACAGGGGGAACCTGACCCAATCTCAGCCTCCTTCTGAGTGGCCTTCTAGCCTCACGGTAGGCCTCTTCTCTCCTGGCTTGATTGATGATTCTTCAGAGCAGACTTTTGGAGAACTTGGGAAGTGGTTGTTTAATGTCCCTGGAGCACAGGGCCAGAAAGAACAGCATGAATATTCATGAGTTAAAGACAAGGTCGAAGAATGGCTTCTGGGGAGAGCCAGCAAAATGTCACTACTAGACATTGCTGGACTCTGTTCAAATGCCTCTCTAACTGGGGACCTCATATGTTCACATGTACTTGAACAGCTTGGGGACCAAGACAGAGAAACCCGAGTTTAGACAGGAGCTTCTCAGACAGCAGTGTCTCACCTCAGAAACAAAGGAAGAATGATATTGGAACATCGCCATTTAAAAACCACTACAGAATAAAACTAGACTGTTCACTGTAGGTAGATATATCACAGGCCCCATGAAAAAGTATTAGTACTTGGATCTGTGTCCAAGTAAGTGTCTAGATTCATGTACTAATTCACAGGGCCACTCAGCAAGCAGGCAGGCAGGCAGGCAGGCAGGCAGGCAGGCAGACAGACAGACAGACAGTAAAGAGGACGAGCCCAGTGACAAGGAGAAATGCAAGAAGCAGGGTCAGGTATGGTCATGGGAGATTCAGTCACAAATATATATATATTTTAAATCACAGAGGAAGTCAAACAGCGTGGATATTTGGTGAATTATCCATGTTGTTATAACGTGATTTCATTATAATATAAAGTCACATGACTATCATGCATAAAGCCATGGTGCCATCCCCAGCACTGCCCCCCAAAATATTTTTCACGGTTTTCTGTGTATTGTGGGTATTGTGAGGTTGAAGAAACCCACGTTTCTTATAGCCACACAGTGAACCGGTCGCGGGGGAAATGACCTGATTTTAAAGATTTGCTTCTAAACAATCTGGAACAAGGTTGGTCCTCGTTGGGGCTGAATGAGGGACAAGAGAAATCACTGTACCTACCGCCTTTGCTACCAGTTAACTTTTATGTATGTGTAGTGTATGTATATTTGCTTGTGTGCACGTGTGTGTGTGCAGGTTTGTGTGAACATGTGCATGCAGGTTCGTGTGAACATATGTGTGCAGGTTTTTGTGTACATGTGTGTGCAGGTTTGTATATACATGTGTGTATACAGGTTTGTGTGTACATGTGTGTGCAGGTTTGTGTGAACATGTGTGTGTATGCAAGTTTTTGTGTACATGTGTGTGCAGGTTTGTGTGAACATGTGTGTGTATGCAAGTTTTTGTGTACATGTGTGTGCAGGTTTGTGTGAACATGTGTGTGTACAGGTTTGTGTGTACATGTGTGTGCAGGTTTGTGTGAACATGTGTGTGTATGCAAGTTTTTGTGTACATGTGTGTGCAGGTTTGTGTGTACATGTGTGTGTACAGGTTTGTGTGTACATATGTGTGCAGGTTTGTGTGAACATGTGTGTGCAGGTTTGTGTGTACATGTGTGTGCAGGTTTGTGTGTACATGTATGCAGGCAGTGTCTGGGAAGGAAGGGTTGAACCGCCAGGAGCCACTCTCACGTGGACCACGGGTGGGTGTGTACTGTGTTCTGGAGGGCTTGCTTAGCTCTGATTCTGCACTGGCAGTTGGAGTCAGTAAAATGTAGTGGTAGAGGATAAGGGCTCCATGATAGAAATTGCTTTATAGAAGTTCATAAGCAAACAGTTATAACCACCAAAATAGTACCTTAGTACTAATTTAATGGCTATGAAAAGAAACGGGGTAAATTGCTACAAATTCTGCAGACCATTTTTTAAAATGTCAACTCTTTCCTTTTCCTTCCGCTTGTGGAAAGAGTTCACAACTGAAATTCATGTTTATTGACTGGGGATCTCGTCATGTAGTCCAGGGTGGCCTGGAACTTGCTGTGTAGCCCAGGCTGGTCTCATGCTTCCAACCCTTCTGTCTCAGCCTCCCCAGTTCTGGGGTTACATGTGCACCCCAAACCAGACCTGACTCCATCCTCAAGAATGTGAAGAATTCCTGGAATGGGCCAAGGTAAGAAGTAGGTCTATAGGATTGTCACCTAGGAAGGAAATGAATGAGGGGCAGTCCTAAAGGGCTTGAGAGGTTGTTTCTGTAGACTCTGGACACCAGACATTGACACCCTGTCTCTGTGAAGTCCCTGACACCTACATTCAGATGACTGGGTGTCCAGATGCCCAATAGCTGCTGCTCTTCTCTCCCTATGGGACTCCTGGGTAACTCTTTGGAATGTCCCATCATCCATCTGAGCAGGGGACCCAACTCAGATTGAATTTGATTTGGCCAAGATGACATTGCTCACATCTTAGGGTGGTTGGGCCAAGTTCATTATCACCATACTACCTACCTACCTACCTTCCTCCCTCCCTCCCTCCCTCCCTTCCTTTCTTCCTTCCTTCCTTCCTTCCTTCTCCTCCTCTTCTTCTTCTTCTTCTTCTTCTTCTTCTTCTCTCTCTCTCTCTCTCTCTCTCTCTCTCTCTAATTCTCTCTCTCCTCTCTCTCTCTCTCTTCACTTCTCTCTCTTTCATCTTATGGAGCTTTCAAAAATGCTTTCTTAAAGGAATGGAAATATCCATCCAGCTGAGGCTCTGCTGACACACTAGCCTGACCAGGCGTCACAAGTCTTCCTCCAGGTGTCAGTGAGCAAGAGTGGGTAAACTTCTGCCTCTGAGTGGCGTCCACCTCGGAGTGACTGCAGCCTGGACGCTCCCAGATTGTGCCACAGCCTTTTCATTATGGGTGATGTCATGAGCAGAGATGGCAGACGAGGTGTTGGGAGGCTCCTAGGGAACTATAGGCCACCGTTCTTCCCCACTTAGTGAGAACTTTCCCTCCCTCTCTGATTATGGAGAAGACACATTTGCCAAGCTGGGCATTTAGAATTGCAGATGCCAAACTCTCTTAGGAGTGAAATAGAACTTGCAGGGCATTGCAGTGATTACCAATTCTGAGTAAGTGTGTACTCCCTCCTGTGTGTGTGTGTGTATGTGTGTGTGAGTGTGTGTATCTGTGTGTGTATGTGTGTATTTGTGTGTGTGAGTGTGTGTGTATGTCTGTGTGTGTGTGTGTGCGCGCATGCATATTCATCTGTGATCTTCATGCCATGTCTTCTTTAGACAAACTCCACCTTGCTTTTTTTTTTCTTTTTTTGAGACAGGATCTCTGAACTTAGGGCTCACCAAGTCAGCTAGAATGTTTGGCTAGCCAGCAAGCCTCAGGGATCCTCCCCTGTACTGGGATTATAGACAAGTACCACCATGCCTGGTTTTTTGTGTGGCTTCTGGGGATCAAACTCAGGTCCTCACACTTGATTGACAAGTACTTGATTGAGCTGTCTCCCCAGCCACCAAGTTTTTAAATCTGTTAAGAAACTTCTTTAGGTCCCACGATCCTTCCACATATAGGACAAAGAGGGCTAAGTGTGATCATGCTTACAACAATCTACTAGGAACTATATCCTTGGACGAAGGCTTTGGGTGCAGGCCGGTGGTAATGTCTGGTGATGCCCTCCTGTGGGAGTGGAAGCTGAAGCCACATTGTCATTCACAAGAGCTGGTATTGGGGTTCACAAAGGTGAATGACAAGCCTCAGCCTCAGAGCCAACCTTGATGTTGAGGGTATTGAGGCTTTCTGTGGATTTCATAGATGATACTTACCTGGAATCTCTCACAAGGCAGGCTTAATTTAGTCTCTACCATTTTCTTAATAAAAGACAATCTAATCTGAGGAGATTTTTTTTACAATATTTGCTGTGTGTGTGAATTTTAAATAAATATTTATTTTATTGTCTGTAAGTACACTGTGTGTATGCAGCGCCCATGGAGACCAGTTGAGGGCGCTGGATCATCCAGAACTTGAGTTATAGATCAGTGTGAGCCACCACATGGGTGCTGGGAACTAAACCCAGGTCCTCTGCAGGAGCAGCAACTGCTCTTAACCACTGAGCCGTCTTGCCAGCCGTCATGATTGAGTTTTGGAGACAATAGACTAGAGGTCATTCTCGTCCTGGTTCCGAACCTGAAATGGTGTAGGAGATTTTGGCGTGGGTAGCTTCAAAATAAAATTCGACTGAGGTTGTGTTCACTCTGTGCACGGTGATACATGGTCTCTTTATGGCCCCAAAGCCCTCAAGTCTGGTTAATTAATAATAATAGACCAGTGCAAAATGAATTATTCAAAAGCCAGCCCTGTAGTTGTAAGTCTGAGACTACAAGGTCACCTCTGAAAATCAGTTGGCCCCCCTCAGGACCGGGTGTCCATTCTTGGCCCTTACCATAGGGAGAAGAGCATCTTGGTTCTGGATGGCTCAGTACTTGCCATTCTGGTCCTCAAGGGCAAAGCTGTTATTGCATCCTAATGAAGGATGGCTCTGGAGCCAAAGTGCTGACTGGACTTAAGCTTGACACCTCGCCCGTGGGCACAGCCTGTCTGAGTGAGACCAGTGAAGGGGTGAGGGAGCACGGAGGATCCTGGCACCTTTATCCTCCTCGGTCACCCACCTATACTCTTTTATCTTCTCCTGCATTTTGTAAGATGACAGGAATCCCCAAAGGGACTAGTGAGAAGGTGGCTTTATCTTCATCTCTGATGATAAACTCCATCAGACCTAAGTCCAAGTCCTAAATCCTGGGGTCAGAGCTCTCTGGAGGAGTGGGACTTAAGAATATGCAGGTATCTAGAACCCCATCCTTGAAGCCTAGGACATGTCATGGCCTTGACATAATCTGGAAGTCGGTTACAGATACAGCCTGTACACTGGAATAGCATCTGGATCTTAGCCAAACATGAAGTGATATGTCGTATTTCCAAGGTGGTCACTACAGTAGTTGCCAACGTGTGATACAATAGAAGGCTGTCTTCTTACCTCTCAAATAATAGAATCTATGTTCCTACACTTAAATCTGGGAGGTTTGGTGGTGATAAGTATGATTTTGGGTCACTTCCAAGGTTTCTTCAAAACCAGCAATATGGCTCCTGTCTCATGGGATACTCCTTCTGAGCTCCCAGCTGTCAAGCTGTGAGGAAATCCCTTACACAGGTATCCCAGGCAACAACTCCAACTAGGAGTGGCCAGACAAGGAACAAGGAAGCCTTTGAAACAACAACCAGTGCTCAAGTTGAACTCCCTGGGAGACCCTGAGCAAGAACCACCCTCCTGAGGTCCAGCCAACCTGCTCAAATAGTTGTGACATAATTGCTATGACCTTAAGTTTGGGGGAATAATTTCTTATGTATCAGTAGACAGTCATCCTTATTCCTATAGCCAGAAAGTGGTTCAGGAATGGGTATGTGACCCAGAATTGGCCAGTGGGACATGAGGTGAGTCTCTGGGGCTTGCTACTGAGGGCATTTGTTGTCTGGGTCTTTGGGAAAGACAAAAGAAGGGAGTATCCCCGTATCGCTATGGGTGCTATTGCATCTTCCATATGGTACTTTATACCACCCTATTGCTGCCAACCCAAGGATAAAGTCAACTCCAGAAAGCAGCACCAAGAGATGAAAAGAGTTGGGTTTATACATTTTGAGTGTGTGATACAAATATTTTGACCAAGAAAAGGCTATGAGTAGTTTTTGAAATCAGTTTATAGATGGAAAAGAAATTATGATGGTGGTATGTGTTGATACATTCTCCCATTCCCCTCGTGGGGAAGAAAGGGACGCAGACCCACTACTCTGGTAAGTGCACACGGCCCATTCCAAGGTGGGAATGCCCTTGGACTTGACAGCTCAGCCTCAGACTGGGGATAGCACGCTCTAACAATACAGTCAGCAGTCAGATTACAGTGAGTAGTAGATTCTGTCCCCCCCCCCGCCCCCGCCCCGTGTGTACACAAGCAAGCCTGGCACGGTGATAGAGAAGTGTTTTAGAGAGAAAAATACATCGCAGGTGTTAATAACATTGACAAAAGTTGTAGTCAGGCACGTCCAAACGCCTGTCCCTCTTGAAAATGCCTCTCAGCCGTCTCCAAACAGATTCCGGCAAACAGCGACGACAGCCGTTACGAGGTGCTGATGGAGCGGGAAGCCAGGGCCTGCCTGTTGCCCTCAGCTCACAGGCAGATACAGAAATTGGCACACAAGAACAGTGTGGACTGGATCACTAGAGGTGTGGGTGTGGGTGTGGGGAGGATGCGTGGAAGCCGTCTGAGCTGAGTTTCTCAGAACTGAAGGGGTTGCCCAAGCATTGAGTCAGGGACTGAACCGAGAGGCAAAAATAAGCTCCTCTTCTCTTTCCCTTCCACTGTCTGTGAAACTGATGGAGTGATATCTACAAAGCAATCTGCACGTTAGGGGCTGCGCTGTGCCTTCTCCCAGATTTGAACTCTGAGATCCCAATCTCTAGTACCTCAGTATGTGGCTATATTTGTACATGGGTACTTAGTTGATTATATTCATAGTGATCATTGAGTTGATTGGGATGAGCTCTAATCCATACCTGACTTTAAAATTTCTTGAGACATAGTCTAATGTAGCCCAGGTTCATCTCATGCAGCCCAGGTTAGTCTCCCAACTAGCTATGTAGTTGAGAGTGACCTTACCTTGAAGATCCTTCTGCCTCTGCATTCCAAGTGTTAGGATTACAGATGTGTACCACCACACCTGGATTATACAGTGTTGGGGGTCAAATCCAGGGCTTCATGCATGGTAGACAAGAATGGTACTGAGTTATATCCCCAGCCCCTGGTGTATACCTCTTCCCCCAACAACAACAAAAACAAAAACAAAAAAAAAAAACCCCAAAAAGCTTCAGTTGCAGCACATGAGCACACAGCAAGGTGGCGGCCATCTGTAAGCCAGGAGCAGATGTCTCAGAGATCAGTCCTCTGACAACTTGATCTTGAACTTCTGGCCTCTAACGCGCTGATTGAGTCAGCGCCCTCCTGTGGGCACCCGCTGTGCGATTTCCTGTGCCACTTGCCAGAGCCTGCAAGTCCCCCACTGTGGGCTTTGTATATTCGGGTACATTTGGCAGCTTAAAGAGAACGAAGCAAGAGTGGGCTCCCCCCCCCCCGCAAGATTACACAGCACAGAGGATGCCACATTGGCTTGCTTCTCAAAACTCTCAGAAGGGACAATGGTCCAGCTGGGCGGACACCTGGGGGACGATGGGGACCTCGCAGGCTTCTCCGAAGCGCCTGCGGCCTTCCAGCCCCGCGTTCCCATCAGGAAAGAGGTTGTCGCATTGTCTGGCACTCTGGAGGCACACGATTTGCCCACATTATGCCATGAAACTGGGAAGCAGATGCTTCCCCGTAGTAGGATTAGGTTGGCAACCCCCAGATGTTCACAGGCGTCATTGGCAGGGCGGCTGGATCATCTGGAATCTGGCTTGTTTGGGCTCAAAATGCACGCTGTGTCATCAAATCTAGTTCACAGCTATGGAGTTCTTAGGTGATACAGGAACCTGTCTAGGCGATTAGATCTTAGAGCCTTGGATGGAAATGGGGTTTGACACAGTGCTTGGCGCTCTGAATGCAAAACTGTCAAATTCTTGAGTTCTCATTATCAGTCACTTCTTTGGGTTAAGGCATCAAAAGACCTCACGAAATAGCTTATCAAGGGGTCATGTGTATTAAGACATCTTCCGCCATTAACACCTTGTGACGTCATTGGCACTGCTGAATACTTACCTTAGTCCCTGACCAGGGCAACTGTGTTCTGGAAGGATGAAAGTCAGTCGGGAATGGTCCAGAGCCTGGGGGTGGGGAGAGGGGCAGTGCTACACAGAGAGAGGTGTTTTGTGGTGAGAGGCTGATGACATGAAAGGAACAGTCTGCTTGAGATTTCTGAGCCAGCCGGACCACTGGAGCAGAGACATCTTTTGGCCTCACAGTCCAGCTCACTCTGGATGGAGAGCCGGGCTGGTAGGCAAGCATTCAAGTCTGGCTTTGTATCAGAAACTTGGCAACTCCAGCCTGGCCTTGGCTAACCCGGAAGTGCAGGAACAAAACTCAACTAGAACAAAGGCATCTTCCAGCACAGCACAGCACGGGGCGCTGCTGGCTTCCCAGGAGCCCACGGCTATGATTGGCACTCTAGAGGCGGGGCTTCACCCATGCTCTCAGCCAATCAACATGACTCTGACTCCAGGCTCTGATGCCCACCGAAGGATGCTAGCTACTCTGGGTGCAGGGAGAAGATGTGGTCAAGTAACAATGGCTAAGCAGGGAACAGCCTGGGCCTCGGCTCAGGGGGAGAGGGAAACGCTGTCCAGCCATCCAAAGTTCAGACGGCGAGGAGGCTAGGGCTGGCTCAGCAGGGAGATGATGACATCTGGTCATAGTCTGGACACTTGAGCAAAGCTGGGTAGTTGCTATTCATCTGTAGAGAGGCATCGCTGGAGATGTCCGAGGGGCTGCGGCCCCGGATCCAGGCATCTGGATGTAGAAATTGGCCGGAGTAATCAGAGCAGTTGCTCAGACGTGGCCGGTAGAAGCCTGGGTGAGGTCTATACATGTCCTCAGCAGTATACCTCTTCATGAACAGGTACACAGACATCACCCCAGCACTCTACAGTGAAAGAGAAGCAGAGAGGAGAGCTCACTGAAGGGGGGGGGTCTTTTTGTAATGTCCCAGCCTTGTCTTCCTGGGACAAAGCCACGGACCCTCTCTAGTGGGAGGGCCAATGCATGTGTAAACAGGAGTGAGCCCTGGGAACCTCCAGGATAGAAGAGACCCAGGAAAGCCAGGGAGAGGTACATTCTGGGGTAGAGTGGGGTGGGTGGTCCAGGATGCTGTGGGATGCTTCCCTCCTCCCCTCCGGGTAGGGCAGTGCCAATGTGGCACAGGGCAGTATGGGGCAGGTTACCTCCGTTAAAAGGAAGGAGATGGCAGCAAAGGCAAATGACCATCCGTATTTGTAGTTGAAATAGGTCTCTGCATCCTTGGTTCTGTTGAGCATCTCGTCATTGATGCTGGAAATGTACAGTACCAGGCCCACCACAAGAGAGAGGCCTGGATGAGGGAAGGGAAGGGAAGGGTACTCTCAGCCTGGAGGTTCAGAGAGTTTGCCAATATGGTACCCACTGAGAACAAAGCCTTCAATTTGGAGTTCAAAAATGAGCATGAGTTTGCCCCCTGATGACTCTGTCCACACCAGCATCTTCTGGGTAGTGAGCAGGTACAGGTAGACTCTCCCTGTCCAACCACTCTCCTCAGCCAAGACACAAGCCTAGTGAGTGATATGCCTGCCTCTGTCACACACACCCTCCTGGGTATCCTTGTTCTCTGGGCCTGCTCTGGGGTCCAGCTACTATACTGTTCTAAAAAGCATTGCTATGACCCTGGGATGTGAACCGTGAACTACCAAGAGGATTTTTATTAACTTAAGGACAAGGTTCTTCAGCAGAGCCTCTAATCTCTGTCTCCAGCAGGGGGTGGTACATATCTCTCTAGACTCTGCCAGTGTGGCCTGGGGCCTATGCAAACCATCTGGTTACACAGTGAATCCTCTTTGACATTGTCAGCCAGGAGATGTAAGGGAACTTAGTTCAGATCCTGGCCAGCAGTGAATCAGGAAGCAACTGGGGCTCCGAAATCCAACAGCCATTGTGCACATGATTGCTTCAGGCAACTGTTTCATCAATTAGTGAGTGTAATTGAGTCAAGGTATAATTAATTACTCTATGTTAAGCTGTTCATATTTCATTCCATTCATGTTATGAAACTGAGACCTCTCCAAGGATGGATGTTAAAGGGAGACAGGTGTGATTCAAACCTTCCTCTGTACTTAACTCAAGTGTGAGTCACTGCTGTCCCCAAATGTCCCTCTGTTATTATCATGAGACCACTTCATGTATATCAGCTCCATCCTACACTTAGGATCTTGTGATTCACTCACAGGTGGAATCTCAGGCATCCTGATCTCCAACCATCTTGGCTGCTATGGAGTTCACACAAGGAGAAGTGAATAGCTTTGCCTTGAGTTTGTCCCACTGGCTAGGTAGAATACCACCCTACAAATGTTGGGTTGATGATATTGCAGGTGTTATTAGAAGGCTGAAAGACTGGACGGGTGGAGTAGAGGAGAGAATGCACAACAGGTGTTAGATGGGCAGAGGGGTGTGTGTGTGTGTGTGTGTGTGTGTGTGTGTGTGTGTGTGTAAGTAAAGAGAAAGGAAGAATGGTTCTTGGGAGTCAGGTAATGTAACTGTCACCTGACAAAAAGATTATGCTGACAGAGAAATGGGAGAAAGATCCTAAAAGGACTGGGAAGCCAGTTGGCAGTAAGGATGCCTATGCCAGAGAATCATTTTTATTTTATTGTCATTTATCTGTCATCAACCTTTCCATCCATCCACCCACCCATCCATCTACCAACCAACCTATCCATCCATCCATCCATCCATCCATCCATCCATCCATCCATCCATCCATCCATCTGTCCACCCATCCGACCATCCATCCATCCATGTATCCATCCACGTATCCATGTATCCATCCATCCATCCATCCATTCACCACCCATCCATCCATCCATTCACCCACCCATCCTTCCATTCACTTATCCATCCAGCCATTGTATTTATCAATACTTATCAAACCACTCATCTTCTATCTGAGAATCAACTCTTAGACCTCTCTTCTTTAGTCAACCAATTCAGGACACTGAATATCAACACCATGAAAACCAATCCATTATCTTTTAGGGTACAGGTCTCTGTGAGCTCATTGGGGAGAAAGCACCCATTTTATTCATCACATTCCTTTGCCTTCTCATATAGTTCCTGTACTGGCTGGTTTTGTGTGTCAACTTGACACAAGCTGGAGTTATCACATAGAAAGGAGCTTCAGGTGGGTCAGTGTCTCCATGAGATGCAGCTGTAAGGCATTTTCTCAATTAGTGAACAAGGTGGGAGGGCCCATTGTAGGTGGTGCCATCCCTGGGCTGGTAGTCTTGGGTTCTATAAGAGAGCAGGCTGAGCAAGCCAGGGGAAGCAAGCCAGTAAGTAACATCCCTCCATGGCCTCTGCATCAGCTCCTGCTTCCTGACCTGCTTGAGTTCCAGTCCTGACTTCCTTTGGTGATCACCAACAATGCGGAAAGTGTAAGCTGAATAAATCCTTTCCTCCCCAACTTGCTTTTTGGTCATAATGTTTTGTGCAGGAGTAGAAACCCTGACTAAGACAGTTCCCATGTGTAAACTTACCATGATTCATGCTTGCATTCCCTAGGCTGATAGCTCTCAAATCTTTGTGATTTAGGTGATTCTATGAGCCCCAGACTATGATGTCTGGCAGCCGTCTAGATACCTCTTCCTTTATGTTCCAATGGAAGAATCAAACTCTGTATCCCACACTGATCCTACAACCTTCGTTCAAAGCTGTTTCTCTGTATGGTCCTGAATCATGGATGTAACATCCACTCAATGTGCAAGCAAACAAACAGTTCCCATCCTCAATGCCTCCCTTGAGAACCTGGTCCTACTGACTTTACCTTGTGAATGGCACATGAACCCTCCCACTTTCTGCAGCAGGGTTCATGTGTCATTCAGTGTCAACCCAGTTTGTGCCATATTACCTGTCTCCTGTACTTCCGGTAGCTGGGGGATTGCCCAGGTTCCTTGGCTCCTGTATCTCTTCTCTTCCTCTGTTCTTAACAGAAAGTGTTCTAACATCCAAATATGATGTCATTCCTTGGCTCTAATTCTTCTGAAGGCTTCTCATAAAGTTCCGGATCTTAAGCCAGTTCAGGTTCCGCTATAATTTCACTTCTCAACACGATTCCTCAGCCACCAGAGACTCCATGAGAGTTTCCCACACTTGATGCCATTTCTTCTCTCTCCCATGACACTGACCTTTCTATCGTCAGTGATGCCAGCATACAGAACACAGTCTGATAGACATCGCAGCTGACTGACTAAATGACTGATTGGCTGAGTGAGTGAGTGAATGAATGAATAAAGTACAGCCTGGTGATTGTCCATGAAGATATGTCTACGCTGAAGGGGTCTGGTGAGCTCAGAAAACAGGGTATGGTTAGATCGTGAAAGCAAGGGGTCTCTGGGGATAGCTGAGGATTAGGGATAAAGGAACCTGTATCTCAAAGGTGGATGCTTTTATTTTCCACTGCCATATCCAAGGATGTTGGTCCTTTCAGACACAGGAATGAATGCTCACCAGCTGGAGCTAGAGAAGTGTGATGGTGTGTGTTGTGAGGACAGTTAGAACATCCCAGCTCTGCCCAGGGTGAACCCATCAGGTCACTCAAACTTTGAAGTCTCATGTGATTTTTCTGGACTGTCCCATGAGCGGGTCTAAGGACATTGGGAGTCTCCTTCTACCCTGACTCAGTTCTGCCTAGGTCACTGGCTCAATGCATTCTACGTCCAGTGTTGGCTCACAGTCGTGAGTGGGATTTCCTGAAGAAGAATTGCTCAGGAGCTAAAAAAAAAAAAATCAAAAGTCCAGGGTGTATGGAGACAGAATAACACAACGTACCGGAGAGGATAAAGAAGATGCCAGAGACAAAGGCCAGTATGGTCCGGTGGGGACGGATGTGTCCGATGTTACTCAGGATGAACCCGATGAACATGAAGAAGAGGCTGACCAGTGGGAATGGCGTGGCCGAGCGAATCATTTCTAATGGAGAGGGCAGAGGGACAGCTTGTCAGGCTACAGTGACCTTCCTACTCTCTGTCTCATTCCAAGAAGTATGTTCCCTCAGTGTCTACCAACGGGTGCTCAAAGCCCTAGTCCCACATGAGTGACCTAAGCGTCTCCCAGTGCTGGCAGGGTTTTTGTTTCCAAGGCAGGTCTGACTTCAACTGCCAGCATATTCAGAGGTTTGTCTCCCCTTCAGGCATAAGCTCTGCTCCCAGGAATCTACACACCCTGCCTATAGGAGAGCTGTGAGGTGCCTGGTCACATCATCCTGCCTCATCTTCAAGACACACCCACCATTTCCAAGGGTACGTAAAGGGCATGCTCTGAGTGTCACAGGGGACTGGCACTGGCCTCTAGTGGGGGTTCTACTGCATAATAAAGAATTTGCTCTTTGTCCCAGGTTTTTGGGAGGTAACCTAAATCCTCAGAATTTCCCGTAGGGTGTGGGTGTCCTGAGAGCACCCGGGGTTTTTATGCCAACAGGTCACTCAGGGAAGACAACCACACCAATTAGAAAATTGGGGTCTGGGGCCATGTGGCATAAGCTGGACCTCTGAGAAGGGAAGGGGGTGGACACTGAGTTTAGTCATTCACACTGTAGTAGATATCAACCATTATTTAGAGTCAACTTCAAGTCTGAGGGACAGGTATGTTGGTTATAGGCACATCCAGTAGTGAAATGAACTATTTTGCCTAACAGATGTATTCACAAACATTTGTATTCAGAGGGTCCTGGAAGCTACTCTCCTAAGAGACCAGGGGCGTGGATCGCATTGTGACATTGCAAGTTCATGCTGAGTCTCAGAAGCCACTCTGATGAGGTTAAGGCCATAAAGTCAGTCTTGCCACAGTCCAGAGAGACTGCTTCAGTCTGGGGGTGAGTTCTCCTCCACTTCCGGGGGTCAGAGACACAGGAGCACCAGCAATCTATCTTCACCCCAGGAAAACAAACGAGCGGGCAAGCTCCAGTGAGCCACCCTAGTGCAACCACCTAAGGCCAAGGGCATGAGCTCTTGAGAAGATTCAGGATGTCTGCCTCTTCGCTTTGTCTGGCTTTCTCTGTCCCATTAGTGGCTCAGGTTAGAATGTTCTAGACACTTACTTAGAACATTGACGGTGGATTCTGACGTCATCTGGGAGTTCATGGGCATCACATACTCTATGGTGAAACAGCGTCCTCGCTCCTCACCTGTGGAGATAAGAAATGATTGCCATTCCCAGGTCCTGTTCCATCGTGGATTTGAAGTTAGTACACTCCAAATGTTTCCACTATCTTTGAGCCTGTGTCTCTGTACTTGGACTGGATAAAATCTCGAGGTAAGTTTTCATCCCTGGATGGTGGCCCACAGCAGAAGTGGGGAACATGTCTTGATGTCTCTCTTTCTAGAGTAAGGACTAAAGCATGGGAAGAGCTCATCACTGTGAACTCTATGCCAGCAAACAGCTGGTGCCGCCTGTTGCTTTAGACTGATGACGGGGCATGGCTGTCTCAGAAGCACGAGTGTAGATTCTGTGCACTAACCTTCCACAGCCTTGTCCATCAGACCCTGGTGGCCTCAAGACTCTGCTTCAGGTTAAGCAGAGACAGATGCCACAGCATCTGGAGCAGTGGGAGGTGACGTCAGAGTTGGATGCTGTTCCTAAAGCAGGCTCTACAAAATGACACAAGGTAGCCCTGCTGGAGCCGGGGGTGGCCTTTCTGCTATACCCAATTCAACCTCTACCCTATCCATCAGAGCCCTAGCACCAAGATGGGAGAAAAGGCTGGGGAAACAAACTGCATCTCTTCTCAATGTACACACAGGTTCCAGGACCCCACAAAAGTAACTTAAGGACCATATTGTGGCTATGCTGGCCAGAACAGCTTTCATGATATTCTTGTATAGGGTGGAACCAGGCTGTGATAAAGGCCTTGAAGACAGGGCAGCAATTTCCTGTTCCTTAGACTTGCGGCTGTCAGTGAGGCAGAAGTCTAGATGTGTTTAAAGCTGCCAGAATCTTAACCTCCGCCGTTTGCAAAGTGGCAATAATAAGCCTGCCTTGCGGTTTCCCAGGGAAGATTGTGTGCGATCAATAACTTGAGGAGCTAATGAAAGGTCTGCAACGAGTGATTCAGATCTGTGAGGTGTCTGTCATCCAGCGCTGGGAGGCAGAGTGTGGGGAAGCCAGGCTTGCATGGACCTTTTAGGAGGAAAGCAAGCTCTGCGGCCTGAGAGAGCTTGCTCAAGAGGACACTGTGAATTGGGGTCTGAGTTTGGGTCTGTGGTCTGCTGGCTGCTTGCACCACTGCCCAGAGGCAGTGGAGATTGTCTGTGGTGAAGTGTCTACTGGCACCTCCTGGGTGTCTCTAAGTCGGGAGAGACCCCCTGCTTGGGGGCAGGCGTTCCCCAGAACAGGACTGTCTGTCCTTACCAGCGAGGAAGCAGACCCGCCAGAGGCCCGAGTGCAGGGACATCTTGACCTCCGTGCTCTGGTTCTGGGGAAGGATTATGCCTTCCTCTAGGTAGAGCCAATAGTCCGTGCTGACTGCAATGCCCAGCAGGCCCAGGCCGCAGACGGCGAAGACACTGCTCAGCAGGGTCAGGGCTTTCCTCCCACAGGCGCTCATCTTCCTGGATGGTGACTGGGCAGCAGTGCTGTCTTACCCAGGGCAGGATGGGCTGTGGGGAAGAGAGAGAGAGTGTGTGTGTGTGTGAGCAGGAGGTGGGGAGCTGAAGCCAGTCTGCTCTGGGACAGGGGATGAATTAGGGCAGCTAGGCCACTAGTGTCAGGACCATCTCCACTTTGCTCTTCAGAAACTCACAGATTTTTCTTAAGGATGCACATTATTGTATCTATTCCCTTGTCTTCTGAGTTTCCCTTAATACACATGACCATTCATCTACCCACCTATCCACCCACTTACGCATCATTGATCCATTTATCCATCCATCCATCCATCCATCCATCCATCCATCCATCCCACACAGTTTTCTGTCCATCTGCCTACCCACCCAGGCATCCTTGCATCCACACATCCATGCTTCTATACATCTACTCATTTGTCCACCCATTCATCCATCCATCCATCCATCCATCCATCCACCCACCCAGATTAGATTTGAGCCACTGTGGAAACACACCTCCCGGTATGCTGTATGGATGTCTCCAGAAAGATTTAACTTGGCTTTACACACTCTCCCTCAAGTTGCTTTTGCCACACATTTTGTTACAGAAATGGAAAAAGTTACTGATGTGCTGAGAAATCTCAGAGTGTGACCTGAGCCCAGAAGGCAGGCAGAGCCACCTTCATAAAAGATGTAAGACTAGGGTGAAAAGGGAAGGGGTTGGACGCATAGCAGCTCTGCCCCAAGGTTCCCATGGTGTGGGTGACTTTAAGTCCACCAGGCACGGGACCCTACCCAGGGACGATGTCATGCCTTGGCTGAGATCTAAGCAAAGGTGGCTGCCAAGACATCTGAAAAGCGTTGGAAACCAGGTTTGGCTGTGAAGTTGAGCGGTGACATTAGTGCTCTTTGCCTGGGAGAGGGGTCACAGCAGCATCCGGACCCTAGCAGCTGACCATGGGAGAGCCGGGAGAGCCACGGTATGGGCTACGTGCTGGTGCTCTGGAGGAATGTGAAGTCTGCAAGGCGGCAGAGCGTGGACTGGGAAGACTGTGCAAGCCCGCCCGTATTGACTTTGACAAGGAAGAAGAAAGTGAAATGTCAAGCCATTCTCTCCGCAATGCAGTGGGGTTTAGAGCAGTAAGTCTATGGAATGTTCTAGGGGGAAAGGCATCAGGAGGCCCTGTATCTTGGTTTGGAAGAATTGCACTGCGTGACAACCACTTCCATTTCACTTACTCCAAATTTCCACAGACTTATCTGGCCACAAAATGAGGGATCTGGGAAACCCTCTTTGGGATCCATGTCGCTCGTCAAGAAGAATAAGACTTGTTCTGCCTCCCCTCCCTCCTCACCGAATTGCTGGGGGATTAACTGCCACGGTGGACGGGACTGTAGTTTGTAAAAGGCAAAGCTGGACCTGGTGTAGGGTGTTATTATTCAGTAACAATGCAATAAAGCCTCACTTTTCTCAGAGCAGACAGATCAGGGCGTCTGAAATATGACAGCTATCGCCGAACCAAAGCTGAGCAGCCAATTTTAATGTTAAGCTTGGCAGAGATGAGAAAGATTTGGGTCTTAGAGATTTGGAAAGATGAAAGTGGAGAGGAGATTGGATCGGAATCAGTAAAGCAAAGCATAAAAGAAGAGGCTGAAGGTGACCTTGCCTGCGGACTCTACAGGAGCAGGCCCTAAAGTCTGGAGTCTCCTCAGGTAAACCCCAAGAGTCTCCTCCCTTTCTGGAGAACAGGGCAACTGTACACCAATTGCAAACGTATTTATGTGCTTATCGTGGCATTATATTTATTTATAAAATACTAACTGTCAATTATAGCACAAAGCCCTCAACAAACCTTCACAGTAGCCCCACGAGGAAGTAATTAACATTAATTCCATTCCACAGATGGGGAAACTGAGGCTCGGAGGCATCAAACAGCCCACAGGATAGCCTAGGAGGCAGACTGGATTGAAACCAGGTCTAACTCCAAATTCTGTGCCCCGACTGTATGGTTTTCTACTGGGGAAATGAATGGGTCTGAGGAGTGTTGGGATGGCAGAGAAAGGGGAAAAGAGGTGTTCAGGAATCTAGGAATGCAGAAGACATGGGTCTATAGGAAATAGTTTGAGTGACCAAGTATTACAGAAGACTAGAGTAACATGCCTTGGGGCTTTCTATGGGGCATCTCTGGGGTACAGCTCTGGTATCATTTCCATGGACCACAGTGACTCAGCACTTCTGATTCCAAAAACCACGTTGTAAGCAAGGAGACTAATATTTCCCTCTTCCCATATGCCTGCCAATCAGATTCCAGAAGGTGGAGGGGCCTGAGATGTCCCAGTCTGCTAATTCCGAGGAACAAAAGTATAAAATATCAATATATAGACAGATCTTTTATGGGCGTTCCTGGGTTCAAAGTCAGCCTCTGGGGTTTGTTCCATAAACGTGTTCCTCATCTCACCATCTCGCTTGCCCCGAGTCTGTGCTTCTGATGTCTGCTTCTCCGTCTCCTGACTCTCAGCCCTCTATAGTCAGACCATTTTCACAAGGTTAAGCTTCTGCTATAAACACATAGTCTTTGTTTGTTGAACATTCTAAGGTAAACATCTCTTACATGGTAGCAACTTATAGAAATTACCTCTCCCATCAGGAAAATTTCACAGACTTACGAGATGCTTTGGGTAATAAGGTTATGTGTGTTTTATGTTCTTTATACATTTCTGCGCTCTACATAGCTTCTAAAAGAACACATTATTTCTATAGCCAGAGAAGAACATGAAATTAAAGATTAGAGACATCAGTTCTCCGGCCACTGCTGTCAGAAAACTGAGGGGTGCTGGCTCACTGCTGTGCTGAGGGTACCATGATGCAGTGTCATCCTTTGGAAACTGGGGTCCTGGAGCATGGTGGGTCTGCACAGTTTATGATTACCGGTGCCATTACCTCTAAGTATTAGCTTGTTAATGATAAGGAATTAACGACCACTAATTATCATCCATGACTAGCAATTAGAGAGAAATGTCTTGCAGAGATTAAATCACTAATGGTACATTTCCCTGCCCAAACCATGAAGGACTCTAGGATGGAATGCACAGGGACTCAGGGGTAGGTGAGGTAGTAAGTATGCAGGACTGTGGGGGAAAAGGATGGGGTCAATTGGAGAACAGCGGAAAGCCAATCAAATGAAGACACCCAGGGCCAATGCCCAGTTGGTTCAGAGGAACCCCAGTAGAGCTTCAGTGAAGAGTTTGGGAAGTAGGGACTGTAGAGAAGGCTTCGGAGCTGGCTATAGCTGCTCCTTTGAGCTGGTCCACTCACTCAGCACCGCTGTGGTCAGCAGCCAGCAGAATAAAGAAACCAGAGGGAAGTCTCATGGGTCCTGATCCCTTGTCTGCTTTCTACTAGAATGCCCCCATTACTTTCCAGGGGAGTTAAAAACTGATCACAGGGGCTAGAGAGATGGCTCAGCATTAAAAAAATACTTACGTTCTTGTGGAGGACCTGGGCTCTGTTCCCAGCACTCACATGGGGACTCACAACAATCTGTAACTCCAGGTTTAGGGGATCCACTATCTTCTGGCCTCTGCAGGCATCAGGCATACACGTGGTGCACATACATACAAGGAAACCACTCATTCACATAAAATAGAAATAAAATCTTTTTTAATGGTCACAAATTATTTGTTATTCTTTGAACTCACAGAGATCCACCTGCCTGTCTCCTGAGTGCTGGGATTAAAGGTGTGCACCACCAATGCTGGGATTGAAGGTGTGCACCACTACCACCTGGCTAATTATTTGCATTGAAATGTGGGATCTGCTTCTTTCCCTTAAAACTAGACATGTGTGTGACTGTTCTGATTAGGAAAGCACACAGGAATGATGCTGTGGGCCTTTTGGGGCTATGAAAAGATACTGGGTTTTCTCCGGAGCTGCATCAGGGAAATTAGCACTCCTGTGTGATGACCAACCTGAGGCCACCACGCTTTAGAGTGGGGTTTCTCAACCTACTGACCTTTGGGGAGGGGAGATTATTTGTTGTGAGGGCAAGTCATAAATACTGTAGGATGCTTAGGAACAGCCTTATCCTTCTGTCACCAGACGCCAGTGGTACCGGAGTCCTGACTGATGAAAATGTTTCTTTATAGAAAAAAAAAATAATACCCTACCTCAATGATACCCACTTCCAGACTAGTACAGGTGCTGTGACTGACACTGGGCTGAGCTTCACACTAGCATGTGCTATCTAACAACTATCAGCCCTCCTGTCTCCTCTCTCACTTCCACACCAGCCAGCTGAGTAGATGTTAGGTCTTTATCCTATAAAGAGTTAAACTGCTCTGGGTGATGATATAGGGTGTCTGCATGGTGGAGAAAGAAGCCTCTCTGAAGACCCAGATGAAGAATATCCAAATGTATACGGGGTGCTGAGTATGAAGCTCAGAAGGGACCGTGTCTCCTGAAACCTAGAGACCGCAGCACCCTCCCATGCAGCTCTCTCCAAACGTCCTCCATCTTGGATGGCTTCTGGCTGAGGAACTGCCAAGTAGCTGGTTCTCCCTGGAGCTTCTACCAATCGCTCTCTCTCTCTCTCTCTCTCTCTCTCTCTCTCTCTCTCTCTCTCTCTCTCTCTCTCTCTCTCCTCTCCTCTCCTCTCCTCTCTCTCTGTGTTGTATTGCTGACGCTCTTGTTAGGTGTTGAGAATTGCTGGGTAAGGATGTACTGTCCTTCAACAAAGAAGGACCCAAGGAGCATGCTTTCCGAATTTTAACACTTTATTCTACGACTGAGCCACGGCCGGCTTGTGTGCCAGGAATTAGTGCTACGGAGCGGAGAATACAGAGCCCCGGCAGACTCCATCATACAGTGCTCCTAAGCTAATGGAGTGGAGGTTGGTGTTTATTAAAACCTCTCCTGCCCTTGGTTTGGAAAGAGGTAGTTAACCGATGGGTTTCCACAGAGAGGAAGAGGCATCGTGGGCAAGCAGCCAGGGCTGATGCCCATTGCCCGTAGATGTCCAGCTGGGGTCAAATGACCAAATGACCTTGCTGAAGGTCCAACAGGAAGCCTTGTGATGGGTCTTCACGGTGACCTGATGGGATTTGGAATCAGGGGCTCAGACCTCTCGGCACGTCTGGGAGGGCGTTTCCAGAGAGGCTCAGTTGAGGAGTGATGTGGGCATTACTGTCCTAAGGGCTGGGCTCCCGGACGCAATAAGAGGACAAGGAGAAAGAGAACAGTAGAGTCCTACTCGCTGCTGAATCTTTGCTGCTACCACAGACTGTGCCCCACACTGAGTTAAAATAAACCCACCCTCCCTTTGGGCATTTTGTCACAACAGTGAAAAAGGTTTAACTAATGCACATCACTGTGTGCCTCTGCAGAATTTCTCTGTGCAGCTTAAAATTTTCTACGCATTAGAAATTGGGACCACATTACACACACCTCATGTACACACAGTGTAGCTTGACGTTGTTTTACTTAACATTATCAACATTTTGCATATTTTAATAGCCTCAGAATGCATATTCTCTGATTTGCCTATGCTCGAAGCGAGATAGTCGTTTTCCCTACTGCAGAATGATTATTTTAAAATCTGTCCTTATTACAAAAATCAATGAATAAATTTACTTATCTCTAAATATCAAGGGGACATTTGCAAGTATTTCTTCAAGACAAATTCTCACAAGTGGGATTTTTGGAAGGAAAGAAACCCTTAGCAATCTTAAAAGTACCATCGGGCCTACCCTGAAAGCTTCCAAAGGCCCTGCTACCCAAGGCACAGCAGAGACCTTGCTGTTAGAGGCCTCCACATGTCCCCAGAGTGAAAAGTCCTCTCCTGGATGGCTCAACCCAGAACTTGGCCTCTGAACTCTGCTCAGCTGATGCTGTCTGGTGCATTGACTGGATATGTCAGAGTAAGGATTCTACACTACCCTAGATGATCTGGGAAATTTCTAGGCTTCCCATGTTAACAAGAAACATATCTTCCATCCGTTCTAATACATTATCCAAATGTCCAGGTGTTGAAGGCGGAGTCCTCTGGACGGTGCAGAACTTTTAAGAGGTGGAACCTAGAGAGGTCTTTAGGTGATTGGGTTGTGGTCCTGAAGGGGATATGGGACCTCAGTCTCCTCTTTCCCTTTCTCTGAGAAGAGCTGCATACTCTACCATGATATGTTGCTTCACCACAGGCCCAGAGTAATGAAGACAAACATTTGTGGACCGAAATCTGCAGAACTATAGGCCAAAATAACTGTTTCTAAGGAGAAAGGGTTGACCAACTTTGGTATTTATAAGAGTGACAGAAAACTGACAGACATGATCAATCGCTTGGTCAATATTCCTGGCTTAGCAATCATAAAAGTAGCATCAGAACTACTTTGATCAATATACTTTCTAGGATATCACCACCTGTGGGATAGACAGACACAGGTATCCAAGTCAATCAGTTGGAAAAAAGAAGAATTACAAACAATCCAGCTAGGCATGGTGGCTCATGTCTAAAGTCCTAGCACTTGGGAAGATGAGGCAGGAGGATTGGTGTGAATTTGATGCTACCCTGTGAATTCCAGGCTATCCTGGGCTACAGTATGAGACCCTGTATTAAAACCAAACCTATTTAAAACAAGACAATCTATGGGTTGATCTAAGTGGTTTGATGCAAAAATAACCACATAGGAATAGCAACCAAATAGAAAAGATAATAATACATAGAAAACTACTGTCTATGTAGCAACAGAATAGTAAAGTGTTGGAACTAAACTGTAGGTTTTGTGCTGGTGCTATACAGGGCAGGCCCAATGCATATACTAACTTGTTTCTCTATTGCTGTGGTAAATTCTATGATCAGTAGCAACTTGGTGGGAAAGGGGTTTATTTCAACTTACAACTCTCTCGGGACACACTTCATCACGGAGGAAAGTTGGGTTGGAACTCAAGGCAGGAACCTGGAGGCAGGAGCTGATGCAGAGGCCATGGAGGGATGCTGCTTACTGGCTTGCTCCCCATGGCTTGCTCAGCCTGCTTTCTTACAGCATCCAGGACCACCTGCCCAGGAGTGGTACTATCCACAGTGGCCTTGGCTCTTCCACATCCATCATTAATCAAGAAAGATTTGTGTCAAGTTGACAAGAATTGACCAGCACAGTAAGGCCCATGTGTGAGCATAAGCCCTTGAGTTTGAGTCTCCAGACCCCACATAAAGCCAGATGTGCTCACACATCTGTAGTCTCAGAATTCCTATTGTAAGAAAGGAAGCAAATGCAAAAGAGTTCCCAGAAAGCCTGCTGGTCAGGTAGCCTGTGTACCCAGCAGTAATGAGATCCTGTAGCAAACAGGGTAGAGGGGAGGATTGATCCCAGAGGCCCTCTGTCATGTGAATACCCATGCTCATATACACACACACACACACACACACACACACACACACACACACTTTATTGACGAATATAAACAATATTGATAAATAGAATACTTTATATAGAAAAAATATTTCATAAAAAGTCTCCCCCTAAACTAATTATGGATTCAATGTAATGAACTGTTTTTATTTTTATTATTACTTTAAAATGTACTTATTTTTCTTTTATGGGTATGAATGTATGCATGTGTGCCACATATGCGCTGTATCTGCAGAGGCCAGAAGGGGGTCACAGGTGGTTGTGAGCTGCCACTGGGTGTTAGGACCTGAGCCTGAGTCCTCTTCAAGAATGGCAGGTGCTCTTAACCACTAAGCCGTGTCTCCAGCCCCTACAGGGAATTCTTCAGATGTCATGACTCTGGGCATGAGGGAAAATGCTTGCAAATAGCCAGGGATTTATTTTAGGGGTGAGGACTCATGAGTAGGGAATACCAGGCAATTATCCTCATGACAGAGGTACCATAATGAAAACAGTTTGATTCTGATGAGGGAGACAACATCAATGGAAATTTCAAAAGCTATTTTTAGCTGTGATTAAGTAACTTGTTAAAAATAGACATTTCTGGCTATGAATAACTAGCCTATATTAGGCAAATCCTCCTGCTGAAAATAACTAGAAGAGTTGGGTTAAATATAAAAATAAAATAAAACAAAATAAGTTTGGAGACGTTTGATAGGAATCAAGAAAACCAGTATTTCTGAGGTCAAAGGGTAAAGACAAAGGAGATGCCCTGAGATGGGCAGGGCACTGTGTGCAGTTTTCCCTTCAAGTGAAGCATCTGTCAGATCACAAGAACTGTGAGACTGAGAGGCTGAGTCCAGGGCTGTACAGGTCTTTCTGTTGCCTTTTCGTATTGTGGGATCAAAACGAGAACTCTGCTCAGCTCACCAAGGAGGACAGGCCTAAGAAATAGCTCAGACTTTCCAACTTGGGACCTGGGAAGGAATGGATCTGCCTCTGTAAAGATTGAAAACCATCTTCAAACCATCCCATCCATGACTGGATGCAGGTGGTCCTGTGATGGATGTCAACAAGATACAATTGTTTTCCTACGGATGCCCAGCTCTCAATGGAAAGTTAGCAGACTCACCCGGAGGCAGGGCTGAGACCAATGTCAGATACTGAAATGACGGAAGACAGAATCTTACATGATAATACTTCATGTTTAAACCAAATATTCATCAACGTGGACTGTTGTACCCAGCTCAGATCTCCCCAGGCATCGAAGGCAAAACAGGAATATCCTTAGACAAACAAAACCAGGAAATGTGTTATCCAATAATTTATATAAAAGAAATGCCAAATGAATCAGTTTATATGTGTGTGTATGAATGTTCACATGCGTGTGTATATATATGTGTATGTACATATCAAGGTGCAGAGGTCAGAGGTCAACCTTGGGTGTCATTTATATGAAGCTTTGTTTCTGAGGCAGCACCCACTTTTGTCTCTGTCTGTGAAAACTGTGTGGCTCTTTCATTTGAGCCATACATTTAATGCTCACTCCTGTCCCCAGCGACACACAGTGAGTTATTAGACAAACACATCTGCCCCTGGAGTTTCCCGTTTTAATGGAGGGCTCCCAACACCACCATCCTTGAAGTATTGGCACAGACCTTCCTTTTGGACTACTAAGTCTCAGCTTAGCCACAGGGCACATCAGGGAGTCCGGCTGGCACGAGAGACCCAGCAGTCCTCCAAGCTTCAGACCCATGAGAAGAGCCACCACCCTGATTTCCGAGACAAAAGCAATGGATTTTTTTTTTTAAATCTTACAGCTGTTTCAGAAAAGCCCAACACCCTTCAAGGGAAGCGACATCACACAACGATCTCCCTTCTTTAAATTAAACATGGTGGCGGCAACTGCAAGCTCCATTATTCAGCGGCCTGAAGTCTTAATTGTCGCCAATTAGAAGCCAGCTCCCGTGAACTTGCCGGCTCACACCTCCAGCCACGCAGAGCAGCCTCGAGCACACACTTCCCCCGTGACTACAGGGTATGAGAAAAGCCAGTGAGAAATGGAAAACAATTTTTGTACCCGGCAACTTAATAGATGTAGACAGGAAAATGTGCAGACTTGATCTAATTCTAGTGACAACAAACATCCATCAGATCCAGGCGGCCATTGCCGGCTGAGACGGCCAGGCCACACTGTACACCCTTCCTCGGAACCCCAGTGGTAGGCTTGCAATCCTCTCTGCTCTGCAGTCCTGCCTCCCACCAGCTGATGTTTATTGGACCAGGACTCGTGCCAAGCACGGTTGCGAGCGATTTGCACATATTAACTCTCTGAACCCTCCAGTAACCCTTTGTTGTACAAAGAGATGAAGATGATGGTACGTCACAGGCTGTTCAGAGTTATAGGAGCTAACATGCACGGTCCAGGTCAATGAGAGACCTTGTCTCAAAACCAAGGGGGACAGTACCTGAGAAAGGACACCTGGGGTTGACCTCTGACCTCCACATGAGCATTCACACACACATGCACACACACCTAAAGATATGTGCATCTGCATGCATACAAATACACACACATATACATGTACACATATACATGCACATGCAGAGTATTACAATTCTAGCTCACCAATATAACTATATAGGTATCGTTTAGAGTCTTTTTATTATTATCAGGAGAGAAAATAGGCAGGAATACTGTTCTTTTGTAATTATCTACATAATTACTTCTGGTATATTTAAAATTACTTTAATTTTAATATTCTTCTCTAGCTTCATTTGCTTTGAGCGTCTTGGAAGGAGAGGGTCAGGTAGTTCTTCTAACAGTAATGCTCTCTTTCTGTTTAGCTGGATTATTTTTACCTTACTGCTAGCTTCAGTTCCTACAGGTACTTTTGCTGGCTCTGAGATTCTTAGTGGTGGCACTCCCCACTCCATCTTCCAGCCTTGCAAAGAAGTGTCTTTGCTGCTTTCTCCACTCGGGGTGTCTGAGGTGTGTAGCAGGGTGAAAATACCTCTTATGGTCCCCCCTCCCCGTTGTTTCCACAATGCTCTTTTTTTCTCTTAAAGATGTATTTTTATGTGCATTGGTGTTCTGTCTGTGTGAGGGTGTCAGATCTCTTGGAGTTACAGACAGTGTGAGCACTGGGAGTTGAACCTGGGTCCTCCTAGAGAAGCCAGTGCTCTTAACTGCTGAGCTGTCTCTCTAGCCCCATCATGTCGCCCTTTTTTGTCTTTGCTTGTGTTGACTCTGGATGCGGTTGCATGATCCACATCCATGATGGTTATTTCCATCCTGCTTGTAGGTGCAGAGGTTGCGAAGTCCCTGAGCAGCTAAAGTGTGTGTGTGTGACCTAGGATTTGAAACCAGCTCTGTGGTCCCACCAGCATTTGGGTTCTGCTGACCTCTCTTCACCCCAGCCTGGCTCCTGAAGGGCTCCAGAGGCTGGGTGCCATGTTCCACTTGGGTCCCCAGCTTGTGAACACTCTCCTGAAAGGCAGAGATTGCCCACTGACAAGCAGAAACTTTGACCCAGTTTTCCTCACCATGGTCAGCGTCTTGCCTGGTGTAAAAGTGCTGATGGCTTCGTTTTTTTCCCCTTAGGCTGAGTGTCACTTGGGTGATAGGGCAAGCAGATGCTTTCCTTAAAAAACAGTGATTGTAAAAGAAGAAAAGGAGGAGAGAGGGCAGAAGAGGAAGGAGAGAGGAAGAGGAGACAGGGGAAATGCACATGGGTGGAGGGAGGAAGGGCAGAAGGAAGAGGAGATGGAGGAGGAAGAGAGAGGAGAGAGGGACAAGGAGGATGATGGGGGAAGAACAGGATGAGGGGAATAAAGGAAGGTGGGGAGGAGGAGGAGGGGAGGAGGAGGAGGAGGAGGAGGAGGAGGAGGAGGAGGAGGAGGAGGAGGCTGTTGAATGTCCCTGCTGGGTAGGAAGCTGTTCTTGATTACTCTCAGACCTCCCTTGATGATTAGAGTCAATATTTGTGTCTTAAGATAAATCAATCTCTCTCTCTCTCTCTCTCTCTCTCTCTCTCTCTCTCTCTCTCTCTCTCTCTCTCTCTCTCTCACACACACACACACACACACACACACACACACAGTCTGTGCCAGTTTCTCTTTCTGGGGAGATAGCAGGGAGTCCTGAGAAGGGAAACCAGCCTGGTCTGGCTTTAGAGACACTCCCAGATCAACCTGGTGTCCTCCTGAAAGCAAGGTTTTGTGTGTGTGTGTGTGTGTGTGTGTGTGTGTGTGTGTGTGTGTGTGTGTGTGTGCTGCAGAAAGACTCTCCAGACTCTCCAGACAATCAAGTGTGGCCTTACCTGCTACAAAGCATGGCCACACAGCTATAAATACCTCCTCCAGCATGGCTTTTCTGCCTCCAGCCTACTTTACTATAAATCAGTGTGCTTCGGTATGTAGGACACATGGCCGAGCCCCCCTTCTCTCCACTCTCTGCATCCCCACCTTCTCCCACATGCTCCTGCTTTCCTCCACAGGGTTCGAGTGTCAAATAGAAATGCTGCACGGGTTTCCAGGAACAACTCTCAGACTCAGTTTCCAGTCCCCCGAGGGCTGGTAAAAATAGGAAACTGATGTTCCAGCCCCTCAGGCTCAGAACCTGGAGAGATGAACAGGAATAGAAAAAGCTTGCAGAAGATGCTGGGTCTCTCTGAGGAGTGAGTTCTTGACTTGATTTTTCTTTCCTTTCCCCATCCCTGCAACTTAAGATAAAAACATGTCTGAGTAAACCTGGGGCCTCCCGGTGCCCGGTCTGGAGCATGTCCCCATGACAGAGAAGCCCAAGGCCACAATGGGGTAAGACAGATCCGTTGACTCCCATAGTTCTGGAAGACGGCCCCACCTTGCCTGTGACCCACCTCCCCAGTCCGTGTCCTTGGCAGGTGCTTTACATCTCTTGATGTAGCCAGTTGCTTAAAGTCATTGAAAAGAAATCATTATCTCTCCTGACTGGGTGACAATGCCTGGGGAGGGAATGTAGAACCCAGACAGGGGAAGTGTTCACAGCTCACTGGGCTCCTGGGTGACTCCTGATGACAAGGTGGGGGAAGGCAGGAGACTGCCCTCTTCCTCAGCTGACAACACCATCTCACAGGCCCCAGAGCCTCTGGGCATCGGAGAGAATTGGTCTGGAAGGGTCTGCACGAAGGCAGGCGAGCGTGAAACTCTCCCTCATGCCCCAGCCCCAGGATGGCCGTCTGGCTCCTACTTCTGTCCTAGCTGGGCCCCTCAGGCATCTTGCTCAACCTCTCCATCTCATTGATGATTCAGGTCCGACTCTCTGCACAGAGTCCGTATGTATGAGATGCTCTTGGCAAATGGCAACCTTCACTCCTGCATCGGGAGAGGGTATTGATGTTGACCCTTAAGGCAGTGGAACAAGAAGGATGGGTACAGACAGCTATCCAACACCTGACTTAGCATCGAACAAGTCAGACGCTAGAGTGGGACTAGGCAGCTCAAGACTTTGCAGAGTGGAGCAGCACAGAAATGGCCAGAAGGAAAGGTGTGCTTCCCAGTGGGTCAGCTGAGGAACCTAGAATAAAGGGGTCATTGTGTCCTGGCCCTTGCTCAGAGCCTGGCAGGATGGAACAGGACAGAACCTTCAGAGCAGAAGTCCCAAGAAGATGGCTCTGTGGGTAGCATGCTTGCCCCTCGAGAATGAGAACCTGAACTGGGATCCGCAGAATCCAGAGAAAACTGGGGGTAGTTGCTTGCATGTGTAATCCCAGCATTCCTAATGCAAGATGGGAAATGGAGCCAGCCTGCTGGTCAGCTAGCCTGGCTTCCACGGCAGCAAATAGGAGACTGCATCTCAAACAAGGTAACAGGCAAGGACCAATACCCTTGCTTGTCTCTGATTCCCATCTGCATGCTAAGGCACATGTATATTCACACATACCGTAGGCACATATGTTACTGAAATTGATTTTACCTGTACCTTGACATTTTTTAGTATGTGCGATGGTTAATATTGTCAGCTTGGCAGGATTCGGAGTTGCTTGGGAGATAAAACCTTGGGTGTGTCTATGATGGGGTGTCTATAATGGACTCACTGAGGTGGGAGGAGCCACCTGGGACGGAATGATAAGGAGAGACTGATCATTGGAACACTGGCACGCTGGCGTTGTCTCTCTGCCTCTGACTGCAGCACTGTGAGAGCTGCCTCCTGCTGCTGTGCGCCCCTCACAAACTGTGCTTGCCAACCGTAAGGACAAATAAATCTTCCTTCCCTCTCTTCTTCTCCTCCCTCTCTCCCTTTCTCCTTCCCTCCCTCTCTCTCTTTCTTCCTCCCTCCCTCTCTCCTTCCCTCCTCCCTCATTCCCTCTTCCCTCCCTCCCTCTCTCCTTTCTCCCTCCCTCTCTCTCTCCCTCATTTCCTTCCCTTCCCTCTTTCCCTCCCTCTCTCCCTCCCTCCCTCCCTCCCTCCCTCTCTCCTTCCTTCCTCCCTTCTCTCTCCCTCCTCCCAATTTCCCTCCTCCCTCATTCCCTCCTCTCTACCTCTTTCCCTTCTTCATTCCCTCCTCCCTCCTTCTTCCTTCCTTCCTCCCTCCTTCCCTCCTTCCCTCCCTCTCCCCTTCCTTTCCTCCCTCCTTCCCTCTCTCCTTTCTTTCCTTGATCAAAATAACCAATACAGTATGGTCATAGGAAAAATTGTAAATTATGGTACATTCCATTTCTGCTGGTTTAGAGACAATCCAATCAAGGATGTATGTGTTCTCCATCTTTAGCTGTAAACTTCTTTCTTCTAGTTTTGACAGACATTTAGCTTGTGAATCCATTTCTTTAATAGCATTGAAATGATAAAAATAAATTAGGGAACTAGAGGACAGAGCAGTGGTTGCTGGGGAGGGGTGAGGGAGAGATGGGATGGGGGAGGCAGGTTGTGGTCAGGAAAGAGCAACACCTGTGGGGTGAGGTGTGTCTGTATCTTGACTGTATGGATGCCAAATCTTGACAGCGATGTGCTCTACTTCTGCAAGATGTTACCCCTGAGGGTAGAGGTGGACATGGAAACAAGGCACATGGAATCTCTACATGTTTACTATAACTGTATGTGATCCACAATGACCTCAAAACAAAGGGTTAGGTGCTGAGAAGATGGCTTAGTGGTTAAGCACTTGTGTTCGAGTGGGAACCAGCTCTTGGATCCCCAGAGCCCAGGCATGGCAGCCTCAGAAGGCAGAGATTAAAGATCCCATAGCAAGCTATCCATGGAGAACAGTCACATGAATGACCTCTGGGTTTGACTGAGAGACACTGCCTCAATGAATAAGGTGGAAGAGCTTCTGAGGACAGTTGAGGACTCGTAATATCCACCTCAGCTCTCCACATGTGTTCTCTCTCTCTCTCTCTTTCACACACACACACACACACACACACACACACACACAGAGAGAGAGAGAGAGAGAGACAGAGACAGAGACACAGAGACAGAGACAGAGAAACAGAGAGAGAGAGACAGAGACAGAGAGACAGAGACAGAGAGAGAGAGAGAGAGAGAGAGGGAGAGAGAGAAGGAAAAACATAAATGAAAAGTTTAACTCTGAAAAAGTTCCTTCCAAACCTTAACTTTGACAGAGACAGAAACATAAAACAGTAGACTTCCTTTGGAGAGCAGTTTGGTCAAGCGTTTAGCATCTTCATTTCTCTTGGTTCCAACAGTACTACCCCTGGGAGTTGCTGCCAGGGGAATAAATGTGAACATAAGGACAAAGCACACAGAGATGTTGACTCACTCTCCCTTATTACAGCCAAGAGCTCAAGCCTTGCCTTTCTCTAAGGAAAGTTACATGACATATGGCATGGCCATTCAGCGGGCTACTGGGTAGCCATGACTAATGTTTGTAAGATGATGTCAAACAACAACAAACAGGGCTGGGCTTGACCTTAATCCCAGCATTGAGAAGGCAGATGCAGCTGCGAATTTGAAGCCAGCCTGGTCTACAGAGTGGGTTCCAGGCCAACCAGGGCTATATAGTGATACCCTGTCTCAAACAAACAAGCAAACAAACAACTGAAAACAAAAACAAAACTTATCACCAAAAATACATTAATACTATGTATCGATAATTAGTTTGCTAAGTCTTAAAACTATCTTTTAGTGTAGAATGATGGGTATAGAAATATGAATGGTGGTTATTATTACTATAAATTAAATTTTTGGCTTCATTATCCTGTCCATGGTTTTATTTAATAAATGTTCACTTTATTTATATCTCATGAAATGATGTAGCCTTCTATTGCTAGGAGACAATGCCTTATCAGGGAAAAGGGCAGACAGCTGATGTGCACCCTGCTAGCTTATCATGGTGGTGCCACGACATCTTGAGTTGCACAGATTAGACTGGACTCACATTTATTATGGGTAGGTCTGGGGCCATTTCTACCTCAGCACCACTCAGAGAGGCAATAGAAAGGAGAATCTGAAACACAGTAGCTTATGAGAACTCTGGCAACATATGTAAGTCTTCCCAGCCTCCTTCAGTAAAGATAGAAAAAAGGGACGATGTAATCTTTGTGTGAAGGAGGGTGTTACAGTGCCTCTGGAGGTGTCTAATTGTCTCCCACAGTAGATGCAGCACCTGCAGTCTATGGGTTTATAGTGCATCCCAGTCACTCCAGCATCTGGGATTGTCAGACTTTATTTTTCTCAGTGATGGTGAGGATAACATGGTACCTGGCTTCTCATTTGTGTCTCCATGGTTACCAATTACACAAAGTATATTCTCATTTATAGTCATATTACTGGTCCTCCTTTTGTGAAATGACTTCATTTACTTATTTCCCTGATTTTATTAGTGTTTTTAGAATGTTCTATATAAGAACTGTATTTGCATCTTCTCCCCCAACCCTGTAACTCCTCTCAGGTCTCCCTTACTCCCTCTCATGTTCATGACCTCTGCAACCTGTTGGGTGCATTTAGTGTTGCTCTCATGTGTATGTGTGTAGAGCTGGCCACTTGGGATTGCATAACCTATCAGGAGACTCTCCCCGAGGAAGGATTCTCCCTCTCTCAGTATCCATTAACCTCCTGTAGCTCTTCATCCATGGGTGAGACCTTGTGAGATTTCTCCCATTCATTTGGGCATGCTAGCTGGTGTTGTCTCTGTGCAGATCTTGTTTAGTCAGCCCTATTGTTAATATTTCATGGGTGCAGCTTCTTTTCATTAAATAAAAGTGTGTGTGTGTGTGTGTGTGTGTGTGTGCATATGTATGTGCAGGCAGTCACAGAGGCCAGAAGAGGGCGCCAGATCCTCCAGAGCTGGAGTTCCAGGCATTTGTGAGCTGTCTCGTGTGGGTGCTGGGATCTGAACTTCCATCCTTATGACCGAGGAGATACTCAGCCATCTCTCTAGTTCCATCCTTGCTATGTCCTTACCGAGTTTGCTACCTTTTCTCATTCATTTATGGGAGTTCTCAAAGTAGTCTAGATATGATATTTGATATATTTATGTGGAAATTATTTTGGGTAACTTCATAACTTTCTCCCACTTTTTATGTTGTACCTTGTGGGAGCTTTTTAGATTCCAATGTGCTGTATGATTACTGATTTTTGTGTGTTGATCTTGTATTGGACAATTTTGCTAAGCATGGCCCTCTTGGATTTTCTGTGTAGATTACAGCATCCATGGTCCAGAATACTTTGTATTTTTTATTCTAATTCTTTTTATAAAAAGAATTGTTTATTTACTTTATGTATATGAGTACACTGTAGCCGTCTTCAGACACACCAAGAAGGCATTGGTCCTATTAGAGGTGGTTGTGAGCCACCATATGGTTGCTGGGAATTGAACTCAGGACCTCTGGAAGAGCAGTCAGTGCTCTTAACCACTGAGCCATCTCTCCAGCCCTGGATTCCAATTCTTTTATGTCACATTTCTTTCTCTTATCTTGCTGAATTGTGTGGAATCTCTCACACATACAAGCAATGATACTTACCTGATTTGGAAAAACTGTCTCGGGTTTTATCACTGACTATAGTATTTATTTAAAACGGAGGGCAAAGGTTACTTGATTATTGCTAGTTAGCTAACTAAGTTTTTATTTAAAATATGTTGATTTTTTTAAAAAATAAATTTCTGCATTTCTGAGAGAACTTGTTTATTTTCTAGCATTAAGCCATCCTTACACTCTGGGGGTCTGACTTTCTGTTCTTATTTCATACATACGCACATGTATGAGCACACATATGACATAATCAGCTTTTGTGACATTTGCATTAATATTGATAAGCTAAGCTATAACTGTCAGTGTCACCATAAAAGTAACAGAAGGACCACAAAGAGATACCATGACACACAGATGTGGCTAAAGTTCAAAAAAGACTGGCAATGTTAAGTGTTGGTGAAGACCTGGAACAGCTAGGGGTTGCTGCACATTGCAGAAGAGAATTCCAAGTGTTCTGCTTCAGGAAGCAGTTTGGCAGCTTCTTCACCATACAGCTAACCATTTCCACCACTTCAGGATGGGACTCTGGCAGAAATTTAGAGTCTCACAAAACTCATCTGCAGGAAAGATTAATTCAAGAGAATCCCAGTTGTCACCAGTATAAACATCCCTTATTGGTAAATGGATAAACAACTGAAAAAGTTAAAAACTGGGTGTGAGAGCTCAGACCTTTAGTCCTAGCATTTGAGAAGAGGCAAAGGCAAGGGAGGAGGGATTTCTGTGAGTTCAAGGAATAATAGCAAGTTCCAAGCCAGACAGGGCTACATAAGGAGAGCTTGTCTATAAACAAGGTGTTGTGTTAAATTAGAATTGAGACACAATGAGCCACATCCTGTCTGATTCTGCTTTGCGTGACACTGCAGAGGAGGTAAAGCTTTAGGAGAGAAATGAGTGGACCAGGGGCAGAAAGATCACTAATGGAGTGGACAGAAAGCTAACTGCAGAGAGGCACAAGAGAATTGTGTCTGTTCATTGGCTGTATGTGAGTAATTGAGAATTTTCACTATGTGTGGACTGCACCTTCTTTACATGATACATTAGCTTCCTAAGGAGGTTTACTTCTTACAGGTTTGGAAAAAACTTGCCAGTAAAGCCTCATGGAGAGGAGGATAGCTCAGTAGGTAAAGCATGAGGAGCATGAGGCAATTCCCAGAACACACGCAAAACAGCCAGGCATTGTGGTACAAGCTCACAATGCTAGTGTTGGGGATATAGAGACACGGGGAACCCTGGGCCTCACTGGCCAGCCGGCCGGTCAGCCAGTGAGAAATCCAGTGGACCACGCCCAGGGAACACTACCTCAAGGTTAACCTCCGGCCTCCACACAAATGCACGAGCATGCATACACACATGCACACACACACACTCATGCACACACACTCATGCATGCACACACACATGCATGTACCCCCACACATGCCCACATGTACACTGATACACACACATGTGCACAAACATGCACTCATACAGACATGTACACACACATACACACATGCACACACTCACACCTCACCAGCCTATATTTGAATGTGGGTCCATTTGAATGTCTTCTCTGTTCTTTTAATGACTACAACCTATCCAGTCTCTGCTTTTTCTCACACTACCTTTAGAAAAATCACCCATTTTAATGAAAGGTCATGATATTCTCTTATATGTCAAAATTTTTCTACTGGTATATAGGTTCACCTCAAATCTTATTCCTAATATTGTTTTTTCGTACATCTTTCTTGTTAATTTTCTAGTATTGCCACAGATTAGTTATTTTACATAAACTTTGAATTTTAAATCCATTACTATTGTATGTATGGAGGGAGAGTGTGTGTGAGCACATGAGTCAGTATGTCAGTGTGTGCTTCTGTGGTTCATATCTGGATCCAATGTGTGTGTGCATGCACACACACACACACACACACACACACACACACACACCCTTGAACACTTTTTCAAGTCAATTTAAATGTCAGTTTCAGGGCTCTGAGTTTGGGCTCACAGGCAACTCTTTCTTAGTAAGCCATCTCTGCACTTTGAGAATCTCTCAGGTAGGCAGTTGGACCAGTGTGTTCAGCTGAGCTTCCTCTGTGCCCAAACTAAGACCCTTGCTCTACATCCCTTCCCTTCCTCTTTCCTTTTTCTTTTTCTTTTTGTTTTGTTGGATATATTCTTTATTTACATTTCAAAAGTTATCCCCTTTCCCAGTCCACCCCCCCCCCCCCGTCCCGTAGCCTGTATCCCATCCTCCCTCCCTCTACTTCTATGAGGGTGTTCCTCCACCCAACCCCCTCCCACCTCCTTGGCCTTGATTCCCTTACACTGGGGCATCTGTCGAGCCTTCACAGGATTAAGGACTTCTCCTCCCATTGACGCCTGACAAGGCCATCCTCTGCTACATATGCAGCTGGAGCCATGTGCACTCCTGGGTTGGTGGCTTAGTCCCTGGGAGCTCTGGGAGGTTGATATTGTTGTTCTTCCTATGAGGTTGCAACCCCTTCAGCTCCATCAGTCCTTTCTCTAACTCCTCCACTGGGGACCCCATGCTCAGTCCGATGGTTGGCTGAGAGACCTTCCTCTTTCCTAGTGGTATGCCAGACTTCTCTGCATTGTGGGATGGAGAGACGAGGGAAGGTTCTTTTATCTTTTATCTAGAAAATCTTCTTCGTTTTCCAATGTGCTGCTAAGAGCAGAAATGATTTCTCTAGTAGGTTGTGCATTCACACGTATTTGTGTGTGTGTGTGTGTGTGTGTGTGTACCTATGTGTGCACATTCATGTATATACATGCTTAAGTATATATTTATGTGTATGACTATATATATGTGTGTACATGTCTGTATATGTATTGTAATTTTTAAGTTAACAAATGTTGCCAGGTGTGGGGGTGCACACCTTTAATCTCAGCACTACAGAGGCAGAGGTAGGCAGATCTTTGTGAGTTTAACACCACCCTGGCCTACATAGTAATTCCCAGGCTAGGGTTACATAGGCTCTGTCTCAAAAAAAAAAAAAGAAAAGAGAAATTAACAAATGTTTAATTTTTATTCATTTTAAAACTAATTAACAATGATAGAAACAAATAAGAAACTTTATGACCAGCCCTCATGGCTGTGAATTTGAACAACCATGACATGAAAATGTTTTCTAAACTGTGTTTGCAGTGAATATGTACAGGCTCTTTGAGATACTGCTCAGGAAAGAGTACAGCCGTTGATAGTCTGTAAAAGCTGATATCAATGCTGTAGAGAGGATTATAAATACACAGGAGGATGGTATGTGTACCCGTGAATAGGCTACCATTTAAGTGCTTGAGCATTCTGGGTCTTGGGTATCTCTGAGGATCCAGGAAGCACTTCCTGACCCCATAGAGAGGGACAGCTGGATGAATGCAGCCCTGTGACCTCAGCATCAAGGCCAGCAGTGAGTGTCCTCCCCTCTCCCTGGGACAGCTTTTCTCCCTCCTTCCTCCCAGGGCTCCAGCCAGCCTGCCCCAGGCTTTACTGTGTTCTACTTTTGTTTGCCCAGTTAACGGTGGCACACATACTCTGGAAGGGAATTGCTCTTCTCTGGAGTTTATGGACAACTGACCTCAGGCTGCAGATGCCCAGATCACATGGAGACTCTGCTGGCCAGGAACAGGCTTGTCAGCACCCTACCCCCACTTAACTTCAGCAAGACCAGGACAACAGCCAGCCTCTCCTCGGCCAAGGAAACAGAGGAGGGGCTCCCTGCCAGAGGGGAAGCCAGAAGACTCCCACTGAGCAGGGCCTGCTTGCAGCCAGCTCTCCATGAGGGGTCCCTGTATGCTGACAACTTATTTTCTCACCTCTCCTGGCTTGTTTCTGACCAGTTAACTCAGCTGTGGGCTAGACCAGCCTCTTCCAGGAACGGGTTTTTTAAATTGTTGTTGTTGCTTTGTTTACCCGGAGATTGAGCTCTGGGTCTTGTGAACGTTAAGCAATGTTCTACCATGAGCTACATCCCCACATAATTGGCTAATTTTAATTAATGAATGAATGCATATATTTGAGACATAGTCTCATGCTGCCCAGGCTGCCTCAAACTGGATATATTGCTATCAGGGTTAGGGTTAGGGTTAGGGTTAGGGTTAGGGTTAGGGTTAGGGTTAGGGTTAGGGTTAGGGCTAGGGTTAGGGTTAGGGTTAGGGTATATATTGCTATGATGACCTTGGCTGGATCCTCCTGCCTCCACCTCTCAGGTCACTGACAGCTTTCTGGGGATTGAACCCAGAGCGTTTTGCAGGTCAGGTAAGCACTCTACCAACTAAGGAACTACGCTGTATCCTCAGCCTCTTGTTTAAACCTTCATTTTCACCTCCACTGTAATCTACACTGTGTCTTCTGACCATCTGACACCCCAGAATTTATACTCACAGCAGCCTGGAAGAGCTGTCCGACAAGTGGTGGAAACCACATAGCAATGTTTGTTGATTGACTGTTCTGACCTTTCCTTTTGTTTTATCAAACACTTTCACATATGACCTCACTGGCTCCTTGACCAAGCCTACTGAGACGACATTATAGATGACATGGTTCGTCTTATGAAGTATGAAATAGAAGCCAAGGGAGATTGCCTTGCTCTGGGAAGCTAGGGCAGGTTTTGAACTTGGGTGTAGTCCTCTAAAAAGACAGGGTTTACCCCAGGCACACCCCAGAGCACAGCTCTAGGAAGCCACTCAGTCAGTGGGTGTCATCCTCTGATAGAGCTACGGGTACCCCAAGCAGAGAGACTCCCAGCCATCACCCCATGCTAGATCTGCCCTCTCTAGGGTGGGGAGAAGGTAAGACCAGGCAACTGCTGCCTCCCGGCATTCCTCACTCCCCTTCTCCTGGACCAGCTCCATCTGGCCGGCTCAGGACCACTGCTTCCCGCTGCCTGTGCATAGCAAGGCTCCCCAGGCACCTCAGATGATGACTGGTTTCATTCTGCCCATAACGATGCGTTTATCAGGAGGGAGACAGACGTTCCTATCCAGAGGGAAGAGAGAGGGAGCGGAGGAAATCAATATTGGAGAATGATGGGTCTATTCTGCAGCTCCCCACTCCAGGCCCTCAGTCCGCAGAGGCAGCAGATAAAAACAGTGCTAGTTTTGATATTAATTGATCTTGAAGCTGGGTGAATGGAGCAGTGCCCCTTTAATAGCTAGCCACCACCTGCGGACACGGGCTGACAGTGAGTTCTCAATCAATGTGTGCAAGTGTCCCTGTCTGACTCTATATCCTGTTCCACTCTGAGCCCGCACTGGTGTCCTACTGTGGGGGTCTGAGGGTGGGGGAGGAAGGTCTCCAGGAGGGACACAGCACCACTACCATAACTTCTGACTCAGCTCACTGCTACATATAATTCCTCCCTGTCCAAGGTTCAGATGCCTTCATAGCTAAGATGAAATCCAAGCAGTGCGGACAGTATTATTACCAGACACTAACACTCCAGTATGAATGTGCACAGCCTTGTCCCCACCACAACGACCACAGACCCTGCTTCAGCGACATGGCAAAGGGGTACATGAGGTGAATCACACTCAGGGCCCCGCCTACATCTGGCACTCTCGGCTTCTCTGGCTTGGCCCTCCAGTTCCCAAGTGGTTTACCAGATGGCTGCTCTGGCTGGTGCTGGTCTCCGAGGAACTCTATTTCCTCCAGTGGGGACTCTGGGCTGAGGTGGCCTGGTAGGTCCTAGTGGAAGCACCAGGCAATATGACATCATAAATGGGACTTGGCATAGTGCCCAGCACATGGCGAGAGAACCTAGAATTTTCTCAAAAGGAGAAGGATGAAAGGAGACACTCATGAATGAAGGGGCATCTGTAGGAACACCTCAGAGAGGGCAGAGAAGGGTGCAGAGGCCATGCAAAGGCCAGCCATCACCTTGTACCTGGTACTGAACTTAGAGATAAGGATTCAGGGGTAAGGGATGTCAGGACCAGCCCTGACCCTCCAAGAACTGACAACCCCAGGGGCCTGTCCTTCATGTCTTCAAGGTCATTCAGTATCCTCAACACAGAGAAAGCAGGTAGGTTGGAAGGATCTGCCTAGTTTAAGTTTATTCCTAGGTTGGTCTCCCAATAAGGTACAAAAGTCATGAGTTGACCATTCACGTGCTGTCAGTTCTGATCCTGGCTCTAGCCCTTACCAGCAGAGTGACTCTGAGTAAGATACTCTCTCTCTCTTACTTTCCGTATCTATACAGGAATGATCAAAAAAATAGAATTCCTTTTGTGGAGTTGTGTGCAGGTGGCTGGCTCAAAAGAGCACAGAGATAGCCCTGTTAGGCACACTCTGATTACGACTACAGGCCTTCTACCAGCATGCTCCTGTGTGGGAACCAGGTAGAGCACCACATCTGCCACAGGGTGGGGTTCTTCCTGTTCCAAACACTCTTATCCACTGAAGCTGAAAAGCAGCTCTAGCCATTGCCTCCCATAACTGTGGTAGTTTAGAAGGGGGCTTCCTAGAACTCAGGTCATTGACCTTGGACTGGATCTCACAGTAACTGGATCTGGCAGGCGTGACAAGAAGAACTATGGGCCTGGCTGCCATCCCGCAGGTATCTGGGATTAGACAGTTGACCCTGGTGAGGAGGTCAGTGGGGAGGAGCCTATAGCTGAGAACCTGTCCTGATTAGACAAAGGCGTAGGTTGTTTCCCTATCACATTCCCAGTCATCCAACACTGTGACTGAGGGAACAACACCTGCTACTCCCCAGATGCCCATCATCAAGGCAAATCAGGGCAAGAACTCAAGCAGGAACCCAGGAGACTGCTTCTTCCTGCTTACAGATGTCCATAGCTGGGAACACCCAGATGTCCACAGCTACTGGATGTATATAAGCAGTGTGGTCCATCAACAGAGGGAGGTTTTATTTAGTCATCATAGGGAGGGAATATCTTGGATTGGTGAACTTGCTCTATGAGTAAGTGCTTATTATAAAAGCATTGTCATCAAGCATCCAACTCAAGTTCAAATCCCTAGCACCCACATAAAAAGCTGGATGTGGCCACATGTGCCTGTAACTTCAATGCTGTGAGGGGGAAGATGGGGAGTGCGGACAGAAGGATTGCTGAGGCTTGCTGGCCTCTAGCTTAGCTCCAAGTTGATGGAGAGACTCTGTCTCAAAGGAGTAAGGCAGACAGAGATAGAGCAGGACACCCAGTGCTCTCTACAGATCTCCACAATGTGTATGGGTGTGCATACTGCACACGCACACACATCCACACACATCTGTGCTCATACACCAGACACACTCATACACCAGACACACACATACACACGTACATCTGTGCTCATACACCAGACACACACACACACACACACACACACACACACACACACACACACACGGAATCTCAATACATGTTTCAGCTTGAAAATGTGTGAAATGAAAGAATCCTGACACAATCACGCCTCACATGTTTATATAAAATAGCCTGAAGGTGAAGTCACAGGGATAGGAAGCAGCTTGGCAGTTGCTGGAATCTCAGGGAAAGGGGGTACAGATAGGGTGGTTACTGGGGTGCATCTCCAGTTAGGGTGATGCTGTTCTAGGGAGCAGGGCTGGCTTTGCCACATTGGCTTATGAAACGCCACTGGACTAGACGTTTAAGATGGCACAGGTTGGCAAGACGGGTCGTCAGGTGAAGCATCTGCTGTGTCAGTGTGAGGACCTGAGCTTGGATCTCCAGAATCCATATAAAAGCCAGAAAGTGTGGCAGCCATCTGTAATCCCAGTGCTCAGGATGTGGAGACGGAGGGCTGGCATGCTAGAGCAGCCTGATATGCAAACTCTCGGTTCAGAACCCTGCTTCAGTGACTAATGAGCATAGTGACTGAGGAAGAGCACACACACACACACACACACACACACACACACACACACACACGCACACGCACACACACACACACACTTGAATGCATTTCTTTGAAAGGGCAGGATTTATATCAGTTTAGGGGTGCATACTACAAGTGTGTATACACAAGCAATGGAAAGGAAGCAGGAGCTAGGGGTGAGAAACTAGAAGCTAAGTAAAGTGTTCATCAACGGGGGAGGCCCAAAGCAGTCCCTCAGTTGTCCCCGCTCCTTCACATCATTGCTCATGCTGAGAACTTTGACCTGACAGTCACATGGTCCTCCAACTCCAGGAGGCAGGAGGGGCAGGCCCCCCGAAGATCAAGAGACCTATTGCCTCTGGTACCTCTGCTAGCTGAGGACCAGACACCAGAGATTGAACCTTCTAAAAGGCTCTGGACACTGAACTCTGGAGGCCCATGATGATCCAACTTGAGCACACAAGTGTCTTGGGCATTGGCAGAGCCACATATGCATGGGTTCCTATGACACTGGAGTGGTTGCTATTTGGCCAAGTAATCTGGAAGCACTGCGTGGTGCTCTTGGTCTCGAGGGAGGGACAGCACAGGAGGAAGCTAGCTGCTATCATGCACCAAAGATGCACCCAAGGCACCCAAGGCCCCAGATAGCACCATCTTGGAAGGCCTTTTTGAGGAGGTGACACGACTGAGTCTCTTATATATCATGGCTTCCATCTGGAGGTTTCATTTCAGATAAAAAGAAGACTACCCCTAGGTTAGATGTTTTGGTTATATTCATTGGTTCATAAAGCAGCTAGATGACTCGAGATTAGTTAATGGTACCTTGGTTTCTTCTTCTATAAAATCTGGCTCATAGAGACTTAGGAGACAGCTCAGTTTGTAAACTTCTTGCCTTGAAATATGGGGGCATGAGTTCAATTCCTGCAACCTACATTTAAAAAACCAGGCGTGGTGCAATACACTTTGAAATCCCCAAACTGGTCAGGTAGAGATGGGCAGATCTCTGGGGTTTGCTGTCCACCAGCCTAGTCTATTTGGTGAGCATTAGGCCAGTGAGAAAACCTGCCTAAAAAGAAAATTAAAAAAATAAAGGTAGATCATCCCTGAAGAACAACCCCTGAGATATTGTCCTCTGGTCTCTACATGTCTGTGTACAACTGCACACACATGTACACCTGCACACATATGATCTTTCTCACACACACATGTACACACATGCACACAGGGCTCATGATAATGGCCTCACAAATTCATTTTGCAAGTAGACAAGATCAGCAAGAGTACTAACATGGGGAGTCCAGAGTAGGAAATATACCATTGTAATGACCATCATTCCCATGTCTTGGCAGATGGTGGCTTTGGGACTAGGGTCACCAACATGGTAGTCAAACTTTAGCCAGGTTGGGTGTAGACATCATGCAGAGGATGGGCAGAGCTCCACGCCTACAGCACTGGGAAGGTGAGTGGGTACAGGTGTATCAAGGATCTCAAGTTAAACTTGTCACCCTTGGATATGGGTGTATAGAGGATCTCTGGTCACTCTAAACTTGTCACCACTTCACTTCAGAATTAGAGAAACTGGTCCTCAGGGAGGTCAAGTGACTCAAGGCACACAGAGGGGTTGAACTCCAGGCTACATGCCCATGTGTCCACTGCAGAAGTGTGTGTGTATGTGGGGGGCGGGGAAGGGATCATGATTAACTGCCCATATCCTCCTCAGTGAGCCACAGACATGGCAGTAGCCAGCATTGCCCAAGGCTGAGCAGGCAGGACACTTACCAGGCTCTGTATCTGCTGTCATCTCCCAGGATGCTCCATTCTATATCCCCTCCTCCAAATGGAACCCCAAGGGACTCATGCTCCCACACAGTCCATCCCTGGAAGGGACACTGCATCTGTAAAGGCAACTCTATAACCCAGGTCTACCTGGGTTCTACCCAAGTCAAGGATATTCCTCATGCCCATGGAATGTGAGTGCCTGGTACAGGGTCCCTCATTAGCTTGGATGCCCCTCACTCAGGCTGGCAGATGGATTTCTTCCAGGTGCCAGCATCACCCCTCTACATGTTTCCTCATCCTGGGTTCCTTGGATAAGGGAAAGCATCAAGGGTTTCATAGTGGCAGTCACCAAGGAGGTCACTCCTTTGTAGTCACTATGAGCTGCTTCCCCTCTCCCAGTTCTGAGCTATTTTTAAATCTCTATTTTTAAGAAGGACCTGACTTCCCATATATACTGCTTGATCAATAAATAAGGGCCTGCCTGGAACTAATTGAGACTCTGACTTCTGCACGGGGCAAGAGAGTCTTGGGGAGGGAGATGGTCTCAGCAATTCTGCTCGGCTGTGGAACATTCCATTTCAAGGCCAGCCTCAGTAAAGGGAGATTGGCAAGCTAGCCCCGAAGGCCTGGAGAGACACTGAGTCACAAATACAAAGCTTCCTCTTGCTTCTCCAAGTCTTGGGTTTATGTCCCTTGACCTCTTGGGATACGGGTCCCAACCTCAGCAGATAGCCCGGGTCCAGTTCAACGAATACATACAAAGTCAAACATAAGAGATGTTGTCTAGGAGCAGGAGGGTCCCTTACATATGAGACATATGAGCACTAAGGATAAACACTGTCCCCAAAGAGCACCAACATGTGGGGTGGGAGGTTGCCATCCTCAGAGGAAACACAGGCACTGGGAGATTTTTTTAGTAAAGGGCTAGAAAACTCAAAGCGGCACAGCCCCAGAGTGCACTTTGGCGGGAGACAAGAGGGCAGACTGTCCGTTACATCTTCCGTGTTCCTTCACCCTTCTGCACCTTAGTCTTCACGATCGAAAAACCTAGTAAAGAAATAGCACCTACCTCTTTCAATGTCAGCTAAAGGCAGTCATGATGGCGTACGTCGTCGACACCCAGCAGGCTGTGAACACTCAGTGCAAAAATGCAAAGTCCTTGGAGGTGGGTAGGGGGGTTAAATCATCAGACTCCAGCAACCTGTCTCTACTCCCAGCCGCTCCACCCAGCCACTGCCCCCTTCAGCTTCCCCCTCCCTGCTTGGCAGGTGGGTCCCCAGATTTCTGCACACTTTGCTCTCTCCCCTCCCTTCCCCTCCCTGTTGAAATGTCACCTACTCAGGCATGCCTCCGCTGAGTCTCCTTTAGAATTGGCCACCCACCCCACCCCACACTCTTCAGCCTTTCACCCCACCCTCTCGCCAGCACTTCCACCATGCAGCTGACTGCTTTTTTGCTGCTTTCGCATAACGCTGCTCCTGAGGGAACAGGACTGTTTTTTTTTTCCCCTCCTAGTTTATTCTTAGCTAGATCCCCAGTGAATCTCAACATCAGACTGCCTTGCTCCCCAGGGAATATCAGGCAAATGTCTGAGGACAGCCAGGTTTGTAGATGGATGAGTGCTACTGGTATCTAGTTGGTGGAGACTGGGGACATCCTGCAATACTCAGATCAGCCTACTTGTCACCAAACAGAAGAATACCCATCCCCCCTTATGTCGCTTAGCTCAGCGACATAAGCCCCTAGGTGCTCATTATGGAAGAACAAAGACATGCTGCCACCATCAACATTATATATACAGACCGGTTGTCCCTTGGACTGGGACTGTAGCTTAGTTCAGGTGGTAATGTGTTTGCCTACCTTGTATAAGGCCCTGAGCCTGGTCCCCAGCACTGTATAAAGCAGGCATGGTGGTACATGCCTATAATCCTAGTACTTGAGAGGCAGAAGCAGACTAAGGAGTTTGAAACCATCCTCAGCTACATGGATAGTTTGAGGCTAGCCTGAGGTACATGAGAGCTGGGGCTTTATTAGAAAAACAAAAACAACAGGATAAAATAAACAACCAAAAAGTTGTCTATTGGGAATGCAAGACCATAAAGACACATTAGCGGTCCATTGTGTCTCCTTTCTGGTTGTGACCTGCCCTCTGGACTACTAGGGTGGGCTGCAAACACTCCTCTTTGGACTATCCTAAGCCAGGACTGGTCAACAGTAGAGGTGGTATTCACAGACCTAAGAGATGCTCATTCACCCCTCCCCCAATGAGGCTGGCCCAGGGCTCTCTCAGCAGGGACTTCCCCCAGTTCTTCAGCATGCCCCACACCGAGGTACACAGGACCCCACAAACCATTCCATTCATGCTGGCTCCAGAGGAAGCCCCTGTTCCTCCAGCCTTCATCAGCCCGGGAGCCATGTCGGGTTTGGGTGAACGACTGTTTCTGCTTCTCTCCGGAGAGGTGACACGAGGGTCAGGGTGTGTGTGTGTGTGTGTGTGTGTGTGTGTGTGTGTGCTCGCGCGCACGCATGTGTAAGGCACTAGTGTCCTTGTTCTGCTGCCCTAACTAACACTGTAAACAGTCAGAGCCACAGCCTAGGCTCCACACACAAAGAACGCCGCACGGCTGCCTGTGGGGCTGGGGCTGTTGCTGAGAGAAGAGATGCTGAGTGGTTGGGTGAGGCGGCTCTGGGGATTCCTCACCTCTCACAGGGCCTGTAGCTCACTCCCAGTCTGCTGTCTAGTATGGGCGTCCTCAGTAGGCACCCACTTCCTGTTCCCACAGAGAATCACAACCGGGGTGCAGTTCTTCCCTGCCCCCGACACCTGCCATCTGCCTTCCCAGCCTGCCTTCCTCCCAGGGTACTGGGTCTGTTTCTGGGGACCGTGCAGTTGGCAAAGCCCCATCTTTTCTCTCCTGTACCCCATTTCCCCCCATTTTTGCTCTTCTGTCCTTACCCTCTCTTCTTAAAGGTCCCGAAATTCTCTAAAGAAGCCATTGTTGTGAAGGTCTAGAACCTGACATAGGTTATGAGGCAGGAGATCGAAGGAATAAATCTCTCACGGTGGAATATACTCCAGAAGTGGATATTTGGTGAAGACCAGTGCCTCTAAAATCACATGCAATTGTCCCCAGTTCTGCCAGCACGTAAGACCAGCACCAAGCTCAGGATAGGATGACAGACAGGCACATGGTGAAGGGTCAGCTGGCAATGACCCAGGAGTCTGCAAAAACTGGAGAAGCCTGGGGGGGCAATGAGAGCGCCCCCTAGAGTCATGGCTCGACAATTACAGCTCTTTCATCCTCTGGGAATCTAAACTCCACCAGAGCGCTCGAAAGCTCTAACACAGCACATTCTCCCTCTCAGAGAACTAATTGGGTTTCCTCACTCCGTGGCCACCATCCTCAGGTCTGGCCCTGGACATTTCTGCGAATGGCCACCGTCATGTGTGACCTTATTCTGTTCTTACAAGCGACAGCCCAGTTTTACAAGAGGAGGAAATGGAGCCTCCAAGAGGTTCTGTGAATTAGCCAATGCTACACTGTCAGAGGGTGAGCGACTGGGGTTAGAGCCCATGTTTTCTATCACGAACTAAGGTCAGCATCTTCCAGCTGTTTGGGAACAGTCCAGCCATCATGTCCCCAAGCCCTCTCCCAGGTCACGAAACCCTGATGCCTCCAACCTGGGAATGGTTGGGATTCTTGCCTTCTGTGAGGCAAGACCAAACAGAAAGCTGCCCATTTCTAATTACCCTGAGAACCAGCCTTGAGATGGGACTCTCTCAGCAACCACAGGAGTTCTCACCTAGGTACCTGGTATGTTTTTTTAAAATCCCTGTTCAGGATTTGATTTCACTTTAAAACTGTTCATACACCGCAGCTCCATCAATTGCCAAAATAAGATTCCAGTAAAGCGATCAAGTCATTGATAAACGGGGCACTTTCGAGTGGCTGGGGAAAATATAGGGTGCCTGACAGCGAGGGGAGGGGAGTTTGGCCCTCAGAGACCCACAGCCCAGCTCAACAAGTGGCAGAGGGCTTTACTATCCCACATCCAGGTGATTTCTTCCAGTCTCAAGTCTGTGGTGGGAAAGTGTGGCTTTGGCTTTGGAGTGGGCAAATTGCTCAGAAACATCGGCAAAGAGGGGGTGGCAAGATCTCCAACCCCTGCGCGCGCGCACACGCACAGAGAGAGAGAGAGAGAGAGAGAGAGAGAGAGAGAGAGAGAGGAGAGGGAGAGAGAGAGAGAGGGAGAGCGCACGCCCCACCCTGCCCCTGGACACTCAGTAAGGAGACCAGCCCGACGCAGGAGAGGTGGCTCCACCAGAGATCATTGCTTCCTGGACCCCCAACAAGGCGTGTGTCTATCCCTCCTGCTCATCTTTGCTCTTACCTCACGGCCACGACCCCAGACTCGCCTGGAAGGTCTCTTGTGGGCTGCGCGCGGTGGAAGGTACCGCGCTGCTTGCCGGACGCCCGCCCCGTCCGTCCGGTCCGCCGGAGCTGCTCTGCGCCAGCTACAGTGCGGGTGGCCGCCGCTGGAGCACAGGACTGGGAGAAGGCGGGGTCTGGGGCGGGGTCTGGGCGGGGTCTGGGCGGGGCCTGTCTTCCTTAAGCAGTCAGTTGCGGGTGGGCTTTGGGACTGAAGGATGCTGCCTTCCACCGAGAGGAGAACCCTTGGGGTGGGGGAAGCATCCTCGTGGAGGCTGTAGGTGAAGACTTTGGGGGTTGTCGTAGGAGAAGGGAGGCTTTCCAAACCAACACCTGCCTTCCCGTGCCGGCTGCTGCAGTTGATGGTGGAGAGAATACTCCAATACCAGCCAGTTGTTTTTTGAATTCTGAGGGCCAGGCACTAGTCAAAGCGCTTTTCAGGTCTCTGGTCACAACACTCCCACTTCACGGATGCTAACGGGAAGGCTCAGACCCAAGGGTGTTCCTGAAGGCACACCACAGAACCTCATCTGCAGCTCATAGCTGCCTGGATCTGGCATTAAGCGTTTCTTCCTTCTCTAAATTGTTAACTGGAATACAGGGCTTCCATAGCGCCATCAAACTTAATTTCACAGGCTTATGAAACCCCGGGCAATTTGCAGCTGGAGCTACGGTGTGGTGAAGGGCTATCTAGCCAGACTGGCTGGGAATAGACAAGGGCTCACTCTTTCTGGCTGGAACGTCAGCCAATCTTCATGTCTCTGAAATGGCGGCTGGTAGCTTTGTCCACACATTTGTGACCTTTGCACACGGTAGCATTTGCTGCAAGCTGGAACCATGTCCTGCAGGGATGTAGGCTTGGGCAGCCAGCCACAGGGGTCTTCCAGCAACTTGACTCCTCTGTCAAGTTCCTTCGGGCGATGAAGTGGGACAAGATGGGGTGTGTTCGTGTGTGTGTGTGTGTGTGTGTGTGTGTGTGTGTTTATGTGCGCGCGCGTGGGCGTGAGTGTACGTGCGCACCCACGCACGCCTGGGCGCGCGTGAGTGTGCATGCCTAGCGTGTGCACATGTGCGCATGTGCAGTTGGAATCTCGGTACTGGAACTCTGATCAGACTCCGCCGGCCAGCAAGCCCTAGGGACTCTCCTGTTGCTGCTCCCCAGTGTTTGAACTGCAAGTGTTTGCTAGAATTTTAGCAACTCAGCTCTTTCCTCTGCCCAGTGGTCAGTGTCAGACTCGGAGACATCAGTAGTGAACACATTTACCCCCCAGACTATAAGGCATCTCTTGTATGGAAGCCCTTTGTGGCTAAGGTCGCTTGATGCAGACACCGTAGGTGGACGCTGCCATACAGAAACTGCGTCACATACTATTGGTTCTCCCTGTGGTCTAAGGATTCATTTCTCTTCCTTCTCTGGGCCCAGGAGTCGTCAGTGTGGCAACGATGAGTTGATTGGCGTTGTCCTTGACTATACTGTGAGCTTAGGCAGAAGGCTTGGCACACAGCAGGTTCGAGGGAGGTGTTTGTTGAATGAATGTTTAAAAGTTGGACAAATGTTTCGAGAGACTAAAGCTGCCAAGGAGCTGGCTGCTAATCAAACTACATACACTACCAAGACAGGACAAAGATTTGAGTTTGAGGCCAGCCTGGTCTACACAGTGAATGCCAGGATAGCCAGGGCTACATAATGAGACCAGACAGACATTGAAAGTTACTTTCCTGGCCTTGAGATATGGACATGCAGGATAAAAAGCCTTTCAGTAGTAAGGCAAAGGGCTGAGAGGGAGCTTGAAGCAGAGGGAGGAGTCAGCTTGAACCATAGTCAGAGAGCAGGAAATTTCACCATTGAGGCTTGAAATGCAAATGGGCTGGGGTTGGATGGGCGTGGTTAGCATGGAAGCTACAGTTGCAGACACAGATGGCTCAGTGGTTAAGAGCACTGATTGCTCTTCCAGAGGTCCTGAGTTCAAATTCCAGCAACCGCATGGTGACTCACAACCATCTGTAATGAGATCTGATGCCCTCTTCCTAATGTGTCTGAAAATAGCTACTGTATATTATATATATTATATGTACATTATGTAATATATGTATATTATCTATAGTATGTATAATATAGTGAATCTTTAAAAAGCCTTCCTGGCTCTTTGAAGGAGTCTTGCCCTCAGGCTGGAAGACCCCTGAGCTCGGGCCAGGAAGGGAAAGGAAGGCATTTAGCCCTAGGCAGAGCCTCCCTCCCTAGCTACAGCTCTGCAGAACTGGCTGCAGATGAGGACAGGCCTCGAATGGCAGGAGAGGAAGTCTGCTCAGAGGCTGCCAATACAGCAGGGCTGGAAACGCTCCTGTTGACATAATGGGAAAACGGTGTAGGTGTGAAAGCCAGCAGCTGTGCTTGGGGACTTGGGGACTCCTGACCTGATGAATAATGGAGCAGATCTCCCTCCCTGGTTGCTTTTTTTTGATCCTTTCAATAATTCATGCACTCCCTGTTGGGTGCGGAGTTTCATGAAACACAAGCTTTCTCTGAATCTGCAGCTGAGTTGAGCGAATCTGAGGCTCCACACGCTTGTTAGATCTTAATTAGGAGTACCCAGCCACACTCCGCACGCACGTGTCGGCTTTGCCCAGCAAGCGCTGCAAGCATGTGGAAGAAAATGCCCAGTTATGTCCTGGGTAGGGGTGGGGCTTCCTGACAGCCTCCTCCTGGCCCTAGAGGGTGGGAGGTGGTAACAGAAGTTGCATTCAGGTGTCTGCTCTCTCAGCCAATTCTCTCTGCCTTTGGGATCATGGAGACAGGTGATGTGATGTCTTCTGTCACCCTGAGCTCTTATATGTGACAACGAGCAGTAGGACTTCCTGGGTGACTTTTGATAGACACACGCCACGGGCCAAAGGCAAGCTGGTTGTTACCACCACAGAGTGCTTCCCTGTGCCTCGGCTTTGCCTTGTGAGCTGATGGCTGCATGGTGAGCTAAGGGGAGACGGACTGGGAATCCAAACTCCAGGTCACAGTGGTGCTCAGTGTCCGAGATGGGCAGGTGGTGACGCCTTCTTGGTGTCAAGGATAGAGGGGATCGACACTTTCCTGTCAGGTTTACATATGTGTGACATGGGTGTGTCTATGTCTGTGGAGATGGAGAGAGGGAAGATGGTTCAGGGAAGGTGGCAGCAGGAGGGCAGGTAGGAACCGAGTGTAATCTCTAGCTGTCCCCTCGGAGGGGTGATTGATGATATCACTAATCCCTATCACTATTCAAGGCAATCACACACCAAGTGTGTTCTCCGTGTTAGCACAGTTGATTCTAAAACAAGGCTACCAGCTCAGATGCCATCACTTCCTTAAAGAGGTAAATTTCCCCAGAGACAGCCAGATGCTAATGCCCAAAGGAGAATGGCAAGATCACACCCTGCTTGCACGGGCATCTCATGTGCTGAAGGTGAGAGCAAAATCCACAATCTTCAGGCTGCTCTCAGAGACAGAGCCCCAGGTCCCAGGAGCTGATCATACCAGCAATTCCATGGAGTGTTCTGAGCCACACAGCTTAGGCTGGGGAAGCAGGGAAGGCCAGGATGACCGGGTGATTGGCCACAGGGCTTAAGGAATAGTAGGCTTCAAGAAGCAAAAAGCCAGGGTTGTTGATGTGGCCCAGGGGGTAGAGTGCTTGACAGGCAAACACAGCCCTGAGTTTGATTTCTATACCATACAAATCAGGTATTGTGGTGAATATCAATAATCCAACCACTTAGGAAGTGGAGGCAGGAAGATCGGTTCAGGAGTTCGAGGTCATTCTTGGGCACATAGTAAATTGAGGCCATCCTGAATGCCAGGAGACTCATGAAGAAGAAGGAAGGGGAGGGGGAGGGGAAAAAGGGGAAGGGGAAAGAGGAAGGGGGAGGGGAAGAGAAGGGGGAGAGGATGGGGATGGGGATGGGGAGGGGGAAGCAGATAGGGACCTAGAAGGTAAGGCTGTGCTATGTTGCTCCCAGTTCTGTTTTGCCTGTGGAGTCTGCTCTATGAGTGGCTCCCCTTTCCTCCTGTACTTAATTTTTCTGTGTTCTACAGAGACACTAGTATACTCTCCCCCGCCCCAGCTCTTTCAGACCCAGCCACATCCCTCCATTTTCTATCAGCCCAGCCTGAGCTGTTTTTCACACTCCTTCCAGCTACCCAACTCTCTCCTTCCCCCAGTAAGCGCCTTGTTACGGCTCCAGGCCCAGCAGGCAAAGAAGTGATTTCCTTTCTTGCACGGGAACATGTTCTCCCTTATTCTCAAGGCAGCATCCTGTGGAACCCGGGTGATGACATTACCGCCTGCTTTCCCACCTGGTGACTGCCACAGCAGCGCTCGTTGCCAGCGTGGCTGTTCTCCATGTTCTCAGCGCTGTGCTCTCTGCTCGCTCAAAGGCCAGCTGTTCAACTTCTGCTCTCCTGCGTCGTCCCCTTGGTAACTAGATGATTGCTTCTAAAACAGTCTCAAGGTCAGGGGAGCCCATACGCAAAATGAAGATGCCTCTCAGTTTTGGTTACAGAGAAAGTTATAAGGAATAACTTCACGTACAGGCCCTGGGTGGAATAGAATAAGCAGGGGCCAGAAAGACCCTTCAGCAGTGGGGTAGGAAGGAGAGCTGTCCGGTCAGCACCTGGACAGCTCCCGGCTGGGCTAATGAGCCAGATAATTGGTAGATATATCTGCAGGGAGTCATAAACTCCAGACTAGTCGTTCTCAACCTTCCTAAAGCTTCGACCCTTTAATACAGTTCCTCGTGTTGTGGTGACCCCCCCCCAGCCATAACATTATTTCATTGCTATTTTATAACTGTGATTTTGCTACTGTTATGAATCACAATGTAAATAGCTGATAGCAGTTCCCAAGGGCTTGGCCACCTACAGGTTGAGAACCACTGCTCCAGACCGTTCCTTGTTTTCACCTGAACTCTGTAAAACTTCTCTGGTGACTCAGGCCTTGTGTCTCTGGGAGATTCCAACCTCATCTGATAAGAATAAATGAAGACACTGAGTGGCAGAGATGGCTCAGTAAGTGATGTGCTTGGCATGCAAGCACAGGGCCTAGCTCAGGTTTCCTGCACCCACTACAGTGTCGGGGGGTAATGGGGGTACATGCAATCCTAGCACTGGGGAGACAGGGCAATCTCAGGGGCTTTCTGCCAGCTGACAGAGCTGACACCGGGAGCTGTGGGTTCAGTAAGAGGCCATGTCTAAACAACAGGCTTCAGGTTCCACAAAGGGAAGCAGCTCAGCTCGGGGTCAGACAGTGGTCACCTCCCACTAGGTACCTTGCACATGACAGACCTCATCAGCCGGAGATGAGGCTGGACTCCCAAGGCAAAGGCCCAAGGATGGCATGGGAGTGCAGAGAAAAGAGGGGCTGGAAAATGAGAGCATTTCCATTTATTTCAGAACAAAGAAAACAGGGCTAGGCTCATGTCACCTCCCAATTACCCGCCTCTCAGGATGACAGGAAATTGCGTCTTAAATAGCCATTTCCTAGCTTTGAAGTTAATGAAAAAAAGCTCTGAAATAAATGAGTGGAGGAGCTTGCTAGAAGACCCGCCGAGGAGCCGGATGAATCCCTCTGGCCACAGTAGCCTCAGCTGGGTCACATCCTCTCCCATTTGCTTCACATGAGACACTTGAGTACCAGTGTGGATCTTGATATCCTTGGATGCCCCAAGGGTACTGCCCTAGTCTGGTTTCTGTTGCTGAGGTAGAGATCATGACCAAAACCAATTTGGAGAGGAAAGAGTTCACTTGCTTTACAGGTCACAGTCCATCATGGAGGGACACCAGGGCAGGAGCTGAGGCAGAGGCTATGAGGGAGTGCTGTTGACCAGTTTGTTCTTGGTGGCTTTGCTCAACTTTCTTAATACAACCTGAGGCCACCCAGTCAGAGGTGGCAAGGCCTATAGTGGGATGAGCACTCCTGAATCAATCATTAATCAAGAAAGTGTCCCACAGACAGATCCACAGGCCAATCCGATGGAGGCAATTCCTCACCTGAGGTTCTTCTTTCCCAGGTGACTCCAGTTTGTGTCCAACTGACAAAAAAGTTAGCAGTACAGACACCAAGGGACAGCTCCCTACCTTCAGCATGCTTTTAACTCACATGTGTCCTGGTTTGGGTGTTTAGTTACATGGTCACCTGCATGAGTCCTCGTGTGGACATAGTAATTATGTAATAAAGGGGGGAAAACTTCCTGATTAAAGCTAGCATCCTGATTTTTGCTCAGTTCTGCTCCACTGGGAGCCTGGAGACAGGTGGGTGTGAAGTGGCTGGGGCAGGGGGTAAGAACTTTCCCAGTCACTGGGAGTGTCACAGGGTCTCCTGGATGGAGCAATGCACCTCTAGATATATATTCTTCCTACATAGATGCTCCTCCTACATAGGTGCTCCTCCTACATAGATGCTCCTCCTACATAGGTGCTCCTCTTACATAGATGCTCCTCCTTCATAGGTGCTCCTCCTACATAGATGCTCCTCTTACATAGGTGCTCCTCCTACATAGATGCTCCTCCTTCATAGGTGCTCCTCCTACAAAGGTGCTCCTCCTACAAAGGTGCTCCTCCTACAAAGGTGCCCCTCCTACATAGGTACTCCTCCTACATAGGTGCTCACAAAATCACTACACTGCATTTTTCAGTCTAATAAAATCTCCAGTGTTTTCTCTCTGGCCTTTAATCTTTTTTTTTTTTACAGCCTTAGTTTATTGTTTTTGGGTTCTGTTTTGTTTAGCTATAAATTGTTCCTGCTGCAGCTACAGACTACGGGGCAATGCTCCCTGCTAGAGAGGTGATTTGGTGAGTACAGCACTTTCTACCCAAGTGTGAGGACCAGTTCAGGTCCCCAGCAGTCACACAAAAGCTGGGCAGGTGTACTGAATTCCTGTAATGGCAGCACTCCAGATAGGGTGGGGGTGGGGACCAGGGGTAAGGGGATTCCTTGGGCTAAGCTAGCAGCCAAATCAGTAAGCTCTAGGTTCAGTGAAAGATCTGGCCTCTAAAAATAAAGTGGAGAATGACTGGAAACGTTATCTAAGGTCAACCTTTGACCTCTATGTGCACTACCACTGATGTTCTAGTGTACTAGTTAGTCTTCTAGTGTACTAGCACTGATGTGTACTGATCTGGTGTACTGTTCTAGTGTACTAGTTAGTCTTCTAGTGTACTAGCACTGATGTGTACTGAAAACAGATGTGGTCTCACACACTCAGGCACATCAGACACTCAAATACGGTTTCACAAAGAAGGAAACTGCATAAGAATCCACTTTTGCACACCGAAGGAGCCTCTGGGAGCTTTTTCATATTAACCTGCTATCTCTAGACCTGACGCCAAACTAGAAAACTCTCACAGACCGAGGAGGCCATAGGAGCCTTCACTAGGGTCTCATGTCATAGACTGTCACCTAAGTCCCCCTGAGGCAAAGCAGATGAAGTACCTAGTATTGGCGTATTCCAATGGATGGGGCCTCTGAGAACCCAAGGAGCACATGGTTACATCCTATCAGCCTTGAATCGCTCAGGATTATATGGTAGCTCATAGCCACAGACATTGAGACTGTTTCCAGTGAGCTGGGCATGGTGTGTAGTTCCCACATGGAACCTGCCCTTCTCAGTGGAACTTCCCTGTGCCTCCCTCAGTGGTGGGGTGTCCTGCCTACTCGCCCAGTGATTGGCTCCTTTATTCATTAGGGGATTGGTTCACAAGAACAGCGCCTGACCCATCCACAACAGGAACTTACTTATTGTAATGGACCAGCTGGCCAGAAAGCACCAGGGATCCTCCTGTCTTCTCTCCCCTGTCACCACACCCCGCTGTTTCCACATGTGCTGAGGACCGGAATTCAGTTCCTCATGCTTGTGCATCAAACCAATGGAGCCATCTCTCCAGGCCCTCATGCGTTCATTTGCAACACCAAAAATGGCAAACAGTATCACGGCAGAGCACAGTGCTGGTTGCCAGGGGCTCTGGTGAGTCAGGGGATGGAAAGAGCCAGCAGGAGTGGGTTCCTTACAGAATAGAACAAGTTCAAAATCTTGGTGACAGTGATGGTGGCTATGTGAGGCTGTCTGCATGGTAGAATTTCATAGCAGCTGATCTCCCACACTGTGTGTGTGTGTGTGTGTGTGTGTGTGTACAGGTGAACACTCTAGGGGGTCTTTAGTGGGGCAGTCATTCCCTAGCTCTGTTCATACACTTGCCTGTGAAGATAAAACCAAAGGAGAAACTGGCTGAGGGGCGGTTGGGAAGAGCCTATACTGATTTGAGTCTTAAATTATTTCAAAATAACAAGTTTTTAAAAGGGGGAGTCGGGCAAGGGGTGGTCTGAGATGGCTCGGTCAGTAAAATGCTTGCCATGCAGACATGAGGACTTGGGTTGATCCCCAATACCGAAGTAAAAATCCAGTCATGGTGGAATGAACGTGTAACCCTAGCACTGGGAGCATAGAGGCAGGCAGATGTCCAGGGCTGGCTGTCTAACCAGCCTAGCCTAATGGATAAGCTTCGGGTCTCAGTGAGAGACCCTGTCTCAAAAAAGCAAGTGGAACCCCACCCCACCCCCAGGAGGAACAGCATCTGAGCTTGTCCTCTGGCTTCCACATGCACACACATGCGTGTATACCTGCATATGTGAGTCCACACCCACACCCGGTATACATACCCGCACCCATACAAATTGAATAAATGAATGGATGAATAAATGGATAAATGATTATATGTGAGAACTGATTAGCCTAAGTGGGTGATTGCAAAGGTCCACCTGGATCCCTAGTTCTGAACTGGTTTGTGCTGCCTTCAGTCCTGACAGCCTGGGAGAAGGAAGTCCCACCACCTAAGGCTTTGTGTACTGTTTTTTTTTCTTTGAAAACGACTTCTAAACTAGAATAGCTTTGTGTAAGCACATTTTTAAGAGTGTTGTTGCAAAATGCCAAATTGCCCTCCAAAATTATTACACCAATTTCTGTTCCCACCCACAGGGTAGGCAAGGGCTGGTTTCCCCAACTTCTGCCAAAATTGGGTTTTAATCTTTAAAGCAGGCTTTTAACTTTTGCCAAGTTGACAGATAAAACATGGCACCTCATTGTTCTTTCTCCTCCAGGAATTCTAAATTCGTTTCTTGGACCGAGCTGGGCCATGTCATTGGCTACATTTCCAGACACTGCCTTGACCATCCCCCTCGGTCACCTTCATGTAATTTCATCTTTATATTATGCCAAGTAGTTGATGCAGATCACTAAAGACAGGCCAGAGGAGAGAGGCCACTGAATTGATTGTCAGAAAGAAAGAAAGAAAGAAAGAAAGAAAGAAAGAAAGAAAGAAAGAAAGAAAGAAAGAACGAAGCCACTTCAGTGCATCGGCCACTTTTCAGGGGTACAGGCCTGGCATCTCAGAATCAGGGACCTAGAGGTGGGGGCATCAGGAGTTGAAAGCCGGTCTCGGATACAGAGTTTGAGGTTAGCTTGTACTACACGAGACCTTATCTCAAAAAGGAAAATAAAACATCCAAAATGCCACTAATTTTTTTTAATGTTGACAATGCCTCTTTGATGCAATAAAATCATCACTGTCAAGTTTCTTTTGGAACTCAGTACTAGAAAACACTTTCTTTCCGAGAGATATAAGGTTCCAGGAACGAGAATCATGTGACTGACCATCACAGCTCCCACTTTCTTCTGCTTCTAGGAAATGCACAGATAACATTAAGATCAGTGACAGGGATTTTATTGATTCTTGTGAAAAATATATGTTTTTAATTCTCTTTGGGCCTGATGGTCTATTTCTATTTAATTACTTGTTTGAAGTATTTTACTTCAAGCTGCTTCAGATCCTGCAGAAAGAAGCAGAAGGTAAACATGCTCTTGATTAAGAGCTGCGGCAACCATTTCATGCCTGGTATGTAGCCTGGTCCTGGTGCATTGTTCAGGGTGCACGTAAGTGTTTGTTGAAGGAATAAATAAATGAGTTGACTTTTGGTGATGACTAGATGGCAAATGATCTAGAAACAGTATGGCATTAAAACAACAACAACAACAAAACCAACCCACTAATTTTTAGTTGATGCAGGGGCAAGAAAATGTTACTACAGAAAACAAGATTTCAAGCCAGGCAGAGTGGTGCCATACTGTAATCCAGTACTTGGGAGGATTGTGAGTTCAAGTCCAGCCTCAACTACAAGTTCGAGACCAGCCTGGGTTACATTTGGTTATGTTTCTGGGATCCAACTGGGGAGATGAGATAAAACACATAAGAAGATTTTGGATTGAAGGTGTTTGCCACTGAATTCTTAGAAATAATTTAAAAGATGAAGAGCTCTAAAAACTTAACAAGAACAGTCTTAACAAGAAAGGTCAGTTTGTACAACAGAAACCAGGAGATGTTTTAGATATTCAGTGGAGGTCTAGATGTGGTGGCGCATGCCTGTACTCCCAGGACCTGGCAGCCAAAGGTAGGATGATTTTGGAATTCAAAGCCAATGTATTAGTCACTGTGAAGGTTTGTATATGCTTGGCCCAAAGAAGATGTGGCCTTGTTGGAGTAGGTGTGTCACTGTGGGCGTAAGCTTTAAGATCCTCATCTGGCCTGGAAGATCCTCATCTGGCCTGGAAGCCAGTATTCTGCTAGTAGCCTTCAGATGAAGATGTAGAACTCTCACTATGCACCATGCCTGCTTGGATGCTGCCATGTTCCCACCTTGATGATAATGGACTGAACCTTTGAACCTGTAAGCCAGCCCCAGTTAAATGTTATTCTTACAAGAGTTGCCTTGGTCATGGTGTCTGTATACAGTAGTAAAACCCTAACTAAGACAGTCTGATGCTGTGATAAAACTCCATGATGAAAGACAACTTAAGGAGGAGAAAGGTTATTTTGACTAACTGTTCCAGAGGGACAAGATTACATCGAGATGGGGTGGAGGCATGGCGTCAGTAAGCTGAGCACTCACACCTTAACTAAAGCATTAATCGGAGAACTGGAGGGGGGATGAAGGTAGCGTCTCTCAAAGCCCACCCCCATGTGATGTACTTCCTTCAGCAAGGCTCACCTCCCCAAACAGCACAACTGGGCACCAAGTATTCAAATGACTGAGCTTATTAGGGACACTTCTCATTTAAACTGCTATAGCCAGCCTGGGCTCCCTTATGACTTTGCGGCCAGTCTGGGCTATGCAGCAAGACTTTGTTTAAACAAACAAACAAACAAACCAGTATAAAGAGTTCTTAATGCATTATTATGTGTCCATGGAAATAGATATACTTGGAAAAGTGAGATAGGTACGTGCATGCCCACCGCATGCCTGGCAGGATAAGATGACATGCCAGAAGAAAAGAAACAATCTCAGGTGTCATCAGTGGTCTCTCGGGTTGTGTGATGATGGGTGAAATTTATTATTTTTGTCTTGATTTTTCCATATTTTTTCAAGATTTCAGAACAAGATTTATTTAAAATTTTTATTTTATATGTGTAAGTATGTTCACTTGCATGTATGTCTGGTCAACCACAAGCATGCAGGGCCCATGGAGGCCAGAAGAGGCCATTAGATCCCCTGGAACTGGAGCTACAGGTGGTTACAGAGAATAGTATAGGTGCTGGGAATTGAACCTGGGTCTTCTACAAGAGCATCCAGTGCTTTTAACTACTGAGCCATCTCTCTAGCACCCTTTCTAAGATTTTTAACCATCTCTCTATAGTACAGAGATGGGGCGTTCTCAATTAAAAATACAAAAAGAAAAGATAAAAGCCCAACAGGGAGACTCACTGAGATGTCTGAGGACAAGAATGCCATCAGTGACATTTCATGAAGAGTTGGGGACAGTCCTCTTTGCTAAACTGCCCCAAACTCCCACCGCATAAAAACTGAGACAACTACTGATGTAGGTAAGTGTCAAGATGATTAGTTACGCAGCAATGCACGGCTGCAATGCGTGGTAACCAGTGTGAGCTGCCAGGACACAGAGTGTATATGTTCTGTGTGTGTCTGCACAAGTGAATCTTGAAATGACTCATCTGTCAAAAAGCAAAGCTCACTGTTCTCGTAGGTTCAGAATACATTTTAAATTATATATAATTAATGCAAATACATCAAGTGCTCTTAACTGCGGAGCCATCTCTCAAACTTTTGATGCCTACTACACAAATGCTCTCAACTTCTGATGGGGTAACATCCCTGTAGATCCATAAAAAACCGAAAATAGAAGTTAAAAAACGTATTGAATCCAGCCAAGAAAGACCAAGGAATTTTGTAAATGTCAAGAAAGGCTCTGTCTAGTTTGCTTCTGATGGTGGTTTTCTTCTACTTTATTGGTGGTGGGGAGAAGACTTAGTTGATACAATGTGTCTTAGTTAGGGTTTGTACTCCTGCACAAAACATTGTGACCAAGAAGCAAGCTGGGGAGGAAAGGGTTTATTCCATTTACATTTTCACATTGCTGTTCATCACCAAAGGAAGTCAGAACAGGAACTTAAACAGGGCAGGAACTGATACAGAAGTCATGGAGGAATGTTGTTTATTGGTTTGCTTCCCCTGGCTTGCTGAGCTTTCTTATAGAACCCAGAACTACCAGCCCAGAGATGGCACCACCCACAAAGGGCCCTCCCCACTTGATCATTAATTGAGAAAATGCCCCACAGCTGGATCTCATGGAGGCGTTTCCTTAAGGGAGGCTCCTTTCTCTGTGATAACTCCAGCTTGTGTCAAGTTGATGCATAACCAGCCAGCACACAGTGCTTGCCACACAAGCACAAGGACCTGTGATTAGATCCTCAGAGTTCACATAGAGGCTGGGCACAGGGGCACACGGGCCAGTACCCCAGCACTAGAAAGGCAGGAGGATCCCTGGGGTTCTTTGGCCAGCAATTTGAAAAGAATTGATGGTCTCTACGTTAGTGTGAGATACTGACTCAAAACAAACTCATAAAGAAGGAAGAGTGCAACTAAGACACCTGGCATTGAGCTCTGGTCCCCCATGCATGTTCTCACACTTGTGCATGTACACATATACCATTTGTGCAGCACGCGCACACACACACACACCATATACACCACAACACACATACACAACGCGCCCATCTCACACATATCACACTAACACACACCACACCACACCCATCTCACATACACTACACTAACATACACCACACCACACATACCACACCAATACATACCTGCACATACCACACCACAATGCACCAACACACACATACACACACCACACACACATAGAAACACTCATACATACCACACACACCACACATATATACCACACCACACACCACACCACCACACACATACATCACAGACATACACTTACACACATACACTACAGACAACATGCACACACACCACACCACATATCACACACACACACACATACCATATCACATACACACACAAACATACACACCATACCACACATACACCACACCACACACATACCATATCACACACACACTCAACACATCACACACACACCATACAAATATACCACACTACACCAACACACACCACACATATAACACATCACACACAAAATAACCCTCACATCACACACTGTACACACCACACCACACACACACATACACACACACACACACACACACCATACACACCCCATATGTACAAAAATCAATTGCTGTGAGCCCCATTGGCGTTTACTACAGGATCTCTTTGCCAGCACCGAAAGACATGAAGACCAATGTGATGGCCAGGCTATCTGGTTGTTAAGTATAACAGTCTTCACAGCGATAGGGCTTCATCTTTCTTCTTTGTATTAGCTCTAGGAATCAAGGTATTATTTTTGTCAAGTTCTAGAATAGTAAAAGTATTCCTACAGCGTTCTGTCCCTCCCTGTTGTAGACACTAAGCATCTTGTTCTGCTGCGTCCCCTGTCCCCTACCCATTAGACCATGCTTCCCTCTGGTGGCTTTGGACTCCTAGGAGAGGGGCCTCAGCTCAAGGCAGCTGTGGAGGCTGAGCCCCCAGCCAGCCAGCCCTTCTTGAAGCTTGTTTTCTTTCTCCTGGGTCTCTTTGGGTGAGAGGCAGGCAGGTGTGGGCGGCTGTTGAAGTACCTGCTGGGTTCTAAGAACAGGGATGCTATTTTTCTCTCTCCTTCACGAACACAGACAGTGCTAAAGTGAGGGGAAATGAAATCAGGAGGAAGAGGGTGAAGAGGGCGGGTAAGCTTCTGGAAACAGCTGCAGAAGGGCATCTAGTCTCATAATCCAGTCAGATAAGGAGAACTTCCCCCTTTGATGGAAGCTTGAATGGAAGGGGTGAAGGGAAGAAGCCTTCCGGAGGTCCTGCATCTCTGATTTATTGCAGCATCTTCAACCTCTGAGAAGGCCAAGGTCAGGAAGAGCAAACATAGATGGTACCCAACTTGTATCCAGCTTCTTAGTACCTGAGCCTTCACTTCCCCATCATTAAGGTGTAAATCTCAGCCTCTACCATAGGGAGGTATCACAGGGTTTCCTCATCTCTAAGTCCTTACATGACCTCTATCCCAACAGGGCCACCGGAGTTAATGAGGTCATTATGTCCAGATTCTATAGCAGGTACTATATGTACCTTAGCCCTTCCCCTCCCTCTCATTAGTTAGCTTCTGCTTGCACTGCACTGATTCCCCCTTCCTAGCCCCTCCTTCCTCAGATCACAGGTTCTTGGCCTTCCCCTCCAGGAAACACTGACCAAGCACAGCTGATGTCCCTGTACTTATAGTAGACATGAGGCATCTAGAGTTTGCTTCCCTGGGTACTGATATTCTACCTCCCTGACCTGGCTTTTCTTCTTACATAAGATGAACAAGGTCACTAGGTTCTACCTGAGGTGGCTGTCACTGTGGGTTTTAAATAAATGCAAACAAAGGAACTGTAGGATGTGTGTCTGGCACCTTTATGAAGGATTGCCCCTGTGCCTGCAGCTGTGTGTGACTGTGTCCATGCACTTGTCTGTCATCTGCTTCAGACTTCTGTTTCTTTGACATGTGTGAACTGTCTGTATCTGTTGAGTTCTTGAGCCTGCCTCTTAGCCCTTTGATTTCGCCGAATTCCATTTTCTCTTTTCATGACTAGAATGGGCTTGCCTGCAATAGGTCTATTGAGCTAGCTTACAAGAAAAAAAAATCTTGGGATATTCGATTTTGCTTCCTCAGAGCCTAAAACATTTCTTGCATACACCCTGCAAGCAGTACCCATCTCCCTGCGATGCTCACTCATGGGGCAGGGTGTGAAAATACAGAGCCTTTGCTATGTGCATAGTACCATGTTAGCTGAACCATAATTACTACACCACCGCCCCCAAGAGCACAGTACAGGCTAGAGGAGAACCTCAGGGCGTTGACTGACCACTCAAGTGTAAGTGCGGGCAACCACTGCCTCTAGATTCAAGGCTGAAGGCTAGAAGCTGAGAATCGGGGTTTCGGAGGCACCCATCTGCTCCTGGTGCTTTCACCTTTGAGCCATGCCCGTATGCCCATCTTACCTTCTTCGTGCCTCAACACCTCCAGAGCAAGGTCCATAGCCTGTAGTACCGTGAGGTAGTACAGCCTTCTTAGGCTCCTTTTATGCATTTACTCATTAGAAATGTTCTTCTGGAGTTCTGCTAGATGCAAACACCGCTTTAGTTGCTGGGCCCCTTACTTAGCATATTCTGATGGAAAAGTGCCTTATATACATGCGCACAGTAAGTCAGCATTTTATGCGCATGCGCATACTCGTTGAGTGCTGAGAACAACCTCCAGAGTTGTCCCTCAGGAACTGTCTGCCTTGTATTCTGAGACAAGGTCTTTTATTGACTTGAGGTGTGACTAATCAGCTAGGTTGGGTGGTCATGGGACCTGGTTCTACTCCCCAGGGCTGGGATTATAAGTACCCATCACCATGCCCACCTTTTAAAACATGGGTTCTGGGGATTGAATGCAGGTCCTTAAGGCTTATGAAACACACACTTTACTGAGTGAGTTATTTCCCCAGTTCTCAAGTCAGCATTTCTGAACTTACCTTCCTGACCCAGTATTCTGAGAGTGGGTTATGCTGACAGGCTGTGGATGGTGGGGGATGGGAAGTCATTGGAGAGTTTTAAACAGGAAGGGCCTGCGCCATCTGGTCCTGCTGACTGCTGTGCAGGCGCAGGAGCGGCTGTGAGAGATCAAGGGTCATCTTAGGGAAGGGAGTACTGAAGATGGAGCGAAGTAGAAGGATTTGGGAAATAGCTTAGGCTAGGCCCCTCGACGGTAGGATTTTGGGTATGGCAAAACTTTGAGGTGGGGACTGCACCATATATTGTGGGAAGCTTGGCAAGTCCCCTCCCTCTACACAGCAGAATCGGCAGCATGCCTCCTCACTGTTTCAGCAAAAACAAAAACAAAACTCAAAACTCTAGATGCCCGAGGAGCAAAATAGCCCCCAGCTGAGAATCCTGACTACGTGGCCCCAGCAATACCTGCTGACAGAGTGGATGTCAATGGGTGGGGGTGGAGGGATCTGGGAGGTCATTATTCAACAGAAGACCTAATTTTTGAGCTTCCATTCTGGTGACACCTGATACCCCTGGAAGGATATTGTTCATGACCTCAGACCATCCTTTCCACCTCTGTAGATCTGGGTGGACAAGCCATATTCAATCTTGCCTGTGCCTCTGAGGCCACCAGGGGTAAACCTTGGTGGACTGATTCAGGCCCTTCTGGCCACTGACTCTTCATGAGGGTGTTGTTTCAGAGAGATGACCGGTGTGTGTGAATATACTGTTCTGCTTCTCCTCAGAACCAATCCTCTGACCCTTCCATGGCAGAGGCAAGACCCTGAACTTCAGGAGATTAGGTGTGAGTTCAGCATCTTAGGAATAAAAACATTTACCTAGTGGGTACAAATATGAATGCAGAGAGCATGTAAGGGGAGAGGCCTCTCAGAAGCTGTCAGGAGAGCTTGAGCAAGGACGCATTGCCGACATCAGTCTTTGGCTTTTAGAAACTGGGTTCTCCGTGTTGGTGACATTGTTCAGTTGTCAGTCCCCAGTACTACAACTGGAAGTGGTGGTTTGCCTGTACCCTAGCACTATGGGCAGGTAGAGATGCAGGAGGATCAAGAATTTAAGGTCATCCTTGACTGTGTAGAGTTTGAGGCCAGCCTGGATTATGTGAGACCCTGGTGTGTGTGTGTGTGTGTGTGTGTGTGTGTGTGTGTGTGTGTGTTTGTGTGTGTGTGTGTGTGTGTGACAGAGAGAGAGAGAGAAAGAGAGCGAGCGAGCGGGAGAGAGAGAGAGAGAGAGAGAGAGAGAGAGAGAGAGAGAGAGAGAGAGAGAGAGAACCAGCCAGCCACAGCATGCATGTCGAAGTGAAACACATTGTTTAGGAGTCAAATCCCAAGGATTGAACTCGGGTCCTCAGGTGTGGTGGCAAGTGCCTTTACCTACTGAACCATCTCACTGGCCCAGTACACAGTATTTTGATTTCTTTTTAATACACTCATTCAGTCATTCATTTATTTGTATGTGGGTATGTATGTGGTGGGTATGCTCTCACACAGGCCTGCTCAGAAGCCCGAAGGTACCAGATCCGTCAGCGCTAGTTTTGTGGGATGCTCTGCTTGCTGTGTGTGCTGGGATCAGAACTTCAGTCTTCATGACTGTACAGCGAGTGCTCTTTACTCCAGTCCCCAAAGCTATTTTGTGATTTTTTTTTTTAAAAGAGACTTTAATAGAGAGCCTTTCCTGAAACGGGTGAAAAGATGAAAGTGCTCTACAGAATGTGTCTGGATGGAGTCAACACCATTGCCATTCAAAGAACACTGGGTGGGAAACACGAGCGAGGGAGGCCGCCACGGGATACAAATGACAGCCGCTCACTCAGCAGTGATCAGTATCTTTATTCATACACGCTTGCTTCTGAACTACAATGAATGCATCTAACAGAGCGAATCATGCAAACGGAGAGTAGAGGTTACACAAATCCAAGAAAGCTAGGCGGTAATTTACATATCTACCTCACCTGGTAGGTAACCAAGTAAGCAGTGGAACAGCCCCTGGCTTATCAGTAAAGGCCGGAACCGGCAACAGCCTCCACCTTCGCTCCTTCCTCCAAACCAATTTGGGGTTTTGCATGGTGTTTTTTTTTTTTTTAATGAGAGATTTAAGCACGCCGTGTCCTTCATAAAACAAAACAGAGATCATGTAGGAAACGCAACTCCAAATACATCTGATCATCTATGAAAGGTATTCTGAAAAACCTTCATAGTCAGGATAGGAGGTCAATTCTTAGAAAAACCTTTAGCCTCAAAATAGCAACGACCTTCGTGTATAATTTTTAATAGTCTACTAAATCTCCCAAGGAGAGAGAGTCACATTTTTCCAGGTAAAATATTAACAAAAATCTACAAACATTGATCACAGAATAAGTCTTAAAGTTAAGCAGGAGACAAAAGGCAGTGTTGTTTGATCACAAAGTGCAAAGCTGCCTTTTGTCCTAGTTTAGAAAAAGGGGTTCTTACAAAGTGGACTGGGCTGGATAGGTGTTTTCTCAAAAGTGGGGTTCTGTCTACTCAAATCCATGGAAAGGGAAGCAGATGCTCAGGCCCGCTCAATACTGTCTCTTCTTGGGATAGGTTTGAATTGCCCAGTGGGTAGAATCCTTAGCGGGCATCTCCATTTTTATCAAATGTGAGAGACTGAGGGACCAGAGGGGACTTGAGACAGAGTTGAAGAAGCACCCCCTTCTTGCTCTGACTCTTACAGTGCAGAGTGGGGTCCTCTAGATCCCCAAGAATGCCTTCCTAGGGCTGCATCAGGAAGGGGAACTATAAATCCATCATCCCTACAGTTGAAAGATAGCTAAACATTGCGCAGCTATCTTTAGTGTCTGCTAAGAAAGAGGGAGAACAACGTACAGCAGCCAAACCAATGTGGACTCCAGACCTCACTAGCATGGGAAAATCCTGCCATGGTAATGCAGATCATGGGTACTCTATCCAACCTGGGTGATATCCTCCTATAGGTTGCACAGAATTGGAATTTTAAGAAATTTTTATTATTTTAAAAACTCACTTAAAAAGAATTGAGTTATTAAAGTCCTCTATAAAAAAGTACAAATAGCCCAGGATACCCAGGTCTTCTATTGGAGTTAATAAGTTAGTTTCTTGTTTTAGGTTAAAAAAAAGTCTTTGGAACTTGTGGGCTTCCAAGGAGGGTCACAATAAGGCTGTTTAATGACTCGGTGTGTCTTCTGTTTATTGACTGACACCTGACTACATGAATGAGGGGCACGAAATGCTGAGTCAACCACACTTTTTAACAATTACTGTATCATCACTGGGACAGTGGTAAACACTGTTTCTAGAACACTGCGTCTGCAAATGCCTCAAGCACCCTTTCCTGATTTTGTGGATTATTTTGAGAGCAGAAAGTAACAGCTTTTTCTAGATTTTCTATGCTGGCCCAGTAAGACGTGGCAGAGGTGTTGACTGTCCAGCACAGTTTGTTAACAGCAGTTCATGGAAAACAGTTTTAAAACCAGTTTCCTAACACTCTGTCATATTAGTGTGGACCCAGTGCTAACCAGAGAGCCTGTCTCCTTCCTTGTTATTGTCCTCCCTCTCTCTCATGATCGGCATCCTTTCAGGTCCCTGGCTCAGCACACATCTCCCGAGCATAACTGTTTGATGTGCTCAGTTGTGGTATAGGGACAGGTACCCTTGCCCTTCTGGGGTTGAAAACAAACAGGAAACAGAGTGACATGTACACACGAGAAATAGATGATTTCATAAGACCAAGGTGAGAAAATGACTGTCAGGTGGTGTTGCCTTGTGGAGGCGTTTGAGAAAATAAAGCCTTGCACAAACCCTTCCTATTTTGGCTGGCAGGTCACTGTTGGTTGTTTTTGTGACTTCTGGACCTAATCTCAGCAGCCATAATTGTCAGAGGGATAAAGATGGAACTTAGTGCTTCCGGGGTCTGCTGGCTGGCTTGGCTCTGCAAAGTAATTGTTACAGCTGGGAGGGGTCTGAGAATGAACAACAGATTATATTTGACAAAAAGCCACACATTTGAAGGCTGACAGATAGTAACTTCCATTTGCACCAATGAGCCCCGGTGGAAAGCCCAAGCAGATAACACAACCTCTCCGCCAACCTTCCATGTCTTTCTTGGTGCACTCAAACTCTGATCTTTAATGGTGTTGACTTCTTCTTCCTCCTCTTTCCAATGGGTGGCTCTTTTGGGGTTGGCAAGCCACCATGCTTTGCTAAGAACTGGAGCTTGTGAGCAACAGCACTTGAGTGCTGCCTCTGGTAATCTTTCATGTGACCATCTCAGACCAAGTTTCCAGAAAACTCTTGGCCCCCTGAGTTTCTCAAATTACTAATAAAAGGACTAATTAAAGAAATGGCTATTAGCTCAGACTAGGCCCCAGAGGTAAGAGGGTGAAGGGCAATCACTTTAGCTCCTGGAGCTCCTCATCTACCTTCTGAATTAGCTCCTTCCTGGAGGTGAGCCTCTGATTAACTCCCAGGGCTGCACCTGGAAGCATATTACAGCTCTTTCCTTTCAACCCAAGCACCAGGTAACTTTAGATGCCACACCGAAGGCAGAGCTAGCAGCCCACTGGCCTGTGGTGGAACAGAGAAGAGCTACCACTGGACAATGGCCAACTTCCAGGGGAATATAATACAAAACAATTTCAATGGATTTTCTGGGTCACAGCCTGATGGGTCCTGTGGAGACTTGGATTGTGCTAGGTTCTCCTTCACAGGCCCTGCCAATGCAGAATCTGAGAGCAAGTGCTTTCTAAATAGTCCCCACCCCCATCCCTGGGGATTAAGCCCTTCAAGGCACCCTCCTGGTTCTGGCCTCCATGTGGTTGCTTCAGTTCAAATGACAAACTTTCCCTGTAGCCCCGTTTCACACAAGGTCTGTGAAGTGGGACAATGATGTAGAATATTATCAATTGATCCTGCCTAACAGCTGCTAATGGTTATCCACATGAGTTAGTTTTGCAGTAAAAGCTGTCTTTGCTGTCCAGATCTTTAAAGTATTAGCCTTTATCTGAATTTAACACTCAGCAGTGTATAAAATAGGCAGCATCACGAACACTTCCTTAATTTTTTATCATCTTGCGTAAGTTTGTTCTCCAGTGTTCTGATCCTTAGGCAAATGCTGGCCTTCAGCTCTGTTACTTCCCTCCTGCCATTTGAGAATGTCGGTGGATATTCTCTAAGTGTATGAGCCATTCAAGGGATCACACATTTCCTAGAGAAGTTGAATCACTTGGAACGGGATGCTAGCGGCTTAAGGAAGAACCCAAGCCTGCTACTGGTGTGACACAATCATGCAGCTTGGCACCTCGGGAAGGATTGTCTGCAAACCCTGTGCTCCTTCACTGTGGCTTCCCTCACTTTGAGAGGTTCAGCTTCCTATTGCTGTCCTACCTGGGAAGAGCAATGCTTTCACTTACCAAGCTCATCTATAAGCCAGTTCCTTTATGATTGGACCAAGTATAGTATTTTTAATAAGGCTAGGTTGCCAAGATGATGAGCTTAATTTCTAAGATCAATACATGACACCCTCCCCTGCTTTTTTAGGTCTGAAGTCCAGAATTCGTGAAAGATTGCAGAAGAAACTGCTCTTTTCTTCTTTGGCCCACTCTCCACTCCGTATCTCCTTCTGATTAGGGGTTTTCAGAACAGCCTATGCTCCATATCTCAAAGACTCTTGATCGGTTGCAGGGTATGTGACTGTCAAACAGATAGGTGGAGAGTAGCAAAGAGGAGAGCTTAGCTGTGAGATGCTTTCTGGAGAGGTGCCTTCTATAAGGACTGGTGGGAACTTCATTTTCACTTGTCCTTTATGCTACAGAAGCCTGCCTCTTCTAAACACCTTGTATTGAGAGGCGTTTGGCCAAAGACATGCTCTTCAAAGATCGGAATGTTCTAGGAACAGCTTTAAGACAGTACATGCCTCTGAGTCTGTTGGCAACAGCTTCAGAGATGGCTCTACACAGGCATGGGGATAAAGTTTGTCTCAAGGATTTTGTGTGTTCTGGAGTACACAGTGAGTTATTATGGGGAAGAAAGACAGACTACATATTTCTGTGTGTCCATATGCACACACAGAAAAGAATCCTCCCACCCTTTCATCCCTAGAGACCCCAAAGACATAGGCTGAAAAGTAGACAGACAGACAGATACACACACACACACACACACACACACGCACACACACACACATACACACACACATACACAGAGTTCAGCCCAGGTGCTGTAACAATGCCACATATATATGAATATATCAGGAATACTGGAATTAAACATTTCCAGCTGTCCCAAGAGAAGGGTGGTAGAGGAATCTGAACAGAGGATAACATGAAGAAGTTAACAGAGTCTCATCTCAAAAATAATCCCCACAAACAAAACCGGGGTTTGCAGGTAGAATCAAATATATATATATACATATATACACATATATAGTAAAACCCTAGTTAAACATGTAAAGTAGCCATTCATTTTTAAAATTACATCTACATTAAAAAATTAATATATCTGATATAGAGTGCCAGTGTGTTGGGTAGCGGGTAAGAGAGAGCCCAGCAGCAATGAATAAAGCTAACACTTAATCTTAAAGCAGACTGGAAACAAGAGCATCACAAATATAGCACAATAGTTTCTTATAAAAATTATCATAATACTCTTTATACTTGATACAATTATATCAATAATATAGATTAACTTGTTATTAAGGTTTATTATAAACATGCAAAATCCATTGCATGATGCACTCGCAAAACATATTAAAATCCTTCTTGCAAGAAAACATCTTTAAGCTGATATAAGCATAAGTATCTTGATCCTACAGCTCCACATGTGTTGTTCAATTGGAACTGGGAATAGGAACCCAAACTATACTCTTTTTTCATCTCTAAGTGGATGTGGGCTAGAGAAAGGAGGAAAATTAATCTATAGGGACTGATGCTAGTCAATACTTTGATTAAGTTACTATACATTGTACTTCCATAAACGACACTGCAGCTTATTAAATAAATAGTAAAAAAGGGGATGGGGGCATACATTTCAGCTTCTTAGGAAGGGTACCCACAAAGGAAGGTAGCAAAATATTATTATGTGTGTGGGGTTGGCTAATAACACTCTTGAACAGTGGCATGATTACTGATGGCACCCTGGATTGAAGAGTCATCTCCCAGAGATTAAAATGAACATACACATGGTTTATCCTTGATCTGAAATGATTTCACATGCTTGTTTAGCAAAGTCCTTAGACTATTTGGCCTCTTAAAAATAATGAGTTATCAAGATAGTTATCAACCAAGCAGGGGATTACAGATGATAGATTCAATGAATATTTGTCTGAAGTTTTCTTTCATTCTTAAACTATGTACTATGGTTGTGCTATGATGCCTGGGAACAGTGATCAGGTTCATCCTGCTCTCTCAGACTCTAGGGACTGTTTCCATTGAAGCAGAGATTAGAAGCAGTGGGGTCTTGAATATATAAGCCCCCAACCTCTCTTTGCTTTCTCTTTGGGGTTTCTGTTCTTTTGTTCCAAAGAAATCTTGGGTGGAAATATTTCCTTCCCTTGAGTTAGAGTGGGTTCACTTTACTATCTCTGGTTGATTTGGATAGTGAAAATCCAAGAAATGGAAGGTATGGAGAATATATCAAATTGTACCAAAAAAATAGGATCCAAGTCTCTTTCTTTTCTAGGAAGAATTAACTTGTAGCCAGATGTGATTTCTACATAATTAAACTATACTCTGTACATTATGTCATCATCCACTAAGATAATGTTTTTGGTTTGGGGATGGGGAAGAAAGTTGATCACTTATGGATTAATGTCCCTAGAATTTTCAGGCCTCTGCGTGGAACAAAATACAAGGCCATAGCCTTAAATTTTTATGGTTAAGGATGACTTCCCACTGTTGGGGAAGCTGGGAGCTGGGGAGGCATTTGATCTTTCATTTTTGAGTTTCATACTGCACTTTGCAAGATTGGGTGCACAAACTGGGGGTTGACATACGAGAACCCTTCAAAATCAGACTGGTCTATGTTAGCGATGACCAGTTGATCTGGTGGTGTTAAGACAGGCTGCCCTCGTGTGAAGAACTTGTCAAAGTTTTCTGCTCCTTTGCCACACTGTAGGGGAAAAAAGAAAAAAAAGAAGAGGTCAGAAGATACAAATCACAGAAGTAGTTTACTGAGAGCCTTGGGGGGCGTGCCACAGGGAAATTGGCCGGACTGGGCAGGAAGAATGTTGGAGGACTTGCAGACCTACTGGAATCAGAAGCCAGGCACAGCAAACAACAGATTGTTACTTGATTGTAATTCTTCTCATATGATAATTCTGAGAATATTCTCAGAATGAAAACCCCAAATGGAAATGCATTCACTGTTGGTTACAACATAGCAAAAAGACAGCCTCTCTTACTTCAATATTATCTCATTGAGCAAGCAGAGCTATTAGAAGGAATGGTGCACACACAGGGCCATCAGTCATAGCTCCATGTTGAAATGGCCATGCTACTGATTGTGCCTGTAGGTACCCTTGAATTGACAAGGTGAGGTTACCTTTATTTGGTAAAAAGAACCCATATTTGGTTCTTTGCAATAATATTTATAATCAGTCAGAAGTTGTGTATCTTTGATATGTAACTGGGATGTTTTAGAAACTCTAGCTCTCAGAGTGATCTTAAAGCAGTATGGGGTAGGTACAGTGACAATGTAGGAGTTGAGTTCTTGCCCCAAGCAAGTATTATGCATATCTGGATAGAGCTGGTCAAGTGGCTGGCAGGTCAACATGGAGCTCATTCACAGCATAGTCTCAAGACAGCAGAAGTTATGCACAAGGTGCCCTGGGGAGGCACAGTAAAGTCTGTGATCTGTCTTGAATATTATTGTCCTTCAGGATCCACCAAGGCATTCTTTGCAAATGGATGCTTTTGCATAGCTTCCCTGTGATTGTCTAACTAGTCAGCTGCTTATGCAGTAGTGCATGGGAGTCTTACTCAACTCATAGTCAATTATACAATTTAGAGTTATACAAGACCCATTGCATGATGCACTTGCAAAACATTAAATTCCTTCTAGGAAGGAAAGAAAGGAATATCCTCACTTTTCTAAATACCTAAAAGGGTTGTAGCATATCAAAATCTCTGGGACTTCCAAGGAAGAGCTGGGAGTTTTACTGATGCTACTAATGATGATTCTGAGCATGCTGCAAACCGCTACTCTTTTATCTGCTGGTAGCATACCTGGAGCAACATGAACTCATTTTGAGTCAGCATACATTTTAACCTAATGAGGAGTTCTTGGAGCTCTAACAGAGGACAGTTCTAGGTAACCTGTGAGGTTTTATAGAGTTGAGAAAGGAACTGTATCTCCCTCCTCATGACATTACAAAGATTAAATGTGAAGTTCTACATATAACATAGCACTTGGTCAGAGTTCAGCACACATTGTTTAATTATTTAAAATTAAGATTTGTTATGCTCATGAGTTATATTTTCTCACCTATTTCCGAAATGGGTTTTAGAGAAAACCCATTTCATTATAATTTTCCACTTTCTCTGCAGTAAATAAAACACTTCTAAGTGTCTGTGGAGATAGGAAACATATCCTAAGTTCAAAGTAAGGTCTTCAAAAACAACAGCGTCCTTTCCCAGTATTATTTTCATTTAATAAGCAGTCATTGTACTCTGAACTCAAGGACATTTTACACTTCAGTGATGGGGTGGCTGTATATGTGTGTGTGTGTGTGCATGTGCACGCTGAGGGTAGATTTCTATATGGTGATGTTGTGGGGGACAGGATGTCCTAAGGCCACTCTATGAAGTCCATACAGGTGATGAACCACACTCAACATATGAGTCTGGCTCCTATATATGGAGCCACAAAACGTTGGCTTTCAAACTGTATATTCCCATAATGTTTTTCTTTGCAAGAATCCAAAGCACTTCAAAGCAAAGGTCAGCAGAGGCAGAGCCACATGCAAAGGAAACCACTGAAAAGGGCTCTGTAGGAATCAAATAAGGAAATATGGTTTCTTCTCAGGAACTAATCAAGAGTCTATATTTTTGATTCATATATTACATAAACAACAGAAGCTGGTTTCCATTAAGATAATACATTCAACTCTATTGCAATGATGTAAACATCTAAAGAAACAGTTGTATTTTTGGTAAGACTTAATTTTCAACCCAGTATAAGTTTTTCTCCAGGAAATCCATTTTCATAAAATTGTCATAACTTGGACAAGGGGTGCCATTGTCAAATAATGGTTAGAGAGGGATACTGTTAAATGTCTTAAGCTGAAGGGCTTCCCCATTCCCCTAAATATTTATTGGCTCAAAATATCAATAGCGCATCTGTTGGGAAACACTGGACTCCATATATCTAGACTGTAATGAGAGGTCCTGTGGTTGGTGTGAAGGGGCCAAGCATGAAAATTAGGCAAAAATAACCATGTGTGGGAGCAGAGCATGGAGAAGTTGCAGAAGGCCAAAGAAAAATGATATAAGCAAGTTTTTCAGCCCTGTTGGGTTGCCTTTGAGAACTCCATTTTGGTGATGGATGGGTACCAACTACCTGGAAGAACTCAAGTGTATGCACTGTGAATTCTTTCAGAGGGTGGGTATGAGAACCCTTAAGAAGACATCATTTATTATCTTTCTGACACTGACAATGCAAAGAAGAGCAAGAAGGAGATTCTAAGGAGAGAGAGAGAGAGAGAGAGAGAGAGAGAGAGAGAGAGAGAGAACGTGTCTCTACAGGGCAGAGCAAGGCTAGCCAAGGTAAATGTTCTATTTGCCTTCCTGTCTAGCATTGCATTTATGGATTTGTTCTTTGAAAAGATTGTATTGTGTAGTCCTTTATTTGAATACTGTCTCTATGATGCTCACAAATTAGTTTCCAGTGAGAAATTTCTTAGTAACATGGGCTTTATTGCCAAAACTAGAAGAAGAATCCTTAAAACCTACAAAGAGGATCCACATGAACACTGAGGGAGGTGGGGAGGGAAGAGCAAATCAAATTCTACAGCTAGTATTCCAAGAAAAGTTATTGCTAAGGCAGCTAGTGCCTATAAAGACAAAAATTGTAATAAATGGGATGGAAAAACTCTTTGGTGAATCCTTTGGTGAATCCTTAAGGAAACTGACTCAGTTTAGGTAAAGAGACCAAAGACAAGGGTAGGCTGAGTTTAGAGAATAAAAATTAAATCACTGAAATTCAGACATATCAACCATAAGACAAAAACCAAACCAAAACAAAACAAAAAACCAAAACAAACCCCTCAAACAAAAACAATGAGGGGTGTGAGTATAGCTTAGCAAGAAATGGGGATGATAGTCTTTGAGAAACTAGGGGTTGACTCTGAAGATGAGATGAGATCCAAGACTCAGAAGATGTCTTATTCTGAGGGTTGTCATACCAGAGTGAATGATATCCCAAAAGGCAGCAGGAATATTTCAATCATAAGTCTCATATTATGAAAAATATAAATTAACCTCACACCAGAAAAGTCTCTCAAAATGAACCTTCCATGCTTCTAAGCAAAACGAGGCCCAGAAACAGATGATCTCTTGTAGGAAACATGGAGAAGATCTTGAACTACTATTTAAAGATGTCATGCAGAGATCTTAAATGACACCAGCAAAACCAGACAAGGATTATAACAATCAGATCCCTTTGGATGCTTGTGCATAAGATAATATAGTTAAGAATCAATTGTTTACTGCCTATGGTCCAGCCTTGAGATCATTAGCTTGATAGGTAGAGAGTTGCGGGTGCCACCTTGGAGCTGTGTAGGGAGTAAGAGATGGGAGGGGGCACCCAAGTGGCATTGGGGATCAGCAAGTTAATGAGTGGCATAAGAAGCTAGCTTGGCTGCAGATGTTCTCCCAACATTACTACAGACATTTGAAGGACAGCCTCCAATAGCAGCTAGAACAACAGGCAAATTTGGGTTGGTTGTTACCTCTGAGTTCTAGTCTTCTATATCTTCACAGCAGCTAAATAATCTTATTAACAATGCCTTTGGAGTGAATAGGATTGGTATTCACACCCAAAGGCCACCAACAACTTTCACTAGTGGAAACTTCTGTCAGAAATGTGACCCAGGACAAACTCAGAAGAGAAATGGGCAGCTGGTGTGTGAACCCAGGCAGGTCTCTTGATCTTGGGAACAGTTTGTGTCTGGTGCTCAGTACTGACACTTGGGGAGAGATAGCAGGGTGAAGGACCAGATCAGAGATTAAGAGACCCAGGTGTAGCTTTAGGAATCTCATTGCATGTTCCTTTAAAGGTAAAATGTGGATGTGACCACCCAACTTCCAAGGCTCTAGTGAGAGCTAAAGGACCTAGCATGTGTGAGGCCTTTCTAAACGATGAGATGTTATACAGAGAGAAGATATAAACATGAACCAATAGCCCTGCATGCAAATAGATGATATTTGAAGAGTAAACGAATGCTATTAACAATCCGCCTTCTCTCTTATCTGTTCACCAAGGAATTAAAATCTTTGTCATTTTTTATATCTCTAACCAAATGATTAGTTTTAATCATCAATCATCAACTAGATATGATCTAGTACCCCCTGGGAAGGCAGTCTTAATGAGAGATTGTCTAGATCAGGTTGGCCTTTGGATAAGTCTATGAGGGATTATCTTGATTACACTGAGGAAGCCTTGTCTACAGAGGTGACACCATTCCCTAAGCCAGGGATCCTGAACTATGTAAGAGTGGGGAAAACAAACTGAGTGTGAACAGGCATGCACTCTTTCTCTTCTATTCACCATGGATATGACCAGCTAGTTCAAGCTTTTGCCAACTTGATTTGCCAAAAATAATGGACTATGAGCTAAATGAACCTCTTCTCCCTTAGATTGCTTCTATCAGGGTATTTTATCACAGTGACAGAAGAAGAACCAAGACATCACCCATTTAGTAAATTCACCAATCATTAAAGTGAACCCAGGAGAAATCACACATAGTAGAGATGTTACAGAGTATAGAATGATGTAGAACCTAGATGGAATCTGGGTTGCAAAGTTCTGTGCCCACATCCTATGTGGCAAACAGCCTTCCAAACCCCTTTGTTTTGTAAAAGGATGGAGGGAGGCAACTGAGCTGTGCTGTGGGGCATGGCTTTTTGCCCGTGAGTCTTACCCCTGAGAGGCACTGAGCACAGCGGTTCATGTATAGGTCTACACTCTATTGTCCCAGTAGTGTTGGATACAACTCCGTGGCTACTGGCATGGAAACATGAGTGGTTACAGAATGATGACCACTAGGAAGCAAAATCACACAAATCCCAGACAAATAGCCAGAGTGCAGAACTAATGAAGCATAGATGTTAGCTGCAAAAGCACAGAAATAAAAAGAAAATGTAGGAATCTCGGGAGGGCCTCATACAGTTTCTAGATAAGGTACGGTATCCTTGGCATCGAGAAAATGTTTACCTATATTGAAGACTCTGTTTTGGGGGAGATGATAGCACTGTGCCATATAGTCTGAACATTTATGAGAATATCACCCATTCTCTGCATAGTTCCCTGTGTATCTTTGTGTGGGTTAAATAGCCAGTGGCAGACACAAGCTGGTGTAATCTGCCTTATGCTTCCTGGGAGGCAAGGTCAGCTGTACAGAAGCCCCTGGGGTAGGGCCTCTGGATACTTGTCTGCCCTTTCCATGAAAGTCAGCATGCTCAGGGAAGGTCTTGATGCGCGGTGAGGGCAAGCAGCGGCACTCGGTTAATGGTGAAAAGTGAGGTTAGTTTGCTTAGTCACTCAAGGTTCTGGAAATGTGCTCACCGAAGGCCTGGATGCCCACTGAAGCCAGTGCATTTTGGTACAGAAATTCTGGAGAATAAGAACGGACAGAGGAGAGGAATTGGAGATGTCGAGAGAATCAGGAATGACTGTGTGGAGAATGCCGTGAACCCACGAACCTCTGCAGTATATTGCTATGTGAGAGATGCAAGATTCGAAGTGCCATACTGTGTCCTTATGTACGGGTTTACACATGATTGTCACATTCTGAAAGGTCACAGAAAAGATCATGAATCGTGGGACTAGAAGTTAGGGTCGGGGGGAGACCATCTTTCCTTTTCTATTCTTACCCCTTGACTGATGATTTGGCTGTAATGGAGAGTATTTTAATGGTAATAACTGCCTGAAAGATACTAAGACTTCCTCTACTGGCCAACACTCCCTGGGATGAAGGACTAGAGAAGGGCTTTGGTTTCACAGACACCATTAGACACACTCAGCGTGCCTATTGCCTTAGAACATTATCTTGGGAAGGGCAAATGCTGTTTGGGAGTCTAATTTTATCCATGAGTTTTTTGATAGATACAGGATGTAAGTTCACATAAATGAGTAGATTCTTAGTCAAGCATGATGGCACACACCTTAAATCCTAGCATGCGGGAGGCAGAGGCAGGTAGATCTCTGAGTTCAAGGAGGCTAGCCTGGTCTACATAGTGAATTCCAGATAAACCAGGGCTACACAGAGAGACACTTTATTAAACAAAACAAAAACAAAAGAGTGAGTGCACTTGTATGTGTATGTGCATGTGTGCGTGTGTGCGTGTGTGCGTGTGTATGTGCGTGTGTGTGTGTGTGTGTGTGTGTGTGTGCGCGCAAACAGGTGCACTTGTATATATGCAAGTGAATGAGCAGTCTATGCTCATACAGGCCAGAGGACAATCTCAGCTTTTATGCCTCAGAACATCTGTCTACCTTGTTATTTTCAGACAATCTCTTACTAGTCTGGAGCCTCCCATGTAGGCTAGCTGGCTGGTGAGTGAGCCCCAGGGATTTGCTTGTCTGGGAAAATGGCTGTGTGCTACCACACCTGGCTTTTTCAATGAGCACATTTCTTTTTTTCTTTTTTTTTTTAATTCAAAGTATTTTTTTTCAAAAAGATTTATTTATTTATTATATGTAAGTACACTGTAGCTGTCTTCAGACACCCCAGAAGAAGGCATCAGATCTCATTACGGATGGTTGTGAGCCACCATGTGGTTGCTGGGATTTGAACTCAGGACCTCTGGAAGAGCAGTCAGTGCTCTTAACTGCTGAGTCATCTCTCCAGTCCAATGAGCACATTTCTGAAGGTATAAAGTATAAAAGCCCATGCATGTATGAGAATGAAAGTTCAACCTTACCAAGTGTTATTTTCTATGGGATAAAATGTGCACTCCACTTAGCCCTTCTTTGTATTAATGGCCAAAGCGAGAGAATTTAAAGATCTCTTTTCAGGAGTAGTACAGTGACCATCATTGTTGGGTCTTGACATTTGGACAAAGTGAACACATCAACTTGAATCAGATTGGGTCTGTATACACAATGTCCTTAACCACTGAAGTTTACAATTTATATTTATTATTATTTAAAATGTTTCATTTTTATAAGCAGAAAAAGATTTGGGAGAATAGTTATTAAATAATAGTAACTGTTTGCTTCTAATTTGCCAGTGAAAGATGGAGAAAGATTTAAAGGCTTAAATCAAACCTTAATACACTATGATGTGATTTCTTCTGTCCCCAAGGATGGTTAGTGTTTTTAAGTTGTCGGCAAAGCTCCTTGAGTCTTGAGAGTCTCAGTTTTAATTAGCATCCCTGTTACTGGCTCAACGGGAAGACCAGGAAAATGAATCTGCCTGCCACTCAAGAGGACTGATTAGATGTGCCAGAGGCATTCTCCCAGTTAGACAGTCTCCGCAGACAGCCTCCTTCACCTAGGTAGCTGCTGCTCCATACAAGTAACTTTGCAGATCCCTTATTAAAAGAACACCACGCCATAGGATGTCTTCAAGTTTAGAAAATATGCACAGAATTACTTATGTTTAAAGAAGCATGACACCAGCAACTTAATCTTAAGTGGCATGGGAAAGTGTGTGTGTGTGTGTGTGGATGTGAGGATGTGTATGTGTGTTATGCATGTGTGCATGTGTATGTGTGTGTGTGCATGTTTGTGTATGTGTGCACACGTGTGTGTGAATATGGGTTCAGAGAACAAATCAAAAAAAGGACAGAGCAAGCCTGGGGAACATTACTGTCTAGGGGATCTACGTAATGCAGACATTCTTTATATGATTCCCCCTGCCCCCCTTTTTCCTTGTAGTGCTGAGATTGAACCCAGGGCCCTATGCACCCCACTCTAGTGCTGTACCTCTGAGCTACACTTCTAGCCTTTGGCTTTTTGCCACAGGACCTCAATATATAGTTCAGAGTGTCTTCCTCCTGAGTACTGGAATTACTGAGTGCTGCCACCACACCCCAGCTTCCCAACTCTTTCACAAGTCAGAGAAATTCTTTCAAAATAATTTAAAAAATAACTGCCAACCCCAAACCATCACCATATTCTCCGAATAAGCTAATGATGTCATTCAAATAGGGATGCCACCATCCTGTGAGCATCCCTATTGCTGCTTCCCTTCCTGTGGTGGGGTGGGCCAAGGACCTGTGTTTGTGCCCGATCTTTGCTGTGCCTCCTATGCCTATGTCTGCTGGTCTCACTGTCTTTGGCTCTTGCTATAGGGATGACAATGCTACAGTGAAAGTTGTTCTAGCTTTTTCTTCCTCCTTTTGATGAAGTAACTACAGTGATTTCCCAAGAAAGGCTGACTCTGAGAGACTGGTCCATTTTGAAAATGCTTTGTCTACCTGTAGATTCAGGGATATTTAGTTCTTGGTGTTGAGTTTGCAGATTAACACCACTCTCTCTAATATCCCTTCCAGAACAGTGGCTATTTGTGGCTTGTCTGGAAAGGAACGATGGTGCTTTGTGTGTGTGTGCCAATGGACAGAACTCAAAAACAGAAGGAAAAAAAATCAATTAACTGTATGCTTGTGGTATCTGTATACACTGCTACTGATTTGAGGTGAGGAAATGGAGAGAAGGTTACTTCATTGCATGACCAGGAAAAGTGCCCCTGTGGTCAGAGTGCCTAGGCGGCACCTAGGAGCTTTCCCTTTTGAGACCAAGCAGAGAGGGGACTGTCCTTCCCTTGGGAGAGTTAGGTGGACAAGTGGGCGGGCTGACTTGCTTCTCACGTGGTATTATCCTCACCAGCTTGACACCACAGGTCTGTGACTGAAGATGGACCTTCTCAGAGGTGACATGTCTTTGAAAAGGATCAGTGTCTTCTTCCACAGTCTTCCGAATATGGACAGATATTCTAATGACTCAGGTTGGCCGTGGGGAATACGGCACAGCACGGCTGATGTTTCCTTGAGGAGCTCACTGGGACTCAGCTGGATGGCGTTTTTCTCATAAGGATGAGAGGCATTTGTCTAGTGGCTTCACTTATGGGTTGGGACATCTCACCTGCCTGGTTTTATCTTGGCTTTAAAACAAGTTAGCACAGGAAAGCCTACCCTACCTAGGGACAATTTTGGCTTTACAGTGGGGCCAGCAGATTCTAGGATTGTGTAACCTCTGGGAGACAGACATGGCTCTCCTGAGGACTGAGTCTTCTTGTCACTGTCACTGCAGGTCAAATACTTCTCGTGCTGCTGATACCACAGGAAAGTAGTGTCCGTACATCTGCTGCCCACCACTCTTGCTTATTGCTCTCTAGTATGAGTGGCCGCCCACAGAAGGCTGGCCAAAGGTGTACTGTAGGTCTTGGCTTTAATGCTGGCGGGAGATGGAGAGTTCTATATAGAACTTGCTGGTGGAGCCCACCATAAAGGGTCTTTTGTTGTGACACCTCACGTTTTGCATGACACTTTGGTCTAAAGGTTAACTTGAGTGTTACCTAAGTTGTTACTTAACTGATAAAACAAAGACAACAAACAGACTGTATACCTAGGGAACTTTGATTCCTATAGGTCTGCCCTACTGTGTAAAGTCTCTCCCCTCCTAGCACAGGACCAGTGATTCTGGAACTATTTTTCTTCAGAGGATTAAGAGTTAAGAAGGAGAAAGAAAAAAAAACCAACAACAACAAAAAACAAACCCAAAGATGAAAGACTCCTGAATCTACAGGCACTGATGAGATGCCCAGAAGCAGTCAGTCAATAATGTGAGCGCTGGCAGTCCACAGCTGGTACTTGACAATAACTGAAGGCTTAATTCCAATGGAAGCCAGGGCAGTACAAACGGGAGAACAGCTAATGGCCTTTAATCCTGCAGATCTCAGGAAAATTGGGTCTCCAGTACTTGTTAGAAACCCACTGGGAAGACCCGAGAGAGGTTGCTAGACAGACCCGCTAGGGCTGCTCAGAGGCGGGGGGTACCATGGGCCCTCAAAGCTGGGGGTGGGGGGTCACCGTTAGGACATAGGGAAAATCAGAGGCTCTGGCAACCCCATTGCCTAGGTGTTTACAACAGAGAGGACTGTGTTCCTTACTCCTCTTTGAACTAACTACCTGTTGCATCCCCTCCCCCCCAATACGCCTCTGAATTTGCATTTAGCCTTGGACCAGTGAGGCATGTTTCACTGAGGAAGCTGGGAAGCCACACCTCAGAGCAGCTTCTCTCTGCAGTCCGTTCTCCCCACTACACGTGCTAACATATTGTGACTTTGACAAAGATGCTTTCTTTCCTCTGTCCTAACTGACCTTTCGACCCCTGAGCTCTCCTTCACATGCTATTTCCATACCAGCACTCTGACACTCTAGGGACCCTTGCATGATCCTCCTCACCTGAAATTAGCAGGTGACTGCTCTCCATCTGTGGCCTGGGGGTGGGATGGGGACTGAGTTTAGGGGGTGGCTCTTTGCTGTCCTGCATGTGACCTAGAACGTCTCTCTCTGCTTGGACTCTTTTGCCTTGGGACAAAACAAAGCATCAGGCCCTGTTTGCTCCTCTCTCCTCCCTGAACCGTGTCTCCTCTGCAGCCTGGCTTCTGTCCCTGCATTCTTTTTGGCTGGTGGAGAGGAGGCTGGGGGGGTGGGGGGTGGGGTGGGGGAGTCAATTGACCTGATTAATTTTAGTTTGTCTTCCGTCTGTGCTAAAAATGTCTGAGGAGAATAACGTCCAGCAGGCTCGCCACTGCCAGTGTTATTCTTGGCACAGAGGACACATGGGCACGGCTGAGGATGGATCTGCTGCTCCTACTCAGCAACTCTGCCACCGCAGGGGTCCCCTTGGCCTGCTTGGGCAGGTTGGTTAGAGACAGATTGGGGCTTGTCCGGCGGAGTGGAAACTTCTGACACGGGCCATGCAGCATGGCAGCTTGCCTTACAGTATCTGGAGAGCACCAGGGCAGAGGCTCAGTGGGACTGAGACTTGGAAGGGGCGACTCTCTGGGTACTGTGGAATGGCAGGCGGGGTGTACGAGGAGTTAGTGTCTTAAAGACACTCAGTTTAGTTTAGTTCTGGGGATAGCAACCTTGAGGAGGGGCATACTGGCTGCCATTCACAACCAGAAGAAGCGCCACGGCGGTCACCAACAGCCTAGTGGAGACCCTGGCCCACCCTTCCGGTACCTGCCACCTACCACCCGCCAGCTACGTCTTCTAGTGAGCCTCGATGTGTCTTGGTTTTCTCAGACGCGAAGCTGGGACACTCATGTCCTTCTGTCTCACAGGGGTGTTGGGAGAATTATGTAAACTAGTGTTTGAAAAGCACTGGGAACGGTGCTGTCATATGGGAATCACATGGTAGGAGCTGAATAAAGCCAGCACTGCTGGCACTGGTGGTGGTCACCCACGCTGCCCTGTGGCTGTCGAGGGCACTGTGGGAACTGTGTTCAGATTCTCCCTGTGCGATGGTGGAGATTTAGGTGTGCTCCAGGACCCCATGGTGGGGAAGGATGAGGGAGGGTTGGGGGAGCAGGCAAATTTAGGAGATAGATTTGAGGCCTGAGGCCTGTCAAGAACCAGGCAAGGAAATCTCTGCAGGGGACAGTATCCCCAGTGTTCAGTGCAGGCTGCTGGCTAACGGCCTGTGTATTCTGTGGCCATCCTTTAGAGGGTAAGTGTCTGTCCTTTTGTCTTTACTCTGGCTATCAGATTCTAGGATTGTGCACAGTCTTGAGCTGGTCACTGAGCAGTCATTATCCTTAGTCTTCCAAGGCTAGGGTCACTAGCCTCTACTGCCCAGAGAAAGGGAAGGGGCGGGGGGGGGGGAGGCGTGACGGGATCAGGGTCACGGAGCTCGGGAGACTGGTCTGCCTCTCTGAACTTACCACTTTGGGCTTGAATGGCGGTTGGATCTCCCTGTTCTCCAGTTTCTCCCAGTCGATCCTCCTGAAGAAGGCATGCTCTCTGACATCCCTCTCTCCCTCGGGCCCGCAGCCCAGCCGCTTGGCAGGGTGTTTGGTCATAAGCTGGAGTGAGAAAGAGACGAAGGCACAGATGAGTGACAGAACCTTCCCCGGGCCAGCTCTGCCTCCGAATAGATGGTGGTGCCGCCTGAGGAGGCTCTGGAAGTTCACCAAGAAACACACATGTGGGGTGGTAAGCGTGGCCTCTGTGCAGTGATTTTTCACAGTAAGGAAGCAGTTGGTACCGATGACTGAATGGAGGAGAAATTCAAACACGCATCTGCATGTATCATGTGCTTTTTGAACCTGGCATCTTTGTATGTAGATGGGGGTTTGGTGGGGGGGGGGCCTGGGGATATGTCACAGTAGTAAGGAGTTATCTTTACTGGGTATAAAGCCCTAGGTTCAATCCTTAGCACTGCCAAAGGGAAGGGGGGAAAAACTGGAAGAGGAAGGAGGGAGGGAGGGAAGAAGAGAAGTTCACGTTATTTACATGAAAGCCTGATTTTAAAAAAAAACCAAAAAAACATGAGGTCATGGGAAATCATGTGTGCTGAGAGTACTGCAGGCCTGCATCACACGGATGCTGTATGTAGCAAGCATCACATTCCTCTTTATCGCCTGGATCAAAATATCATCAGGAAAACACACATTGTAGCAAAGATCGAAAGTAGCTCATTTCAAGGTATCTGATGTGGGACTGGGGGCAGCTTCAACCCTGGGTTCTTCCATGGCAGGAGCTCCTCAGCCGCCACAAGCAGCTTAGCCTTGACCTTCAAACACACTAAATAGGAAACAGCGAGTGTGGTGCACTCTCTTTTGATACATTTAAAAAGGAATTTTGCGACTTAACTCTTGGCCACTAAAGACCAATTAAGCCCACCGCCACCAGTTAAGCGGCTAGCGTTTCCCTGAAGGGAAAGCTGGCCAAGGACCCAGAAGGTTTAAAAACAGTTCTATTTATAATAGCCTCCAGCCAAGGCAGAAACAATGCAAGCGCCCTCCTCACTGAGCGGAACACAAGGAAGGACTGTTCAATGTCCACAGAACAACATGTCAGAAGGAAACATGGCCACGCACAGTGACGTGGCCACATTTACTATGCCATGCTGGGTAAAGAGCCAGGCCCGGGGCACATGCTGAGGAATCCCACCTGTGCAAAGGCCAAGACAGGCAAGATTCATCTGTGTAGTCAACACTGATTATATTGTGGGATATGTGTGTGTGTGTGTTGGGGGGGGTGTGATAGCAACTATAAGGGGAGAGAGGAGGGGGCATCTAGGGGCTCTGTCTTTTGACCAGTGTACAGTTACGTGCACCCATTCTGTGAAAACTAATTGATATGTCCATGGATGGTCTATACCCATTTTTAAAGAGAGAGAAAGGATAAACTCTGTCACAGATGTGGGAATTAGCACTCCCCAAAGACCTGCAATTATTTATTTGTGTGACTTTGGGTACACATGAGTACATGTGTGGAAGACAGAGGTTGTATGTGCATCTGCATATGTGCAGAGGCCAACCTTGGAACACATGGATTGGAGCTAGGCTGGCTGGCCAATGAGCCTCAGGATTCGCCTGCCTTGACTTCAACAGTGTACTTCAGCATGCCTGGCTGTTGGATGTGGGTTCTGAGGACTGAACTCAGATCTTTGTGTTTACATGGCAAGCATGTTATTGACTGAGCTATGATTAATTCTGGTGCCTCCCCACCTGTGCTACGAGCTGGACGGGGAACTGAAGTGCACAGAGTAAGAGAATAAATAGGTCAAGATGTTTGGACAGTACTGGAATGTGAGTCAGTTCTGTCTCTCTATGCCCCGCATGTCATCAAATTTTGCAGCAACATGCATAAGTTGTGATAGTTCTAGTGTTTTTCTTAGAAGGCCTGAAAAGGAATTTGGGCATAGTGGTACGTGCCTGCGATCTCAGCACTTGAGAGCTTTAAGGAAGTATATTGCAAGTTCAAGTCCAGCCTGGGCTATATAGGGAGTTCAGAGCTGGCTGAGCTAAAGAGCAAGACCCTGTCTCAAAAACATCAGGTATGGATGGTGGGTATTTCCCTTGCCAGTCATCATGGTTGAACACTGGAGAAGAAACTGGATGTACTCACTCCTTTGCAGATGGAGACAGCTTCCTTGGACAAGGATTTGGGGTAGGACACGTTGTGCTCCATTATAGACTGAAACAGTTCATCTTCATCTTCACCATCAAATGGAGGCTGTTCCAGACAAAGAAGAGGAAAACAGAAGGAGGACTGCATTACCATGGTGGCACTTAGAGATCTGTGAGAAGAAACGAACTGTGTTTCCCCACACACCGCGGACGGCAAGGTTAGCTCAGTGAACACGGAGGCTGATGTGATTATCTTTAATTAGGCTGCTGGTTGTGCATTTCCCTTTTTTTTTTTAACTGTCCTTTTCATTATCTTACCCTGGGTCACCCAAAGTAATCTTTAGGGAAAATGTTTTGGAGTAATACATTTAGTGATTTGCAAACAAATTATAATTAATCCATTAATCTTGTAATTATGTGCTAAAAATCTAATTATGAACAAGTTAGGTTGCAGATGGTTCTATGTTTAGAGGGTGTGTGTGTGTGTGTGTGTGTGTGTGTGTGGTGTGCAGAGAATACTTTTTTTGCCTTGACTTGAGGTAAAGGGTACTTCAAGCTAGGAGCAGAGAGGAACTGAAGCCCTTCTGACCTGATAAGACAGGTAGCTTGCTTGGTGGCAACTGACAGGAGCTAGTTTTTAGATGTGTCCTTTGTCCCTTCTAGTATGCTGAGAAACAGAGGACCAGTGATACCATGGAACACAGAACTCTATTTCCCAGCTGGATGCACACCGTCAAATGGCCGTTACACAGCAGTTCCTGTGATGAGGTTTCTGACTAGTTCAGAGCCCAGTGGGTAGTACCCAGAAGAAGCTCAGTGAAGGGAGTTTACAGTTGTGACTGAGGCAGAGGTAGTTCTTGGGAGGGGTCATAAGGAGACCACAGAAACTGTCTGTGTCCAAGGTGCCCTTCAAGTGGTTTCTCCATCGAATCTTTTCCCCTGAGGGCACTATTCTCTTACTAACTCTTACCGGATGTGCCCAGGAGGATTGGATTTATGGGAAATTCCTGAATATCATCTTTGGTATAACTAACCTTCAGCGTAACATAAAGATGGCAGGAGCTTCCTTGGTAGAGAGCGTTGAAGGGTAACTGGACATAGGGCGAGGGTAGGAGAGCCACATGCTCTGAGGGAAAGATGCCAAGTATGTAAAGAGCCCCCGCTTCGGGCCAGGGATGGGGGAATGTAGTTTCGGTGATTTGTGACCCTTCATTTCTCTCTCTCTCTTGCTCTCTAAGTATAAACAACGAGTCTCTTTTCTGGTTGCAAATGCCTGGCTTTGAAAAGTACCTGTGATGTGGTGGTGTTGTGTATATGGGTGAGGAGAAGGAATGAATTAGTCAGAGCAGGATACGCAGAGCCTGCCATGGTACGTAGATGAAACCTGGCATCTACAAGGTAGGTCAGTGGGAGAGTGCAGCTGCAGATGGCCTTGCTGGGGTAAGGCTGTGCCTGCCAAGAGCAACAGTGGTGCCTGGCCTGCTGTCCAACACACCTGTTTGGCCCCATAGCAGGCATCCTCTCGATACCTTTTATTAGACATCCACGAATCACCTTATCTCCCCTAATGAGGAACCCAGATGGGATCTGAGCTTTGGCCAAGGAGGGGTTCACAACTAATACGAACATACTAAGTTTTGACCTGGCTGCAGGCTGCACCCCGCCAGGAGCACTGTGCAGTCTGCATTTAAGGTGAGTACATTCTCCAAAGGATAAATGGTGTCTTTGAGGTGGGCGGGACATAGGCTCAATTCCCAGGCATCAGCTAGTCACCTCCCAATACAGCATTCTTGGGTTTTGAGTCAAGATGGGCTACATTCTTTTTTTTTATTTTATTTTATTTTTTTAATTTACATTCCAAATCACTTCCCCTTTCCCGTTTCCTCCCTCCCCGAAAGTCCCATAAGCCCCCTTCCCTCCCTCTTTTCTCCTTTCAACCCCCTCTCGTTACTCTGTCCTGGCATTCCCCTACATCCAGTCTTTCCAGGACCAGGGGTCTCTCCTTCCATCTTTTTAGAAATCTATTGATATGCTGATTGTTTCTAAGGTATTCTGAGATTCTGGGTCAATATCCCCTTATCAGTGACTGCATACCATGTGTGTTCTTTTGTGATTGGGTTACCTCACTAAGGATGATATTTTCAAGTTCTGACCATTTGCCTAGGAATTTCATGAATTCATTGTTTTTAATTGCAGAGTAGTATTCCATTGTGTAAATGTACCACATCTTCTGAATCCATTCCTCCGTTGAGGGACATCTGGGTTCTTTCCAGCTTCTGGCTATTATAAATAAGGCTGCTATGAATATAGTGGAGCATGTGTCCTTATTGCATGCAGGTAAAGTCTCTGGGTATATGCCCAGGAGTGGTATAGCTGGATCCTCCGGGAGTGTCATGCCCAGTTTTCTGAGGAACCGCCAGACTGCTTTCCAGAGTGGTTGTACCAGCCTGCAATTCCACCAGCAGTGGAGGAGTGTTCCTCTTTCTCCACATCCTCGCCAACAACTGCTGTCTCCTGTGTTTTTGATCTTAGCCATCCTGACTGGTGTGAGATGGAATCTCAGGGTTGTTTTGATTTGCATTTCCCTAATGACTAAGGATGATGAACATCTCTTTAGGTGCTTCTCAGCCATTAGATATTCTTCAGGTGAGAACTCTTTGTGTAGCTCTGTACCCCATTTTTTAATAGGGTTACTTGCCTCTCTGGAGTTTAACTTCTTGAGTTCTTTGTATATCTTGGATATTAGCCCTCTGTCAGATGTAAGGTTGGTAAAGATCATTTCTCAGTTAGTTGGTTGCCGCTTTGTCTTTTTGACGGTGTCTTTTGCCTTGCAAAAACTTTGTAATTTAATGAGGTCCCATTTGTCTATTCTTGATCTTAGAGCATAAGCTATCATTAGATGCTGAGAAAGCATTTGACAAAATTCAGCATCCTTTCATGCTAAAGGTCTTGGAAAGATCAGGAATTCAAGGCCCATATCTAAACATAGTAAAAGCAATTTACAGCAAACTAGTAGCCAGCATCAATCTAAATGGAGAGAAACTTGAAGCAATCCCACTAAAATCAGGGACTAGACAAGGCTGCCCTCTCTCTCCATATCTTTTCAATATAGTACTTGAAGTTCTAGCTAGAGCAATTAGACAACAAAAAGAGGTCAAAGGGATACAAATTGGAAAGGAAGAAGTCAAACTATCACTATTTGCAGACGATATGATAGTATACATAAGCGACCCAAAGAACTCCACCAGAGAACTCCTACAGCTGATAAACGACTTCAGCAAAGTGGCCGGATATAAAATCAACTCAAGCAAGTCAGAAGCCTTCCTATACTCAAAGGATAGGCAGGCTGAGAAAGAAGTAAGAGAAATAATACCCTTTACGATAGCCACAAACCATATTAAGTATCTTGGCGTGACTCTAACCAAACAAGTGAAAGATCTGTATGACAAGAACTTCAAGTCTCTGAAGAAAGAAATTGAAGAAGACCTCAGAAGATGGAAAAATCTGCCATGCTCATGGATTGGCAGGATTAATATAGTAAAAATGAGCATCTTACCAAAAGTAATACACAGATTCAATGCAATCCCCATCAAAATCCCAACTCAATTCTTCATAGAGTTAGAAAGAGCAATTCAAAAATTCATCTGGAATAACAGAAAACCCAGAATAGCTAAAACTATTCTCAAGAGTAAAAGAACCTCTGGGGGAATCAGTATCCCGGACCTCAAGCTGTACTACAGAGCAATAGTGTTAAAAACTGCATGGTATTGGTACAGTAACAGACATGTAGATCAATGGAACAGAATTGAAGACCCAGAAATGAATCCACACTCCTATGGTCACTTGATCTTTGACAAAGGAGCTAAAACCATCCAGTGGAAAAAAGATAGCCTTTTCAACAAATGGTGCTGGCTCAGCTGGAGGTCAACATGCAGAAGAATGCAAATTGACCCATTCTTATCTCCTTGCACTAAGCTCAATTCTAAGTGGATCAAAGATCTCCACATAAAACCAGACACACTGAAACTAATAGAAGGGAAACTAGGGAAGAACCTTGAACATATGGGCACAGGGGAGAATTTCCTGAACAGAACTCCGATGGGCTACATTCTTTGGAGGTCTTTAACTCCTTATTCAAAACTGTGATGGGCCTAGGGAGATGGCTCAGTTGACAAAGTGTGTGCCGTGCAAACAGGGGGACTTGAATTTGGACTCCAGAATACATTTTTTTTTTAAAGTAGAGCATGAGACAGGCAGTGGGACATGACAGTTTCCCTGTCATATTTACAAATATCCTTTTATTTTTTTCATGGATTCTCAGATTTTCTTACATTATTTTTCAATAAGATACTATCTGTGTTCTTTGCTTTTCTGACTGTTGCAAACACATTTTTCTTGGTAGCCAGCAGTATTCCTGTTCAGGGCCCGAGAGCCACCAAGATGTCTTTGAATGGATTCATGGGTCCTTGGGTGTGTTAACAATTGCTTGAGCAACATGTTTTGATAGCAAATGCTAGTAGAAGCATCTCTGCATGGCAGCTCTTCTTTTCCTCTGAATTCCTTCTGAGGAACAGCATCTGGGTATGGGATTATACACCAGAGGATGTGAGCATGCTTATGCTCTTGCTAGGACTCTCCAGCTCACCCTGGGGCTCACTACAGATAATTACCCACGCGCAGGCCCTGGTGCTGAAGGCAGGTCAGTGGTGCCAGGTTATAATTACATCCATCCTCCTTTCTAGTAAAGCCAGCTACTGCAGTGTGGGGAGGCCTGCTGCCTGGGTCCTTTCAGACCGTTTCAGAGTGCCTCTCTCCCCTACTATCCCTATTCCTACAGCTATTTTTAAGTGTCTGCAAATCTGGACGCAGTGTTCCGAGCTCAGCTCCCCATTAACGAGTCTCTGGGTTGTGTAGAGAAAATTTTTTGAACGTGTTGAGCCCCACGACCCTCTGGAGAGCTCTCAGCTTTCATCGGGCAAACGGGGTGATGGTTCCCACGGTACAAAACGCTTCCTGAATCGCTTCCTATCAGGTAGTGGGGAAGGGCCCCACCATGTAGCTTTGCAGATTGCTGAGGACCTAGGAGGAAGGGAGAGGGACACACATGGGCTGTTTGGGCTGAAGCTCCAATTACTGAGATGAAGCACCCGGTTCAGATAAACATCTACGGAAAGGAAAGGACGAAGATGAGGGGGCCAGTCCCCTTACGATAAATGCTGTGAACACCGAGAACTGCAATGAGCTCATCAGAGGGCCACACAGGTGCTATTAACGTCCCTGCCCGAGCAATTATGTTTGTCAGGCCATTCAGAAACTGGATATAGACTCAGGCTATTCAGACTTAATGGCTCCATTTTGCTGCTGACAACTGATAAGCCAAAGGCACATAAAATTGCAACCAGATGCCTTTCCCTGCTCATCGCCAGCCTTCTGTACTTAAGGAAGACAAATGTAGTGCCTGACCCCTTGGACAAGCTCGTAATCAGTCTTCCTCCTCAGTCCCCGTGCCGATCCACTCTTATCCCTGAGTCTCTGTGACTTCGAGGGGCTGTGGGTATTTGAGTGACACCTGCGGCCAAGTCACAGACACACCAGGAATTCACTTCAGTTTGCTAGCCTCTGACTGGAACTGTGTTTGCTCTTTGTAGGAAGCAGGGTAGAGCTGTATGGAACAGAGGTTGTGGCCTGTGCCCAGCAAGGCACCAGCATGTTGGAAACCTTGTAGGTGCCATTTTTGAAGGTCATCACCCTTTTCAATACAAAATAGAGACTTTGGGGGATGCATGGAAAGCATGCTAAGTGACTGAGGAGCAGCATGGGGATTAGGCTGGAAGGTGTACGGAAGCTCCAGGTATGGGAACAGGGGTGAGAGGGACCTCCTCGCAAGGTCTGGATACCTCCTCAGGATCTGAATACAAGGCCTGTGATGACTCCTCCTGTCAATTTGATGAGATTCAGAATCACCATGGAAACGAAATCTTGGGCATGCCTGTGCTGAGTTCTAGACTTGGCTAACTGATGTGGGAAGGCCCGCCTTAAATGTGGGTGTCCACGTTCCATGCACTGAGGTCCAGGACTGGCCAGAGAGCTGGATAAGCAGCGGCATTCATCTCTCCCGGCTTCCCGACTGGGATGCGATGTGCGCAGCTGTCTCGGGTGTCCGCTGCTGAGTGTGCCCTCCTAACTGTGAGCCAAAGCCCACTGCACCTTCCCCTGCTTTTGGCCTTTTGTCACCAGAAGGCCCAAGGGAGACTTACTTCCTGGGCTCCTCACTAGGGGATGCAGCCTGGGAGATCCTGGGGAGGAAGGCAGGCAGGTGGGTGGGAAGGAAGAAAAGAGGGAGGAAGGAGGGAAGGAAGGAGAGGAGGAAGATAGGACTTCCACGCAGGCTGTTCTGAAACCCTAGTCTTCTGTCAGCCAATGAGGAGCAGAGGCATGGACACTTTTGGAAAACGGACTACCCCTAGGAAACCCAGGCTGTACCTCTGGCCAGCTGCTCTCACTGACTGGCAGATACAAATGAGTCGCACAATGAGGGGCTTGTTTTCTGGCCCTGAGAGCTCGACACTCAGGATCAAGGAGGGGACCAGACTGCACACTGCCTACGTAGTCGGCAGGGCTCCCAGGTATCTGGCAATTCACAGTACAAATTTCGTTGTCGAAATTTTCAGGAAGGGAAATTGGCTTCCAGCACAGGCAACCTATGCTCTCCCATCTGTGTGCCACAGTGAGCCTGCATAGCCTGATTTTCTGAGCTTATGCACTAAGGCATCATACCTAAGGGGAACTCTCAGATTGAGGGGGTGGGGGAACCTGAATAAACCAAATGAACAAACAAACAAACCGCTTTTTCCATCCCACTCAAATCTTAACAGCATAGAGGAATACTGACTGAATGTAGGCAAGGGTTGGCATTTTCCCATAGCTAAACAAATTTTTAGTATCTACTAGATATGGCAAGATGACAGAGACATAAAGGATGGGCTTCCTGTCCTAGAGTAAACGTCTTCAGGTGACAACTGTGACCACATGGCCAGAAACCTCTGGCTTTCTCTATTTTACTACATTCCATGTGTGCTGGTACCTCCCTTCAACTTCTTAACCAGGGCTACATGCTTTTCCCTCTTAGTTTATCACTGACATATTTTCATCTTCGAATTAGTCTGTTCTCTCTCTCCCTCTCTGAGCTGTGAGCTTTGTGGAGGTGACGATTTCTGTCTGTTTTATCCTCACTGTATGTAGGAAGAAGCATTCAGTGTGCAAATAAATTATGGCCAGTGAATGTACCATCCCAGAATGGTAGGCATTTTGTCCCCAGAAACATACGTGTTTGCTGCTCAGTGTGGGTATGTCTGTCCTTTCTTGATTATTAAGGTTCTTGCCTCTAAGGTCAAGGTCCCCAGCACTACCTCAGAGCTCTAGGAATTTTAAAAAAAAGAAGTTGGGTTTTGTGGTGATCTGAATGAGAGTGTCCCCATAGGCTCCTATGTTTGAATACTTGGTCCCCAGTTGCTGGAACTATTTGGGAAGGATTGGGAGGTGTGACCTTGCAGGAGGAGGTGTGGCCTTGTGGGAGTAGGGTGGCACTGGGCATGGCCTTTTCATTCTTAGCTCTCTCTGCCTCTTTCTTGTAGGCAATGATGTGAGCTTTCAGTTCCTTCTCCAGCACCATGCCTGCTGTCTGCTGCCATGCTCTCTACCATGATGGTCATAGACTCTCATCCTCTGGAATAGTGAACCCCAAATTAAATGCTTTCTGTTGTAAGTTTCTTTGGTTGTAATGTCTTGTTACAGCAACAGGAAAGTGACAAAACAGGAATAAAGTCAAGATGCCTCAAGGCTTCTCCAAACCCACTGCTTCCAGCCAAGCTCTCTGACAGCTCAGCCTCTTGTCCCTCTCTGCAGTTAAGAGGAGTCAAGTGGCCTCTGCCACGTCTGCAGGGGTGATGGCCACCACTTAGGCCTACTTCTAAAAAGTTCCCCATGACTGTTCCCTCATTGTCTCTTCTTCACTGGTTGAAATGAGGAGTCAGTGGAGGACTCTAAGGCCCTCAGCCATGGCAAAGAGAAAGGACAGGAGAGCACTGACCTCTGATTCTCACATGACTTTGGATTGGACTCACTCTCCCTGTCTACCCACCTCTCTCAGCTACAGAGGACTGTATGGAGTGTGTGAGGCAGCCACTGAGATCTGGAGGTTGTTTATCAAAGGAGTGGCTCAGATGTGGAAGCCATTGAATGGGGCAGTGCTGTGCTAGGCAATGCAACTTGGTTCTCTGATAAAAGTCTCATCTGACGTGAAACCTAATTTTCCTAATGGAAGTTCAACCTTGCTGGGCTTTGGTGGAAATGATCCTGCACTGGCAATGGCAAGTAGATGGAAAGGGAGAGTCTAACAGTGAGTTTCATGGGCTTCTTCCTCCTTTCATAAATAAGTCATAATCAATGGCTGGGATGATCTTTGTTGACCAAGTTGTAGGGAACTAAACCCCAGTCCCAGGTCTGAAAAACTCATGGCGGTCATTACAGTCACAGCAGTCATTACAGTTGCAAGGGACACATCAGGGTGGCCACTGCGTCCACACTCCCGACTGCCACTTTCCTCTTGGAGTTTTTATGATCAGGAGATGATCATCTGCTCTTCCGAGTTTTTCTCCCTCTCTCCCCAGGTCAGGGGTTTGGAGCAACATTTGTCACCCTGCGCTGTCCCTCTGCCACCTCTGCCTCCTGTCGGGTGAAGGCCACACCAATGCAACAGTAACACACACACACACACACACACACACACACACACACACACACAAACAAACATGTAGTGAAATATTACCTGGCCAGCTAGCATCTCATACAGCAGCACGCCGTACGCCCACCAGTCCACAGACTTTCCATACGGCTGGTAAGCGATTATCTGTGGGAAAACAAACACATCGGTTATATGTAGCACTAACTCAAACTGCTCCTGCCAGGAGAGGTTAAATCAAGTGGACAGGCATGTCAGCACAGCTCTCACTAAGCTAACAAGGTGGTGGTAAATTCTGCCTTTATTTCTGCATGGGGTGGGGGGAAGCAACAAGGAAAAGGAGCCTTCAAAGGGAACTGGGAAGCCTGAGAACTGCTATTCCAGGATACACCACCCAAATCTTGTTTCGTGATTCCTCTTGTGGACTTACTTGGGGATGTCACTGACTGTCTGAAGCTAGATCTACTTATCCTCACTGGTGAAAAATACTTAGACAGTGAGTTGGGTTGAAATGTTTAAAAAACACAAGGGGCTGGAGAGATGGCTCAGTGCTTATGAGCTACTCTTGTAGAGGACCCCGGATTGGCTCCCACAACCCACATCAAGTGATTAGAATTGCCTTCTTCTGGTCTCTGCAGGCACCTGCACATACATGGTGCACACATATACACTCAGGGGTGCACACACACAAAACAAATAAATAAATACGTCTTAAAAATGACACCATCAGAGATCATATACTTTTGAATGGCTACAATGTTTAGATTAGGGATAGGGCACTGCTGGTCAGTCAGTTTCTACTCATTTATCCCTGATGGTTGTTATTCTCAAGAAGAGTTAACTAATAAGAAACTTTACACATGGGATTCTGCCAGCCTGCTACACTGTAGTTACTTTATTCAACAGTAGAGGGGGGTGGGGAGCTAGGAGGGATGTCTTGATGGTTAAGAGTACTTTTTGCCTTTATAGAGGACCCAGGCTCAATACCCATCACCTACATGGTGCCTCACAAGTCTCTGTAATTCCAGCTCCAGGATATCTGACCTCCTTTTCTGTTCTTCATGGGCGCCAGGTATGTGAGTGGTAACATGCAAGTAAAACATTCATACATATAACATTAAAAAAAAAAACCTAGTAAGCCATGAACGTCTCTGCAAAAGCCTTTAATTATTTCTGCAGGACAAATCCCTGAGTGGAACTGTTGGGTCAGAATAGGTCCTTTTGCTTCAGAAAGCAAGCCCTGGGCACTGTCAGATTGTTTGCAGACCGGCACGGTGCACCCGTCAGCAGCAGAAAAGTCGAATCTGTGTCCCTGAATTCTCACCAACAGCACTTACTGCCACTGTTTCTCAGGGGGCCAAGTTGTGATGACCAGAAGTGATATTCCAATATTTGCGTTTTATTCACGTGGGAATTAGACACCTGTGCTTTTCTTTTTAGTAAGCTGCCTGGCGATCCTGATTGACAGGCCCATTCATTCATTCTTTTGGAGACTCTGGGAAGTGCTAGGGATACACTGTAGCAAGGACAAGATCCCTGCCCTCATGGACTACAGGGACATTGGTTATTTTTATTGACTAATGAGATTTCTTTATCTTAAGGATATGGATACCCTGCTTTAATTTTTGCAAATGTTCTTTACAAACCCCAATGTCTCATGCTTTGTTTAGTTTACCCTCTGATAGTCCAAGATTTACACTTTTAAATAGAAAAGACTTCTGGGAAATGGACACAGAGAGGAAGTGACATTTTCCTTCCTGGCTGAGGCAGTTGCGGCCCCGTTTGTCTCCTGTCATGGTGACTCTGGACATTCACGGTCAGGATGACTTGGATGCAGGAGGGAGATGGCCGCCTGAGCGCTGCTTGCTCGAAGTGAGCAGATGTCCACAGTGGCAAGCAACAGAAATACTAGTGAGTAGAGTCCGTTAGCCCATTAACGACAAACTGCTACCCCTCACCTTTTCTTCAAAGCCCATCTGGATCAAACAGAAAGCAATCAAAACCCTTCTTCTGAGAGTCAAAGTCTACATGTGGGACACTTTACACGCATCTTGCATCTTTTCATGCCACATGATGGAGAGACATGACTATCCCCATTTTATAGATGAGAAAACTACAGCTCAGAAAATTAACAGAGTTGTCCAAATCCACCCAATGATTAAGTTGTTTCTGGATGCTGGCTCATTTCATTTTTTAAAAAGATTTATTTATTTATTATATGTGAGTATACTGTAGCTGTCTTCGGACACACCAGAAGAGAGTTTCGGATCTCATTATGGATGGTTGTGAGCCACCACATGATTGCTGGGATTTGAACTCAGGACCTCCAGAAGAGCAGTTAGCACTCTTAATCGTTGAGCCATCTCTCCAGCCTAGGCTCATTTTAAGAGAATTTTGTGACTTTCAGATATATCTATGTTGGACTTGATGGCATGCTATCAAAGGGCACTGAAGATCAGCCTAAAGGGTCTGAAATAATCTGAAATGGTTTAAAATATGGTGGTATAACAACGTTTTAAAAGCAGTTGCATAAACTGCTCTCTTCAGCATACAAAGCTGGTTCCTCTCATCTGTATTCCTCACTGGCTGTTCTGGGGATCTGGTGTTGAACCCAGGAGGTGAACAAATGAATGAGGAATTTAGACTCTATTTCTTCTCAGGGTCTGGCTACCATGCAGTCCAAGCTGGCCTCGAACTCACAGCATCCCATGTACTGGGATTTCAGCATGACTCACCACGCACGGTGACCATTCATTCATGTCATTTCATATTATATATTCCATGAATCCCTGAGCAATCCCACCAGCCAGAATCCTGTGCTCACGTGGTGCTGAGTCATGCTTGATTCTAGAAGGCTGTCTGTCAGAGGGTGTGGAAGTCCATTTCTGTTCAGACAGAGCTACAATTCCTAAAGGTCGCAGCCACCTACAGAGGTTTTTCCCTCTCCCCTCCCCTCAGCCCGGCTCTTCTATTTCTGCATCATTAACCTCCCATGAACCCTACTGATAACACCCTCTCCCTTCTCCAGGGCTCACAAAAGCAGAACTCTGAGTGCCATGAACTTCTCCCACCCACTGTGTTGTTGACCCCATGGGGCCACCTGGTCAGGTACCAGATGGAGATTACAGTCTCTACAAGCACTGCTGTCAGGTGTAATACAAATGTGGCATTCAGAAGGCAGCCTGAGCATTCCTTCCCAGAGAAGTTCATCAGTGCCACTGTGGTTAGGGGGTCATTGCTACAAAGAGACACCATGACTATGGCAACTCTTACAAAAGACAGCATTAATTTGGGCTGCCTTATAGTTTCAGAGACTTAGTCCATTATCATCATGGCAGGAAGCATGGTAGTATCCAGGCAGACATGGTGCTGGAGGAGCTGAGAGTTCTACATCTTGATCTGAAGGTGGCAGAAGGAGACTGTGCTCCACCCTGGGCAAAGCTTGAGTATAGGAGACCTCAAAGCCAACCCCCACAATGACATACTTCCTTCAACAAGGCCACACCTCCTAATAGTGTCTCTCTCCATGGGCCAAGCATTCAAACACATGAGTCTATGGGAGCCAACCCTATTCAAACCACCATAGCCACCCTGGGCTTGCACACCAGATGATCTCAATTCCAGGGTCCAGTGTACAACCACACCACCAAAACTATCTCTTCACAGGAAAGTACACTTTTGCTCAGGGATCTGCGGCTATGAATAAACATCTCTAATGGACCAAAACCCCCAGGGTGAAAGGGAATGTTACTAGGAGCCCTTCTCGAAGACTAGTGGTCAGGTTCACAGATCCGGGATGCTGTTGCCTGGCGGCATGCTGTCCAGTGGCCATTAGGCATGTGGGAACTAAGCTTATGAGATGTGACCAATCTAAACTGAGGTGTCTAGGTGTAAAATATAAGATTTTGAGGATTTCACAAAAAAATGGAAAACAGCTCATTTGCAGTTTTTTAACAGTGGGCAAACTGGGCTAAGTGGGATACAGCAAAATCAATTTCATCTGTTTCTTTTGTGACTATTAAAAAACGGGCCTGCTGAATGCAGCTGTGGTTTGCTTCCATTTCACTGGGCAGTGAGAGTCTGGGCCTTCAGAGTCAACCAATCCCTACAACCCACTTAGGCTCTCTGGCTCGCACTGACCTTGGGGGTCCAACTTTGAGCTAAAGACCAGCTTCAGAGGGCACAGAATAGACATGAGAGTCTCTTGGGCCTGTCACCAATGGGGACAGATGCAGGTGCCCCTGGCACTTGTGGGCCAAGGGAGGCTTACGGCCAAGCTTGGGCTCCCTGATACGCTGAGGCCCAGGGCCAGGGGCTGCCATGGCAATTTGGCTTCCCATAATGGGGCAGCTCACAAAAGGAGGCCGGCCTGGCAAGAAGGCCTAGAGTTGGCGGGTTTCCCTGCAGCACATGGGAGGTTGAACTCTGGCTTTGAAGACAGACCCCGACCGGGGCCACTGTCAACTCCTTTTACAGCTATTTGTCAGTATGATCACTGTGATTATACGTATATGAGCCAATTGCTTGGGGGGACTGTCAGGATGTTACAAATGGCTGCCTGTTATAAAAGTGAGGTATGAATAAGCGGTCTTCCAAACCGGGCATAGGACCAGGGCATGAAAGGACCGGGGGAGGCTTCTCATTTCAAGTTAGGCCAGTGGCCCAGTGAGGGCTCCCGGAAGACCGTTGGTTGAAGGCCACCCAGCCTTTCCCCCTCTACCAAGGCGGTTTGGCTTGAAGGCATCCCAGAGTGCTCGATGCTTTAGATGACTCCTGGCGTCTGACAGCTCAGAGATGGGAGAGCTTGGGGACCCTGTGGGACAAGGCTGGCTGTAACGAGGGCTGTGACCAACATCACCACCACGGCCATTCGCCCACGCTGGAATCTTTATCTGCTCATTCATCTTAACCTTCTAAGGCCTGTTCCAAAACGAGGAACAGAGGCAGAGGAGAGCTGTGTAGCCTACTCAGGCTTACAGTAAGAGGCAAGGATGGACCTGACTGTCATCCAAATGGCTACGATGGCTTCACTTTTGACCATTTTAGGGAGGCTTCCTAGACGACAGCTCCCAGGGAAGCCTGCTTAGTAGAGGTTCATGCTGACAATGGGTCAAAGACTTCAAAGGAGCCAAAGAGCTGTGGCATCAGCTTGCCCTCTGTACTTCTGCCTGTGAACCCTGTAACACCACACGGTATGGAGACAGTGGCTCTGATGGTCCGTGTGCTTGAACTAGGCCCCATTCTTACTTTCCTATAATGCATACCAACTCCCCAGAGTACATTCTTAAGTAAATGAAAGGTCTGACCACCCAAAGGAGTGGGGGTGGGGGTGGGGGGGGCTCCTTCTAAGCTACCACTGGAAAACAATGGCCTCATGCATAAAATGTGCTCAAGTCTTTTTTTATTCTCAAGGAAACCAAAGATAGCTTCCCCCTTTTTCCCAAAGTAAAAATATTTTAATTGATGGAAGAGTTAGGGTTGTTTTGAAAAACACCATAAATTTCAAAGGAAGGAGCACAGGACCTATGAGAGAAGCTTTGTACTGACCTTCAAAGCCCCAGCTGACCTGTCCGGGAAGCCCCAGCAGGGAAGAAGGCAGACAGGCCTGTCCGAGAGTTTTCTGGATGATCTGTTTGGACCCTGAGTTCACTCGCTTCTCTTTTACTGCTCCTCTGGGGCCTGGACTTTAGGGTCAGGCAGTTCCTGGAACCTTCCCTGTTTTACACTAAGGCTGCTTGTCGGCCTCACTCAAACCCAGAATCCTCCTCGTGAGGGCCGCACCCACCACAGAGGACCTGCCTCTGCTCTCAGCATCAGGACCATACCCAGCGCTGGGTGGACACCTAAGGCTTTGTGGAGAACTGAGTAGATCAGAGAGCTAATGTGGTTCACATGCCCTCCCGACTCTAGTGTGTACAGTCAAAGGATTACACCCTCCTGACTCTCATGTGTACAGTCAAAGGGGCCTCAGGATGCTGGGACTTTAAGATTGGAAAGGGCTTGGAGATGATATAAAAAGTATCTTCAGGGTTCTGGAAAGGAACTTGAATCTAAACCACAGCAAAGTGCTTGCTTGAGGTTTCCAGGCTCATCTATCTGTGAGGTCCGAGAAAGTCCTTGAGACTCCAACTGTCCCCTTCTGTGGTACCAGAGCAGAGGGTGAAACACAAGAGACATTACAATAGTGTAAGGGGGAGGGAGGGCTCTGGGTGCAACCACTGGGGACTAGCTCTGCAGCTCAGGGGCTGAGTGCCTTTGGGCAACTTGCTTAGGAATGCAGCTATGGTCCCTGAGTTCCCATGGGGAGGCTTTGTTCACACTGAGATGGGCTTATGGGAAGTGACTGCAAAACCCATCACCCACAGTGCCCGGCTTCAGAAATGAGAACCAGGTATGTGGGAGAAAGGTATTTAGGGCAGTAGAGTCAACCAGGCTCAAGGGAGGAGAGAGGAAACACTCCCATAGGAGAGGCGTCCTCAAAACACACACTGAACACTCTGGAATGATATTCAAATCAACATTAACCCTTTCTATTCAGCCCCTCAACAAACACTAGCTATTGACGTATCAGATACTACTTATATAAAATCCACCTTCAAGCAACTGGATAAGTTCTTGTTATGGTACCCTCCTGTTCTTTCTCCATCGGTCACTGTTTATGGCTGACAGGTCAGGTCTTGGGTGGGCATTCTGCTAGACATCAGGGATAATGGCTCTAACTGGGGAGGTAGATGTGAAATGAATACTTGGAAATCTAATATTTACAATCACAGATATTAGAACATTACATATGAAATATCTGTAACATTTGAAATCTCCAGAAGAAATGCATTGTATGAGGACAATGAATATGACCAGAGTCAGAAGCCTGGGGATTACAGGGTCGAAATAACATATTCTTTATTAAGACAAAAATGATGCTTCCGTCTATGACTGAAGAAATTAGGAAGTGTCTGTTTATTTGGGTGTGAATGTCTTTCCATACAAAGGGAGGGACCTTGTTTTGAAAGCATGAGGACCCGTGGTTTACCCATAGCCCCTGCACAGAAAGCTGAGTATGACCCTGTACGTGCCTGTAACCCTAGTGCTGTGGGAGGCATAGACAGGAGGACAGCTGAACTCCAGGTTCAGAGAGGGATCCTGTCAAGGGCATAAATCGGAGAGCGATAGAGCCAGATGTCCTCCTCTGGCCTTTGCATGTATGCTCCCGGGTGGGCACAATGCCAATATGTTTTGAGCTAGTTGCATTGGGTAGATTAGAAGCGACAATGGACAAGCCACAGGCGTGAGTTTAGGGATGGCCCTTTTGAGGCAAGACAAGCTCATTCAAGTCAAACTTGGTGCTGAAAATTGTATTTGGAGGAAGAAATGATGATGATTCTCCTCCTGCGCTCCCCCCCTTTTTTTTATAGATTTCACACCAAGTTTTTAAAAGAGCAGGACTATATAGCAAGGACTTAGTAAATGGGAAGGAAGAAAAGAGCCTGAGGCTGAATATAAGTCTGTCTTCAGCGCTGGTTATTACACAGGGCTGCACGGGGCACAGATCATGAGCCTGGGATAAATGCATGGCCTTAATCTCTCTGCCTCTTTCCAAGGGGCTGCTACACGGATCAGGGCAGCATCTGCCTTTGGGGATTCATAGCCTGCAGGATTCAGGGGCAGGCCCAGCATGGGACTCCCCTGTTAAGCCCAGGGAGCCATTCAAAATGTTAACTATACTTCAGAACAGAGTAACTACTTATGCAAAGGATGGAAAGGAGAGTTAGGGATAAGAGCTTTCTAGTTTTGCTGGAGGCCTCACATCCAGTAGTTCTTCCAAGATGTGTTTGGTAAGAGCGGGAGGCATGTGCACTGAGAAGGGGCTGCTGACTGCCCAGGTCCCTCCTGCTATCTGTGAGCCTCGCTTGGGGAGGTCAGCACCCCTCTCCAAGTCTCTTTTCCCCAGGTGAGCCAGGGAAAGTACAACCAGCCTCAGAGAACTGGTGTAAGCTTAGGGATTAAATGACAGGAAATAAAATACATAAAATCATGTGTTAGCAGGAGGTGCACACTCACCAGGTGTGAGGAGGTGCACACTCACAGGTGTGAGTGGGAGACGCACACTGGGAAATGAATAACTGTTGGTTATGGCTCTTGAGATATCCACTTCCTCCCCACCCACACTTGGGCAATTTCACAGAGGAAGGGGTGGGATACGGCTCAGAGATCCCTGGCCCATTTTCATGGGATTTAAATAAATCTCTAAATGAACAGCCAATTAATGCAGCCCCTGAGTACCAGGAGGAAACAGCCTCTGGGCATGGAGAATGAGTGTGCTTGTGTCAGCAAGGATTATGAGGGTGTGATGGGTGTTCAGGGTATCTTCTGAGGAAAAGCTGCAATTCTCTTCTCAGGACAACAGGCACTGCAGAGGAAAGCTGTCAAACCCAGGGTTCAAAGTCCAGGCCTATCTTACTGGGGCCTTGGGACAAATGAAGAAAATCTCTGTGCAAAAAAAATCTTTATGTGCAAAACAGAATTGATGAGCATATCAAATGACAGAGGGGGCGTCTGCCCTGGTCCAGGATGCAGTGGGCATTCACCAAGGGGCATCAAATCTACTGGGGCCTGCTTCTTTCTGAAGGTCACTGGGAGAGAGGATGGGGAGGAAGAGGCACACTGTCATCCAGACCCTGATAGCATGGGTGGTACCAAAGGCTGTGGAGAATGAGGCAGAGTCCATGGGCTCTGAGACTGGGGAATTAGGAGATGGTTAAAGAGTTGTGGGCAGGAAATAAAATACATAAGATCATGTATCCTACGTAAGTCACAGAGATGTTCTGAGGAGATTTACACAATTTAAAGAAGACGCCAAAGGAAAACTGAGTTTGGACTCTTTTCGTGTTTCTCTGAGGGAAGCACAGACTCAATTTCTCTCTAGTGCTGGAGTCTCTGGACCGTGACCCTGCAGACAAGGAAACAGGCTCTGGTAGAAAGAGCGAGCGCCATACTGGGTTTATCATTTTCTTTCTTTAATCAAGCGCTTATGGGCAGGCGTGGGGCCTGTGGTCTATGCAGCTAGGGGAGGCTTGCTGGAGCTACAGCTGAGTTTTTACCTTTCTCACTGTTAGCCAAGCACCAATTTACTGCCTGACTGCTTGGCTGTGTAACCGCAAGAGCTATTTTTTCATTGAGATTTTTAATTCTTTTTTTTTTTTAATTGTCTATACCTACTCACAGCCCTTCCCCTAGGCCCTGGCTTTGAAGTCTCTGGAATAGCTGGCTCCCTAGTGGGGAGCTGAGCTGATGCCCTATCAGCTCCCAGATACTCCCAGCTCATTGGCCTCTTTAGAGGATAAGCAGAGGTGTGTGGCCTACTCTATACCAGCATCCCCATATTGTGACAGCTGTAGATGACCCTTCCAGTAACTTGGCTCCAGACTTCCTGATTCTATTAGTTCCAAGGCTGTCAGCTCTCCAATAGCCATGGCAACACCCAGGGGAGCAGTGTGTAAGTGCAGTCTTCCCAAGCCACATCCAGGCCTGGCATCCATTTATCGGGCAGAGGTAGCACAATGCTACCCTGTGACACAGGACATCCAAGTCCCTCAGAGGAGATGAGGGAGAGGTACTGGTGGAGCTGGAGTTTTACACAGGGTCACCAGGACAGAGGACCAAGATGGTAAGGAAAGGATTGAAGGAGGTAAAAAGGGGGGGTATGTTGATGCCTGGGGTAAGATATCTGGGTGAAGGGAAGGACAGCAGCAAAGACCCGGAGGATGGGGTGACTGGCAAGGTGAGGAGCGGAAGCTTGTGTAGAGCTCTGGCTAAAGGGGAGCAGGGAGCAGGGAAAAGGGAGCAGGGAGGGAATGACAGAGTGGTTTAAACTGGTTCCTGGTACTATAATAATAGTATACCTGAGGCTGGATAACATAATGAAAAGGTGTATTTAGGTCACAGTTCTTTTTTTTTTTTTATTAAATATGTATTTATTTCACGTATGTTAGTACACTGTCTTCAGACACACCAGAAGAGGGTGTTCATTACAGATGGTTGTGAGCCACCATGTGGTCGCTGGGATCTGAACTCAGGACCTCTGGAAGAGCAGTCAGTGCTCCCAACCACTGAGCCACCTCTCCAGCCCCCTAGGTCACAGTTCTTAAGGCTCAGAACACAGCACCAATATCTGCTCAGGTCTGTTGAGGGATTCCTTCGCCATGTCACATGGTGGATGAGGCCCTGGCCAGGGTGTATGTATGTGAAGGGAATATCCATCCTGGCCACACACAGGAAGCCAGTGTGTGTGTGTGTGTGTGTGTGTGTGTGTGTATGTGCATTAGCAAGGCATTCTCTCATGGTATATGCACGGGTGTATGTGGGAGTGTGGAGGTCAGAGGACAATAGTGGGTGCCTTTCCTCAGGAGCCACCCACCTTACTTTTTGAGACAGTCTTTACAATGGGGAACCAACTAAACCCCACAGAAACTACTACTTTAAGCTCCCAGGGCAGTACCTTCAATGACCTAATTACATTGCATCAGGCTCCCCCTCTGAAAGGTCCCCCACTTCCCACTACCATCACACAGTGGACTAATACAAGATCCCTTGAAAGACACACTACATCTAAACCACACAGGGCTGAAAAGATCTTGGGGCCATTATAAAGGTGTGGCTTTGTCAGTTGGCCAGATTCCAGCTTCTCCACCGCCCTGGGGTCTTGCCTGCTCATGACCTTCTTGTTCTTGAGAGGGATGGGATTTTTGCTCCTTCATGAAGTACGGCTTTAGCTCATTCATAGTCTCCTTGGCCCACACCCTGCCCCTTTGCATTCCCCTCTGTCTTGGAAACATGCTCAGTTCTGTAGCTGAAACGCTAATCCCTTTAGTCAGCCTTCTCTGGGAGGGTCACGTTCCTCCTCTATTCCTCCTCTCCGTCTCTGTAGACTCCCCCACAGAGGTTCCCACTTGACTGCTGACTCCCTCACTGCCACTGACACCCACTCTCTCGGGGGTCTATGATCTCCCTGCCCTTGTCCCTGGGGTCCCAGACACTTTGGGGGGGGGATTGGCTTCCTATCCTCCAAGCTACAGCTATCTGCTTTGCCTCTGTGCATAGCCTTGGCTTTCCCATACCTTCCTTACATGTGGCTCTATATAAAGGAAATCCTGATCATTCCAGAAGAAAGGTCCCAGCTGAGGCCTACTGTCTGAATCTCACTGGGAAGATGTCTTTTACTATATCTTAGGACTACTTAAAATAATTAGGCAAGCTTTGCATAAAAGTATAGCTCTCTGGCTATTGAGACAGGAAGCACTGGGCTGTCATGGCACAGGCCAAGGATGCAAAAGCCATGCCCTGGGGACAAGTCTTCTGCTATGGGGTCTCCTCTAATCTCAACCATCACTAGACTTTGCCCCTCTAGCATAGCAGAGAGCTATGTCCCACATAGCAGGCTTTGGGGCAACTACGCCTGGAAGTTTCTTGCCTAGTGATTTTAGCCATGTTAGAGGTACTGTCACTGCCAACAGGAATCTGTCATTTTGAAATCCTTATCTCTCCTGGGCTGTTGTCACCCCTTCTGGTCTCTAGCAGGTTCCTCTTTCTGGAAGGGCATCCCCAGGATATGACAGAGGCACCTGATGAATATTCTGACTGATCGGTTCTGTGTGCTGGGTGGTAGCTCACATGTTGTGAGATTGCCAGTGGGTTCTAAGGGATCAGCTTAGCATCAGTGGCTGGCTTAGAAAGCCCCTAGATGCTGATTATTTCTGACCAAAGCTTAGTGCCTGATTCCAGGTCACATAAGGTCCAGTTCCTAAGAGATGCCAAAGGAAAGATGGACTATAATTGAATGCTCATGTTAAAGCCTGTGTGTGTGTGTGTGTATGTGTGTGTGTGTGTGTGTGTGCCTGTGGAGGTAAGATGTCCACAGGACGTCGTAATACTGTCTTCCTCACTCTCTCTCCATCTTATTGAGACAGGTTCTCTCACTAAACCTAGAGTTCATGCTCTAGGATCCTCCCACCTCTGTCCCTCGATCCCTAGAGTTATAGAAGTGTGCTTCTGTGGTTGGTTTTCACAGAGGTGCCAGGTATCTGAACTTAGGTCTGAGTGCTTGAGTGGCAAGCACTTTACCCTCTTAGCCACCTCTCAGGCCCTAAATGCTCATTTTAAATCGCTTTACTCTATGACTCTAGACACAATTTTATATATGAATATTGTCTCTGATATACAAAAAAGAAAACTTACTGCCTTTGGGGCCAGAAGATCTAAGATCCAAATCTAACTTTGCCTGTAACCAGGTGTGCGATTCTGTACAAGCCACAGGACCTCAATATGCTGATAAAGATGTGCTCAGGGGACTTGAGACAGAGCAGAGCCAACATATCATGGGAGAGGTTTTCTGTCCATTTAGCACATCCCCTGTGTTAGCAAGGCTTCAATGATTTCCATGTGTGGCATACTACAAATGGGTTTCCCTCCCACTGCCGCATGAGTACAGAGAAGGACACTGGCCAGCCACTTCATGGAAGGAAAGAAGGTAAGACTGGTGGGGAGGGAGAATAAGGCATCAAGATTGACAGGAAAGAAGCCAATGGGAGAGGAAGATGGGAAAGCCCTCCTAGTGGGCTCCAAAGGATGATACAGTATCTGTTAAGAAAGAGGACCAGGAGCTCCCAACATCAACGAAGGCGGGTGCCATGAGGTGACTTACAGAGGGGGAGACTAGAGACCCATGAGATGAGACTCATGATCTTGTGATCAACACCTCTTATGCTGGTACTTGAGCCTGCCGAGAGGTACATGACTTGTGACTAGTCCTCTTAAGGACTCTTGTGGACTCAGAGAATTCCTGTTGTGTCGGAGCAGAGAGAGACCTCATGTCAGCTTCTAGAATTATTTTCTGATTAGTACCCTGTGATGGCTTGAATATGCTTGACCCAGGGAGTGGTGTTTCTTGGAGTGTGTCACTGTGGGCATGGGCTTTAGTACCCTCGTCCTAGCTGCCTGGAAGCCAGTCTTCTCCTAGTGGCCTTCAGATGAAGATGTAGAACTTTCAGCTCCTCCTGCATCATGCCTGCCTGAATACTGCAATGCTCCCACCTTGATAATAGAAGGAACCTCTGAACCTGTAAGCCAGCCCCAAATAAATGTCCTTATAAAAGTTGCCTTGGTCATGGTGTCTGTTCACAGCAGTGAAACCCTAAGACACTCACCTCTCTGAGGATTTGCATCTTCACGCTCAGGTAGTATCTGTGGGAGACGTTTTTCGCTTTGACCCATCTTCAACCATTAGGGAGATGCCACAGTATAAATCAATTTCAAGGTTTTTGAACAAATAGCCACAAATATTTCAGCCTTTGCTTTGCCTATTAGGGAAAATGCCGTCTAAGATAATTATGTTGCTTCTGCCTGACAGGAAGATTTACACAGATGATAGAATTAGTTTAACCCTTGAGCAAATTCTGAAACCTTGAACCTATTTGTTTTTCCCCTAAACTATAAATGTTCTTGGGGCTGTGTGTGTCAGGTGTGGAGATGCCCAGGGGGAACGGGAGAGGCAACCTGATGGTGGTATCCACTGGTTTTCCCAGGCAGTGTTGCCTATGTATTCAGTGAGAGCCAACTGGACAGGGAGAGAAAGCTGGGCATGGCCTGAGGCTCTGGGAATGTTTCCTCCTTGAACTGTCAGCACTGAAGGGAGGTCTCACACTTGGTACAGCGAGTTTCTAAGAATGTGCGCCTGTGCTTCGGCATGGTGACCCACGCCTGTAATCACAGCATGGGACAGCAGGAGCGGGGAAGGAAGGAGGCAGCCTGGTCCTTTATTCCTGCTTAGTTGTTGTGATAAAACACCCTGAGAAAAAGCAGCTTAGGAGAGACTGTTTATTTTAGCACAGTTCCAGGTTCCAGTCTGTCACTGTGGGGAAGTCAGGGCAGCAGGAACTTGAGACAGAGAGTCCATCCACGGTCAACAGCAGAGAACAGATACATCTGTACCTAGTAGTTGGCTACTTGGCCTGCTTTCTCCGCTGTCATACAGCCCAGGATTCAAACTCAAGGGGACAGTGCCACCCACTGTGGATTGGGTCTTCCCACATCAGGATAATCCTTCCATGGACACACCTAGGGCACAACTTGAAGTAGACAGTGTCTTACTGAGAATCTCTTCCTAGGGGAATCTAGAATATGTCAAGTTGACAGTTAGAACTAAGCCTATTAGACTGTGCAGCAGGAACCTGTCCCAGGGAAACAGATAAGAGTACAGTCTGTACATAAGAGCTGCTCAGGTTTGAGTGGTGAGGAGGTCTGGAGATGGTTTGAACGTGGGGTTGATCCCTAATTCTAGCATTCTGTAGCAATTTGGCTTTAGACATGTTTCTGAGGCCTAAGTTGATTCATCTGAAGGAGGGCATGATGCTAACTGCTCTTAAGGGATTTGCCTTGAGGACTAAGGTATATGTGAGTGTGTGTGTATGTGTATGTGTGCATTCATGTATGTGCGTGTATTTGCGTGTGCATGTGTGTGTCCTTATGTGCGTATGTGTGTATCAGAGGTGCCTAGTGCACAGTAGGCAACACACACTGGTTGTTATCTTTATTGCTACTTATCAGAGAACTGAAAAATGGAGGCTTCAGAAACTGGGGTGCTCATAATATGGGCACATTATTTTCTGTGTATGAAGAGCCCCCTAAATTCCTGGAGTATGCCTAGAACATGCTTAAGTGTGTTTGGCAGCAGAGAGCCTTATCCAAATGAGTTCAACTGAATGTCTTCCTCCCTAAAGGATGTCCAGGTTCTACTCCTTAGAACCTGTGGATAGAATCTTGCATAGTGAGGACTTTTTAGATGAAACCTGAGGTCTAGAGACCCATGTGGAGATGAATCTAGAGTATTTGGGGTTGGGGGGTAATCACAAGAGCTGCTGTGGGAAGGGGAGGGATGGACTTGGAAAAGCCATAGTGATCAGTAGACGCTGCTGCTACTGATTGGAAGGTGGAAGAAAACAGAAGGAGCCAAGGCACGCAGTATGTGGGAAGTGTTGAAGAAACGGTCTACCCTAACGTGGGTACTGGTGACTGTGCACACCATGGAAACAAGCGTGCTCTTTTAGCCCCATCAACGGCGTCTTCCTAGATTAGAATCCTAACACCATGTACCAGAGTCCTCAACACTCTGACGATTCTAAGAAGCCATGACCGTGACTACATCACTCGACATTCATAAGCAGATTCTATATACAAGTAAATCCTCCTAGCTCCAGAAAGAATGACTCTGATCTTCTAGCCATTAGAACTTTGCATTACATTTTTATATGTGTGTATGTGTGGTGCTGGGTTGAACCCAGGATTTGAGCCTGCTAGGCAGGCATTCCAACATTCTAACACCCCAAATCCCTTAAATTAACATTCAGACTAGTATGTTCATGGCTATTGGTTACAATAGCAATAGGGCATTCCTATAGTGAACAGAAAAAAGTCTCTTGAATGGACAAAGCTTAATTATATAGATAATTCCATCTGTGGGCACATGCCATCCCTGGTTAGAGCAGATAGCTGGAGTATTGCAGGCATGGGTTTGATCAGCAGAAGCCTAGTCTTCATGGAGAGGGGGTTCAAAGCCACCTTCATACCTAGATACGCTGCTACCTCCCCCCCTTTGTCATCAGGCATCCCGGGATCTGATAGGATCTTACCAGAGTCTTCTCTGTACCTGTCAGCCGTAGGAGGCTTCGGAAGGGACGCTGCAGTCAAAGGCTCTAATTTTCACTGTACTTTATCCTTCACATTTAAACATGTGATTGTATAAACTCACAGTATGGCTGGGGGCAGTAATGCCTAGTGTCCCCCTGCCCCAAGAGATCCTAGTCAGTTAAATACCAGGACGACTCCCTTGGCCATGTCATTCAAAGTCTGAATTTCCGCAGCCAGCTAGATGGCTCGGTAATGGGGCTCTTGCTGCCAAGATTGATGATCAGAATTCTATCCTTGAAAACTCATATGGTGGAAGGGGAGGCCTGCCTTCCTCCTCTCTGACTTCTATATGGGTGGTGTGATGTGCTTGCACACGCACACACACACACACACACACACACACACACACACACACACACGTGCACACACAGTAAATATAACTTAAAAACTGATTTTATAATTAAAGTCTATTTGCAGGCTAAACCACAAACAAGGGCTCAGTTTCCCTAGGGAATAACAACTCCCTCCAGGCCAGGAAATGGAGATGTGAGGGTCTGCTGGGCACTTTCTCAGGGCCTTTCTTTCTATCACTGACTTGAGGAAAGCGGAGGTGGGGGGAACGGGGGACAAAGAGGTTAAGAAATTGACCCGAGTCCCTAGAGCCTATAGATAACAGCATGCTTAAAGCTCACAAGGGTCTGACTTCTGAACTTATCCTTCTTAACCATCATTGTATCTGAGGTAAACTCATGGCCAGCAGGTTGAACAGATGTGGGATATGCCAACAGTGGCTCTGTGGAGAGCTGAGGCTAGCCCACTGTCCACTGTGAGCTCACATTCCCGCCATGCTGAAGCAAGGATGGGAAAAGACTCCAGTGTCCATGGGCTGAGTGTGGACAGAACAGGCTACACAACGGCCCAGGGCTGTAACCAACTCTCTTATTAGCATATAGGAAGTTTCTTGAAATAGGAAAGAGATCTTTTCAGTACACATAATACTGAAGACTAGGCCCCTCAGACCCTATTGTATATACAAACCATGAAACTGACTATGCCTTTAGCCACATCAACTGTGTCTTCCTACCTTAGAGTTACGGCGCCATGTGACAAGAGCCCTTGTCACTCAGAATGCTTAGGAAGCCATGACAGTGACTACCTTCTCACTCAACATTTATAGGCAAATTATATACACAAGCAAATCCCCCCAACTCCAGTGTCTCTGAAATTATGATCAGAGGCTTTTAAGAGAGACAGTTTACCATGTGGCTGCCTCACAAATACACAGAACAAAACCAGAAGTTCTGGGAAATAGAACATAGCCTCGCTGTGTGCTGACGAGCATGTCGGTTTCCTTTTCCTATCTGAGTGTCTCTTGTCTACTTTGCCTGACACAGTGGTCATGACCCACACATGATCTCATGTGCTATGCAGGGTGAGTGTGTTTGTAGGTTGGCAGCAGTGACTGCGGACTCTTACCTCTGGGGCAATGTAATCTGGAGTCCCACAGAAGGTCCTGGTCGTGACGCCATCCATCATGTGTTCCTTGCACATCCCAAAGTCAGCAATTTTGATATGCCCTTCTGAGTCCAGCATAACGTTGTCCAGCTTCAGATCCCTGCAAGGAGCAGGTGAGCATCAGAGGCCGCACCGTGACATGATGCGATTTGCTTGCAGCTGATGACATATAAGGATGTTTGCCTAGCTCATCTGTACTGGCTGGTTTTGTATCAACTTGACACAAGCTGGAGCTATCACAGAGAAAGGAGCCTCCCTTGAGGAAATGCCTTCATGAGATCCAGCTGTAAGGCATTTTCTCAATTAGTGATCAAGGTGGGGAGGGCCCCTTGTGGGTAGTGCCATCCCTGGGCTGGTAGTCCTGGGTTCTATAAGAAAGCAGGCTAAGCAAGCCAGAGGAAGCAAGCCAGTAAGTAACATCCCTCCATGGCCTCTGCATCAGCTCCTGCTTCCTGACCTGCTTGAGTTCCAGTCCTGACTTCCTTTGGTGATGAACAGCAACGTGGAAGTGTAAACTGAATAAACCCCTTCTTCTCCAACTTGATTCTTGCTTATGAGGCTTGTGCAGGAATAGAAACCCTGACTAAGACAATCATCTCAGTGACACTCACATGGTAAGTCCTGGAGACCAGGGGCCAAGGAAGTACCATGTCTTTCTTTCTCCAGAGCCTGATGGAGAATCTGGGATATGGTAGATATTTAAATGCCAAATGAATGATAAATGGCCGAATTACTGATTTCCCAATCAGGTCTGTGGCTACACATCCAGGCAGATGCCAGGCATTTGATTTATTAACATCTTACACAGAAGTGGGAACACAGACAAACAGCTAGATATACCAAATGACAGTTTTAGAGCTACCTTCCATGCCCCTCTATTCTACCTGAGCCAATGCCTTCTTAATTATTCAAGGTATATTTTTTTCTTTTTTGGTGCTGGACTTTCACAGCAACCCCAATGTCCTTGATTCAGTAATCCCCGTTTCAGCCCTCCCAGCTCCTTCGCCTGCTGTGAACCTAGACTGGCTATCTATTTTCTGCTGTTCTCTGACCTGCGTCCAGATAAAAGACAGAGGAGGCACTGTCAGCAGAGTGGGAAGCACCGCCAGCAGGAAGGAGACAATGTAACATCTCTGAGCTTAGAAGCACAACAGTGAGTGGCTCTGGCTTGCCCAGCGGCTGCAGAAGCAGGTGGGTCTCAGCAGGTCTGTGCTCCCAAGGGGCTATGGACTCCACATGTGAAGTCCTCATCGCAGGATCTGTCCCCTGCCCACAGGGGCTCCCCAAGCCTCCCCACCGTTCTGCTGCAGGAAGAACTTCGAGACACACCTGTAAATGATTCCTTTTTTATGAAGAAAGAACAGTCCGATGGAGATCTCGGCTGCGTAGAATCTGCAAAAGAAAGTGTGCTTCAGACAGCTGGCTTTTGGGGCTTTCTGGATACTTCTCCCACTCAAGTTGGGGCATCAGAGAGGTGTGTGTGTGTGTGTGTGTGTGTGTGTGTGTGTGTGAGAGAGAGAGAGAGAGAGAGAGAGAGAGAGAGAGAGAGAGATCTGAGATCACCCTATACCTGCTTTTCTCAGCTGGATCTGCACCTGCCTCTTCATTTCTCCAGTTATAAAAGCTTATTTTTCATTTCTGGGGAAAGTGGGGAGCTCATTTATTCCCTACAAAATAATTTCTAATATAAAGATTTAAGGGATGATACTGGTGAGACTCTCCTGTGTCAGGAGAGTAGTTGAGGGGAAGAGTTTCGATTCTCCAACACACGGACAGACAGACAGACTAGGCGAACTAGGCGGAGTTTGTTGTCTGAGAGTGTAACCACTCCAGAAGACAGGCCTCCCTGGGGCGTGCTGTACGCTCCAGCTGCTTTATCCACTCTCTGAAGTGCTGGACAGAATAAATGGGACACGCACCATGATTCATGCCTGAGTTTGCCCTTTTAAATAATTCATAATAAAAACAGTCATTTACCACCACTACAAAATCATTAATAGGTTAATATCTGGAACTCAGATTAAATGCAGAATGATGTTTTAAAATTTGCATAGCACTGGGGAGCCTTTGAAGTCCAAGGAGCCACAAGTCCATGCCTGGGTGAATACGCCTGGAGGCTTAAAATAAACACAGTAGCTGCAGAGTGGAGGGAAGCTGGAGACCTCGTTCTTAGTGGGGGGTGGCAGGGAGGCCAGGGCAGGCTGGGGAGGAAGAAGAGATAGGATCGCCGGTGATTTTCACATTATTTTTCATGTTTCATTTATTTTTAACTCTTCTGCAGTACAGAAATGGAAGGGCATCAGACGAGGCACCACCCAGTCGATTTGTGACATAAGATGGCCATTCTGCTACTTTTATTTTTTTCTGACTTTGGGCTAGTAAGCTTTATTTTACAATCTGAGCATCTCAGTACTCTGATGTACAATGAGGAGGGTAAGGGCAGGTGTTTCAAAAAAAAATGCATTTGCTTCTTAGTAGAAATAAAAGCAGAAAAATCCCCCCTTTATATTTTTTAAAGCTTTTGACTAAAGGGCTCCCTATCTGCATCCAGTTTATCTTTCTGGTGCAGATTATCCACACGGGGTCCGGATTCCTGTGATTTATATTTTAGATCATGTGTGGGCCCCGGTCCCGGTCCCATTTGCAGACTTGACTAATGGGCCCTGGCCCACTGTGCCTCTGTGCCTAGGTCTGGAAACAGCTCTCTGCCCAGTTTGCTTCTGTTTAAGCTGCAGACTTCCTGGATCTCAGGAGACAGGAAAGAACACAGGTATCCGTGCCCCTCACCCACCCGGTGACTCCTCAGATTCCTGCCTTTTGTCCGTAAGGTGCGTCCCAGTGTGATGTTCCAAGACAAGCTGCCCTCCTCCTGGACAGTGTCCTCCCCCTGGCCTGCCATGTCACTTTAACGAGGTTTTCCTTCTCCTGTCTCAGTCACCAACTTTGGCTTTTCCTCTTCCAGAATGTTCCTTGAAAATAAAGACCTAATTCCAGCTTCATTTCTTCTTCCCTGCGGTGGTTCCCAGGGGTTCCCTTGCACCAGACCCATCCGTATTTTTCTTCTTGGCCCAGCCAGTGGGCTCTTGTCAGAACTTCCTGTGGGATCAAGCCCTTCTTGTTGGCTGCCTTCCCAGCAGGTTTTGCACATGGCTGTCTAGCCCCTCCCATACCTCAAGTCACTGAGCTGCAGGCCACTCCCTGGACGTGGCTCCCCATCTCTTCACATCCGTTCCTTGGAAGGCATGTCTCACCTCTGGGTTGGGCATCCCCCAGTTTTGTGCTGCACCCACTCAACAATTCTGGGGTGTTGGTACCCCGTGTAAACCTGTCCGGTTTCAGCAATGTGTCGGAATTGTTGGATGGCTTTTTCTAACGCCACGTGAGAGCATGGACTGCCAAAGGGCTGGGTCTCACATTCCTTTCACACTCTGCTGGACGCACAGTGAGTGTGGACCTACGATCCTACAAAATATCTGTTATACATGAGTCCTGTTGGCTCATCTGCTACTCTGGGAAGTTTCAGAGCTGAGATCCAAGTGAACAGAGTCGCCGTTGGACATATTATCCAGAAAGAGTTCTCAGTCTGGAGTTTGAAACAGTCGGCTGTTTGAATTCCAGGACTCTCGAAAAAAAAGTTAAAGATTAAAAAAAAAAAGAAAATACTCACACTGCTTGCGGCTCCTTAAATTTTCCGACCTGCTGAATGTGGTACATGAGATCCCCGCCGTTGACGTATTCCATGACGAAGTACAGCCGGTCCTGCAGACCAAGCAAGGTTCACACGTGAGTCGGGTCCTCCCCAGCAGAGCTTATCAAGTTTGCTTTCTTATTAGCAAACACCGGGCGGCCTGGACAGATCTGCTCTTCACGATCTTTTTCCCAGAGTGGGGGAAGGATATTGTGCATTCATAAATCTGCAGGTGCCAGCCTCCTGGTAGTTATGCGCCTCATTACAGTAAAGGCCTTGGCCATTCTCTCCCTTTCCCCATAGACTTCCTCCATAGGATAGCTCATCTCTAAATCAGTGGAGATGTGAAGACCCTACACGGGCCCATCAGTTCCTCTCAACCCCTGCTATCCATGGTACACATGTGTAAACCATGGCCTGGGACGTCCAGGAGCTGTGATGGGCTAATGCAGTAAGGTGCTTAAATGGATGCCTCTAAAAATATATCTCTTGGGGGTTATATTGAACTCATAAATTGCATAAATGTAATGATATTTAGTGGGTGGAGGAGAGGGGTGCACCACAAAAGGAGATTTTAATCAATGTTGTTTTGCCTCCAGAATGTGCTCAAATATTGCCTTTTTCAAAACACTTTCTGTCTCTGGTATGCTGAGAGCTGGCCCCACGGAGGGCATACATTACTGAGCCAAGTAAGTCTGCATAGTTATGAGGCCATTATGCTGGGACAGATGGGAGAGACCAGGCAGTTTAGTGTGGGGATAACCACCAGCACAACAGAGCTTGGTAAGAGCTGACCTCTGCTAGATTCTAGAAAGCCCCCCCGCCCCCCCCACCAAGGTTATTAAACATTAAAGTGGCTCAGGGAGGGAGAGATGATGGAGCTGTTGGCAGCCCGGAAGTGGTTGTGGGAACTCTCTGCTCTGACTTCAATTCCGTCTTCTTTCCTTTGCAGTTTTCCAGAGCTGCACCAGCGTCCTTAGCGTCACAGGACAGGGTTGGGATTGGGTTCCCCCTCCTACCTTCCCACTAGTTCGCTCTGATGCTCCAGGAGGGCTGGAGCCGACTGCGTGACCAGTGCAAGGCTGACACATAGCGGCCGGTGCCAGCATTGCAGGCTCGGCGCACGGAAATCACCCATTTTGAGACTGAGCTTCCCAAGGCATTTAAGGTGTTTGCCAAGATTTTAAAAGGAGAGCACGGATCAGTTTCGGAAAACAGGGAATTTTAAACGAGACAGTGACTGTAACCCTAGCTGTCGGGGGAGTGAGACCTGACAGCCACTGCTTTGGAAAGTGGGGCTTGGAGGCGGGGAACCCCTCAGCTCATCACAGCATCTTAGCGTGCACGTTTGGTGGAGACCAGGAAACCCCACAGCTTGTTCCTGTATAGGGTCATATAGTAGGTGCGGGGCTCGCATGTTTCTCACAGTTCCTCAGCTTGGCTTCACAGTGGGGAAGCAGCTGCAGGTGACAGGAAAGTGGACGGATATAGCTTTGTCCTTAGAAAGTGACTTCCAAATGTTAAAATTTGAATTTCATATGCGGGAGAAAATATTATAATTTGGGCTTATTTCTTGTGACCTTTCTGCTGCAGGACAAGGTCACAGATGGCACCTCCTGCTTTGTCATTATACAGAGACCGAGCTCCTCAGGAAACGAAGTGTCCTGGCATTCCAATGCTGGGCATGGCAGCAGGGTCAGGGGGTCTTTAAAAGGCAGGGCTGGCTAGATATGGTGGTGCACACCTTTAATCACAGCATGTGGGAGGCAGAGACAGACAGATCTCTGAGCTCAAGGCCAGCCTGGTTTGCTAAAAGAAGGCAGGGCTGTGACTCTACAACTGCTTTGAGTAAGTCTTAGCACAGGGCCTTCATGAAGAAGACCTCTCACATACAGTCACTTGTAGGACCCTAATGGACACCCAGATCCTCCCAGGCGCCGGCCCCTTATTTAAGGTGGTTTAGCATTTGTATTTAATGCATGCACATGTGCCCACGGACACTATTCATCTCTAGATTATTTATTTCTATCATAATGTAATTGCTTCTGTAATACAGGATGAACAGAATTAGTTTGTCCCCAAAGGAAACTGGATTAGGGTACTGAGGGTCTTGAGGCCACGATCTAGCTAGCCTCAGGCAAGAGGGGGAGTGTTAGACAGGAACTGCAGGTCTCACCACTGTCTGGAAGCAGGAGTGCAGCTGTGTGAGGAATGGCGGCTTGTTGAGCAGGGCCAGAACCCGCTTCTCCACCATGGTGCACTCCACGTCGTCGTCCTGGATTACCACGTCCTTCTTCAGGATCTTGATGGCGTACAGTTCCTCTGTCCCCTTCCTGTCAGCAAGCATCACCTGGGGACAGGAGGAGAGAAGGCTCAACACTGGTGGGCAGACGTCTGGTACGGGGAGTAGGGGCAGGGGTAGTGATAAACAGCGTCAGGTGACAGTTTGGCAACAGTTGGTGCAGGCCTGTGAGCCACTCATGAAAAAAATACTAACACGTTTTGGTTTGGTTTCATCATGGGTGGCATCCCCTTAAGTCCGCATGGAGAAGTTTTGCTCCCCAGTGTGACAAAAGTTGGGGAGTGGGAGGCCCTATAGGAGCTGAAGTCTGTTCTAGCTTCATTTCTGATGCTTTGATAAAGTATGCTGACAAAGAAATAACCTGAGGAATAAAGGATTTATTTCAGCCGTCAATCCCAGGTTACAGTCCATCAGTGCGGAGAAGTCAAGGTGGGAACATCAAATATCTAGTCAGATCCAAAGTCGAGCAGAGAGACATGGATCTACACATCCTTGGGCTCAGCTCACTGAAGCAGTTCCGGACAGTTTGCCTAGGGAATGGTGCTTTGGGCTGGGTCTCTCCATACCAACTAACTTAAGACAATCCCCATGCACATGCCCACAGTCCAAAACAAGGTGGACAATCTCTCATAGAAACTCTATTTCCAAGGGATTCTACCTAGGTTGTGTTAAATTGACAATTAAAGCTAACCATCACAGGTCTTTAGATTATTGAGGGTGTGCAATGCCCTCGAAGGGCACCGTGGGATGAAGGTCTCATTCTTTGCTCATTTTTTTTTTCCTGCCTGATAAAATGATGATGCTTGTTCCAGCACACACTCCTACCATATTGCTAGAGGCCGAAAGTAGTAGGATCACTCAGTCATGAGCTGAAACAGACTCTTAAGACCACCAGTGAAAACAACCTTTTTTCTCTTTATACATAACTCACCTCAGATAATTCATTATAGCTACGGAAAGCTGGCTCACATAAACTTTTCATATGGATTTTTAAAGTATTGTAAAATATCACAAGTTAAAGTTTTTTCAGCATTCATATTCCTTTTTAAAGTATCCAGGTTTGTAGACAGTGTAGGGTATTTATATACAAAGTTGCTATGTTGTCTGTTAATGGGAATATTTAAAATTCCTTAATGGGACTAGTTTGGGATTATCCATATCTGTGTTTTCTGGAAGCATTCTGAGAGTAAAGTGGGAGTGACCTTTGCAACCCTGAAGGCCAAGGACACGAACAATGAAAAAGGCAGGCTCAAAATTAGCTCATGGATCTGTCACGAGGCTTGGAGCCACAGAGGCCAGAGAGCGAGGCACAGACTGAAGTCTATACGGCCCATTGCAGGGTCTCACTGTGACCATCCAGCTTTGGGCAAGTTCATGTTCCTCTTTCAGTTGTGGAAATTAATCATTCGACTAGCATTTTGGAGCATGCCCTGTGGTCTGAACACTGGGAAATGGGGACACCACACCACAAACTAATTCTCTGTTGCTTTCTGGGTTTGTGTGTGTTTATGTGTGTGTGTGTGTGTATGTGTGTGTGTGTGTGTGCACACATGCACATGTTCATCTTTTTTTCTTCATTTCTTTCTCTCTCTTTCTCTCTCTCTCTCTCTCTCTCTCCTCCTCCTCCTCCTCCTCCTCCTCCCTTTTTGTGGTAGAGTCTTGATGCACTTGAGCTGGTCAGATGAGCTAGGCTGACTGGCCAGAGAGCCTCAGGATCTACTTGCCCCAAGTGCTTGACACCACACCTCACATAGCTTCAGAGCTGCCTGCAAGCACTTTATTGACTGAGCTATCTCCCTAATCTCAGCACTGTTGGTTTCAAATTTTTAAGAGATTTACTTTACTTTTGATTTTGCATGTCTGTGTGCATGTGTGTGGTGGAGCACGTGCATGGGAGCACGGATGCCCATGGAGACCCAGAGCTAGAATTACAGGTGGTTGGTTATAAGTTGCCCAAAGGGTGCTGGGGATTGAAGCCAGGTCCTCTAGAAGGAAAATGAGTACTCTTAACTGCTGAGTCATCTCTCCAACGCTGTGTTTAATGGAGTGTGAAGTGTGTGACTATAGGGATGCCTTGTACCACACTGAGCAGTACTGATCCAGAGTTTTATGAAAAACCCCTCCCTTCTTACCTTTCCAAAACTCCCCTTCCCCAGCACCATGAGGAAGTTGAAGTCTGTGAGTTTCACTCTGTCCAGGTTGTTAGATGGTTGCTTCCTGTCTTCTGAAGGGCTGATGACTTTGTTACCAGCGGGGCCCAGCTTGGCTTTCTGAAAAAAGCACAGACATAAAAATCTATTGGTCATTTTTATCCCCAAGGAAAGAGTGACATAAGCCAGCCCAGTGTTAATAAGCTGGACGTCGGCTATGAGGAGAGGGCGATGGGCTGAGAAAAGGAATCTGAGGGTAAAGAGTGACAGTGGCTGGTGGTTCTATGCAGCCCACGGGGAAGATCTACAAAGTAAACACACTCTTCCTCTCTTCACCGAGACAACAGCTCTAGACAATCAACCAAGAGTCTGCTTCGAGAATCTGCTGATGGCGGGTGAATTCTAATTCTGGGATGGATAGTTAACTTCTTGAGGGTAAATGGTATCTTGAGATTGTTAACATAAGAAGGAAATGAAACCATGCATGGATGTTTTTCTTATTTGTAGAATCTGTAACTTTAAACTAATCCATAGGAAGGAAATTTGTACCCAGGCAAAATGACAGCAGAATGTTCTCCAGGGAGGAGCTGCCTAATTGGTGAGCTTTGAAGATGATTTATTGCTACTTCCAAATGAGGCGTAAGAACAGGGTGTGTTTGGTTAAGTCAAGACTGAATGGATGGAAGGAAATGAAGATGCTCTTGGCATTTGGTTTCAGCCTGGAGGACACCTGGTAAGTGATGTCCTGGTACCAAAAGGAGTTCTTGTACGCTGGGGTCACACCACGTGGGAAGCCAGGAGGGAGCCACTGGGATGAGACTATCATGGAGAGTCCCATTCTCACCGCCAGTGGGGAAAAGCAAGAGGGATCAGCAGAAGGAAAAGGCAAATGAGACCCGTGGGAACGGATGCCTCAGAAGTCAGCAAGGAAACCCCAGGGAAAGCAGAGACGGCTAGAGCAGTGCAGAATCAGAGCCGCCGCCAGACTGAGTGTTTTGAAATGTGTGCTTGACAATGGGAGAGAGGTGGTGTGTCCTGTGATTGGTGGATCTTCCACAGCCTCAGCCCAAATTTTGAAGGCAAGGGTGATTGCTTAGATGTATTCTTTATGTTAGGAGCACAAAAAATGTGCTCAGTGAGGCAGACCTAAGTGTGGATTTGAGCTTAGCAAGTGCTAGGCTCTCACTCAGCTCTATGCTTCTATAGGTAGATGTCTCTATCACTGTTCTATTGCTGTGGAGAAACACCATGCCCAGGTCAACTCTTAACACAAGAAAGCATTTCATTGGGGGATTGTTTCATAGATAGTTTCATAGAGTTAGTCCATTATCACCGCGGCAGGGGCATGGTGGAAATATGTTGGCAACCATGGTACTAGTGCAGTAGCTTAAGTTACATCCTTATTCCCAGAGAGGGAAGAGGGGAGAGGGGAGGGGGAGGGGGAGGGAGGGGAGGAGGAAGGGAGGGGGAGAGGGAGAAGAGGAGGGAGAGAGGGGAGGGGGGAAGGAAGGAGAGAGAGGGGGAGGGGAGAGGGAGGGAGAGAGGGTGAAGGGGAGAGGGAGGGAGAGAGAGGGAGGGAGGGGAAGGAGGGGAAGGGAGAAGGAGGGAGGGTGAAGAGAGAGGGAGGGGAGGGTGGAGAGAGAGGGAAGGGAGGGAGAGAGAGAGGGAAGGGAGGGGGAGAGGGACAGAGGGGAGGGGGAGAGGGAGAGAGAGGGAAAGAGGCTGACTCTGACAGACTGGGCCTGGAATGAGCTTTTGAAATCCCAAAGAGACATACTTCTTCCAACAAGGCTGCAACTCCTAATCCTTCTCAAATAGTTCTACTTCCCTGTGATTAAGCATTCAAATACATGAGTCTAGGGAGGTCGTTCTTATTCCAACCACCACAGTAGGTCAATGGGTAGATGCAGAGGAGGTAAGGAGGCAGAGTGGGGGTTTGGAGCTCACTTTTGATGGATGCCTCGGTAAGTAAGGCTGGGTCCTACCTCCAGGGGAATATGCGTGTTTGTAGGTTTGTTTATTAGCAAGGTTTCCCACATGAGTGAAGACAATCTCTCACAGTGCTAGGGTAAGAATGCAGGCATGATCAGAGGAGGCTCATACTGTTCAGGAGACGTCTCCCCAAGAGTACAACTCCATCTGAGATGGCTCATTCTGTAATTTGGGTTGAAGTGCTCAGCTCACAGAGGATCCAAATCAAGACAAGGTAGCACTGCTAACTGCACCCAAGATGGATAGCTGATTGCTCAGGGGCCCAGTCCATGGGGTGAAGAGAGATTTCACCCCTGCCCAAGCCAGTCCTCAGGTATAAATGGCCCAGTGTATTCATGTGTTATCAGCTGGAGAGGCACTGGTTTTCAACAGAGCATTTCAGAGCCATTTCCATACTGCCATCTGCAGGACTTGCTGTGTAAGGACACCAAACCACCTCTGGATATTGAGTTCCTAAAGCAACAGGAAAATCTGTAAGTAACTCAACTCTGCTGCTCTTGGCCTACCTTTGGGCAAGCCCCACTCATAGGAGGGGTTCAAAATATTATGGAGTTCAAGAAGATAGCCAGGGATACTTGTCAGGTGTTTGTGTGTGTGTGTGTGTGTGTGTGTGTGTGTGTGTGTGTGTGTGTGTGTGTGCGCGCGCGCGAGCAGGAAAGTTTGGGGACAGCCCTAGAGGCTTTTTAGGAGGGTCGCTGGCCAGGAACCAGATGCTGTGAACAGCTGACTTTCTCTTCTTCGTGGGGTCACATTCTGGAAGGTACTCCCATCCCATAATAAGTCCTGCTTCTGAGCCCGCCATGTCTTCCTCTCAGTTTTAAATAGGTTGCTTGGCAACTAACTTCACAGCAGGACTGAGAGACTTGCCCTTCCTCACTTGCGTATTTGTTAACTCTAGCTGTCATGAGTGTAGCACAGACCTCACCAAGAGTGCAAATCAAATCAATGTTAGCGTGTAGAGGTAAAGTTGGAGCCGGCTGACAGCAGCAGCGATGGGAGGATAGGTCCTCAGAAGGCCCCTTCCATTCTCTGCCTGAGTTGAGATAATGCCAGGCCTCACCACAGGGCAGGCAGATACTCACTGTGCTTCTGAACCTTCGGAACTGTGAGATAAAGACAACCGTCTTTAACTTATCTATTGGTAGCTTTGGGTATTTTGTTGCAGCACCAGAAAATGGGCTGTGACTCCCTGTAGCCCTTGCCCGTGTTTATGCTCTGTCTGGAGGCTCTGCATTTCCCATGGGCCCCATGGCCTCTCAGGGGAGGAGAGAGGGCTTTCTGCAGCATAGGGTAAGCCGGGTTAAGGAAAAGGCCTTATTGAAAAACATATAGTCTGGGGTTGGGGATTTAGCTCAGTGGTAGAGTGCTTGCCTAGCAAGCGCAAGACTCTGGGTTCAGTCCTCAGCTCTGGGAAAAAGCAAACAAACATGTCAGGCATGGTGGTACACACCTTTAATCCCAGCACTCAGGAGGTAGAGGCAGGAGGATCTCTGAGTTTGAGTCCAACCTAGACTACAGAGGGAGTTCCAGGACAGCTAGGGCTACGTAGTGAGATCCTATCTTGAAAACAAAACAATACAGCATAGAAATTATCCAAAAAGGGGGAAAATGAACACCTTAATGTTGTTCATTTAATAGAGCAAAGTCATTCTAAATGCTCGAACTTTCCTGTGCTCTGTCCTTTCGTCCTTAGACAAACCAGCTTGTTTTATTGGCTTTGACTAAAATAACTTGCACCTAGGAACTTCCAATAATTTGGAATCTGGGTTCTTCAAAAGATGGCACCTGAACATTTGTCAAGCTTGGCTTCATGAGGCCACTTGGATTTCTAAGGCTCTGAGTTCAGCCAGTGCCCTCCCCTCATGGGGAAAGGAGCTAATAACCAGCTACTAACACATCTCATTTTGAACTACAGAGGCATCTTGTAGCCCCTGAAGGGCATGGGGGGAGGGGATAAGCAGACCGTGCAGTATGAGTCTCAACACTGCAAGCCCCACTCCACATCTGCTGGAAGTGTAGGAGAGTAGCCCCTCCAGAGCCCAGCGACTTGTCTGCATAATGTGGGGGACTCCATACATCCAGCCCATTATTGCAGGGTTTTCAAGTTAAAACCAGGATGAGATCCGTGACAAATGCCGTGCATTGTGGGGTGTGGGTGGTGTAACCCTGAGGTCAGTTCCAGCATACAGGAAGCAGAGGCAGCTGGACCGGGAATTCCGGGCAGCCTGGGTTACATGAGACTCTGACTTAAAAATCCATAAAGCAATGATAATAGCAATAACTTACATTAGGTATATGAAGATCTGGGTGGTGGGAGATACCCATTTTCTTTTTTTCTTAATTTTATTTTATTATTTATTATGTATACAGTATTCTGCCTGCATGTATGCCTGCAGGTGAGAAGAGGGCACCAGATCTAACTATAGATGGTTGTGAGCAATGTGGGAATTGAGCTTAGGACCTCTGGAAGAGCATCCGGTGCTCTTGACCTCTGAGCCATCTCTCCAGCCCGAGACACCCATTTTCTATCATGTTAGCCCGTTTGGAGCAGCAGAGTTGGTTCAGTTTGACTTTTGGTAGTAGCAATGGCAAAGGTCTAAGTTAATACCGCCCTGCCTCGCCTGCACTGTGTATACCCAGCATACTCTAGATTTGCAAGACAAGCAAACAGACCCCTCCTCCTAAACAAAAATCAGAGTTGTGGTGAGTCTGTTTTTTGCTTGTTTGTTCTTGAACCATGCCTCTGCCTGGAAATTTTGACAAGAAGTTCTGGTTTCTCCAAGCTCTAAGACCCACATTGCAGTGTGAGCCTAAGTCTCCCAGGGCTCCTTTGGGTAACCTCTGGAGTGCCAGTCAGTGTCTCATGTTACTTTGACCCACTTTAAATGTTCTAATTCGTACTTGTTTTGTAAATATGTCTTCAATAAAAGTGTTTCCACAAGTTAGTGCAAGTATGGCTTTGATGAATATATTTATTAAAGCTTTATGAAGTTTAACATAGTGATGCCATTAAACTTGACAGCCATGGAAGGGTCTATTTACTTCTGACATTCCAGGAGTAGACAGGCCGATGGCGCCCAACCATGGAAATACACAAACGTTGTAGATTTCTCTTACGCTTTTTAAAAAAAACCTCTTCTCCTCCTCCTCTTTCCTCCTCCCCCTCCTCCTTCCTTGTCCTTCTTCCTTCTTCCTCATCCCTCTTCCTTCTTTCTCTTCCTTCCTCCTCCTCTCCCTCCCCTTCCTTCTCCTTCTTCTTTACCATGATGGAAATGCTCTGATCTCATTATCTAGATACTGACATGGCATTTCAGCATGGCTTCACAAAGCAGGATAGGGTTTGTGGAAGTCATTGTGCTATGCGGGACCAAGGCTGCAGCATGGCACCCTGCCTTTAAGGCCATGCATTCACCTGTGCACTCGGCAATACTGGCTCAGAGCAGTTGAGTGCTTCAGAAGCAAATCATGGGGACCTGGGCTGGGCTTGCTAGAGGGACCTGTTAGCTAGGGTTAGTGCCTGTGTTTCCAACCAGCTGTGAGTCCTGACATCTATTGCCATTACTCAGTTGCTAGGCAACCGATTAAAAGGATGCTACTTAGTGGCCATTACAGGGTCTCTCTTGGTAGCACAGTAAAGTACATGGGAAGCCTACTGTTTTATGGTTAACTCATTTCATCGATTGGAACAGGCCAAGCATTCTGCCCTGAGGGACTCTGTGCTTTCTGATTCTGTGACCTACATAGGCACACCCCACCCATCTTCCTTCTAGTCTGCAGATGATGCCTGAAGATCCCAGGACCCCCACTCACCCTGTCAACTGACCCTGTTTCCCCACTTCCTGTGGTTTGTGACCCTCCTCTTCCTGCTACCTGGTCTCTTTATGCTCTGTCCCTCTCTTGGCACTGGAGAGAGAATGAGGTCATCTGCTGAGTTCTTTCTGGTCTGTCTCCAGAACTTAGGACAGTCTGGGGCATGGTGTACCTTAAACACTCTGAATGAATGAATGAATGAATGAATGAATGTCTTCACATAACATTTTCTAAACGGTAGGGCTTTTTCTTCTTGAAATAAATATGTTCATTTAAAAATTTATGATACATACATTTCTTAAAAAATATAAGTGCCTATGATTTATTACCCAGAGACGATCCCTGTGAACATCTTACAGAAGTCTTATGGTCTTGCATTTTCACATCTTATGTAACATGTGTAGATTGCAATGTAACCTGCGCTTCCTGGCCATGCTAGGAACTTCTTACTCTCCTGCCGTGGGGCACCTGGGTTGTCTCTCTTTTCCATGTTTCTATAGTAGGTAGGTGCATCATTTTCAGTTTGAAAAAAGAGTTTTTGTTCTTAGACTCCCTAGGAGATGCAGAGTCAAGCCAAGAGGTTTGGATAGGCACAGCTGGCTCAGAGCCAACTGTATGAGGACAGATGGGAAGATCAGCGAGAGGAGGTGGGACTAAAGGGTCGGGACACCCTAATTCCAAAAGACAGGCGTTGGCTTCTCTTAGGGCATGTGTATATGTTGGTTGGGATATCTAGCAGCATTCTTTCCGATCTGGCTTTGAGACCATCTTCACTCAGGTGTTTCCACCTTTCATACTGGGAAATGATGTCATCATCTCAAAGTTCATCCTCTAAGGCAGTAGCTCTCAACCTAAGGGTCGAGAGTTCTTTGGGGGGTCAAATGACCCTTTCACAGGGGTTGCACATCAGATACCCTGCATATCAGATTTATATTATGGTTCATAACTGTAGCAAAATTATAGTTATGAAGTAGCAACAAAACGATTTTATGGTTTGGGGTCACCACAATGTGAGGAATTGAATTGAAGATCAAAGCATTAAGAAGGTTGAGAGCCACTGCTCTAGAGCCTTACAATTGGATTTAAAAACATTTACACACACACACACACACGTCTTAGTGTTTTAAGTAAGGTGATGATCCTGTGCTAGGTCATAATCACAGGTATCCTCAGAGTCATGCATCCTCTTTCAGCTTGTGGACTCCATGTCTGACATACCAGAAGGAACAGTCTGGGAAGGTGACATAGCCTGAATGGCTATGCCCCGAATTCGCATGTGGAAACCCTAACCCCTAACGTGAAGGTGTGAAGAGGAGGTAGGGGAGGCGATTAAGTTACAAGGCCTCCACAATCATAACTGGATCAGTGAGTGTCCTTGTGAAAGGGTCTTGTGCTTTCCAGAGCAAGGGGCCATCTATGAACCAGACACCAATATGTCTGCGCCTTTGCCCTGAACCCCTTAGCCTTGAAGACAGTGAGCAATGGATCATGTCTGTAAGGCATGTGGCCTGTGTGGTTTGGTTACAGCAGCCAGAGCAGACAGCAACAGAAGAAAAGTTTACCTGTACAGAAAGCAAGCAGCTGCCCCTAGGGCAGGCCACCTCCTATGTCACCCTGTGTCCTTCTCACTGCATGGTTTTATTATCTGTTTACCCACGCTCAGCTACACCCTTGAACTTAGCCGGAGGCTGGTGACTGTTGACACCCGCTGACTGACTAGGAGTTTTCCTCCCAAGCCAGGAATCACAAGCAGATCACAGGTGTGTTCTCTTCATGGCCCCCAGAACCACAGTCGGTCCGTCGGCCCCGGAAGGGTCTCTGGGGGAACCTTCCTACCTATAACAAAGACACCTGCATGCAGATGAAGGCGTGAACCATGTCGATGCTCTCCAGAGTCAACCACACTACCTCAAGCCCCTCACAAGGTTGTGGTAGTGCTGTGGTGGAAGAGAAGGATACCCTTTCCCCAACTGGATCCACTGGCTGCAGATGCTGACTCCCTGCACTGCAGGTGACCCTAGGTGGGTGTCCCCAACCACAGGGGGATGACCAAGCAGTCTAGCCTCTGAAAGAATTTGGAGACAAGTGACACAAGGGCTGCTCTCATGGAGGATGAGGAGTTGGGGTGACATGTCGAGGCTCCTTTCCTTCCTTGGTTCTGAAGTCCAGAGATCTTTGCAGTAGCGTACTACCCTGATAGCACAGTCCTGACTGTGCAGACCAAATTTCTCTCTCTCTCTCTCTCTCTCTCTCTCTCTCTCTCTCTCTCTCTCTCTCACACACACACACACACACACATATTACTACCCACCCCGGCCACTTCGGCATGATATTCAGATGCATGAATGTGTGGCTGTGAGCCAGAATGACAGGCAGTGGCTGGGGTGGGTCTCTGGGGTGCATTGATTCTCAAGCCATTCATTTCCAACTGCAGCAAACCTCTTACACTTTCATAGATTTTTATTTTTCAGTGCTGGGGATTGAACCCAGGGCCTCAAAGTGTTCAAAGCTAGCTAGTACTCTACCAACAAGAGCTACGCCCCGAACCCTGCACTCGTACTTAGAATGCCTGTGTCCCTCGCTAACTTACCAGGACAGAGAAAATGAAAACTTCTCAATGCACCAAAATGATCATTCATTCTCTTCTGTGACGTTTGATTCTCTAAGTGGCACAGGACAATAAGGCTGTGCTGCCAAACTAGGCGGCATTTAACTCACTGATGCCCAAGGACAGGGGATACACAGAAAGCCATTTCCTTAATGAGAACCATTTTTACGGATGTAACCAGTGAGGTGGTTGCCACTGTTAAAATGAAGCCAGGAAGCCACAGGAAGCTAGCAGGCTTCCACGTTATGGCAAACAGGCCATACCCCATGGGTGGGTAGGTGTGTGTGTGTGTGTGTGTGTGTGTGTGTGTGTGTGTGTGTGTCTGTGGCGGGGGGTGGGTGAGGGGATGTGGCCCCAGGGATTGATTAGAGCTTTCCTTGGTGGTGTTTGTTATTTTTTTTTTTACCAAGTCTGGTTGTTTTTTAGTAGCCATTATTACTTTCTTTACGACCATCTGTTTTTCCTTCATGTTCTTGGACTCATCCAGTGATGGATGGCACGTCTAGTAGGCCTGCCTCATCTCTTTCTCATACATGTATACAGAGTAGTTTGGTCCTACTCCCCCCGCCCCCCAACCTTATCATCTCCTATTCCCCTTCAGTCCCCCAGATTCCTGCTTCCCCTCACTAGTTTCCACTCTACTTTCAAGTCTCTCTTCCCTCCCCCTCTCTATCCCCTTCCTTCCTTCCTTTTCTGGTGACCAAACTGAGTTTTGTTAGAGTTAACAGGAGCACGGGCACCTTAAGAGTAACTGCCCCTCGTCCCCAGCCCCGGTTACCATTAACTGCCAATCGCTCTTCGGGGAGGGCGTGCCCCTCCCTCCACCAGCAACAGTTAACTGCCTCTAAGTCCTCAGTGGCAGACACTGCTGTTCCTAGAAGCAGCTGAAGGTGCCTCACCAGGTAAGTGGGCCTTGGAAAGCTGCTGCCTTCAGTCCTCCTCCCCAGCTGCTATGGGAGGACCCTGGGATTCCCCAAAGGATCCTGCTTCGACGAGCATCCCAATGTTACCCTTTCTAGGTGTTTCCACCCATGAAAATGTAGTCAATCTCCCCCCACCTCCACCTCCCGGGGCTGACAGCCGATTGGTGGGATGCCCACCTCAGGGAATGGCAGTGACATATGATGCTAGACTCTTCACACTAATGTATTGCTTTCCCTGCCAGGAGTGCCTGGGATCACCACCACACAGGCTCTGCAGGGTCGGAGTCTCTTGAATCCACACACGCTGTCTTAAGTAAATGGTTTTCCAGACTGTCAGAGAATTCTCTATTACTGAGAAAACAGTTCCGGGGAAGCAAGGACAGATGGAAGGCGGCAACGAGTCCTGCGTCGAGGGCCCTTGACTGTTTCTGTTTTAGTACCGTGGTTGTTGCCTAAAATCGGGAGCAACTGGGAGCATGAAGTGACCATTTCAGTGCCATTCCTGTTCATGAAAGGCACAGGCAAGTTTCTGCTGTGGCATGCGTTCATCGAGGCGCAGGGAGTCTTTTCTTTTGCCAGCCTCTACTGCCCTCTTGTGGTAGTCAGCTCCTGGAGCGATTGCACCCTGATGAAGATCTTTTGCCTGAAATTCGCCCAAGGTTCAAGGGGAGTGGCCCGTGGCAGGGGAGTCCCGATAAATGAAGCAAAGTGGTGCACGTGAAGGTGGTCCATCGTCCCAGACAGACCTTAACAGAGATGACAGGAACCACAGACACGAGCGAGAGCCAAGTGTTGGCCAGTGTCGGTGGGAGTTTTCAAATCGCCAGACGCTTTACTATAGGAAACTGCACACCCCCAAACGATGGTAGAGCGTTCATGTCTTCTGAATGGTCTAAAACCTTCTTCCGCACTCAGACACTGCAAGACGCACAACTAAGAGTGGGCCGGAGAGGGGGAGGCAGTGGGCGTTGCCAGGGACCCCTGCGTGGGCCCGTGGGCCGAGAAGCACGGTCTGGGGAGTGGTGAGAGAGTGCTCACACGAGGGCAGGATTCAAATGAAAAAGTCAATTTTGGGATGTTCCGCTAGAACTTGAATAACCACACGGAGCTGGGCCAGAAGGCCCCAGATACCCAAGCTGTCCAAGCCAAGACTGGCGCCGAAGCTTGCTTTCCGCCGTGGTTGTTTAGATAGGAAAGATGAACAGAGTGCGGTGCTGTAACCCCGCCCCCGCCCGTCCTCCCCAAAAGGGGCTCGAACCTGTGTTTTTTACACGGAGGTCTTTGTTTCTGCTTTTTTTTTTTTTTTATGAGTTTGCCTCTGAAATACTGGATCCACTTGTTCAATCACTGAAATGTGAAGAGTTTCTAAACTGTCTCTAATTGACAGGAGCAAGCATTTTGAAAAGGAGAGCCGACGGCCATTAAACTTAGCCCAGAACTTCCACAATGTTCTGTTTTAGCCCATGCGCCGCGCATGGGACATTTTAAAACCACCCTGGTTTTTAAAGCCCAGGCATCTAATTATAGCTCTGTGAGACGCCTGCTTCCAGGATCGGCTGCAGGGCACTGCTCTGTGTTCTCTGAAGTCGGTGGCCATCAGCTCACAAGGAAGGAGTGACACTGAACATGGGTGCTGGACCCTCCCAGTTACGGATTGGAGTGACATGTAGGGTATCCTTACTTTCTCTGGGACCTCAGTTTTGTCTTCTGTAAAATGGACTGAAATGCTACCTCATCATAAATGAACTGGATCTTTTATTTCTACTGGACAGAAACTGGGAGCGGCTTCGATGGCAGTATCTAGCCATAGCCGTGACAGGTGGCAGGTGGTATCAGAAGAGATTTGGGGTCATTAAAGAGGACGAGACGAAGCCTCAGCAGGAAGATTCCCAAAGAGGTAGACACAGACAGCCAGGCAGTTCCCAGGGCTCTACTGCCAGTGTTGGTTTTCAGAGGAGTTGGGGATCCTGGAGGAGTTTCAGTGCAAGACAGAGGCGTAAATCCATACCTTTTTCTGTGTGTGTGTAGGGAGGCACCAGACCAGTGTGAGAGACTGCTTGGGGGAGAGGATCACTTTTCTGTGGTGCTCTGGGTTTTGGGGGTCCTGGGAGGCCATGGAAAGTTGAGGTGTAGACTTTGTTGCAGGGTGTAGCAGAGAGGAAGAAGCTAAGTTAGTGCAAGCAGGTTCGAGGGTCAAGAGAGCCTCCAACAGAAGAGGGAAGGTGTGCAGGTAGAAGCTCACCACATACCAGAAGGCCTGCATCCTCTAGGTGTGACCCGTAGGCTTCAAAAGCATTTGGGGACATTTGGATAGTCGTCCAAGAAGGAGCGAATGGGATCTTACCAACGTGACCTTCACGGATACTGTGCTGGGGACTGGAACGGTGTGGGGTACAGAAAGATGACCTCAGATAAAAACTGGGACATGTTGGTATTTCCTCCTGCACTCCCACCCCCACCCCAAGCCATCAGCCTTGTGCAAATGTGGCCGCTCACCTATAGCCCTTGCTGCGACCAAAGATCCTGCTTATTTCTGTGTAGCCTGTCAGCTGAGACACACAGTCTCTGGGGACAGGCATGGACTAATTGCTGACAAATTTGTTTTTTTGAAAAAATCTATATGGTAGCAATTAGCTTGTGACCAGGCAAGGGCAAAGCTGTACTAAGGTGTGAGGGGGCGCTGGTGACACTTCTTGCCTCGGGCAGAACAAGCTAGGGTGCTTCTCCTAGGGCCAATCATGAATCGTGCACAAGAAATACATAAGATAAGAGTAAATGGAAGGCACAGTGGGAGGAGGCTCTGTGGGGTAATTCATAGCCTCAAACTAAGCCATGCGGCCTCTCTGTGCCAGGTGGAGAAGTGGAGCGAGCTGTCTGCCCGCTGCCTAGATTTGCTGTGGTTTGGATGTGAACTGTCCCCACAAGCTCATGTGTTTGAATACTTGGTTCCCACTGGTAACCCTGTTTGGGAATGTTTTGGACCATTTAGCAGAGGGGGCTTTGCTGGAGACCGCGGGTCAGTGGGGATGGGTCTAGCCCAACTTCCTCTCCAGCCTGTTTCCTGTGGACAGAGGCAGTGTGACCAGTTTCTTCACCCTCTTCCACCATGCCCACTGCATTGGGAAGGACTCTGTTCCCTCAACAAACTTCTCCTCCCTTAACTTGCTGTTTGTTAGGCATTTTGTTAGAGCAATAAGAAACACAAGTCACGATATCCAGTGTGCAACGGGGGCTTGAGACCCAGGTAGAAAGAGTTTTTTTAGTTCACTTAGAGATGGCTACTGTGGAGAAGAGCACATCAGGCAGACTCTGGATTCTGACTCGGTGGGGTCGGGGTGTAGGGCGAACCCCGGAAGAGGTCTGGTTCTAAGCACCTTTTATATTTACTTAACTGTCCTCGCAAACCAGAGCTTTGTGTCTTCCCTATTGGACTTAGAGGCTGAGGAGAGGCAGGCCAGTCAAAGGGCAGAGTGCCAAGGCCACACAGCCTGGCAGTGGCAAAGCTGGGCTTTAGCTCAGGAATGTGACACTTCCTGCTACTGTATCACGCTGCTTCCTGGAATGCCATGGGAAGTGAGAGTGGGCGACCGGCCACAGAGAGGAAGGATCTCTTCAGAGAGGGCGTAGATGTCACCAGAGTCGGGAAGAGCCTTGGTTTACCTGCTGGAGGGGGATCTGGAGAGCTGATAGCATTTTGCCCTCCTCCCTCTTTTATTAAAAAACATTTGTTGATGTATGTGTGTGTGCCTGCATGCATTTATGTGCACGATGGGCAATCAGGTGCCTGGGGAGGCCAAAAGGTAGCTCCGGATCCTATGGAACTGGAACTGTGGGTGGTTCGTGCCAGAGCGGTACATGACGGAAGCTGAGCCACCTCTCCAGCCTCAGCCTCTCTCTGTTTCCCTTTTCAGCCATGTCTGTGTTCTGCCCTTTCGTTTGTTAGGAAATACAGCCTTAGGATTTGAATGTGACTTCTTCCTAGAAGGGTTGTGTCCAACACAGAAGGGCAAAGTCACATTACACAGGCAAAAGGTTTAGGTGGCTCGGAGGGTCAGCTCGGCTCATCCACAGCAAGTGTTTGTAAACAGAAACTGTTTCTACATCCTGGAGTGGCCAGAGGCAACTATTTCCTCTTAGGAGACAGAAGGGGCTACTCCAAGGGAAGGAGTATCCGGTAACTCCGAGTATTCAAGTACGTGCCCCCCCCCCCAAGTCCCCCAAAACTGTTTCTCCAAAGAAGTCCAGCATCAAGAAACAGGCTTTTAAAAGAGATAGTGGAGGGCAGAGGAGACAGAGCTCTTACGAACAAACGGTCGCTACACTCATCTATACGGCACCACAAGACAAATGCTGGAGCCCAACCGACCTAGGTGTCATTTAGAATGCAGAAAGGGTGGGAGGCAGTGTCACTTGGTGACACTGGTGGATTCAGGGCACCAGAAGGAAGGAGGATCTGCTCAGAGCCGCCCCAGTAGCAGTAGCCCCTAGAGGGGTACAGGACCACCTCATTCTTGTGAGAACAGTGAAAATCGGACCAAGCCACATGTGGCCAGGCCTGTTCTCTCAGCCCTCTCAGAACATTTCTGTGCATTAACGTCTTGTATGGAACAGCTCCACTGTGCCTGTGGGTATGTTTTGCTAGGCACCACTCCATGTGACTGGATAGCAGGGCATTCTTGTTACATGTCTGAGGGCATAGCTGGGTTCTCAATGATTTTACGCACTGATTACTCTTCAAAACTTCGAAGTCTTTTTTTCTTTTCCCAGTTCAAGTTCCCCCTGGCCAGGTGACTCTCTACCCACCAAAGACTCTTGTAAGTCAGATTGGCCTTGAGCTCTGTATGCAGCCCATGATGACCTTGAACTTGGAAGATTTGTGCCTCTATCTCCTGAGTGCCTCCTCCGTTCCTCGTGTATCCCATGCTGTGGCTCAAACCTGGGTGCCTCATGCGCACGAAGCAAGCACTCTTCCCTTAGTGACATCTCCAACACGTTTCCACACTCCTAACAAAATCTGCTTTCCTGAGAATTTGGAGGCTCTGGAGGAACTTGAGATGCCTGAGATTTTTCCCAGTAAGCAAGCCGGGAGACACGCATTAGCCCATCCCGGTTAACTGACGGTCAGGTCACCAGGTTCCCTGTCCTTTAGATCCCCACTCCTGTCTAGAAGCCCACTGTGACTAGAAAGCTCCGACATTCTGAGTATTAACAGCAGGGACAATGAACCAATCCACTCTTACATGAAGAGTGACAGGAGCAGCCACAGAGGTCCATCGGTGTGAGGTAGCTTCAGGGAGGAGAAAACCAGAGCCTGGGTTTCACAGCCCAGGTCCCGCAGCCTGAGTGGGCCATAGCCTCCCTGAGCCTGAACGGATCCAGTGAGGGGAAGAACCTTCCTAACACGCGCTGCGACCCTTTAACACAGCTCTTCACATCGTAGTGACCCCCGTCTATAAAATAATTTCTGTTGCTACTTCAGAACTGTAATTTTGCTGTCACGAATCATAATGTAAGCATTTGTGTTTTCTGATGGTCTTAGGTGACCCCAATGAAAGGGTCGTTCGACCACCCAGAGGCATTGCGACCCACAGTTGTGAACTGTGGTCAAACGGCTGAGACACCGAGTGGTAAGGCTTGGTCTTACTGAAATAGGAAGCTCTACATCTTGTAATTATGAGTCTTTAGGTCAGAATTTATAAATCTATAATTGTTCTCACAATAAGGTCTTTTATTCTAACCACCAAAGCTTTGTTTTCTGGCTAGAGATTTTAATCTCCGACATGACTAAAAGGAACCAACCAGCAACAAAAACATCCATTGGAGCCTTGCAGTTGGGAGCATAATGCGGTCTTTTTGATATGTCAGTGGGCACTTCTTGCTTTCGCACCTCTAGGGATGAGCTCAGAGGCCCTGGGAAGTACCTGTCAAGCTTTAGGAAATCCTGGCCTCCAACTTCATCTGTGAGAGGTCACCGCAGGAATAGCTCCAGGGGAGATACCTCAGGACAAGTGCTTTGCAACCCCAGAATCTTCCGCAAGCCACTGGGCAGTTACCCTTGGACTCCTTGGACATCCAGGCAGGAGTCAAGGTAGTGAATGCCAGGAAGCTGCACTGCTACCTCTGTGTCACACGCCAAAGATGTGGAGCCATTGACTGCACCAAGTTCCCGAGCTCTGGCAATCTTTTGGCCTATGTAGTTTGGGAAATGTCACTATCACTTATACATCACAGCAGTGCTCTCAAAGGATAAGGAGAGTGTATCCATGAAATAAGCAAAAGCCCCAAATACCCACGAGTATCCCAGGCACAGGTCATCAAACCTCACGATGGGAACGGTCATTTTGAATTCTTAAAAAAATAATTTTTTTTTGAGATAAAATCTCACTATATTCCCCTGATCAGCCTGTAACTCATTACATAGAACAGACTGGCCTCAAACTCAAGACAGTTGTCTTCCTCTTCCTCCTGAGTGCTAGGATTGGAAGTGTGTACTATTCATGCCTAACTTGAAAGTCTATTTTATTATTCTTATGTGTATATGCCTATGGTTGTGTTTGGGCACCTATACATGAGTGCTGGTGCTTTTAGAATCCAGAGGGGTTGTATTTACAGGAGCTGGAGTTACAGTTATAGGCAGTTTTGAGTCACCTGACATAGGTGATGGAACTGAACTCAGGCCTTCTGAAAGAACCGCAGGCACTCACTCTTAACCACGGAGCCAGTATCTCCAGCACTCCCAACTTGGATTCTTGAGACCCCTCTGGTCCTAAGCTCTTGTTGATACCATACAGTAACATCAGAGCGGCAACACTTGTAGCTGTGAAGCCTGGTCAGTGTTGGGAGCAGGAATCACTGGCAAGTAGACAGAGAGGACTTGTAGCCCTGGTCCCTACAGGGACATGGAAGGAGAAAGGTGTTCTGTACCATCTGAGACTCTTGGGTCTTGTTTAGAGAGTGAACAGAGGGTAGTGAAGGTCTCTTGCCTCCACTTCTCCATACTCTACCTCTAGGAGTGGAACCTGACACAGACAAGGCAGATGCATGCAACTCGCTAGAAACCGCCAGAGTCCTTGACTGCTGGGATCACAGAAAGCTTGGGAAAGAAGTTGGTATGTCTCTGACAGCAATCAGATTCTTGACCTGTGTGGGTTTTACCCAACTGCTACGGGGCTTTGAACACGTAAAGTAGGATGATTTTTGACTCTAAAACAACTCTCTGCAGATGGCCTCCAACCACCCTCAGAGATAGGTGAGTCTAGCAAAGAAGCCACCTTTAGTTTGTATAATTGAATCAATTTCAAGAAGCTTGAGAATTATATCAAAGTCTACGTAGATTTAATGTGCTTGGGACTTAGGGAAGTGGAGGAGAAGGGAAAATAAGCCAGTACCAAGATGCATGGATCAACATGGTATGTGTATGTTTGCACGAGAGCACACGCGCGCACACGCACACACACACACACACACACACACACACACACACACACACACACACACAAAGGTCCAGGGTAGAGCAGAGGAAGAGGCAGGAAATAAGAAGCACCATTTCTGATGACATTGGAACTGTGTGCCTTCTGACTGTTCCCTTCCTACCCACAAAGATGCCCTTACACACCTTCCCAGTTCTTCTAATCCTGGCATCCTGGATCTTCTGTAGAAGACCAGAGGGCACAAATTTCAGGCTTTTCGGGTCATACACTCCTTCTGGAAGAGTTGCCTCCAGGAACTAAAGCATCCCTAGACAAAGTTCACGGGAATGACTGTGGCCCTGTTAAGAAACTATTTAGGGACACGGAAATTTAATTTTCACCTAATTGTCATGTCTCACAAAATTATAGTTCTTTGATTTGTAGGTAAAAAGACATTTCAAAGCATAATTATTCTTAATTCCCGGGTCATACAAAGGCAGGAAGTTTGGTATGGGCCCCTGTTTGCTCTATTAACTCCCTTCACTTCCCTGCTGCTGTAGATGATGAATCTGCTCAGTCATTAGTCACTGGGTGTTGCCTTGTCAATCAGCACTGTTGAAGATGTAATGAGTACCTGGCAATCTTATTAAAATGCAGTTGATTCAGTAAAAAATAGGATGAGCACTCTCTTCACCACCACAACTACCAGGCTAGCCTCGAATCCTTGCCTCATCCTCAATGGTTGCTCATACTACAGACTTGTGAGCCTGGCTTGGGTTGTGCATGCATGCGTGTGTGTGTGTGTGTCCGTGTGTGTTTGCATTCATAAGTGCACATGTGCAGATCCCCTCATTTCTGTGGACAGGGTCTCTGACTGAACTTGATCTCACTAATTTGGCTCGGCTGACTGGCCTGCAAGCCCCAGGGAGTTGTTTCCCGGGCTAGCACTGCCTCCTGCCAGGCTTTTCCCCTTGGCGCTGGGTCAGGTCTAAGCTCAGGTCTTCACGATGGTAAGCACTTTAGCAGCCGGGCCCACTTGGCCTTTTCTACCCTTGGGACTTCTGTCGCCTTCATTCTGCTCAGGTCCCAGAACAGAGCCATAGAAACCCCTGTCAGGGCTTTACTCTCCATGTTTCCATTTGTGCCAAGGGGCCCTTTCCCTTCTCTCCTGATAATGAAGGGTCACATCCCTGCTCCTCATTCACACCCTGACCTCTGTGACAGGTTACCAGAGCCTCTGTACCGAGGGAGGGAGAGTGTTTCTAGCATTAAGCTTGCCAGTGTCTTCACCGGGCAACATCCACCCTCAAAGTCATGCCCACAACACAAGGCTTTTCACACTGTTTCAGGGATTTGTTAGGATGGTTAAAAAGCCAGACTGGACAGTCTTTATTTCTTTTTGTTTCCCAACAAAATTATGCAATATATCTCCAAATTAAGCTGAGAACACACGGCCCATACGAGGACTTCTGTGCGGTCTTTGTCTTCCCTTCCATGATGACCAGCAAGCCTGGATTGTGACCATCAGAGACTCTCTGGGTTTGCTCAGTGCTAAGGGCTATTGACAAAAGATTTAATGAAAACAGTTTCTAACTCATATTCTATTTGGGCTTAAATTTTGCTTCTAAAACCAAGCTGAAGTACAAACATTAAAATATCTCTCAACTGATGCCCTTTTAATAGATTTTTTTTTACCCCCTTAACATCATCTATTTCAGAAAGTAATTAAGTAGCTATTTAGGGACCAAAGAAGTAGAATCCATACCGGGGACACATCAAATTTCTGTTTTGTGGCTAAAGGGCATCTGAAAGAACTCAGGTTTCTATAGTAACCATTGCAGGGCTGACCAAATCAACGAATAGCTATGATTTATCTCAGAGTTTCCAATGGGCTGTTTTTTCCCCATCTGGAAAAGAACATTGCAAATTAGATAAAGTCTTCAAAGACAATAGAGGCTTTCAGAAAATCCAATTTTGGCAATAGTAAATAAAAGAGACAAACATCTGCTTCCATGTACAACTTATCCACTGAATCTCTTCGCTGATCTAAGTACCTTGACTATGGTAGTGATTGGATTCTATTAATTTTCTCATTAGTAAGAGAGAATCTTAAATTGTTTCTCGGAATAAAGGAAAACAGACACCAGGAGTGTCTTCAGGGTGACATTGTCTTCTGCATCTACATACCAAGCTTTGGAAGGCTCCTTCACTACCCTCCCGTAGACAAGATCCTCACAATCTTCAAATGTATTTTGACTTCTTTTGGTTTAGATCCTTGTGTGGTTCTGAACAGTCACAAACATAAAAAACTACAGAAATACACTATATTTTTCTGGGGTATTTGTGAGCCAGTTGGGGGGCTGTGGGTAGGCATCAGCATGCAGTCCAGAGGGCAGTAAGGTCCCCCTAAATTCTATCCCTTGCTCCCATCCTCTGGGCCCTGCTGATCTCAGTAATCTGGGTGGGGAGAGGAAGAAGTGGTCGCCTGGGGCAGCATCCAGAGTGGCTGGGGAAGGTGGGCACCCACCTGCTATACCATCTTCCCAGTAGAGCCTTCCTTGGATCCATCCCACACTGCCTTGGCAGACAGGTGACAGCAGAGAGGTAAGTCTCTTTTCCTTCAGGGGCTGTGGGGTGACTCAGCAGGCAAAAGTACCTGCTGATCCAAGTTCAGCCCTCTAGAGCACATGCACACGCGGGAGACACACGCAGTGCCATCAATCCCAGCACGTCACCCTAGGGAGCTGGAAGGTGGAGACGAAAGCATCCAGAAGCTCCCAGCAAGCCAGCCAGGGTTGTTCAGCTGCCAAGAGACCCTGCTCTGGTTAAGGGAGAAAGGAAGGCTGCCCCCTGACCTTCACGCTTGGGCTACGGCATGGCTATGCCTGCACCTGTGGGCTGTAGCCTAAGTGTGGAAGTTAGAAAGCAGCCTACGGGAGTCAATCTCTCCTCCCACCACGTGGGCCTCAGGGATTGAACATGGGTCATCCAACTTGGTAGCAAGTGCCTTTACCTGCTGAGCCATCCTGCTGGCCCACAGCATACTGTTTTTATTAACTGAGAGAATATTCTAGATACGCCATATACACATACACATACATATATACATATGCACATAGAAATACACATACATATGCACACGTGTGGTTTCAAATTTCTAGAAAATGTGTTAACATAAGAAATAGTTGAAATTAATTTAGAAGTTATGTTTAATGTTCATATGGGGTCTTAGCATAAAATACCTATGATAATTATAATCTTCGACCATGTAGTATATTAAGCCAATTTATCCAAGATATTACTTCAGTATACATTAGCCGTGAAGTTATTATTACAATATTTTACCTTCTTTTCATGTTACTATGCCTTTGAAAGCTTGCATATTTTATATTAACGACTTATTTTAGATCAGACTACACATAGTTTAGTTTCGTTTTGAGACAGTCTTATGTAGTCTAGGCTGGCTTTGAACTCACTACATAGCAAAGGAAGGTCTGAACTGCTGATTCTCCTTCTGTCTCCCATGTGCTGATTCTCCTTCTGTCTCCCATGTGCTGTAATAATAAGCATGCGCCATTATACCCAACTTAAGCCTGCACATATTTTAAATACTCCAAGGTCTCATATGATCATCCCCTGTCAAATTATATACAGTGCAGCCCAAAAGGATTTTCAATCAAAGGAAAATGTAGGAATTTGCTTTCTGGAACTTATGACTGTGTGATTATTTGGTCAGTGCCATACTGAAATTATAAGCAGTGAACAGGTGTGGTTGATCTGTGCTGACTCACCCAATGGACACAAAAGCCCCTGGTCCTCTTTGACCATGTGAAAGGAGAGCCCGGATGTGAAGTCAGTTATAAAGAATGAATCCACATGGTCTAAGGCTGGGGATATCGGATTTACCGTGAGGGGCTTGACTTGCTGTTCTTTGCCTGAAGCCAGATGTTTACGGTGGGGAGTCAGGCCATGATAGCATTAGCTTTAGAAGGCAGGTCCCTCAGAAGGGACAGTGCCTGTAATCAGGGAAGTGCTCACATTCCAGTGCCCTCCAGTAGCCTCCTGAGTGCCAGGAACAAAGAGAAAGAAGGCAGAAGGAACAACCTGCAGAGAGATGGGCTCCAGTAATCTTTACAACCTATTTGCTGCAAACACACCAAGATGGGAGCATTGGGGTTTGACTTCAGACTCTACTGGGATACCAACTCACTGGTCTGTTTTCAACAATCATACCTTGACAGAAATTTACGAAGTTCTAAACAGGAATGCTCTTGTTATCTCACTGTCGCTCCATTGCACATAAAACAAAACAAACGAACAAGACCCCACAGTCACAGCATCAGCATTTACTACTTCCTAACGATGGTAAGCGATGTCGGCTTCACACAGTCATACACCTAAAGGTAAAGAGATAGAGGCCTGGCTGACATGGAATGAGGCCTTACTATGATCCTAGATATTTGTATAAACTTACATAGTAATATGATTTAATCTCTCTCCTCACTCATAAACAAGAAAAACAGAGGTCAGAGTTTAGGGAACTTATCCAAGATTGGGGCTGGAGAGATAGCTCACTGGTTAAAGTGCTGACTGTGCAAACATGACGACCAGAGCTTAGATCCTCAGTACTCATCCAAAGGCTAGGTATGGTGACGGTCACCTATAAGCCCAGAATGGAAAGGAGCAGAGACATGTGGATCCTGTGGGCTCACTGGCTAGTCAGCTTAGCCAGAACAGTGGTCTAGGTCATATACCAGTACTCGAAGGCAGAGGCAGGAAAATCAGGGGTTCAAGGTCACCCTCAGCTACATAGTGAGTTTAAGGTCAAAAGACCCTGTATAGGAAAAACAACCAACCAATGAAATGAACCAATGAGAGAGAGAGAGAGAGAGAGAGAGAGAGAGAGAGAGAGAGAGAGAGACAGAGAGAGAGAGAGAGAGACAGAGAGACAGAGAGAGAGACAGAGAGAGACAGAGAGAGAGACAGAGATCCTTCTCAATTTTTATGCTTGACTTTTGTAAAAGATCAACATGATCATTTCACAGAAAGCACCGGCAGACCTTCACGGGAGGAACTGGTGGTAAAGAAACACGATGCATTAGGGGGCCGGAGAGATGGTTTAGTGGATAAGAGCACCAACTGCTCTTCCAGAGGTCCTGAGTTCAATTCCCAGCAACCACATGGTAATGTGTGTCTGATGCCCTCTTCTGGTGTGTCTGAAGACAGCTACAGTGTACTCACATATAATAAATAATCTTAAAAGAGAGAGAGAGAGAGACAGAGAGAGAGAGAGAGAGAGAGGATGTGCATTGCTAACTTAGTCAGCTCTCTAATGCCCTGCTAGAGGCCACTCTGGGTACGGCTCTGCGCTTGTTTATACCTGGCATGGTTCCTGTCAATCACCTGTCAAATAAGTTCACTTTTGAGTGTTTACTCAGGACCCCAAACCAGACCACTGAGTTGAGAAGTCTGCGTGCAGTGTGGGATCTTATCTCCACTTCTAGTAGCCATGGATAGCCCCTTCTCTTCAGGGCTCATCTGATACAATCTCAGACTCCAAACATGCCTGATTTATAGACACAATGTGTTTCAGAACTCATCTTACAGACACACTATATCTAGACATCCATCTGCATTCAGGGTCTGAAAAACACACAAGGGTCTTTTCCCCTGAAGATATGACAAATGCTGACAAAGGTCTCTCATAACAGAGCAGATCGCATGGCAGAGAATCCAACCAATATGTGGAGCATAATATCAGCATGAAAATGTATTCATTGTGACAAAACTTTAAAATAACTCCAAATAAAGGGGTCTGGGCAATAACCACTTTCTACATTAAACAATAAGGACAATGGTGGCTATTTGATAAAAGCAAACATTTGTATAGTAAGTGTGTTTTAAGAACTTCTCTACTGGTTTAGTCTTAAAAATAATTCATCTAAGTCCTGATATCATTGCTATACACTTATGAACACAGAGAGGTTATACTGTTAAGAACTGGCAAGACCAAGATTTGATTCCAGAGTATTCAGGCTGAACCTGAAGTCAATAAACCATGGCTCATGGGTAAATGCGGTCTGCTACTTGTTCTTATAAATAAAGTTTTATTGAAATGCACTTTCACTTATTACGACTTGTCCACAAGGTGCTTCCATGCTGCAGTGTAGAGAAAACATTATGATAGATACTTTGTGGCCTGCAGACATTATTTGACCCTTTACAGAGAAGATGCTAAGCCAGAGGTAACCCATCCTTGAGACTGCCTCCCATTCTCAGCACTGACCATGAGCGTACAGTAGGAATAGAGACCTGGGTTTGGGAGGGAAGTCAGGAATTACGGCCGCCATAGGAGATTCTGGGGACATGCAAAGCAGTGGAAGGTGTGATATTGCGTTTGCTTCTTGGTAACCTTCCTGCTTCATCTCTGGGCCTACAGGTACAGGGCACAAGCGCCACAGGAAGTAGGGCTGTTTGTTCTGGTCACTGCTGGAGCCCTACTTACTCAACAAAAGACACGAGATTCAGTTTGTGATGCAGGGACTGTATGTGCTCTACCCAAAGAAAATCATGGACCAGATGAAAAGGCCACAGAGACACACTCTCTGTGGATACTCTGGTCACAGCCCTGTTTTGTGTTGTCTTTTGGGCAGATGAACCACCCTGATTGAGCCCGTAGGGGCGAGCAGGGGCTTTTCCAGCCATCCTGGGATTTTTCCTTGGCTCCTAACAGCTTCACTCGCAGATGATTCTGTTTGCCAAGATCCTAGAATCAACAGTTTAAATATGAAAAAAAAAATTCCATCTAATTATCCGATGAATGGTGCATATAGCTGTAAGCGTTCATTTTGTTTCCTTTTGTTTTTTGTTTTTTATTTAGACAGTGAATTTTGATGTATTAGGGAGGGCCGTGAAACCACAACTTGTTAATTCCTTCTAGAACACAGAGATGCTTGGGTAGAACAGGATTCCAAAGCTGTAATCCCAGCACTCGGGAGGCAGATCTTGAACTTAAGACCAGTCTGAGCTACATAATAAGACTTCCCCCCCACACACAAAAGTTCAAACACCACCAAAACATGGACAGAATAACTGACGAATAAATATGTCTAAGCCTTGGCCACACTACAGCCCAGGATAGCTGTGAATGAGGCCCAAGGTATTGCAGATTCAGTGTCCTGTCAGAAGGTTGGATCCCACTGCTCTAGATCCTGCAAGAGGCCCCCCGAGGTGTGCTGGCTTTTCAGCGGACTAACAATTGTGCTGGGCTTTAGCAAGTGACAACCCAGCGTTGAACCCATGTTCAGCTCAAGGGTGCAAAGTGGAAAGAATGCACGGAAACTGAACAGACTGCTGTCAGCCTGTCACTAGGCACTGAGGGAAGGATTGCCACTCTCACAGGTATAGACCTGAACACAGACCTGAACACAGAACCTTGATCATAGGACTATGTACCTATCTAAGGTCAGGCCAGAGGATTCCATTTAAACACAGCCTGGGAGTTGATGTGAAATCCCAGCATCTTTCTGACTCTACCAGCTACAGGCTTCTTCCTTGTCTCCTGCTGGAACATTGGCAAAATGAGCAGACACCATCTGAAGAAATCCAGGAAATAAAGCCAAAAGATGTACAAAGGAAATACTGGGATGTAGCTCATTCTGTCTAAGCATGAGGCTCAGAGGGCTGGTACCTGCCACCTAAACCCCCGAGGACGTCTCCTCTCCCCTCTGAGGCTGTGTGGCCTTGGGCTAGTCCTCCACTGTCAAGCCCAGCTCTCCTGGAAGGGAGACAGGGACAGACAGCACATTGTTTCTGTCTCTAAGAGAAATGCTTCACTTTGGCCCCAAGCCCTCCAGCCTACGATGTTTACCTAGATATTTAATTTGGAACTGGTGGCCTTTATAACGAGGAGGTGGACCCATTGCTCAGAGAAACAGGAAGTTGGCTCACCAGGAATCAGTGGAAATGAAACACCACAGTGGGTCAATATTTCTCTATGAATAAGGTGGTTTCAGATTAGAGTTACTTCAATGACACACCTGTGGAGCCCCAACAGTGTTCTTCTCTCAGTTGTGTCCTAGGCTCATAGGTCTGAATAGTGACAGTGAATGACACACTTGGGGTGTGAGAGTCAGTTAAGCACAGCAGGTTTCTGTCCTGCCTGGGAGATGCACCCAGTGTCCTGAAACTCCTTCTAGAAGGTTCCATCCATCACAGGGGTGGTGACATTGGAGAGGGTCTAAGGGGTCTTTCTGGTGAGGTAGTCTGGGGTTGTGTCCTAGCCAGGGTAGGAGTGGAGGCAGAGGACCAGGCAAATGACAGAAAAGAGAAGGGGAAAGGGAGGGCCATGCACAGAAAACTTTGACTCTCGAGCTTGCATTTGACTTCCTTAAGTCTTGGGAACCTCATCTTTCCAGTTTTAAACATGTATTTCTTGTCCCTGCTGTAGTTTTTGTTTGTTTGTTTGTTTGTTAATGTCTGAGTGCTCTGCCTGCATGTACACCTTTATGCCAGAAGAGGGCATCAGATCACTTTATAGATGGTAGTGAGCCGCCGTGTGGTAGCTAGGAATTGAACTCAGGACCTCTGGAAAAGTGGCCAGTATTCTTAACCACTGAGCCATCTCACCAGGAGTCACTGGACTCCTGCGGCTTTTAAAGATTTACATTTAAAGTTCCTTTATGTTTATGTGCATCTCTTTGTGTGTGCACGTTAACATATCCCTTGGAGCTGGAGTTACAGGTGCTTGTGAACTGCCTGTTGTGGGTGCTGAGAACTGAACTCTGGTCCTCTGGAAGAATAGCGAGTGCTCTTAACCGAGGAGCCACTGCTACAGCCCTCTCTCCTGTGGTTTTTTGATAGGAGAGGCTGTAGGCTGTGTCTTACCAGAAAGCTCTTAACTGAGTTGAAAGTACACTTGAACGTTTGACCTACACAAAACTGGAACAGGCGGGACTTTTGGCATTTCTTGAGGAATTACAGGCACGGCAGCCGGCAGCACGAACTTCCATGTGTGTGGACCAATACCCCATGACCCTCAGACACAGGAACTATCACTTTTATTTTTTCTATTTCTTACCCATCTATTGCTCACCCATCCCTACTGCTCCCTGCCATCTCACCAACCTATGCCGGCGCTGCATCATCTATCTTAAGTACCCCTGACTCACTTCAATCACATTCCCAGAAGCCAGGAAACCTGGCAGCCTGGCCTTCAGTATTACCACTGACATCTACATTCACCAGAAGTCATCAGCTTGATGGTGGAAACAATTTGAACAATTTTCTATTTTACATCCTTTGGAATCATCTGATATATGCCCCCTTTTAAAGGGCAACAACGTTATCAGACTAAGCCTCTCTCTCTCTCTCTCTCTCTCTCTCTCTCTCTCTCTCTCTCTCTCCCCCTCTCTCTCTCAATCTGCATGTTACTTTAGGAATTCCTGGGATTTCCAAGGCATACTGTATAGTCTGTAGTGAAAAGATTACCAGTTATACAGACCTTGGGGGCTGCTAAATCATGTGATCAAATGGTCAGACGCCAAGTAATTAGAGAAACAGAAAGCATCAGAGATGGTGGCTGGGGTCCTGAGGCAGGGGTTTAGAGAGAGGAATGTTCACTGTGAGCTGAGGTAGATGGAAAGTGATAGGGGAAAGGAAGAGGGGAGCGGAGAGGGGAAGGGGAAAGAGGGCATAGGAAATCAGGACAGAAGGCAAACACAAACCCACTCAGGAGGCAAGTAGGAGGCCGCCTCGCCTGAATGACGTTTGCAGAAAAAATAAAAAATAAAAAGAGTCCTAAGCAGGAGCGTCTGCCAGAGCTCATCCCACTGAAGAAAATCAGTTCCATTTTGCTTTCTATAGGGAAAGCAAAAAAATTTCAATAGGGAAATTTTTTCCCAGGTACTGGAGCGGTAGCTAATTATAGGCAAGTTGTTCCCTGGGGAGCCCCTCTTGGAAATGTGCAGCCCTTCTCTGTGAAAGGGGGGTGCACTCTCAACCTTGCAGTCACCCCGGTGATCCATAAACCATTTTCTTATGCGGAAATCAACCATGCTCTCACCTCTGCTATCTCCAATCTTCAGTCTCCAAAGGACAAGAGACACAGATGCCAACAGCTTGCAAATGAAATCAGTTACATAGGATATTTGTGTTCTTCAATGAAGTAAACAAGAATTAGCATGAAAATTGCTTTGGGCTTCCCAGTGGTGTCACAAGAATTGGGTCCTCCCTGAGCATGCAGGAAAGATGGCTTCCAGCCCATGGTTCTATGGGAATCCTCACCTCAAACTTCTGCCTGAGTTCCATGTTGCCCTCTTCATCTCCTTCTGGAATGGGCACATTGTAGTATTCACCCTCTTCTTGGTTGAGCAACTTGTACCTTCAAGGACAGGGGAGAAGGGAGGGTAAGGACCAGTGACTGGCTCTTTCCCTTCAGCCTCTGGTCAGGCTGTAGGAGAGATGCCTCTGCATAGTCAGAGCCCACTGTCGATGGGGGGCTATGCCAGCCTGCTCCTGGCTCTCTCAGTTGCCCGGGGTATGGCAACATGCTGGGTCTCACAGGCTTCCTTACCATCCACTAGCTGGCATCTTCATCAGCTCTGAGACACCAAAGGAAAGGGAGCCCATGAAGTCATTCCGCGTCGTCCGGTCCCAGTCCCAGATTTCTACAGACAGTCGCCGGTCTTTGTCTGAAGGTTTTAATTTGCTACAAAGACAAACGCATATGCAATACATTAAGACATCTCAATCATGGCATCTTGGGAGACAAGATGCCAACAGTCTGTGCCTGAAATAGTATCTTCAATTTCCTTCCTGTGCCAACAGGACATCAGCCTTTCATACTCGCTAGCTCTACAAAAAGCTCTGTCTAGATCAAGAATCAATGAACGTTGACCCCTGACAAGTCACTCTTACTTATCTAAATAAAATTTTCATTAGAACACAGCTTTGAAACATAAAAATAAAGTTTTATTACAACACAGCCTTGGCTATTTGTTTATATATAATCTATGGCTGCTCTGGCAACGAGACTTCATGACTCACAATGTCTAAAATACAAACTTTCTGCTCTTTACTGAGCAGAGCTCAGTGGCTTCTCTCTGACAGAAAGACATCTTTCCTTCTGATAATGTTCACAGAGGAAGCACTTCCTGAGTATGTCCCCATGGGGACCCTCCTGTGCTCCCTGCTGTGCGCTGTGCTCCCTGGTGTGCACTGTGCTCCCGGGTGTGCGCTGTGCTCCCGGGTGTGCGCTGTGCTCCCGGGTGTGCGCTGTGCTCCCTGGTGTGCGCTGTGCTCCCTGGTGTGCGCTGTGCTCCCTGCTGTGCGCTGTGCTCCCTGCTGTGCGCTGTGCTCCCTGGTGTGCGCTGTGCTCCCTGGTGTGCGCTGTGCTCCCTGGTGTGCGCTGTGTTCCCTGGTGTGCGCTGTGTTCCCTGGTGTGCGCTGTCCTCCCTGGTGTGCGCTGTCCTCCCTGGTGTGCGCTGTGCTCCCTGCTGTGCGCTGTGCTCCCTGCTGTGCGCTGTGCTCCCTGCTGTGCGCTGTGCTCCCTGGTGTGCGCTGTGCTCCCTGCTGTGCGCTGTGCTCCCTGCTGTGCGCTGTGCTCCCTGGTGTGCGCTGTGCTCCCTGGTGTGCGCTGTGCTCCCTGGTGTGTGCTGTGCTCCCTGGTGTACATGATCCCTCACTACTGACTCTTTACTCTTTCTTACTATTTTACTCCTTCCTTCATCTGTTTCAGAAGTTCTGTCAGTCCTCCAAGACACAAAGCTCAAATGTCACCTCCTTCTGGAAGTGACATTTTTTTCTGTGTAGAGGTGAGTCTATTTTCCTTATTTCGGCAGCAATAGTACTTTCTATACCATGGGCTCCTTATTCCATGCTGCAAAAATTATTAAATTCTTGCTTCATACCCTCTCGTAGCTCTTAAAAGGACTAAGCCCATCAGGAGACGGAACACATCTGTCTGTTACAGAACAGGTGATGATAATAACTTGGGGTTTGTGTTACATAAATTCTGGTAAACCAAGTCACTACCTATCAAACAGAATTGATGGCAGCTGTTACCTGGCAGTAGCCTGGGATGGTCTTAGGAATGAGGACGTAAGTAGAGACATTTCCTACCCACCCCTGCCACGCCCCCCTTCACCAATGGGTGGGTGGTATGTGGTACTCAAGGGCAGAGCTCATGGCAGGCAGGAAGAAGCACTTACAACGTGAAGGACTCATTCCACTGAGGGTTCAGTGTGGAGCGGATGGTTTTAGTTTTCTGTTTGCTCTCATTCTTGGGGTCAGGAATAAGTTTCAGCTTCACGTAAGGATCCGAAAGCCCATTTGGATCCATAGGGATTAGATTTTTTGCATCTCGTACTGTGAAGAGAAAAAGGAAAAGAAATTATAAAACCCAACACTGACTTGGTGAGTCAGCACTGGTGTCAACACCACGTTGAAGACAGTGATTATAGCCAGATGGAGTGGCACATGTCTGCGATTCCAGCACTTGGAAGGTGGAGGTACAAGATTACCCTTGGCTACACAACAAGTTCGAGGCCATCTTGTGCTATGTGAGACTTGGTTTCAGGCCTTCTCCTGACAAGAAGATGCTGTCTGAGAGGAGAAGAGATTAATCAGAGGCCCCTTCCACTCAATATGAGGTTGTTCACTAATTTCACTGACAGTCAGTGGGGATCATGGGAACCTTCAACATCCAGTCTCCAGGCTCAGCACCAGCCTAAACTAACAGCATTACCCACATCCCAGGTCCTAATAGAAACGCTCAAACCTGGGTCCCACTTCAGAGCTATGGAAGCAGAACAAACATTTTAAGTGACCTTCTAGCTTTCCAGAGAGGAAGGGGACCCTTGCCCCTTTTGGGTAACCAGCTGACCCTGGCCCATGGAGCTACATGAGTGATTCAGTATCTGCAAAGTGTTATTCTTCATAAAACCTGGCAGATCCCAACCCTGGTTGTACCCTGGAATCCCTTGAGAAAGGGGCTAAAGTCTCAATACTCAGAATTAAATTAGAATGATCAAGGAAGGTGGCCCAACAACTGCTCTTTAAGAGATCCTGGAACTCACACTACACACCAGGCTGGTCTTGAACTTACAGAGATCTGCCTGCCTCTGCCTCCCAAACGCTGGGACTAAAGGTGTGCGCTACTACCACCCAACTAGGAACCACTGATATTTAAGGTTGGGATTTGGGAGTTTTATCCAATGAACATCAACCATCACCCAGGAGTTCACTCCCAGGACAGTGTCTTGGACCATACCTCAAAATGACAAACTTTGATTCCTCACTTTAACAAGATCCATAGGTGACTTCAGTATATTCTGGCCCAAGAAGTCATGACATGGGAATCAACAAATAATTACAAAGAAAAGCCACTTCCTTCTCACCGAGGAACAAACTCTTAGATGCAGCTGGCTGTCTAAAGCAGCTGCATCTCATTGCAAGAAGTCATTATCTATGCTGTTGATAAGGTCATGAGTCTGAGCCTCTGCGGCATGTCTTCCTCACTGTCTCCTGACAAGGTAAATGTCATATCATCACAGACCTTTAACTGGTCACATACTATTGATACACATCCAGTCCTCTAATCCATTAGGAGGCTCTCTAATCCAGATGTTCTCATAGTATGGCCCCTGGACCATCGCTTACTGAATCGTGAGTACCTGGGAGGGTTCAGAGATCTGTTTATCAAGCCTTCAGGTGATTCCATGGTATGTAAATGTCAGAAAAGCAATTTATACCACCAGGGTTATGGCCTGCCACCACAGATCATCAATGGAGACTGAGGACGAAGAACTACAGAAGAAATTTAGAAGTTCCCAGAGCTGGCAGTAGGCAGGAAATGGAGGAGGGATGGAGACATGCTAAAGATGTTGGGTCTTCGGACACAGGCGTGGCAGCATGTCACTACAAGCAGACATGGAAGCCAAGCACTGTCTACACTAGCTTGGTATCTCATGGAGTGCTGATTCCTGCTGGCTGACAGCCTCAGGTCTTTCTTACCCAGCAGCTTCAACATCAGAATGTGACTGGACACTACATTCAAATGGTCTGAGGAAAGTGTGGGTCAGGTGAGGTCTGCTAACCACAGAGAAGCAGAGGCTGTCTTTCCCATAGTGCAGCTGGTCTCTCCAAGCATTCCTTCCATAAGATTCTATTTAACCCCACCCAGCTTGAGGGTCGACAGAACACAGGCCAAAAGCTCTACTATCAGATTTACCCTTCATGGTCTAACCCTGCCCAAGCCGATTTCTTCAACTACAAAAAATGAATAGGACCATAATTCTGGTGATATAAGCTTACAAGGACAAGGAGATGGAATAATGTATATAAAGTATGTAATAAAGCCAGGAAACTTGTAAAGAAGGGAGATTGCATGGTATGAATGTTCACTGTATCTCAAATTTGTTTTTGTTTTTATTTTTTGAATCAGGATTTCTCTGTGTAGTTGACTGTTCTGGAACTTACTCTGTACACCAGACTGGCTTCTGACTCATAGAGATCCACCTGCCTCTGCCTCCCAAGTGCTGGGATTAAAGGCATGTGCTACCACCACCTGGCTATATTGAACATATTTAAAAATATAATTTATTTCTATTTTCTCTGAGAATTTTATCCATGAGTACAGTATTTACATTATTTCTAATCTTAATGTCCCTGCTGCAACTCCTCCTGTGTACCCCCTCAAACTCATGACCACCTCTTCTTTCTTTATTTTTACACATTCTCTCTCTCTCTCTTTCTCTCTCTCTCTCTCTCTCTCTCTCTCTCTCTCTCTCTCTCTCTCTCTCTCACACACACACACACACTCATACACTCATACACACACACACACACACACACACACACACACACGAGTGTACACATGTCTATATAATATAACCTATTGAATCCATTCATGTTGTGTGTATGTGTTAGGGGCTGACCACTTGGGACTAAATTATTTATCCCGAGGCTCTTCAGTAGGGAAGACTGACTCTCTGTCTCTTAGAAGCCCTCAACTGCCTGTAGCTCTTCATCTATGGATGGGGCCTGGGAGGGTTTGCCCATCTACATCAGAATATCAAGTGGTGTCATTGTGCAGGTCTTGTTTAGATCTTGTGACTGTTCCACTGGTGCATCTTCCTTTCATCTCTCGAAGACCGGGTCTCACAGCAGACATCTGTGCTCCGGCTTATCTTCCAGCCGCTCTTCCTCAACATTTCCTGAGCCAGGTACAGAATTTTAGACTTGTTTCCACAAACCATTGAAAAAAAAATCTGAACAGAGTCAGAGCTCTTCCAGGTCTCAGCCACTTAAGAATGCAGGCGGGAATCCAAGGTTTAATTAATGCAGTACTGGAGGTCTAATCCCCAGTGACACCAAACTCCAGCATCGGGAAAGATAAGAGACAGCAGGTAAGAGTGGGATTCTCCTGCAAGCAATGCAAAGAGGCCACAGGCCTCTCCCACTCTAGAGGGAGAATCTGAAAATGCTTAGTGTCTAACACTGGGGGCTGCAGAAGGTCATATCCCAGAAGGAATGAAGAATCTTATCAGGGCCACGGAGAGTTCCAGTTTTGTCTCCTGCCAGTCACTTTTATATTTCCCGTTCACAGACAGGCAGTGAATGGACTCACTTAAAGCTGGTCTTTTCTGAATCACGGTGATGAGCTGGGATCTTGATGGGATTTAATACTCTGGTTTCCTGCTGAGATATTATCATCTAAGCTGAAAATAAAAAGAGTTCTCCATTCCAAATGTCACTGAAGCAGACAGTGAGTCCAAATTTCAATTTCTTCTTGCGGTGGGAAAACAGTGTCCTGTTACTCATTGCAGGCAGGACACGTGAACTGGGACCAACTTGGGGGGGGGGTGGTCCATCTGCTCAGAATTCAGGAGCCCACGTATGCATTCTGGTTCTGCCCATTTGTGGCCATGGATAAGATATCAAACCCATGTGGTGAGTTGAGGTCCAGGCATTAGGCCTTGCCAGGCTTCCCAGGTCAGTTTATGGTGAAGCCATAGTTGGAAGGTTTGATGCCCTGGGGCAAGTGTCCCCAAAGCACAACTCTACCAGCACTTCTGGCATCACATGTAGACTCTGATCATTACCTATATTTTTCTTTAAATTCCCTCAAAGTATAGGAACGGAAAAAACCAAGACTTTTAACTTTAAATAATTCCCATGAAATAGAGTGCACTGAAAACCTGCATGGTGTGTTTCTAGCCAGACACAGTGACGGTGGGGTGGCCTGCTTTCTCCTGGCTACAAAGAGGAAATTAAGTGTTGACATGCTAAGGCTGTTCTATCTTCCCTCTGCATTATAAGGGAGATAAAAGGAGATGGAGACGGACTAGCTTCCTCATCATGTAACTTAACATGTTTAATGCCGACTCAGAACCTGCAGAAACCATTTCAAGTGCCGCCAACAGTCCATGTCACCAATGACAAGTGCCACCATCAGTCTATGTGCCCAGTGGTCCTCAAGTGTCGCCATCAGTCCATGTCCTCAGTGGTCCCACCCCCACTCATTGAAAACACAGTGGGAAGGAATTTCACTCTGCAGTTGCTAGGGATGTAGAACATTCCCCAGCCCGAGTGATGGCTTGAAGGACAGTCTCAGCAAATACCCCACGGCTCCTTATTTTGTCTTAACTCTCTATCAGAACCAGATTGTTTTGATCCACAGAATTAAAACAGAAAAGTAGCAAGTCATGCTACTTTGGTAAATTAGCTAAAGAGAATGAAATTTCTTGTTTCTTTCCTGTATTTTTTTTTCTTTCTGTAGGTTGTTGTTGGCTTGTTTTTGAGCTAGGGTTAGGGTCTCACTATGCATACCTGACTGGTCTAGAACTCACTGTGTTGACTAGGCTGACCTTGAACTTACAGAGATCTGCCCATGTCTGTGTCTTTGAGTGCTAAGATTAAAGGTGTAAACCACTGCCTGGCTCAGCTGAAGGAAGTCTGTCCTGAGAGCTTCGGAGATGGCGTAGCCAGTAGTGTCTGTTGTACTAGCACAAAGAACTGAGTTCAATCCCCAACACCCGTGGAAAAGCTAGGCACAGCAATTACGAGAATGACAGCAGGCTGCTCAGTCATCTATACCTCTGGCTCTAGGGAGATGTGATTCCTCTGATCTCCATGGAAACTTGTACTCACATCTTAACCTCTGACCTCCAGATACACAAAATCCCCTCCACCCAAGGCCTGCCATGCTGTCAGTTCCCACACCTACAGTTCAGACACACTTCCCCTCTGTGCATAACCTGCAGAATCACTAACGTCATACCATAGGGTCTGCACAAGTGGCCATAAAGCCCTGTCAAGGAAGCATTGTAAAAAAAAAACCTCTCTCCTCAAAGCTCATTAACAGTTTCACAGCCATTAAGAGAAGGATACACAGCCGTGCTGTGATATTTGGGCCATTTCAGAACAGAAAGTGTATTCTGCCACTCCGGGACTTTAGTAGAAAAGCAAAATATTAATTGAATTCATACTTTTGTCTTTGAGGTGACTGCTCTGGAATTATAGGCTATCAAGCTCAACATTGAGAACAACCAGCATGGGACAGAGGCTGTATCATTTCTGGATAATGTGAGCTATAATTTCCAGATAAATCATAATCACTTTTTTGAAGGCTGAGATGCACCCACGTGAACTACCTGTTGCAAGCGACTGAGGCCAGAACATGTGTGTTTTACATCAACGTTTAGAAGGAAGGAGAAATCATCAGACTGGAGGACAGGGCAGCCATGTCAGATGGGAATCAAAGCCTTGAGCATCTATGATAACTAATGTTAATCTTTGAATCGACAGAGTCTAGAATCATCTGAGAGATGGGCTTCTGGGCATGCCTATGCTATTATCTTAATTATGCTAATTGAGATGGGAAGACCTGTGGGTGTCACTGTCCCCTGACTGGAACTGTGTGAATAAAGAAAGGGAATTGGGTGCCTGGTTCAAGCTCTGCTTCTTCACTTCCTACCGTGAGGGACTACCCCTTGAACCAGCTAAGAGAAACCCTTTCTTTCTTAAGTGGCTTCTGTCAAATATTTTATCATAGTACCAGGAAAAGAAATTAAGGCAGTGCCGCAGACATATGAATGGAGCAACAGCCTTAGCCACAGGCCAATGATGTTCCCAGGTCCTGATGGACATGGGAAAAGTAGAGGCAAGTACTAGGGCAAACGGGTAGCAACGACATCACTAGGCTTTCTCTGGTATAAGTACATTTCTTCCCTAGAGACCTGAGTCCTACAAGGGTTTAATGAACATCGAGGAATGTTTAGGGATCGATCAGATACAAGCTCCTTGAATGACTGTGATAGGTGTGTTTGGCTTCTCATGGGCACTGTGACTGAGACCCAGTGCTGGGGTTAAAAATTTGCCTGTCACCATTGGCTTTTTGGCTCCAGACAAGCTTTTCAATATCTCAGACAGTTTCTCTGTAAAGTAGGGACAGCGATGTTGTCTATCACATGGGGTGACTGTGAAAACTAAATGCTTTGATACACGTAAAATGCCGCAAAGAACACCTGGACTAATGACAGCAGTACACGGCGTCACACTGCTACTGCTACTGACGGGAGTGTTGATGTTAAGTCAGCGTTTGCTATCTGCATCACTGTCATCATAGCTATTGCCTCCACCAGCACCACTCAGTCCAGCCCTGGGAAACCAGGGGTGAAACAATGAAGAAACAAAGCATATTGGAGCTGGCAAGACAGCTCAATCCATAATGTGAGTGTAAGGCTCCAAGACTGGTTCCTCCAGAGGCATGGTGAGGCGTGTTTACAGCGCCAGTGCTATGGAGGATACCCCAGAGACAGGAGGATACCAACCCAGCCTACACAATGAGTCTCAGACCAACAAGAGGGTTTGTCTCAAAGAGGATGGTGGATGCAGACTTTGGAATGATACCCAAAGTTGACCTCTGGATATACATATACACCCATGTACACACATGCATAGGCATGTGTACCTCTACCCCTAAGTATAGTAAAGAGACAGACACATAGTCCTGGAGTTTCAGGACCACAGGGTAAAGCTGGAATCCTCAGCTCCCAAGGGTTCCAAAATAGTGTGAGATTAGAAAAAGAAAAATCAATGCAATTCTTAATTTAGCAGAGAATGTTCCAGATGGCCTCTTAGTTCAGAGACTCTGTGTAGTATGAATTATGAAGTACAGATGATGAAACCAACATTCATGAATATACAGCTAATATGGAGGCTAGATACAGGCCAACAGACCACGGAATGTACCCAGTATGCTCCCCCAATTCTACCTCCTGGTATCCCTGTGGATTTAACTCCTTTTGGGGATGCCAGGGGGCACTGTGGCTGGGAACAGGTCAGAGGAGGAACACGCAGAGGCTCCGGCAGATTCATCCACACGCACACAAACTGGAGGCGTTGCGGAGCATACAGCTGCACCTTCTTGCCTGCTGTCTGGATGTGTCAGCACTGACCGGCAGTCACCCTGCCCATTCAGGGTTCAGAGCTACAGAGCGACATTGTATGCACAAAAACCAACGGCCTCCAGGCTCAACGACAAGTCAGCCCTTTAAACGATCTGTTTTGCTTTGGAAAATAATTCTCTGTTTTTGCTGCTTTTTCCCCTTCTGAGAGTGCCCTTGTTTATGGCTTCTGCTTACAAGTCAACAGAAAGGACAAAGGCTCAAACCACAGGCTCATTGTAAAAGCCAGGCTTGTTCTCTGGGAACTGACCCAGCGGTGGCCTCCCACATCCATCCCTGCCCGACAGTTAAAAACACAAGTAAACAAATTCTAAAACCCCACTCGTCACTGTGTGTAAGCAAAAGTCATCTACTCTGACACAGCAAAAAAAACAACAGCGAGTCTTCTTTGCTTGAGGTGCCCAACGACAAAAGATAAGGATTCGAGATTTCAGAGGGTGGGAGTGGGCAGATGAATGCAGAAAATGGTGAGAGCCTGGGGTCACATGACAACAGGTGAGAGGAAGGTCATAACTGCTGAATCCTTGCACCGTGTCTTTGTAACAAAGGAGACATTGAGGAAATTAGTTATTCCAACGATGACCAGACACTTAGACTATCCCTTGTAGCTGTGGACCTACAAATTGATTTCTTATGAAAATATGATCACATTTGAATATAAATTTAATACCAGAGAAACTAGATGGGATTTCAGAGCTTAGGCAGAGCTGTGTGTAAGAGAGAAGAGGAAAGAAGAGGGGGGATGGGAGAAAGGAAATGAGGGAAGAGAGAAGAGAAGGGGGAGAGAGAGAGAGAGAGAGAGAGAGAGAGAGAGAGAGAGAGAGAGAGAGAGAGAGAGAGATCACATGCACTTTACTTCTTTCCAAAGCATGTCCGTTGAGCCATGTGGTACTGAGATTGAGGGTGAATGACAGTCCTTGGTCCTCTGGTATTCAAGAAGACAATAAACATCGTGGTGGTAACGGTAGCAGCATTTTTAGAGAGATTACTAAGTGGTTGCCACTGTTTTGAGCTCATTACAATAGCAGGAGCTGTGCTGCTAGAACCCAAGGGCAGGCAAGAGGCACTCACCACTGAAAGCTAATGAGCTGCCAAGCCAGGACGAGCCTGTAATCTTATAGATCCCAGCATCGCTTGTCAGGATAGACATAGTCCCAGAGAAGAGGCATGAAATTGGCCCCAGCTAAGATGTGGTGAGGGGTAAGAGACGAGACCAAATATCCTTCCTTTGAGAGGTGGGTAACAGTGGTCAGAGCACAGAGGGCCAAGCGAACACACAACAGGACCAGAGTCAATCCAGGGCTGTACCTGGATGAATGGAAAAAGGGTATAGACTGCATGTCTGCCTGATGCCTTGAAATTGGCAAAGGGGACTCTAGTACCTGACAAGTGTTCAGGAAACAAGTAGTCTTTGTAGTGTCTGCCTCAGAGCCAACAGCTCAAGGACTGAATTAATAAAGACCCTGGTTTCACCAAGACAGGACACAGATTAAGAGCATCCAGTGGCATTGATAGCAGAGAGGTCACAGGGGAAGCTCTAGCCACTCTTGAAAAGACTTGCTTCCCCATAGACAAGTAGTGCCTGGAAGACATAGGGGTGAAAGATACTAGAGTGCTTGTATCATAAACATGGAGTGAGGTGGAGACAGGAGGATCCCTGGTGTTTACTAGCCAGGCAGTCTAGCCAACCAGGGAGCTACAGGACAGTGAGAGACCTGGACTCAAAAATAAGGTGGAGACATGCTCCCCCATCCCAAGCTTTTGGGCTTGTTTCTGTTTTTCTGCTCCAGGACAAAGCCTCCTCCTCAAAGCACCTGATCTGGCCGTGAATGACCTGTTTCTATAGGGCAAATCTCCCTGCAATACCCACACCCACACTTCAGCTCCACCTAGGAACCATCAAGCAAGCGGCAAGCAAGATCAGACACCCGTTCTTTATACCGTAAGGCAGTCCAGAAACGGGGATTTTTAAGGAACGTGTGCCCAGGAGCACTGGGAGGCGAAAGCTGACCTGTCCAGGCAATACGTCTGTGTGCTTATATAACTGAGTGCGAAGGCATCCCAACTAGACAATGGATGGGATCAGGAGGGAAAGAGCTGACAACAAGCTTCACAAACGTGGCTCCAGGACACCACAGAGCGCCCAGCTTTCCCCGCACGTTGCTGGGAAGAACATGCTGTTCTCGAGGCTCGTTTGCACCTTTACTTTGGGCTTCATCAAATGATGCTGAGAAGGAGAAACTGTCTCTAAGGGGCTGCCAGTTCCAGCATGGAGCTGTGAGCCAGTTCCCTGCCAGGAGACAGAACTCCCCGCAAACGCTGATGGGGGAAACCGGTGGAGGGACAGATTGCTTCCGGAACAGGATTTGCTGAATGCCGTTCCCATGTGATGCTTTGGGGGTGGTCCAGCTGTCTAGCAATAAGGCAAGGTTCCTGGTTCGGGGATTTTGACACAGTCTCTCAAATGGTGCAGAGAGGCTGGGCCTTGACACCACAGGGGTGTGTCAGAGGTGACAGTGGACACACCGTAGTGGGACCCTGTGGCAGAATCAACCACAAAGCTTCGGGCCATCAAGTGGGCACAGGAAGCCCCAGCAGAGGAAAGCATTTAACAGGTTCCAATTGGTACACATAGGAAGTTCTCAGGCTACAATCCCCGAGGTATGCAAGCTTTAACGTAAGGTAGTAAGGCGCCCTAAAACTCCCTGAGATGCTCTCTATGTGTTTGTGTGTGCAGAATGTGGAAGTCAGCCTTGGCTGTTGGTCCTCAGATGCCCTCAGATGCCATCAAACTTGCCGTTTTTTTAAAAAAAGATTTATTTATTTATTATATGTAAGTACACTGTAGCTATCTTCAGACACACCACAAGAGGGCATCAAATCTCATTATGGATGGCTGTGAGCCACCATGTGGTTGCTGGGATTTGAACTCAGGACCTTTGGAAGAGCACTCAGTGCTCTTAACCGCTGAGCCATCTCACCAGCCCAACCTTGCAGTTTTGAGACAGGGTTTCTCATTGGCCTGGTGCTCACAAAATAAGCTAGGCTGGCAGACCAGTGAGTCCCAGGGTCTAGATTGCCAGAGGCATGCTTTGGACTGTGATTGGAGGCAGGAAGAGACGACACTCTCCCCCCCGGGAACAGAGTACCACTGAGAGATTTCTTATCAGTACTTCCTCAGCATTTGAACAGTGGCACTGAACTCTGTGCCTTTACGGTTCTTGAAACCAAAAAAAAAAAAAAAAGAATAACCAGACTATCCCACCATTTACTTCAACAAATACTTTTTGTTTGCTTTTTATTTTTATTTTGGATTTTCTGAGACATAAGCTTGCTACATAGCCCAGGCTGGCCTTGAACCCACCATCCTCCTACTCAGCCTTCCCCATGGTTGGGTTTACAAGTAGGTACAAACACATCATGCTGTTTCGAGATTTCTACTTAAGTCTTCAGCAGGCTCCATATTCTGAGTTACCGAGCCTGTCACGATATAACTTCAGAGCCGACATTGGTTTCAACTGACCAGTTAAGGAAGTCAAATATTTTATTCCACCCAACCTATCATATGCAGAACTTACACATAATTCCCAAAGACTCATGAGTTGCTCTCTTTGCTACTATTTTGAACACCTACCACTGAGCACAGCAACTTGCTGTGTATGCTGAAGTTATCTCCCCACGCGAGTCTCTATACAACCCTTGCCCTGTGATCCTCAGTTCATGCTGTCTCACCCTTGGGCACACCCTACCCTCATTTTCATTTGTCCCTACCTTGGAAAAACAACCCTGTTCTCTGGTTTTCCAGTCTCCTGCAAGCCCTGCCTATCAGATCTCCGCAGGCTGACAGAAACACGGGGACAGGGACCAAACACTTCCTCCCCAGGCATCTCCCTAGAGTCAGTCAACACAGGGCAAGGCGAAAGTCATACAAGCCAGATTTTTATTGTCAGACAGAAGCTGGAGTGGGCAAGGCTTTTCAAGGTGCTTGCTTTGAGCTGCAGTTCACAGAGTGTCCATTGGAGGGTCTCCAACACAAGGGAAAAACCAGACAGGCCTTTTCCAAGGAGACTAAATTCAGGCCAAAAGGAGCCAAGTGCTTTCCCAGAAGACATCGAATGATTTGAAGAGTCTCAGAGTGCTCAAAGACTAAGGGACACAGGATGTATTGTTAGTTTTCAGGAAAAAAAAATATGCCACGCAAGGCCAGTTTCTAGGACAATCATTAAATGTGGAACTTTGCTGGGTTTCACAAAATGAGATGCAAAGGCATCTTCAGCAAAGAACAATTGTGGGCATCAACAGATGAGACCTGGGTCACTTGGAGGGTCTCTGCTGTCTGGCTTGCTGCGTTTGCTCTAATCACACCGCACCCAGCTTGCTGATGCTATCTGTGGTCATGAGCACAGTCTCCGATTTGATCTCATTGGTGCTAATAAACAATGACTCACAAATTCTATGATCTTAGTTTCCTTGTTGCCAGAGTCAAGGAGAAGAGTGAGCAACCCTGAGAATACACTTCGCTCAGCCACTGCCTCCCCACCTTGCAAACCTGAATTCAAGGACTTAAGAAGTCCCTTGCTTAAAAACACATTCACAGAATGTTCTGCTGTTTAAATTCACTACTTTGTCATAGGGTGGATTTCTGCCCCAGTAAATCCAGTGTCCCCAAATGGTGAGGCAGCAACTACTCAAAGTCAGACTTTGAGTAAACAAAGAATTAATGAGCGTGGTATACACAGTCAGTTCATGCTCCCTCCCTCCCTCCCTCCCTCTCTCTCCCTTCTTCCTTTCCCTCTCTTTTCATTTCTTCCTACTCTGTCTCCTTTCTTTAACTTTGAGACAGAGTCTTACTATATAGCCCTGCTTCCCTTTTAACATAGCCTCCTCTTGCACATCCTAAGTGCATGGATAATATAGATGTTACCTTATATATGAAGACAACTGATTGTCTTCATATATAAATTCATATATAAATATATATTTCATATATATAAATTTATATATAAATTTCTGCTTTTCTTCTTGGGCTCCATTCTTAGAAGCAGAGTAAAAGATATAAAAACCCTTGCTAAATGGCTCCCCCAAAAGTTGTATCAAAGTCCTACCCAAAAATCACATTAAGGATAAAGTGAGAAAAATAAAGAATAACATTGTAAGTTTAACTCTCTCTTGATTTTTTTTTTTTGAGGCTTAATAGTCTTTCTCTATAGCTATTGAGCCATGTGAATTTCTTTTTCTCTGACTTAATTCTCAGCTCCTTTAGGGACCTAACTTTTCACACAGTCAAAGCTACCAACAAGTTTTCTTTCCTTTCTTCCATTCCTTTTAGGCTTAGGAAATCCTTGCCCTTCGTGAGGGTAGTTAAGTATTTGCCTGTGTTTTCTTTCATTATTTTGTTTCTTTTTTATATTTAACTTCCAGATCTACTTGAAATTTATTTTGGTGTAAAGCACGAGGAGAGATATCATTTTTTTTCCTTCCAAACGTTTAGACAACTTCCCCAACAACGTCTGTGGAATGAACTGCACCTTCTTGCCGGTCCTGGAAGCCTCTGTTTATTTATAAGCAGGCTCCAATTTCAGGGAATCTGCTTTATCACATTCAGTGCCCTGCTAGTTCCTGCAGCAGCCTACATTCTAAACTGTTTTAAGTTTCCAGTGTATTTTAGAACCATCCACATGCCCCACATTAAGCTTCTTGGAGAAGCTCTCTTTTCACTGTCTGAAAAATCTCTGCATTTCTTTACTCTTAGTTTAAGTGGGTTCGGAGGACCAGAACTCAGGTCCTCACTCGTGCACAGTAAGCACTTATGGACTGAGTCATCTCCTCTGCAACAGTCCAGTAAAGGGCACCTCTGGCCCAGTGAACTCCCCAAGGTCCCACCTTTCAAACACCATTAACACATGACTCTGGTGACTACATTTCCAACATGTAAATTCTGAAAGACACATTCAGACCACGTCACTTGGGGACTTAGGGAGAGAAGAAAGCAAGTTTCTTCTTGGAGAATCAACAGACTCCTCCATCTCTCACTGCTGGATCAGAGCACAGATTCTCCAAGTTCCTCGAAGGAGACCCAAAGGTCCCAAAGGCTCTAAAGCTTTCAAGACCAGCCTATTCCTGACATAAACATATTCAGACCAGAAGAGGCTCCAGGGCAAACACCATCAGTACCTGAGTCTGGCCCACAGGGAAGTGCCCAGGCATTTAATGGAGTGCTTTTAACCAGGCATATAGAAGTCTCTAAATTGATACAAGCCAGCAAGTCTAGCCGATGCCACTGAACATTTGTCTAACCTTGTACAATCTTGTATTCAGCAGGCAGTGTTCTGAGTTCCCTGGGGTCTGTCACTGAGGAGAGAAGGACTGCATGGGTGGATATTATGTAGCCTATAATAATAGCATTTTAAATGGTGAGTCAATAAATTGTGTTCATTATAATTACTCTCTCCAGGATCCTGGCCAGAGAGAAACTTCTCAGATTATCAACAAATAATGAATAATTCTATCTTTTTCTATAAATCAATAAACTGGCATCTTGCTAAATCATCCAGTCAAGATTACACTGGACTTGGTCTCCAGCAATCTAGCCTTTCTTGGAAGCTAACAGAGTGAACCCTGGGGCCTCCAACATGGAAGACATGTTGTACTTTCTCCTGCCTTCAGAGGCCACTCTCTCCTAACAGGTGATCTGCTTTGAGTAGTAGAGAGAGCCCTAGCTTTACTAACTTCCCTGACATCATTCTAAACATGGTAGCTTGTTGCATTATTACTTTTTGACCTAACTGATTGCAAGACTGGAACAGGTAGTGACCAGTACTGTGGTGATGTGATGTTGCCTATCCCCAGAATCACTAGCTGCACACGTTTGTAAGCTTTCTCTTGGTCTTAGAGAATGTGACTCAAGATTGTGTGACTGCAATCCCATCAGATCACAGAATAGAAGATGTGGTGAGAAACCCAGGCTGGAGGAGGGAACACCCAGCAGGTCCAAAGGATCCACTGACCTGATGAAGCCTGCTTGGGACACCTGAGCCCCTCCCCGCTTGCCATTCCCACTCCCAACACACACAATCCTCCACATGCTCCTTCTCATGGTGGTTCTCCTTCCTAGCTCTGAACCTATATTCTCACAGATGACCCAAAACCTTCAGCTCTGTTCTCATGGAAATCCCCAGAGCACAGAATGAAGATGTCCTTCTTGAAATCAACCTCTGCCTCCACCTTGTCTGTACCTTGGAAACTTCCTCAAATTATCCAAGCCTCTATTTCCTCATGGGTACCATAAAGAGAATGAGTGTCTCACTCAACAGGACATCTTAAGTATTAAGTGAAATCATGCAAAAGGAAAAAAAAACCAACTTGACATACTTATTGCCACAAGTATTTAATCACTCTTAACTTTGCTATTAATATTATTGATACCATCTGAAGGACTCTCAGCACTATGTGAACATACCTTGCACACTTACCAGGTGCCAGACACCATTTTAAGCTTAAGAATTCCAAAGTCGGGCTGGAGAGATGGCTCAGTGGTTAAGAGCACTGACTGCTCTTCTGAAGGTCCTGAGTTCAAATCCCAGCAACCATGTGGCTCACAACTATCTCCGACTCCCTCTTCTGGAGTGTCAGAAGACAGCTACTGTGTACTTATATAATAAATACAACAATAAATAAATTAATTTAAAAAAAAAAAAGAACTCCAAAGTCAGTGAGGTTTTCACAGTACTAATGCTTCAACGGGAACAACTTTCCCCTCACAGCTGGTGTGTAAAACTGGATGACACCCTTGTCCACAATGCGATTGTCTCCAGTGACGTCAGCACTGACAGAGTCTCAGCTCAGCCTCTTCTCTTCCTCCATCATAGCAGGGCATTGCCATTACCTTTGGAACCTGTCTCCAACTGAACCATGAATCGCCCTTGTTCTTGATCATTATTAGCACAGAATTTTGGTATCTCCTGGGGGCAGGGAATAATGGGGCTTTGGGATTCTGTTCTTGGCCTGAGACTGGGGTGGCATCTCTAGACCTCAAGATTCTGGTGACTATAGGGTCCTCGGTCTCACTATAGGAAACTCCGAACAACATAACATCATCACTCAGGCAATGCCTACCCAAAACTAGGGAGGACCTTACCTCCCAGCTTCGAACCCGTGACCAGTGAGAGAGCAAAGAGAGAGAGCAAAAGCTCACCCACTGCTGTAATAAACACCAGAATGCTACCCAGGGCCTCGATGGCCAGTGCTAACAGAGAAGGGAGGGTGGCTTTACTTGGTTCTCGGGCCCCAGAGGAAAAGGTTTATGATCTCTGGTGTGTGATTGGTCTCCTCACCACCTCCTCTAAAGCTGTAGAAGACAAGGGCATCAACAGTGAGACTCAGTGAGAACAGGAACTTGGTTGGCTGACCTGCCTCCCTCCACGGAGTCCTCTCTCCATCAAGATGGATTGAGCTGAGTAACCACCCAAGCAGTGGAAACCCCTCCCACATCCACATCCACATTCACATCCACATCCACATCCACATCCACATCCACCCCCTGGTCTGATTACTTCCCCTTCATCTGTTCTTAAAATAGACCACGCCAAACTGAAATAACCTAGGAGATTAAATTAAATTAAATCAGCCCTGGCTCCTAGGCAGTTGCTAATAAAATCTTAAGCATTCGATACACGTGGCAGGCAAAGACAAACTGTTTGCTGGTTCTCCCCCAACTCCAACCTGAAGAAGATGCCTGCTTAAGGGGAAATGTTACTGAAGGTAATCTTCTCCCATTACCCCAGTGCAGAGCCAAAAGGGGTACCTTTCAGTCTGGTAACATGCAGAGGCCCCTCTTTGCTGGTTTGCCCTAGGAATTCCACTTCTGATGGGCTTTTCTGGGCATGCTCTGCCCAAGCCAGAGTATTCCTGGGTCAACCCACGCCTGTAAGGTGTGTAGGGCCTCTCATGTACACTGGCAGAAATAACTAACTGTCCTCTCCATGGCTACTCTCACCAGCCACAGCACCAAGAAGTCCCTGTGCAAGGTTGATTACAGGTAGATCTGAAGAATACACTCATGAGGAGTTACAGGGAACCCATGGGTGCAATGTCCCACTACTTACTCCTCTCTGGAACACCACAGTCTTTGGGAAAAGAGACAGAATTACGTCACTGTCCCTGTCCTCTGTGACATCATTAACCTGTGACTACAAAACTGAACGTAAATGTCAAATAGACATGTCAGGGCTAAGAGGCCTCTCCTGGCAAAGCCTCTATTGCCTCAATCTAGTTGAAAAAAAAAATCCCTGGACATTCTTCTTACCTGTGTGGTCTCTCTCCCTGACAGGGCTTATCTGCCAATGCCTTGGAACACCACGCTCACCAACCCTAATGAAAGGTAATACTGAGAATGAGGGGAAATGCTTAGGGCTGAGAGGTTTGGAGGTAAAACTATGTGTGTGCACATGCACATGTGTCTGTATGCCTATGTAGGGGCCAGAGGTCAGAGGTCAACATCAGGTGTCTTCTATCATTCTTTAACTTATTTTTTGAGACAGAATTTCTGACTGAACCCAGAGGTTCTTCAATTGGCTATACTGGCTGGCCAGTAAGCCCTAGAGATCCTCTTGTCTCGCCCCTACCATTTCTATCGCGCGCGCACCCGTGCGCACGCGCGCGCACACACACACACACACACACACACACACACACACACACACACACACACTGGGATTACAGTTGTGCAACACCATATCTGGCTTTTTTACGTGAGTACTGGGGATCTGAACTCAGGTCCTCGGGCTTGCATGGCGGGTACTTTACTCACTGAGCCATCTTCCCAGTCTTTGTGTGCAAAGCTTTTAGTCCACAGAAATGACCAAGGTGGTGATTTCCCCCCAAATCATAATTTCTCAAGCTGCTTGTGATCTACCATGTGCTATAATAAATCACTGCAGTGGTAAAATTGTGGTGGTGGTGGTGGTGGTGGGATCAAACAAGAAGAAAGCCAGCATTCTGGAATACACAAATGAGGGGCCATGTATAGACTTCAGATTCCCTTGTACTTAAAGTGGGCCCCAGCCACCTCTGCGCTCCCGAGTCAATAGGCTGGAGAGAGGCCCTGACCCTCTGCCCATCACGCCTGCAGTTTTCAAACCATGCGGGACACACGTTATTTTCCTAACCGTGGGAGGGCCTTGCAGCAGCGATTCCCGGATAAATGTACCTTGCTTTTCTTTCCCTTGCTGAATGGAAGTCATGTAGATTGGCTTTCCTCAGGACAGAGGCTAAGAACTCAGAGGCATTGTTAGCAGGTTGCCAACCAGTTCATTCTCACAGCTGGAATCCCCCGTGAAAGAGAAGTTCTGGGGGTGTGAGGCATGGGGCTGCCAAGCAAGCCACACAGCCCTCAGACAAAGCTGCTATGGTGGAGAGTCATTGGAGGCCAACAGCTCAAAATGTTGCGCGGAGAGCTTTGTCTAGTACCTGGCTCTAATCAGCCAGCTCCTTTTTGCTCCAATTCTGACTGGGACTCCATTCAAAGGCCTCTGGTTCCTGCAGGCACACCATTACCCCAACCTCTTCTATAGTTTATGCTTCAGGGGGAGGGCTGTTTTATAGACTCTAGATAAGAAGGGCAATTAACAAGGGGGCAGCTGAGCTGGACAAATGTTGCTAAGTTAAGTTTTGCTTTCTCCTTAGGTGTTCCTGAGTCAGGCCAGGAGCAGGTCTGTTTGTTCAGTAGGAATGAAGGAATCATGCCAAACTCTTGTGCTCAAAGGTCAGACACTGTCAAGTCGCAGGTATGTACACGGGTAAAGGAAATGGGACTCACAGAGATGACAGGGGTCTGGCTCCCAAACCCACTTCCCATACAGCCCAGGTGTGTCTTCTGGGAGCCCTGCTTTACACAGTGGCTTGTCTGTTTAACATCTCTCCCTTTTCCATCCAGGAGAACACTCCCTCCCCTGTCCAGTCTCCTCTTTCTGCTGTGATCATAGTCAATGGGTACAGAGAAGTCAAGAGCCCAGAAAGAGTCAATGCACTGATATCCCAGAGCCTTCAAGCTCATGCCCAACACAGCACCAGGAGTGGAGCTAAAAGAGCCAACAATATACAGTCCAGGCTGCGCTTTCTGAAATTGAAGAAGCCTGGCTTGCTATGTGTGTATTCCTGTCATACATGCAAACATAGTTTCATCTATCTACGTAAAGCCTAGGAACCACAAATGGGAGATAATATATGATACTTTTCTTTTTGAAATCAGCTTAATTTGCTTAATATAATTGCTTCTGGCTGCATCCTTTTTCCTTCAAATGATATAACGTCATTTCTTACGGCTGGAAAAGATTCCAGCTTGTATACGAACTACCCTCTGTCAACTTCTCGGCTGTTGGTCGCTAAGGTTGGTCTCATAACTCAGCTGCTTAGAACAGCGCGGCCAACACTGGCAAGCAAACAGCTCCGGGAGGTGTTGACCTGGAGCCCTTTGAGCAAAGTCCCAGGGGTGATAGAGATGGGTCACACAGAAGGTCTGCTTTAGGTTTTTGAGGCACCTCCATCCTGATTTCCACAGTGGCTACACTGGGTTCCGTTCCCATCCGCGGGGTTCCTGTTGCCCTACCCTCAGTGCACCGGAAGTCTGTTTTCCTAATACTGCTATTCCGACTGGGATAAAATGAGCTCTCGTGGGTACCTTATCCTTGCGCCCCTCTGGAAGCTAGGGAAATCGAACATTTATTTCCTATTTATGGAAACGTTTGCTTTCCATCTTTTGGGAGTGGTCTGTTGTTTATTGACTCATTTGATTTTTTTTATTGTTTAGTTCTTTCAATTCTTCCCATTTTTCTAGATGTTAATCCCTTATCAGATGTGTGGTGAGCAAGGATTTCCTCTCAATCTATATAGACCGGTCTTCACTCTGGCAACTACCTTTCCCACTCCTTCTGCTACCCAGAAGCTCTTAAATAGCAATTACCAGCTTGTTTGGAAAAAGAGACACCTAGTGCATTAATGGAGCTTGGGTCGGTGTGTCTGAACACTCCAGGGAAGACCCGTGGGAAAAACAGAAAGCTCGCAGAGCACTGGCACTCCACGTGGACCACGCCCCCTCACTGCCACGCCTTCCCCTGCGGAGATGCGCAGAATTCTTAACCACCGAGACTTCCTCTCCTAGGCTGCTTTTGGTCAGATATTCCACGGCAATGAGAAAAGTAACTAAGCCCACCTCGGGCTACATACACTCCCAGCCCTCTGGCATTCCCGCAAGAGGAACTTGCTGTTCAAACTCACTTGAAAATCACTGGCCCACAAGCCTTGCCCGCTTCCTGGCTGCAGAGGTCACAGTGTCTCCAACTCTCTTGCTGTCTGTCCCCTTAAGAGGGGCACAATGACTCGCACTGATGGTTGGCTCTTTATTTCCATCATAGCTCTAGGACTAACAGGAGCCTCAGAACCACAGTTCTGATGTCTTTCTACAACTTTGCAGATGGAGATGGGGAAATAGGGAGGTGAAGCGATGGGACCAAGGCTCACAGCCAGGCAAAATCCACGAAGGTGATATATCCTTAGCCACCCTGAATTTGTTCCTTTCCTGCAGGATGTTTCTACGTTTGAAAGTGACTTGCTGCTGTGTTCCTACATCTTGCCTGTGGGCATGGGGAAGTGAAGCAAACCCACAAGATTTTCCTTGTTTTGGTTGGAGTCCCACTGCAGTTATAGTTATACAATGAAAGAGTCAGGACCAAAGGGTTAAGGTGTCCATGAAGTGATATACATCAATCTGTTGGACTGCAGGATTCAACATGACAAAGTGAAACTCACTGGTACACAGAGTAACGAGGCGTGGAGGAGTAAAGTGCTTGCTATGCAAGTGCGAGGACCTGATTTCCAGCCCTAGAGCCTATGTGAGAAAGCCAGGTGTACTAGGGTTATCATATCTTACTTGTAATCCCAGTACCAGGGAGGCTAAGGCAGGAGGGTCCCCAAGCTGGCTGGCTAACTTAGCCTACTTGGTAAGTCCCAGGCCAGTGAAAGTTCCATCTCAAAAAATAAGGCAGACCTTACTTGAGGAATGACACCTGACATGATCTCTTGCTGTGGATGGACCTGGCTCTATTCTTTCGAATCAGTCCCCTAATGAATAAAGGAGCCAATCATTGGGTGAGTAGGTAGGACTTGCGGGTTGGATGGAAGAAGAGAAGAAGCAGGAGAGAGTTAGGCCTCTTTTGGCACAGGGACAGCAGAGGGGTAAGATGTAGCTGCTAGAGTTTCCCCGGTATCATGGCAGATCCGCAAGGATTTACCACTGGAGGGATCAGATTTTAATAGGGCTTACAAGATTAGGTTTTAGTTGTTGCACCCAGATATTGAGTTACCATTGTTTCTGAACTAAGTTTGTGTTGCATTTTCCTTCATGGGGTGGCCTCATCTGGATTCAAGAGAAAGGTACAGCGGCAAAGCATGGCTTTTCCCGATGTGCACCACAAAGGTCGTGGGGTTGGGCGTGGTAGTGACCCGCCAGTGGGAACCTAGTGAGCTGGGTAGAGAGATTGTGGAGTTCAGAGTCAGAATCTACACAAGATAAAAAACAGGTCGGCCATTGCCCACCAGTGCAAGGCTGCCGGGGCAGAGGCACAAGCCCGGGAATGAGCAGATTTGTTGTTTAACATTTCCCCCAACAATCTCTTCCCTACATGCATACCTGTCTGTCCTCATGGGTAACCACAGGTTAGTGCACAGCCACTCACATCATTACACAAAAATAAATAGAGGTGTGGCCATGGGTATTTACTCAACAGCACTTAGTGGCATTTTGGGAGCCATATCCAATTTATCTGACCTCAAAGCCACTGCCACCACACCATCTAAAGCAGGTCACCCCCATTATTACCCAGGCATAGCTCCCTGCATGCTTGCTTCATATGACATCAGTCATTTAAAGTATGTGGAAGATTTGCTTAATGTGCATTAACATCTTTCAGAAGCCAGACTTTTGGGGTTTAGGGCCCCTGTGATTTGGGGCTTGGGGGCAGGATGAAATGGGGTTTAGGGTTATCCGAAGTAGTTGGGTATTAGGAAGTAATGGGTCTGGGCAGTTGCTCACACCAGTTCTTTCCTGAGGAATCTGTAGAATGACAGCAGCATTTTATATATATATAAAATATATATCCCAGGGAAACACCCCTGCCATATACCCTGCTCTCAGCACTTCAGGGATCTTATGCAAGTACTATCAGTACAGACATTGAAAAGCAGGGGCTCTCCTGTGGCTAGATCCCTGCTAGATGGCCAGCAAAATAGGCATGCCAGATACAGCTCCTGCCTCTAGTGGGTCTAACCGACAAAAGGACACCTTCTCCTCAGGTGACCTCCAGACCCAGCACCCTCACCTCGAAAACTTTTACAAGAATTTCTCCTTCTGTTCCTTCTTCATTATTCTCTGGATGAAATGCCTGCCTTAGTTTAAAAGGGGACCCTGACTGTCTTTAATTAACCGCAAACCTTGCATTGATTACAAAGGAAAATGGGAGGTAGAAAGGCCCCTGTGGGGGTGCCGTGCTGCGGACTTCCTGCAGCTGGCTACAGCCCACTCTATTTAAACCAGGAGATTTTAGGACCACCCCAGGAGCTAAAGAACTTATCTTGTATTTTTTTTCTATTTCTTTCTGGAAATCTGTATCTTTCCAAGTGGAAATGCCTAGAAGCTGAGATGAACACAGCCTGATGTTTTCTTGCCAGTCTGGTGCCAATAAGCAGAGCGTGAACACACACATTAACCGGAGGAGCCTTTAGAAAGCACACGAAAGGATGATTTTAATGGGGGCAGAGCAGTTAGTGTTGGAGAGGATTGTAAGGTAGAATCTGCTCTTCTAAGCTTCTGGTTGAACCACCCTTGAAGATGATATAGATCAATGATAACTCTTCGTTTATTTTGAGACATTCCATTGTAGAAGCCCATGATTTCTAGATGCCTCTCCAGTTTTTCTTTGGACCATTCATCTGTTATTTATTTCTTCCTTATTCCCACCCCCTTCAATCACTCCCCAATCAAAGGGTTACAGGAAGTCTCAATAGAAGTGATTTGAAAGACAGTATTTGCAAGTCTAAGAGAGGCCTTGCCTGGCCAATGTGTTGACTTTGTAGAAGATCAAGTTCCTGGCAATGATTTCATGGTAATTAATCCTGTGCTTAAATGATAATCCTATAATTAGAAGCAATTAAAATCCCTCACAAGGATGGCCTGCTCCATCAATGTCAATGTCTCTGTGCACTAATGGGGTAGTCTTGAAAAAGGATTCAGATGTAATTTGCATCTCACTTCCCAGGGATGCATTCGAGGTCTACTTCCAAGCTGGCAGGAATCACTGGGGAACAGAAGCCATGTCACTTGTCTGTGGAACCAGGATACTTTAAGAAAAAGACAAGTGCCGCATTAAGGAAATGACACCGGCAACCCTTTGCCCCTCACCGGAATCTTGCTGCCTCCCACGGGTACCCAGTGACTAAGCACCCAGCATGGAAAGCTATGTTCACATCGCAGCAGAGAGAACCAGTGTGAATAACAATCTGTAGGAGGGTGCGCGGCTAGTTAGTACACAGTTGACATTTAGCTGTGCCACCGACAAGTCAGGGCGAGGCACCCGGAACCAGGATATAAATAATGACAAGTCTCTTCTCAAGGATGCAACTCTACTGCCGGCTGATGTACACATCTCTCAAGGACTCCAAAAGTCATGTGGCTTTATAAGTTAGGCTAAAACAGGGCGCGCTAACTAGATCCAGATGGAGAACTAAAATTGGGAAGAATCTTTTGGATTCGGGATATTAGGAACATGGTTTAAGCCTGGATAGTTTTTATGCTGTGAGTTTTGAATCACCACCACCACCACCACCATCATCTCAATAAGTATACATTAAACACCAGCTTAAGGACTGGGCTGGTAACAGCAGGTGATGCACTCTAACTTCAAGGGTTTATTATGATCTGGTAGAGGGGAACAGACGAGTATTTCATTGCAAATAACAGGAAGAGCACACACGCAGAATGTGACCTACTTTAGACAAGCCAATGGGAGGAGGAAACACCACTGAAAGGTCAGTGGGTGGATCACAGCAATGGGAGATGAAGCTGGGGAGGTGGGAAAACACCGGCCGCTCAAGGGGTTGCTCAGAGACAGAAGCCTGATATTTAGGACGCCCCATCAAGGAAGAGAGAGGACGCAGATTCACTGCAATCACGCCAGCGGTGACCTGGAAGCACAGCTGTGACCCGGAAGCACATGTTCCTGACCGGACGACTCTAAAGAGTGCTTCCGGCCCACACACTCTGCCGTGTATTTTAGCTTACAGGTGAGCACTTGTTTTCTTTAGCCAAAGAAAGCACCTTCTTGTTAGGCACAGCGAACTTGAGGGAGGTGACTGCTAGAGATGATTCCTTCAAAGACTGAGAGAGCAAGAGGACTCCCTGAGGAAAAAGAGCCAGGGCAGGAAGAAGCCAGCCTTGCTGCGGAGGTGAGGAGGGGCGTGTGCAGCCAGCTCGCGCTCTGTCAGCATATCCCGAAAGGGAGTTCATCTGTCGTTTAGGGAAGCCTTCGACCCGATACTCCATTGCCACTTTTATTCCGAGTCATTACCTGAACCCCGGTAAGCAGAGGCTGGGGGCAGGGATGACGACAGACCCACACCCACACTGGTGCTGAGAGCACGGCTATGATTATGAGATCTCAGCCGCTGTAGAGAAGTGCCAGTTAGGAAACTGTGAAACAGCAAACGCTTCACCAACGTCACGCCAGTGTCTACACAGAAGTAGTGTTTGTGAATTAGCACATGATCTTTCCTGGGTCATCCATGTAAGAGGGTGGGGAGGATGTCCCGGGACACCTGAAGACTAACCACCATGCAACAGCAGTGTGACCTGGGCAGGGCGTGGAGCTGTCAGGATTCTGCTTCCTTAGTTACAAGATGGTGATGGTGATGGTAGTGATGTGATGGTGATGACAGCATTTAAAAAAGAATCATATCAGTGCCTGGTACATAGCAGATGCTTCGTTAATGTTGGTTTTTCTTCCCATTCTACCTGGACACTCAATACTAGCAGCGTCTTTAGCTGGTCCTTAGTGCCCCTCTTTCTGCATCTACTACTTACATCCTAACTGGCTAGCTACCCATTTGCACCCTTGCTTCCTCGAGCCCACCCACAGGGAGTACATTGGAAGAGATCATTGAGGGCATCCTTGATAACTGTCACCATTACTTTCTGAGAAGGAGAGTATACCCCCCGCCCCTGTAGACTGGTGCTAGACAGTGGACTTCCTCTCATCCTTACTTCTTGGCCTATGAACAGTAGACTTACGCTATTACATGATGTCACATGGACACATAATGTAACCCACCACTGCACACAGAAATGGTAGATGTTATTGGGCTGGCAGAACATTGCAGAAAGTACATTTGGTCAAGAATAGCTGTTACCTGTTACAATAAGGACTTTGCTCTAGCAGGTTTTAAGTCCAAATTAAAGTAGATTCCTCACATAGGCAAGGATCCTAAAGCTTCTGAATGTCATTTTTAAAGAGAGTATCCTGAGGAACAAAATACGACACAGATCAGCACTGATCTGGTGTCCTTGACAGAGTCAGAGGACACCCAGGGGGTAGAGACTGAAACCCAAGGAGGGGGTAGAATGTGACCACCCCACTCACCCACCCTCCATGTCCTTGATGTTTATTGAGGGAGACATCTAGATGCAGTTCTGTCAGCGCCGAGCCCCCTCTCATTACATACGATACACGCACCCAAATGGGACCCATTAGCTCTTTGGCTAAGCTTGTCCCCCCTTAATTTTCTAATCAGGGTATTTGGAAAACAGGCGTGATACACACAGCCTGAGGGCCAAGACCACAGGTGGCTTCTGAACCCTGGGTATTTCTGTCTACAGAGGGTGGTAGGATGCTGTAGTTTGGTAGGGCACATAATGACATGCCCCAGGTGGCACTGAGAAATGCTCAGTGACTCACTCGCTACATTAGCCGAGGCAAGGGTCACCTAAGAGCCACTTACAAACAGGGTTTTAGGGCCTTTGACCACGCCTCCTCTCCTTGCTTTCCACTGAAGGGAAGGGCACTGGGGGCTGTGGGCAGTGTCTTGAGGCTCTGTGGAGCATGAGAACCCAGCCTGGGAAACTGAGGATCAGATGCTACTGAACCCCAGGGTTTCCTTCCAGCTGGCAACACTCTCCACAGAGGTTACCTAATACCTAGTTGGCTAGAAAAGGGCTCCAGACACACATAATGCAACCTGGCCTTTTGGAAATTTGTGCTTGGGTGGGTTTGAAAAATTTGAATCAGTTTGTAATAGTGTAGTTTCAAGAATAGCACAATGAATACTTACCTGCCTATCATTTATGTTCACTGTCATTAATACCATTCTGTTCTATGTACTTCACCTACACAGTGGTCTCTCTTCCCATTTATTTTTAAATGCAGTGTGTGCATGTGTATGTGTGTATGTTGGTGTTTTCATTGAACCATTGAGATACTGTGTATGTTAGAAAAATGATGCCTAACCTATCCCACAATTCCCTTCATAACCGTTGTTTCTCAGGAACTTTATACTGATACAGAAGCATGACCTCACATTTCCAATGGTCCTCAATGCCCTTTATAGCTGTTTGGAATTTTGCTTTGCACCCAGGATGCAATCAAGCAGTACAGATTGCATTTGGTGGCCATGTCCCAGTTAGCCGCTTGAGTGTCTTTGTTGTTCATGATACTGTCAGTTTTTTAAAGCCCACATCAGCTATCACACAGGATGTCTAGGTGTCTGAATTCATTTACTCCTATTTCCCCTGACTGGAATGGTAAGGTCTTGGTCATAACCATTATGGGTGAAGCTATGCATTTCCTAGGAGGTCCTTGCAGGAAGAGCATCTGCCCGATTTGTGGGGAGGCTGAGTTTTGTGAGCTGAATGTCTGTCTCCCTCTTCTCTTGTATTCATATATGGAAACCCCAAGCCCAGTGTGGTGGCATTCGAGAGTATGTGGAGAGGAAGGCAGAGCACTCGTGGTAGGATTGGTGACCTTATACAAAGACTGAGAAAGCATTCTTGCTCTTTGTCATGTAGAGATACAAGAAGATGGCCATCTATAAGCCAGGGTGGGGGACTTGACCAGACACCAGACCCTGGTGCTTTTGATCTTGGACTTGCTCCAAAACTATGAGATGTAGATGTCTACTGTACAGGCCATTCCCTTGAAAGAGTTCTGTTATTGCATCTCCCACTAAATCCTTGAATTTGCACAGTTGGATAGAGCAACAGGTATCTAATTGCTGCTGAAACTCCACAGTGAAACATTTCTCAAACAACAGTGTTCTGACTGTGTCCTGTGCTGGAACCTCAAAAACATTGTGACCAAATCTTGACCTTCATTGAGGAGGTTTACTCTTCATAGGGATTTTGGCATAATAATAGATATATAATTCTGCTGTGTGTCTGGAGTGCAGGGAAATGGCACATGCACGCTGATGCTTCGGAAGGAAGCCAGGGTCCTACTGAGTGCACAAGGAGAGGAACGCAAGCTGTGGGACGGCAGCAGCGGGCTCAGAGTTGGAAGCAGTATCGTGGGGTCATTAAAACAGCCTTCATCTTTATTCTGAAAATAGTATGCTCCAGGAATACTGAACACCCTCGGCATCCAGAGCTTGGGATTTTAAGTACTATTTCTCACCCTAAAACAAGCAGACAATACAACAGCAGCAACAGCAGCAATGACAACGTAAACTTTCTTGAAGAAATGACTGAGGTACCAAGTGAGCTTTTGTGTTCCAAAAAGAAAGAAAGTACCCAAGAGAAATAACATGTAGGCTAGATTACATCAAAAAGGCACTGGAGCCAGTTGGAAGAGGCTCCCACTGTTGACACTTGGGACAATTGGAGCATAAGGAAATTAGACGGTGAAAAATGACTCGTGAGCCCAAGCCAGCACCCTAGCTTGCTGACGCAGGGAGAAGTAAATGGAAGCTGTTTGTTCTGAAGATCAGCAAGTGATGGAGATGAGGATTCACAGCACTAGAACACGACCATTTTCCAGCCATCAGTGTATACATGGATTAAGGCTCTTCAGTGGATACCAACTCTGCTTGGTGGGAGACTGTTGAACTTTGAGTGTTTAGACATCCAATACTTAGTACAAACAAGAAGGATGCTTTTGGAGTGGAGGAGTCTACCAATACTGCCGTAACCAGGCGACCAAATGCAGCATCACTAGCAATGGATAGGATAGTCTAGTTGCATCTGAGGATAAGTAGCTCCTGGGTGGCATCCCCACTGTATGCCAACCCAAAAGACCAGATTACTCAGTTGCCACCTTCTGTGTTCCAAATCTGGCTCCAAACCCCATAGGCAAGACTCTGTTTAACAGAAATGACCCCTCCCCCCAGCTGACAGCTTTGTCCTTAAACAAAGCAGCTTGGCTGAACTCCTCCCTGCTGGCCTCCCACTGGTTAGTCTACAACTGCCTGACCTCAGTGAGGAACCTGCACCCAGTGCAGCATCCCAATAAAGTGCACACTATTCCTGTGCTCCATCACCAGCACAGGCAGTGAGTCTATGATTACTGTGCATCCTAGGTGAGAAGACAGGTGTTCTGTGTGTTCAAACATAACTGCGCACAACTAAAGACTCCCTGTGTAAAGAAGAATGGAACTCAAAGCCTCCACTACATGGCTCCTAATGACTGTGGTGGTCATAGCCCCAATCGTTTGAAAATGCAAAGAACAAGATGCCTTCCCAGTCTATACTTCTCTTTTGAAATCCTCTATGATACTGTGCTTCTTGGATATGTTCTGCATGTCTGCCTAGAGAGCCATCCTTCATGGCTCTTCTCTCACTCCGTATTTGAAGCTACCACCTTGCTGTGTTTCAATTTCCTTGGAGATAAAAACCTTCATCTTGGAGAGAAAGTTATTAGGAGACAGGATGTTCAAAGGGGGAAGTGAGACATTCCACCCTGCAAGGAAAGCTCATTAGGCTTTGAAAGCAAACAATCCAAAGGCTTCAGGAAGTTCCTGAAACTGACCACACTCACTAGGCCTGTCCTTCCCCAAGCACAGATAAACAGTAAAGGCCTTCCAAGACTAGCCAAACTTCCTGGAAGAGGTTCAGACCAACCAAGCTTTGTTGGAGCTAACCCTAACTCTAACCCTGACCTTAACTGCAGACTGCATTGTTCAGTGAGCTCTAGGCTCACAGCTTTGATGAGTTCTTGCCCCTATGGTAGACCCTGATGATGTAGTAGAGTTTGAGTAATTTCTGTTCCCATAAGTAACCCCTCTCTCATATTTCTATAAGTATACCCCAATAAAACTCACTGGTTCATCAAGTCCGATTTCGGTGGTATCTATACTTTGGTCTGTTGCTGGTTCATTATGTGGGTGAATACATGTTTGGTCACATCTCCCCTTGATTAGTGCCACACAACACACAGATTTCTTGAGCAGTCAAAGCATCTTTCTTTAAGTTCCCACTGCACCTCAAGGGACCCAATGTCCCCTGTCATTGCTTTGCATGTTGAAGTCCCCATAAATACTGCACACTCCATGACATGCTCCCTTTCTTGATCATCTGAGTGCCCCTATTGAGATGCTACTGCAGAATGCTGCTCTTTAGGCACAAAATGGACATTACCATCTTGTATCAGAGCAGTTGTGATTGTCTGCTAGAGAGCCTCACGAGAGCAGACCTGTTAACATCCCCTTGTAGAAAGAGTAGGGGTAGGGCCATAGTCCACAGGGCCCTCATGTGCGATTACAGCCACTCTCCCTCTCTTGTGCTCCCATCTGCAGATTGACTATGTGATCTCATTTGGGACTTCAAAAATTGCAATGGCCAAATGTACCTGGTTTCTGGAGGTGCTCTGGGAAGAAAGTTAACTGAAGCAGGGATTTAATCCTTTTAGCTCTTAGAAGGCTTTCAGTTACACTGGGCTGAGGCATATCTGTGATGCAGCTGTTTAGGGTCACCCACACTCCTATAAGAAAGCCCAATAAACTCAATGATTCTTGAAGCTGGACTTGGTCAGACTGGTCTTTTTGGTTTTTTTTTTTGGTCTTTCATTGGGCTCTGTTTTGGGTGGACAGACATCATCTACAACTAACTCTAGGAAAAATCACAATAGAGGTTAATAGAGCTGGAGTGTTCACAGGAAGCTAAGACTCATTGTTTGGATCCTGTATGAAACACACTCTGAGGAGGTGAGAGAGCACACAGAAGGAATGCTCTTTAATCACACAACATGGTGGCCAGATTTGGCCCTGAGGAAGAAGAGATCCTGGCTCTGAACACAGAGAGCTTAAAGCCCAAGAGGGAGTTCAGACCATGTGTTGCAAGGAGTCACAGGCCTGGAGAAAGGTACCCCCATCACCTGCTGCATGGGAACTCAGGTTAGGATTTCAGTCTCCATGCTATATTAACAAACCAAAGTATATGAGAAAATTAAACTCTTCTTCAGAATAATCTGTCTGTGGGAGACACATGTTCCTGAAACAGCCGGAAAACAGGTGGTTGTTTCTCTCCCATTTACTTACAACATTAAACTGAAAACAGCTTCTAATGAGGATTTCCTTTTATATCTTATTTTCCATACCAAATAAGAAAGCGATACAAGAATATAAGAAACCTTTAAAATCTCCTCAGGGTGGGGTGGGGTGGGGAACACAGTTCTGGTTTCCTCTAACATCACTTAGCATCACTGTCCAAAGGCAAAAACATAAAAATATACCAAGGAAGAGGAGGCCTTTCCCACAAACTCAGCACCAATCTAGAATACTGAGCTCACTTCTGATTTCAAAGGGGGATATTTCCGTCTCCCAGAGTGGAGAACTCCCACTGGGAACTCCCAAGTTACTTTGGAAATTATTTCCAACCTGAGCAATTCCACATAGGTGAAATGGGGACTGAGCTAATCTAGCAATTAACACGGCTGCTCAGGGGTTCGGTTTAAATGCATTTCCTAGGAAATCACTTGCATTTGGACCCTGAGCTCCACTCACTGGTTTACTGCTCATATTGCGTTCTCATTAAAGCCATGCTAATTCCCACATCCTATTTAACCCTCCCTGTGAGCACGCCAAGCGCTCTCCCCTCTACCTTTCCAATGTTCCCTCGCAGCAGCAGTCTCCTTCACGGGGTCTTTTCTTTCCCAGGCCCCTCCACATCCTGAGCACCTCCCTGTAGTGTGCTATTTTTGAGACCTCATAATTTGGCAGTTAATGACACTTGGAATTGGCTTGCTCTTTAATCCCTCCACGTGGGTACCCTTTTTCTCCCCTGGCTTTAAGTCCTGTGTTTGGATTTTCAAGAGTGTCCTGGAGTGCTGAATGCAAGTTTGGAAAAATATTTGTGGGTTTATTGTTTGTTCCAAAGGAGACTCTACTCAATAAGTAAAACCCAGGGAGGCTCAGAGACTAGGTATTGAAAGGAAGAGCTCGGAATCTGGCCAACTCCATTACCTTCTACTTTGTGGCTTAGAGCAATTTCCTCCATCCCCTGACTCACCTTGAGGAGGATAAGAAAGGTTACCTCCTTGGTGAGATTGCATGTGGAGTCAACAGACAATGAAAACAAGATGCCCAGTGCATTAAAGGCTAGGCACGCCCTGGGCATTAAAGGCTAGGCACACCCTGGGCATTAAAGGCTAGGCACACCCTGGGCATTAAAGGCTAGGCACACCCTGGGCATTAAAGGCTAGGCACACCCTGGGCATTAAAGGCTAGGCACACCCTGGGCATTAAAGGCTAGGCACACCCTGGGCATTAAAGGCTAGGCACACCCTGGGCATTAAAGGCTAGGCACACCCTGGGCATTAAAGGCTAGGCACACCCTGGGCATTAAAGGCTAGGCACACCCTGGGCATTAAAGGCTAGGCGCACCCTGGGCATTAAAGGCTAGGCGCACCCTGGGCATTAAAGGCTAGGCGCACCCTGGGCATTAAAGGCTAGGCGCACCCTGGGCATTAAAGGCTAGGCGCACCCTGGGCATTAAAGGCTAGGCGCACCCTGGGCATTAAAGGCTAGGCGCACCCTGGGCATTAAAGGCTAGGCGCACCCTGGGCATTAAAGGCTAGGCGCACCCTGGGCATTAAAGGCTAGGCGCACCCTGGGCATTAAAGGCTAGGCGCACCCTGGGCATTAAAGGCTAGGCGCACCCTGGGCATTAAAGGCTAGGCGCACCCTGGGCATTAAAGGCTAGGCGCACCCTGGGCATTAAAGGCTAGGCGCACCCTGGGCATTAAAGGCTAGGCGCACCCTGGGCATTAAAGGCTAGGCGCACCCTGGGCATTAAAGGCTAGGCGCACCCTGGGCATTAAAGGCTAGGCACACCCTGGGCATTAAAGGCTAGGCACACCCTGGGCATTAAAGGCTAGGCACACCCTGGGCATTAAAGGCTAGGCACACCCTGGGCATTAAAGGCTAGGCACACCCTGGGCATTAAAGGCTAGGCACACCCTGGGCATTAAAGGCTAGGCACACCCTGGGCATTAAAGGCTAGGCACACCCTGGGCATTAAAGGCTAGGCACACCCTGGGCATTAAAGGCTAGGCACACCCTGGGCATTAAAGGCTAGGCACACCCTGGGCATTAAAGGCTAGGCACACCCTGGGCATTAAAGGCTAGGCACACCCTGGGCATTAAAGGCTAGGCACACCCTGGGCATTAAAGGCTAGGCACACCCTGGGCATTAAAGGCTAGGCACACCCTGGGCATTAAAGAAGCAAGAGCTGCTGTTGTCAACAAGTCTCCTTGGAACAAACTGAACCATCCAGCAAGTAAGAGGTACAGACAGAGCGCCTGTCCCCAGAAGGACTACTTTGCTTGGCATTCCTCTTGAGACTTTGGATTGCCAAAAATGTGAGTTGGATGTCTTCTCTTTGACTCTTCCCAATCTCTCCTAGCTGGATGGGGTGGTACAATCCTTCACACCAGCACTTAGGAGGCAGAGGCAGGCAGAGAGTGAGTTGAAGGCCAGCCTGGGCTACATAGTGAGATATTATCTCAAAACACCCAGAATGTTGGATGCAGCTTTATTGTGGTATGTTTGTCTAGCATGTGCAAGGTCCTAGGTTTGCTTCCCAATACTGCCAAAATAATAAGACAGAATTTCAAGATATTATTACTAATTAGTTATTTCCTTGAGTTTACCTTCTAAATTTAGGGTTGGATTTCCTTTATATAAATAACTGTATCTTATTTTACTTTGTTTTGGTTTTATGGAGCCTTATGGGTTTTCAGCAAGGACTCTCCCACTGAGCTACATCCAGAAACTATCTTAGAAATAGATTCCCATTATTATTGGTACTATTAAAGCATTTGCAGTCAAACTTCCAATTTTTAGGAACTAGCTATTTCATTTCCTTGTGCCTCAGTTTCTTCATCTATAAATCAAGGATCACAAAGCAAGCTTACTCACAGGTTTAAATGAGACACAGAAAATGCTTACAAAGTAGCTCTTTTGGCCCTTTGAAAGATTCACATGGAAAACTGTTACTGTAGAATCTTCCTAAAATATAAATGTATATAAAAGGAGTTTTAATGGAGTTTCCCTGTGGTGGGGGCATACAACTTCAACTACAAATTATATGCTACCAAATCTCTTTTTGAATTGTTGGTCCTATAACCCTGCCCAAACACCACAAGCTATTTCAATGTTCTTAGTTACCCTCCAGAACTTGGTGGTAAGACCCTATTGCTGAAGATAGTATACACTTGAGTTGTAGAACATGAAGTAATCTAGTTGGTACTAAACTAGATGTTTCACCCTTTCTGGCTAGTGTGCATAGTTCTGGAAGGTGCTATGTGGGTTACTGGAAGAGAAAAGCAATCATCAGTGCCACCTAGCTGTGAACACTACAAGCTAGAACAACCTGTCTGGCAAGAAGCAATGCTTACCAGTGCAATAGTGTCACAAATGCCATGGGAGCAACCAAGTTACTTATTTATTTATTTATTTATTTTGATTTAAGGCCCACTCTGTGAGATGGAACTGATACTGTCAATGAGACCCAGAATCTGAGACCATGTAGATCTGAAGTGACGTAGGAGAAAATGTACTACAATTATTCTGCTCAACAAACATAGCAATAAATGACTCCGAATGACATATTGCCAGATCTATAGATCAGTGCATTGGCCAGCCCTCATCAGAGAAGAGTTTTCTTGCAGTAGATTGAGGTTAGAACAGAAACTCACAACTCTTGGCACACTTCTTTCCTAGGCAGAATGGTGACGTTGGTGACAGTATTGGCCCAATAGAAGGGAAGTGTAGGTGAAAGCTAAAGTCTCAAAAATACCCTCCATGGGTGTACCCACAATAACACCTCAGAATTCTTTGAGTTCCCTGTATTCTGATTGGAAAGGACAGTTCTGGGAAGAAAATGTGCTTATTTTTCAAAGAAAGAAAGAAAGGAAAGAAGGAAGGAAGGAAGAAAATCAAACAACAACGCCCTCTCTAAATTTTGAATGTTTCCCAAAATAAGCTTTCTTTAAACTCTTCTCAAGTCCTTCTTTCTTAAATAGCACTTTCTTGTTTCTTTTTATTGCAAATTCTACTGTTTATAATGATGTTTGTAGGTAAACACCATTAAAGTCAGTCTTTCCAACACTTAATGATAACTTAAAAGCCACAAATACAAATGGAAATATAAAACCCTTTCTGATGAAATGATTTAAAGACATTGTCAAAGACAAACCCTACAAACACACCACCAGGAGCCCCAAGAGCAAAAGCGTAGACTGTTCTGAGATTTAAATCATAAACCAGCATGGAGGGTTGGGGCTCAGCCCAATGGTAAATTGCTTGACTAGTAGACATAAGGCCCTGGATTCAGTCCCTAGCATGACAGAGAGGCTGGAATGTATTGAAGACATAGGATAGGTTCTGGGCAATCAAGATATTAGGGTAACTTTGTTGAGTGTGTTGATGCACTAGAAGTGGACCTGAAAAAAACAGAGGAAAATTCAGGCTGTAGCAGGACCCACACGGATACAGGAAGGGTACTATAGCCCATGACTAGGGAATCTGCATGACTTGACCATTTGTTGAGGATGCACATGGCAGGACAATTCGAGGCTGAGGGTTTGGATGCAAATGTTCTTGTTTTCCCATGTAATAATTCTGCAATGCTGTACATTCTCTATGTCCTTGTGCCTTGTCTGGGAAATGAGGCTAATTATCAAGTATATAGAGAAGTAAATATCATTTATGAAGTTCCTGACATCATCCTTAACACAGAGGAAGTATATGCAGACATCAGTGGCTGCCGTCACTACCTCTGACATGGATTTTCAGGTCATAACAACCCAAGGTCACTGAGCATCTAGATCCTCCACTCGTCTGTCTTTTCTGGCCTAGTTTTGGTCTTGCCAACACATTTTGACCAGTTGACCTTCCTGACCCAGGCATGGTGGGGAGGAAATGGTGACCATTGTCAGAGTACTCAGGTCAGCATGTTGGTTTGTATGATAACTGAGTATTTGGAAATCCTGTGTACAGAGTACGCTCATAGGATGTATTAATTAGCGGTAAGTGCCTTGACAGGCACCAAGTCACCCAGCCCAGATTCACCTGCTTTGCCATCACCTTGGCCTTTGCCCAACAATGATTCTCCTGGACTATGCCTTACCCGTGACGTGGAGCTTTTCATCGGTGACCTCGGCCTTCAGATAAATCCGCCCCCTCTTCTCTGTGTGATCCATTCCGCAGAGGCTAGGGACGTTGATCACACACTGCTTGTGAACATTCATGTCGCAGGCTGTGAATCAAAAAGGCAAAGGGGTAAGGCTGGCCATATGGGCTCACATCACTGCCTCCGTGTTTTAGTGTCTGAGAAGTGGGGCTGATTCTTCCCTAATGTGATACTTTGCTATCATGTTTCTGGTGACATGAACTGTTAGCAGATGTCCCTTCCAGCACAGGCTTCCTCCTCTGAGTGGCAATACTCTTAAAATATCTATCTCACATTTGTTCAGTCTTTTCCACAGCAAAAGAAACCCAGGCTGTTCTTCTGTCACTGTTTCAAATATTTAGCGAAATCTGCACAAGTGAATGTATACAGAGTTCAGACTACTTAATAGTTCATGTGCACACAGGCATACAACATTGCAAATTTTTAACAGAGGATTCAATTCTCTGATGAGAATTCTTTCTGCCTTTCTGAGCTGGCCACCAAGAATGTGACAATTTATGGGCTGAGTATAGGAAATTCATAAAAATTTCTTTCCCTCAAGTAACTCAGTATTTTTGAGAAGGTGTAAGTATGTTGCCTTATTTTTTTTTTTAAAAAAAGGAATTTGTGTTTGATATTTTAAACCTGTCTTCAAATATTTAAATATTAATCCAAGTAAAACAAATACATGCCTGGCATAAGCCATTCCTTACCCTGACATTATGTAGGCGAGACAGGGGGAGGATAAAAAAAGATCAGTCTTATTTCCATAAACCAAAGCAACCCCGAGAAGAATCCCCAGGGCTGACTACAAACATGAGGCTGTGTAGGTGTGCTTGTTCCGCCCTCCTGGTACCTTGGGCTTTCTGGAATCCTCACCCACTCTTCCTGGGATGTTAACTAGATTAATCTGCAATATTCAAGGCAGAACCCAGATATTCCATTCATTCTCAATGTTTAATCTGAACATGGCAGTACACCTTTTTTGAAAAAGCCATAAGTAAGACCTATTTGCTGCAATTAAATACTGAAGACTGCTTCCTACATGTGGGTTCCCTCAGGTGTCTGTTCACAAAGCTCCCTGTTCAAGATGCAGTATTGGCTGGGGATTAGCAACGAAGGCTCTTTCAAAGTGGTGCTATTCACCTCCCTAGGGTTACCCAAGCCCTGTCTACCTTCAGGTATCTTGGCACAGGTTGAAGTTTGAAGATGATAATTACAGGGCCTTGGAAAGAATATGGGTACCAAGGATGGTGTGGGGGTATGAACATGCACTGGGGTCACACTCAGGAGTGAACACACACTGGGGTCACACTCAGGAGTAAACACACACTAGGGTCACACTTGTGAGTGAACACACACTGGGGTCACACTCAGGAGTGAACACACACTGGGGTCACACTCAGGAGTAAACACACACTAGGGTCACACTTGTAAGTGAACACACACTGGGGTCACACTCAGGAGTGAACACACAGTGGGGTTGTACTCTGGTTTTGGCTTTACTGGAAATGACTTTTGTACCTTGGGAAGTTCCTTTGCCCATTCTGATCCCATTTCTCACCCTACAAACTAAAGGGTTGGCTGCCATAAGTGGTGTCTAGTGCTTTCCCACCAAGAGGAACTGTGCACAGAGTACGAGACAACAGACAAAGGCGTGTGCAGGAACTGCTGCGTCTCTGCTAAGGTAGGGTTGGGATCCTGATGCCATCTGCTCGTTCTCCTCCTTCCAGGAAGGAGTCACAGATGACCAAGTACAAGAGAAAAAAAAAGAATTAAAAAAACCCACAAAAAAAAATGGCTTGGGTCAGGGGCTTTCAAAATAGTTTAGAAATAGTTTTTTTTTTCCCCAAATGAAATCTAAAGCAGAATCCTAGTATGTAAAATCAGACGGATGTTATAGCTAACAAATTAGTGAATAAATTCATATTTAGACAGTTTATTTATTACAAAGACATTCAAGGGTAGCCAGGAAACAAATGCTAAAATGGATGGTTTGTGAGGCTAGTTAATGTCTGTCATGGTGGAAAGATCTCCCCAAAAGTTTGTGTGCCAGAAATTTCACCCAAGGTAGGGGAGGCCTTTGGGAGGTAGACAGTAGTACATGAGGTTGTGGGCATTGACTCTGAGTGGTTCCCATGGTGACATTGTGACCTTATAAACAGAAGAGAGCTCTCAGCTAGTCTCCCGATCTACTTTTCCAGAGGAGGCCCCTCTACCATGTTCTCATGTTGCAACAAGGCTACACTGCAGGCTGGTGCTTTATCCTTGGACATCTCAGCCTCAAGAGCTCTGAGATGAAATACATCTTTATTCTTTGTAAAGTACTCCATTTTAGGCACTTAGCTGCAGCAGCAGCAGCAGCAATGACTAGAAACCATATCTGGCAGTTCATCTGTTTCTGCATTGTAATTAAAATTACTTGGCACATAAAATCCTTGCTTCATCCGGAAGAGAACATACACGCGGGGATGGGGTAGGGGAGCACACCTCCTGCCCCTGGCAGACTCCTCAGGGGAGTGTGTTGATTGGGGTACCTAATGGCAAGCTTTACCATTTAAGTGGGGGTGAGATATTAATGTCGCAGTCTCGCTAACTATGTCAAGGTTGACATGTATGCAACATATGCGAGTGTTCGTTTTTGCTCCATGTTTAAAAATGATGTTAACATTTACTTATTGTGCTGCCCTGGCCACAGCACACAGGTGGAGGTCAGAGGCCAATCTGCATGAATCTGTTCTTTCCTCCCATCCATCATGTGGCTTCCAGAGATTGATGCCAGGCTGTCAGTCTCGGAAGCAGGCATCGTCACCCACTGGACCATCTCTCCAGCCCTGCTCGAAGTTTTAAAATAGCCAAAAATACATTTACAAATGTACTTAGGATTGCTGTTTTTAGAGACACTGAAAAGGATGTGTTTGGAATCTGAGGGTTTCTTGAAACACAGAAGCTGCTGGCGTGATGATAAGGCCATTAACCTGCAGTCAGGTAACTCTGAGAGACCGCACAGCTCTACCATTCATACACTCTAACTTATGCGCAGCACCGAGCTTACTCCACGCAGGATGCAAAACTCCGTGGTCGATGCAGTTCTTAGGAATGAGAACAGGCTGGTGCTTTCCTAACGTTTATTAAGGACACAGGCTTAGTAGCTGCCTTTTCACGCCCTAAACATATACGTTTTTATTTAAGCAACTAACTAGGTAGAGTTGTCACTAGAGGATTAGCAAAACAGAAACTTTCTGAGGCTATGTTTTTCTCTCTTTGGTACTGGATAAGGATGCAAACATGACCAGGGAGGAGGATGGAAATGGCCTCCTGTCTCTCGTGTCACTGACCTCTGTGATGTCACACATAGCTCAGCTGCTATAGATCCATCTGTTCATCGATGGGCAGGGTGAGTGAGCTCAGGATGCCACCCTGGCTTTCACGCTCTCTTTAGCTTCAATTTTAAGGAGAAGCCTGCTGGATTTTTCCACAGTCCACCCACTAATTAGAGGCATAGGAAGATAATGACTGGTTTCTTAGCTTATTTTGAAGCCAACCAAATGTGGAATCTGGAGGTGGGGAAATCTTATGTGGGGTTTGACTAGCCTGCATTTTACAGGGATTGAAGATTTCTAACACACACACACACACACACACACACACACACACACACACACACACAAAGTGTGTGTGACAGTACCAACTAACTTCATTTATAAACCCAATTCCCTTTAGGGGGCTCATAGTTAGACAAGTAAGTAGTTATAGCAAACCAGAACCCCGAACCTGGAGAAGAGAGCAGTTCCTCAGTCTTTGAGCCTGGCCTTTATCTGAACCTATTCTCTTGGGTGGTGAGCTGTTGTTGAGAAGTTTCTGAGACGTTGGCACTGAGCAAAGCCAGACATGAGCTGCAGAGCCTGACCAACTACCAGAAAAGAAAACTTACTGTCACATTTCATCCCTTGGTGGATAAGCCCGTAGAGCAGGGACCCACAGTGATCACAGAAGGTAGGGCTTCCATATGTGTGGATTTTGAACTTGTGCTTGCTTCTCGGGTCCTGGAGGGAGAGAACAGCATTCATTTCAGGCATGAAAGGGCTACATGTTTTATTAAGGCAAGCTCATAATCTATTTCCATTGCACAGTTTGGTTAGTATTATATTGTGTATTGTTCCCTAGAGTCAGAGAAGTGTGCACACTGTGTGTGTGTGTGTTTTGACTATATCACATTTTTATGTAGGAAGCACTCATGTCCCCCCACCTTTAAGGTATATAATTTGTACATAGTCAATGACAAATTTTCCATAAATGTTGTCACTTGAAGCCTACCATCATCACAGTCTGGGAGGAGGCATGTTCAGTGTTTCAGAGTATTCCTGTACCTGTACCCAGAGATATCCCAACACCTAGCAAGGCAGTGGCCCAGAAGAGACAAAGAATCTTATGAATGAGCTGAGGTCTCGGTCGTTTTGGAAGTCTCCTGGCTTCCAGAATCCTGATAGGCCGTGGGACAAGATCAACCCTGAGATTGACAGGACTTCTTGATTGTTCACTATCTCCAGAGTCTGTGCATTTGTGTGGGAGAGACACCAGTGGTTCGAGGAAAACCTTAAACCCACTGGGGTAGCCCTTCCGCAAGTACAGATGCAGGTTTATTGCTTTCTCTAGCAGACCAAACAGAGTGCGAGGGTGCAACCAGAAATCTGTTCTAGGTTCCTGTTCTTCAGTGCACGGAGAGAGAGACAGAAACTATATATGTACAGCATGCCATAGTGAGTCTGGATTCTGGAGTCTCTGGCTGGGTTTTGGTACCTTTCAGAGGCATGGGTTTGGACAAATGGCTTGTTCTCCCTGTCTCATCTGCAGATAGGGAAGTCCGTACCATCTAAGTTACATGGTTATAATAAGGACAAAACAAGCCAACCTTTGTAAACTGGGTAGAAGAATACCCTAGTAGGAGACTGGGAGACTGCCCAGTGCAGGGGACAGAGAAGGAAGGTAGGAAGGTGCTAGCTGCGGGTTCTAGTGGTAGCTGCTGCTTCTGCTGCTGCTGCTGCTGCTGCTTCTTCTTCTTCTTCTTCTTCTTCTTCTTCTTCTTCTTCTTCTTCTTCTTCTTCTTCTTCTTCTTCTTCTTCTTCTTCTTCTCTCATCCTCCTCCTCCTCCTCCTTCTCCCCCTCCCTTCTTCCTCTTTCTTTTCATCTTCATTTTCCTCATGGTATCCCCCCTCTTATTATTCTCCCTTCACTATTTAGCCTAGGCTGGTCTTGAACTTTCAACCCTCCTGTCTCAGTACTTCTCAACCTTGCAGTTTTGGGATTAAAGACACATACCACCACACACAGCCCCCAGCTCCTTCAAGGAGAGGACTGAGTGAAAAGACCTTTGTGTGCTGTTTGAACAACAAGCTAATGCCATAGTCAATATGCACATACAAGGTCCTTTCCTCATGAACCGCTTCTTCCTGAAGTGTGGCCTGAGCAGCTACTAGAGTGCAGAGGGCAAAGCGGGGGAGGAACAAAAGACAGGAGTTCCATAAAGATACATTAAGCGTGGGCTCTCCTGGAGGCAGGCGTTGCTCACACACAAAGACACAAAGAAAGACATGCTAGGCTTCTGACTTTCCAAGGCACCTGGGCACCAGAGGTCTAACAGGATTCCAAAGGCGAGTTTGGTTTTGGGTTGACTTTGAAACCCAGAACCCAAGCTAAAGATATCCCAAATGAATGATTATGATCACTTTTTAAAGGCATAGGTTGGAAAATTCTGGAATGTTTTAATCATACAGAAAAGTTTAAAGAAAAGCAAGCCAAACACTCACAGAGGTATCCACTAGCTGTGGTAAAGATGAACATATCTCCTTGTTCCTCATTATAATATCATCACCCTCATTTGAGAGATGGTGATGACCATACCCCCAGCCTCCAGATCTCCATGACTCACAGATGATGGAACTTGGATCTGACCCCCCAATTCTTACTGTACACGCTTTCAGAAGTCTACCCAGCATAAAGAGCTGATCCTTGCTGTCTCTCGAACTTCTAGAACTGTACCTCGGTTTTCTTGAGAGAGAGAGAGAGGTGTAGATATACCAGTTCTTTTATAAATAAAATCTTCTCTGAATGCAACCATGCTCACTTTTGACATGGTTTCTGTGGCTACAGTGGCAGAGTTGAACACTTGTGGCAGAGGCAGAATGGGCCACAAAGCCAAATATATTTACTATTTAACCTTGTAAGCAACATTTGCCAAGCCCAGCTTTAGGGCAAAAGATTTAACATAACAGGGTATCAGTTAGAGTGATTACAAATACTGTACCTAGATATTCCCACAATCACAGACTCTAGAGAGGGGCCTCTTCTTTCTGTCTCACCTTCCTCTCCCCCTCTCCATTTTCCTCCCTCCCTCTTCCCTCCCTTCCTCCCTCTCTCCTATTCTTTTTGGATACAGAATATCACTATGTAGGCTAGACTAGCCTCAGACCCTTTTGTTAGCTTGCTGAACAGTGGGGTTGCTCTGTTCCAGTCTGTGCTTTAACAGTCTAGGAAAGATTATCCCAAGGTTAGAGGACTGGGAATCAGTGCTGTAGGAGGTCATTTCACAGACAACAGGGCCTCACAGTAGTAGCTGAATACATGTGTTGATGACCAGTGATACTGTTTTCTTTTAAAGACACTGTCAAAAAGACAAAGCGGCAACCAACTAACTGGGAAATGATCTTTACCAACCTTACATCCGACAGAGGGCTAATATCCAATATATACAAAGAACTCAAGAAGTTTAACTCCAGAGAGGCAAGTAACCCTATTAAAAAATGGGGTACAGAGCTACACAAAGAGTTCTCACCTGAAGAATATCTAATGGCTGAGAAGCACCTAAAGAGATGTTCATCATCCTTAGTCATTAGGGAAATGCAAATCAAAACAACCCTGAGATTCCATCTCACACCAGTCAGGATGGCTAAGATCAAAAACACAGGAGACAGCAGTTGTTGGCGAGGATGTGGAGAAAGAGGAACACTCCTCCACTGCTGGTGGAATTGCAAGCTGATACAACCACTCTGGAAAGCAGTCTGGCGGTTCCTCAGAAAACTGGGCATGACACTTCGGAGGATCCAGCTATACCACTCCTGGGCATATACCCAGAGGCTTTACCTGCATGCAATAAGGACACATGCTCCACTATGTTCATAGCAGCCTTATTTATAATAGCCAGAAGCTGGAAAGAACCCAGATGTCCCTCAACAGAGGAATGGATTCAGAAGATGTGGTATATCTACACAATGGAATACTACTCTGCAATTAAAAACAATGAATTCACGAAATTCCTAGGCAAATGGTCAGATCTTGAAAATATCATCCTTAGTGAGGTAACCCAATCACAAAAGAACACACATGGTATGCAGTCACTGATAAGGGGATATTGACCCAGAATCTTGGAATACCCTAGACACAATCCGCATATCAATAGATTTCTAAAAAGATGGAAGGAGAGACCCCTGGTCCTGGAAAGACTGGATGTAGGGGAACGCCAGGACAGAGTAACGAGAGGGGGTTGAATGGAGAAAAGAGGGAGGGAAGGGGGCTTATGGGACTTTCGGGGAGGGAGGAAACGGGAAAGGGGAAGTGATTTGGAATGTAAATTAAAAAAATAAAATAAAATAAAAATTTATTTATTTATTTATTTATGTGTATATGTACACATGTACATGCACATGAGTGCCTGTGTACGCCACCTTGCACGTGTGAAAGTACGTGGATTATTTCTGTGAGTCAGTTCTCTCCTTCCACCATGTGATTTCCAGGGATCAAATTTTGGTCCTCAGGTGTAGAAGCTAAAACCTTACCCATGAAGTCATCTCATTGGCTCATGATTAACAACACTCTTGAAACAACCCACTGTCTGCCCTTCTAAATGCCCCTCTTCAGGTTATAAAGTATCTCATGTCCTTGTGGAGTATTTTCCCTAGATAGTAATGGCTATGAAGATGGAGTGAAGAGCAGCTGATCAGTTACCCTGATGTCTGAGACATGGGCCAGAAAGTCGAAGGATCAGACCAGCATCAGCACCAATTATCTGGACCCATGTTGACAGTGAAGGTTGTTTCCTACAATGTGGAGGGCAAAGAAGATGCTGTGGGGAAAGGAAGCAGCCAGGTTCCCTGCAGAGATACGGCATCAACAACTGGCAGCAAATGAAGAGTGGCAGCTTGCTGCAAACCCTCTGGAGGCTGCACAGGGCAGTCAGCCCTGGGGAGGCTGTCCTGTCAGCTGACTGTCACACACATCTTTATTGATGTGGCACCAGGGCAGTGGGCCTCCGTTTCAGGAAAACCTGAGTCTTACTCATCTGACACCCATATGGTATCTCCAGGCTCTCACTGCTGGGAGATGTAGAAAGAGAGGAAGCCATGACTTCAATTTCTTGTGTGTGTGTGTGTGTGTGTGTGTGTGTGTGTGTGAGAGAGAGAGAGAGAGAGAGAGAGAGCGCCTTGATTTTATTTATAACTCATGATGGCCGTATGTGCTCATATAAACTCCAGCAGCATATGAACGTATGCAAAGGGTTTACAACCTGTTAAGAGCTAGAAAAATATAAGAAGCTGTTATTGTTTTAGCCATAGAAACGAACGTCATGAAGCCCAGGGTTTCTCTAAAACACTTCAGTGACATGGGCTGTTATGGAAACATCCAGTGATCTGGGTGATTCCATTCTTGACCGGGGGTCAGAACGGAGGCTGAGTGGGGACTGTCTCTTTAGTCGGCTCCCAGCACACTGTCTCTAGTCCTTCAGGAAGTTCCTTGGCAGTCACCCCCATGTGGTAAATTTGATCCTGCTTGGTGGTCCAGATTAGCTCATGCATGGTCCCAGCTTAAAGGTCAAGATGATGCTATTGTCTGCAGAGAAGGATGAAGCAGAGACATGGAAACTCCTCCAGTGTAATGCATGGCACCAGGTCTGACAAGAGAAACAACTTTGTTACCTAAATGGAACTCACCATGCTTCACAGAAAGCCGCTGGAGCAGGAACGTGCCCAGGCTGTATTTATACCAGAGCCACTGAGGAGCAGCGTGTTGGCCTTCCCTGGGCCTCAGTTTTCTGTATCTGAACCCTGGACCATGGAGGTGGAAATAGGGCTTAAAGGAGATCTCACGGAGCTCCGAGCTTGCCAGGAGGTGCCCAGTGCCGCCGAGGGTGGAGAAGGAAGAGAACAAAGCGGGGAGGCGAGGCTGCCGCTAAGATTAACGTTGGAAACAACTGCACTAAATGGTCCCTTCAATTCTGTCTTGATATTTAGAGAAAGAAAACACCAACAAAACCCTTTTTATTTTGAAATCATTTAAGAACTCACAAGAATTTGCAAAACGAGTACAGCCTGTTCCTCTTTGCTCTTCATCCGGCTTTCCCAGTGAGAGCATCTTACATAACCACAGCATGTTAGCAGAGGGGAGACGCTGCTGCCACCCTGCACCAGCTGACTTGCAGGCATCCTAGGGTCCCTAGATTTCCTGTGCATGGTTATAACAAAGGGGCTTTCATTGTACAACCTATGAATTGAATACACCGTGGACTGGGGAGGGAATACAGTCCTGTTTGCTGAGCACATAATATGAACTCAAGAGGAACAGCAACAGAGGAACCTGTCCGTGAAGGGGTTGAGGAGGGTGACTCCAAAGATCTACCCAAAAGTAGAAGTGGAAAGTTCCTCTCTAAGTAAACACGACCTCTGTGGCCATTTCTTAACAGAGTCATTTCTAATACCTGGCTGACGGAGGGCTCAGCCAGGTGTGTAGCCAGCCTGGGTCATGGGGAGATTGAAAGACTGTGGGCCTTCCAGGTGGAGAGTCACCAGCTACAGTAGGAACTGAAGCCCAAGTGTGTTTATGTTTATGTGTTGCTGGTCCTTGGGTCCTGAACAGCATTGGGGCTCTCTCTCTGTGTCATACCCGTATCCCTGGCACCTTTACCTGGTCGCAGTACCTAGTGTGTTTCACCTATGCCTTTGCCCATGATGGTTTCTACCTGCCACGGCCACAAGAATTCTGTCTGCTGCAGCTGATTCAGGGGTGGTAAGGAAGAACACTGTTTTCTTTCAGAGGACACACACACACACACACACACACACACACACACACACACACCCTAACCAAATAGTCTGAAGCAAAGGAAAGAGCTATGAACCAACATCACTAAATTAGCAACTGTGATAGAACCAAGACAGACTATTAAGGTTTGAGTATAAGTGTTATCTCTGAGCTCCCTGGGGAGCAGGGTGAGAAGGCACAAGAATCAGAGGAGGATTCTCTGGGATTGCAAAGCTGAGTCCAAAAATCTTCCAGCACATCTCTAGCATCAGTTGTCTCTGCCATGGTACACCCACACTCTACACAGCAAGGTGACTACATCTTTACGGGACTGTGCTTTTACCATACTCTGCTTGAAGGTTTAGAGAAAACTGTCCCATGGGTGATGTGTAGTAAGCTTGGTCATAGCACGAAAAGAAGGGTCTGTTTTAGAGTAATTCCTTCTAACCAGGTTAGCAGTCTTTCCCTTCAGTGACGCATATGTAAATGCTCCTTTTAACTTTTGGAGAGAGCCTCTGTTTGAGGGGAGTATAAAACCCTCTGTCCTGTAGATGCTGTCCTGTAGATACTGTCCTGGCCTGTTATCACATTCTAACAGACAATACAAATGCTCCACTCAGAAGCTTCTGCTGTATGTGTGCCTTTGGTGAAAATGGATGCTTTGCCTACAGGGTCTCTCATAAGCAGAAATGAAATCTCACTAGTAAATCTAAATCTGGATTTATTGCCAAAAAACAACCAATGGGTGTGTGTGTGTGTGTGTGTGTGTGTGTGTGTGTGTGTGTGCAAGTTCTATCATAGCATCTGCTAGCCTGTATCTTATCTCTTAGTTCTAAATATAGTAACTCTATCAGCTTTCCCTGGAAAACTATGTCAACATTCCTATCAAGATGTTTCCAAGACTTCTTCCTTCTTCTCCTATTCCGCCTCCTTCTCCTCCATCATCATCATCATCATCATCATCATCATCATCATCATCATCTGAAATTGGTTAAAAACAAGTCCTTAGATCTGCACCGCATAAAGTTTGATGCTGATGGAGCTTTGGACTTCCTAGATTCTTCCTTGCTGGACTCTATGTATGTACTGAAAGCAATGCATTCTAGGTGAGTTTGCAATCTATCTTTAAGAATGGAGAGTGGTCCAGCCATGGTCAGAGTATAGCCTCTGGATGATCCCTGAGCTGAAGGAGGCAGGCATCTGGTGGAGATGAAGACGGGTTAGGGTTAGGGTTAGGGTTAGGGTTAGGGTTAGGAAATGGAGATGAAGACAGCTCCACATGAGCAGATTGCTTCACGTGCCCTTTTTATATGATAAATAAGGAAGGCAAGCTTTGGCTGGTGTGTGTGTGTGTGTGTGTGTGTGTGTGTGTGTGTGTGTTCCCATCCTGCATTTTCTACCCAAATATGAATTCCTCTCACATGCCCTGGAGGTTTCTCAGAGGACCTAAGTTCCTGTCCTTGAAAGCCTCAGGGTCAGGCTTTCTGAGTTCCTGGGCAAGGCTGTTTTTAATCCAGTGGAGCTCTGGGGCGCGACTTCCTTGTGCGGCTCCTCCAAGCTGCTTCCTCTAAATACCAAGGAGAATTCCCTGCTCTTACCATCTGATGCGTTCTCATGAATCATACTTGGAAGCCAGGCTTGGGTCTAAATGTCACCCACACGCTGACTACACAAGCAACACTGAATACTCTGCTCCAAGGGTAAAGCTGGCATCATATTGTGATCTAAAATTTCTGAGGAAATTTCTTTTTTTAACTCTATGAAACAAAAAGGAAGAAAGAAAGGAAGAAAGAAAGATATTAAAAATGCTGTTTTATTGGTAAAAACTGTAGGTATTACCAAAGCCAGAGTGATTTTCTATAACATGGCTATTGCTGTAATTATTACATTGTGTCTCTCCTATAAGAAAGGCTTGGCCCGGTAGTCTTTCTCAGAGGCTACATCAGTCTAGATCCCTCTCCATGGAGCTTTAGAATGTTCAGTGCTGGCTACGGGAGAAGCTCAGGGGTCAAGTTCTTGCCTAGTCTGCCTTAAAGCTCAGTGCTCCATGTCTAGTATCATATAAAACTGGACACAATCCCAGCACTCCAGGTGATCAGAAGTTAACTTCAGCTATACAGCAAATTTGATACCAGCCTGGGAAACATGAGACTTTGTTGTACACAAAAGAAAACAAAAACTAAACGAAACCAAAGTAAAACTTTGTCTTTGGCCAGACTGATGTTGCTGTAGACATGGCCTATTTAAGAAAGAACCCTTTTCTGGTGGCAGGAATTCATTTTGCTTCTGTGAAGTAGCCACATTTTATTCTGATGAACAGTGATCATCTTTAGAATAAATTTTAAAATCTTTTTGGATTCATTTTTATGTTTAGGAGTATTTTGCCTGCATGTATGTATCACACCACATGCATGGCTGGTGCCTGTGGTCATCAGAGGAGGGCACTGGATTTCCCAGAACTGGAATTACTGATGGCTGTGAACCACCATGTGGGTGCTAGGAACTGGTGGGAACGGAAGCCAGGTCCTCTGCAAGGGTAGCAAGTGCTCTTAACCACTGAGCCATCTCTCCAGCCCCAAACACTAGTCATCTTGATAGCCCAGCTAACTTATCAAACCAAGCTTCATCAGTAGGATTCTAAAGATTCTTTGCCCAGGTGAGCAAGATGCTGTCATTATACTTGAATCCACCGAGTCTTTTAAAGTCCATATAATTCTTCCTCAGCAAGGCAACTACTAAATAAATTGCAATATACTTACAGTACTGACGACTATGTAACAGTTGGAGCAAATTAGCTAGCTCTTTCTCTAATAGCATGGACTGAGCACCAAGTTCTACTGTCTGACAAAAAGAGCAAGCCACAGAATCAAACATAGGCTAGAATGACATTTAGTCAAAACCAGAAACAAACAAACCGTTCCTCCACAGAACAATAGCATAGCTTTTCTTTCAATAAATTTGTAAGTGAAATGCCCCCAGGAAGTGTGGGGACAGACAAGTTCAGAGATGAAAGTGAAAGGACACTTTGAACAGTGTCTGAGAAGATGTAGGGGAAAAATGGATTCATATATCTTCCCTGCATTCCAAATGACGGTGAAGTCCCTCTGCTTACACTGGTTTCATCTGGTTCATGAGATGTTGTCTACATGTTAGAGAAACAGAGGCAGATATCATATCTGATAATGGATGGTTCCTTGAGCAACCTACCAAGAAGGTACCTACATAAGGTAATTATGAGAGCATTTGGCAGCACAATCTACATCTTTAAAAAGTTACGTTCTGGGGCTGGAGAAATGGCTCAGAGGTTAAGAGCACTTGCTGCTCTCCCAGAGGATCTTCATTCAGTTCCCACACCCCTGTCAAAGATTTTACAGTGACCTGTAACTCTAGTTCCAGGGAGATCTGACACCTTCTTTTGGTCTCCCCAGACATTCACACGCACATGCACATACCCCACAGACACAAACACAGACACCCTTCCCCCTCTCTCCCCACTCCCCTCCCCACAATCATGGCTGGCCTCTACTCCTCTACTCTCTTTCTCTGTCTTTCCCTGTCTCTACTATCCTCTTAACTCCCCTCCCCATGCCCTGAATGTCTTAAGTCAGGGTTTCTATTCCTGCACAAACATCATGACCAAGCAAGTTGGGGAAGAAAGGGTTTATTCAGCTTACACTTCTGTGTTGCTGTTCATCACTAAAGGAAGTCAGGATAGGAACTCAAGCAGGTTAGGAAGCAGGAGCTGATGCAGAGGCCATGGAGGGATATTACTTACTGGCTTGCTTTCTTATAGAACCCAGGACTACCAGCCCAGGGATGGCCCCACCGACAATGGACCCTACCACCCTTGATCACTAATTGAGAAAATGCCCCACAGCTGGATCTCATGGAGGCATTTCCTCAAGGGAGGCTCCTTTCTCTGCGATAACTCCAGCTTGTGTCAAGTTGATGCACAAAGCCAGACAGTACACAGGGGTAGACCCAAGTCATCTAGCAGAAGATAAAGAGAAAGGGCAGGGCAATATTATTCAAGGTCCCTGTCATCCTTCACCTAAAAATGGTGCCGCCACTTCTCCGATTTCACCGGCCCAGGTACAATACACACAGAGCTGGGAGTCAGCAAGGCAATGAATATATAACTCCCTCCCCAAGAGTGGACAACAAAGATTTGAACATCACTATCTGCAAAGAACCTCAGAAGCTTAGTCTCGACCTCTGTCCTCTACTGGTTGGCAGAGAGCAACAGAAAGGGCTATGGTGTCCAGCTTGGAGGCTGATGTCCAACTGAATACAGTCCTAAGTGGGCAATGCCAAGTGAAACCACCCACCGTTCAGATATCACGAGTGGGCACAGCAGTAAGAACCCAGGTCCAAATCTCACTGGCTTACTTCCTCATTCACTTCTCGATCCAATTCCAGTGGCTCCAGGGTGGGAGCACCTATTGCTCATCCCCCCGGATGAAGGAAGGAAGGATTGCTGCGTGGGCTGAACCAAGCTCAGGGCAAAGGAAAAGAAAAACAAGAGAATAGTGCAGGCGGCAGTTTCACCTTGGGCAGAGCCTGACCTTTAGCAGGGGTGTATATGTGTGCTCTGCTTCTTGGGAGAAGGTAAATGTCATACCGAAGGACCCAGGATGCATGGGCCTCTTATAGGTGAGGGAACAATCTTGCACGCACAGTGTTATTTCCTTACACTATAATACTAGCGGTGCGTGGGAGATTTTAATCTAGAAAATAAATTTATTTTTTCTCATATTTCCATATTTTCTCCAAAAAAATCAAAATCAATCAATCTGTCTTTCTGTCTGTCTGTCTACCTACCTACCTACCTACCTACCTATTTTTTTAGTATAGAATAGAGTTTATTCAGTGTACTGGCTGGTTTTATGTGTCAACTTGACAAAGGCTGGAGTTATCACAGAGAAAGGAGCTTCAGTTGGGGAAATGCCTCCATGAGATCCAGCTGTGGGGCATTTTCTCAATTAGTGATCAAGGCAGGAGGACCCCTTGTGGGTGGTGCCATCCCTGGGCTGGTAGTTTGGGGTTCTATAAAAGAGTAGGTTGAGCAAGCCAGGGGAAGCAAGCCAGTAAGTAACATCCCTCCATGGCCTCTGCATCAGCTCCTGCTTCCTGACCTGCTTGAGTTCCAGTCCTGACTTCCTTTGGTGATGAACAGCAGTGTGGAAGTGTGAGCTGAATGAACCCTTTCCTCTCCAACTTGCTTCTTGATCATGATGTTTGTGCAGGAATAGAAACCCTGACTAAGACATTCAGGGCATGGGGAGGGGAGTTAAGAGGATAGTAGAGATAGAGAAAGGCAGAGAAAGAGAGTAGAGGAGAGAGTGGGGAGGGGAATGGGGAGAGAGGGGGAAGGGGTTGAGAGGACAGAGGGAGAGCAGGAAGACAAGAGCTACCTATTTTTTTTTTTAAACAAAATCTCAATCGTTAGATTTTACTAATGAAGACTCAGGAGGCAGATACTAGGGGTGAAAGCCTGCTCGCTCAGAGAGGCAGAGAAAGCACCCAGCTGACCTTCCTCCTCAACCCAAGTCCCAGAAGGCAAAGCTCCTTTCCTCCTTCTTCTCCACACTGTCTTAAAAACCCTTCAAACTGAATGCCCCTCCTTTGTAGTTCCTCTCTCTCTCTCTCTCTCTCTCTCTCTCTCTCTCTCTCTCTCTCTCTCTCTCTCTCTCTCTCTCTCTCGGTCCCCTGTCAGCTGGTTGCTTGCTCTGCCTCTTGTCCTGTGGTTGACTTTATTTAATCCTGTTTACAATATCCAAGCAGAAAGCCCTTGGATTAAAGGTATATGCTAAGGCTAAGCCACACCATGACTAAAACCAGTTTTTTTCCATTAAAAAACACAATCTCAGGGTTCAGAGTCTGATCAAATATTCTGCAATATGCATTACATTTTTTCTCATTTGTTTTTTACCTAGGTTTATGATAACCAAGAGAAGTACTTTTTCTCAGGAAAGTATCATATTAAAATGTCATTAACTTTTTTTTTTGAAATAGTCTTAGATTAGTGAATTATAAGAGGCATGGTTCTCACCCTTCCTAATGTGGCAACACTTAATACAGTTCCTCATGTTGTGGTGAACCTCAACCATATAATTAGTTTCCTTGCTATTTCACAACTAATGTTGCTACTGTTATGAATCACAATATAAATATCTGATATACAAACCTCATGATACGGTCATATGACTCCCAAAGGGGACTCAACCTACAGGTTGAGAACCACAGATGTAGAGCTTTACAGGGAAGCCCTCATTTGATTTTCTCTAGCATTAAGATTAGAACCAGAAGCCGATGTTGGTGTAATGCTATGGGCAGACTTGACATGGTCCACATGCCACTCATTCTGGGCATAGTTCCATGAGGCTTCATCATATTCTATGATACAGGGCTATTCTTCACCAGTTCCTGTGGGATTCCCTCTTCCAGTCTTGGGATTCCCTCTTCCGGTTATGAGTTCCCTGCCCTGAGCTCATGCCAGTCGTGAATCTGCTCACTATTAAATTTTAATAGCATTTTTAAAAGCACCAAATAATGTCCATGTTAATTAGAGATTTTTTTGTCTCTAATGTTATAGTTTGGAAATAAAAAGAGTACAGGAAGAATCCTAAGTGTGAAGACCCTCTACAGACTGTGCCTTAAAACATTTATGGCCAAGTTCACAAGACTGCGAATAACAAGGTCTTGTGATAAATGGCAATGCACTTACTCATGAGTCTCTAAGATTCCATCAGCTTTGTTATAAAAGGCAGGCTCCGGTCATTGTGTGAGAAGTCTTGTTGCTGATTCATTGGTGGTCAGGAACGAGTCTTGAAACTTAAAATCTTGTATTAGCAAGATAACGCTCCTGAGATTTTACGCTTATTTTTGTCATACACGTGAAGTAAACACCAGTTGCACGAAGGCTGCTTATGTCTTGAGAGGCTCCCCAGCATCTGCCTTGACATTAGAGTCAGGGGGTGTAACCCTGTCTTTATGGACTGCAAAGTCCAAAGGGGCAATGTTCTGGCTTTAGAGATGTCTGATTCCCTACAACAGTTATTGACTAGTCCCTGGCTATTTCCCCAGTAGTAACCCCCTTCTAACTATGGGGAAGACATCACCTCTTGGTAGTATCTGATCTTTTTAGTGTTAACCTCACTTTGTAAAAATGTACAGTTTATGGTAAAAATATTAATTATTCTAGTCTTTTTACATTAATTTTCAGTTCTTTACTCATATGCTCACTTATATAAGTAAATTATATTTGTTGCAAAAAATTATAATTTTGCTGAATTTGACAAAAATATAGCTAAACTGAAAAAAAACTATAACATTTCGGTATATTTAATTTATCAGAGACATTTGAGTCACACAAGCGCGGAGGTAGAGTATTGTCTGAGGAGACTGGTCTGGGGTTTTCTTAACAGTTTAAATAAAGTTGTTTCCATGTCACTATAAAGCAGTGTCCCATCTACCTATGTGACATTTTGTGTGACATGGATGTACTATGGCTGGTTTAGTCAACTTCCATGTCCCACACATTTAGACTCTTTCCAAACTTTCACTGATTTAGGAATCAAGACCAACATGATTTATAGGCAGATATGGGGCAAGAGCCTAGCCAATGCCTTGGGAGAAAAAACAGGAATGGAAATCTCGGTCCAAATAGATGAATATTTAAAATATTGAATCCAAGAGCTGTATGTCTGTTATGGTAATAGACTCCGGCTTGGACACAGCTGATCTGTTGGAGCTGTGTGGGTGCTGACCCCTGTGAGTAAGCGTGAAAGTTAATGCTCTTCCACGAGAGCTCAAATGGCAGGTTAGCTTGTGGGTCTCCAGGACACACTTCCCGGTGTACTTAGTGATCACTGACACTGTCCCGGGGCCTTTCTCCTCTCTATCGAAGCAAGTTCCTGACTCCTCAAGAAGAAATTTCCTTTTCTTTCCCTTTCCCTTTCCCATCCCTTCTTTTCCCTTCCTTCCTTTCTCCCCTTTCTTTGTCTAGGGATATGATCTTGGGCGTGCAGAGAGAGCACTCTACCACTGAGTTGCTCTCCCATGGAGCTATATCCCCAGCATCCTACTTTTTTATTATTATTATCAATTTCACCCTACATTTTATCTCATTATTTCATTTTTTGAGGCAGGCCTTGGATGTCACCTTGAATAACCTTGATCTGGCCATGTAGCCCAGACTGGCTTTGAACATGCAGTAGTTGTCTTACCTGGGCCTTCTGGGTGCTGAAATCACAGGCATGAGGTATCATGCTTGGTCTCGGATTTATTAAGATAGGGAGGGTCTTACTAAGTTGTCTGTGTGCCCTTGAATTGACTCTGCTTTGAATAACAGCAGGCAGACTGCAAACCTGTGTTCTTCCTGCTTCAACCTTGCTGGAGAATTTGTTGATTTGAGTGGAAACTTTCATTTCTTTTTGAAAAGCAGAATTTGTGAAACACCAAGGGTTCTATCTTTTTTGTTTATGTTTTATTTTTTTCCCTTTTTGCATAGTGAACCCTCAAGCATTTGTTTGTTGCTGACGGTTGTCCTGAGCTATGAAAATACATCTTAGCCAGGCATGGTGGCTGGTGACTTTATTCCCAGCACTTGGGAGGCAGAGACAGGTAGATCTCTGTGAGTTTGAGGCCAGCCTGGTCTATAACAGCAGGTCCTAGGTCATCCATGGCTACCCAGATGTATTCATAGCCAAGTTTCTTGGACACTTGGTGTTAGAATGATCGGCTTTTACACCCACGGCTGGGTAAAGCCATTGCGCCTTGACCCTCAGCCATGAAAAGCACTGACTCAAGTATAGACTCACTCTCCTCATGCCTGGGCTGGTCTTTATCTAACTTCAGACTTTCTATCCTCATTTATGTCTGAACATTTGTGCACTGGTGGCTGTATGCCAGGGGCTCAGGGGCACGCATGCATACTGAAGGGAGGCTAGCCTGCCTCCCTCCTTCCATTTTCTTAAACCATAGGAGACCGTGCTAATGCACTTCCCTCTGACTGTGACTTTAAATGAATTCTGAGGGAGGTCTCCAGAACTCAGTCTAAAACGTGACAAGAGCTGTGGTCCTTGTTGAGATGCCCCAATCCTACATCTGAACCTACCAGCACTACTTATTTATCTAATATAAAAATGCAACGTTTAGCTTTCCAGGAGTGGCGCAGAGACCTAGATGAATGTGAAATTCATTTTTGTGTTGTTGCTGTTGGTTGTTTTCCCAGAAGTAGAGCAAATGCTTAGGGAGACATCAGTGTGGACACACTCTTATTCCCACTGTGGCAGACAGCTGTGTCTAACTGGAGTGGAGCAGAGGAGAGGGGTGTGGCGGCAAACGCACCTCTGCCCTGCAGAAGAATGCTCCTTTCATTTGGGAAGATGGAAATATTGTAACAGTTGATATTCTAAAAGTTCCATCTTTTCCCTGCTAACCAGTGTAACCTTAGAAGAATTCCACATTCAAATTGAAGATGAAAATATAACAAAAAGCACACGGCAACCTATGAGCCTCTGAAACCACCTGCAAGGCAACCCAGTTCCTCATGTCTCCCCATGAAGGCTGAGCGTTTGGAAGCACATGGACAGTCTACTTGTCTATCTCTCATTTCTAACACAATGCCATCAAAGGGGCAGATAGGAAAGGAGGCTGGGTAAGTTCAGAGTCCAGCCTCACTTCTATAGGGCTCCATTATTTCCTTTTTCTTTATCCTCATGCAGGGTCAAAGAAGGAGCATCTCTGTCTTAAAGACAGAGGAAAAGAAGTCAGGAAAGTTAATTCAACCAGAATGCACAGCTACTATGTGGTGGTCAGATCAGAATTTCAAACCATACCTTTTTTGTTGGTTTGTTTGTTTGCATGCACACATATGCACATGAAGGTCAAAGGTTGACATCAGATGTCTTCCTTGATGTCTCTCCATTTACTAAGGTAGGGTCTCTCACTGATTTGACTAATCTAAGTCAGTAAGCTTGCCCTGGGAGCATGTCCTGTCTAGTTTTCAAATGTTGGGGTTACAGGGAGGCCACTACACCTTCCTGGCCTTTATACGGATACTGGGATCTGAACTCTGTTATTCACTGAGCCTTTGAGTCAGTTAATGGGCCCAGCTCTGAGTGAGATGTTGAGTCAATGGATGCTTGGAATGTGTTAGGCAGTTATGTCTCAGGCTGACATCAAGATAGAGACACACAGTGTAGACACCCTAGGTTTCCCCATATGTAATTCAAATGGACACAGAACAGGAGGATAGACTCCCCAATGCCAAGAAGCATCATGTCATGACACAGGAATGAGGTCAATGACATTATTAACTGTCCCTGGATTCCTACTCCTCTTCTTATAAATGTGTCTAAGTTAGAGTGGGATGACAGATACCCTTTAACTCCACTAGAGGGGAACAGAATGACATTAACCGAAGCAAGTCAAACCATTTACAAGTTTGTCACCCCCAGAATGGAGAGGAACCCTTGCTGTCATGGCTCTGCTGATGACCTGTGTTAGGGGTTAAATCCTGCTGAGGTTTTCTACACTTGATCTTAGCCAAAAGGCTGAGAGGCGTTCTGCTGAGATTTTCTAACAACCTGCAAGATACATGGAGTCCATACAGTCTGCTCTTTCTGCAAAAGGATTTTTCTATTGTTTTCGGTCAAACTCACAGCATTTGCCAGTTAAGCCAATGAAATGCTGCAGAGAATATACCTGGCATATTTTGTACATATGGAGGTGTAGGCAGGAAGGTAGTCTGTGATACCATGGGAGACTTCCTCATGGTCTGTAGAAGATGAAGAGTTTGCTTATTAGAGAAATTGAGGTTTGGGTTTAGCACTAATAGAACTTCTCCAACAACAGGGTTTTTTTTTTTGGTGTGTGTGTATGTGTGTGTGTGTGTGTGTGTGTGTGTGTGTGTGTGTGTGTGTGTGTGCGTTTGTTTTAAATCCACACTGCCCCAATTCAGTCACCACTAGCTACAGGTGAGTGGCCCCTGAGACCTTGAAATGTGCTGACTTCTACACTTTGGCTATAGGACATAGAGAAACCAGGATACTGGGATGTTCCTCCCCTCTTAGCTAGCTTTTGCAGCACTAGACAGTGCCATGAAGGCTGCTGGGGGAATAACCATATTAAGGTTGCTATCCAGTGCTGGACCCTGCATGCTATGTTACCAATCTGCCAGGCAAGATTTGTATAATAAATCTGGTGTAATAGTGGCTTGACTTAATTCCCACCCTTAGTCATAGGACAAAAAAGCATTTTCTGATTGGATCTGAGGTCTTCTCCACAAGAGGGAATCTCACAGCTTGTACAATGATCCGGGTCAAAAGCCGGCGGCTGTGGCAGTCATATGCCAGTCATTCGCCATAAGGAAGAACCTGATACTGTTATTTTGCTAAGTGACCATGTTACCAAATTACCTTTTAAATCTTTGTATTTGTATCTTCTAATGCTTCTTTCTCTCAGAAGCAGCTGTCAGTGCAGAGATGCAGAACCAGGCTAAGCACTGAGAAGAGCCTCACTGCTCACTACTAAATGGGACATTACATCATCCTCACCCAAGCCCCACATGCAAGCAAGGCTCAGGGAACATCACTGAAGAGGAGGCAGGAAGAATTAATTGTTAAAGCAGGCCAGTAGGCGTACTGTGAAAAGCTGTCCTCTGGATGTGACATAGGCCATCACCTCGCACCCCTGACCTCCCAGCAAGACTGGCTACCCGATCAAGAATGAGTCAAACCAGCCTAACTCTGAAATAGCTGCTGTCTGGGTCCCACCACCTAATGAGGAACTACAGGCAGTTGATGGTTCCTAGGAAAAAGAGAACTATTTTCCGTTGGCTGGTGGCCACAGGTAGCTTGCCCATGCACTAGTGCAGAGAGGTTCTCAACTGTCCTAAAGCTGTGATGCTTTAATACAGTTCTTCATGCCATGGTGACACCCCTCCCCCCCAAAAGCTTACTTTTGTTGCTACTTTGTAACTATGATTTTGCTACTATTATGAATGGTAATGTAAATGTTTTCCTTGGATCATAGGCTAACGCTGTGAAAGAAAGGGTTGTTTGACACCTCCTCCTAAGGGTCCACGACCCAGAGGTTGAGAACTACTGCTCTAGTGGCTGGCCCCACACCCACACACGCGTGGGCAGCAGTAGCTGGACTTGGCGGGTTATTAAAAAGGAGATGGCAATGACATAAAGTTGGGAGGGGTGTGTTGGGGAGTTACAGGAGGGAAGTTGTGGATGGATATGATCATGTTTCATGTACACATGTATGGAATTCCCAAAGAAGATAAAATTATTATACAAAAAGAGATGTAGTCACTTCTATTGGGGACCTGGAGTTTTACATTTTTTTTTACTTTTAATACTGCAGATTTAAATAGACACAGGTGGCTCCTGGAATGGAAGATGCAATTTTAAACCTCTCTTCCCCAGGAAACCTTGTTTGTTCAAACTGAAGACCACTTCCCCTCCCTTCCCTCCTCTGCCCATGTACTGTGATTGTGGAGGCAGACCTTTGGCTTTATACTGGATGACTACAGTTGGGTGTCTCTTCTGAACTTGTCTTTCACATTAAGCCCCGACTCCCACCTCAATATAAGCCACACGAGATAGCTATTCTTGGTTGTCGACTACATTTGGAATGAACTGCAAACCAGAAACGGAGGGCACACCTCTAGGAGATTTTTCTGCTTGGTATGAAGTGGGTGAATCCACTTCTACTCTGGACCTTTGAGGCGAGAAGACACACACCTTTAATCTGGGGTATTACCTTCTGCTGGAAGTCTATATAAAGATAGAGAAGAAGGGGGCTTCTGCTCGTGCTGCTTGCCCTCACCTTGCTAGCTCACCCATCCTGCCACTGGCATTTTCGGCTACCTCTTTGGTACTCCAGCATATACTGAACCTCAGCTGAGACAACCAGACATCCAGCCTTATGGACTGGGCACCTACTGAAGTCTTAGACTTTCTGTTCACAGCTATTGTTGAATTAGCTGGACTAAAGCCTGTAAGTTGTTCCATTAAATTACACACACACACACACGAGACATCCCATATATGTGGTGTGTGTTTGGAGAGGGAGAGAGAGATTGATTCTGTAAGTTCTGTTACTCTAAAGAACTCTGACTAATACACCCAAGTAGAAGCTGCTTTTGTTTTTCCCTTCTCTCCTCCGTCAACCTCTCCTCTCACCCACTACCCTGTTCTGCCCCAACCCACACTTTCCATTGATTACTTGGTGCAGCCAAAACTGACAAATATGTTCGGCAAGCTTCAAAGGACGTAATAATCAAGTAATTATATGGCTACCCATTTAGAACAATGCTAGACCTTTTATCTGACAAGGGACAACATCTGTTTTCTGGTGTGAAGATTGAGAGAGAGAGAGTACTTCAGTATCTTCTTATCAAAGGCACAGGGTGAGACGAGGCTTGCCCAGCCCTGGAACACAGGGAAGAGAAACCGTGCTAATGATAGCCTTCTGGGAGATACATGGAGAAGGTCAAGCACGTCATGAGGCTTCCACAACAGCACCTCCCTGGGGCAGGGCAGTGTCTTCAGGTTCATTGAGCTCAGCACCTAACAAGTATTACTGTAACATGTTCTTTTCTGGGGGGAGTGTGTTGACTTTCCACAATAAAAAAATAAAAAGCCCAATTCTAAGGAAGGGTAAACATCACAGGTCAAACCTTATTACAATTCCTTTCAAAGTTCTTAGTAATATTGTCATCACGTTCTTGAGCACACATTAAATGGAGTGAGAGCAATCTTCTGGGGCCTCCATCTGTTCTGCCGAGCTAAAGTGTTGGTTGTAAATATATCTGTAATTGGTGGGCCTCTATCATTGTTGATCTTATTTCTCAGATTACAGCTGGAGATGGCCATTGTCTGTGGGCAATTAACCACGAGCCACCCTGAATTAATGAGGATCTGGAGGAGGGCTGTGGCTGTAATGTTGTGATTCTTATTCTACTTTGTGTGTGTGTGTGCTCGCATGCACATGCAGGGTGTAGGTCAGAGGTCAATGTTACGTATCTTCTTCAGTCATTCTCAGCCTTATAGTTTTGAAACAGGGTCTCTGCTGAAGTTGAATCTCACAAACTGGCTAGACTCTCTGTCTAGCAGGCTCCAGGGATCCACCTGACTGGAAGTGTAGGCAGGTGTCTCCACGTGGGGCCTTTAAAGGACTGCTGGGGATCGGACCTCAGCCTTCAGCTTGCCCAGGAAGTACCTCCTCACCAGAGCGTCTCTCCAGTCCTGTTCTACTTATCTTCTTCAGACCGGGTTGCCCTGAGAAGGCCTCCCTAAAGTTAGCTATAAAGCCCTGCACAGTTCCACACAGCCAGCATACCTGAGGGTCTCAGGTTACTGTGGCGCACCCACCCAGGTAGCTTTCCTTGTCATCCTCTGGTGGTTCCATGACATTTTCAAGGAAAACGCCAGGCCAGCTAGTTGATCTGCCTACAAGGTGCTATGCCAACCAACCCTGCATTGTAGACAGTGTTTGGGCTCCACTCTCTGCAACAGACACACACTCATAAGGAAACCTAGTCTTAGCGGAGTTGTGAAGAAAGCTTGTTTGTTTTAAAAAGTTTCCCTTCTGTCCCTTTTCCCTTTTCCTCCCTTCCTCCATCCCTCCCTCCGCCCTCGATTGCTTGTTTGCTTGTTTTCTGAGACAGGGTCTTATGTCTTAACTCAGGCTGACTACCTCTGTAATACAGGCTGGCTTCGATCTCATAGCAATCCTCCTGCCTCAGAGGCCTAGCAATTACAGGCTGGCACCACCATGCTCTACTAGATTTCAACTTCTTATGTGAAGGAAATAATCTTCCTGGTGAATTTTAAGTAGTCTAGGTGGTTGGGTTTAATTGGCAGCAACAGGCTTTACAATTGTAAATTTGGAGCACAGAATGTATTTGAGCACAGAGATTAAGTGCAGTTTGTAGGTCCCTAGAGAAGAAAGAATTGCATTTTAAAATGCTCCAATAGTTAAAACTGTGTTGTTGATTAGTTTCTAAGGGACATACTCAAAGACAACACACTGGAATTCCAGATCTTATAGTGTTTCTAACAACATGCCAAGCCATTTAATACAACTAAACACCCACCCGTTTTCTTGAATTGGTTCTGCTGGGTCCTGAGCTTCCAAGATATAATTGGCCTGGACAGCCCAGTGAACCCAACAGGGAGCCCCTCTCTTCTGGCCTGAACATGAAGGTCAAAGCAAGTCTTCCCTCCAGAATGGTGGTTTCTTCCACAGACAGGCTCTTGGTGGTTAATGCTGATAGGAGCAGATGCCGTGGACGCTAGCACTAAGTCATTGAAAAAGCAGCTAAACTCATGCTGATGATGGATAAAGCCTTATTTTTACCCTCTTGCCAGAGGTCAACTTCATCGTGGTACTTCAGAGCTGAGTTATTTTCAGATGTTCCATGATAAAATGTGTTCCGAGCCTCAAGGCTATTTTGTTAGCTGAAAGATAGATCTATTCCCTCTTACAAAACATGCACCAAGTAATTAAGGGAAGGATGGGGAGGAAATTGCAGTTCCTCAGGGACAGCAGTATGCATACATTTCCTGAGGCCCTCTCACAGTGAGCCATCTGAATGGCAGGGACACTGAAGATGTCCTCAGTTTGACTTCTTAGAACCATTCCATTTGGGGCTGGGGAGGTGGCTCAGGGAGGAGGTGCTTTCTACACAAGCATGAGGACCTAAGTTCTGGTCCCCAGCCCCACTTAAGAGGCAGGCATGGTGGTATGCTTCTGCAACCTCCTGTGCTGGGGGATTGGAGACAGGAGGGTGACTGGGACTTCTGGTCAACCAGTGTAGCCAACAGGGAGTGCTTTGGGCTCAGTAAAGGGAGTGATAGAGGAAGATGTTCAGTGTTGACCACTGGCCTCTGTGTGTGCCCTTGTGTGTACATGCAGGCACACACACACACATGAGTATGTCACATATACACTTACATATACACATTAATCGACCACATATACACTTACATACACACATGCATAGACTACATTCTCTCTCTCTCTCTCTCACATACACACACACTTAAAAAAAGAAGAAACAATCCCACCACACCATTTTCAGCCTCCATAGTAGATACTACTGGTCCTCTAACCAAAAGACGGTCCTCTTGCTTTTCCTGTTAAGAATATTTGTTGGAATAACAACAGGTCCAGCTGACAAAATAAACTTCCCAGATTCTCTCAGGGCTTCAGGTGGCCACAAAGCATAGCTTTGACCAACCAAATCCCCACACCAAGCCGTAAGGCACTTACAGAAAAGTTATGTTATCCGATTACAGGCTCTTCCTCGCTCGCTTTCCTTTTCTGCCTGACTGGAGGCGATGTGGCCATTTTCTGACCAAAGACAACCCCCTTCCTCTTTTTAAATGGATTTTCATGGCAAATAAAAGGGAGGTTTCATAATCTCAGGGAAACAGGCACCAGTTTTCCAATGAGTGTCAGGGCAGCAGTGTGGATCTTACCCATCTTGTTAGTCTTAACTGTTAGAAGGAAGCAGAGTGAATGGCTTCTCTTATTGCTGTTCATGTAGCAGGGTGACATGGGACACTGAGGAATAGCTGTATGCTGAAAGCCTAGGGTCCATTCTCCACAGAACAAGTACTTATAGGTCTATGGCATCTTTGACTCCATTGTGGCCACCAAGTCTCAAGCACTAGCATCATGTTCAATCTCCTGCATTACTTGACCACAGAGAGAGTTCAAAAGAACTCTCCTCCAGATCCTCCCCAGCCAAGTTATCCCTCCACTTTCTTTTCTCCTCACCCTCTCAGAGGCTTAGAAGAGACAATAATGAACCTCTTCAAACATCTGCTAATGAGGTTTCTGCCCTGAGACACTAAGTGGGGGAGAGACAAGGGATTGGTGTCAGCACACTTGAGCTTTGCCAAGAGCCTAGGCTCTGAGGAGTTTGCAGGGCACTGCTGTCCCTCATGGCTTTCAGTTCGTGGATGGAGATAATGATATTCATTTGAGGGGCATGTTATGCCCTTCTGTTGCATATACAAATCAGCCTTAATGGATATTTTTTACAACTTCCCGCAGGGAAAATAGGCCATGTGAAAGTGCCAGGCATCCAACTGTCACTTCCTTCCATGGACAAAAAGGGAAAAAAAAATCAACAGCCCTACTTAGAGACAGCCAGTGATTGCACTTACCGATAAAAGCGCCTAATGCTTTTGTCTGAACACTTGGCTTTGGGGCTTCCCAATTCTACAGGCACTTGGAACCCATGATGCCTAGCAGAATCACAGGCCAATTTGGAATAGTTTCTTTGGCCAGATGAAGGCGAGAGAGCGAGAAGAGATTCCACTCAGCTACTTTTTGCAATCAGGGCTTAGGTCCCATAATGCAACAGTTCAGGGGACTCTGAAAAGTGGTGACTTCTGCCTTTCTGCTCAACAACTTCCTGACCTGAGGTCCTCCAGCGACTGAGGTTGCAAGAGCAACTTCCAGGACAGCAGACATATATATATATATATATACATATATATATATATATATAGATAGATAGATAGATATAGATATAGATATAGATATATAGATATATAGATATATAGATATATAGATATATAGATATATATTTTTTACCCTGACCAGAAGGGCATGTGGTATTTGGGGTTAATAACCCAATGAGGTAAATTTTATTCCTGTGGATTATGCACCCCTTACCTATTTCTTAGGGAAAATCTGAAGGTCTAGGAAATAAGTAGGAGAACTAGGAAGATGGATGATGGGTGGATAGATGGGTAGATGGATAGATGGACAGATGGATGGGTAAAAGGAAGGAAGAACAGGAGGCAGAAATGTTTATACCTGAGGAAGATGGGCACAGTCACCTTACTTGCATCTCTCTTAGATGTTCAGCAAAATTCCATGTACCAGCCTAACTGCAGAATGCAGGCATGGCATACAGAAGGGAATACCTCTCGGAATACAACATCACAAATATTAAAGTCTATGAGGAATGTTTCAAATATTCTACTTTCTTATGATTTGATGATTGCTGATTGTCTCTGGGGACCCTGGAGCTTTCTCAAAGTATCCCTAGTATTAAATGTTTTTGTTTGTTTCTTTCTTTGTTTTGCTTTGCTTTTTACTTTTTTGGTTTGTTTTGTTCAAGACAGGGTTTCTTTGTATAGCCCTAGCCATCCTGGAACTCACTCTGAAGATAAGGTTGTCCTCAAACTCAGAGATTTGTTTGCCTCTTCCTCTTGCGTGCCAGGATTATAGGTAGCTGGTATTAAATATTTTAAGTTATGAGTTTAAAATTCCAATTAGAAGTCATAACAGGATCCTAATAATTTTGTATATATGTGGAAAAATATATAGAGAAATTAAATATACAAAAAATGAATGACTGTATACATGAATTAAGGGCTATAATTTAATTTAATTAATAGAGGCAATCTCAACATTGTCATTACAAGACACTTCTAAGAGTATACTCAAACAATGAAGTTATCCTCCACTAAAAAATTTATGTGTTGTTTTCTGATCCAGCTCATGTCCCTTGCAAAGGAAAGTTTCAATTAACTAATGAGAATTTCCATGACTATGGTATGTTACAAGTTCAGATCACGATTATCTTGGGCCAGCTTTAGCCCCCTGTGAGTGCGCTGACATCTTTGTGACCTTTAGGCAAATCCTTTGGTACATACAGACACCTAGCCCTCACCAACCAAAAGGCTGAGGGTTTCATCAAAGGTCATCTGAGGCCTATAGCAGAGACTGCCACCCTTGCTTTTACCTGCTTGTCTGATGTTCCCACCAGTGTATTGTAAAGATGTCTGTATGTCTTTCCCCCTTTACTATATAGGCATCATGAAACTACTCTCACAAGAGTACATGAGATTTTAGGTAATCTAAATCTCTGTTCTCAGGGCATGTTCACTCCTATTTGGCTCCAGGATGAAATACCTCGTATCTTCTTTGAGGTGAGATTTATTTATTTTTTTTTGGGGGGGGGAGGGCTTAATACCATGAAATGATGTGTCTTGGCTCAGAAAGTTTCTTGAGAATACATACTGATGGCCTCTCCAAGGTCTGACAAACTCTCATCAGTAGCTCAAAGCAATGAGTTCAATCTCATATTGTAAAGTAAGCCATTGCTATGGTACTGCAGTCATAGGAAGGAATGCTTAACTTCCAAATGTTTTGTGTTTGCCAGGAGGGATTTGCAAAGGAAGGCCTGGCAGGCAGCAAACAGTTCCATGGAGTGCCAGCTCAACTTTAATAAGGTTTCTCCAAAGCCGAGGTTAAACAACTAGCCTGTTGTGGAGACAGCGAGGGAGCTACCTTGGCTCCTTCCTTATTTGGGTCTGAGCTTCCATAGCTGGAGGCAGATCAGCTGTACTGAGAGCTCCAAGCCAACCCATGCATAATTCACCAGAACTGATAAAACAGACCAGAGAGGGACAAACCGGCCGTTCCCTGGTTCGCCATCAAATTCGCTTTCTGATCTCCATGGTCCTGTAATCTCCCCACTTTGATAACACTGGAGCTGGTGTAAAGTCAGATAACTACAGACATCTGGGGGTGGACAGGCAAGGGCTCTTCTGAAGAATAAAGTCTAGCTTCAAAACCCAGTCAATGAGCCAAGAGAGGGAAAAGGGCACAAAAGTAAATTACAGGCAGGAAGGAGACAGCCTGTACGAAGAGAGGTCAAAAGACATGAGACCGCCCTGAGGTTCCACTCCGAGGAGCGAGTCCATCCTTCTGCCCCCGCTAGACCCTGAGATGAAACGGCTGCCTGAACATCTGCTGCTTTTGATCTTGGGGTCTCGCGTTTTTCATCAAGGAAAAAAAATGAAGAATGACAGGCTATCCTGCACTTCCTGCCGCTTCTTCACAGGCCACATTTTATAAATGTTCTGGTTAATCGGAATTATTAATAAGGAACTTGTCTATTTATTTTTAATCTCATGAGCTGTATCAGTCAGGGTTTTCTTGAAGTATAGAACTTATAGAATGAATCTCTTTTTATAATTGAAAGGGGATTTATTAGAATGGCTTAGAGGCTGCAGTCCAGCTAATCCAGCAATGCTGGCTATGAGCAGAAAGTCCAAGAATCCAGGAGTTGCTCAGGTTATGAGGCTGGGTGTTCCCTATAGGTCCCAATGCCAGTGAAGGAATGGTTTTGCTTACAAGCAGGCAGAGAAAAAGCTTCATCCTTCCATGTCCTTATATAGGTTTCCAGCAAACGGTGTGGCCCGAATTAAAGGTGTGTTTTCCCACCTCGAGATCAGGATTAAAGGCTTGTCTTCCTAAATCAAAGATCCAGATTAGAAACGGACCGTCCTAATTCAAATTAAGTTAAAAAACAAACAAACAAACAAACCCTCACAGATGTGCCCTACATTTTGGGGTTTTAGTTCCAGATGTAGTCAAGTTGACAACCAAGAATAGCCATCACAAGAGCCATTCCATACCCTGCAACCCTGGTTTTCCAACTGGTGACCCAGCCACAAAAAGGTTTAAGTTCTTGTTCCCACCAAGAGGCTGACCATGCATGACCCATCACATCACTGGCAGTCACTGGAAGTTCCCCGTAGTTCTTGAGGATACCTCATGGGTCCCAGCCATTCTCCCATCTCTTCTTCTCCTAACTACATAGCCTGAGAGTGCCTCTGCTATTTTCCCTCATTTGGATCCCTCTGGAATAAAGGCTTATGGCACTTAACATGATAATAGCTAATTAATTAACTGTGCGAAGATGGCTCCGAGCGAATCTTTCTCATTAAAGTACAGTTGCACCACGTGATCTCCAACATCTTGGGAAGGACATTGGTATCTGGGGACGTGCTTCTGCATTCAACTCTCTAAGACTGGCTTTGCTTGATTTTCAGAGGTGAAAGTAGCAGCCTTTCACATCCAGTCGGTTGCCTGAGCTCAAGTAGGTGCACAAGGGACACGGATGACTACATGAGCTAGGAGCTTAGTGCTTTCGAGGAGGGACCGGTCATTGCATCTCACTCTTGTTCTGAAGGAGGAAGGATGCTCTCTAAGACATTCAGCAACCTTGTGTCAAGGCAAAACTAGAATCAAGTCTTAGTTCAGAGTATGATGTTCTTTTCTGTCTTCATGGCTAGCACAGAGAGGAGTTTGAGGACTGTGATGATTTCTATATGCTTGGCCCAGGGCACGGTACCATTAAGAGGTACAGCCTTGTTGGAGTAGGTGTGTCACTGTGGGCCTGGGCCTTAAGATTCTTATCCTAACTGCCTGGGAGCCAGTCTTCTCTTAGTGGTCTTCAGATGAAGATGTAGAACTCTCAGCTCCTCCTGCACCATGCCTGCCTGGATGCTGCCATGTTCCTGCCTTGATGATGATGAACTGAACCTCTGAACCTGTAAGCCAGCTGCAATTAAATGTTGTCCTTATAAGAGTTGCCTTGGTCATGGTGTCTGTTCACAGCAGTAAAATCCTAAGACAAGGACCCAAAGAGCTACTTGAATATGCTAATTTACTTCTATGTGATATGTATTTTTCTGTGGTTATAATTTATTTCATTCTTCCCTACCGTAGTGAACTCAGACTAGACCCTGAGGAAGGGTAAGTGATAAAAAACTAAGTGTTTCCTACCATCTGAGACCAGGATTCAGAACAAAGAAGCATATCTTCCTGTCTAAAACTACACAGTGGGATGAACAATGTTGGACTGTAAGATTCTTAGGGGATCACTGAGGAGGATGGGGGGGGGTGTGGGTCAGATGGTAAGAAGTTTGCTAGTCAATCACGAGGACCTGAGTTCAATCCCCAGCATCTGCAGTAGGTGCTGGCATGGCACTGGGTACCTATTGTGCATCTCAGAGCTGGGAAGGACAAAACAGGAGCATTCCTGGGGCTTGGTGGCTCTCCAGCCTAGAAGAATCAGCCCAGGTTTAATGAGAGACTTTATCTCAAAATATAAGGTATAGAAGAACGGAGGAAGACACCCAATGCCAGTCTCTGGCTTCCACACCCATCGTAGACACAAACATACAGGAACATGTACAGGCATGCATGCACACACACACACACACACACACACACACAAGCACAAGGAATCCTGGACTACTTCCCACATGCTGTAAGATTGAGTTTCAGTGGTTCATGGAGGCCCAGCTGTGGCCCAGCTTCACATCTCTCTCCCAGTCTGTCTGCAACTTCTGTATGACCAGGGGCTAGAGTGAGCATTGATCCAAATGGAGATGTGAATTATTCATTTTCTCTCAGACTTGGAAGAGAGACAGTTTTCAACAAATGAACAGGTTGCTTCAAAAATGTATTTTCAGAGATGTTGTTCTGCGGACAAATATTTCTACCTGAGCAACAAGGTTATTCCTATGGACTCTGACCCAGGCCAGATCCTTCATCCCAAGTGCTACCTCCGCACTATTAGAAACAGCATTCCCATTCCAGCAGAGCAAGGCCATGGCCCACTGAAGTGGGAGGTGGCAAGCAGACACTGTCACAGCCAAGTGTGGTCAGAGGAAGTTAGGGAGGGCCCAACTTCTCCCCAGGCTGGCTTCCTAGCTGCATTTCTGCCCCCCTTCCCTAGTCTTGCTGAGACAGGACATTTTAGATCTGGATGGTTCTTTAGATCTTATCCCAAGCCAGTAGACTCTAATATGACTGCCAGAGTGACTTCCAGGCTCTTTGGCTTCATTACAGTGTAATTTCATTGCTATCCTAACTCCAGCACAGTAACAGTTGACAATAGCATTGGCCACAGCAGAAGAGATTCTAAAAAAAAAAAAAGAGTGATTTAAAAAGTGTTCCCATCACCCAGGAGGCAGAGGCAGGCAAAAATCTCTGAGTTTGAGGCCAGTCTGGTCTACAGGCTACACAGAGAAACTCTGTCTCAGGGGAAATAAAGTAGCCTCTAAATTCTTTTGTTTTTTTTTTGTTTTTATTATTTATTTTATTTTATTTTTTAATTTACATTCTAAATCACTTCCCCTTTCCCGTTTCCTCCCTCCCCGAAAGTCCCATAAGCCCCCTTCCCTCCCTCTTTTCTCCATTCAACCCCCTCTCGTTACTCTGTCTAGCCTCTAAATTCTTAGACAGTTGTCTTAGTTAGGGTTTTACTGCTGTGAACAGACACCATGACGTAGGCAAGTCTTATAAAGGACAACTTTTAATTGGGCTGGCTTACAGGTTCAGAGGTTCAGTCCGTTATCATGAAGGTAGGAGCATGAGAGCATCCAGGCAGGCATGATGCAGGCAGAGATGAGAGTTCTACATCTTCATCTGAAGGCTGCTAGTGGAAGACTCACTTCCAGACAGCTACGAACCCCACGCCCACAGTGACACACCTACTCCAGCAAGGTCACATCTTCTAATAGCGCCAACTCCCTGGGCCAAGCATATACAAACCATCACAACAGTCCACCTATTCTCAGGGAAGATGCAGATATCCTCCCCTTTATTAGCCACCTGCCCCTGCCTCCTCACTGGCTTTATTCTGTGCCTGTAACCTCCCGCCCAGTTCGCATTAGAGAAGTTATGCATAGGTTTATCTCTCATTTCCTCTCATCTTGGCCAACAATCAAAGCCTCAGGCATTGGCCCAGCACTTAGTTCTGTTATTGGTTCTTAGTTCTGTTATTGGTTCTACGGTTCAGAGAGGGAAACAGGATCCATTTTGAGGTTTAAAGAGAAAATAACATAGGTGGAACTATTATATAGAAGTGTTCTGAAAAGCTACGTGAAGGGCGCTTGCTCAGCCAGGAAAAGTGACCTTGCTGCCCTCTGCACAAAGCGCACGCATGCACCAGCATCATTTCCTGCTCATGCTGGTGCCTGTGTGCCAGTGCCTGTGTGTGGAACCCACAGGCTCAGGATGCAGTGAAGAGGGATGGAAAACCTGTCCCTGATGACTGTGAGGCTGCCCCGCCACCCTGGCATACCCCACCCAAAACATTCCCACCTGGCTGCTGCTAATGGAGACCTCTATATGGTGTATGCTTCCGGTAACTCTTAGCAGATGTGCTGCTGATCAAAGCCAGAGCCTCTGGAAAAACGGGTATCCTCACTACATGTATCTTCAAACTCTGACAGCAGTGGTGGAAAAGCCTGGGAATACCACTAGGAAGTCCCAGATGCCAGGGAGGCGAGAGGCTCCCAGGACCCAGTGGGGATGACATTAGCTGAAATACCCAACAGAGGGAGATAGAACCTGAAGACACCACCTTGAGTAGATAGCCATGGCCCCCAGTTCAGGGATGGGGCCACCCACCCAGTTCAAAAAATTTAACCCAGAATTGTTCCTGTCTAAAGGAAACGCAGCGACAAAAAAAAAAAAAAGAGCAGAGACTGAAGGAAAGGCCATCCAGAAACTGCCCCACCTTGGGACTCTAAATTCCAACACTATTGCGGATGCCAAGAAACGCTCGCTGACAAGAGCCTGGTATAGCTGTTTGCTGAGAGGCTCTGCCAGAGCCTGACCAATACAGATGCAGATGCTCACAGCCAAACATTGGACAGAGCGTGGGGACCCCAGTGGAGGAGTTAGGGGAAGGACTGAAGGAACTGAAAGAACAACAATATCAACCAACCAGACTCCCCCCCAGATCTCCCTGGGACTAAACCACCAACCAGAGTATACCTGGATGGGTCATTGGCTACATATGTAGCAGAGAACTGCCTTATCTGGCATCAACGGGAGGGGAGGCCCTAGGTTCTGTGGAGGCTTGTTGCCCCAGTGAAGGGGGGATGCTAGAGGGGTGATGCAGGAATGGGTGGGTGGAGGAGAACCCTCATAGAGGCAAAAGGGGGGATAGGATGGGAGGCTTGCTGTGGGGGAGACGGGGAAAGGGGGGGACAACAGTTGAAATGAAAAGAAATAAAATAACCAATTAATAAAAACAAACAAACAAACAAAAGGGCATTAAAAGAGGAACTGAGGCCAGATGTGGTTGCACAGATCTGCAACCTCAGCATCAGAGGATGAGGCAGGAGGATTGCCTGGGCTGGATAGAAAGAACTTTCTTGCAAGCAAGTAAGCAAGCAGGCAGGCAGGCAGGCAAAGAAACAACCTCAAAACTAAGTCAAGCAAAAAACAAACGCAAACAAACCAAAACAAACAAAAAATTAGAGGAGAGAGCTGGAGAGATGGAGATAGAAGACAGAAAGACATGGCTTATTGAAAAGTTAGTAGTTCACGTAGTTGACATAGAACTTGTTAGCCTCCACATGCTGTATGTATGGTAAGTGAACTACTTGTATAGATAAGGAAACTGAAATTCACTCAGCCCGAGAGTCTGGCACATTCACCCGCCTGTGGCTGAGGCGGGGGTGGAGGTGGGGTGCATACTTTTCACAAGGCCTAGATCCAGTAACAGGGAGGATATAGAGATATTCTGAAAGTTCACCAACAAACTTAGACAACTGTAATCATAGGAAGAGCCAGAATAAAAAGGAGATATGTCAAAGTTCCCAGTGTCTACAGATGCTTCGAAAACACCATTTCTATCTGGAGCTTTCAAGACACACTTCTTGAAATAGACAAACACTCCTTCAAATTGTGAGCTACATGCCATTATTTTATTTTGGGGCCACCCACACTGAATTCTGTCATTAATCATGTTTTAAGAACTGTACCTGAAAATGAAGAGCCGGGAGTTCATATACTATAGTTGGAGAATGCCCCCTGCTATTGGTCCCTCCCCAAATTCCTGTCCACTGGAATCTAGGAATATGGTCATAGCAGGAAACCAGGAGCTCTGCAGGTGTGATTAGTTAAATTAAGATGAGGGTAGACTGGATTTAGGATTTATGTCCTCACAGGAAGAGGGAAGAATGGGGAGAGAGAGAGGGAAGGAGGGAGAAAGGAAGGGAGGGAGGAAGGAAGGAAGGAAGGAAGGAAGGAAGGAAGGAAGGAAGGAAGGAAGAGAGGGAGAGGGGGAGAGTGAGGGGAAGGAGAGGGAGACAGTGAGTGCTTACAGACAGACAGACATGGAGGCAGAGGGTGGGGGAAGGCATGTGACAACAGAGACAAAGATAGAGTGGCAGTGGCATTGGCCCTGAAACTTTGGAGGGCCACCGAAAGTGAGGAAGAGGGAGCAAAGATATACCCTTCGGTGGGATCACACCCTGACCAACATGCTGATTTTGGACTTCTAACCTCAGATCTGTGATAGAGTAAAGTTCCATTGTTTCAAGCTATGGGCTTGTGGTGGTTTTTTACAGCAGCTCTAAGAGGCTGATAAGACTCTGGAAATGGATTTAGAAAAGCAAAGGGCACTTTCTGACTAAAGTGTTTCTGATTGCGAGACCCACTTCTGCATATCTGAGAACAGCCTCCTCTCTCCTGTGGATGGCTGAGCATTTGACCTCGGGCTTCCCTGGCTCACGACACTACTGTGCTGCCTGCCATCAGGAGCCTAACCCAGGCTGCTGGGTTCCAGCTGAGACCTCTAATTGACAGCCAATGCATCTCCTGGACAATGCACTTCTCACAGAGGTGAGGAAGGGATCTGCGTGGACACCAATAAACAGCTGCTAATTAGATTTAGGGATGAGATCAGATGTTCTTCCGGAAAGAGAAGCAATTCTTATACACAGTTGTAACTTGCTTATATTTGCCTAATTCTAAGCTTAATGTTCTTTTCTTCTGAAATTAACATAATCAAGTTTAGCATATTTATGTTAAGGACATCTGATGAATAAACATAACTTTATACATACTCCATAGTCTTACAAGTCAGTGATAGAGAAGGCCAATTATGATCATTTAAAAACAGAAAAGATAATTTCCTTCAACTGTCTGTAAGGGGAAAAATAGTTCCCCCCCCCCACCTTTGGAAAAATTCACAATACCACAAATGAGCCACTTATCTCTTGAGTTTCCACACAACTTAGCAAAAGAAAAAAAAAAACCCTAACAGAAATAACAGTGAAATATTTCCAACCGCAAGAGGGATTCTAAATTTATATAACATGAGAAATTCATAAATTTGTAATATCCTTAATGCAAACAAGATATCTCTGATAACTCTGCATTCCCTCCATAGGCCTACCACCATGCTAACAGGCCAGAGACTGATTCTTGATTCTGTAGAGACTCTACCACTATCAGTTATCAATGGCAGAGTTCTCACCTACCAAAATGGTACCTGGAATTAGGTTGTGCGCAGCTCTGAATCAATTGAACTGCTCGTAATGTCTCTGGGCAGTTTAAAGTACTTGATGCTTTCCCACTGATATACGCTTAGGAAAGCACATGTGTCCTTACACTCCAACAGTAAGATATCTAAGCCAACCTTGGGACAGGCCAATGGTATGCATGGGCACTCCATGAAAATAAGCAATGACCAACAGACACAGAAAATATGATCAACAGCATCGGCCAATAGCGAAGTGCAAATTGGAATGTGATAACACACCACTTCACACCCATCAGGGCGGCCAGCTCACACCCACCAGAGTGGCCAGGATAGCCCTGACCTGTAACTGAAATGGGGTCAACCTGTGGAACTGAGAGCTCTTAACTTCTGAGAGCTATTGGATCTCCAGGAGGACAGTGCTGGAACCGAGTACGGGGACAAGAAGATCCAGCAGGTATCTGCCGGAGAGTTGCGGGCTTCCATGTTTTAGGTAGCTAGAGATACTCTATGTTGAAAGTGCAGTGGGAAGAGATGGTTTCTAGTTTTCTTAATATAAACATTCTTTTCTTTGAAATAAAAAGATATCTTGCTGAAACAGCCAACACAATCAAGGTAGCTCTGCTCAGTTCTCCTTCCTTCCACCCGTTCTTCCCTCCCTCTCTTTATGCCTGCGGGCTTCTGACCAAATCACTCAGTCAACTCGCTGCATCTTCACCTGATCTGGCCAGATGCCTGACTAAATCAATAAGATGAATTTACACGATCTGTGGCTGAAATGCACATTTTTGTTAAAGAGATTCAGGACATTAAGTCGGATTGACAGGCCTGACCTGAGTTGGGTGCTACCATGATCTCTATGTCTTGGTCATCTGAGATACATTTGCCTCATCCTTTTGTTCTTTTGATTAAGCTGTTCTGTCACTGTTTAGAGAGATATCCACCTGAACTGTTCAGCACTTGTACTCATCCATCCACTCATCCATCCATCTGTCCATCTGTCTGTCCATCCATCCATCCATCCATCAACCCATACGTCCATCATTTGATTCACATGCTAGCTAATTGCAAAGGCTATGTGTGAAATCTCTGTGTGAAAGGGCAGTACCAGTGGAATGAGTTCAGGTGTATCTGAGATGGTGAAATTTGTAAAGCAACACATCTCACACAAAATTCCCATGTTAACAAAGATGGGCGAGTCACACAGAGCAGGCTTCTTGCTGCCCTTTTAAATCCTAAGATGCTGGATTGAGGAAGAGACAGAATGAGGGACACAGACAGGTCTGTGAGGCAGAAGAAAGGCTGTCTGTTCTGAATTCTGAAAGTAAGCCATACAGCATCCTCATCAGCACATTCTCACGAGCTGGCAAAAGCAGTAGACTGCTTTTCCAACACGGCTGGTTGTCAGGCCTGCCTGGGAGACTTTGCAAAGTCTTTTCATCATGGCAAACCTCAAACATACTCAAACAGCAGACAGAACAAGGAAAAGTTACAGCACTGTCTCAGGCACGCAGACATAGAGACACACATCACCATCACAACCAAAGTGATGCTTGGCTGTGTGGGAAATGCTGCATAACCCCCATACCCCAAACTTGAGTGGCCTGATTCTTCGGGGGATTCTGAGGCCAACGGAAACCAGCGGGTGGAAAAACAGTGTCAACGTGCAAACGTGACTATCAGCCCAACACAACCTTAACCTGTGTTGCTTTCCCAGACTATTCTGAGCTGGGAAACAGTTCTGTCTTTGACCATCTTTAAATGAGTTCCATTACCTGCCTGAGCTCTCAAATGAATCAGACCTGACAGTGTCCTAGAGGGAGCCATCTGACTCTCAGAGGCAATTTCGTTCTTAAACAAATTGTTTAGCTTCCCAAGGACAACACAGATTGCTTGAATAAGAGAGATGACATGGTATGTTCTTGATGTGCACACCTGAAATCTTAAACCCTCAGATGGAAGGAAAGTCAGGGACCATGTAGCTACCCAAAGAGGTCATGGGTTTTCTTGTCATACAAGAGTATTTTAACTGAAGTAGATCCTACAAACATGACAATATCTACTGAAATAAATATGAATCCAATGGTCATAGAAGCAAACAATCTACCATCAATTGTCACAAGTCCAAGAATATCTTGGCTGTCTGTTAGTAGCTAACATAGGGCCTGAGAAACAGGTAGAAATCTCTCATCATAATCACTTAACTGTCCACCGAACTGGCAAATCAAGCAGATATAGCTACAAGAAAAGTGTAACTTATGGTTTCATGTGTGTTCCTTGGGATCAAGAGCAAGACATAGAGGAGGAGAAAGTATTATGTTTTGTAAACTGAACCTCAATGATGTTTTCTTAATTAAGAGTTTAATTAAGAGTCTCAAGAGATTGCTCACTGGGCAACGTGCCTGCTACTAAACATGAGGACCAGAGTCTGGATCCCCAGACCCCTTGTCAAAGCTCAATGTGATGGGGCACACCTTAATCCCAGTGCTGGGGAGGCAGAAGCAGGTGGTATCCAGGCTTACTGTCCAGCTAGTCTAGTTGAAGTAGGAAATTCCATCTTCAGTGAGAGGCCCCGACTCAAAACAAACAAACAAACAAACAAACAAATAATGGAAAGCAATAGAGCAAGATGCCTGAAGTTGACCTCCGGCTTGCACGTGTCCACCCACAGGCCTATGCACGTACACACAACTACACACTCACACACACACACAGGCACAGACACACTAAATCAAGTGTATTTAAATATGTAAGATCCATAGTTTTATGGTTTTTTGACAGGGAGAGTCTCTGCTTCCTTTCTCCCTAGAGGATATATATTAAGAGAGTAATTCACAGCTTGCTTGAAACAAGTGCATACTTAGCTGATCTTAAATATGCAAATCAGAAAAGCAAGAGACTCAGTTAAGCCCTGTGTGGGTGGGCAGAGGTAGAACTGATCTCTGGTGTCTTGAGCATCACAAAGATGATATGTACTTGAGCTGGAGGGAGATGGCTCAGGGGTAAGAACACCAGCTACTCTTCCAGAGGACCCAGGTTCGATCCTCACCACCTACATGATCACTCCCACCATCACTCCCACCTCAGTTCTGGGGGATCTGATACCTTCTTCTGACCTCCCTGGGAACCAGGTGCACTCGTGGTACACAGACATACATGCAGGCAACATGTATATACATATAATAAATAAATATAAAAATAAAAAATTAATAGATAATAAATGCTTTTTAATGTTTTAATTTGAATGCCAGTCAACAGAGTCTGCATTTTCTGGTTGTTACATAATATTAATGAATATTCTATTCGCAGAGAGAAAAAAAAACTCTATTTATAATGATGTTTTAGAAGTTAGAAGTACCTGCATTGTGAAATAAGAAAATGGAGGGTAAGACATTCCCCAGAGTCTCCTCAAAGCTCCACCACCATGTACTTTGGTAATTTTAACCTGCCTGTTTCGTATGGCTATAGAGTAAATATAAATGTAGAATCTTACCTTTATTTCATTTAATGTTAAATGAATTTTGGTACATCACTGTAACTTTGGGATTCTTAAATGAATGCAGAAGAGTTGATATGCCTCATTATTTTGCCACCATTGGAAGCTAATATCACAAGGGGTATATTAAGACATATAATTTAATATTTTGCATTTTTTAAAAGAGATTTCCAGAAATAGAATAGCCACAGACACTGTAGCATTTTTGCTGTGCACTGCCATACTGGTTTCCAAGAGTGGTACCAACTTACATTCCATTCTGAAATAGAAAAAATAATCCTTTGATATCCTATCTTTACCAGCAATTTGTGTTATTCATTAAGATAAAAATCTCTGCTAATTAAAGAGAGAAGAAATTGTAGTTCATTTCCCCCTATTTTTAATCATCTGTTAGATTATCAGAATATTTTACACTTGTTAATTATGGTACTTCTATTGAGAATTCTCTTTCTGAATTCTTTTACCAATTTACCTACTAGAGTCTTTCTCGATTTCTATGAGGGCCTCCTAGACTTCAACATTATTCTTTCCTGGTTTTCCCTCAATTTTATTTAACCCTTTAATCTTCCTGATGAGTGTCTAAAATATACATTATTCCTTCATATTCCTGACAAGTTTATTGCAAATATTATTTATTGAATTATCTTTTTTTTTTTTGAGACAGGATTTCTCTTGTCTGCTCTGGCTGTCCTGGAACTCACTCTGTAGACAAGGCTGGCCTTGAACTCAGAGATCTACCTGCCTCTGCCTCTCAGGTGCTGGGATTAAAGGTGTGCAACACCCCTACCTGGCTTTTATTGAATTATCTTTACTTCCCATTGAGAAGTAGTAGTTTAATGAAGAATAATTAAATTTAGCAGGATTTTACCCTTTTCAACTAAGGTGACAATATGCTTAGAGACACTGGGGTAGCAGATAGAAAAAGAAATCTGAACCTTACCTCTATTACTGAATCTCATACACTGATGACCATGTGTGTTTGTGTTTGTGTTTGTGTGTGTGTGTGTGTGTGTGTGTGTGTGTGTGTGTGTGTGTGTGTGTGTCTGGTATGACCCTGATCAATGAAATTAAAACCCAACAGTGCTGAGCTGTAAGATCTTGCAGCCACCTAGTCTGGTTCCTTTACCGTGTTGATTCATATGTGTCATTTATCTTAGACATTAAATAACTGAAATGCTTAGTTGACTCCATTTTGCTTGAATTTCCTTCTTTCCCTGTGACAAATCCTGTCATTTTAACATTCCTGAACTCAGTAGATATTTGTACTCTACTCTGTATAAGGTACAGCACAGATGTCAAATGCCCATCAAGCAAGAACCTTACTCTCATCAAGCTGTCCATCTAGTTGTGACCCACTCTCCCAGTATCCTAGAAGACAGTAGTTTAATATAGTGGCATGTATTATGGAAATTCCAGAGGTTCCAGGTGACACAAAGCATTAGCCCTACTAATTGGACAACAGAAAGAGGTAAGGGTATGTAGGGAATGCTCCCTCCCACCTGTTCCCTACAATGATCCCCCTCAGTCTATCTTTGCCCTGGGTAGCCCCTCTATCACACATCTCTGTGTAACTTGTTTGTTCTCTGATGGTCATGTGCAGCCACACACAGGCTCTGTGTTAGCCTCAATTGATGGCCTGCAGGATTGCTGGCATCTTTACATGAATGGATGAGTCCCTGGAAGATGCCAAGGGTTTCCAGACATTGAACTTTAATGTGTTGTTCTCTTTACACGTGGAGATCAGAGGACAACCTTGATGTTATTCCTCTGGAGCAACCTGCTATTTTTTTTAAAGAGGGTCTATCATTGGCTAGGAGCTCACTGAATAAGTTCAGTGAACCTCAGGGATCTTCCTGGCTTTGCTCCTGTGAATGGGCACCACAAGTATGTACCACCATATTTTTTTTGAGAGGAGTTCTAAGGCTGGACCGTAGGCCTGTGTGTTTTCCAAGAAGGTACTGACTGAGCTCTTACCTAACCCCTTCCATGAATTCTTTATCCTAAATAAAACTGAACTCTACCACCAACCTCATCTCTGAAAACTTACATTTACTCAAATGGTCACTAGGGATTTGCTGCTAGGCTACCAGCTCTGTCAGTACTGAAAAATCCATTGAAGGATGGACACTCATTGCACTTGTAAATGGGTCAAAACTGGTGGCTGAGACCTCCTCACCAACAAAGGAGCCAGGAAGAGGGCTTGGAAGTGGCTTTCTACCTTCCACAGGTGTGAGGTGTGTGTCTGTAACCAACCCCCCATAGCAGACCGTCTGAGATTCAGCATAGCCTTTGAGAACATGAAGATGAATGGAAAGGACGACGGCCAGAGTGACCTTGATAATTAGCATAGCTTCTACCATGCTTATCATCACCAAACAGTCCATGTGATGAAGTCACGAATGAACACAGAGGCAAGGCTCAGCAGGCGCCCAGTGAGTAGACTTTACAGCAGCATGCTGACTTATTACTGTCAGTGGGGACCGCACAGGCAAGCGTGTACATTAATAACTTTGACAGCTTTACTGAGATACGATTCACAGACCACATGACTCTTCCATCTCAGGTGTTCAAGCCAAGAGCAGAGGACAGTTGCAGAGACCTGATCACAGGCTGAATTTCTTCACCTAACAAGGTCATTAGCAGCTGCTTCTCATTCTCCTCCAGCCCACCGAGACCACCAACCTACTTCCTTCTTCCAAAAGTTGCATATCCTGAGAATCTCATGTCGGGGGAATAACAAAATATGTGAACTTTGTCTTGTTTCTTTCACTCTGTGTGCTGTCTTCAGGGTCCGTGCCTTCTGCCCAGTACTTGGCCTCTTCTGATCATTCAGTTATACTCTATAATATGAGCACATCCCACGTGTCCACCCACTCCCTAGCTGATGGTGTCTTGGCTCTTTCCATCTATGTTCTTATGAATGAATGATGTTCTTGTGGTTGATCTTATGCCATTCTCCGTCAGAAGTTGTGTTTTCAGTTCTCTTGAGAATTGTTGGGTTTGAGTGTGAAGTGTCTCCCTTCGGCTCCCAGATGGTAGTTCTGTTTTTGAGGGTCGTGGAACATTTAGGAGACAGAGCCTTGCTGGAGAGAGTTGAGTCACTCAGGATGAGCCTTGAGGTTTGATAGTTGAGGACAGTGTCCAGCTGCCTCATGAGCCTGTTCCAATAACGATACTGTATACTTTCTTTAAAAAAAATTATTTCATGTATTATTAATGTGTAGATGTGTACATGGTATATGTTAGGACAGTGGGTATGTGAACCACTGTGCATGTATGGAAGTCAGGATACAACTTTGTGGAATTCATCCTCTCCTTTCACCTTTATGTGGGTTCTGGGAATTGAACTCTGGTCTTCAGGCTTGCATGGCAAACACCTTTACCTGCTGAGCCATCTAGCCTGTCCCTGCCTACCACCTTAAATTGTGGGCCAAAATATACTTTTCTTAATTTAATTTGCTTCTTGTTAGGTATTTGGTCACAGAAAAAAGTAACCAGGACAGAAAATATACCTAGGAGTAGTCATGTGATAATCCCACAGTTAATGTTTGGAGTGATGGCCAAAGCCGCTTCACCTGTTTCCGTCGATGCCCGTAGATGTCTGGGCTTTTGTTGTCCTCCCCCCTTCCACCCCCATGCAGCACTCACTATCATCTATCTTTTCAATCTGAGTCATTCCAGTGGCTGTGGAGTGGCTCCCATTGTGGTTTTGATCACCATTCTTCCAAGGAGGAGAAGCTATAAGGAAGAGATCAGCTACAAATCTCAGGGTCCCCACATCTATAGCCCTCAGTTGGATGATCAGATTGCAGCTCCTCAGGTGGAAAGTAAGGAAGCTAGCAACACCTCACGGAGGTAAGTGCTGAGGCCTCGCCTTGGGATACATTGGACATTTTAGTAAACAATTGTTCTTTCACTGTGATTGGTTGATCCTGTGTGGAGTTGAGTGTCCCTTCATCACTACAGGGTTTGATTTTCAACCCTATATGTTTGAGAATAATTCCAAGATATTGTGGCATGTGCTCTACTGAGATATTCACAAGGAACCTTGGGGACATGGAGTTGAGGGTGCCTGTGTCTATCAGAGAATCGGGGGATCCACAAATGCCCCTCACTTGTTTGTGAAAAGTTTACTAACCTGTAAAAGTGAAATCACAGTTCAAACAGCTTTCTATGATTCTCAGAATTTTATCCTTTTAGTTGGTTCCAAGTAGTAATTCTTTTAGAGATCCCAACTGGTAAACCTTTGAAAACTGAGGCCTGTGCATTTGGCTAAATCAAAGACAAGGCTAAGGTTTTGCAGCATTACCCTCAGCAGGTGCTATGGACCCTAACTCTTAGTGCAGCTGAGGACTTTGTCCTGGGTGCAGGTGTCAGACAGAGTCTCCCAGTAAGTACTTGGTTCCACCTTGTAAGAGTGAAGGAGACAAACCTACCTGCTGAAGATGCCCTGTATCACCCCACTGGTCCCCTCACACAAACCAAAGAAATACATGGCAGAACACACCTACACCTACACACACACACATACACACACACTCACTCATACACACACAGACATGGGCTTAAAAAAAAGACAAAATTCCTTTTAGACACCAACACCCAGGATCTCTGCTATTGTGAGATCCATCTAAGGCATGCTCTATAACTCCAGACGCTCCATGTTGATGGAGCCGCTCTCCTTTTCTCATGGATGTTGCCAAAGTTTACCTAAAATGTATGTGTTTTAAGATTTTTTTATTTTTATTTTCTATGTGTTAATGTTTGCCTACACGGGTGTCTGTGTGCCAGATGATGGAGTAAAAGATGGTTGTAAACCACCATGTGGGTTCTGGGGATCAAACCAGGGTCTTTTGTAAGAGCAAGTGCTTTTAACTGCTGAACCATCTCTCCAGGCCCTGAAGGGGGTCTTCACTTACAACACCATTTAGTGTTTCTCTGTTAGCAAATGTGGACAAGAGTTTGGGGGGGGGAGGGTCCCCAACCACTCGTATCTGTTCTATGGAGCTAGAAGCTGGGGCTGGGCTAGAAGCACATATGGAGGAAGGCTCCACCAGAGGAGAAGGGAACAGCTCTGGGGTCCGTGAAGGGCAGGGTTCAGGGACATAATGGTAAAATATTGTTCAGCATGAAAGAAAAAAAAAACAGATAATTCCAATACACTCTGACACACACGTGAACTGTGAGGACTTATGTTAGCAGGAAAGTCAGCCACACAAGCACAGCCTAACAGAAGGTACCTGGAGTGGTGAAACTTTGAGGTGCAAATCAGAGTGGTGGCTGCCAGGGCTGGGGAGGAAATGCTGGTGTTGAGTGGGGGAGGAGCTTCAGGGAAGGGGACGGTGGTGGAGAGTGCTATACTGCAATGTGAATGCACTGTGTGCCAAGGCCTTTGTATTTAAGCCAAAGAGAGAGTTTTGTGACTTATATATTTTATCACAGTAAACAACAAATTAAAAAGAAGAGGGCAGAGCTGTGAGATAGCTTAGTTGTAAGGGGCCTGCTTGTAAGCAGGAGGGCCCAGGTTTGAACCCCAGAAGTGGGATGTGGTAAGATGTGCTTGTAATCTCAGTGCTAGGGAGGCAGGCAGAGGCAGAAGGATTGCTAGAGCTCACTGGTCAGTTAGCCTAGCCTGAAAGTGGAGCTCTCGGCCAGCAAGAGACCTGTCTCAGATGCCCCCCACCCCCAAAGTGGGCTACATCTGAGGAATGGCACCCATGGTCCTCTTCCAGGCATGTGTGTGCACATACACACACACATTTGCACACTTACCCTTGATACATGCACATACACACACACACTTGCACATTTACCCTTGATACATGCACATACACACACATACACAAACACATACACATACACAAACACATAGAAAGAGAAGGGACAGCATAGAATGCCAGTTCTCTCTTCCTGTTCTCCTTGCTGCTTACGATCTCAGTAGCAACCCCTTTAAATAAACAGGTGTGTTCATATACAAAACAATCTATTTCTCAACCACTGAGGAAACATACATGGTATCTTCAAGGCTCCTGTTCTTTCTTAACTAAGAAACAATTACAGGGGGCCTTTGGGGTTCTCTTCCTATTCTCGGGAGGACGGCACCTTAAAGAAAGGGCTAAAGGCCGGAGTACCAGAGAAGTGCAAGGCAGGGACATTTCTCCACAGAAAACACTGTAGATAAATTCCAAAAGAAACTCGAGAGCAGGAAGTAGGAGGACTCCAGATGGCAGCATCCAAGGCCACCCCACTCTGCCGCACATTCAACCGACTACAATATCCCTTGAATAAATGTTTTGGTATTAGCTCTTCTTCGAAAGTCTGGTAGAATTCTGCCCTAAAACCATTTGGCCCTGGGCTTTTTTACTGCTTCTATATCCTTAGGAGTTACAGGACGATTTTAATTGTTTGCTTGATCTTGATTTAACTTTGATAACTGGTATCTATCAAGAAAATCATCCATTTCACTTAGGTTTTCCAATTTTGTGGAGTACAGGCTTCTGAAGTAACACCTTAGGAATCTTTGGATTTCCTCAGTGTCTGTTATGTCCCCTTTCATTTTTAATTTTGTTGATTTGTATATTTTCTCTCTGACTTTTTGTTAGTTTGGCTAAGGCTTGTCTATCTTGTTGATTTTTCTCTAAGAACCAGCTCTTAGTTTCACTGATTTCCGTATTATGCTCTTTGTTTCCAATTGATTGAGTTCAGCCCTGAATTTGATTATTTCCTGCTGTCTACTCCTCTTGGTTATGTTTGCTTCCTTTTGTTTAAAGTTTTCAGGTGTGCTGTTAAGTTGCTAGTGTGAGATCTCTCCAATTTCTTTACAAAGGCAATTAATGCTATGAACTTTCCTCTTAACACTACTTTCATAGTATCCCATAAGTTTGGGTATGCTGTGCCTTTATTTTCATGAATTTTAGAAAGTCTTTAATTTCTTTCTTTCTTTCCTGACCCAGTAGTCACTGAGTAGAGGGTTGTTCAATTTCCATGAGTATGTAGGCTTTCTGTTGTTTCTGTTGTTTTTGAATTCCAGCTTAAATCCTTGGTATACAAGGGATTATTTCAATCTTCTTTTATCTGTTGAGGCTTGCTTTGTGACCAACTATATGGTCAGTTTTGGAGAAGGTTTTGTGAGGTGCTGAGAAGATAAATTCTTTTGTGTTTGGGTGAAATATTCTGTAGATATCTGCTAAGTCCATTTGATTCGTAGCCTGTACTAGTTTTATTATTTCTCTGTTTAGTTTCTGTCTTGATGACCTGTCCATTGGTGAGAGTGGGTCTTGAAGTATCATACTATTAACATGTGGGGTTTGATGTGTAATTTAAGCTGTAATAATGTTTTTTTTTTTACAAATGTGGGGGCCCTTGCATTTGGTGCATAGATGTCCAGAACTGAGATGTCTTCTTGGAGAATTTTTCCTTTGATGAGTATGAAATATCCTTCCCTATCTCTTTTAATTAAATTTGGTTGAAAGACTATTTTATTAGATATTAGAATGGCTATTCTAGCTTGCTTTTTTCATCCATTTGCTTGGAAAACTCCTTTCCAGCCCTTTACTCTGAGGTAATGCCTATCTTTGTTTCTGAGGTGTGTTTCTTGTATACAGCAGAATGATGGATTCTATTTATGCATCCATTCTATTAGGCTGTGTCTTTTTATTGGGGAATTGAGTCCATTGATGTTGAGAGATATTAATGACCAGTACTTGTTAATTCCTGTTATTTTGATGGTGGTGGTGGTAGTGTATGTGTGTGTGTGTGTGTGTGTGTGTGTGTGTGTGTGTGTTTCCTTTCCTTTGTTTTGCTGGTGTGAGGTTATTTATTTCTTGTGTTTTTTTTTGGGGGGGGGTGTTAACCTCCTTATGTAGGAGTTTTCCTTCTAGTATCTTCCGTAGGGCTGGACTTCAGATAGACATTGTTTACATTTGGTTTTGTCATAGAATAGTCTGTTTTCTCCATCTATGGTGATTAAAGTTTTGCTGGAGATAGCCATCTGACCTGGCATCTGTGGTCTCTTAAAGTCTGCAAAACATCTGCCCAGGCCCTTCTGGCTTTTAGAGTCTCTGTTGAGATGTCTGGTTGATAATTCTGACAGGTCTGCCTTTATGTGCTACTTGGTATTTTCCCTTTTGTAGCTTTTAATATGCTTTCTTCTGTACATTTAGTGTTTTGATTGTTATGTGACAGGAGAATTTTCTTTTCTGGAAAATCTATTTGACATTCTGTATGCTTCTTTTATGTATATAGGCATCTCTTTCTTTAGGTTGGGGAAATTTTCTTCTATGATTTTGTAAAAAATATTTTCTAGGCTTTGTAGTTGGGACTCTTTCTTCTTCTATTCCTATTATACTTAGGTTTGGTTTTTTTCATAGTGTTCCAGATAATATTTGTTATATTTTTATAATTTATTTGGTTTCATATATGTAGCTGGTGTGGTTTGTTTTCTAAACTTAAGCAGATAACGGAAATAAAAATCATCCCTTACCATCATGCATTTAAAAAGATACCAGTTACTCTGGAGGGAGCTGAAACTTGTTGGGGCTAACTTTGTGTCACCAGGCATGAGGCTGAGCAGAGGAGTGGAGGCTGGCAGGCAGGAGAGCAAAGGAAAACACACCCCCTGAGCCTCATAGGAGAAAATTACTCTATGTTTCTTAGCTCTGAGTTTTCCAAACTGTCCTGTTCTCATTTGCTTTTTAAAATGTTGCTTTTCATCAAGCTCAAGGGAACACTAAACGGCAAAGGTATGAAGTAGAAAATGTTTGACGGGGTGCACAAGGAGAAACACAGTAACACTTATCAAGCCCAGAGAGATAAATGACAGGCACCACACCCACTGAACTAACCTCATGGACTCAAGAGAGTACGCGTGAAGGAGCATGGCTGACAAGGTGTGAGTCTTGGTTTCATGGACAATTGAGCAAACGGAGTTGTGTGCCAACTTGGGCCTGGCTCATGGCCAGAGGCAATCCATAGTCAATCAATTAATCAATCAACCAACCAATCAATCTCACTCTATCTTTGTCTCTGTCTCTCTGTCTGTCTCTGTCTCTGTCTCTCTCTCTCTCTCTCTCTCTCTCTGTGTGTGTGTGTGTGTGTGTGTGTGTGTGTATGAGTACATACATCACTTTACGTACAGGATCTCACTATGTAGCCCCAGCTGACCTGGAACTTGTTATGTAGATCCAACTGGCCTCAAATCACAGAGATCCCCCTGCTTCTGATTCCTGAGTGTTGGGATTAAAGGTGTGCACCACCTAACATGAGAACAACCTTTGCAGAACATAGAGCTAATTTTCTGGGACTTTTTGACTCTCCATCTATGATGCATTTCTAGAACTCTGTGCTGTAACATATTACAGTCGACATAACGTGGGGCTTGGTGGCAATGGATTTAGCTTCCTTTTTAATACATGTTTGCTATGATATCACAGTGTTGAATTATTTCTCCCTAAAGGTTACACCGGTCTGAATCCTTGGCATCTACAAAGGTGACCTGATTTGGAAATAGGGTCTTTGAAGATGTAATTAAGTTGATGATCTGGGATGAGCTCATTTAGAATTTAGGGTAGCTCTTAAATCCAACGATGGATGATCTTATACCAGAAAGCAGAGTGGGATCAGAGCCACAGAGAGAGGCAAAGGGTGAAATAATCCATAACAAAGAACATGAAAGGCAGCTGCGGAGACTAGGAGAGAGCAGGGAATGGAAGGGCCTATCCCGTTTACACCCTGACTTTGAACTTCCGGCCCCCAGACCTATTCCTGTTGTTTCCTGTCACTAAATTGCAATTTGCTCTGGCCGCCTTAGGAAACAAAGACCTTATCTCTCCAGTGAGCATATTTACATAGTTTCTATTCTGGACCTTAGTTGAGGAATGTGGATCTGTGAGTCACCTGTGTTTCATGACTCCACCTGGTCTTTGCAGCTGTGTAAGTGTAGCGAGTGCAGCACGAGACATCCCCAGAGAAGAGCCTGGCACCACTTCCATTCATAACTGCTTAATTTTCCCCAGGAACTGGGAAAATGTTCTCTTGTCTAAGCATACATGTGCCAAGATGACAATGCAGGCCTTGCACAGTCAAGGAACGTTTCTGTGACTTCCCTGAGCATGCTATGTGACAACATGCTAAGCAGCATGTCTTTCCTCGGGGGGTCTGATGTCACCCTTGATTGGAGTCACTCAGTTCATTTTTCCTGGGAAGGAATACAGAGATTCTAGAAATGGTTTACCGAACTAAAAATAAAGAAGCCATCTGGAAGAGTAATCTATAGCTTTGTTCATTTGGCCGAGCCTCATCAGCAGGGACCACTGAGAGAAGGTTAAGGCAAGTTCAAAGCCTCCACAGTCAGCAGAAGACTCCATTCAAAACCACGTGCCAGGATATGGCACTGAGTGTAATGTGCTAATGTGACCAAGTTTGGTGACTCCAGATCATCTTCAAACCACATTCTTGCCTTTGTCCACGGGTGAGAGAAAGAGACTCACAATTTGCTGTTGTACCCAACTCTGGGAAATCACAATCTGTGCAGAGCTCCTTCCATACCAGCTATGTCTGCCTGGACATCTGTCCTCCAAACTACAGAGGGTATCTGGTCAGGCAGACTGAAGGGCACCACCATTCAAGCGGTAGGGCTTTACTCTCCCCAATCTGATAGTGAGGGAATACAATATAGAGACTCTTCAATATTGCATGCTGGCTCATACCTGCAATGTCTCAGCATTTGAGAGGCTGAGGCAGGAGATTGCCATCAGTTTGAGACTAGCCTGGGACACACAGTGAGTTCCAGGCTGGTGTGAGCTATAAGAGAGGCCCTCAAAAACAAACAAACAAACAAACAAAAACAAACTAAACTTTCTGAAGAGGAATTCTTTCCTTACAGGGGTAGCAGGGACTCCTCTACACTGTAGCCCCAAGTTTCTACTGCTTGTCTGCTAGCTAGTGAGGGACATGGGCCAGCCTTCTGTGCTATGTTACTAGGTTTTGAGCAAATAGGCTGTGAACAGCCATGGGTGTTGCTCTTCTGACTTCAAGTACAGAGAAGTGCATGGTTCTTCCCCATTCCTAAGTAGACAGAGAGAATCCTGTTTCAACCACACAAGCAGAAACAGCACCCTTGAAAGAGACAGCGTATCTATGAAGATACAGTTTGGGTCCCCATATGTCTACATGCAGTCTGTGACACAGGATTGCTGTGGCAGAAGTAGCAACCTCCCACCTTCCACTGCAAACTGATATTTCTTTGATGCAACAGCTAAGCCTTTATCCGTATGAAACCTCAGGGTCAGAAACTAGAATTCTAGACAAATACATCTTTATTAAACAAATATAGAACTGGTGGTGGATAGTTTAGAAACCAAACCACACAATGCAACCACATGGCAGCCTGTATCCACAGCACACAGGGACTGGAACTGCTATCAGTCACCCAGGACTGGCAGCCTATCAGGCTACCTTGCTCCAGCCCTGCCTGCTATGATCCATGATATGGCCTGAAGCATGTTATAACATCTCCTTCCCAGTACATGGGTGAGACCTGTGATGCTTTAGATACCCAAGAAGAAATGAGAGACAAGTCTGCAGGATGTCTGTTCATTTTCTACAGCAGTGAATTAGTCCTCTGTAAACTCTGCTTAGAAAAGTCAGTTACCAAATATCTACTGCAGGGCATTTTTACCAGGAAGGGGCTGTTTAGGAAGTACCAGAAAGATGGCTGAACACCCAGTCTGTTATAAAATTAAAATGTGACGTTGCAATAGACCAAAGGGCTGATGGAATACATTTTTCCCCAAATCTGCTCACATCAGTAACCGAAACACTGGTGATAACAGCAAGGGCTTATGTGTTGCATCTGCTAACACTGAGTGGTGGACTGAGCACTTTGAAGGCTTCATTCCCTTGACTTCCCACAAGGGTTTCACAATCACCAGACACACAGTGGTAGAAACAGCCCCACAGAATGATGATCACTCACAGGAATTTGAACCTGGGTTATGTGAGAGTTGAGGGTGTACTCTCCCCCACCAACGGCTCCCACTGAGGATGAATGCCAGGCAAAGGGGCAGGATCTATGGTTGGCTACATTCCTGATTAGCAGGGGAAGGCTCACTTTAGGAACAGCATCCTCTTTAATGTCCTCAGAGAGCTGTTACCCATCAGATGCCCTTGTATGTGCTCCAGGACAGCATCATCAAGTCTCTTTATACTGCACCGATGGGAAGTTCTGCAGTCCCCAGGCCACTTTTCCATCTATGAGGAGACTTGAATCTCACATCTGTCAGGCAGATAAGGCCAGCGCCATCATTACTCCTGCCTGACAGTGGGGACCGATGCACAGGCAGTAAAGTGACTCCCAGCACATCCACTCAGTGTAAGTCAGTGCTGCTGCTGCTGCGTCTGTAGCCAGCTCATGTGTGGAGAGGGGCCCACGGGAATCTTAGCAAGACGGTTTCTGAATTTTGTTATATACTCCATCCATAGAAAATGTCTCTCAAATGAGAGAATCATGGGATTACACTGGTCATGCTAAACAACCACGTGGGATTGTCCTTATGTGATTGCTGTTGCTGTGATAAACACCGTGACCAAAAAGCAACTTGGGGACGAAAGGGTTAATTTGGTTTATACTTCCAGGGCACAATCAGTCATTGAGGAAGTCAGGGCAGGAAGTCAGGGGAGGAACTGTGGAGAGAATGTGCTTACAGGCTCAGTCTCTGGTACATGCTCAGCTAGCTTTTTATATTGTAGAGCCCAGACCCACCAGCCTAGGGATGGTGCCGCCCACAATGAGCTGGGGGCTGGCTCTCCCACATCATAGGTCATCATTTAAGACAATCTCTCATAGATATTGTCACAGGTTAATTTGATCAAGAAATTCTTCGAGTATGTTTCCTTCTTCCAATGTGACTCTAGGTTGCCTAAAAATGGTGATGGAAATGACCTGGGGCAGGAACAAACCTGAGGTATGTGCCAGTTTTGATCTAGCAATTCTAGTTCCTGGATATTTTTCGAGAAATTCAGGATATTCGCAAACATTCATGCATCAGGATGCTCTCTTCGAGACTGCTTCTTACAGCACAGCAAAACAGAGAGCCCTACCATATCTGATGCTAAAGGATCTCTGGGAATCTTCAAGACACAAATGATTACTATGTAGCCACTGAAAAGGACACTGTAGGAATATATTTACTACCAAATAACGTTTTCTTCCATATCGTATATTCGCAGATATGTTAGAAAAATCACAGTGGGGTATAGACCAGATATCAACAGCATCTGTATTTGGTAGGCAGAATTACACTTTTTGGTAAGGTTTGTTATAAAAAATGTACATATGTACTATGAAAGTTTATCCAGATATTGAGGCAGAGGATTAACCACCCATGCACTGACATGTATTGATGAACTTAAATCTTCTGTGGTTTATAAGATCAATTATACAATGAACCAGGAGTGGCAAGCTGTGTGTCTACCTGCGGCTTTGGATTGGGCAATTTTGTGACCCGAAGTCCCAAATGAACAAGTGAGCAGAGAACTGAGAACATAGGCGTGTCCCAACAGACTGGGCTTAAAAAGCAAAAGCAACACAAAGCTAAGGCAGCAAATGTCATTCCCATTCTGATGACCTCTGGCAGGGTGGGAATGGTAGGGGGGCAGGGCTCAGGAGCTCCCCACACCACAGACTAGCCCCGGGGGCAGAGCAAATGGACCTTTGCCGGTTGACCTTAAAGATCTGCTCTGTGTGTTCCTCCCTAGACCTCACCTTTTCTTTCATTTAAAACAAAAACAAAAAACTATGAAAATGTCACAGCCCAGAGGGGTACTTAGCGCCTTTCACAGAGGACAACAGAAAAGAACCACAATAAAGGTAACAGATTTCTACCAGCTAGTAAGAAAAGGCCACCTCTCCCTAGTACCCCACAAGAGGAGGTGGAGCAGGAGGGCGTGCCAATAACGCAAACAGTCCCAGAAACAGCAGCGCTGAACAAAGGAGGGGCTGCTTTGTCTTCACGGCATCCCAGGGAGCTAAGTACCTGGGATTTCACAGAAGTCAGGTTGAAACCTTTGGTTTGGTCAATCTCACCAAAGCTTTGACTGGTGGAGATGAGAGCAAGCAGACAGATCCTCAAGCACTGTGGTGGAGGGTAAACTGATCCCTCCTGTATTGGGGCAAATACAGTGGTGTATTAGCATAGCCAGGGTTCTCTAGAGTAGCAGGACTTATAGAATTAATGCCCCCCCATTTTTGGGTGGCAAATCATGATTGTACTGCTCACTACCTGAATATCCAGAATATATATATATATGTATGTATGTATATATATATATATATATATAAATTTTTTTTAAAGCAAATCATATTCATTTGAGTTGGGCTAGGTGATACAATGCAAATGGAAAAGGGGGTAGCTATTGTCACAGCTGACCCCAGGGTAGGTTTAGAGGTCTTCTTAAGGTCTGACCTGTACTGGTCAGATAAACAAGATATAACAGCAGTGGGCCACAGTGTCCCTTTGCTGAGGCAGGTCACGAGAAACTCTTTACATCAAGTCACATGCATTCAGTCAGCAAAGGTCATCCAGACCGACTCACGTTAGTCTGGAGTCACCAAACAGATCTGTGAGTTATCAAATGCCATAGCCCCTGGGTAAGAAGTTTCATGCTGGGGGGTGGGGAATGACGGAGCTGGGGTTCAGCCGGGTGTGATGAGGTCCTGCTGTGAGCTGGGCACCCTGCTCTCAGACTGTCCCACATTCTGCTCATGACCCAGAGGGACAGACATACTAGAGGAGCCACAGTGTGGGACATCCGAGCAGGGGAGCTGCCTGCAAACTGGAGAAGCTTCTCCACTGCAGCCATGCTCGTCTACACTGCAAGGGCTTCGGGTGCGGGGAGGGTCTGCTAGTGGATAGCGGCTGAATCGGCTAAAACAACTGTGAAGCTTACTACAGCGGGCAAAACGTAGTCTCTGAAACATAAGGCACCTGGTAGCTGGGTATGTAACCTCAGTGGGATGGAGGCCTCTGTAGACATAACTGACTAGGAATGTAAGAGAACTCACCCTGGCTTCGGGTTCTAAGGCCAACGGCTGGTCCCCTAGAGAAGAGGGGAACGTCAGCAGGCGGGGACGGTGTGGGGGAAGATAAAAGCAGAGACTGGAATGGTGTTGCCACGACCAAGGAACATGGAGCTACCAGAAACTGGAAGAGCCCACCAGAAAGCTCTCCCTCCAGAGATGTCAGAAGTTCTGTAGCCCACTGACAGGTGGGTTCTACACGCTGGCCTCAAAATTCCGAGGAAAGTGATCGCAGGCTACAGGGATGACTCTGGATAAAAACACTTGTCCCTCAAGACAAGGATCCAGAACCATCCTAAAAGCCTGGTAGGCAGAGTGACATCCTATAGTCCCAGCACTGGGGTGGGGTGGGGGAGTCCCTAGGGCAAGCTAGATCAGCTGGAATCATTGAGCTCCAGGTTCAGTGAGGGACTGCCTCAGTGGATACAGTGGATGGTGACACCTAATGCCATTTTGCCCACAACCCACAACCTACACAAGTGTGCCCCTGCATTTATAGATAACACACACACACACACACACACACACACACACACACACACACACACACACGTGAAAATCAACAGATTTCTACTGGTTGCAACTACTAGATGGTAGTAATTTGTTCTACTAGTCCTAGAAAGCTGTGACGCTCAGCAGCTCAGCTTCCGCTCAGATCTCTGCTGCAAGTAAAGCCGGAGGGGACGGCAGGAAGGATGCAGAGGGGAGGAGAGGTCATGAGGTGTCTGTGCCCTTCTGCTCATCAACAGATTTCTGATTCGAATTCAAACCCAAACCAATCAAGGCAACCGACAGCACAAATACCAGCTGCTTCCTGTGCACACTGCCACGTCTCAGCTACTCCTCAGCCTTCCTCATGATGAGACCTTTAAGACAGTTCCTCACATTGTGGTGACCCCCCAACTGCAAAATTATTTCTTGCTAAGTCATAATCGTAATTTTGCTACTGTTAAAATGAATTGTAATATAAGTATGCTTGAATCCTGATGGTCTTAGGTGTCCCCAGGGAAAGGGTTGTCTTTCTGCTTCCAAAGGGGTTGCAGCCCACAGGTTGAGAACCACTGCTTTAGAGGGTTTTGGTGCTGCAGCTCTGACCTTCATGACACAGGCCTCTGCAACCTTAGCTTCACAATAAAGAGAATTTAAGTTGGCAAGACATTATAATAGCTTAAGGCATTCCCTCTTCCTTTCATAAAAGGCAAAACCATATTTTTAAAAGCTTCCTTATCACACATGACCCCACTATCCTGGCTGAATTATTACTCATTTTTAAACATTTTTTCTCCAAATAAAATTTTCTCTGCTCCTAATCGAGAAAAGCGACACTTTTCAAAACTTTGGCTCACTCAGCTAAACATTAAACCAGGAGTTATTTGATTTCTGTCCAAGATGTGAAGCTGGGACAACAGTCCTTCAACCATGTCTCCTGAGAGATAGCTAAGTATTAACTGTGACTTTAGTACTTCTGACTTAGCCATTTTTTAACCCCTGCATTGTAGAGCCGTAGTGAGTTTATGCACACTGGCTAGTCCAGGATGAGCTGTCTGGAGCTAGTAAAAACGAAACAGTGAGACACCACAAACTAACATCACTTCGTGCAGTCTTGTCCTGAGATCTTCCCATCTAAAGTGCATAAAGTATGTGGTAACTTCTCAGAATAACACAGTTCCCTACACACCCTCGAACCTCAAGCATCTTTACCAAGCTCCAGACCCCAGAGGCAATATGTTTACTGAGCAAAAAGAAAAAGAACAGCAGCAGACAATTACTCAGCACTTTTTCTCTGCTTGGACTGGGTGCAAGATTCTAATGTATTAGTTTACTTAAAACTCTCAGCAACCCTGGAAGAATTTCTTTCACTCCAGGTTCTCCAATTGGCTTCATTTTATAAGCCTCACATTCTCAAGAGCCCAGCCAAGGAGCTAAAGTAGGTTTCTCCTACACATAGAGTTTATTTCTTTGTTTTTAAAGTCTATTTCTGTCTTACCTGTATGAGTGATTTGCCTGCGTGTTTCTCTGTATACTAGGTGTGTATCTGTGGAAGTCAGAGGGGGCCATAAGATCCCTTGGAACTAGAATTATAGATGGTTGTAGATACCATGTAGGTGTTGGGAATCGAACCCAGGTCCTTTTCAAGAGAAGCTGGTGCTCTTAACAACTGAGTCATCTTTCTAGTCCTTGTACAGATATTGTTAATTGTCTAACCAGCTAATTCATGGCAGCCCAGGCATGTTGGTGGTAGAGCTGAGAGCTGAGTTAACAGGCTAGGTGAAGTTATGGCTCCTGACCTGGTGGCCATGAGGGAAATTATTTGAATGTAGACAAATATAAATGTCTTTGCGTTCCGAGGGGTTTAATGTAGGAACAGCATCCCTGCCTTGGTCCAGAAAGCCTGAAGTCATGTCTGTGAGGAGAGGAGAAAGAAAAACTAGAAAATAGCTGGCGGGTGTTTGGAGCATAATGCACTGTAGCGGGGACACCATGATAAAGGGTAATTTCCAAAACCATTAACAGCTGACACAGCCTGAGAGCAGACCTGTTGTGATTCTCCACAGCAGGCCAGACTAGAGGTTTCCCAGGAGCATCCCAGAGCAGCTGCCCTGCAGAGACCACCTGAAGAGCCTTATCCCCACTCTGCAGGACATGAAATGGATGCCCAGCCAAGAGGCAACCGGCCCAAGAACACACAGCAAATGGCCAGGTCTGAGTTTCGATGTTCAGTGAGACCGTGAGACTCAAATGTTTCCTAAAAAAAATGTTACCCGATCTCCCTGAGAATGTAAAGTGCTTAAAAACTTTTAAAAGATTTCTTCTCAAATATGATTGAAATGTTAAAAGTTAGAATGGCGTTTTGTGACAAGTGGTAATCCTGTGGACTTCATGTTTTAAGTCCATAAATCAGGTTTCTGGACTATAGCCACCTCCCTCAGAACATACCGTCTGGGTTTGGCTTTGCACCCAAGAGAGAACGAAGTGGCTGTGACAGAGACCATATGGCCTGCAAAGCCAAAAATGTTTACTATGAGGCCTTTGCAGGAAAAGCTCACAGGCTACTGATCTAGAAAAGTTACTTAGAAGAAAAGGAGAAACATTCTTTCTCTGATGAGGAAGAATAATCAAGGCACCAATATGTTAATGCAGAAAATTACAAGTACCATGGTGAGGACCGAAGTTTGAGTGTGGCTTGGTGCAAGTGTGTGCAATTCTTGACAGACTGCTTTCTTTCAGTGAAAAGCTTTCTGGTCATCTCATTTCTGATCTGTCTAGGAACATGTCATCAAGTGCGTATGGGGCAGGGGAATGAAAAAATGAATTTCACCTTAAGTCTAAATCATCTGTATACATTGATAACTTTACGGGTAGAAAGACCTGAGCCAGGCAACACTAATCCAGGCTATCCAAAATGATGGTATATGCTACCTCCATGGGACTAAGGCTGTAGCTCAGTGCAAGAAGATGTGTCTAGCATGTGCAGAGCCTTGGGTTCAATTCCTAGCACTGTGACAAAATGTATTACCTTCATGGGGTAGAGTAGTCAACAAGGGAATGCCAAGAGGTAGGGCTGGGTGTTGGTTTGTGTGTGGGGTGGGGATAGGTATGATACACGTGTGTATTTGGTCATGTGTATGACCATAGCATGCATGTAGAGATAAGAGACTCAAGGTGTCAGTCCTAATCTCCCATATTGTTTGACACAGGGCCTCTTCGTCGTTCTCTACTGTGTAAACCAGGCTAGCTGTCCCACAAACTCCTGGGGATTTTCTCATCTCTGTCTGCCATCTCTCCATACCAACACCAGGATGACAGATGGGTGCTACCATGCCCCATCTTTATGTGTCTTCTGAGGACTGAAATTCAGGTCCCCATGGTTGCACAGCAAGCACTTTCCCCACTGATCCATCCCCAAAGCCCTGTGCTGTGTTTTGAACCAAGTGTGTTCATTCAGTTGGTGAGAACCCATTTGATGGCACGCCAATAACACCATACATTCCATGAAGAGTGCGTGTTTCAGTGGTGGTGCGGGGTGCTAAGAAACGGGCACCTCTCTGAGACCTGGCCATGTGGAAGCAAAGATGCTTGTTTTTAGATGCCTGGGATGCTAAGAATGCTTGGAACTCTGGGGCCTGAGCCAAAATGCTGCTCTGTGTTCTCATGCTGGGCCGAGAGGGCACTACAGGCCATGAGCACAGCCAAGAGAGGCAAACATCCCCCATCCCAGACAGGGCTCTGGCCGCCAGCAGCTCCGGCTCCCAGCGTCGCTCAGATGGAGCAGGGATGCTGCTACACCAGCTAGTGACCTCTTGACTCATTAAGAATGTCAAGCTGGGCAATAATCTTGGTCACTCAAGCAAATGGAAAATTTAATAATAGACCCTTAGAACTATCTGAACATTACTCTGAGGTATCAGCCACAGGTAGCTTACTCTGTGACAGTCACGTGACCAACATACCCAGTAAAGTGCCTAACGTATCTTTTTGAACATTTCTCTTCTGTTCCTTTAGTCTACTTATTGGTCTACATGACATCTCCCTGGATCCTGAAGAAACTCAGTGAAGAACAGAGAGCCACAAACAGAAGGTAACAAAGTGCCAGGTGTAAGGTGCACATGAAACAGCTGAGAAAGGAAGGGGTAGGGTGGGGACCCAATGTCTGATGTCATATCTACTGTGCATAGCTTCTCTCTTTGCAGAGCCCTTTTATCTCCCCTTGAACTTACTGTGCTCCCGAGCAAGCAGATGGGTCCCTTACAATGCAAATTAGATCATGGCATTCCCTAACCTGCCCTGGCTTCTATCTTCTAGCCTCACATAACTGGCTCCAGCTACAAAGGGCTTGACTGAGTTAAGGACAGGGCAGTGCTCCTAATGTGGTCTAGGGACCCATGAGACCTGGGTTCAGATCCCCCTGCCAGTTGGTGAGAACCCAGCTGATGGTTCTCATGATCTTGCCCCACCACCTAGCTTCTCCATGTTGCTAAGCATATGTGTCCAATGTGAGGACCGGGAGGTGCTTATCCAGCAGGGTTCGGAAGGACTGATGAGTTTGTGTGATTGGAAAGAGCCTGCAGCAGGTGCAAGCTCTGCCCACCACCACCTGCAGCAGGTGCAGGCTCGGCCCACCACCACCTGCAGCAGGTGCAGGCTCTGCCCACCACCACCTGCAGCAGGTGCAGGCTCTGCCCACCACCACCTGCAGCAGGTGCAGGCTCTGCCCACCACCACCTGCAGCAGATGCAGGCTCTGCCCTCCACCACCTGCAGCAGATGCAGGCTCTGCCCTCCACCATCTGCAGCAGGTGCAGGCTCGGCCCACCACCACCTGCAGCAGATGCAGGCTCTGCCCTCCACCACCTGCAGCAGGTGCAGGCTCTGCCCACCACCACCTGCAGCAGATGCAGGCTCTGCCCTCCACCACCTGCAGCAGATGCAGGCTCTGCCCTCCACCATCTGCAGCAGGTGCAGGCTCTGCCCTCCACCACCTGCAGCAGGTGCAGGCTCTGCCCTCCACCACCTGCAGCAGGTACAGGCTCGGCCCTCCACCACCTGCAGCAGGTGCAGACTCGGCCCTCCACCACCTGCAGCAGGTACAGGCTCGGCCCTCCACCACCTGCAGCAGGTGCAGACTCGGCCCTCCACCACCTGCAGCAGGTGCAGGCTCTGCCCTCCACCACCTGCAGCAGGTGCAGACTCGGCCCACCACCACCTGCAGCAGGTGCAGGCTCTGCCCACCACCACCTGCAGCAGGTGCAGGCTCTGCCCACCACCACCTGCAGCAGATGCAGGCTCTGCCCTCCACCACCTGCAGCAGATGCAGGCTCTGCCCTCCACCATCTGCAGCAGGTGCAGGCTCGGCCCACCACCACCTGCAGCAGATGCAGGCTCTGCCCTCCACCACCTGCAGCAGGTGCAGGCTCTGCCCACCACCACCTGCAGCAGATGCAGGCTCTGCCCTCCACCACCTGCAGCAGATGCAGGCTCTGCCCTCCACCATCTGCAGCAGGTGCAGGCTCTGCCCTCCACCACCTGCAGCAGGTGCAGGCTCTGCCCTCCACCACCTGCAGCAGGTACAGGCTCGGCCCTCCACCACCTGCAGCAGGTGCAGACTCGGCCCTCCACCACCTGCAGCAGGTACAGGCTCGGCCCTCCACCACCTGCAGCAGGTGCAGGCTCGGCCCACCACCACCTGCAGCAGGTGCAGGGCTCGGCCCACCAGCTGTTCTCGCTACCGTCACCATTTTCTACCTTTCTGCCTTTTTCTCTTTTGCTACCTGGCCATGGAAAGGTCTGTCCCTAAGCTCTTTCTCGGATTTCCTACTTAGGTTTCAGCTTAAATGTAACCACATGCAGTATGTGCAGAAAGGCCATCTTACTCAGGTCTCTGTCTCTCCAGGCACCACCCAGCTCTCGTCCCAAAGATTAATTATGTGATTATGGCTGTGATGGCCTGTGTCATGTGTTTCCTCTCCCAATCTGCACATGCCACGAGGACAGAGCTACCCTTGTATGAAGAAAGCCTCCTGACATCATAGCAGGATGAACTCAACCACTTACTATGGGCTGTGCACACTGTAACACTGCAGCTAGGAAGTAGTAGCCTGTACAAAATGATCCTTGCCAGAGGCCAGAGCCCATGCCACAAGGCTGATGGACACGAGGAGCCAGGGAGTGGGGCTGCTGAGGGTGCCTATGGCTGCTTCTCAGGGCAGTCATTTCAGAAGCTACCCAGTGGGTCTGAAACAGAAGCATCAGACCTAAGCATGATCTGCAGTGTAGAGGAACATTGTAGGGACAGGCTCTGAGACAGGTGGCCAGCTAGGGCAACACTGTAACAATCACAGATACAGATGAGAAGGATACCTGTTCCCATCTCAGGAGGCAGAGTGGGGCTTGCTTGCCTGTCCACAGTGCATGGCCTGGTTTCTTGACCTCTGACCCCTCACCTATTTCTATTCTTTTCTAGAAGTCTGTTCTCTCGTGCCAAAGGAACCTGGAAGAAACAGCTTGTTAACTTTGAGTGAGTCATGTCACAAGCCTGTCTTCCAGAATTTAGGGGGAAGACTGACCACACCCTGCAGAATGCCTCCAACCCAATGGCTTGTTCTATCAACCCTTAACCCTACGAATGAAGAACACTGAGATGGGAGATGCACTGCTATCTTCCAGAAAGAAAACAGCTTCAGTTTTTGTGAGCCTTTTGTAGATGATGTCATGAAGGCCTCTTTCTCAGGAAACACAAGGAGGGGGCTGGCCAACCCTGTGGGTGTCCCCTGCCAAGGTCTGAATCTGATCATTTATCTGACCAGCTGAGCAATCAAATAAAATGCAATTTCAAGCCTGGTCAAGCTGTACAAAGGTGTCAAATTTCTCTTGTTTGGGAACAGCAGAAATGATGTTTCAGCACGGAAAAACCAGTAGGAAGCAAATTCGATGCCAAAGTGAGGAACCCTGGGATGGGAACTTATTGCAGATTGTAGACAGGTCCCGAATAATGCGGTCCTTTCTTGATCTTGGCATAGCTACAGTACAAGTTTATGGGTCTTGTGCCTTAGCTGACTTTGTGAGATTAGAACAAAGCTTCTCTGTTGTTATCCACCATAGAAGCCACTACCATTGGGACATCGGCATCTTCCTAGTCTAGCTCTAGAGATCCTCCTTCATCTAGCATGAATGTGCACTTAGCATCTGGTTGCTTCCATTTAACACAGTTTGTGACTACACTAAGTCTACACTGAGTCTACACTAAGTCTACACTTGGTCTACACTAAGGCTCACGGTCACTACTGGAACCCACCGTGCATATTTTGCCTTTCTTTCAATTACTGGCTGGCCATTGTTTCTAAACATTATGTGCTAATAATAGCATGAGTAAGAACACAACCAGGCCGCTCACTCACTCTATCCAGACACTGTCTGTCTGAGTTAGGGTTTCACCGCTGTGAACAGACACCATGACCAGGGCAACTCTTAAGGACAACATTTAATTGGGGCTGGCTTACAGGTTCAGAGGTTCAGTCCATTATCATATCATCAAGGCAGGAGCATGGCAGCATCCAGGCAGGCATGGTGCAGGCGGAGCTGAGAGTTCTACATTGCCCATGCCCACAGTGACAAACTTCATCCAACAAGGTCAAACCTATTCCAACAAGGTCACACCTCCTAATAGTGCCACTTCCTGGGCCAAGCATATTCAAACCACCACAATGTCCTTCCTCACAGCCATGCTTGAGGTAACAACAGACATATAAAGAGTATTTTCCATAAGCCAGACAATGTGATAAGTACAATGGGTACTAAACTTCGTTTTAATCTCCACAAGAACACCATGAAGCAGGATTCATTGCCATCCCCAGGTAAAAATATGGACACAAAGACTTAGGGGCTGAGTGGCTTGCTCTAGTCACTGTTGGTAAGTGTTGGGACTCTAGTATGTCAGCTACAGCTTGTACTACTTTTATGACCCCTTGTGCTGCTTACGCTTACTGCCACTGTGACTGAACTGAGAGACACCTAGAACGCTGGGAAAGCACATCTCTGGGTGTGTCTGTGAGGGCTTATTCAGAGACCGTTGGATCACTCAGGCTCTGATTGCATCAACCAATGGATTCAAAACTTTAACAAACGACTAGGATCAGGTAGATGCCATGGAGGATTCCCCGGGGTTGGAGGAAGAGGGTGGGTGGGGCTGCAACTTGGAAGGATATTTACTAGCTATGGCTTCTGACTGTCATTCTTCTGTCATAGTAGCTTCTTGGCTACTATGGGGTCAGTGATCTCCTTGGTCATATGCCCTTACCTCACCAAAGCCAGAAACAACAGAGCCATACACCCTAAAACAGTGAGCCAGAATAAACCTTCCATACTTAAATCACTTCCTCTGGTATTTCATCAAAGCAACGAGAAACTGGCTAACACATTGCTTCTCTGACAGGAGCATTTCAAAACTAGCAGCTCTGAAAAGTAGACTATTTCTTTAGGCAAATAAAAATAGAAGTGAAGCCCCTAGGTGAAAGTTACAAACAGCAATGCCGATTGATACATTTGTTTCCAAAAGTTCCACAGCAAAAGTAAGGCGAAAACGGAGACTAAGACTGGCTTTTCCAGCTTCCTTACCAGGCCTGGGTGCTGAGATTCCACAGCTTAATAACTAGGATCTTGTTTCACTCTGGGTTATTACCTCTAAAGCCATTTTTTTTTCCTAGAAGCTTATTTAAATACAAGTTGTATTTCATCTTTTGAAAAGGTGGAATATTTTTGTGAGCTTAGGGTATATTCTGGCAAGTGGATAAATATTACCTCAGAAGTAATGCTTGGGTAACAAGAGTTAGTTCCCTAAAAACAACAGGAAAACACCAAATCTAGGAAAAGCATCATGTTTTGTTACATTTTGCAAACCACAGTCATGCAGTATACTCATTATCTTTTTTAATAAGTATATTTCAAACTCAAGCAGGGTTTGGGGCTGGGATGGCTGTAAATCCTGCTTTTCTGTTTTTATCCTAAAAGAAATTAATGAGGTTGGGCTTTGGCCTTTGCAGAGCCAGAGCTGATCAAGAGTTCTTGGGGTGTCTTTCAAACTCAGAGATTTCCAAGCAGCCCTGTATCTCTTTGCTGCCTGTGGTGCAACCACACCACATGAGGTCACATGATTCAGGAACATCCCCCCTTTACCATCCTGTCTTTGTTCTTAAGATAGAACGGTGGATGTTTCCAGAGCATGAGTTTGGCCGTGGATGGCAGGGTCTCCTAAGATGGCATGCAATGACCAACAAACCCGGTCCCATGAGCAATCTGCTTTGGTTTGTTCAGCTACACTTTCTTCTTTTCCAGAGTTATCTCATTGGCTTGACCCACGAACAAAGAATTCTCTAGAAGAAGTCCTAAAAAGATAACCTTAAAAGGGTTCCTCTGCAGACAGAACTCAGCTCTGTCTGTCAGTGGCAGAAGCCTGTGTGCACGCTCACCAGCTCTGGAGTCAGTAGCTTTGGAAGTGCTTTCGGAAAGGCAAGGTGGTAGAGGCTTCTAGAGGCTTGGCAGCAAGAGCTGCTCTAGTCTCCTATTACTTGCTTCTTTGATTTTCATTGAAAATTTACTGGAAGAGGGCAAGATCATGATATTATGTTCTCTATCAAAAGAGGAGGAGAAGATGGAGGAGGAGGAAGAGGAGGAGGAGGAGGAAAGGGAGGAGGAGGAGGAAGAGGAGGAGGAAAGGGAGGAGAAGGAGGAGAAGAAGAAGGCAAGCAAGTAGAAAATTTCATAACATTTTAGAATATTTGAGTAAAAAAATGTTTCAGGAAGTTTTTCACGGGTAAGGACTTAAAGGTGGGCTAGCTGGATCCTATAATGGAAATATTTTGAGAAAGCTGGTTCACTCTTGGTATTTTTTTTTTCAATTATTGATATCATTTTTCACAGCCTCTCACACAGTATTCACTCAGGAAAGTATAAGATGAACTGACCATCAACTTCAGAATCTTGGGGCACTGGGGAGTCACTTACCTAGGATCATGACAAACTGAAAGCCACAACCAAATCATCCACCCCACCTCTGACAGGTCACTGAATCCACAGCATACCAGGTGTACAGAGTGAGGTTCAGAACAGAATAGGGACAGGACACAGCTACAGACACAGACTGTCCCCAGAATGGGCCAATAGTGACTCCACCCCTTTATGTTTAACAGCTGTAAGATACTCGACCCTTGAGTTGGGGATGGGACTGACTTCACAACTCTCATCTCCACTTCAAACAGTGCAACTGACCTTCCTCAGGTCTGCCCTACACATGTATGTTCAGTGGAAGGTTTCATTTGCAAAAAATATATGTCTGCTGCTAAGTGAAAGTTTTGGAACCTCTGACTTAGATCCATAGTCTATTTTCTGAGAAAAACAATGTCTAAAGAATTCATTCGGAGGTTGTTCAATTAAATTGAAGTTGATTAAAACATGGATTTTTTTCTCTCTCTCCCTCTGTTAGATAGATTTCTCATGACCAATTAATTTGACTAAAAGGTTCCATATTAGCCATCTCTTCCATCACAGAGAGTCTTCTAAATGTTAATGATGGCTAGAGTTGAAGTAACTTAGCACTATTAAATGTATTCTGAACCTGGCAGGTTGCACGGTGTAAACAGGTGAATCATTAAATCTAAAAATATCTGCATGGACAGTTGAAGTGTGGATAAAGAACCATCCTTCTGTCTCCTGAGCTAGCTCCTGTGTATTCAATGAGATCAGGTACTTAATTCAAACCTGCAGAAATACACGCATGCAGATCCCCAAAGAGCAGGGATTAGGATTAGGATCCAGAAGGCTCTGCACATCCAGGTTGTCCCTAATTCCTCCACTGTGGTGGGTCACTCTTTATACAATCCTGCTTTTACCACTTATGTCCACAGTGAGTGAAAAAACTTAAGGAGAAAGATCTGGGGTGTGGATCAGTGACAGAACGCTTGCCTGGTACCTGAAAGGCCCTGGGTATATCTCCAGCAGAAGATGGGAGGGGAGGAGAGGAGGGGGAGGGGAAGGGGAAGAGGATGATGATGATGATGATGATGAAGGGGAAGGAGGAGGAAGAGGATGAGGAGGAAGAGGAGGAGAAAGATGAGGAGAAGGAAGAGGAAGAGGAGGAAGAAGAGGAGGAAGAGGAGGAGGAAGAGAGGGAGGAGGAAGAAGAGGAGAAGGAGAAAAAGGAGGAGGAGGAAGAAGAGGAGGAGGAAGAGAGGGAGGAGGAAGAAGAGGAGGAGAAGGAGAAGGAGAAAAAGGAGAAGGAGGAGGAGGAGGAAGAGCAAAGAAAAAAGTTAGGAAGCCCATGGAGACATGACTGGTACTCATGGAAGGTGGGGTTCTCGTAACAGATTTATTGCTCCAGCAGTACACTCACAAGTATGATCTTGCTTTATCCACAGCAGTCTTAAAGGTGGGGTGTGGTCTCCACAGCTGCATTGCTACTGTGTTGTGGGTGGGTAAGACACTGCAGAGTGTGGCTAAGGAGCCTGCTTCAGGTCAGGACTGGGAGGTGAACTTGGAGCCCAGGGCTCTTGACTTCAGGCTCAGAAGACACCTCGTTGGATTATGCTCAAGATCCACTAGTGGAAATTTAATTCCTACAATTTGGGCGGAGACAGTTACAGATATCTAAATCTGCAGCTCCAGATGAATCTAGTAATAGCAACAGTAGCAACATGGAGGTGTTACATTTAATTTCAATAGGAAAACTGACAAAGCTGGTAAGGAGCAGCAGGGAATCCCACCCCCACCCCACAGACAAGCGGTGAGCAGGCTCGGACTCGCCATCAACTCCTCAGCATCTTTCTACTTCTCACTAACACTTCATGGCACCCTACACACACTGCACAGGAGCCTGGTCCTGGAAGACATTCTAAAATGAACTGGTGTCCGTCGGCACATTACCTCTCTTCTTCCTGTGCACAGAATCACAGTGAAGTCTGAGACATTCTCACTGCATGACCTAACTGTGTTCCCTAATATGCTCAGATCTGGGCAGGAACCCAGGATCCCCCTCTGCCTCCTCCACAGAACCTCCTCGAGAAGGTGTGCACATCTCATGCAGCACAGGTGCCCCCACTTCCTCGTGTGCTTCATATCTATGGAAAGGTGCAGAACATGCAGCCTGGGTTCCGCACTTCACTTCAGCATCGTATCTGAGAGACTTGGTGCAGGTTACGGGTTCCTCATTCAGTGCTGAGTGGACAGGGTTATTCAAGAAATCCATACTGATTGTAGCAAAAATCCAGGTTGCTTCCAACTAAGGGCATTTTTTGCAGAACATGGCTGTGGATGTTTTACAGATGGCTTTTGGCATGAATGCATGCATAGGAGTAAAACCAGAAGCTCGAGTATCCTGAGGTGGGCATCCGGCTTTAGTCCAAGCTCAGCCATTTTCTGAAGTGGTTATGCCAACCTGCGCCCCAGCAGATGTCCCTGCCTACCCTATAGTGTTGCGATGGTTATTCATTCTCTTGCACCCTGACAGGTTTCACTTCGCTTCCTCTGCTGACTGGGGCTGAGTGCTTTCCTAAACATAAATCCTCCTGTGCTGACTGCAAAAGTGCTGTACATTTAAAAACTACTTTTAAGTGTGTGTGAGTGAGTAAATGTAGGTCCCTGAGAAGGCTGGAGACAGGTGTCAGAGTCCCCTGGAGCTGGAGTTATAAGCAGCGGAGAACTGCTAGACATGGATGCTTGGAGCTGAGCTTGGATCTTCTACGAGAGCATCGAGTGCTTTAACTGCTGAGTAGTCTCTCCTGCCCTGGCTAGGTGTTCTTTACTGGACGACTAATGATCTGTAGATGTTGCCTTTCATTCCAGATACAAGCCTTTTCACAGCGATGGATGTGGCCAATTCCCATTCCCAGCCGACCTGCAACTCTCTTAATGTTTTAGTTAATACTTACCTTAAACTATATTGAAATCCAAAATATTAATCTTTTCCTTCATCATCAGTCCTATGTTGTGCTGTATTTAAGCCATTCCAATTTCATAAACAGACTCCCCCTCTGACATTTCCCAGACATTCATTATTTTATGACAGTTAGGTTCACCATCTACCTATAATTAGTTTTTCTATATGGTTTTAATTGGGGTTGAGGATTTTGGTGGAGATAGTTTGCAGGCCTTTCCATGTTTACTCTGTTCTGTAATTGAAGGTGCAGCCTTACTGTGAAATAGAAGGTCTTAAATAGGCGCAGGAAACCCATGCCAAAGACCTCGGGTTTCTAACCTTCTGTTCCCCTAAACACCTTGACACAACTTGAGCCTGAACACAGAAACGTAAGTCTAGAGACAAAAGGCTTTGTTCTCAATTTCATCACTTCATCAAGACACACAGAATTATTCTCTTCCCTGACTGGTGAGTTAAAGACATCAGACTGAGGAAATGGCTGTCAAATCATCTCAAAATGAAATGATTATAATGTCATTTTACAGCACCAGGCACTGCTCACGATCTTCCTGAAGCCCAATTTTAAAATTTCATTTTAGAAACATCCCAACTTCATTAATTCTACAGCAGTCACTCCAGAGCTGTCAGGGGCAACACGGGTTGGCTAAGTGAGTTAAAGGCCTTCAGGTCCTGATGGACAGCAAATATTTCCAAGGGAATGCTGAGTCCCCTGACTTAGCCATGGTCTCCTTCCTTCCAGCACCCACATCAGTTCCAGAAAAAGCTGCTAAACAGCCTGTGGGGGAAGGCAATTCTCTGACTCAAATGCTAGCTCTGCTGATATACCACAGCCCTGTATGCATTACTTTGCACTACGTTTAATGCTGTTTGTTTTAAGACTTGTTTTCCTTCACGGGAAACACACTAACACCATACGTCATCGCTTTTCATTCCCCTCATCCATGGGCTACTGAGAACGTGGTCCTATCAGTTTGCAGGCATAAACCCAGACTTCTGGGTTTTCACATCCCTAAAACATGAATTTTCAAATACCTCCCAAATGAATACCTCATCCACGTTTCACAGCAAATACAAATCACCCAGACATCAGATTTCTCCAGTGTCTAACTAACCCAGACGTGGGCCTGGGATCCCAGCCTCTGTAATGGTGCGAAGAGTCTATTCTTTTCCTTCCACAAAACCTTAAACAAAGAGTTGGGAGGAGATGCAGAGCCGTGGAGTCCTGATAAGCTTCGACGGTAAAGAGTGAGACCAAGGACCGAGGAGATGCCAGGTCTGTTCCCTTCCCTCTGGAGACCGTGGTAACACCATCACGGGTTATAGGCACAGATGGAAGGACAGACCCACATATGGCCAGACAGGCAGACTCTTTGGCAAGTTTGGAGTCCAGTATTGTTAACATCCACGCTTTAGTCATTACTCACCAGCAGGGGTCAGTCTTAATCATCCCAAAGAACCAAGAGGTATTCTACACAGTCACACTCTGGAATACAGTTGTCAACTAACACTGAACAAGCTCCTGCATGTCTTGTCCTATTTAGTCACCTCAGTACTGCGTTTCAATATTTACAGGACTTGGTCACTTGGTATTCCAGTAGGGACTTAGACTAAGCTAAATCAACGGTCATGCTGAACCCAGCCTTCTTCTTCCTTGGTATTTACCTATCACAGAAAAATGGTTGGCTTTCCTACCTTTTGCAAATGAAGTCTAGAGCACAGACTCACTTGCAATGGGAACTGTTTAAACGGCTATCTGGCCATTTTATTTTCTAATATTCCCAGCGAGCTTTCAATTATCTATGTGATAAACATTTTTCTTTCTAAATTATGTAACATTCTTTTATTAATCACCCCCCACCCCTGACATCCCCTTTTAGAGTCCCTGGAAAGCTTCAAGAGGCCCCTGGCTGATAGACTTCGAGTCCTTGGAGTCGATGTGATGTGGTGCCCCAATGCTGAACAAGTATGTCACAAGATCAATTCTGATGATCAGGTGAGTAGAAACTCAATTAAAAAAGAATGCTCGTCTAACAAATGACACTTCACATCGGTAGGGCACAGCTTTATTTATCTAAGTTACCTCTTCTTTTAGAAAAAAATCCTCATGCTAGGGTGATGGCTCAGCTGGTAAGGTGTTTGCCTTGCAAGTTTGTGGACCAACATTCAATTTCAATCCCCAGCACCTATGTAAGATGAAGAGAGTCTGTTGTGGTCTTGAGTGCCTGTAGTCCCAGTTCTGGGGGCACAAAAGCAGGCTTGCTGGGGCTCACCTGCCAGCCAGGCTAGCCAACCAGTGAACTCCAGGTTCAGTGAGAGACACTGTATCAAAATAGGAGATAGAGAGTATAGAAGAAGATAGAAGACATTCAGCATTGACCTCTGACTCCCATACACACATTCACAGACAGACAGACAGACAGACACACACACACACACACACACACACCCCTCCACTAATCAGGGTCCATCAAATATAACATTCAGGAGGCAAAAATGTCTCATTACCCAAAACTGAGGAAACTCATTTCTACAAATAACATCTTTCTTTTTCACAGAACTTCCTTCCAAGTGGTTTGTTTCGCTAAGTCATGGCATGCTGATCTAAATAGAAATTATATTCTCTGTGTCCTTCTATCACACACATATAAATATTCCCAAAGTAAGTGGTATCTATGCTTTTCTTGCCTCTGCACCAAACAAACCTCAGTAGAGAGTAAAGTGAGAGAGGCTGGTCCCATCCATCCCTTAAATGGGATGAGATCACTCTGTGAGGAAGGAATCCAGTTTGCCAGTAAAGGTAAATGGAGGGGGTGGCTGTAAGGGTGCACGCTGTCAGGGTAGTAGAAGTGATCCCGAAGCCAAGGTGTCCAAGGACCAGGACACCCTGTCCCACCTGTTTGTTCTTTCACCCTCAGCTGCAAAGATGCATCTTCAGCATCAGCCCAAAGTAGCAGGTCAGGTGACTTAGCTGAGGGCTCTTCTTCCAGCTCCTGTATCTTATCGCTTACTGGTGTGATCAGTAAGCCGCTTCAGGGTAGGGGCTGTGCTACTCAAGGTTTAGTTTCCAGGGCAGTTTCAGAAAACATTAAAAATGCATATGCTTGGTGGACAGAAGAGGGGATGATCAGCAAGCCTGAGTAGGGACAGCAGACAGGTTCCCAGAGTGTCCATGTTCTGCCGTTCTATGTACCAAAGGAGGGAGCAGGGAATGATGAAACGGAGATCCCAAGAGCTCTAACTTGTGTGTTTTATCAGTACAATCTCAATGCATCCTCTCTACTCTTTAACATTAGAGACCCACAGAAGCATCAGCCCCAAGCAGAGGGAGACCTTGGAGCTTGAAGGAGACGGGCACTGTTCACAATGAATCTCCAGCTCTCAGCTACAGCAGGTGTTCTCTAGTTTCCCACATTAAAACTGAGAAACAACGACGATTGATATTTTGGCTTAAGATGTGCACTGGAGTTGACTAGAACTCAGCAAGAGACATGGTGGGTGCCCAAGGAAGCATGCCACCTGGGCATTGCTGGCAAGAGACAGGTGGAGATCAAGACCTGAAAATGAGAACTTACAAGGTAGAGTGATCCCCAGACCAAATCCCCCATGCCCAGAGCCTTTCATCCTCAGATAATGGCAACATTACCCTTGGTTTTGAAGACATGGCTTGGAGACAGGACCCTAAAACTGCTGAGCAGTTTTATGGAGTCTACATGGACCACTTCCTCTGTTCCAAGTGATGAACAACAAACACCATGAGAAGGGGAGTATTTATCCCCAGTCTGCAAGGAGGACACTAAAGATAAATGGTTAAGAATGTGTTCAAAGCTGCATATCTGAGAAATGCTGGGGTCACCTCTGCAGCCTCCTTCCTCTGTACAGGAATACCAGTCTTCTTAAAGGAGTGCAAGATTCATGGGAAAACAAACCGCACGGTAGAAAACCCACCAAGTACTAAATCCCGCGAGGCCTTGACTCTTTCAGTCAATGACTTGTCTCTGATGCTGCAACAGTGTGCCCGATAAATACAAGTGCCATAGTTAAAGGGACATTTGCCTTTGGTCTCTGGCAGCCCTGCCCTAGAGAACAATACTGGTGCCACACAGGTAATTTTACATTTCCTAGTAGCCTCATTTTAAGAAGTAAAAGAAATCAACATAACTCATTTTAACACCATGTTTTATTTCACCTTCTAAATCTAAAATACTATCCCTTCCATGCAGCATCAATGTGATGTGTAATAAACAGTATTTCATGCTCGTTCATTTCTGGGAACTCTTTCAATGAATAGACACTGAAAAATAGCTAATGTGTATGTTTCACAGTCAGTTCAAACATCCGCACCTATTGAACATTTGGATCAGGTACCTATATACTGCTCATTAGCCTCACGGGGCCCATGACTTCTGTAATGATAGTACAGCCCAAGAGTTGGTTATATTTTGAGACAAAGAGTTTCGCTGGATAGCCATGACTGAAGTTGCTATGTAGACCAGCCTGACCTCCAAGTCACACCATGTGTGTTCGCGTGTCTGTCTGTCTGCCTGTCTGTCTGTCTGTCTGTCTGTCTCTCTCTCTCTGTGTGTGTGTGGGGGGGATAGATAAATAGGTAGGTAGGTAGATAGATAGATAGATAGATAGATAGATAGATAGATAGATAGATAGATAGATAATAACTTTGTAGACATGAGGAGGTCAGAAGAATTTGGGATCCCCTTGACCTGTAGTTATAGGGAGTTATGATCTGTTTAATATGGGTATGGAGAAATGAATTCCCTAAGAACTGGACTCACATATTCTGCAAGAGCAACATGTGCTATTAACTGCTCCGCTGTCTGTTAAACCCTAAAAACAGAAATCTTGAAGCTAACTGAGCCTGGAAACAACCAAAGTACCCATCAGAGATAGACTAGACTATTATTCGGGAGACAAAGAAGAGATGGGAGAAGATGGGAGAACCCTACATGCACGCTTCTCCGTGAGAGTAGGCAATCTGAAAAGGCTACACACATTTCGACAGCTCACCATCAGACGTTCTGGAAAAGGAAACATGAGCCCGGTAGTGAAAGAATTACAGCTTGGACAGAGGAAATGTTGAAAAAGTGAACTGGGTTTTCCAGAGCAGTAGCAACAACCTATAGTGATGTGTAAAATGGCTCCATGTCTTCACATACATTTCAAAACCCACTGCATGCACGGTAATGGGTGTAAACATGAGCTATAGGTGTTTACTGATCATTGCTTAGCTGTAACAAATCTCCACATTAAGCAATGCAAGGTGTTCATAACAGGGTAGATGGTACAAGTTTGGGGTTGTAGGACAGGTATATGAGAAAGCTATGTATTTTCCTGTGACCCCAAATCAAAACATCTAAAGAATAATTGTTTAAAAATGTTCATTGAATGGACTGATTGTTATAATCATGGGGTTTCTAGAAATCATAGAGAAGGGACACTATTCCAGTCTGATTTTAAATCACAAACTTGGAAGCTGAAGAGATAGATGGTTCAGTGGTTAAGAATGCTTGCTTTTCTTTCAGAGGACCTGGGTTTGAGTCCCAGGACCCATACCAGGTGGCTCAAAAATACCTGTAATTCTAGCTCAGGGACATCTAATGTCCGCTTCAAAACTCTTTGGGCATCTGTACACATATGTATGCACACACACACACACACACACACACACACACACAAATACATAATACAGTTAACAGTTAAAACCATAGCTTATTTTATATGCAAATTTACTAATCTAATTCTTAGACTCTCACTCTGCCCATGGAGAACATATGTATAAGATGACCATGTGCCAGTCACTGTGATTCCCAGATAGGAGGTGCCCTGTCTGGTTTGGTCTGATAGCCTTGGACAACTAACTGTCTTCATCCTCAGTTTGGTTCTCTCTTCTGTGGGGACCAAAGAATTCTTAAATGTTGTCCCACTTTATAAAATATTTCTCATAGGACATGGTGTATACATGGTGTATATGCATCATATACACTGGTTTGGGGAACACCAGCTGGTAGTACAGACAGCACAGGAGACATGGAACCCAGGAAGACACAGGTACTGACTGGGAAAGGGTGGAGAGGGCCACTCAATGTCCTTCCAACTTGTTCTCGTCTCATTGGAAGCTCCAATCCAGGTCTTCTTCTCCAGGTTGTCCAGGATAGACTTCAGTAATTGTTACTCTTCCTACCTCCAAGGAGCAAGGAGGAAGTACTTGGCTGCCATCTTGGTCAAAGTACTGAAGACAGGGTTCACCGGTGTTTGTAGGCCCTTCTGAAGTGGGACAAGGAAGACCTATGGGTACCTATGTCCCGTTTTACTTAGAACTTGTTTTATTCCTGTAAAGCACATGTGACAGGAAACTTGGTATTTTAATTGCTTTTAAGTGCACAGTTCTTGGCCCCCAGGCACATTTATACTGTTCTATAAGCATTACCACCACCCATCTCTGTATCCTTTCACTTCCCCAAACTGAAATGCTGTACCATTGAAACACTAACTTATTTCTCAACCCTCCATTCTCCAGGGCCCTAGCAACTACTAACTATTCTCAAGTATATCATGATGAGGAAAACCACACACCGGGTGTCCTCTTGTGACTTGGTTTTCCACCTAGCATTTGCCCTCAAGGGTCATTCATTTAGTGCCATCGTTAGATTTTTGTGCTGGGGGGCATGTGCCCCCCATGTGTGTAGTATATGTACACACGTGTGTGCAGGCGCTCATACATGGATGCTTGTGTAGAGGCCAGGCAGAGAAGGATGCCAGGTGCCCTGCTCTGTCACTCTCTGCATATTTCTTGGGCCAGGGTCTCTTGCTGAACCTGAAACTTGGCTCTTGTTTCTGGCTTCCCCACTTCCACACATCACTGGGGTCACAGGTATGTAAGTGAGCATGACAGTGTTTTTATGTGGGTGCAGCAAACACTCTAATCCACTGAGTCAACTTCCCTGCTCCATGTGCTGGAATTAATGTCTGGGTAAGACTTGTCTGCACGAGCGGATCTCATTTTGTCTTCCCATTTACTTGTCTGTGGACACCTGGCTTGCTCCTACCCTTTGTCTGTCATGAACAACACTGCTGTCAACATGGGTGTCTCTTGGGTTTCTGCTTCCCCCTCTTTCAGACCTGGAGGTGGAATTTCACATTCGCTTTCTCTTCCTCTTTCTCCTTTCGTGCTAGAGATGAAGCTCAGACCTTTCTGTAACCCCGGGAAGCTCCCTACTCCTGCATCTTCCTTTGAAGAGGCACTGCCCCTGAGTATGGATGTGACACATACAGAATCACAAGGTAGACATTCTGCTTAGACTAGAGGACAGTCATTTCAGGTGGCACCATTGAAATGTGGGCCTAGCCAGGCATGGTGGTATATCCCTGAATTGCCAGCACTGGAGGAGTGAGGCAGTTTGAATCCAGAGCAAGTCCCTGCCTCAAACACACACAGACACACACAACAGACACATACAACAGACACACACACACACACCACACACACACACACCACACACACACACACCAGACACACACACACAACAGACACACACACACAACAGACAAACACACACACACACACACAACAGACACACACACACATAACAGGCACACACAACAGACAAACACACACACACACACACACACACACACACACCAGAAATGGGCAAACTCAGCTTCAAGGGCCAAAAGTGACTCTGCCTGTTCACTTGAAATATTTATACCTCAAAGCCGTGCTGAACGCCCGCCCTGTCAGTTCCACACGCAGACGCAGAGGTTAGCACGCATTATGGCACCCTGTGTGTCAGCTCCGGCTCAGTTGCTAACCACAAGGTCTCTCACTAATCCTGATTGAATTAAAATGAGTGTGAAGATGTTCTTCCCTGAGCATCTAGCCTGCTCCCTCTCCACCAGATTAATCATATCAGTTTAATGTAACAGACTTTAAAATCATGCAAAATGGTATGTTTTGCGAACAATAGTTCCTCTGATTCTCAGACAGTCATTTGTTGGTGCTTCAAACTCCAGCAGGCTGCAGCTGAGTTGGTATTAAAAGGAAAACTTCCGGGTAAAACCAGGGGTGTGCAGAAGTAAGCAGAGAGGAAGGACACACAAACCTGAGGAAGGCAGTCAACCTGGACCACCAGGTGATTTCCTGAAGGCACACTCCATCCAGGTCAGGGTGCTCTGGCTCCACAGAGCGCCCCTACTGGTGAGAATTGAGATTGCAGCAAGGCTTGCCCAGCCAAATGACAAGTGCTTTGCAAAATTCAGAATAATGAATGAAAAATGTCATAGGAGAGGCTGGTAACATCTTTAAGACGCCAGGTGATTTGAATGTGTGGCGTGGCCCTCAACTCTGTGAAGAAATGCATCTCTGAATGTTGTGTCTGACTTACAAACTGCTTTCTTCGTGCCTTCGTCTCCTTTGATCCACTCATCAAATCAGCATGAGGAGGCAGACTGCTATTGTTCCCAGTTAACACGTAAGGAAATTGAGGCTCTGGGAGACTAGATGGCTTGCAGCCAACTCAAGACCATAGAGTCCTGGTCCAGAGCCTTTCCCATCTGGCCATCCTGCCTCACAGCTCAGCAAAGCTCAGCTGTAACCAAACACCCCCTCTATCCTTGATTTCCTACTTGGGATAGGCTCTTGGATCCTTCAGGATTGGCCTCTGTTTCAATTCCTGTTTTCCATTTTTAAACCACATTCTTCTTTGCTTGTTTTCCTGATCTCTGAGCTCAGCTGAGTCCTCCTGGACCATGTTTTTGCAGGCCTGTCTGGACCATTTAACTCTCCCTGGCACACACAATGTCAAAACTTCTGTGGGTCAAGAGGGAGGGAAGGTGGGAGGAAGGGAGAGAAGGAGGGAGGGACAGAGGGAGGGAGGGAGAGGGAGAGAGAGAGAGAGAGAGAGAGAGAGCGCATTCAATTCTGCCAAGTGCACCCAACAATTTCTAAGGCTTGATCCAATGTTGGTTTCCACAGAGGAGCCAACATCCCACACTAAGCCTTCAACTCCAACCTGCACCCCGAGTCGTTGGCCTAGACACCCCAGCTTGCTCATCCGTATGCTCAAGGCCCCTGTGGGCTGCATGACAGCTCAGTGCTTATTAAAGAAAAGGTGCAAGTGACACTGGGAGACGCTATAAATAGAGAATTCCGAAATCTATCTGCCCTAGCGGCCAGGACTCATTAGGTCTGAAACTGTTTGGCTTTTCACTTGAGAGACAGGAGCCCAATTACCACGGTGCACATACAAAGGAAATTATCTGGGCAACATTGAGATTCTACTTGTAAGCTGTTTACTTGAAATAGTCCTGGGGTTTTGATGGGCTTAATCCTTAAATACATTGATTCTGAAAGGATTTTTAAAACATAGAGCCTACAGGATTTCATGAAGACCCATGAAAGTATCACTCAAAACTCTCTGTAAAAGTGGTCAGCTTCTCCCAAGCCCAGGTGTTCAGGTGTGCTGTGTGTCTTTGTATGAGTCTGCAACTCTCTGAGTCTATTGTTGTTGTTATTCCAAGATAAGATGCTAGAGGGCTTCTCTGACTCAGCCTCCCTCTGACCATCTCCGAGTCACAGATTCCTCTACTCAAATCTCCCATGTTCCATGGCAGAAGCTGAGACAGATACAAGAATGTAAATCAACTGAAATGCTGCCCCTAAGCCTGGAGGACAGGCACTATACCTGCTTAATGCCAAATATAGGGCACTGTCAGTGGAGAGACTCCAGCACAGAGTTCTCGGGCTTTCTCTTCTCACAATCTCTGCTGCACCGTGTCCCCATTGGACCCATATTTACTGCCTTCACTTCATCAGCCTCAGACACTAATTACAGAGCAGGTTCATCCCAAGGGTTGCTGTGCTGAGCCACCCAGGAGCTGAGATGACTACCCAGGACATGAGGCTGCCCCTTCCCACAGACCTTTCTGTCCTGCCATGTTTGATGTTCTACCCCTAGTGTGGGCTCTGCCATCCTTGATTCAAGCGATAGCACCTAGCTATAGCTTGTCTCAGATCCTCTTGCCCACTGGACACTCTGTTCCCTCTTCTGACAAGTGGCTCCCCTCTACCATTCAGTCGGAATGAATCGCTCAGCACCCATCAAACCCTCACCACTCACTGCTCTCTGCTGCCCAGCATACCTGCCTGAGCCTGCACCCTGCCCTCTTTGCCCGCGATGGTCCTTTTCTCTGCATTGCTCTCTGCCCCTGTCTAGACGGAGTCTATACACATTCTGGAGTCTTGGGGTAAAGTTTCCATCCTAGCAAAGTCATCCCTCAAGATCTAAAAGAAGAGAGGTCCCTCCTCTCTTCCTATCACTCTACTGGGCATTTGCTTGTTTGTTGTTATTTTTCCTATGTAGTATTCAGAATGACTTTAGATAAAAATGTTTGCGTTGGGCTGGGGATATAGCTCAACTAATAGAATGCTTACCCGGCACATGAAGCTCTGAGTTTGATCCCTGGCACTGTATCAAACTGGGTTTAGCGGCCCTGTCCCCTGAGAGTGTAATCCCAACACTTTAGAGGAGGAAGCAGTATGATCAGAAATTCAAGTTAATAATTGGCTAAACAGCAAGTTTGAAGACAGCCTTGGATACATAAGACCCTGTCTGGAAGAAACAAAAGTCATCATTTGGATATGTGTTCACTATCAGTCTCTTCAACTAGACCGACCTCGCAGGATGGAAGACGGAAAGATCACTAGTGTCCTGATACCTTGAGAGTGTCTTTATATAGTTGCCTCTATATACCTGGTACATGGATGAACCCATTAGCCTAGTTCCCAGATCTATCAGTTTGGGGTTCTGTCATGTTTTTGTAAGGATTCCTGAATATGTAGCTGTTGTCATACTGGCAAGAGTTCTGATGTTCCTAAATATGGGTTTTATTTAGAGGCAGCAGATCCATCCTGAGGCACCCCAGGTACCAGCAGTATCTGGATGGCTCAGGAATGGTATCGTGATCCTGAGTGGCAGGCAGGCGATGGGGCATGATTTGACACTGTATCTAGTGGTACCTCTACTACACCCGAGCTCCAAACACCCTCTCTGGTTGATGATTTCTCCCAGGTCTGTTAAGGGGAAACTCATACTCATTAAAAAAGAAAATCAAAATGACACCAGAAAAAGATTTGTGTGTTTTCAAAGGATGGGCAGAAGAGCCATTATATCTGCTGAGCAAACTGTCTACAGCTTCAACTACTAAAAAGTAGCTGTACTAAAGCCCCAAAAGAAGTGTTTGTGCTAAAATTGTTCTGAAAAGGCCCCACCCTGTATAGAACACAAACCATATTTTGGTACCTATTCCAAGAGAAAGCAATGGCATCAATGGGGATACTGAATACATCATTTGTAAATCCTATTGAATAACCTTTTCCTGGGAAAATTTAGATTCGCATCATCTATTAGATGTCACCCTGTCCAGCCCCCCACCGGATTTAGCACCCATTCAAAGAGTGCCCGTGGGATCATGAGTGATCTAAGAACTGTCAGCAGCAAGCCTTCTATTGTAAGTAGAGTGCATGAATAAAACAGATTACTAACAATTTTAGAATCGTAATTTGTATCAAGATGTCTGTCTTGATGCAACTTGACATCTTTGAATAATTCATTATGTCCTTCCCCAAATCCCTTAAAAAAAATCAGACACTGAAGACAATGTTCAGTCCTTTAAGTGAAAAACAACCATGAAAGTTATCAAGTTAGATAGAGCTGAAAGGTCCCACCTACTAAGGGCCCTCCTGTCATAGGACAGGACAAGAAGGCCACTGTGGGTCTCCACTCTTTGCTTCCCAGAGAATCAGGGCTTCAAGGAGATTTTAAGATTCAAGTCAGTTGCTCTGCAGTGCTGGCACATTTGTTCCTACGCTGACCCAAACTAACTTGCCTGGGTCTTTTTTTAAAAAATTAATTTATTAAATTTAACGTCCCCACCACCACCACCTTTCAACAGCAGGAATTGAACCTTGAGCTTTTCGAACGCTAGTCAACTGCTCTACTACAGAGTTGCAACCCTGACTCCTGTTATTTTATTAATGTATTTATGTATGTATGTATGTATGTATGTATGTATGTATGTATGTATATATTTATTGTATCTCACTAATTATCCAGGCTAGCCTTAAACTTACTATGTAATCCACGTGGCTTTGATTTTATAAACCTGATTCCTTGATCTGGGATCACGGGCCTGAGCCTCCAAGCCCAGCTACAAACTCACTGGTTTCCTTCTTCCTTCCCTCCCAGGTCCTATGTGAGTTTCCATCGAGAAGCATGAAGTAGCTTGCTCTCTTGCACCCAATTGCCCTTCAAAGGTCCAAACACGGCTTGTGGTTCTCAAGGAAGCTCTCTCCCCTTTCTGTTAAGTACTTCCTTTTCTTTTGCTCCAGAAATCAAACCTTTTAATAATCTCTTTAATGTCGTGTGAACTAAAATGGAATCAGATAGATTTGCCACCTAGTGCTCATGAAGACTATTGTCTTGACCAGAAGGGAAAAAGACAAAAGAAGAAGAGAGATTATTCTCTAAGTCCTGGAGGGGAGGTTGACTCATCTGCATAAAGCTCAAAAGCTCAGGGTACAAATGCATATTTTAATAGATGTTTTCTGGTGATAACAGCAGAAGCTTGAATTTTTAAAGTGCCTTTTGGTGGAACATCCAAATGCGTCCAAAGTGGGAAGCACCAGGTGGTAAACAAACATAATACTCAGGGCTCTCTCTCAAGCTGGAAACTCTGGAACCAGGGTCATGAGCACTGGGGGGAGGGGTTCCCTGAATGCCTCACTATTCACAGCCCAGCTGGCTGGGTGCCCCGCAACAACAGAACACCTTTCTTAGGAAATATTGGTCAGCAAAATTTCATTTGGTAAAAGAAATCCCACAGCTCTGTACTTATATTAGGATCAAATATATCAACAAAATAATAGTAGTGTTCATCTCTGAGGTGTGACAAATAGAATTCTTTATGACTCTTTGGATTCTACGCATTTATTTTTTAAATCACACAGCATCTGGATGGGAAGCTCTTCAGTACAGTCAAAATCACCATGGAAACTGCTTGTCAACCATGGTAGCTCACAGCACGTGTGCCAGAAATAATTTTTTAAAACTCAAAAAGACTTTTCATTCCCTGGGTGGAGTAGTTTCCCAGTAAACTAAGTTGTTCTTTTTTTGGTTTGCTTTTTGAGAGGGAGGGAGGGAGGGAGGGAGGGAGGGAGAGAGGGAGGGAGAGAGAGAGAGAGAGAGAGAGAGAGAGAGAGAGAGAGAGAGAGAGAGAGAGAGAGAGAGAGAGAGAGATTGTGTTTGGGTGTGTTTTGATGTGCCTGCATGAATGTCTGTGTTCCAGGTTTGTGCTTGGTGCCCATGGATGCCAAAGGGGCCTTTGATCCCCTGGGGCTGGAGTTACAGACAATTGAGTCACCACCTGAGTGCTGGGAACCCAACCCAGGTCCACTGCAAGAACAGTCAGTGCTCTGGGTGGCTGAGCCATCTCTCCAGCCCCTACTAAGTGGTTCTTAAGCACATACGTCATCTATCTATAAGTCATCACTTTCCCAAGAAATCTAGGGTAAAGTTAGAAGATAAAAATCTAGGATTTTTACCAGGTATCTCTTCAAAGAGAGGTATTTTATAAGACATCTGGAAAAACAATCTGTTGGTTTGGTGTAGAAAGCAGGGACCTTGCCTGTGTGTTCAATGAGGCCTGTGTGTGTGTGTGTGGTGTACACATAATTTGTGAGCATTCCACAGCACTGATCATAGAGGAGGCTACACAAACATTTTCTTGGTGATAAGGAATCTGCCAGTGGAAACAGTGCAAGGTCCTTGTAGGTGGATGGGTGGGCGTGTCATGTCCCTGTGTACCTACATCTGTACTTGTGGTGGGGATGCCAAGGGACCATAATGAAGGTAGTGCTTCTCCTCTGCTCACACTGAAGACATCTCTTGTGCCTGTGCTGTTCTGACCTTCCCCTGACTGCAATGGAAAGTCCACGCGTCCAAAAACTGGACAATTAGTACTGCAGTTGTCTCCAAGGGCCTATAAGCAGGGACATTTTAAAGAAAGCCCCTGTGGGGGAATGTTGGATCCGAGTCAGATGGAAGTCGAATACCACTGACCGTCTTAGTCCTGGGAGCTCCGTTCCCATCCTGGCGGTGACTATTAAATGACCAACACTCAGAGCCTGTCAGAAATGCATGTCTGTGTGTCCGTGAGACTCTGAGAAACGCATGGGACAAAGCGGCCCCGGGACTCTTTAGCACACAGAGATCTTAAAAGTCAGAGACGTATAGAGCGTTTCAGAGGGATTTTCTAAGTGGAGGAGGGTAGAAGTGGCTTCTACTTCACAAAACAGATTATGACTCTGGATTTCATAATCCCTCTTTTTGTTTAGGTTCAAAAAGAAATTTTATCTATACTCTCCTTGGTAAGAAAGCACTTTACCCACCTACCCCAAATGAGAAGACCTGAATATGAACAGCAACGAGGGGGACAAATCAGCATTTCTCTTTTGTGTATTCATGTCCATACACACACACACACACACACACACACACACACACACACACACACACACACACCAGCTAGCGGCTTATATTCTTGCTATACACTGTGAATACTATGTTATAGTCACCATCAGAAGAGGTCCAAGTGGAACCCACAGAAATGCTGGCTATCAATCTCTGGGCTATGTGATCCAACTCCCTTCCTGGTGCACATCAAAAGTGAGCAGTGAGAACAGTCATCCCCCTCGCCCACTCCATCCTGTGGCCTGGAGAGGCATCATCCTTCTCTATCTGACACGTCAGTCTTTTGAAAGGAACCTGGACCTCCTGTGATTTTCGTGACTCGAAGTCAGATAGGAGCAACCTGCCAGACTATTTGAGATCCTGGCTGAATCCTACCCAGCTGTTACCAGTCATGGAAACAAGTTAGTATTTCCCTACTAGGCAGAAGATGATTTACCACACATGGTAAAAGACTAACCTAAAGTGTCAGCTCCATTCATCTTCAAGTTGACAACTGTGAGTGGGGGAACCATGTCTCCAAGACTCAGTTCCTACTTCTGTAAATGTAAGATTAATCTCGCACATCTGAGTCTCTACTGCACAGACTTGATGGGTTGGACAACAGACATTTACTCTCTTACTGTTCTGGAGGCCCAAGGCCCAAATCAGCATGCACCACTATGCTAAGAGCATACACCAGTGGGAGAGCTGTGCTCCCACCAGAAGCTATGTGGAAAGCCTGCTTCCTCCCTGGTGGCTGGACTTCCAGCCCTGGCCTCCTGCTCTTCTGTATCTGTTCTTTTTGGAGCATGGCACTTGTGATGGTATGCAGGACCCAGCTGGATGACCTAGGATAACCTACTTATTTCAAAATCTGAAATGTAACGATCTCTACAAATAAGGCAACATTTACAGTTTCTAGAAATAATGACATGTGTAAATTTAGGGAGGGGCTATTTTCTAGCAGACAGTACCACCTTTCTCCATGAGCTCTTGTGAAGAAAAAAGTTGCAAAGTATTTACATGGTGCACTTATCTTGAGTTTGGTGGAGAGTGTGCAACTTGATGAAACTCCCTTGTTACAACACTTTGCTAGTGGTAGATCCCAGTCTTTGCACAGGGCTCCCAGGAGGGAAGAATGAGGCATCCCACATTGCTGCCAAGGGAAGCAGGTGTCAAGCAGGTGCATCTTTGCACTGGAGGCCCCACAGAATCCTTGCTCCATCCCAACACATTGTTTCAATTTTATTTTCATGGATAATTAGAAATGTAAGGAATTGCTGTTTTTACTTTAGAATATTCTTCCATTATGTGGGTATGAGCAAAATGTTCTCTTGCTTTATAGATCCACCATTATAGCTGGATTTGGTTTGATTTCTCTAATCAGAAAAAAAAAATTAAGCCATGTGTAAAGAATGACTTGGGAATTGTGAGATATCCTAAGAAAAGAGAATTGTAGTAAGGTGTTATCCAAGTTCTAACAAGATACAAAATGTCTGTAACAGTCTAGTGTTTCTAGTCAAAATTATCCTAACAATGTCTTTCTCCTTTCCTTTTTTGGAGTGCTTTAACGTAGCAGAACAAAATATGTTAAGCTTCCATAGTATCTCCCACCTTTGTCTCCTCTTCTTTTGAGTGTGTTCCAAAGACAACACATAGCCACCAGTCCTGGTAGCATATGAAGAAACTACTATCTAATGTGTCTCTTTCTTTGATTACAACAAATTGTAGTCCAGTCAATCTTTTGGTATTAACGGTTCCTTATTTCCAATATTTGTGTGAAAACACATGGCAAATACACCCACATCCACATTTACTATTTGAAATCGTACAAATTACTCTGACTTGTAAAGTGCCTTACTTAAAGGTTAACACTGAAAGGACAGAGAACTTCCACAGGCTCGACTGAATTTATCACTGTACCTACTAAGGGACCACTTAGCCAGCTGGATGTGATTCTTAGTGAATAGGAAGGGCTGGAGCAGTCACCTTTTATGTCACCAATAGCTGCATGCAGTAGACACCTAATGAACAGGACTTTGTTCACAGACAATTGAGATGCCTCTCCAAAGGCCCCTATATCCTCCAGGGAGGGAGATGACGCACAGATTATCCAATGGAAAGGAAGGTGATGGGGGATGGGGCTTGGGCAAGAGTGGGGCACAGAGGTCATAGTATACTCTACTGGAGATGCAAGGAAGGCAGGATTCAGTTGGGTCTCAAAAGGGAAATAATGGTAAAGCAAGCAGAAAAACCTTCAAGACTCTTTGAGCAAGAAATACAGAGTTGTTACACATGACATGGAACCTAGAAGAAAATGACAGTAGCCCTTGATCTCTTAGTAAACTGATCAAACTTAGGCTCTTAGAAACAGAAGGCAAGAAACAAGAGGGACTCAGTAGTAATTCAGAAGAGGAGACAAAGGTGGGAGATACTATGGAAGCTTAACATATAGTACTTTGTGCTTGGCTAGATATGAGGGGAAATATACAGTTGCTGAGATTCGACACTATAGAGAATGTGGTAGCAGAAGGTTACTGGCAGTAAACTGGGATTGGTTAGAGGTTTATACTATAAACCTTAGAGTAGTCATGAATATATGTGTGTATTTATGTATGAATGTATGTATGAGTGTATGTATGTATGAATGTATATATGAGTATATATATATGTATGAATTATATATGTATAAATGTATGCATGCATGTATGTATGTATGTATGTATATATGTATGTGAGCATATGGCTGAAGAGTGTTCTCCAAAAAGCCTCTTCTCATTGCAGGTCTAACTGAATATGACCTTATTTGAAAATAGAATCCTTACAGATCAGCTAAGATAAGATTATATAGGACTTGGTGGCCCCTCAACTCAGAGACTGCCATTTTTATAAGGGAAGGTGGATCTGCAGACAACACACACACACACACACACACACACACACACACACACACACGGGAGAAGGTCACTGGGATAGATGCAGAAAGTGGGATGCTGTAGCTATAAACCAAAAGACCGCAAGGACTTCTGGTAATGAACAGAGACTAAGAAAATGCATGACAGGTCCTTTATCTGGAGCCTGACTCTGCTGACACCTTAATTTTGAATGTCTTGACTACAGAACTGTCTGTAAGTAAGTATCTGTTGTTTTAAAACATACTTTGATAATTTGTTATAGGTAACTCCTGAAAGCAATGTAGCTAGTAAACCAACCATGAAGATAAAATGGAGTAATTAAAGATATTTTATTATCCTCAAAGGAGGCAGGAAAAAAACTGGGTGTAGATATATCTAAGACAGTGAATAATAAGTATGAATCCAACTGCATGAAAATTAGTAACAATCCCATTACATATAAATGGTATAAGATCTTCAGTGAAATTGGCAAAGATGTCACAGCAGATAAAAGAAAAGCTCAAACTCTTTAATGGCACAGGAAAAGCCTATTTTAAATTTAAGCACGTGGATGTGCTAAGTAAAAGGTTGAGAGATACCATATTGACACTAATCCAAGAGACAGCTACATAAGTATAAATCAGAGCAAAATTATTATTTTGTAATTCTCCCCCAGCACCAGGTAAAAGGTGAATATAACTGATTTTCCAACCACATTAGATAGTAGTTTCTTCATAAACTACCAGGATTGGTGGATATGTGTTGTCTTTGGAACACACTCCACTGTGAACAGGTTCTTTTAGTGATTGGAGTTTTAAAATGTTCTCCTCCCTTTGGACCTGTGCTTATAAAATTGATTGACATCTTTCCTTGGGGGAGAAAAAGTAAATATAGCCAGCAAGAGAAAGCAAGTTGACAGAGACAGCAGCTTAGGCGGCTTAGCTCTTTTTTCCTCATTAGATTTTCCTACGTTTTAGCTCCGATTACCCAGAAACAGATGAAAACACTGGTAGCCTGCACTAGGGCATGTACAGCAAGATGCTGGAATTTAAAAGACAAGGTAATACAAAGATGGAAATGTTCTTTTGCAAATTTGAAGGCATACAGTGTGCAGATGAATTATGTATAACCCCTAGAACACTGACACGTAGCAGTAATATCTCTGAAATCCCAGAGAGGAAAGTCTCCCAGCATTGGATTGCACTAGGAAAAAGCTTGGCCATTGATAAATATCAGATTGTCTGAAATTACGTAACCTTGGAGAAATTATTTACCATTTCCTTATCTGAAAGCAGAGAAAATAATAGTAACTCATTACGGGCCATTGTGGTAATTTTCTCTAATTTGTATTGGAAATGTATTATTTCTTTGAATAAAGGAGACAGAAAGTGTTGCAGCAGAGCTTCAGGTAAGCCGTGTTGTCAGGGAAAAGTGACGTTTTTTAGATATTTGGGCATTTCCTTTTTATGTACTATGGCTTATTTTTAGTTCCTTAAAAAAAGAAAAACAACCCAGCTTGTGCACCAATACTTGTAAAATGTATTGTAAGTGCCCTGTGTTCGTAAACAGACTAAAGCATAATACTTACACAGTTCCTCCATGGTTACAATGACCCTGACTCAGTGCTAAGGCTATTTCTATCCAATGGGTTTGTGAGCGACTACATAGGGCTCTTGTTCTACACCCTAAACAGCCTCATTTCCGCACCATCAGTGAGCCTGCTGAAGTTTCTGCAGACTTTTAAGCTAACAAACCGGGCTGCCTCAGGTGATGGCTTTGCTTGCTCTGGGTGGAGGGTGCACGGTGTGCAGCTTGGGTGCTTGTCCTATGCTCAGCAGTACCCCAGCGACTGACTGCCTTGTCACCCTGCCTTAGCAGCAGTAGCTAAGTGGAAACTCACAGGAACTTCCTTGTGTTGGTTTAAGTAACCAACAGGATTTGATAACCTCGGAAACCTGCTCCCAGGGTAGCATATGCTCTGGTATCTTGCAGTCCCCATTATATACATAAGTAAGCGAGTGGAACCTTATTGAAAGACCAAGGAAAGAAGAGCCACATGGCATTGGAAATGTGCCAGGAGACACCGGCATCCTACGGAAGATTCAATTAGTAATCTTCAACTATGCTATACGGAAATGCTTCCCAGATTATCTTTTATATAAATATGTTAAGCTCCGTTTGCTATGCCGACAGCTGTCATCATATGAAGGGAACGAGCAGATGACCACGTATTGGGCAAAATTTATAATGTGTGGGGCTTTAAACCAAGCACGTTGTATTTGACAGTCCCCTGATGACAAACTAAAATGGAAATTATAGAATTTGGCAATTGTATATATATATAAGCAGCATAATTCCACATTAGATGCTTATAGATGAAATAGTCATTGATTCATTAACTGAAATTCCAATACTATACCTACAGCATTTCTGACAGTAGGATTTTGTGAATACAGCAAGTTACTTGACAACACCTTGTAGATTCTTAACTTCTATCCTGGAGGGACAGGGGTATAGCTCAGCTGCTGAGAGTGCTTGCTTGTCTAGCATGCACGCAGCTCTGGGTTTGATCCCTGGCACCACATACAAACTAGCTGTGGTAGCCCACACCTGCAATTCAGCACACAGAGGTAGATAGAGAAGGACGAGAAGTTCAAGCTCGCCTTCCACAACGTGGGACTGCAAGGCCAAACTTACTATGTATGACATCTCAAAAAAAAAAAAAATCAATCTTTAAAATGCTACCCACAAAAGATTACACATACACAGTAGTAATGATCTGTCAAACTCAATGTACATTCAACCTAGTAAAGCAAAGTATATACACTAATAATGCCATTACTTAATGGCATGATGATAGCTTTTCAACTATTTTAACGCTACATGACTCTACCCTGCGATCCACTCGCCTGTTCAGCCTTCGACCCCTGCCATGCCTCATCAATGAAATTCTAGTCAGCTATTGATATCTCACACTTTCTAGCGTGGCACCTCTACCCAAGTTAGTATCTCTTGATCCAAGTCTTGTAACTGGGTCTTCATTGCTGTTGTGTTTCCCAGGATGTCTTTGGGCAGAAGCAATTCCTCTCTGTTCTCACCTCCATGGTAACAGTGTGTGCTGAGAGATGCATCTTGGATGATTTCCTCCCTACATAGACACCACAGGACATACTTATATAAACCTACCCACTACGTACCTTGGGCTGTACGGTGCAGCCTGTTCCTCCTAATCCAGAATGAACAAGACAACACAAGATCGAATTTCTAACAAGAATGTCTGCCTACCACCTGTCATAAACGTGTGGTTCATATACACGTTAACATGCTTATATAAATATATATGTATATATGAAGGCCTTACATTCTAAAATGATAGTAAGTATAGTGAATACAGAATGCAGTCAGACCCACATCTGTTTATCATGATGCAATTTTAGATATGTGCTATACTTTATTTAGGAGGGCTGGTAAAACACATGTTTACAATGTATCATCCCAAACCAGTGATTGATGTGTTCTGGCTCTAACCTTATGAGGTGAGAATTTTTCAGCCGCATTACCATCTCCTGGATTGAATCCACAGATATAGTTTGTCTATGGCTAAAACATTGCATCAGCATGCAAAGGGGGGCTGCTTTTGGCACCTTCATATGTGACCTCTAGATTTTGCCTACGGTCTTCCATCTGCCCATCTCTCTGTGCCTGGGAACCTCCTTAGGCCACACTCTACCACCACACACCCACAGAAGCCCATCCTAAGCCTGCACAGGATGATGCTATTTAAATACAACCTGAGGAAATAAACTATAAACCACATCATGAAAATCCTAGGCATAAAGAAAAGTAAAACAAAAAAAATTCCTATTTTTAACATTGTCTTACATAGTACACTTCCTTACGGCTATCTGTAATAATTTTAAGTTTAGGAGAAAATGTTTGGGCTTAGCCTGCTCTGCACAAACTACTTAAATGTTAGCTAGTAAGTTTTAAGAGCATGAAATGACTTTTCCCCCCTGAGGCTTTATATAGAACCGTAATAATTGCAACATGAGCTCAGTGCCTCTGTGAATGCCTGTCACCAACCCCCTGCTGTGGGATTCCACCCTGTGGCATATTATCAGTCGCACACACAGAACAAATGTGGTCAAACTATCTTTGAAAATCTGCTGTGGGGGCCTAGGAACATTTTAGGGGCTTATCTACACTTAGGACTCTGGTCTTTAAGTGAAAATTGAGAAGCAGGGTTGATGGACAATCTTAGTGGACTGTCATATTCTAAATAATGTCACTGTACATTTTATAGAGCTTGTGACATTCTGCAACTTCCAGGCCACTGCTCTGTATATATAACACTAAGAAGCAGTGTTTAATTTTCTGTGGCATACCCAGTCACCTTAGAAGAACCTTGGTGGCTTTTCCTAGTGGTGGCCACATAGATTCAGTGTACTTCCCCACAGTGAGAAGCGGCTTGGGAATTCAGCTCTATGCCGGCTTAGTAATTTCTTCTCTTAGCTGTAACAGCCATCTGCCTTCTCTGGAGCTGCCTTGGTTTGGAAGGTAAGAAATATTTATTTTTCTTCTACATCTAGATCTAGAAGGAAAAAACTAGCTTTGGATCCCCGCCAACTGTTCTTTGTTTCAAAAATCAATATAAGCCTTGGAGGAAACAATATTAGCAACAGGGGCCACACCCTCTGAAGCTGTTGGTGCAGTAGATGTTCTCAGAAGCCCAGAGATGAACCTGCAGAAGGACACTGAAGGAGCACGTTCTACAAACCTCCCTGAATGCAGTCTGCAACGGACTTTGCTTATCTCATCGGTGAGAAAAACAGTATGCGGCAGGTTAAAATCTAGCTTTGAAAGCCCCTCTCTGCACCATTCTTTATCAAACTTCCTTACTTGAGCCACTGCAAAGATGACAGTCATTGCACAGTCTCTGCTAAACTCCTGCCATCCCCCGTTACTAGCACTGCAATGAACGGTGAACTCAAGCGGGAGCAAACAAGAACATCCACTTCTTACGTTGACAGGAGTCCCGCAGATACCTGCACACACCGTGCCCGTGGGGTCACTCAACACGTGGGTTGGCCTTTTCTTAACTAGGAAAAGAGGATCAGGAGGGACAGGGGAATGCACTACACCCAAGGAGAGTCAAGTCTAGAGGTCCAACCAGAAAGGCACTGATGGCCTTTGAGCACACACCTGCATGTAAATCATAGTCAATCTCCACGCCAAGGGAGGTTTGGGATCTCTCCAGTAGAGGAGGATACAGAGGAGTCAGGCACCCAAAGCAAAGCTAGAGGCAGCTGAGGGGTCCACGCACGGTCTAAGACTCTAACCCCCATTCCACTTCAGTGCCAACCATCTGCAAACCCCAGACTCCCGCCTTCCAGCCCACTAGTCTTGCACTACAGTTCTGCAGACAGCAGAGCACATCGTCATCAGCTGCTAGGCACTGAAGAAACCCTACTAACTGCTGCCAGTTACTCAGTCCACTGCCCGGGGCTATTATAGCATGGTCCACTGTTCTAGGAGCACCTCCATCTTTGGCTGATTCATTCCTCCTCCACGGAGCAAAACCCTAGCAGCATGACTGTCTTGTTCTATCCTTCCTTCCGCACCCAGCCCAACCCAAGCCAGGTTTTGCAGAAAGCTGCCTCCCTGTCCGCCTCCTCACGGATGCCAGGGCTCCTGACTGGGCTGAACAGCTCCTGGTGAATGTTACCCTTTGTCTCTGGAGCTCAGGGCCGGCTCTTACGGCTGGAAAGCCTGAACAACAATGATGAATCAGAGTATTTATTTTTGAGGTTTTTCTCCAAGCTGCCTCTTCATCAGGCCTTAAATAGCAGCATTCAAGCTGCCACAGATACTTCCAAAAGTTTGCTGGCCTGGAATTTCCCAGGAGGGAAGAACTTCGTCTTCCTGGCAACAAACTGGAGTTCAGTGATGCCCCGACTAAAATCTGGGCACAAGCAAGCCGGCTGTCTCAAAGAGCCGGCAAGGCTTACCTGTTTAAATCGGTTATGCGATTTTCTAGACTGTTCCTGAGCATCCTCCCTCCCTCCTTGCAGAAGAAATGGTGTGTTTCTGTTCCTAAGTGTGGTGGCCTTTTCAAAACCTGTTTTATGCATTTCACTCTTTCTTAATTGGTGCGACCCAGAGCCAGGTCTGGTCTGTTCCATCCGGGATCAGGAAACTCCAGCTTTCACAGAAAGAACGATCCACACACGGTGTGGTTCTTTGAGGTTTAAAAAAAAATTCATTTAAGAGTTAACGGTTCTTGTTAAAATCATGGAATAAGCAGTCTTAAAAAAACTGGCAAGAACCATTTGCTTTTCTTGTTGCATCGCTTGACCTCTTAGTCAGAACAGAAAGATATTTTCTGCCTGAAGCATGCATTTACCGTCACATATACTCCACCCAGGTAGCTGCTATCAAGGAGGCAAAGGAGTTTGAAGAAAGAAAACAAACAGGAAATTAGAGCAGAGGGTCATAAAACAGAACCCCCAAACTGCAGTGTAAGTAGGAAAATGCGGCACACAAACGCAGTGATCGCAGTGATGGACAATACGCAGCTCTGGAAACACCGTTTAGTGCATTTGCTTGTGAACAGATGCATGCTAAAGAGGTCAGAAGGGAGTGGACTGTTCTTTTTGTGACTGTTTGGATGGTTTAACAGCTGCTGTGATTGTGTGGTGATGAGGGCCTGGGTGCAGGCCCTCGAGAGAACTTGGTCTCCACAGAAGGGCACGCTGGGCTTTCCTGGAAATGCCCTGAAGTCCATTAGGCAGGCCGCACTGTCAGGTAACTGGCTCACTGGAATGCTTCCTGGCTAAAGGCAGACTTCTCTTTCACGCTAACACCCATTCCACCTAGCGAAGCAGCCTTGAAGTCTCATGTGCTCATAACTACACAGAGAGTGCGGGCTGGCCACCAGCACACTAACACGTAAAGATGAAAATGGCCACCCTTCCTATTGCTGGAAAGCCCATCAGATGCTTTAGGTTCACTCTTGTCTATCCACGAGCCCACCCAGGGATTAGCAAGTCTCTCATCTTGAAGAATATAAAACTAAGACTCAGCACCTCAGAGATTCTCAGCTGCGAGTGTGAGCAATGAGGTCGGTCCTTTACCCTGGTGACACACTTCCTGCAGGGTCAGCTGTGGAATCTCACTGTTTGGCTGCATCAAAGATGCAGAAGAGACATGCAGGGCTCAACTTCAGAACACACTACGAGCTTTAGAAGTAGGAAAGAGTAGAACACTTTAGGGAGGCTCAGGGAAATGACCAGACTATATTGCAGCAGCACGTAGACGAGAGGGTTTAAGTCTCACACACACACACACACACACACACACACACACACACACACTTCATCAGAATTGAGCTATATGATTCATGGCATGTCACATGATGAACAAGTGGTATCTGGGTCATAGAGAAAAATTGTCAGCGCCAAGTCTTCCCAGGAATGTTAATTTTTAAGAGGTCCCTCACATATGTAATTCTTTAATCTCAGCTCCAGAGCTGATAAAACAGAGGTTGGGCTTGGCGCTTAACAGTTCTGTCTCTTAAAAGCACTGCTAATGACTACCCTTGCTGCAACAGACCCCCAAGCTCAGTGTTTGTTTCAAACCTTTTCCTCCTAAACGATTCTCACTTGCAAGATCATAATAGTTATGGTACCAATAATGTTTACTGTAGGCTGCAACAAAGACCTGCCTTGGTTGAGAGAGCCACTTGCTCATTGTAAGGCAATGCTGAGTGCAGGGCAGGAGAGACAGCTCAGGAGTAGAGCACTTTCTGTACCATCTTGAGACCTGGGACTTGGATTCCAGAGCCCACAAAATAAACCAGGCACCCCATGTATTTGTATAATCCCAACCCTGAGTGGAGTGGAGACTGGAGGAGGGCTGGAGCTAGAGCCCAGAAAAGCTGACCCTGTCTCCAAGGAGTAGGCTGAGTGTGATGGAGGTGGACACTTGAAACCCCTCCTGATCTTCATGAATGAGTGCAGGCACAAACACCTGCACCACACATGTAAAATTATATATATATGGCACATACACAGAGACACAAAAACACATACATACACAGACATACAGATACAGACACAAACACACAGATTACAGACAGACAGAGAAACAGACACACAGATACAGACACAGATAGATAGACATATACACACACAGAGACACACATAACATACACAGATACCCAAAGAGTGACACAAAGACACACATAAACACCCAGACATGTAGATACAGACAATGACACAAACACACAGACACACAGAGACAGACAGGCAAACAGACACACAGGCACACAGTTCTGTGTCATACACACACAGAGACATACAGACACACATATATACCCAGACACACAGAGACACAGACAAACAGACAAACAGGTGCACAGCTGCGTGTCATATACACACACCACACACACACACACACACACACACACACACACACGCTCCAAAGCTGGAGAGAGCAGAGATAGGTGGCTCTCTGGGGCTCCCTGACCAGCCAGTTTAGCTGAAATATGAACTCCAGGCTCAGCGAGAAACTATCCCAAGAAGTAAGGCGAGAAGCAGTTGAGAAGAAACCTGATACTTACTTCTTGCCCCACATGTGCATGAACATTCCTGTATAGACACTGTGCACGTATGCACACACATGAACACAGGGAAAGGGATGGATATGGGATCATTTGAGATTCTGCAGCCTTTCGTCACCTCTGATCTTGAGCAAGCCAAAGTTCTCCACCCCTGGCTGCATATTAAATTGCTACATAAACATCTCAGAAGAAGATGGGCCTTGCTGAGACTGAAGTCTTGAAATCTGCCCCACAGAAATTGTGGGGTGAACTGCAAGGAGCATGTTGAGGCTCATTGGATACACTGAGGGGGTTTCAGGTTGAGGAAAGCTCTTCACCTCCGTGCATCCAGCACTCAGCCCAGGACTTCCTCCCCTAAGTGGGGAGCAGTCTAATGTACATAGGAGGCTGAAAGATCTGACAGGAGTTGGGCCATCACAGTCTCTTCCTGAATGTGTCCCAGGCATCCACAGAAACCCCCACAGGACCCTCTGCAGGAAACTGTGATTCCCATGGGGGCAGAGCAGATGGAGCCTGTCTTGTTAGCCCTGGCTACTAATAACAATGATAATAATAGCAATAACCACAAGTATTTATAGCTGCTACTGCTGTCACTGGTGGTAATGGTGACATCAACAGCAGCAGCAACCCCATTTGCAGCCCCAAGGGAAGACACAAGAGGCCCAAGATGAAAGCCGGAAGTGGAGAATCCAGGCTTCAAACCAGCTCTTCTGACTCTGAGGTTAGCTGTGTTTACAGTGGGCTAATTGTGTTTCAGATATTTTAATTTGCATCATTCTTCTTTTTTCGGGGTGCATAATTGAATATGTGTTATAACCTCATAAAGCCCTTCCTTGTGAATTCCACAATCTGATCGTATAGGTGTCTCTGTGGCTTGTTGCTGAATGAGCCCTGCTTAGACATCAGAAGACCCATCTGTATGGTATGACCGAAGTTACTCAGGCCTGGGCAGGACTCTACACAAATAGTTTGTGTTTCTTATATATCCTTTAAGGGGGCTTCTAGTGCTAGTTCAGTATAGCATTACCACATAGTGCTGTGATTGGTAGGAGGCTGAGAAGATTGCAAGCAATGCTAGGGTGGGAGACATGGGAACCATTCAGTAAAAAGAAAGGCCATTATTCAAAACCCATGTAAGAAATAGAAATCACCAGTATGCAAATATCAGAGGGCAGAAGCCAACAGCCACAGGAAGTCCAGACAAGTGATTAATTCAATTAATAACCAGGGGGTTAGTAAGAAGGGAAGGAAAAGAAATGCTGGTTACAATGTGTTTTAGGCAAGACTCTGTTTTGACACAACCCTTCACCTTTATTTCAAATAGAGGCATTTATTGTAATAGAAAGTAAGTCTGGGAGCTGGAGGTATGGCTTAGGTGAACAGCTCACAGCTGTGTGCCTTTGTCTTCACAAGGAATGGAATGTTCTTAGAGAGAGAGAGAGAGAAAGAGAGAGAGAGAGAGAGAGAGAGAGAGACAGAGAGAGAGAGAGAGGCACCTTTGCAGTCTCAAGATTTCAGTTAGCTTTTCATGCTATTGAGAGATCAGATAGGACTAGGAGGAGGCAAGACTCCGCCAAACTCGTGAAAGAAGGAACGGAGCAAATAGAAGCTATGTGACAGCCATGAAGAAAGGGTCTCTGATGCTCAGGTGCCTCAGAAATCACCCCAAGGGCCATGGTATCTGCTGTCAGCCCTAATGAAAGATACAGCCTCAAAGAAGCTGAACCAAAGTTGGGGTCTTCCTATGGCAGAGATGTCCGCATCTAACTCCGAGATGGGGTAGGGCTTGAGACTTGAGAAGCTGTGTCGGGGGCTGGAGAGATAACTCGGGATTAAAAGCATGTCCTCCTCTTGCAGAGGATCTGGGTTTCAAAGGATCCAACTTTTTCCTCTTGTTTCCACAGAGACCTGCACACATGTGATGCTAAACTCATGTAGGCATGCATGCATACACAGAAATAAAAGTAAAAAAAAAAAAATCCAAAAGACACTAATGCTTCTCTCTTCCTGCTCTGGGCTGGCCCGAGTTAAGAGCTCTGATCTGATGGGCCACACAGATGAACAGATGGGCCATATATACTCAAGGATATTTTAAGTAGGGGCCTCATCCTTGATGAACTTTCTCTATCTGGCAAGATACGAGACATGCAAGATGCAATAGGGATGAATGGCCCAGAGCTTTTGGTAAAGAGCAAACCCCAAATCACAAAGCAAGTCCTCAGATCCTGTTTGTCCCTTATTAAACCCACACTCATTCGTCCCTTATGCAGGGAAGCAGATGCGGGTGATGCTGCAACCTCAGAGAGTGTGGGGATAATCAGAGACACTAATTCACATAATGTCCTCGGAAAAGCACTGGGGGGTTATCAGCCATTGAGCATGTGCTATCTTCATTACGTAGGTATTTGGTGTGGATAAATGATGTCTAGTGTCACCAAAGCTAAAATATGCTCCGATCAGAATCCTTTGGGGACCAATGCGAACATCACAGGACACTAGACATATCCCCATCCTAAGCAATTCTTCAGTGTTCTGATGTCCACAGGTATGGGAGGGTATGGCCTTCAAGGTCTCTTGTCTCTGTTTAGAAGTATGTTATTCAAATGCATTTGACCCCCGTTTTGAAAGGTTGGATGTGAGACACCTTAGGGCTGAGAAGTCAGCTTCCTTGGATATGCCAAGGATAGACAGCAGACAGTGTAATCATACTCCTCCAGAACTAAAGTTCTTGGCTTTGCCCCTTAAGAACAGATCTACTGCCATCTCCATCAAAGAGAAATAGGCACACATGAAATTTGGTCTTCAACACAAAACCCTCACCACTTACAAATGGGGCATTCATCTAAGAAAGGTCATGACCTTCACACTTCCTCTAAATTACAGCCAGACAGGCTGGAGGCTGGAAGCTTACTCCCCAAAGTGATGCTCAGTAGATGGTCATTGCTTAGAGAAGCAAGGGAAGCTCCTGCCCCACAGAGCCTAGTGATCTTCACAAGTCCAGAAGACAGTTTATTGCCAGTGTTCTTTCCAGCAGCCTCTGCCTCAGAACTAACTCCTCTGCAGTGACAGAAAACATTCCTCTCCTTCCCCTCCCCTCCCCCTCCCCTCCAAGTCAACAAGAGAAAGAGGGCTGCTGGGCTGCTGCAATGGCCACTGGGTCTTTTATGGATGCTGGTGACTAGCACTGAGGAAACAAAGCCTTAGATGGGAAAGCTGGTGGTCAGTACTGGTCTGTAAATCAAGAATGGGAGCAGGAGGCCCGTTCTGAAGACAGTCCTTGCTCCCTTGGCCAAATTAAGAATTAATTATACACCAAGCAGTTAACATGTCTTGGATGTGATTTGTTTCAAGACACGGGGCCTCGATAATTATCGTGAAGCAACCACTGGATCCAGAGAAGGCTAATTCTGAGCCTTGGGGAGGGATGTAGGACTTCAAGGATCCAAGCTACATGACACTGCCCTAAGGACAAAAGAGCCTATCCTGTCTGGTATGGAACTGGGCACAGAGGTAGGAGAGCCAGGAACAGTCATCCTGATTAAGAGGAGTGGCAGGGAAATCCAAGTCAATCCTATAATATTTTTATTTATTTTATTCATTTAGGGATTGTGCACAGGCCATGGCAAGAACATGGAGGCCAAAGGAGACTCTTGGGAGTTGGTTCTTTCCTGACATCTCAAGGGATCTGGTGGTTGACTGCAGATTGTCAGGTCTGTGTGCAAATGCCTCTACTGGCCATCTTATTAGCCCATACGATTTTTTTTAAGTGCCTTTTTCCTGACTCTTCTTGGTGTGTGTGTGTGTGTGTGTGTGTGTGTGTGTGTGTGTGTGTGTGTGTGTGCATGCGCACACGCTGTCCATACACATGCTGAGACCAGAGAGCAACCTTAGAGTGTCATCCTCAGGAACAGTCTTTTGGGGCAGGGTCTCCCACTGGCCTGGAGCTTACAAATTAAGCTAAGCGGTCTGGCTAGTCAACTGCAGGGATCCTCCTGCCTCCCCTTAGCCAGTGCTAGGATCGCAAACACATACTGCTTCACTTGCATTACAGGGGTATTAGTCTAGAACTCAGGTCCTCATGCTTGTTAGGCAAGCTCTTTAGCAGCCAAGCCATCCCTGCCTCTGACTTTTTCTGTAAGGTTAAGGAAATCCCTCTGAATTTTACTGAAACAAAGAACATGAAAAATAGGGACAAAGGGAGTTATCTGGAAGATACAACACAAGGATACAAAGTACTTCAAGTCTCTCACTCCCTAAAATTCGCTTCTAAAGGGCAGGAGAGTAGCTGACCACCTACATCTACATCCTGTTCAAGACTTTTCCATCCTTGTGCTCACCTAAACTCAGTGGTGTGACTGCATACACCTGTAATCACAGCGCTCAAGAAGTGGAGTCACAGAAGATCACAAGTTCAAAGCTATCATTGGCTACATTGCAAGTTCAAGACCAGCCTGGGCTTCAGGAGACTATCATCTTAAAAAAAAATAAGCAAAACTTATAAAATTATGAGTCAATGGTTTTAGCCAAAAACCAAAAGTAGCAGCCTTATGAAAAGCTAGTCGCCCCAAAGATAATAAGCTATTGTGTAACTTTTAAGAGGCCCCAGTGGCTCTATTAATCTCTTCTAAGCAAAGTTGGTAGAGAGACAGACCCAAGAGACCAAAGGCTTCTACTAGAAGTGAGTCACTCTGGGAAGAAAACACATCCCCAGAGGCAAAGCCAAGTGCAGTGTTTCCCTTGGAAATTCACCCTGATATGCTCAGATGTAGAACACGGTGCTCCAATAAGGAGCTAGCAGCTGCAGGGGTGGTGTCCACAGAAGGCCCTGGGTGCCGGCTGCATGCACTGTGGCTGAGCTCTTGGATCTAGATCCACTTACAGATCATCTCCAGGGAAATCAAACTCTATACTAGAAGCATGGGATCCAGACTTCGAGGTCTGGGATAAGGAGTGTGAAGACACTCTTGGGGATAAATCTGTTGCTCTGAGACCTGTTTGCTTCAAGAACTTATAGATAACATGTTGCCTGGAATTCATCAGCTCTGTGGAACATGCCAAAGGCCACAATGTGGATGTAAGAAGGCAGGACAGGCGGGAAATTCATGCTTTGGTTTGCAGTGTTACCATAGATGGACAGAGGCAGCCGGGAATGACAGGAGGTCACTATAAATTTACAAAAATACCTGGGTAAGGTCTGTCTACCTGAAGCACTGTAAACTAGTGCCAGAACTCAGCAGCCAGCGTGTACACCATAAACTAGTGAGCTGTGCCAGGAGCTACCAGCCAGCATTTCTTCCAGTTTCTTGATACCTACCATGAAGAAGCTTTGGCTCGACAAAGTTAAGTGAAGAAAGTTAAGGATAACATGGTGACCCTACCCTGGTCACCAAAACCTCTGATCCAGTATGATCAACTGCTTCCATCAAAGGATGTGGATTCAATTGAGCTGGACCCAGGATTGAGGCTTGTTTAAAATACTCCTTTGATGAGCCTAAGGCTCAGTCAGGGCTGAGACACATTGTCCTAAAGAGAACCTTAAAGAGATGTCCCCCTCGCTTAGAACCTGACCTGAACACAGCTCACGATGCCTCATACCGTGCATGCAATACACAGGCTCCCAATCTGGCTTCTTCCTCACGTGAGTTGCCTGTACTTTAGGTTTTCTTGGGACCACACCACTTACTCACATATTTCCTGCATATAGAGGAGCTAGACAAATCTCACTGGAGTCAAGAATGCTCCTGAAAAGACCCTTATTGCAAAGGTCTGTATCAATTAACGATTTGCTGTCAGAACTCAGGAGGGTCTAGAGGTGTGGAAGGTGAGTTTCTTCCATAGCTAAGTAATAGTGGATCACAAATATTTTTCTAGCTCATCACCATTTGCCTCAATATCATGAGTTCGATGGGATGGAATGCCAGCATTTCAAGGTCCATGGTGGCATAGAAATTGTAACAGATATGAAAGAAAGAAATCCCTGGATTGTCTGATGTGGCTTGAGCTAAGACTGTCATCAAGTGCATCAGGGGGTCTTTTTTCCCCTGTGCTTAAAAAACATGCAACTGACCTTCCCAACGCAAGTGCACAGGGATCTGGAGCTGTGGGGTCGTGGCGTGAAACAGTCTATAGCTTGGTTAAGCAATGACTCCTCAACTCCATAATCCTGTGGCCACCAGTCATGGGTGGCCAGGCCCCTAGTGTTCTGGCTGGACTCCACTTCTGCAGTCACCTGGCTACAGTCAGGCTTTCCCAGCCCACTATAAATGGAGGCTTCCTGCCTCTCCTTACTCTCTCTCACCCTTATCTCTCTCTCTTGTCTCTTCCCATCTCTCTATTCTTTTCTCTCCTTTCCATGTGGTCATGGCCTTTCCCCATCTCTCTATCTTCTCTTTATTTCTTTATCTCCTTTTCTCATTTTACTCTTTTAATAACAAAGCTTAAAACTGAGAACTGTCTCTTTTATCAAATCTGCCGCGTAAAAGCATGGAGTGAGCCTCAGCGTTTCCAGCCACTGGGAAGGATCGAGCCACGTCTCAGCCAAGCAGCCCTCAGGTACCCGGGAAGGCCATGCCAGAATGGCACCGCCTTCTGAGCGGGACCTCCCTCCCCGATAGCTGGACAGTCTAGTGCTCCATAGATACTCTGGGCGCTAGCACTCACTATTGCGGTGAGGCGTGCAGTCCTGCCGGTGTTCCCCAATCCCCAAGTGGGCTCTACCTGCCTGTGTTTCTCCTACATGGGACGCGCTGCTGCTGCTGCTGCTGCTGCTGCTGCTGCTGCTGCTGCTGCCGCTGCTCGGGTGAGACCCAAGCGCTGCCTCTGTGCTCCCTTTCTCTTTTTTTCCCACATGGACCCTGTGCTTCCTTCTGTTTTTTTTAGAAGTAGGCAACAGGGAGAGGATGCTACAAAAACATCCATTTTCTCCCTAGTGGAACCCGAGAGTCAAACCGAGAGCTGTGAGAGAGGCAACAAGCTGCAAAGTCTGTGTTCTGCCTTTTATACCCAGCCACCCATACAGCTGGAAAACAAATCCAAACCACAAAACAAAACAAAAAACCCCAAAACAAAAACAGACGCTAGTTGACATTTCCCCACTGTCCAAGTATTTTCAATCCTCCTATTTGGAGGAAGCCTCAAAAACTGCTCATGTGTTGGAATGTGAACTTATTCTGCCATTCATATCTGCAAGGGTTTGCAAGACTTGTCATTCTGGAATCTCTCAACTTAATTAAAAAAAGATTCAGCATCTCTAATCTGCAAACTTTAAATGCTCCAAGCCTTTCACATTTCAGAGGGGGCATTAGGAACGACCAGATAATAAAGTAAAACACTGCAAAATGTGAGGCAATTATGGTCCTAAGCATTTCAGATATGGGATATGTTCAGCCAGCATATTCTTTGCTTAATTTCCCCTTCCATTGCTTGAATCAAATAATGGTCATGAAAGAATATATATTATTACATGTAACTATATACATATATGTATATATTTATATATACATATACTAATACATTATTTATATATATTACTGTATGTAAACACACATACATATTTATATATAATAAATTATTAATATATACAATAAGAATACACACACACACATATATATATTCAGATATAGTGTCAGCCATCAATTGATAATACCTAGGATCACATAGAAAACAAGCATCTGAGTATGCATGTAAGGGAGTGTCTAGATTGGGTTAGCTAAGGTGAGAGGACCTACCCTAAATATGAATGGTATTATCCCATGGGTTGGGACTCTGGACTACTGGGGTTAAAAAAAAGGATAGAGAGTGTTAAGCACCAGAATTAAACTCACACTGCTCCTGACCGGATGTGGGCATACTTCGACTTGGCTGTCAAGCCTTCCCGCCATGATGGACTGAGCATCCTTGAACTGTGAGCCAAGGCAAACATTTCCTTCCTTAAGCCGCTTTTGTCAGACATTTTCCCCTACGGTGGGAAAAACAGCTGACATGCAGCTCCATTCTGATGTTTCGGAATCTTTCCTTGACAAACCCCAAGACAGTAAGGATTCCCGCCAGGATACATTATGCAAGAAGCAGCAACCAAAGGAAACTGAACTTGGGAATGGAGCCAAACCAAATCACTGACTTTCCAAGAACTGTCAAAGGTGCATTATAGACAACCCAAAGCTGAGACTGTGTGATTCATTATTTGGTCCAGGGTGACTGATGGCATTTATGTCCTCCCTGACTCAGGTCACCTCCCTGTGTGCAGCAGATCTGCAAGGGCAGATAAAGATGGAAGAAGGAGATGGGGTGGGAAGCGGATCTGAGCGAGTCAGCTATAATATCAAGAGCATTTGATTAGCCTGCACATCGGGGCAGTGTAATCAGTGGCTTATTCTGAGGCTTAGGAGGAGGATTTTGACTGTGCTTTAGTCAGCTAAGCCAGGAACTGCGGTACTTAGGGACCTGGCACGAGGACTTGGGCAATGAGCAGCATCCCTAGGGCACCACCATAAGGGCTTTCCACCAGGAGCGTATTTTTATTGAAAAACAAACAAAAACCATCAGCTTGGGATAAGTAAAGAGAATATGAAAATTTTCAAAGACTCCTTTTACTTGTGAAAGGGATGGAAGGACTGACTGTGCATTCTAGATCCCACCCATGGGTAGTCCCAACTCCCCACCACATGACCAGAAAGAGTTCACTAAGTCATGTGATTCTGCCCGTATATGCACAGCCTGGTAGACAAGGAGCCTGAGGTCTGTAATTACCATATCCCAGACTGTAGCTCCATAGAGGACAGAAAGAGTGTCATAGCATAACACCCTTTACTCCAGGAATGATGCTTTGCAAGGTCACAGGGTCTAGAGAGGTAGGGGCAAGATCAGAAAATGACTCATTTTTAAAGTTATTTATTTCTTGGTGTTGCCTGCTTTTCTTATTATTGAGAGGCCATCTTATTTCTTGGCTGTTAGAAGTACCATCTGCTTCATCTTCAAACCACAACATCCAAAGTCCTTTGCAGTTTTACCTGCTCTGATTTCAACCTTCCTGTCACACTCTTAAAGGGACCCTTGAGATAACACAAGGCCCATCTAAAAAAATCCACAGCCATCTTTCCTCTCAAGACTCTTAACTCTATAACATCTACAAATTACTTTCTGCCACATGGATAATCTCCACAATTTCTAGAACAGCAGTTCTAAATGTTGAGTCTTGACCCTTTTGGCGGGGGGGGGGGGGGGGGTAGAATGACCCTTTCACAGGGGTCATCTGAGACCATCAGAAAACAGATATTTACATTATGCTTAATAAAAATAACAAAATTACAGTTATGAAGTAGCAAAGAAAATAACTTTTTGATGTGGGTCATCACAGCATGAACAACTGTATTAAGGAATGGCAGCATTAGGGAGGTTGAGAACTGCTATTCTAGAAGCTAAGATGTGGATGTCTTAAGAGGTTCTTAACTTGTAAACAATCACTGCTGTTACATGTTTGCAACAGTGGACCTGCAGCAGTTTTATGTTACATTTTTTAAAAAGGGATACTTTATTTAAACATTTTCTATAGAGTAACTGAAGTGATTGTTTTTAATCATAAAGGTCTCCCATTTAATAAAACCATTGTACTTGTCAGCAGCATGGTAAGCAATACAAAATGGATAGTTTTCATCTTTTAAAACTTTTTTGTAATATATTACAAGAAATTAACTTATTCATTCAAGAGAGGGGGCTGGAGGTATAGTTCAGAATAATTGTGCAGCAGATTCGAGGCCCTGGGTTAAAAAAAAGCATCACTAAAATATATGTAATACATACATACACACATATATACTTGCATACATAAACATATACATACATACATACATACATATACACACATACACACACATACACATATAGCAAGAAAGGAAACCAGGAAGCAGTCTGAATATATACTAAGCCATTAGCCACGGACAATTAGCCCCCTGCTTAGCCCCAAAGCTGACAGAAGGTGGTTTGGCAGACTGTGGCATTTCTCATTGGGATCAGGGAGAGTGGGTCTGCTTCGCGTTCTATAAAAACACAATCAGAGTGTCTTTCAGCAGAACAGAAACAATGGCCCTATTGTCTAACATCATGAATGACCCTCACAGCCACAAAACATTAATAGCAAAGCAAAATTAGCAACTAGCTCCCTCATCTGTGCTCTGCATTCTGCAATTTGCCAAGGCTCATGAACTTTGAGGGATTGTAGCTTGCAGGTGTGATTTGTGTTGGCTGTGCGTAACAAAAGCCAGGCATCAGGATTATATTATCTCTTTATTTCAACTGTTTTATAAAAACACACAAGAATCAGAATGCAAAGCATTAAGAGAAAAGCCCTAGAAGGAACTGGGGCAGCCAGAGAGGTGGAAACTACAGCTGAATTCACTTCTCTTAAACTATTTAGTTGCATCATGTAAAAGAGGGATACTAAATCCTATCTGCATAGAGAAACACGGTAAACATCTACATTTCGCAGCCATACAACCTCTATCTGAGGTTCTATCAACAGACAGCTACACACCACACAGGCAATGTGGGAATGGATGGGAATGGCACATGTTTCAACAAATGATTTACAAAGATAGGCCTCAGAAGGGTAGGGCCCAATGAACTATAGCTTGCAACCCACGGCACAATGATATGCAGACAGTGATGCCCCCCAAAGTACTCCTCCCCATCTCTGCATGCTTTATCTTTTGTTCATCCTCACAGTGTCACTCAGACTTGGTGACAAGCTCCAGCTCCTCACTCCTCATTCTAGTCACCCCCTCCTTTGGAACTTACATCCTTAAAAACAGTGTGCTTTCCAATGTCTCCAGACTTTAGGTTTAGTCTTGTGACTGACTTGCACCAATATGACTAGAGGTGACAGATTCCCCATTACTTAGAAGGAAGTGACACTTCTAGCTGTTGAATGCATCCAGGTTAGCTGCCTTCTCTAGGAGGGGACAGGAGGCCCATGGAATATAAGAGATGTCCAGCATCCCAACAAGGAGTCCAGGACTTGTGGATTATGGGTGAGAGGTACGGCTGTTTAAAAGCCACAGAACTCTATGGTGGTTTATTAGGTGACCACAACAAACTGGTATAGCTTTGTCATGAAGCAAGCCCTGTTTATTTTATTTAAGAGCTATCCAATCATCTCTACAGAAAACCATCTCTGAAACACACACACACACACACACACACACACACTTTAACTACATATTTACTTTGAAACCTGTTTTATCAATTCCATAATAAGTTTTCTCAGCGGTAGTGTTTGTATAGCATGTACAAGGTTTAATTCTCAACACTATGATCAAATAATTAATTAATTTCACCCACATATGATGTACATGCCTTGTAACCCCAGCATGGCAGCAACGGGAGGATACAGAGTTCACAGCCGAGATTCACTACGCAGTGAGCCTTATGCCAGCCTGGACTATAAAGACCTGGTCCCAAAGAATAAACACAACCAAAAGGCTTTATTGACATTTCATTTTGGTAACATGTAGCTGGTTTTCCTCACTGCATACAGTCTGTGTAGCCAAATGGCTAGCACACACAATTTCTCAATATTTCCCATTACCATATATCAATTTTAGACCAGTCCTTTACCATCTGACATATCACTATTAAGCCACCACAATGAGTTTTATTGTTTGCTTGTTTTATATGAAGTGCCATTTGCAAGGAAATTAAGTAAAATATTGTTTATAAAGCTCTTATACGTCTTATGCAAGTAGGACCTCTCTCCTGAGTTAAAAAACAAGCAAACAAACAAACAACAAATGATCTTTGAAAGCAAAGGAGAAGGGCTAGAGACCTATTGAGATGGCTTGCCTGAAGTGCCGGGGCCTTGGATACAGGGATACAGGAATTGAGACATGTGCAGGGTGAAGTGATGGTATTTGTACTAAGTCACGAAGACAGGTATTCATTTTTGTCCTGTAGCTGAGTAGTGACATCTATCAACACTTCTACTAAAGCAATGAGTCTCAGAGTCTGTGAGACCTCAGTTTACTCTCCAGGACTGATACAATGGAAGGAGAGAATCGAATCCTGCAAATGGTCTTCTGACCTCCACATATATGCTGTGGCTGTGAGTGTCCATTCCCAACTATTCATGGTGGTGATGATGATGATAAATGTAATAAAAAAAAATAAAATCTCAGTCCCCAGAATGAAACCAAACACTGGCCAGGTTATCTTAGGACTGTGGCTTTCCAAGAACACTGTAATGAGGATGTGCACCCACCTGAAGCAGGATCACGGGCCCTAGAATCTTCTGCCACTGAATAAGACACAGTATAACTGTCCTCCCTATGAGAGGCACACAATAGCGGGAAACCAAGTTTTAGGTGATTCTTCTCCAAACACTTGCCTCTGAGGAGATGGTTTAAAATGCAAAAGGCATTTTCCTGTGCTGGTCTTCTCAAACCAACAGTGCTCCTAACAGATGGAAAATATGTCAATATATATTGATAAATGCATAAATATTTACCACTTTCAATTAGTACTAATACAACCCATTTGCATTGACGCTGATTGACATTTAAAGGTGGAAAGCCCCTTGCAGCTGCAGGCATCTGGGAGCTTCATGGGGTTTATGTGGCTGCTTTGGAGGGGTGGGGGTGGGAAGCTGACAGGTCTGGCAGGTCTGCTGCCTTGGTATGGGAGCCTCTCCAGAAACCTCTCTCTGCTCCACATGTTTCGCATCCTTGGGGAGGACAGGCGGGGCTGCCTCCAAGAAGCTTTGAGAGAATGCATAAGATAAGGAATGGTGGGGTCTCCGAATGCTTCACTTGAGAACTCGCACAGTTCCACTTCAGTTGCCTTCTACTGGCTGAGGAAGTGACAGTCGCTAGGCTGTGTCAGGAGAAATGGATCCCACCTCCTGACTGATAGAGGGGCAAACACACGCTATAAGAGAACACACTATCTAAAGTGAAGGTTTATGACGACTTTGCAATATGCCTTACACACCCAAGGGTCACATATTTTATTATTTCTCTGTACAGGGGTGGCATCGTCATCATGGTATGATCTCTTGGCAGAAGAATGCAGACTGGTAGGAGATGATGCTGGTGAAGAAAGACACATCTAACAGAACAATGAGGTATGTTGTCTATACAGCCAAGCAGAACCCAAACGTTCTTTATAGAAACCTCAATGGCGCGTGTTACATTTGAAAAGCAGTCTTCTGTAGAGGATGGCCTTTTTAGACAGTAGAAGGGATTAAAGACTGAGCATGTATAACCAGCGTCTTGCAGAGCATTCTGTCAAACATGGATGCTGAATGTTAGACACAGAAGTCTGACGGTTTCCTTCCCCAGCACAACCTCCACCCTGCATCGTGTGTTCCGTGAAGGAAGAGAGGTAGCTTGTCTAAGGTCACCCAGCTAGTTAGGAGTGGAGACGGCTCACAGATTTTGAAAAGCACACTCTGAGCTCAGACTGCTTTCCACGCCCTTCAGCTGACAATTCTTTTTCGGCCCCACTTACGGCATAAACAAGCTTTTGAATACAAGCAGCTATAAATAGCAATTAGTCAGAGTCTAGTATTAGATGTCGGCATCGTCAGGAAGCACTTTGGCTCATTGTGAGTCCCTCTGATGCCTGCTCTGAAATGCCTCTCAAGCCTCTACCCAGAACCTCTCCCGAATGCAGGTTACATCCTTTCTTGTAATGTGAACTTTGGCACAGAGTGGTTTCTGTCCCAGAGGTCACTGGCTACTTGTGTGATGTGCACTGGTTTTTCCAGCCATTTCAGTCAGATAATCGGCAGGGAGGGACATGACTCTTGATCCTTTGCACATTTCTACAGCTCAGAGCTAGTACCTGATGTGCAAATTCTGGTTAAGAATAGAAATTAGTTAATATTTTCTGAAAGATTGCTGTGATGTGAGCAACAAGCTGTTCATGTGTGTCACTGCATTAAAGTCATCCTTAAACTCCACGTCTTCTGCCCCCAGATGAGGAAGCCGGTTTAGGCAGACTAAGTGACCTATCAAAGGTCACAGAACTAGAAAGTGTGTTTGGTGCTGAGGCAGAGGCCAAGATTTCTCCTAGTTTTTCATCCTGGCCTTTCTGGGTTGAATATCGATTTACATGGAGTAATAGCCAGTGAAACTCATTCTGGAAAGTGACAGGATTCAACTGGGCAAGCTGGGTTTGGGGGTCACTGTCCCAAATTTTGAAAATCTATATTGACTGAATGATCCTGCCAAAAATGGCAGTAAGAGCGTACTCAAGGCCAACCTTTCCCAGTGACTTGGCCCAAACACAGAGTGCATCTCCTCTGTTCCCACTTCCCCTTGCATCTCCTATAGCAACTTTAACACTGTTTGAAACTGGAGAGCACAGACAGCGGTTCCATAACAGAGCTGGGGAAGGAACAGCACTGGGGTTCTCTCTCTCTCTCTCTCTCTCTCTCTCTCTCTCTCTCTCTCTCTCTCTCTCTCTCTCTCGCTCGCTCTCGCTCTCTCCCTCCCTCCCTCCCTCCCTCCCTCCGCCTCCTTCTTTTTCTTCTTCTCCTTCTTCTCCTCCTCCTTCTCCTTCTTCTGACACAGCCTCTTTATTTAGTGCTCACTGTCCAGGAACTTACAATATAGATCAGGCTGGTCTTGGACTCACAAAGATCCACCAGCCTTTGCCTCTGCCTCTAGAGTGCTTGAATTAAAGCCATGTGTCACCCTGCCTGACCTCACTTTGATTTTTAAATGAGCCATATGTATATATTATACATCTGCTAATGACAGACCCAACCGGATGGTCTGGTATCACCTGCTTCTTGAAGTTCAGACTAGTTATGATGTTTACACTGTCTTGCAATGACCTCTGTCTTGCAATGACCTCTGTCTTGCAATGACCTCTGACCTCTGTCTTGCACTGCTGTCTGTCACTGTGCTTCCTGTTTGTTTTGAGAAACTGGTCCCTATTCCCCAAAGTACTTCTCTACTTGTAAATGAAGAACTTGGCTACTTTAAGATATAGGGTAATCAAATCCTGGACTGAGACCCCCTGAGAAAGAGTATACAAGAAGCTTCCAGCCCTCTCTCAAATTTCACCTTGCCCTGTCCTGGGCTCATCTCCCACTATTTCCTCTGGGAAGTTTCTCATACCTTTGACCATAGATAAGAACTCTTTCGATGTGCAACATTACTGAGATTAAAACCTCATAAAGACATTACTAGAGACTCAGAATGTAGCTTAGTTGGAAGAGTGCCTGCCTGGCATGTACTGGGTTCAATTCACAGAACTACATAGAAACTGACATGGCATTGCATTCTAGTACTTAGGAGGTGGAGGAAGGTCAAAATTCAAGGTCCCCCTCAGCTAAAGAGCTTTAAATAAAATGGTGCCAAATAATAAGTCAACAGAAATAAAAAGTTTGAAAGCAAAAACAGCAGGCTTTATAAAGCTTAGGTAGTCCTATCCTGACACAGCTGGCTTCTCAGCGTTGCCCTGGGCACCAGGGATTGCCAACAGTATTACCCACAGATATGAGGCCAATCAATCTACCTGAACTTTACCCAAGAGCTTTGTACTGGAGAGATCTGTGATCCAGATGAAGAGGAAATACTTCTCTCCATCATACAGAATAAAAGCCAGATTGTGACTTTTAGAAGAAATGAAAGGTGACAACAGAGAAGTCCCTGGAAGCTTGTGGCCAGCTAGCATGGCTGGAAACTTGTGGACAGCAAGCCAGGCGTGTATGCAGCAGTGAACAAGAGGCCCTGCCTCAAACAAGCTAGAAGGTGAGGATAAACACCCCAGACACACACACACACACACACACACACACACACACACACACACACTACATAAGACACACATTAAAAAGGAAAAGAGAATGCATATTAGCTAAGGTCTGCTACAGAGCTATATATGACTCTGCTTCTAAATTTTTTCTTCACATAAATATCTTCTTCCAAAAGAACACCCAGCAGGAGACTCAGTCTCAGTCTGTTGTAGATTAGGCTTCTTTCCATAGGCATCTTCCCAAGATGGGCCTGATTAGGCTAGATTAACTCCTTCCTAACTGGATGATCACTTTTAATTATCCTAATTAGCTTAAGAAAAGGAAGCATATTAGTCAGAATTCTCAGAGTAACAGAACTTACAGAATGAATCTCTATATATATATGCATTACATAAATTATATACTACACATATATGTAAATGTCTCATTTATTTCCTCTGATGAAGGGAGAAGAGATGAACCCAAGCTGTGCTGATATATAGCTTGGGCTGAGTCCAGAGTATTTCTTTCTTTGTTCTAATTATCCCTAGGCCTAACCTTGGAAGCTTCTAGCCTCCACACAATCTAATCTTCCAAGCTGACTGATTCAATCTGCCTTCTCTCAGCTTCTGACTGAATTGCTCTGTTTGGTCTCATATTAACTTTGGCAATATGTTTTAATCTTTTGGCTCCTTATCATCTCTGATTTCTGTCTTCACTTTTATCTAGCTTGTTCTCTCTACAACCTGTCTCTGTAAAACTTACACACACACACACACACACACACACACACACCACCCCCTTTTCTCTGTTGTTGGTCTTAAAGTAGCCTCTTTTTCCTGTAAGAGTTGGTCGTTTCCTATCTCTGACTCATTCTGTCAGATCTTTCTCTAATTTTTCACCTTGTCTGCCCCTCAAATAGACATCATTGTTTGGGATTAAAGGTGTGTACTAAAGATGTGTCTGTATTCCAGCCAGAGGGATTAGAGGTGTAATATTATATATATATATACATCCAGCTGGATCACATAGACCTAGGTTTTTGGATATGATCCCTTGATAGAATGAATCAATCTCTCTCTCTCTCTCTCCATATATATATGCATTACATATAGAGTAGCCATTTTGCTGGACTAAAACTCCTCTACACACACACACTCACACACACACACACACACACACACACATACACAGAGATAGACAGACAGACGGACAGACAGACAGACAGACAGACAGACAGACAGATAGACAGACAGACAGACAGACAGAGAGAAGGAAGATATATTGGAATGAATTACAGGCTGTATGTAGTCCAGATAATCCAACAATGAGTTACAGGCTGCCGTCCAGCTAATCCAACAATGGTTGGCTGTGAACCGAAAGTTCAAGAATCCAGTAGTTTCTCACTTCACGAGGCCTGATCTGGTGTTTAGCTGGTCTCAGCTGATTCAGCAGACCCTGGGTTTCTGAAGAAGTAGGCTCTAAAACCAGTGAAGGAATGGATGTGCTAGCAAGGCAAGCGTGAACAGGCAAAGAGTAAGTTTCCTCTTCCTAAGCCCAAGGCCACCTCATCCCATACCTTCTTTGAACCATGGAATAGATGAGCTCAGTGTAGGACTGGAGCCTTAAATATCATTAAGAACTACACTCAATCATACCCAAAATGAACGTGTATAGGCTTCCAGCAGAAGGCGTAGCCCAAAGTAAAGGTGTGTCTTTCCAACTCAAGATCTGGATTGAAGGCATGCCTTTGGATGGATTAGGGTGTGTCTTCCTAATTGAAAGGTCTAGGTTTGGTTTTTAGTCCCAGATATAGTCAGCTGACAACCAAGAATAGCCATCTGGGGGTGGGGAATTGACTTTCAATGTTTCTTAGAAAAGAATTGAACCTAATCGAGCCATTTTTGCCACATTCTTGGAGCCCAGAGACTGTTTTAGAAAAACCCAGTGTCAAAATTAGTTGGGGCTACAGTTTCACTGCTATCAAGTGAGCAGATCCCCGCCTCCCCCCAAGAGCCCTTCAAATATCACATGTCACACTTGGTATCTGAAATGTCACAGAAATGAGGTTCCTCATCTCCCAATGCCAGTAGACTTGAAAATCATCACAAGACTTGCTTTTTTCTGTTGTTGTTTTGTCTTGTTTTGTTTTTTAAACTAGGCTTTTAAAATCAGTACCTTCAGGCATGGCAGGCCTACGTGAATTTTGTTGTCTCTAAAATAGCTGCATTTGGTACTGGAGTCCCTCTCTCATGGTAAGCCTAAGATAAACCTTTTGGTTTGCAGAGCACAGAAATGAAGTCTCATGGGAATCAGAATGAATAATGTTGGAATTAGAAAAGAGCATGACTTCTTCAGCCTGACCCAAAAGTGTGAGCAGACTGTAGAGAATACATCTGGACATTTGGAATTTAGGGGCAAATAACGGCTAACTTTGAGAACTGGAGTTTATCCTACTCTTAGATAAACACACATAGAGATTCTCATTCTGTTCTTCCCACAACCCAAGAGCCCAAGGCCACCTCATCCCATACCTTCTTTGAACCATGGAATAGATGAGCTCAGTGTAGGACTGGAGCCTTAAATATCATTAAGAACTACACTCAATCATACCCAAAATAAATCTGGGCTCATGAGGTATACAGTTGAGTAATAGAGCATGCTCTTAGCATGTGCAAGCTGTGGGTTTTATCCCAACAGGACACACAGACAGACAGACAGACACACACACACACACAGGCACACACACACACAGACACAGACACACACCACCATCATCACACTATTCCAACCACCACTACCACCACCACCACCACTACCAACAACAACATCAACATCAGCGATAGGGACTAAAATTCCCAGGAAAGTGTCCTAGGCTAGAGCTTCCCAAGTACAGTGCCTCACACAGAGAGTCTGGTGACCAGCCCCTCTCTGTCTCCTGGGTCTTTATGTTTCTACCAAGTCCCCAGGGAATCCTGAGGCTGCAGGTCTGAGAAGCTTCTTTAGGGTCCACCACCCTAGGAACACCAAAAGGACTGGGAGTGGGGGGATTAGCATCTACCAAACACCAGACACTACAAGTCTGCTATTCCTCTATTACATTCTCAGTGTGACTGTGAAGAGCCACCAAAGGTGAAAAAAACTGAGGCCAAAGACAATCTCGTGGCAGTGAGAGTCCACGGCACCTTCCAGGGCTGAGCAGCCCTTCTCACACCCCGATGACCAAAGCCAAAAGTCGCGGTGTCCTGCTTTTGTATCTGACTGGGTTATCTTGCAAGATGCAAACTTGGTGATAAACCTCTCTAACTTCAGAGCTCGGAGCTCATCCAAACACGACATTGTACACAGTTTTCATCCCAGGAGCCAGTTGCACCTACATAAGACTGGATATTTCAAACAGAAATCCCCTTCATTTGAGGCCTTGTTCCTTTCCCATGGCACCTAAAACAAACAAACAAAAACACCCAAGCCTTCCTATCTCAATGTGCTGCTTTTAACTGGACATGTAGTGAGAAGATCTGCCTTGAACAGGGACAAAATTCACTTACTTATAAAAGAAGTACTATATGCCCATTTCAGGAAGCCCTGATGTGTTTGTGCCTCATGCACAGATGTCAAAAATGATGTGACCTCAAAAACACAGTGTTCTAAGTTTTGTACAAAATGCATCATACGCAACTGTGTGTGGATGACAGCAACCTGCGGTTAATCTCCATATCCGGGAGTCCCTTACGCTGTATAACAAAGCGACTCCAAGATCTGTTTCTATGACAACAGCAGCATCACACAGGAAAGAGAATGGAGAGAGTACAAAAAGCCTCTTTAGAAATTGCTATCAAAATGCACACACAGCTTAGGAGGCTAAAAACAAATCTACGGGCACTGGATTTAGGGTTAAAAAAAATCTTTTCTATCTTAAATATATTCTCTAATGTGTAACTATTTTTAAGTTTCTAATAGGAACTGATTCAGAACACTATAAATACCATCCATCTGCCAAATTTCAGGAGGTCTAAAATTAGGTTATCAGGTTCATCAATTCCCCTTAGAAGATTCTCATAGAAAAAAGAAAGAAAGAAAGAAAGAAAGAAAGAAAGAAAGAAAGAAAGAAAGAAAGAAAGAAAGAAAGAAAGAAAGAAAGGAAGGAAGGAAGGAAGGAAGGAAGGAAGGAAGGAAGAAACCAAGCCTTCTGACAGCAGAAATAGTATGGTACTGAAAGTTCAAATACTATGGTAAATAAATGATGTTCATTTAGCAGCTAAAAACTATCATGAAAGCACCAAAAATCTTTTTTCAAATAAAATTACGATGGGCAATACGAACAGGAATTTTGTAGAAGGTCCTTCAGGTTGTCTATACACCTGCCCTCTGAGCTACACGTGTTCAGAGCAAACCGTACACTATCCATGGTGTCATACAAGGGGAGGAAGCTCCACCCCTATTCCCTTCCATGGATTCTGCTCAGTTTCTACTTTTCTCCCCTCTATGAGACAGAAACAAAAAGCAGCACCAAACTGCCTGGGGTCTCTTCTCTTTGTCTGAATTGTTTAGTTTTATTTTTCTACCAGGATTCTTTTTTTTTTAATTGACCAGAGAGAGAGAGAGAGAGAGAGAGAGAGAGAGAGAGAGAGAGAGAGAGAGAGAAAGGTCCTCTTTCTAAAAATATCCTAGAACAACAGCTAGCGAGACCCATTTATTCTCGGCTACTGGGAGGTAAGGCTATTTCACCTACGTGTGTACCATGTTATTTTCAAGCTAGTCTTGTCTTCCCTGGTTTTTCTGTTTCAATAAACAAAGGGAACCTGGGGGCCAATTGGGATCACATCCATGCTCAGTGTCCTAGCTGTTCAACAGCCCACACTGCCATCGTCAACACTGACAGAGAAGGGGTCTTTCACTCACAAACTGAAATGTATGAAGTGCTTTGCAGAATATCTTGTGAGGAATTTTCTTACCTTCCCAGGGGCAAGGAAGTTGGATGTTAAAATTTTATGGCACTTGCACAAAGAACTGTGTGTAACTCTTTGTTCTCAGAAAACAGCCATAATGCTAAGAGGCCACTCTTAGCATGATTGGCTCAGGAAAAGCTGATGGTGCTGGTGTCAACAAAGTTAAATCAGAAATTCTGTCAGTGTTAAGGTTAAGTCAAAAAGAATCTCACTGGGGTCTATTCATTTCTTTGCTAACTTGAAAGCCACCTACGAGCCAGATTTCCCGCAAGTACCGAGGACTCCTAGATGGAAGGATGGCTTTGCTCTCAAGGGGCCATGCACCGTACATGAATAGAGATGGAGAAGCTATGACAGCATTGTGGTTTGGAAGTCTCAAAAGACTGTGCACAGAGAAGAAGACAAGAGACAACAGGATGCAGGTGGAGAAGGGGCTGGAGAATAACATCCATGCTGAAGGGGTGAGGGTATACTGGGAAATCTCCTGGGAGGACCTAAACCTGAATCTTGAAGGAAGAAGAATTGGGTGGTACAAGGGGACTCTGAAGAAGAAACCTGGCACTCTTCCTGGGCCCCTCTGGAACAACACAGCTTAAGACTTTTCTCTCAGGGATCCAGGTTCTGAATTCCTTCTAGTGCTAGAAGCATTCATCTGTTGGGGCTTCCTCTTGGGAACAATGCTAAGCTCTGAGTCAGGACTACTCTCTGGTGCTCCAAAGGCCTACCCACCATTCCCCTAAAGAAATCAGCTCTCATTGTCTCTTAGGGCTTCTCTTGTCCGTATGTTGAACATTCCCGGCTTGTTTTCCAGGTCCTTCTGCCATGACAGCCCCACCCCCACAGTGCTTTGTTTATATCAGTCTTTTAATACCTAGCACAGCCTTCAGATGCTTCCCTGGCTGTCCTGGGCCTGATGGGAATTGCCCCCTTAGCTTTGGGATGCTCTGTGGCTTCTGAAGGCTGTCAAGTTGTTTCCTGAACAGTGGATTCATTCATGACCCTGTTTTGTTCCAACTGACCGTTATACCCACTCTTAGGAGTAGTCATACAATAACACTATCGTGACTAAATGCACACACTTATTAAAACTAAAAATAGTTCATTAAAATATTACTTACTATTAAAACTAAATATTCTTCCAAAACCAATCAATTTAGAAGTACAATCACCTGGCAGAAACAACCAACAAAATCTTGGGGGGAAAAAGCAATTGTTAAGAAAAACTCATGGTGCTAGAGAGATGGTTCGGTAGAGAAGAGCATCGGCAGCTCATGTGGCAGTCTAGACATTTGCACCAAACAGCTTCATCCCACACTGTTGAGCAGAGGAGACCTCTCAGACAGGGGGGCACACTTCATACAGATGACATCTGAGAAGCTGAGAGCAATTTGCTGCGGCCTCAAAGACTCGCATGGCGAGAGTTAGAGTAAGGCACAAATGGCTCAGTGGGAATTTTAGAACTTTTCAAAAATCATATTGTACTGACAAGATTAAATGTAAAAATATCCCTAAATCAAATCATTCTAAACATCAAAGTATTAGCAGTTTTGATTCCTTAAATTCCCTCCGTGTCTGTGCTCCCTGCACATAACATCTGCCATCATCCTAATCTTAGCAATCACTTTATATTGAGTTTAGGGACCTGGCAGCACATGAGCCTTTCTCTGTGTCTTTCCAACCATTGCTCCTTATTGCTACAAACTCTATCACCCTGCTCAACCAAAATGGACTTAACAACTCTCTGTTGCTCCATAGTAGTAAGAGTCAGAGAAACCAAAGTCTCCTGAGGGAGATCCATAAAAGACCACACTGCTTGCTGGCCATAATTGACAATGTCAAGATACTTTTAGACAACAAACAAACAAAACAAACAAAACAAAACAAAAAAAACCAAAAAAACCAAAAAACCTCAAGGTTTTAAATTCAATACTTATCTCCTGTGTCCAGAATGGTTGACATTTGGAATCTGAAAGTTAATTGGATACTCTGATTAAATAACATTGAGAAGATACATTGTATTTTAAAATAGTTTTAAAGGCCACATAACGTTAACATTGTGAACAATAGTCTTTTTGTTTCAGAAATAGTGGCCAGTTTATGACTATATGGTACAGAATTACAATCAGAAAATATAAAAATAAAGAAAAATCTTCATGAGTCTGCGATATTTTCCTTTATTGTTAGCATAAAGCAAACAAAACCTTTTGACATTTTTCATTTCCCACATTATATATATATATATCAGGTCCTGTCTCTCTGTGTGTATAATACAAACATGTGCCAGGTATTGTTTTAGCTTAAATGGAAGTGTAAGATACGATCCTGCTCTTGTGTTGTGTTCATGATAATAAAAAGGCAAAGTTAATTACTAAGTGCAAGGTTTCAGATGTTGATGGAGGGTTTGAAAACCACAGAGGAATAGGACACCCATTGTAACAATGGAAGGTGCTCCAAAGACATGTCCCAAGGGTACACCATCTAAACAGGGTACTAGAAGATGTTGATGTACATGGGGAAGATCTGAGCTTGGTCAGCAAGTGGGCACGAGCCAGGTCACCACTGTCACGGGCTTTGCCCTGCATGGTAGGAGCCACACCACACTCCAATAGCTGGGAAATGGGTCAATGCAGAAGTGGCTGATTTGCTACAGTTGCAGAGTCCCACTCTGACTGCTGTGTAGAGGAGGGGCCAGATTGGAGATTCAGCCATGCATGAGTGAGGAAGCCCTCCTGCAAACCAGAGACTGCTCTGTAGGCTTCTTGGCTGGACTCCCCCACCACCCGGCTGCTGGGTTCACAGGCACCTGAGAGCACAACTCCAAACAGACAATGGCGTGTGGACTTAAAATGTCCATTTCTTTTATTTTCGTAGCTCATTTCAAATTTTCAACACACCTGCCGTGTTTCTCCACTTCTGGCTCTGAAGTTACTCCGACTTCCCAGATTTTAGTGGGAGGCAATGGTTAAAGTGGATTACCTTAATCTTGGCGCATCATTCAAACACAGCAAATGCTAAGAGAGCAGCCCTGGCTTTCTAATTTTAAGGACTTCTGTGCCCACTTCTCTTCTTTTTCAAGCTTCCCTGGTCTTTTTTCGTGGTTAATTTTAGTAACTGGAGAATGACTTGTTTAAGAACAAATGAGTCAGTACAGTTTAATATCTAGAAACCTAAAATCACCCTCCTCCACAGACAATACCATTTCCAAGTATGAAACGCTCATATTTTAAACATTTATATTGCATGTTAACACAAGGAAGCTTCTTGCTTTATAGCAGGGATGGGGGAGGGATAAGCCAGGGCCTAGAAACTGCAGAGGAGGAACAAACAGCCAAGTGCCTTCTAAGGTGTTTGCCTTAAGTGTGTTTTACGATCTATGAGGACTTCTCGCCCAGATAAAACAGTTGCGGCAGGTGTTTCGACATGTGTATCAGACGAATTTCTCTTGAGCAAGAATAGCAGCCCGGTGACTCTGACACAGAGCGATCCAAGCAGGTGGGGATGGGTGGGATTTCATGCTGGACAAGAGGAGTGCTCGGGTGTAGAGGGGAACCAAACACTGCCCAGTCCTAACCTCCTCCATCCTGAAACATGAAAACCTCTCCAGGTGAGCAGCTGTATAACGTCAAGGAATACCAATCCAGAATCAGTCGTAAGGCTGAGGGTGTGGCTCGGTGCCAGAGCATTCTTTATGTGTACTAAGAGGCCTTGTGTCTTTCCCAGCATCCTTGCATGGCACACAGTTGATGAAACAGGGATTGCCTTCAGAAGGCTGCTTTCCAAATTGGTATTAGAAAATATAGGGGTGTGTGTAATAAGTTGAAAAATTCCAGTAACCTAGTTTAATGGGCATCTTGTATTACTTTGTGAGGGTTTAAATTTAAGCACTCAGAAGTACCTAACTTGAAAAGAAAAGAAAAGAAAAAACCTGACTCTTCAAAAAGATGAAAAAGCAAAACAGCAACAAAGAGAGACTCAGTTCCTGAAGTCCATGCCTTATGATCCAGGAAGGCAGCAGTGGGTCTGAGAGACCACCAAAAACATTTTACATATTCTCTCTGAAAACCCAGGCAATTTTCTCAATTTACTTCTGGGACTGGAAGCCTCAATCCTTTCTCTTTTTTACATTGGATTTTAAAAGTTTTAAGTATCATTCTAAATTAGGATGATTTTGTTGTTGTTGTTGAAATTTTATTTTAGTTGCTGGTAGCAAGAGCTTGTGAGCTTTACAAATAAGAGACTCATGTACTTTAGTTTATTTTGAGTGGATAGGCTTGATGCACATTAGGCTTATGCCATATGAAATTTATAGGAGCTTTGTGTACTTCTTCATCTTCCTTTGTATCTGAATCAGTTTAGGTAAATTTATATATTCATATAGGAAGTCATACATAGGAATAAAGTATCTGAAAGTTTAATGATACCTATAAGTACTTAATAATATCAATGTCATATCCAGTTTTATATACAGTACATCTTTATATTCTTAATTTTTTCCCTGTATTTTTGAGAATTTCATACATGGGGAGTAGACATTCAATTCTCATTCTACACATACATGAAATTCTCACTCTTTTCAACAAATAATGGTAGTCTATATTTGGTGGTGTAGGGATGAATAAGATTTGGGGAAAGAAAGCATGGTCTATGGCAAAGGTGAAGTCTTCTATGATAATTGATCAGCCTAGGAAGGGTATTTCGAGGAAGGATTATCTAGACTAGGCAGGCTTGTGGGCATGTCTGTCGGGGGTATCTCAATTATGTTAACTGGGGTGGGAAGTCTCCCACTGTGGATAGCACCATTCCTTGTCCAGGTGAAGAGAGCAAACTGAGCTCTAACATGTGTGTGTGTGTGTGGGGAGGGGGCTATCAAATGTGGATGCACCGTGACTAGCAGCTCCCAGATCCTACAGTAGCAGACTATAACCTGCAGTCCTGAGCCAGATAAATCATTTTCCCCTTAACTAAACCCCCTTCACAGTTAAGTTGTTTCATCAGGGTTTTCTGTGGCAGCAACAGGAACTGAAACTAAGAAACTCCATACCTGGGTGAGCCTAACTTAATCCCTTAAAACTGAATAGAACGGAAGACTGACTAAAGGCTTCAAAGTGGGCTTTTTCCTGCTACCAGAAGCCCCAGGCTCCCAAGCTTACCAGTGTTCATATGGGACTAGGTTGATATCATCAACTCTCCTGGGTCTTGGGACACAGACACAGGGCTGGAGCAGGATAGGCAACCTGCTGCCTTGAACCTCCAGCTTGCCAAATCAACCTTGAGAGTCTTGGGACTAAGCCCCTAAACCAATGTGTCTAATCCTTATAGGAAACCTCTTTATACTCACACAGGTTGATGCTTCCTGTTGAACTGTTCTCTGGAGAGTCCTGACTTGGACCCTTTGTAAGGACTCAGGCTCTGGGGCTGTGTTAAACCAGGAAAACACCATCCTTTGTGTCCTCTGACGCCTGGACTCTTGTAAAACTGGCTCCACCATATCATCTACCCATGCAACCCTTCTGGAGCTTCTAGGATGACAAAGAACAAGGGCCCCAGCTAACAGTCACAGCCGAGCCATTGGGCTTACACTTCACTGATCTATGCCAACACTCAGGAGGGGTGATTCAGGAGAGGCATGGCTGGGTTCACACATTTTATCTCCTTTTCAAATTGTTTTCATTCTCATTTGTTCCTTCTGCAGGGGGTGGAGGTAAGAGGGAGTGTGCCATGGTCCGTGTGTGGAGGTCAGAAGGCAACTGTCAGCACCTGCTTCTCTCTTTCCTCTAGGTGGGTTCCAGAGATCAAACTCGTATTCTGAAGTTTGGCAGCCATTGCTTCAACTTGCTGAGCCCTCAGCCCTCTTTTTTACTTTTTAAATGACGAACATCCCACTGGGTAGATGTGTAGCATGTCAGCAAGATAAGGTAGAAGGGAAACAGCTCAGAGACCATGAGAGCAAACCTTAGGGTGCAGTCCTGCGCTATGGCGATAACGGGATGAGGGTGGAGAGGAGACACAGCTAGAAGAGGACCAAAGGCACCCAGAGCACCAGACAACTCTGGGGTATCTGACGCTGGACATGCTGTAGAGACACTGATGTATGGAGAAGATGGCAGGAGCAAGTTCTGGGGCAAAGAGTGGAGGGGACACAAGAATGAGGTCGGTAAGGACAGGAATGTCCATGTCAACCTAGACTTGGGGGAGGGGGCCTCCAACACTCTCCACCTCGATGACATCTGGAAACTCATCAGTAGTACTGTCAGGACTGTCCCAGGGCTGGTGGCAAAGTTCACAGGGACCCTGATGTTCTTGTAGCTGTTTTCCGTTGGTATGTCGTTCTTTAAACAAATGTTTAGGAGCAAGTTGGTTTATGAAGATAGATATGCTGAATGAATAACAGATAAAACAACAGGCCCTCCTCCCTCTGCCCGTCTCTTGTAGTCTAGACCACTCGGAGTTAACTCATAGCTTCTGGCTCCACATACTATGGACGGCAGTGGAGGGCATGCCTCCCACTGGCACAGTCTCTCTGTTCATTTGACTGTTTAAGGCCTTTGATCCCATTGTAAGTAAGCTGGTGGCACTGTGGAGATGCTCAGAGGTCCTTAGCAAGCCCCTCCCTTTCCTAGGTCCCTGTATCTGTGTGCCTCTGTCCACAGAGTCCTCCTGGCTCTACTTATGGAAAATACACTAAGCCGTGAAAGCAGAGCCAAGGCGAGGAAGGTAGCAGCTAATTGAATGAGACCATGAGTTCAGTTTATTTAAAAGTGACTCAATAGCATCCAGGAATAAGCCTTTGGCATGAGCCAAAAGCTCTGGGCCAGTTTTCAGATGAGAGTGAAGCTGTATGAGACACCTTTCCAGAAACTCGGTGCCCTGAGAAGCCCTCCTCCCTCCTGTCTGAAGGACAGGAGAGAGCCACCGCAGGCCTCGCCCAGCCCTGGCGCCCCGCATGCCTGTTTTCATAAGGGCGTATTTCTGATTTCCCTAATGGGTGAGTTTCCTGTTAATTTCATTTCCAATGTCTCTTGCCGTTTTAAGATTTCTCATAGTCACACTGACCCCAGACTCAGCCTCCAAGCAGGGACTGTAAACTGCCTCTCTGGTTGCCTTTGCTGTGCAGTCATACGGCCCAGGAAGAGAGGACAGATTTGAAAGTGGAAATATCCAGCTCAGAGCTTAGAGCTCCATGTACCACCACTGAACTCCAGAAAAGGCTTCATCACCCCTAGCCTTGGCTTTCATATTCTTAACAGTAGGCAGACTGGCAGAAGCCGCTTGCAGCTGGGTGCTATCCACTGAGGGGATAATAATAAGACTCATGCATATGTATAACTTCACTAGGGATACGCTGTTTGAAGACAAAGGCCATGTTTTTTAAACATCTGCATCCCATAACACCTGCCACATTATAAGTGCTTGAGAAACATGTGATGATTATGTAACATGAGCAAGCACGCACACACACACACACACACACACACACACACACAAGTACAAACTACTCAAGATGTTACATGTCAAGTGATACTATAAACATGCCAGCTTGGGTGCTGTGTGTCATCCAGCCCTGTGCCTTCAGCAGCTGCCTCCTCAGACACTACCTCCAAACCCAGAGCTCAGGTTGAGGCAGTCTCAGCGCCTGTACATCATAAACTTCCCAGCACATTGTTCAGGAAAAACTAAAAGGGACCTATCATACCAACTTTTGAATCAAACCAGGCAGAAACTGCTATTAAGGTCCACTATTCTTTTTTTTTTTCTTAAAACAAAACAAAGCAAAACAAAACTACACTGCACTAACGGATTTCCATGGCTCCCCATGAAAAACAGAGAAGCCCGTCAAGTATGTCACATACATGGCCTAACATGTTACAATAATGGAGTAGGTGAAAGACTCATTTTCCAGCTCTGAGGTTCAGTCTGTGTCTCATCTGCACTGAAAACACTCAGGTAATCAAGGCCTGGCAAGTAAAACTGGTGTAAACCAGGGCAAGGGAACTTCAGCAATCACTCTCTTAATACCAGGCCATAGAGTGCAGAACACTGTTTTTGGAAAGAAAAGACACAGACTTTCCCACAAAGAATTTACTTGTAAACATAACCACTAGCAAATTCCACTATTTTATTTACTTACTTTACTATTTATTTGGAAAGGTCTCCCTCGATTAGCTGAGCTGGTACCTGCTATGCTTGACCAGGGTGCCCTTGAACTTGGACAGTCCTCCTGCCTTTCTCTCCAAGTTCCTGAGATGACAGGTAACCTAAAAGCACTGGGTTAAGTCAGAGAGCCCCAGGACAGCTCCCTAGGAAACAAGGCTTCAGGTAACTGGTTAAAATTTAAATGATACATTTCTAGTTACACTACACATTTCTTTGAATTAATCAACTATAGACCAAGGGACAGATAACACCGTTTTTTTCTCTTCTTTGCTGGGTTAGGGAGACAGATGCCTCCCCGAGACCCAGCAGTTGCACCCTGCAGCTCATTAGGCCTAGGATGAAGATGGGTATCATTTGAAGCTGTTTTTAACTTGCAACTAAATCAACATGGCTCAGATACAACAGAGGTGCTTCCCCGTGCAGGACATACTTCTGTCGCTGTGAATCTGGCACATAAGATAATCCACCCACTGAAGAGCAGAATTAGCACCGGGGCTCTGCTGTTGGGTTTGTTTCCCTGAAATAACTTCTTTCTCAGGTTTCCCATGGCATCATGGTGAGTGGGGAAGCGCCACGGTGGGTGGGTACAGAGTGGGCTTCCTGGGAGGCTCATTCGGGGACATCCCACTGGGGCGTGCGGAGCATGGGTTTCCCTGCCTGTGCTGATGGTAGGTCCTCTTGTAATATGTGTCACCTGAATTCTGACTTGGCAGCTCTTTTCCCATTAGGCAGGAGATGTATCCTAGTGTAAGGAGGAACAGTAAAATATGCATTTTTGCAGGCAACATTAGGAAAAACAATCCAAACAGCCTGTCTTCACATGTTGCTATCTCTATGAAGCCTCTGACTTGTCCCTGTGACTGCACATCGCCTCCCAGCCCTAACTTAAGAGCCTTGTGTTTCTTCCCCTGCATGACTGGCATCCCTCACGGCTTATGGAGTCCCTGCCCCTACTGTTCTTCTCATCCTTGCAGTGGAGACAGCCCTGCTTGGAGGGGGCAGGGGCTCTCTAGCTCCATGTGCTTCACACCAGGTAACAATGGAATGGTATTCGGGACAGAACCAACTTCAAAGACTACCACGCTTGAGACTCATGTTTATAAACAAGAAAACCAAGGTGAAGGAAAGATCTCAACAGTGTGGGCAGGCAGCAGTGCACTCTGGGAGATTTCATCCAATTCCAATGTGCTTGGATCTTACATGTATCTCACTTGTCTTTATCACCCCAAGAGTTAAAAAAAGTGTTGAGGTAAAACTGGCTTTGCTCAAAACAAGCCATCTATTTGTGTCTGTAGTAAATGTAGAAACACACTTGAAAGAAAATTATAAAATCCACTAATTCAATTTGTCTCCGGATTTACTTTAAATGCTTTTGTTTTATCTTAGGTGAATTCTCTGAAATGTGAAATTTTAAACAACGTCAGTAGTCTTTTGTTCTTGCAATGGTTTCTAAGACACAGGGATGAACGCGTGGTCACAGTAAAGCAAAGAGCTCCAACTCCTCCACACGGCCAGCGGCCAGCTGCTTGGGATCCTGCTTCTGCTCGGCCGTGATGTGCACCCTGGCTTCCACTGCTGCTTCCCAGAGTTGACAGGGATCGATTGCTCTCAGATCTTTGAACGAGACAAACTTTATAAATTCTCAGATTTGGAGGTCTGCCCATTCTGGGTAAGTCATAGTCACGAGTTAGTTAACTCCTTCCTTTGGTGCCCTTCCAGACACACTGTCAAACACCAGGCTTCTGATGCTGCCTGTAAGCGTTTCGGCTGACTTCCTCTCAGTTGAGGTACAGACATGACCAGGAATTCACCTGAATCCTGCTCAGTGGTGCTGTTCAGATACAAAGTGCATAAGATACACTGTGAACAGTCTCCCCAAATAGTATAAGTCACTGGCAAAGGCCCATCCAAACAGCGCAACTAAGCGCATCAGAAATACCAGGCAAGCATATGCCCTTCAGATACTGGGGAGGCCTCTTAATAGGCCTCATCCTGGTCAAATATACCTACATCCACTGTACAGAATGAACAATTCAGAGATGATAGATGCAGTAAGTGGCATTTCTTACACTCCTATCTTTTATATGGCATGTAAGACTGTGTTTATCCACCCGAATCTACAGGTTTAAAAGAAGGCTGAACATGACAGTGTTGAGGGCAGCATTAATGCTGTTAGGACTCTTTTAAAAAGCTCCACAGCTTTTCACTTAAGTTATAGAGACAAACAGAGCAGAAAATGACTGAAAGTGATAATATATTAGTATACATACATATAAACACACTCACATACATATACACACACATAAATATATGTATACATACACCAGTGTACATATATATACATATGTGTCTATACATACATATTTTTCACACACATGTGCATATATACTGACAGACTGGAATCCACCACCTCCCCTCTGGCAGGGTGAGCTTTGCAAACAGGCAGAAATGAGGATTAATAGAGACATTCTAAGAATAAGAAGGGACTGCAGACAGAGGGCCTGAGAGCTGGTGAGATACCCTAGTAGATACAATCTTAAGAAGTGAGAGGCTTGGTCCTGAGAGCCCTTCCACTGGGCCCATCGTAACCCTTCCCAGCCTTCTGACCTCCTTGTGGCCAGAATAAGGAAAAAGAACCCTGTCAGAGAATGGGGTTCACGGCACTGAAGACAGAACAACTCGTGTATTTCCTTCACAGAACAAAGTCATATTCACTGCCCCTGACACAAAGTAAAATGAGGTCTTATTCCCTCTGTGACCAGTCCATGTTCTCCACCACCTCTAATGTCAGCAGCGGAAGACTATTTTTATACAAGAACCATTTTAAGAAATGTGTTAGGCTTCTGTCTCTTTAGATGTGGGGATGGTGGGCAGAACCCTAGCTGCAATCTCAGGCTGCATGCCTAGAGCTTAGTGGCCTTCCAGCCCTGCCAGCTTTCTGAGCCATGCACCCCAATATTGTCACTTTCCAGCTGGGGACTCCTTGCTCTGAAAATCCACAGCCCCAGTAACTAAGCATGAGGTCTTTAGATGCTTTCTATGTTCTTTTTTCCTTTACTTGGAGGGTGCAGGGTTGCTCCTAGACTCTAGAAAATGCTTGCCTCTTCTCTCCCTCTATGCTTTGAACAAGTACTGGGCAAGGGAACATCCCTCCTTCAGAGCAGATGAGAGGCTGAGAAAATGACCTAAGAATCTTCAAGGGTCCTTTTATTGAAGCATGAAGCTCTTTCTTTCTTCAGATCCCCAAATAAATGCAGTTTCAACTATGGTGGTCTCTTGAGCCCAAGGAGCACCTCTGTTCGGAAGAATTCAGAACACACTTCCACAGGCTGCTGCCATCTGGGCATGGCTGGTTTATTCTTCAGTGCTTTTCTGACCCTTTCTTCTTGAAGACGGCAGGGCAGGTCCAACATCTGTGGATTTTACAAGCTCTATACTTTTCTGACTCCCTTGGAGAGGGGCTCATTGGAGGCATTAGGAAGCAGCGTATAAACAACTCATGGTAACCCTTCTCCATGCAGTGAAGAAAGTCTCCATTCAATATTTTAAAGATTTTTTACATGGCAAGATGCTTGGAGCAGCTTTTTCTCATAAATTCTACCTCATTCTCCTCTACCCAGCCATTCTTGCAATGGGCATTTCCCTTCGGTGATTTTGTAAGTATTTGATCAGAATTGCCAGTACAGGCTACCAACCTTCTCCACTGACAGCACACACCACTCATCCATGGGCCCCTCTTTCTTTCCCTTCAGGGCTCACTCTTGGAAGGAGCCCATCACAAACCCGTTAGATGCCCAACAAACAGCACACAATGGTACCTGGGCCATTTTTGACTTTCTCTAATATGCCTCAGTATCCTTACCTCAAAGCAAGATCAACCTAGACCAACCTTTAACACCCTTCCAGCACTGCCATTCCATGTAGCTGGACACTAGCTACTTTGTGGTTTCTTCTCTCCATCCCTTTTCTTCTACCCTTTCAACCCCCTAATACCAGATAGGAGGGAAAAAGGATAGAGGGGAAAGGGGGTAACATTATTGTTAGACTGCTTCCTGCTGATTAGGGGCATTGAGTTCCTTGGGGCAGGTTTGATCTTTGTCATCAGGATATTTAATTTCATCTTGTTATTTCTGCTTTTGCCTATGACCACTTCACAAATCATGACCACCAACAACCAATAGCGACCAACCACTAACCAGTCATACCCTGCCTCTTGGGGCCCTAGCATTTATATAGTCTCTGAAAAGTTGCCAGAATTCTAAACACCACACAATCACAGAAAGTATCTGCAGCTGGCAAAATCATACTCCTGCTAGAGCATGAGGCAAATCATAGTCAGCTGCTGTGGACAATCTAAGGCAGCTCCGTATTCCATTCCTGGGATTAAAATGAAAACATATTATTATAATATTTCTCTGTGTGTATTTTTTAAAGGTACCAAAATTCCAATATTGTCATGAAGCTAGAGGGTAGATACATGTGGATCCCTGGAGGTCACTGCAAGCCAGTCTAGCCAAAGCAGCCAACTATCCAGGGCAGTTCTCTATCCAGAATGCTTTTCTAACATCTTGCTTGTGTGACTCAGTGTGACCATCTTGTGGCTTCCTAAGACTTCTGCAGATTTGTACAGTGACCACCAACGATGCAGAGGGATGACACAAAATGTGCCCTGGCTGAAGAAAACCCAAAGTCATGGGTCTCTGAGCTCCAAAGAGGAGAGAAAGATGTTCTTGAAACAGCATACACAATCGTCTGTGAGTCACACAGGCAGGGCTAGCCGAGTCCTTATATCTTCTTACATCTCATGAATATTTTTTTTTCTTTCTCATATTGATACAAGTCACCTTTAAGGACATGAAGCCCCATGCCTGCAGTAAATCTGCACACACACTGTGAATGGCATAGGAGCAGAACTTAGCTGGACACCAGACCACATGTGTTCTCATTGCATCCCATGCCAAGCAGCCGCTCACAGAAGCTTGTCTGCCTGGTTCAGGGTTCCAGAAGCAGGGATGACCATAGGATGAGCATCTGAATAGGAAAGCATCCTGAGTTTGCAGAGACTGCTGAAAACTAGTGTGCAGTGACTGACCTGTGATCTAAGCCCATGCAAACTGTGGGGCACTGTGCATCGCTTATTTGTGTTAAATACAGAAAGTTAGAGTCTGCATAACCAATGCAAACAGGATCAAAGAACTGGCATGCAGACCCTGCAGGAAGTGACTATCACATACAAAAGTCCCTCCCCCTCCTCCCCTGCCTTCTTCCTCCTACATCTCTAGCTATTCCTTTTTCGTCTCCCTCCCTTGGTCTCTCTCATCAATGAGATAGAGTTCCTTAGGGCTCTGTCCTAGGATCTAGACCCTTTTAATCTCTCTCTACACCCTCTTTCTGGGCCACAGGATTAATCCCGCATCTTAACAAAATCATGAAATCTGTGTCTTCTGGACACACCCACTTCTGTCCTCCATTCACACTTGGTCACCACACAACTGTCTTCTCAGGGTCAGATTTCTCAAGCTCAATGGACCCAAACAGAACCCACTGTGCTCTCTCAAATACACGTTCTCTTTGCACCGTCTTCATGGACCTATAGTGCCTTTATCCATCCATGTATTTGTGTCAGAAACCTGAGACTCATTCTCAGTATTTCCATCTCCCTGACCTCATAAAGACCAAAGACTACTTATGTGGTTCTCAAATAATCCTTGAATGTGTTTCCTCTGCCTATATCCATTGGTTCTAACTCCAACAAACCATGGTCTTAGTTCTCTAGAGAGCAGGTGCCTCTCCAGCTGTTATGTCTTCCCATGTTCCAGCAGTAAAGTGACTACTTCTGACCCAATGCATCTCCTAAAAGGAAACCAGAGTAACCTTCAACAGGTGCTCTGTGGTGTTACATCATTCCTCACTTAAAACTTTCCCCGGGTCTCCATCACTTCTGAGATTATATTCTGAATCCTTAGTGAGACACCTGATGCCCAGCTTTCCCCAACCTCACAGGTTAAGCTCCTACCTCCAGCTTGACTTCCCTACCTCCTTTCTCTTTATCTGAAACAGTTCCTTTGACAGCCCCTTAAATCCCAGCAGATACACACACACACACACACACACACACACTCTTCCCTGTTTTCTACCAACTGTTAAAGCCCAGTTTAAATTCAGTTTCATTGAGGAATTCCTCCATGGCCACTTAGAATAGGTTATTTAAGGACACTATTCAGTACGCAGATGTACCATTTTAATCAGTGACTTTTAAATGTCCATTTCTGAGGGGAGTGGATGAAATCTTGAGTGTGCATGTGCATTGTTGACATAAACACAGTCATGCTAAAGACCTTAATGTCTCAGGCCCATGGAAAGGGCAACACCTTCCCTGAGTGAGGCCCAGAAGCATGGCAAAGCCTTGCTGTGATCCACGTACGAGTGTATACAAAAGATTCAACAGTATATACGCAAAATGTAGCAGCCACAGCTTCCTTCTCCAGGATGAGTGCAACCTGAGACTGCTCCCTTACAGAGATCTCCCACAGAGACTAGTTTAAACCTCTCCTCCTGGGATTGCATATGCACTGAGGTTTTGGGTTATGTCGTAGGTGACCTCTAATAGGGTGAGCATGGCCCACCCAACACCAGTTTTTCTGTGTATGTGTCTGTTGGTTTCTTCACTTCCAAGTTGCCCCAGTCAGGTTTCCAGGACCAAAACAAACAGGATTAGGCACATTTTCCCCCAGAACAATGCCCAACAATGGCTGAAGCAGACAGGTATGTGTTAATTGATGTACCTGAAGATGCAAGACACATTTTGATTCATTATATATTTTTAATAATTGATACTTAACTGAAAATATAGGAAAAAGATCGGAAGATGCCAAGGACTGTCTGTGTTCCCATATCCTACTTGTAGCTTCTTGTTCTAGATGTGGCAGGGATAGAGAGGAGAGTGACGAGACAAGGAAAGACCAAACAGGAAGAAGATGGGGGTATAAGTGAGGAAGAGAAGGGACTGACACATGCTGCTCCAGGATGACTTTGAAACATGAACAACAGGATGTCAGCTTTTTAGGAAAGTTGGTAAGAAAACCCAGGCGCAGAAAGACAAACACCACATGTTCTCTCTCCTATGTGGGTCTTAACTTCCAATTCTTATATATGTGTGTTTATGTGGGAGTGAATGTATATTGAGGCCAGGAAGCTAGAAAGGAGCCCCAAGAGGAAGCGTAACAGAGGTGTGGAAGTTGGGGAGTAGAACACCTTGTTGGCAAAATGAAGAGGTCAACATTGGGAGTAGAAAGCTTTAAAAAGTGATGTGTTGGGGAGATGGAGTATGGATGAAGGAGGGTCACCCCAAAATAAGGATGTATAAAAAAGCCACAAGGAAATCTGATAGTTTTGCAAGTTAATTAAAACATATGAGTTAAGGATCAGACTGTGAACAGAGGTAAAATCACTTATGAGTGCTTTGTCAGGGAGCCCCTCCACCCCAAACAATGCAAGCTCCTGCCACTGCTCTTGGATGCTCACCAGAATTAGATGGTAAGACCTATCAGAGAAGATGCCACAGCTTTGATTGGATCTGAGCCAGAAGCTTTCTTCCTGCTGGCTACCTTGTATAGTGCTGAAAGGTGCTACACAGGATGTTGGGAGAGAAAAGCCATAAAAACCCATAGCCAACTGTGAACCTTGTATGGGACACTATTGACACGATATGACCATTGGTATAATAGGAGCATAGCTTCCATACAGGATGTTGAGAGAGAAAAGCCATAAAAACCCATAGCCAACTGTGAACCTTGTATGGGACACTATTGACACGATATGACCATTGGTACAATAGGAGCATAGCTTCCACGGAGGTAACCAAGCACTTTATGATTTCTTTGACTAGATTTGAGGGCATTTCTGGCCTCAGAGGGAACTGATGTCTGGTATTATAAATCTGGCAAAAAAAAAGTCTATGGTTGGAGTGTTCACAGAGCCTAGCGAGGAAACAAATACTATTATTCTGGTAAACAGACACATCAAGTTGCATTCAAAATATCTATGTCCACAGATTGGTGCTGCTCGAATCTTTGGTCAGAAAACTTTCACTAAGAGGAGCAGTGGGAAAGTTACTGTTGAGATTTATAACAGGTTAGACATGCCCAGTCCTAAATGGGCATACACATCACTTCTACCAGGGAACACTGTAGAAGCAGGAGAGCAAGAGGAAGGGAGGAGTGTTATGGACTGTGGTCCTCTGGCAAGTGATGCCTACTGTACTTGTGAACTCACACTAGCTGTGATTGCCTCCATAAGACTAAACAAGATTTAACCCATCAACATTCCATCCTAGATGGAAGAGAGGCTCACGGGGCCACACCCCTCTCTAAGGAGCCACTGTCAGTTAGTGGTTGCCAGGGGAATGGAGACATTTTCTTCAGTAGTATAGCCATCTGCAAGTTGTCTACACTTCTGTAATACCCCCTCATTTATGTTTGTGTAAGTAACCTGGGTTGAACTTACTGGGTCAACAAACAAAACAAAACCAAGACACAGATGTAGAAGGTAGACTGGGAAGAGAAAAGGGATCGGGGGAGTAGGAGGATACAAGAGAGGGAATTGGGAGTAGAATATGATCAATATATCCATGCATGAAAATATTAACATGAACTCCATTATTGCACATAATTAGTTTATACTAATTAAAGGAGGGGGGAAGTTGGTATATAACTGTTGGTCTTGTTTAATATCTAAAATGTCCTATAAGGAGATATAGTTTAGAAAGAAGAAAAATATGGAAAACTGGGTTAGGAGAGGGAAGGACACTAGTTTTGGCTGCACATAGGCAAGGCAGTCAAATTTTCATGGACTCGAGCTGCCTCATACATAGAGTGAGTGATAAAGCACAGAAACATGACCTGCCCTCTAAGTCCCAGGCACACACCAAGGCTGTCTCTACCCACCTCTTAATCAAATCATCAAAGGCATATTTCTTTATTACATGGGTTATAACAAGGCACATCTGAATTCTTCACAGCCCACTGTAGAAATGTCTCCTGAGAAATGTTCTGTTTCACTGAGAAGCCTCTTTGAATCTTGCAGGAGTAGATGTCTTAGGTGGGAATTGTGGGAAGCCCAAACATAAGGAAAAATAAACTGATCTAGTGTGAGTGATTCAGACTAGAAATACTCCCCCTTTTTCAGTTAACACGTTATTTTTCAGATGGCACCAAACATCTTTCCACCCAATATAGCTTAAAACACCAATACTTCATTTTGTCCTGGCTCTCAGTGTCCCCTTAGTGTCCTCTGCTAGTCTTGTATTTTGGTAAGAAGAGATGAATCTGACATGGTCAGTAGAAACAGGGAGAATGAAGACATAAATAAGTGAAATAAAATTACTGGACATCTCGGAGATTGTGGTCAGTGAAACGGCTGCCCACAGGATCCCTTCAGCACAGGCGTTATGATGCTCAGCAGAAATGTAGCACTGATCTCCAGAGCGAGCTTGGGGCACTTTGTTACAATGCTCAAGACAGATTGCTGACTATTGTAGTAATTACAAACTTTCAAAGAAAAACGAAGGGTCGTCCATGCCCATTATAAAATGTATCCATAGAGTTGTTACTATAAATTTGGTAGATTAGTCAACGTGGTCATCCACAAGGGGAAAAAATACAAGTTAATGATTTTCCTCTGAGGATATCTCTGTGAAATAGTGCACAACTGACAAGGATGATAGACGTATTCATTATTACAAGACAAAGTGAGAAAACTGAGATGTCTCTTTATTAATAGCATGTTCCAGAACAACGGTTGTATAGGCAACAAAAAATAAATAACCTCAGACATTCATGTTAACATCAAATGACAGTTTTCAGATTACTTACATCAGTGTCAGGTCCCTTATCCGCACCCGGACAAGAGAAAGTAACAAACTCATGGCACCTCTTGTGAACCACAAAACAGCAAACTGAGGAGAGAAAAGAAAATGAAAATCAGAAGAGTTTATATTTAATATACCATATGGTGAGAAGTCATTTTAGTTTCGATATAGACAGAATCTCACTGTAACACTAAGGCATTTCATTCAAAGATCAGCAACATTTTAATTCGATTAAGCTTGTAGATGATTCCATAAAATGTTCATGAAAACTAATCCGTAGTTTCTCAACTCTAAAGCTGGGGGAGAGGAGATCCAAAGCTCCTGAGATACTTCTTCAATATATAACCTAGGGTATAAATTCAACATGTTTTCCACTTTCTTATACCTCTGCACATTTATAGACACACATGCACATATATGTATACACGTGCATATGAATACAAACATTGTACACTCACTGCAGGTTAAATAAAAATAACTAGAAAAGGAATAACTGATGATAAATAATCCAGAAGTACCCTGAATGTGAGTTAGAAGACCCAGGTTCGATCCCCAGCACCCATGGGTCAGCTCACAACCCATCTATGACACTAATTCCAGAGGATCTGACACACACTTTTAACCTCCATGGGCACTTACACACATGTGGTACATAGACATTATGTGTAGTCAAAGCACTGATACACATAAAATAAAAAGAAATATTTTTTAAAAAGACTATACTAACTCAATGTATAGTAAATACCCCTTTGAAAATCAGTTGGATGCAATCTAACACTTCCTTGCCACTGTCCCCAGGAACCTTTGCAAATCTAGCAAAATTACTAAGAGACTTTTCTAAGCCCAGTGCCAATTTGATAACTAACCCTGAAGATGGATCAATAGAATAATTTAATTATTAGAAATGAATACTTAATTCCCCAAGCAGCCTTTGTGGATGGTGTAATATGGAGGATACAAAAGTGACCTTAGTCCTTTCTTCAGAGCTTAGAGCAGAGCTCACAAAGTACCCTCTACAGCTGCTCTGAGCTGAGTAATAGGAGACTATGTTAAAGAAGCGATATGCTGCCGACCTCAAGTATTCTGGAAATCATGAGGTTTTACTACATTTAAACTGATAAAATCTGGCTGCCATTCTAGTGGTATGTGGAGAAGGGACTCCAGGAAAGTGGCTGGGCAATAAAAATTTGTCCCCTGTAAGTAAGACTTATATCATTATAAAAGGACAGATTCAAGGCAGGGGAGGTGGCTCAGAAGTAAAAGTGCTTGCTTCAAAACCTGATGGTCTCCATTTAGGTCTCAGAGATCCATATGGTGGAAGAATCCAACTGACCCTAGCAAGATGTCCTCTTACTTCCAAATTCATACCGTGGAGTGTGCATGTATGACCACACACATATGCATACACACACACACATACACTGAATAAGAAAACACAGTAAGAAAGGGTGTGTGGTCCTGCCTTTGGCTCTTAGTCTCTTCAAGACACTCCCTTGTGTGGATCACTGTTTTCCTCCCCTCTGGAACAAATGGCCAAAAGCCATGACCTTGGGCTTTTATCATCTAGAACAGTGAGTTATTTATATACTATCCACTGAGAGGTGGGGGGATTTTGTTACAGCAGCAGAAGGGAACTAAGATACAGTCCAAAAAGGGTTAAAGCATCCTGATTTTTTGCTCATGTACTCTTTTCGAGGATAACACAACCTCCTGCATTTATATTAGTTGTTGAGGGAGATGAAGTGGGGGAGTCACTTCAGCCGGTGACAGAGGACCTCAGGTTTGCTGAAATCCCCAGAGAATTCACGTACTGAGACAAGTGCTAAGGATTTTTGGAGAGTCAGGGGTGTCCGGGAAGAAATTTAGAATCTTTTCCTGTCTCTTGGAAACCATCAAAAGACCTCGAATGAAGAGGGATGTGTATGAAAGCAATGTCAGAGGCTCAAGCATGAGTCTTAGAAAGAATCCAATGATATGTTGAGGGCTAAAGCATGACTAGGAGTCTTTTAGGTCATTTGGGTATAGAAGCAACCACCAATCATTATTTAGACCACTAAGATGAAGAAGAATTGCAGAAGAGTGACTGGACCTGCTAAGTGACCCCAGGATACCATTAAAAGACAGCCTGCTGTGAACAGGCATTTGTGTATTACCAGAGTGAGGCTTCCTATCCACACTATGCAATATGCCTCAATATCCTCAGTTCTAGATGGAAAAACATCGTTTGGATATATATGGTCAGCTTTAAGTAAGCACACAATGAATCTTTATGAATGGGAGAGAAAGGGAGTTGAGGAAGCCCTGGGGTGGGGGGGGAGATGGAAAGACGGATGGACAATGGAGGGCCTTGCCTAAGGTCACCCACCTACTACATAGCGCAGTCAGGTTTCATGCTAAGGTTTGTTTAATGCCACATCCTATATTATTCTTAAAGTGTCATGTCCACTGCTGGCATCAAGAGCTGTGGTACAAGAGGATGAGACACAGGTCCTTGCTATCACCAGCACCAGCCTGGAGAGTTGTTTCCTGGACTGCAGTTCAGTTAAGTCAGAATTCTTGACTCTGCACAGAAAAGCATATTAGGACGAACTAGGGCCAAGTTGATGTTTGTTGAGATTTTTACATGGATCTGGCCTCAGAGGTCAATAGAGAGACAACTCCTAAGAAGAATGAGACGGCATGGATGTAGGCTTCTCTGGAGAGAGCTGGAGGAGTGGAGTGTGGGTCTAAGTGTGCAGGCAGTGCCGGTGTAAGCAGAAGGCAGTGCTGAGCTCCTCCGGGTCTTTAGAGCATGTGGGTCCCTTCCACATGCTTCTGCCAAAGACATCTTGACTGGAAATTCTCCAATGATAGCTAATAAAGCAGCAGTGGAGAGACCCACATTAGCCTGCTCACCCCTCCACACCCAGCACAAAGGTATGTTTTAGTTATTGAAATTAGCAGAAGAATCACTTACAAAAGGAAAGGGGTCGCAGGGCATTATTGCCTCATTGTGATTTGAGATGAAGGTGAAGTTTTGGGGGTAAACAAGCATTTTGATTTCTTAATTTGTTCCAATGCTCGAATCTTCCACTCCCTTTGCTAACCATCGCCCAGATGAGCACTATTCACACGTAAGTGTCACGCCCCTTTGGAGGGACGGTGTGCCTTTGCTATCTGTCATCTGTACCTACCAGTGTACTGCCACAAGCTGAAGTATTTCTATTACACACTTTGAGAAAACTCTTACGTCAAATATTTCCCTCAGAATCAAGCTCTCACAACCCTCTAAAATTTTCTGAGGCAGTGAGATCCTTATCTACTCCCAAATGACCCCCCCGCAACCCCTGCCTTAGCCTCCCTTGTCCCAAGATTTCTCATGTGTACACTTTCCATTTGAATGAATGCTACCAAAAGGAGGCAGACAGAAAGTCCTATGTTTCTAGGGTTCTCATGGATGGATGAATTATCTGAGGCATAAAGTCCCTTCAGCCGGCTTGCACTTTGAACATTCCATTAGTAGCATGTTTAACTTAGCACGCACAGTATCCTTAGTTCAGCCCCATCACCAAGCACACTGGGTATGGTGGCACTCACTTACAATCCCAGAATACAAGGAAGGGGGCATAGAGGCAGGGAGATCAGAAGTTCACTATCATCCTTGACTACATAGTGAATTGGAGGCTAACAAGGGGTTACAGGAGGCTCTGTCTCAAAAACAAGGAGTAATGTGTGTTCTCCAAAAACAGAGCAAACAGTATGCCCAAGCCTTAGTGAAGAGAGAAGCTCTGCTGTCCCCTCCTCTCGCCATTACCATCACCTCTAGACAGGGAACAAGGAGAAGAGTGGTGGGGCTGACTAGTTGGACGCAACGCTTGTCTGGGAAAATCTGCCCTAGAAAACTGTGCGCAGTGGCCAGACATTCCAGAACTCACAGATGGCCGCCCTGGACCTTTGCTTCCAAGCTGCAGACTAAATTGGTAATATGGGTTTTGCAGGACCACATAATCTAAATGACAGAGATGTCATAGGACTGTTGCAGAGAGAAGAAAAGAAGGAGCCGGCCTAATAAATGCATTGCACTTACCTGGAGGTGGCTGGTGGGGATTTTCCTCTGGTTTAAAATTGAGAGCTACTGTTTTATTTTAAAATCTAAAGGAATTCAAATGACCATGTAACGTGGGGTAAAAAGAACTAGGAGAAGAACTCTGGGGTATCTATCATATGGCACAATTTCATCAGCTGCCTGACTTTGGCAGGCAGGCATCTTCAAGATTGTCACACTCAGCCTGAAGGATGTGAAGATACAACCATGGCCAGTCTCTTGCTGCAGAGATCTGCTTTGAAGAAGCACTAGCCATCCTGCCAGACTGCATACACTGGTGAGGGTGTGTGTGTGTGTGTGTGTGTGTATGTGTGTTTGTGTGTATGTGTGTCTGTGTGCATGCGTGCGTGTGTGTGTGCATGTGTGTGTGTGTGTGTGTGTGTGTGTGTGCATCAGAGGGGATAGGCAACTGTTGGGGGTTGCACATATGTGTGCAGGTGGAGGTCAGAGGTCACTGTCACCCTCTTTCACTCTCTGTCTTATGAATTTTTCAGACAAGGTCTTTTGCTTACCCCCAAAACACACCAATTTGGCATGACTAGCTGTTCTGTGAGCCCACAGGGATCCTGCTATCTTTGCCTTCCCAGCACGGACATTACAGGAGCATACCACCACACCTGGCTTTTAACGGGTGGAACTTGGGACAAGCACTTTCCCTAAGGAGCCATCTTCCTGGTCCCCAGGAGTCAGCCTGCAGCCTAGTGACAGGGATTCAGAGTAAATCTTCATTCTACCATTTCTAAGCACAAAGCTACTTTCTGGTAACCCTCTCTGTAGGTGTTTGTGCTTCCCAACAGAGACAGCTGGCCCCTGAGGTGAGCCCACCACACATTAGCATAAAAAGGAATCTGGTCCTGAAGAAGTGAGTCTCCTCTACAGGGCGGGCCTCTGCTATGGGGAACGCTCTATCTGGAGATCCCTGTCAATGACTAACATCACACAGTGTGAAGAAGCAAAACTGAGGAGGACACTCCCCATCTGTCAAAAGTTCATTACAGAAACGGAACAAAGAACAGTGGCCTGATTTTGGGTCAGAGACTCATTTTAAATATTAAAATAAAAAACTGAAGTGTGTTGCAAGAGTGTCACGCTGATATTAAAAGTGATTCTCAGCCATGTGTGTTTAGTTTAAGGAGATCAAAGACCAACAAAGGGCATATAGAAAGCCAAACAGAGAGAGAGAGAAACATTCCCTTCTGACACTGTTCCTCCTATGAATCTGGTAAAAATTAACTTGACTACAGGAGTTTCAGTCCATTAGACACACACCAGAACATGTGAACTCTCTGTGTCAAAGCCATCTTCATGCAGACAGACGTCTCAGGCCTCCTGGTTGGAGACAGTGTTTCCTAGACTCTGAGAAAACCGCAAGTCAGAGGCTTGCCCCATACTCCACTAATGCAGGGAAATTTACCTTAGAAAGAACAGGGTGCTGCAGAACCCTGCCTAGTCAACCCTGCATGCTCCTGAGGAGGCTCACAAAAACACACAGCCCACTGCCTACAGCAATGCTCCTGTGCCTAAGGGAACCACTCAAATGAAAATGATGTTACCACCACTTCATAGTCAGTAGGAAGGACTAAAGAAACAGGGAGAAGGGAGGAGAGGAGGGAAGGGAGGAGGGTGGGGAGGAGGGAGGGGAGGAGGGAGAGGAGGAGGGAGAGGAGGAGGGAGGGGAGGAGGGAGGGGAGGAGGGAGGGGAAGAGGGAGGGGAAGAGGGAGGGGAGGAGGGAGGGGAGGAGGGAGGGGCTGAAGGTTTAGAATGGGACAAGAAAAAGGAAGAGGAAGAAGAGGAAAACTGACAGGTGCTGATGAGAGCCCAGAGAAATGGAACCCATGTCCACTATGGATTGAAAAGTAAAATAACAAAACTGCTCAGGAAAAGGTTTGGAGGTGCCCCAAAATTAAATGTAGAATTACCACATGACCCAGATATTGCATTCCTAGAGATAGCCTCAAAGAAACTGAAAGCTAGAAGTCACCAGCATCCATTATTCCCTGACAAATGGTAGAAATGACCCAGATGCCTATCAGCAGATGTGTAACTGAGATGGAGTGGGTGCAGCCTGGTGTTATGCAGTCCTAGAGAGGAACGTAGTTCAGACACGTGCGACAGAATGTGAGTCCACTTGTCAGAGACAGATAGAAAATACTGCCTAGCACACACACAAGGCCCTGTGAAAAGAGGTTATCAGGGCGGGGAAGAGAGTTCAAGGGTAAAGTGAGAACCAGAGTTATTAACCTGGCAGCATGATACATACCTCTAACACTAGTGCTGAGAGGGTTAGAGACAGGTGGATCCCTGGGCTCCCTGTCCAGCCAGACTAGCCAAAATGGGAAGCCCCAGGTTTGGTGACAGTCCTTCTCAATCATATTAAAAATATAGTATATATTAAATAGTTAATAACTATATAATAAGTAGTAGTAGTGTAGATGCCTGATGTCAACTCTCCTGGATGTGTGCACCTGCAAACACACACACACACACACACACACACACACACAAACAGATACACAAACAGACGCATACACAGACACATACATGTACATACATGTGTGCACACTCATACACACAAAATTCACACACATGCACACACACAAAATATATACACATAAAAATTATACACATACACACAAAAAAGATTATACATACACACATACATATACAAAATACACACACTCACACACACACACACACACACACACACACACACACACTCAGAAGGTTACCATGGATTAAAGATGGAACAAATTGGGAACTGGTGTGTAGTAAATCCAGAGCTCCTATTTAAAATGTTTTTATGTTTTATGTTCTGGAAATGGACGGTGATGAATGTTCCAGAACACTGTAGATATATTTTGTGCCACTGAAGCACACATTTATAAGATAGTTTAAGTGGGGGCTAGAGAGATGGCTCAGTGGTTAAGAGCAGTAACTGCTCTTCCAGAGGTCCTGAGTTCAATTCCCAGCATCACATGGTGGCTCACAACCATCTGTAATGGGATCTGGTGTGTCTGAAGACAGCTACAATGTACTCATATAAATAAAATAAATCTTAAAAAAAAAGACAGTTTAAATGGGAAAACTCATATGACATGTTTTACACAATAAAATGTATTTGACCCAGAGCAACACTTACAAAATTACAAATAATAATTATTATACAATAAATGCCATAGGAAGTCATAGGCAGTGAGAGATTTAGCTTTGTAGCCCCATTTACATGGATTTTTGTGATATGTATGTTCATAATTCTTAGAATCAAGAACATTTTTCTTCTATTCTTTAAAATTTCCAATGAAACCAGCTAGAGCTGAGTGGGGCCATGGGGACAGTCCAGAACTAAGCAGAGCTATGGGGACAGTCCAGTCTGATACACAACTGTGAGGGATAGCAGGTGTTTCTCCTGCACTCGTGATGGTAAAGTTCAGTGACAATGACAGAAATAGTACCTCCTTATTGTGGCTTGGGTTCTTTAACCAAATGATTAACAGCGTTTATCACTCAATCTATATGCATGACGGGATGTGTATTACTCACACTTGATACAGACCATCATGGGGCAGGTACAGAATGCCATGGATGGCTCTGTATTTCTTCAAAAAAACAATCTCCTTTCCTTTCAGTCTCAAGTCCAAATCATTTCAAACTCAGACAATTCATTCACGTAAAATAGAATGTAGGCATAATAACTTTTTATTATCTAAAATTAACGGGGTGGGGGGGGAACATGATGTAACATACACTGGATTCCAAAAGGAACCTGCTAACAAGAACCAACTAACTGTAATAGTCCTGCTCTAATCAGGACAAAGCTTGTAGCCAAACTTCCCTGCTTCTCTGACCTCACTGCGGTACAGGGCCTCGTGTGCTGAGCTCTGCCCTCAGCCCTCTTTTACAATGTTTTAAGTTTTATTTTTACATAGATGGGTATTTTTGCCTGCATTAATGTGTGCACCACATACATGCAGGGCCTGCAGAGGCCAGAAGTGAGAACCAAATGTCCTGGAGACAGAGTTGTGGCAGCTTGTGAGCCTTCATGTGGGTGCTGGGAATTGAACCCAGGAAGAACAACCAATATTCTTAATTAAGCACTGAGCCATCCCCACACTGCCCACCAGATCTCTTTTTACTTATTTTTATCCTTCTTCTGCCTCTTTTTTTTAAAAAAAAAATTGAGATCGGGTCTCACAAAGTTGAGTAGACTCGTCTCAAATTCAATTTGATGGCTTGAGTAGGCCTTGAAGTTGCAATCAGCCTCCAGACAGCTGAGACTACAGGTCTGCTCTGCCGAGCCTGCCCGAGGTCTTAAAAATAAATAAATAAATAAATAAATAAATAAATAAATAAATAGTTTCCATCATGTGATGGTTTTAATTAAATTTTGCTGAAACGGATTAATTTTGCTGAAAGGCAATGTCATATCGAAATACAATGAAATGAAACTCTCTAAGACTTCATTCGGCTTCGTAGGGAAAGTAAGGGAAAATTGAACTTATATTTGCATTTTAAAAGAAAATTATTGGTTTCAGATTTGTAATGGTGAAAAGTCTTTGCCTAGGACACATGTTCACGTGTATGGAAACAAGTCCAGTAGATGTTCCATGCCACACAGAGTAAAGGATACCACTCATCCGATGGCATGTCGGCTCTACCCCTAAGCATCCATGCACACATGCCCAGACATTTCCAAAACTCCCCATACTTCCATATTGAGCATGCAACCATCTCTTCCTCTTCCAGAATTTCACTGAGCATTCCTGAGTGTCCTCTCTTTGGACTTCCCCCCTTGCGAGAATGTGCAGTGTATTCTGAAGGATCTAAAAGATGATGTAAGGCATGAAAGACAGGATCCTGCAAACAGCTTCTCCAAACTTACTGACTCCAGCAACATGGCAATGGCATGACCATCTCGCAGCCAAAGGGGAACCTTGCGACAAGGCTGGGGCAAGAAAGGACTGGGGAGATCTAAGAAGTCAGACATCAGGGTTTGCGGCCTTCAATTTCACTCAGACTCTTGGTCCTGCTAAGCATTCAGCCCCGTCATCAGCAGAATGTCATCTGCTTCATTCCTTCTATTAAACCACATAATTTAGGATCTTGGAGAGCAAAGCCACACTGTGCATGTTACTATGGTTGCTACCACTTTGATTTACATTCTCTGCACTCAGAATGTTTGGTGGTAAAGGATTGATCTCTGGGAGGCTGCGGAGTGCGGATGCAAGAGATCAAACAGATGCTGAGAGCAGACTTGGAATTTGGGACTTAGCTGAGTATTATACAGGCTGAGGGGAAAAAACTCCTCCGTGTGGCTTAGGCTTGGGTTCTGTCCTAGACAGGCTGGGTGGGTTATGATTCATGACCACCCAGACAGACAACCAGGCTAGTGGATCTAGCACTGTAGTCAGAGGCCTCGGGGTATGCAGAGCAAATTTTCTAACAAGGCAACTACACAGTAAAAAGAATCCCAGGGATCTGAAGGGGTGCCAGGAACACTCACATGTGGTTGGTGGTGGAAAGGGTGGGGCGATCTAGGAGCTGGGAGAGGAGTAAGGAGAAAGCCAGGGAGAAGACCTGGCTGAAGGTTGGGTGGTGCAAGCCTGTGGTCCCACCTGCTCAAGAGACTCACGGGTTTAAGGCCTGAACCATGCAAGGGTCAAGAAAAGTAACTTAGCAAAGACCTGTCTTAAAGTAAACAAACAAAAATTTAAAGGGCAAGAGGTAGAAACTTGTTACAGCATTCAGAAGATCATGGGTTCAATCTCTAGCATTTTGCATGTATGCATGTGTGTGTGTGTGTGTGTGTGACAGAGAGAGAGAGAGAGAGAGAGAGAGAGAGGATTCCCTGTTCCCTTTTAATCTCCCCCACTCCTTTAATGAGCTGCAGTGTTAAAAGTCAGATACATGTTTAAGACTAGCAGAAGCAGTTTAACCTTTCTCCGCCTTCGCTGCCATTGTGGTGAGACAGTGTAGTCTGCTGTCCTTCTCTGTCTTTAAAAATTATACAAGTAAAATAATATGGTATCCGTGAATCTTTCTAACCCTCTCAGCAGAGAGGGAAACACGGACACGGAAAGGATGATGTTTGACTTGTAAAAGCTGATGATTCCTGGAGCTGCAAGACGGGTACAGAATCTTTACCACAATATTTTCTACTTTTGTGGCTATCTGAAAATATAAATAATTAAGAGCTGAGAACATGCATTTGGGATCTTGCAAACATGGCCAACTTTTATTTCTCTACAACTCAAAAGGTGCTGAGATCCTATTTGGAGATAAGTTGTGGCAGATATAATTAGTTAGATGGGTCCATATTGATGTAGGTCAATTTCCTAACCAAGCATGACTAGTATCCTTACAAAAATATGGGGTACATAGGGATACACAGGGAGGAGTTCATGTGAAGATGGAGACTGTTTCAGGTGATGTGGCTGTAAGTCAATGTATGCCAGAAGTTGCCACCAGCTACCAGAAGCTAGGGCTGAGTCACAGAATAGATTCCCTGTCACAGTTCTTCGAAGAGGCCAACCTTACCACCAGCCAGCCTTTAGAACCAAAGGGCAACTTCTGTTCTCTAAGCTATTTATTATGCAGTAATTTGTTACGGCAGTCCTAGAAAATTCATATGCACACCAGGAAGGTTTCTAAAAAGTACAGGGCCCAAGAAGAAGAAATAAGAACGAGGGACTGGGGATTCAAGACACACCTCCCCAACAGCTCACTGAGATGGCACATCTGTGTCTATCTAATTTACCTAAATCACCATTGAGCGCATTAAGTCCAAAGCTACAATGGGTGATTGCTAGACAAATGAATTAGGGTTGTGTTAATATATCCACGGGGAAACTATCCCAAGACTGTAGCTGACTGTAAGCAAAAAGGTGATTCAAACCTGAACTACGGATGGGGAATGGAAACTGTGAACCTGAGAAATATCTGGGACGTTTCCTTAGACTCCCTTGCTCATGATTATGAATGGGTTTAATAAAGCTGGAATTTCTAAAGGGTTTAGCACCAACGTGTAATCAGGAGTCCACATTAAAATCATTAGCTTTCTTCTACACAGCATACCAGCTGGAATCTGCAGCCGTAACCACACAGTGACCACATTTGGGAAAACACGTCTGTCTTCAGCAGGACAGAAGAATGTGGCTCCCACACAAGTTTACAACCTGGAAAACACACTTGCGATGTACAAGGGACCCAAGACCCAGGAGAGTGACCTGCAGCTTTTACTTTCAAAAAGGATGTTGCTAATTTACAATGCATTAAGTGCCCGCAGCTAATGTGAGGGTTGAAGAGTCAGGAGACCTATGGAAGAATCTACTTGAAAGCTGAAGTTATGGAGGCCTTTGGGGGCCTAAGGGAGGCTGAGTAGAGAAGGCTATGGCTCCCCCCACCACTGTCCTCATTTGGCTACGGTCTTATATTTAAGTCAAAATAGACTGCATTCTTTTGAGATTATTTTATCCATGTGTGTTGCCATGGCACTGCATGGGTGTGGAGGTCAGAGGTCGACTTTGTGGTTCACTCCTTCCACCTGGGCTCCAGGGATTGGCCTCAGGCTGTCAGGCTTGTAGGACACTGCTCTGACCCACTGAGCCATCTTGCTAGCCCTTCAAGTCAGTTGTGATGGGATAGCAGTCTCAGAGTGGGTCAACATTCTCCACTCATACTGTGCAGTGAGCAGTCCACTTGGCAACAAGCTCAAGGTCAGGGTGAGGCCAAATCCTCTATTTGTAATTTCTTTCTGCTATTTGTAACTCCATAAGCTTGTACCTGTGTCTGTCTTGTCACTTAGCCGACGACTGGGAAGCATGGCATGAAGCTTGCCCTGCTTAGAACAGAGGGCGGAAATCTTGAGTGTGTTCTCTAGAAGGTATAGGTGGAAATGAGAATTCCCCAGGTGCTGCGCTTGGGTAGTGAGAAAGATAATCAGTAAAGGGCAGAGATGGGCCAAAGGGGGAAGCTAGCATAGAGCTACATGAGCCAGGCTCCCTCATCCCCAAAGCAAGGACAAAAAGGTGCTAGGACTGAGCAAAGACCAGAGACCCAGAGACTTCTCTCCTCCCAGCTGGGAAGCCCAGCTGACAGAGCTTGGCAGCAGCATGTATGCAAAATGATGAAGAGAGACTTAAGCTGCCTCATGCAAATTGTGGAGACAGGTAGTCAAAGGCAAACGCCAGGGCTGACAGGAAGGGATGTGACTCCCATTCAGAGAAAATGTTACTTTTGATTCTGGATCATAGAAGGAAATGACAAGGCTATCCCAGGCATTTTAGGAAACACTATTTTTATGAAATATATCCACTATTCATTCATTCATTCATTCATTCACTGATTCATTTAATCATTTGCTATGCAAGTACAAAGCCCCCGTGAGCTAGTTAGGGAGAGAATATTCTATAGTATTCCATATTTAACTTTCTGGTTCAGCTTTAACTGCAGGAAGGGGCCCTCTCAGAATTGACAGAAGGATGTCAGGGTGTAGCTTGAAAACCAGGGAATACTGAGAGCAACCAGGGTGGGACATTACTTCTGAAATTAGAGGCCACCGCCAGCAGGCCAGTGGTAATTTTTAATTCTTAGAGATAAGTACATGCAGGAACTTTCCATAAATAAGTGCTTTCATTTTCCCGGAGATTACACTGAGCTTCAGTGACAAAGACCGCTCCTGTTGTTATGCAAATTTTTACCCATGTAGCATATTCCTCTCTGCTTATCTCGGCGAACAATTCAAAAGAGAAACCATAATACGCTAATTACCTCTCTTTTATCAAGAATGTTGGAAACTAAGAAAACATCAGGGACAGCAACAGCACATAATTACAAAGGAGGGGGCCAGAAGCCTCCAGCAAGGAAATTTGAAGATATCCAAGGGACTCCAAAGCCACAGGTGACTGTGTTGAATAACTTGGAAGGGAACATTTTCTTTCATACAAATAAGGACATTAAGGCATCCAGGGTGGCAGAAAAGCGAAAGTAAATTAGCAAATGAAAAGAAAAAGAATTATCAATTTTACCAGACAAATACATCAAATATATTACATCCCTCAAAATACACATGCCAAGAAGCATGAAGCCAAGCAAATGGTAAATATAGCCAGCCATTACTCAGAATTTTAAACTCAAAATGTTTGAGGTTTGGGTTTGTTCTAGTCATTTTTACTTTTTCCTTTCTTTCTTTTGTGATGTGCATGGGTGTCTTGCCTGCATGTGTGCCTGTGTGCCCTGTGTGGTATAGTACCAGAGAGGGGCACTGGAGCCCCTGGGACTGGAATGGGTGTGAGCAGACATGTGTGTGCTGGGAATTGAACTTGAGTCCCTTGGAAGAATAGCCAGTGCTCCTAACTGCTGAGCCATCTTCCTACCACTAGAAATGCTGTCTAAGCTATACTGTCACATGATGCTTCAATAACACTTGCAACTATTTTTTTTTATTTTCTAAGTTTTTTTATTTACATTCCAAATCATTTCCCCTTTCCCATTTCCTCCCTCCCCGAAAGTCCCATAAGCCCCCTTCCCTCCCTCTTTTCCCTATTCAACCCCCTCTCGCTTCTCTGTCCTGGTATTCCCCTACATCCAGTCTTTCCAGGACCAGGGGTCTCTCCTTCCATCTTCTTGGAAATCTATTGATATGCAAATTGTGTCTGGGGTATTCCGAGATTCTGGGTTAATATCCCCTTATCAGTGACTGCATACCATGTGTGTTCTTTTGTGATTGGGTTACCTCACTAAGGATGATATTTTCCAGTTCTGACCATTTGCCTAGGAATTTCGTGAATTCATTGTTTTTAATTGCAGAGTAGTATTCCATTATGTAAATATACCACATCTTCTGAATCCATTCCTCCGTTGAGGGACATCTGGGTCCTTTCCAGGTTCTGGCTATTATAAATAAAGCTGCTATGAACATAGTGGAGCATGTGCAACTATTTTCTGATGTTAAAATATGTCCCTGTTGTTTCTACACGTGGGCAAATCTCTTCCGCACCCAAAACACTTTTTATGGGATATCTTTAGGCTGGTGTTGACTCTTTTCCGTTTGCTCTGGCTTTTTCTCCCCCTAACGTTCATGAATTATTTGGTGAAAATATACTTTATATCAAGCTCACAGCAATGCTAAGCACTACAAGATCCCATAGTATCTTGCAAACCATCAGAGTGGAGTGCTGTAGACAGAACTAGAGTTGCTTTGGGGTGTAAGTTTGCCAGATATTTATCTAACGCAGGTCTCCACTTGGCAACAGAGTCTGTAGAGAAATTAGAAAACATAACTCAGGGACTTCAGGATAGCTGACCCCCAACATGAACCACAACCCAGACAACCCAGAGCATAGGAGAACGGAAACCTGAGTTCCATCTAAACGCTGTCAGCGCCAACACTGCCGGGAGACCACGCTCCTCACTGCGCAAGTAGCAATGAACTCAAAGTAAATGAAGACAGGTTTGTGTCAAGATCAGTGCGTGCAGATATTCATGAAAACTCGGAAACTGAGTTTGAAAATTTGAGTTAGTGTACACCCATTAGAAGAACTAAGATGTAGGTAAACATCTAGGGTGCACCAATACAGAGAGAGAGAGAGAGAGACAGAGAGAGAGAGAGAAACAGAGAGAGACACAGAGACTACAAAGTAGACTGGAGTAGGTTTTAAAATGATACATTGTCATATAAGCGAAATGCTAGCAGTAATTAGTTTTACTTTGAAAGGTGATATTGTTACTATATAATTTTCAAACAAATTCCAAATGAAAGATTTGGAAGTATTCGATTCCTGAAAGAGGAAGTCAGCTAAGTGGATAAAACAGATTCAAGAAAGAATTGAAGTCCAACAAGAGCTGCACTCTGAAAGAGGTCTGCTGAATGAGAGGACGGAGTGACTCCAGGGTCTCCTCAATGGGAGGATGGAGAGGCTACAGGGTTGGCTGAATGAGAGGATGGAGTAGCCATAGAGTCTGATGAATGAGGGGATGGAGCAACCATAGAGTCTAATGAATGAGAGAATATGGAGCAACCATAGAGTCTGATGAATGAGAGGATAGAGAGTCTACAGGCGCAGCTGAATGAGGAGATGGAGCGACAACTGTTGCACTTCCTTTCCGGTGATGGCTGTCCTACACCAATGACCACTGAGCACATCTATGCCCCATGAGTGAACTACTCATCATATGAATATATTTCAAAGTTGCTGTTGTCGATAAGCTAAAACCAGTGCTGGAGATATAGATCAGCGGTAGGGTAAAAGGCTTCCCTACCATGAACCAGGCCCCGGGTTCAATTTTCAGAACTGCCCAAAATAAAATAGACAAGAGAGAGCTCAAAACAAAACAGGGACAGCCCTAAACAATGTAATCATGAACAGCCTCACTAAACACATTCCCCATGATTGAAAGGATTGGAGGGCGACCCCTTATGCTTTGTCTCCATATTTTAGATAACTTTTATTAATATTAAAATGGAATTTTATCCATTTTGAGCTTTTGGGAGGGTGGTGGTATTGCTGCTGGCTAACCTTCTTGTTGTAGTATGGATCTCTGGCATGGCTCTACCTCTGAGTACCAGGAATATGCCCCCAGGTAGCTTTGGATGTGCTGCCTGCTGGGCCCGGCAGGCTATAGGGCCCTTGTCCCCATCTAGCAACCTGGCCTTGAGTATATCAAGCTCACAAGCTCACTCCTCTCAGCTCAGCCAGCACACCAACAACCTGAGTGCCCTTCATTCAAAACACTTAAGACCAAAAGTGTTTTGGGATTCTGATTATATTTTTAATTTTAGAATATTTGCATATCTGTAAGTTTTCTTGGGGACAGAGCCGTATCTATGAAATTCAGTTTTCATGTACACCTGATATACATGTCTGAAGACAAGTTTATTCAATATTTTGATACTTTTATACATCAAACAAATTTCATGGTGTGTGATTTTCCATTTGTGGGACAGATCAATGTTCAAGAAGTTTCATATTTGGGAACATTTTCAGAATTTTAATTTTCAGATTAGAAAAGCAACCTGGACTTCCTTCCCCATTTCTTTAGATCAGAGCAAGAGGTTTTTTTTTTTGTTTGTTTTGTTTTGTTTTTTCCCCTAAGAAAAACACTTTGCAGCCCAGGTCCTTTATTTTAGTTTTGTACATCAGGCCATGAATGCACATGGAATGGGCTCCAGCAGCTCAGGCCCGTTCCATTAGTCCTCACATAGTGTGCTTCTCTGGGTGGCGCAGGCTGACGCTTCAGCTGAACCCAGATGCCCTTCTCTTTGGCCTCCTTTTTCTTCTGAATGTTCTCCTTTACCCACTTCAGGAAGTCGTCTCTGCTCTTCTAGTGTTTGATGTGTTCAATCCGCACATTGATCCTCTTGGCCAGAATCTGCCCTTAACTTGCTTGCTTACAATGATGCCCACGGCATGCTGGGTGACATCATAGACTCTTCCGGTTTTGCCTTGTTAACACGGGGCATTTGTTTTTGAACAGTGCCCATTCCCTTGATGTCTATGATACCACCCTTCTTGTAGAATTGCATGTATGTGGCCAAAGGAACAACTCCGTGTTTCCTAAAAGGCCTAGAAAACATGTACGGGGTGCCTCTCCTCTTTCCCTTCATGTTCGTCATTTTGGCGAGTTACTGGAAGATGGCTGCCGCAGGTCCCTGCATGGTGTTCCCAAATAATTGGTAACTGGGGACTAGGCTAAAGGGAAAGATATATGGGATGATTTTAGTGAAAAACCCAAGGACAGACAGACAGCATTCAAAGAATGCTAGACGGAACCAGACTACGGCATATAGCCCACGTAGGCAGATGAGAGCCTTGCTCTCTTACACAGAGAGAAAATGTGCAGCGGAATCCTACTGACATCTCTCCTGGGCAGAGAGGCAAAGATGGAGTGGGACAGCCATCCCCCTTACCACCTCCTCTCCAGGTTCCCATTTACCAAAGGTCAGGCACTAGGAGTCTCAACTGTGTGTCCCACATATGAGGTCACAGATGGTCTCTCCCTCCATTCCACTGCTTCCCTATGAGCCCAGGTCTTCCCACAAAGCAGGCAGGACAAGAGTCCAGTTCAGCCAGGATGTGAGATGGGGTAGAGGACAGTCACATCTGGAAGTGACACACCGATAAAGATCCTCTCTCTCCTCAGTGCCAACAGCACAGAGCCTCCCAGTGTAATTCAGGACATCTGCTAAGAAAAGGACCAAAGAAAATCATGGTGTCATCTAGTCCTGGGGAGGTGGGATATAGGTAAGTTGAAACAGGGCAGGCTACCTTGGGAAGGCATTTTCCCAGCACTCTTTGCATCTTCCCCATGTCACTGGGAGTGATTCTACTCTCAGCCCAGGAATGTACCACATCACCGGGTGCCATGAATGTGAACCAGGCCCCTGAGGTGTAATTAACTACCAGGCAGGTGGTCTGAAAAGCAAAAATCACATCCTTTCTGCTTGTGAACTGAGAGGGAGATGAGTTCAGGAGAGATGAAGACTTCACCATTCAATTTCCAGATAATTTCCCAAAATGATAAGGCATGCCCCGTCTGACCAGATAAGAAGATAAAAGCAAGACCCAGAGCTGGTTAGGGCAATCACTACCAAGACATTCAGTAATAAAGGTGATTCACATTCCAACAACTGGCTTAAAGTACAGAAATGTGGAGGGAAGGGATGGATGGATAGCGCCATGAACATGAGACACAGCATCAGCAATGTAGTATGGCTGCCAGGAGATTGGAGAGAAGAGGCTATGTGGACACACATGGGCAGTGCCTGAAATGGGGGAAGCAAGGAAGAGGTTTTGATTTCGGCCGAGACTGGCCTAGAATTCAATATATAGCCTAACCTGACTTTAAACTTACAGTTATTCCCCCGCCACATTTGCTGCTCCCCAAATGCTGGGATTATAAGCATGCGTAGACCACATCACCTGGTTCTTTTGACTAAGATTTCACAAGATAGGAGGGTGAGGCTCAGAATCACATTCTAAAATGACAGGAAGATTGTCAGCAAAGGAAAAGGCTCCGTCTACAACTCAGCTGTCCACACAACACTTGAAGTTCTGATTTTTAAAGGATTCAGTCTTTTCTCTTTGTCCTTAATAGATTGAGACTTTATAGAAAAGAAAGTTGCTAGATGTCCGCTCCTTGTTATAGAAGGTGGTAGAAGGTTTCTATCAAAATGAAACTGTCCACAGGAATGAATCCTGGGGAAACTGTTCACGTATTTGATGATATCCAATATCCAAACTTTTTTTTTAAAGATTTATTTATTATATATATGTAAGTACACTGTAACTGTCTTCAGACACTCCAGAAGAAGGAGTCAGATCTCATTACAGATGGTTGTGAGCCACCATGTGGTTGCTGGGATTTGAACTCAAGACCTTTGGAAGAGCAGTCAGTGCTCTTAACCACTGAGCCATCTCACCAGCCCCCCAATATCCAAACTTTAAGGCATGTATATCCACTGTAATCCCAAAACAACCCAATCCAAGGAATAGAGAGTAATTCTACTCAGAAAAGTTCTAGACCTTGCCCATCATTCCTTTGGGTTGAAGAAGTGGGTTTCAGGGAAAATGAAATGTATCTAAAGGACTATTCAGAGAAAGAGAAGAAAGGAGGGAGACTGCTCTGTTCATGGGCATTGCTCACCCATTTCAAAGCTGACCATGAAATGTTGGTCTTGAAGCTGCAATGTTGGTTCTTCTGCTGATTCACTACCTCCGTTAAACACACGCTGTAGTCCTCTCAAGAGTATGGCTGAAGAGTGTATTCTTCCAACTTGTATAGCAACAATAGTCTTGCAACTAGACTGACGCCTATCTCCAGCAAATCTAGGCAGAGACACTGATCCCTAAGTACCGGGCAGAAGGGCACACTGCAAGCAGTCTGGGGTTTCCATCAGTTTTTAAATTGTTCAGGCATGCAGGCACATACACACAAGGAAACAGAGACGATGTCACTGGGGGGTTCTGACCATGGCAACTGCACTGTTGGCATTATTTTTCCCTGATTAGGTCATATTGCTCAAGAGGCCCTTGAAATGACATTGTCTACTGTTAGATTGCTAGAACTTGATGGGGCGTATGAGAAAATAGGAATCAGTGATACAAATAAACCTTCATAATACTGATTGTGTTCACACTACTCTTCAAAAATGGTTTTTTTCTCTGTGTGTATGTGGTGTTTACATTCAGGTGGGGAGCTCTACCTGAGGAGGACAGCCCCCCTCCCATACCCTCTCCACAGTGTAAAGCAGCAGGCAAGGTGGTGGTGGGGGGCGGTTTAAAGTCAGCCATAGTCAGAGTCCTGATCCTGGGAGAAGGGGCAGGGTACTGGCCCAGCACGTAGGTCAAGGACCAAGCTGCATGAGCTGTGGTGGGTGTGGTCTTCCTGGATGACAGGACATAAAGGAGGCTGCAGTGAGTGACAGACAGATCAGGTAGGGAAGAGAGGTAGGTGGCTGCCACACATCCTGTCTGCAGCCTTAATCACAGCGCTCTGGAGGCAGAGGCAGGTGGATCTCCTGCAATTAGCTTGGGCTACATAGTGAGTTTCAGGCCAGCCAAGGGCTATGTAATGAGTCCCTGCCAAAATAAAGAAACAAATTAACCAAGAAAGAAGGGCAGCCATGCTTCAGGGCTCGACTTCAACCTGGAAGAAAGCAAAGTCTACCTCATTTACCATTACAGTTAGGCAAGTAGAGACACACAGCTCAGATAGCAGAGGCTGCTGTTTGGTGGTGGGAGTCAGGTGGAGACAGCTAAGGCCTGTTATATTCAACAGCTTTATGGCTGGACACCTACAGAGACCCTCAAGATGTCTCTTTTCCAGAAACTTCATTTGCTAGATGCAGATGGGCATCTGCAGACCAATGACTCCACCTGGCAATGTCTTATCAATTCAGAGTGATTTGTTTCCTGTGACTTAACATAAACTATGCGGGCTCTTCACTTCTTTACAGCAGCTGAGCGCTAAGCCTAGGAAGGAAATGCGAGGTCATTTTGTGGAAGTCCTTAATAATGGATTTTTGTTCCCTTGACAAAAAGAGAAAATTGGAGAAGTGCTAATAGGATTCACAGGCTGGCTATAAATAGTGACTCAGATCATTTCTACCTAGTTACTGTCATGGAGTTGCCCAGGATGTCGGCAAAGGGTTGAGTGGGTCACAAGATCTGATGTCCTTCCTTATAACCATAGCCCCTGGAACTGAACACCAAAGCAGAACCTCTAGAAGGTACTTCCTCCAACTTTGGGGTCCAGGGAGGTCGCCATGTTGACTGTGAATAGTTCCTTATTGATCAATGGAAGTGACAGACCAAATTCTAATCCCCCTGCCCCATCATTCTTCCTCACTAACACATGTAGGTGGTTCACTATGACCCTGAAGGTAAGTCACTCTGTCACCAGAAACCAAGCCCAACTTTATCAATATGGCTGCTCTTCCTGGAGCCAGACATGATGTAATGGAGAGTGACATAGTATTAAATGTGCTCCCTGTGTGGTTATAAGAAATCACTGGGGCTGGCGAGATGGTTAAGTGGATAAAGCACCAACCATGCAACATAAGAACCGGAGTTCAGATCCTTAGCACTCACACAGAGCCAGGGGGTGGGAAGGGACACTAAAGGGACAGAAAAATCCCAGGAGCTTGCTGGCTGGCCAGTCTAGGCAATGAGCTCCAGGTTTACTGAGAGACATTATTAATATCCAAGCTGGCCACCTCCATACACTCTCAGAGAGGAGCGAGCTATCAGGTAGAATTATAATCCCTGGTGCCATCTGAGAACAGAGGTCAAAGGTATTTGACACACCAGAGTGCCTGGTCTTAATTAGTGATGTATTGCTTGCAGAATGTCTCTGATAATAAACCTCACTCTAGGGAAAGGTACTGATGGAAATGAGATTTTGAGGAAATGAAGTATTTGCTCAGTGTGACGGTCACCTGTGATTGTCATTTTGAGAGGATCTAGAGTCACATAGGAGAAAAGTATTGGGCAGGTCTATTGATTTGGCTAATAGAATTTACATTAAGTGTGGTGTCACTGTTGTATAGGACAGGGTCCTGGACTGAATGGAGAGGAGGAAGGAAGCTGAGTTGCTAGCATTTGACTTCTGACACACAATGACCAGCTGACTCGAGCTCCTGCTAAAATGACTTCACCACCATGGTGAACTACAAGTCTGAATAAACACTTCATTAAGTTGGGTTTTCAGGTATTTGCCTTGGCAATGAAAAATGTAACTAGTGTATAGTCAGCAAATACAAAATTAATCTTGTTTTAGGAAGTAGAGAATCTGCCCTGGATAAGGCCAATGGTCTTTATCTTATACATCTTTACACTCCAGGACTCATGGGGAGCTTTGTAGAAATGAATTTAAAAAGCACACATCAGTCTCACACACAGCTCAAAGGCCAGGAAAGATTTGGAGCAGGATGCTTCCCCTCCTGCATCAAACAGCCTACAGGTCTGTCTACACACTCACTGAGATAGAGGTGTCAGTTGCCCATCCGTCTGCAAGGAGAAAGCTGATTTGAGGATTCCCTTTGGAGATTGATCACACTTGCTTCCTCTTCTACTCAAGTGTTGCTTCAGAGTGGCATCTCGTTGCCTTTGCTTGTCTCTCCAATAATTAAACTCTGGAATGTCAAGTCCTTCAAGGCTGCTTCAAAAGGGCAATCCTTGGTATTGAAATGAAGGGCTTCTGATGCCCTTTAAGTCTGAGTTGTTCAACACCTGGGGAACTACCAAATTTACACAGAGCAGGTCCCCAAGGCCGGGTGCGGCCAGGTGGCTCCAACTGCTGCTATGATTCTGCTCTGTAAAAATGCAAACTGGTTCAGGTTCATGATGCAGCGACCCAGAGATAGGTCTGGGGAGTTTCTCTGGTACCATGTGTCTGTGATGCAAGTTTCCATAGCCTCTTCCTGGTCTGAATACCCAAATCATGCTCTTTTCCAATTCAGGTAAATGAAAGAAACACGTGAATGTGTGGAGCAGACATGTGCAGGGACGGACAACAGCATGTTGTCTCTTCCCAGAGGAGAAACAACTCCCAGTTCTGGACCAGTTGGTTCTTTGCAAACCTCTGAGCTTGTGCAATTCCTGTGGCTCTTTCCTCCTCACAGCTCCGCCCATCTGCCCCCGGGGTACTTTGGACCCATTTTCAAAGTTTTTCTCTTCCCTACAAAGCTCCAAATAGCTGTTCGAGAAGTTACAGACTTTACCCCAATGGTTTGTGCGTTCATATTCCAGAAATAAAGTCCCAGGGACTCCACATCAAATACTTATCCTTAAAGCTTAAGTAGCTGCAGACAGCTCCTTGTCCTACTTCCAAACAACTCCTCAATAGCACATGTGACAGAATTAGGCAACTTGGGAGGCAACTAAATGTGAAAAGCCTCACAAAGATTTTGCAGCCAAATTATGCTAATTTCCAAAATTGTATCATTAATACTAACTCATAAAATTAGAATGGTAGATCAGTTGCTTAGCAGGTAAGTTAACGATGAATATATTTTTCTTCATTTGTTTTTAAGTGTGTGTCGGTCTCTTTGCTTACTTGTGTTTCTGGGTACATGTGCCTGCAGTGCCTATGGAGGCCAGAAGAGGGTGTTGGATCTCCTGGGACTGGAGGTAGAGTCAGTTGTGAGCTGTCAATGTGGGCGCTGAGAATCAAATTCATGTCTTCTGAGAAAGCAGATGGTGCTCTCAACTACTGAGTCCCTCCCCCCCTTTTTAAGATTCCTTCGAAAAGGGGCCACAGAAAAGCTGTTATCTCACAGATGGATTGTGTTTGTTTTATTATATTTTATTTTCTCGACTGAACATTAATCACTTAACACTTTTCTTTTATAAATTTGGTGTCCATCACATCTACTCCTACATTAAACAAATCACTACCCTGGCTATGAAGCAGCAAGAAAGGAATGGGAAGATGTGTTCTTAGCAAGCCCTGGTAACATAACAGACTTAGTCTTCAGCAAATATGTTGGTCACAACTAGAGACCCAGAATGCCATGGGGAGGCTGAAATACAATCTGTCTGTGGCCAGATACAGTGTGGGAGGAGAGGGTGTGGGAGGGGCAGAGTGGGAGAAGAGGGGCAGAGTGGGAAGGGTCTTGAAAGTGGTGATCACAGAAAAATGAGGGAAACCATAACTATGGAGACTCTTTGGCATTTTGCGGGGTAACATTTTCTGTCCTCACAAGGAACCCCACCATAGTCTGTGGCCCTCTTGCTTGGACTAAGCCCAAGTTGACAGTTACAGCCCAGGAGGGACCTAAGCTGAGCTATACTGCCTCCATGCTTCCTCAGGGGAGAGAAAGCAAAGCCTTGGGGAGATTTGGAAGGCAGAGAAATGACCCTCTGGAAAGTGAGAGGGAGCAGTGAGTGGGAATACCAGCTGGTCCCCACTCTTCTTGACTCCAGTAAGGGCCAACTCTGTTCACTCCCAGCTTCCCACCATCCTTCACAGGACCACCTCAGGGCTCTTGGTCGAATGAGACTATAGGTGCTTTGTCCAGCCACAACTTGGATTTGGATGCCTTGCAGGATATTGCTGCACCCACTCCAGGTCAGTGTCCAACTGAGAAGGTCAGGATGATGTTGGGACCACACCAAGTAGAGGAAAGTGCTCTTGTTAAAGCCAGATATCAGCTGTCACTTACGACAGTGTTGGACCCTGAGAGAAATGTAGACTCTAGTTGGTCATGAGGAAAAGTGCATCTTCAGAGGCAAATTGGTTAGCTGAGTGCAAGCCACTGTTCTCAGATGACAAATGTGTTTGTGGCAGCCAGAGATGTAGCCCGCCCTACCTAATGAGAACCTGGAATTCCTCAGCTTCAGAAACAGCTATGGAGCTGCAAGAAATTTTACTTTGACTCACAGACAACAAAAAGTAGCTTGCTTGCTTTCTAGCTTATTATTTTTTCTTATACATCACCTTTCCTTGTAGTTAACTATGAAGCACAAACCCAGATAAAGCAAAAGCCTATTCTATATAGTTGTCATTTAAGGCCAAAATACCAAACAGAAAATATATATTTATTTAACTTTATCATTTGAGAGACATAATGTCTTCAGCTTGTATTTTAGCTGAACGGAAATATAAAAGGAGCTGAGAAGGAATCTGGGAACAGCAAGCTAGCATTCTCAAGAGCAAAGGTGTCACCACAGGGAGGAGAACAGGGAGGGGAGGAACTTGACATACACACTCCGCAGAGCAAAGAAGCATCCTTTAAAGTACAAACAAAAAATCACTCTGCTTTTATTTTATGAATTTGTATTTGTTTATCTTTGTGGTGCCAGGGACCAAACCACAGTCTCCTCAAAGCAGGGCAGTTGTTCGACCACTGAGGGACCATCTCAGCCCCCATTCCTAATCTAAAAGTACCAGGATGGGCACCGTTTTTGATAGTCTCTTGAGCTCAAGAAAAATGTTCCCCTAAATGTTTTGCTCACTATAAAGTAAGCAGACATCATTGAGTCTCTTGTTTAAAAGGAGGAAACTGGGTTTGTTTCCCTTAAGCCAACCAGGAATGTCATGCTATATTTAATAACTATTCCGAGTAAAGTCTGCTGTTGTAGCTTGCAGTGAGGAGGCAGCAGGGGGACATGCCTCATCCAAATTCCTTGGTGTCCTGAGCCTCAACTGTTCAAGGTAATCATGATGTCCAGTACTAGGGTCTGAGTCTGTAAGGCACTCTGTAGTCTAAAACCTCTCCACACTATCTCTCACCAGCAGGGGAGATGTGTGGTCACCCTCTGCAACTTGCTCAAAGGTGGGAGAATGAGAAGACTTGCTACAGGGAGAGCTGCCATTAGAAGAGAAGCTGAGAAGCCAGCACTGGACCAACTGACCCTCACAGTGTCTCGCAGTTTCTGTTTGGGTGCTAATGTGGTTTTACTTTCAATTCAAGCATTCCTTGCTACCCTGAGAAATGAATCACTCTCCCGTATCAAATGCTTCAAACTTCAACCTGAGGACATGAGTAATTCCCAGTCTCTTTTAGGAAGGAAGAAGGGTCACAGTTAGAATTCCCACTGAGATGTTCCCTCCTCTACCCCTGTGGGAGGGAATGCCCCAAGCAAAACTTTTTTCTAGTAGCATTGATCCAGGTTCCACTCTTGTCCCCTGGAGAGATGTGGAAATAAGGTCAACTTTATTTAAAATCTCAAACATCTAAATCTTTGTGCTTTACCAGAAAAAAAAAATGATGTTTGAGTTTTAGTGGGACTTATCAGTTCTCAGCAGCATGGATTCTATCTTTGATTTATTTATTTTTGTAACATTCAGTGTGGCAAACTTATGGTGACTAATAATTTGCCAAGAAGTTTGTCCCGTGTTGTGATAAGTACAAAAGAACCTGGAAGGGAGAGGCAGCTGCTTGCTGTTTGCTTGGAAACTTTCCAGAATAACTCAGAGCCCCCCTTAACTCCCCAAGCAAGTGCCTAGAAGCCCAGAGAGGGCTTCTAGAGTCAGAGAGCTTGCCAGTAGCACATGACACATTCACAGGACTTCTGGTTCTGTTTCAAACTCTCAGCCACTCCAGGAGGGACCAGTCCCCACCTCTCTGTTCGGCTGCCAGATGTTTCCTCCACCTACACATAAATTCTTTCCACAAGTGCAGCTTGATTGGCAAAAAAAAGTCTATCCACTGACTATATAGAAAGGTACAGGCTTGCCCCAGAATCTTCGCAAATGCTAGGGACCGGGATCAGCACACAGCGGTGAGCAGTAGATTGGCTGTGTTTCCTCAGGTTACAGAATTGACAGTCGTTTCCTAGCACTTAGTGGGGAAAGTACTTACCGCACAAGCATGAAGACCTGAGTTTGAATCCCCAGATCCCATGAAAGAACCACCAGGGTGGCAGAGGAATCAGACAGGCAGATCCCCAGACTTGCTTGCTAGACAGACCTCAGGTTTACTGAGAGAACCTATCTCAAAAAGTATGGTGGAGAGTTATAAAGGAAGGTATCCAAAGAAGACCTTTAGCCTCCACACCAACTATTAGAATAAGTCAAACTTAGGAGATCTTACTACTCAAACACTGCACAATGATACATGTGTCATAGAATCACACAGTACCCCAAATATTTATAACTTTTATAGTTCTATGCATCAGTTGAAATTAAATTTAAGGATTGGCAAAATGTCTCTACAGTTAAAAACATTTGCCACCAAGCCTGACAGCCTGGGTTCAATCCCTAGGACTACACAGTAGAAGAAGAAAACTGACTCCCACAGGTTGTCCTATGACTTCCACATGTACCGTGTGTGGTATACATGCACATAGCAAGCTTGAGGGTTATGGATCAATGAGGCCTTGTTATTATAGTCATATAGCCTAGGTCATGACCATGACTTCAGGCACAAGGGTCTTAGATACATCTGTACTTATTTATGATAACACAGTCAAGTCCACAGTCAACGATACTCGTGGGTTTCAGCATACAGTTCATCCATCCTGCACGGTCACTGAAGCTAAGCGAACCTACTTCTTTAAACTTGCTTGGAAAACAAAACAATGCAACTCTTGGTATAGGAAACAGGCCCAAAGCAAGTGTGAATTTTTAAACAAATCAACTTTGTGAGACAGGCCTGTTGCCCATGAGCTGGATGGAAAACCTGCACTCATGAATGATTCATCCCTAGAGTCTGCGGATGGATTACTCAGGGTCCCCAGGCAGGTTCTTCCTGCACACGTGCTATGTAACACTCACAGACTTTGAGGGAGCTGCATGCTTCTAGATTGAGAGAATAAAAGGTCAGGAGATAGGCACAGAGCAAGACTCAGCACTGAAAGAAAACTAACATCCCAAATAATTATTTGCTTAAAACTCTCTCAAGAGGGGCAGATCAATAACAAACAGAGCCCCCAGAATACAGCTAGGTGTCCCTCCTTTCCTCCCTTATGAACAGGGAAGAAATGGACAGAGAAGTGGTGAATAAAGCTCACAAATTCTCGCTAACTGGACAGTAGAATAAGCTAACCAAGAAAGAATTCTTAAGAAAAAAAAAGTAACCTATTCCAAACCCACCAATACTTTAAAATAGCCTTACTATTTATTTACTTATTTGGTGTGTGTGTGTGTGTGTGTGTGTGTGTGTGTGTGTCTTGCTGTGTTGCCCTGGCTGCCTAAAACTCACTACACAGCCCAGGCTGGCCTTGAACTCAAGGATCTGTCTGCGTCTGCCTCCCAAGCATTGGGATTAAAGGTGCTTATCACCATACCTACCTTTTTTATTGCTTGGGTACTAGGGATCAGAACTCAGGTCCTCAAGTTTTTATGCTAGGTGCTTCATGGATTAAGCCATCTTTACAGCCTCTTGGGATCTGACCATTATTATTTCCCAAGAGTATTGCATGGTGGTGGTGGTGGTGGTGGTGGTGGTGGTGGTGGTCGTCGTCATCTCCTCCTCCTCCTCCTCCTCCTCCTCCTCCCTCCTCCCCCTTCCTCTCCCCCTCCTCCTATAGTTTCATTGTAAAATTCCCCCAACCACCATGGAGGTCATGAACCTGAACTTTGGTCTTCAGCTGGTGGCACTGTTTTGGAGGCTGAACCTTTTACATATAGAGCCTAGCTAGCCAACATGGAGCTATGCAGGCAGGGCCTCTAATGAGCCTACTCTGTGCTGTGCCTTCCCTGCAATGGATCTGTGAGCTAAACTAGATTCTCCTTCCCCTATATTGCTGCTTGTGAGATATTTGATCACAGTAGAGAAAAAGTAAAATAAATTGTATGTAATATATAATGCTGTGTAGCCAGGGCAACTAATATAACTGAAAAAACTCAGGAGAAAAGTCTAGGTTTAAATTCCCAACTACATTACTTGGCAACATAGCAAACTTTCCAATTTATCTTACATCCCCAAGCCCCTCTCCCTCCTCTGTAAGTTGGGATAATATGAACAAGCCTGGGCATACAGTCAGTATTTAAAAGGTATTCCTTCCTCCCATTCTTGTCCTATTCTTTGTTTACTACTATATAACACAGGAATGTCAATGGACAAACTTGCAAAGACACAACTAATCTTAAGGGGAGTCCTAAGCATATAGAATATTCTGCTAGGGATTTTATGACAATGGTTTCCAGCATTTAGCTTTTTCTAACTCTAAGATTAAGAGGTTTATTTCATGATTGCAACACCTCAAATAGAACCTTCTTCCAATGTCTTAAATACAAAGCAGATCTATTGTGCACAGAGTCCTCAAGACCCTGACAGAAGGGGCACTACCATTGTGTGCTTCTAAGAAACACACTTTCTTTCCTTTCCTTTCCTTTCCTTTCCTTTCCTTTCCTTTCCTTTCCTTTCCTTTCCTTTCCTTTCCTTTCCTCTCCTCTCCTCTCCTCTCCTCTCCTCTCCTCTCCTCTCTTCTCCTCTCCTCTCCTCTCCTCTCCTCTCCTTTCCTTTTTATTTCAATACTGTCTCTTAACCTTCAAGTTTTAAAATGGTATGTTCTCACCCACCAGGTAGTTTTGAATCCCAGTGATGACTTGTCTTAAAATCACTGTCACAGCATGGTTTTGTGGAAGTTGTAACACAGGTTTCAGGCTGCTTGCTCCAAACCATCTTGACAAGTGAGAGAGGGCAGAGGAACTTATATACAAAATAGACCCATGAAGGTATTGGGTCTCACTTCATCATTCCAGAAAAGACAACTGATGTCCACAGTAGTCCAACATACCCCAGCAGCTCCCCTGACTAGTTAATGGCCCTGGTCAATAGTTAACTGAGATTTACAGAGCCAGATGCTTAGTTAGCTTTGGTGCAACCTAACACCAGCAACAACTGAGAGATGGTACCACTGACATCCTCTTTCTAGGGAACAACTCTCCAGAACTCAACAAATTGGAAGCAGGATGGGCCATTGGGATCTCCTAGGCTTCATGACCACTCTCGCACACTAAGAAACCAGGATCTCTACTGTGAAAATCTGAAATCCCAAGTGCCACCATGACATCGAAGAAGTTCTGGATTTTGGAGTATCTCAGTTTACAGGTGCTCAAACCACAAAGTCTAGGCAATTTTTTAAAACCCTAAAAGCTCCAAAATCTGAAACACTTCTCTCAAGTGTGAACACTTCATGCTGGACACCTAGAGCAGCTGTCAATCAAGGCATACCCAGGAAGTCTTGGCTAGCATTAAACCACCGTAACAACTCCATGCCACCTATCACCTCTCCACACTGTGTTTTCCTTTAACCGTAGGGAGCATTTATCCAGTGCTGTGGTGTGACCATCAGCAAAGCAACAAGATGGGGTGGACATATATTGCAGGCCAGCAGCGCTCTGTTCAAGCCAGCTCCCTGTCCCTGACACTGCAAGGGAAGCAAGCCAGCAGGGAGGATTCTCTAGTTTGTCTTCTTTGGCTTTTCTTTCATTTACTTATTTCAAAGTCAGCCCCCAAACCATCCCAGACAACAGCAGAGGGAACACACGGCTAACTCACACGCTCCCGTCTAGATGGCAGACGGGAGTACTTGAGGCTCATCGCCATTCACGGAGGGAACACAGGGATTTTTGAGTACTATCAACGCTGGATTTGAGGATTGATCATGGCCTCCTACAGAACCTCCTTCATAATGTCAATTGAAAATTGCCCCTACAGCTCCTACACATAGGTTGGACACAGGCACACTTAGAGTGGGCAGCAATGAATGTCTTCCGTTGATCGAAAAGTACCAGGAGAGGGTAAAGAGGTACAAAGGAATGCGTAAGAGCTCCCAAGGCTAAGCACCAGTGGCCTAGACAGCAGGGCGTGGCTCTCTAGTTCTGCAAAGGGAGAAGACTGAAATCCAAGTGTTGACTCAGATGATTCAGCCCTGGAGAGGATCTTTTCCATGTCTCCCTCCCAGTCTCTGGGGCTTCCTGGCACTGCACCAACCTCTGCCATCTCCATACATTCTGTGTACTGTCATGGTCACTGAGTCGAGAGCCAGTACCCACCTAAGGAGACCTCACTGGAAACAACCATACATAATACCTGAATACAGATCGGTCGCAGTGAGGGGACACATGGACATGAACTTCGGAAGGACACTGTTGGAGTGGCTACAGAAAGAAACCAGGAGGGGAACGTGGGGAAGGAAAATAGATGAGGACAGCTGGGGCGCCAACACAGAGGTTTCTATGAACTCTGTGCTCTGCAAGCCTGATCCATTCACCAAGGCATGAACAGAGCGCAGTGTGCGTTTAGGTTTCTTCCAGCCCTGAGGTCTTGGATACCAAGTGGAAGGAAATCTTCCACCCACACATGAAGAACGCAGTTCATCCAAATGCCACAGCAGGCCATTTGCTGTAAGTCAGTGAGGATGAGTGAGCCTGGCACGCTGGATCAGCACTTACACAATCAGAGGTACGAGGATAATCTTTCATAGTCTATAAACTCATTTAACCATCTTCCTGGCGGCTCTACTTCAAATGCTCTTGGGGGCCTCTTTTCTCAGAGCACCCACCCCCAGCCAGACACACAGAACCATCTTGGAACCTGGAAGTCTAGGCAAGGGATGGTATCTGTGTGGTTATGAGAAGCAGGTTTTTTTTTTTCCAGGCACACTTGTGAAGGGTATGGAGAGCCAACTAAAATTAATGAACTTTTCCTGCCAAAAAGAGCTAGGCTCCAAATTCGGTCATGTGTTGCCAAATAGACAGTGTGAATGAAGTTCAGCCTGCGAAGAAAATCAGAACATTCCAGAGGGGGAGTTGGAGACAGGCTGTCCCTGACTTCAGCGCACTGATCTAAAGATATCCCCCACCCCAGCAGAAGAAGCCCAGACCTGTAGCTGATTCCACCATAGAATGTTTCTCTGCACACCAGTACTCAACATTTTGTAGCCTCTTGTTAATTCCCACCTCCCCTCTATAAGTCCCTTTGTTACCTGGTCTCATCATCTGGCTCCTCTGAGCTGGGAGGAGGCCCTTCATCTTCCCTGATCCCAGCCACAGTCAGTGATAACAGGACCCACAACAATGAAGGAGGAAACTCCCTCCTACCTAATTCTTAACTCCTCCACCCTTTAGGTCAGAATCTGTTTTTACCCCTTACCATAATAATAAACACATCTGAGGTCAACAGCCCTGTGGCACTTCTAGGTCCTTACAACTCTTAATGCACTTGGCAAAAGATTGTCAGTCCTGAATGACTTTCCCTAGGAAGCTGGCATACTGAATGGAGAGCCACAGGGCCTTAGCACCTGCCAAGACAGCCATGTGCAAGTGCCTGCCCCCGGGAAGACAATAGCCTGGCTCAGCTAGCACAAACTGTAATTGAAGCTGAATGCAATTAATTGTATAATTCTGAGTCATTTCAGATTAATTCTGCTAAAATTCAAATCCTAAAAGTAGGGCATGAGAAAGAATCGGTTTCACAAAGAAATCAGACATAAATAAAGTCTATCTACACCAGCCCTGGGTTTGGGCCCAACACTGATAGTTAAGCACAATAACGTTGGAGTTATCAATCAAAAATAAATTTAACCCAAATACAATGATATCACATTCCACAATTTTAGATGCTAAAGGCCTAAGCATTCTTGTTATTTGATCTGAGAAAAAAAAATGTTATGGTACTTGGATGCCTATGTCTGTCTACTCCCAGAGACGTTCATGCCATTCAGTCTGAAGTGGATAATGAGAACCACGGGACAAACAAACCAGCTTTAGAAGCTGCAGGAAGAAAGATGGAGGTGGCCTGTGGAGGACCAGATGGCAGCACTTAAACCCTACTTTCCCGGGTTCCCATTCTCTCCTTGGGCCTCCTCAAGTTTCAATTCCTGCTTCACCACAGAGCCTCCTGACTTCATGGGAGCCTTCTCTGTGGTATCAGGCATAGATATGTCATGACCAGTACGTGGAGGTAGACTTCTGCATCCGGACCTGAGGCCTCTGGGGGTATGGAGGGTTCTCAGCTTGAGCCTCCCAAATACTTCTAAACTGACAAAGACAGCAAAAGCTATCAGGGAAACAGTAAGAGGCTTTGTGCACGACATGGGGATATAGGGTGAGTTCCTGTGGCTTTGGAGAAACACCAAAGGTTCCAATGGGGTTCAGAAAGCCAGGGCAGAACTCAGTAGCAGAGTCATGTTCAGATGCATGAGGTCCTGGTTCCGACTGACCCGGGAGTGGGGTTGAGGAGAGTTAGTTCTCGAATCATCTGTGGGCTTTTTGGAACCTAATTTTAGCTTGAAGTGTGCAAGGCTCTGTTCTTGAAATCATCAGTGCCATAGAAACAAGCAGAGCCCGTCCACATTTTGTGGCAGAAACACTCCAAGAAGTTCTTGGAAATTGAAAGGTCTCAGGAGGAACCGGAAACCTCAACACCCATCAGGGCAGTTCCTTATTCCTGCCGCACACAGCTGTGCCGCCTGCTTCTTGTCAGCAGATGGATTCCCGTGAGAAGTTGTGAGACCAGATGAGCCTTTCTGTAAGTGCCCACATAGAGGGCTCTGCAAGCACCTGTGTTGAACCAGGACTCGGGGTCCCACTCCAGTCATTTCTTGGGCCTAGGCCACTGTCAGACACCAAGTCACCTGTGAGGGACAAATGGGAGCTCTCCTGAGGTCACTTGGTGTCGAGCTATGTGAAAGCTATGAGGACACAGACATTTCTCCAGACAAAATGAAGCCATTGGGAGTTTTTTCCAATAAGCCCAATCCTCTAGGCCCCGTGGATGGGAGGGTCATTCACTGCCTGTACTTACTCGGTTGGTTTAGAAATGTTCCTGTGACACAGGGTGGGTCATAAACGACTTCATATAAATGAGAGAAGTGCTCGGCAGAACAAGAGGCCTGCTGGAGGCAGTGAGGGAGGAAACACTAATCTGATTTACTCCCCAGCGATGTCCTGCTTCCAATCCAATTTTATGGACACTGAGAGGGAGACGGGATCAAAATGGTATTTGCCAGGAGCTAGAAGAAAGATGTTTCTGTCCCCTGGCCTTTGTCTTTATTAGAGATCAGGCCGGAGTGAGCCAAACTCTATAGGAAGCCCCGGGTTCATAATATGACTTTGTGCCAGAGACTTTGATTCAGGGTCTTGGCTGGCAGGACTGTGGGCAGCAGACACAACCCAAGCTCCTTCCTTGCCACGCCCCCGGCAGAGTAGGGCTCGGAAGCCTGGGTGCTTACAGGAAGGGTTCTCTGATGATCGAAGTGCAACCTACTTATCCATAACAGCTGTTCAGCCCTGAACACTATAAGAATGTGAACATTCAAATCTCTCCTCCTTTGTAGAAGTAGTCTAATTAGGAAAAAAAAATTAAAGCTACTAGCATTCTGTGAAATAACAAAGTTTCAATCATGTGTGGCTTACATGCTATCAAAACAAAAGTCAAGGAGCTGGGCAGATGGCTCAGCTGTCAAAAGCACTTGCAGCTCTTGCAGAGGACTGGAGTTCAGTTCCAAGGACATCAGCTTCTATCATAGTATGTCATTAGAATCTCCGCTCACAGTCGGGAGAACAGAGCGCCCAGTAGGCACAGTAGAAGCATTTAAATGTCACCGGACTAACACGTAGACTTTGCTTCCCTCGAAAGACCAATCATGATAAGTTGCCAAGTTTAATCTGTTTTCATCCATGTACCATTTAATCAATGAACAGGAAAATCAGAGAAAGAACAAAGAGAGATTAGGAATACATTTGGGTCATCAGGAACATATCGCCCCTCTTCTTCCTCCCCATTAGTAACTCACAGGGGGAGGTGGGTAACACTACAAAAGGGGGCCAGGGAGTGAGTTTCACTTTCACCAAACTCCCAAAGCCTCTCTCAGCAGGGGAGACACAGAAGGCAGTTTGAGGGAGCATCCTGTTCCTCTGGTGTTACAGAGTCAGGAACAGGGTGATCTACTCCCATCAACTCAGCATCTTCCTAAATAATCAAGCAGGATCTACTTAAGGTAAACATAGAAGGAGGTAGGGGCTGCTTACTGGGCAAGTGGGATGCCAGATGCAAGATGCCAGATGCCAGCAGCTTGGACCTGCTTCTGCACGTGTTGCTTTGCATGCAAGCGGAAGCAAACGCCACACTCAGCCCTCCGAGGGTGAATTTCTGCCTGGGTGAAAGGGGTCAGCGCAGGGGTTGTGGACAGCACTACTGGGCTAATTTGCCACTTTAAAGATAGACACGCTTTTTTTTTTTTTAAAAAGGGGGGGGCAGCACGGCTGTGGAGTTCCATTGAAAATAGCTCAATTTCTTTACATACTTTCTTAGAGCTCATAAACTTCTTTTAAGTTTAGAGTTTTCCAAACCTTCTACAAAAAACTAAAAAACACAGTCTGTAGTTCTAGCACCTGGGAGATTGAACCAGGAGGATCAAGAGTTTGGGGCTAGCCTGGACTACATAGTCAATTCCAAGCCAGCCTGGCTACCAGAAGCATTGTCACAAAACAAACAAAAGGGTGCCTGGGAAGATGGCTCGGCTGCCATCTGCAAGAAATGGGATTATCTGGGTTCACCCCAGATTCCATATGTGGAAGCGAGGCACAGCGATGCATGCCTGTGGTCTCAGGGCTGTGGAAGCAGAGATGGGGGACCCCTGGACCTCACTGACCGGCCAGCCTAGCCTAACTGGTGCGCACCGTGCCAGGGACAGAAGCTGTCTCCTAAACCGAGGTGGGCAGCTCCTGAAGACTGATACCTGAGATTGTCCTCTGGCCTCTCCATGCATATATACACATGTGCATATGCACTGTTCACATAAGAACATACAGGGACACACACAATGAGAGGAAAAACACACTTCACTCATGTACATAAAACTGACAAAAATGTGTCACATGGTTTTTATTTATTTATTTTGTGTATGTACATGAGGCTGGGAGCGTACATACGCCACGGCCCCACTCATTTGAGGACGGAGCACAACTTGAAAAGGCAGGTTTTCTCCTCCTGCCACATGGATCCACATGATCAAAATCAGGTTGATGGGCTTGACAACAGCTGAGCTATCTCACCAGTGCACAAAATAATCTTTAAAATCTACGTTTGTGCCTCTGAGCATCCTTGTCCACGTGGACTTGGTGATGATGTCACATCAGCTTCCCATCTTTGTCCCGTCATCCTCCCGAAAAACATTTTGGGGATGAAAAAAAAAATGGCATGAATATCGCCTTAGGTTTTGTAAAGGGATCTAGAAAGTAGTTGTTTGGTTTTTTTTTTTTTTAATCTGATTGATTTTTTTTTCTTTGCTTGTCTAACTTGATTGTAAATAAGTCATATTATGTCAAGATGCAGGGAAACCCACAGTGAATTCTTTTGGAGCCACAGACATTTGCTGTAACCAGAGTACTCAATCTTTCCCCACTATATCTTATCACTACATTTGGAGTTTTGTACAAACTGATCCTCAGAATAAAGGGTAGGTGCAGATACACACAGGGTATTTCTACAGATTAACGGCATTTACAGGGTGTTTCCTTGCAATTTTCCACCCTCATTACACAGGGCAGTTTTGTGGCGCGGTGCCTAACGAGGCCTAGGGAGCACCGCGCAGATGCAACAGCACACTCATTTCCGCCAGGCATCTTGATTTTCTAAACCAACTTCAGCTTTTTCTCTGGCACCAAAGCTGTAAAATCCACCCTTCCCTTGACCTGGATCCCCTCCCCTCCCCCTCCACACACACAGGACCACATGCATGAGGACATACTGCAATGTGACATCAATGTCTAATGATCCCTGTTAGCCTAACGTTCAGAAGCATTAAACACACCCTGGGAGACCAGCAACTAAAGCCAGAACCAGATTTCAGTTGCTCAGAAAGAGACACACAAAGAAACAGGGGAAGACTTTGTTCGGAAGACCCTTTTCTTCTCAATCGCTTTTCCCATTGCCTTATTCTCTGAGCTGCAGGTAGCTTACCAAGCACTAAATGCCCACTGCCCTGCCTAGGAGGAACAGTAATAAAATACCCATAGGGCACAGGGGCAGACACACAGTACTTTGAGAGGTCTGCAGAGAAACAGTTCTGCTGGATATCGGTGGGGATTTGAGTTTGGTCTTAGACAAGCCCTCCAGTCACTAGGAGCCAGAAGGTCACCTGAGAGTTGAAGAGGAAGACCAGATGGCTATAGGCAAGGCTGGGTGGAGAGGACCAGGTGTCAGAGCACAGAGGGAAAGGGTACCCCAAAGTCTGTCAGAAGCTAACAGTGCTTACAGGATCCTAGAGCTGCACACTGATGGAGATGACTGGGCACACTCACCTATCTGGGTTAAAGTTTGTGTATTTACTGGCAGAGTCTACGCTTGGTCTAGGTCTCTGAGAGAGTGATTTTGCAGATCTCTGGAGTCAGCCAAAAGACCTGGACTCAAACATTCTTCCTTTACTCTTGATTTCTAAGTCAGAAGACACACTTAGCCATAACGTGGAATAATTAAAACACTGTACCAAGAAGGCTAGAAAGATGGTTTAGTTAGTAAAGTGCTTGCTGTACAAGCAAGAAGGTTTGAGTTTCATCCTCGGAACTCGTGAAAGAAGCCTGGCATGGTGTTTCCCATCTGTAATCCAGCACTGGGAAGGCAGAAGTGAGAGATCAGTGGAGCTCCATGGCCGGGAAGCTTCACCAAGCTGGCGAGCTCCCAGTGTAGTGGCAGACCTTGTCATAAAGAATCCAGTAGAGAGAGAAACTGAAGAACATACCCTGTCTTGACTGCTAGTGTGTATGAACATTTGCATGCACGTGTGCTCACACACACACACACACAGAGTTCATTCAAAGCAAACCACTCTCGGTCTTCTTCAGGATCACAGGGTCACGTGGATGCTATTCACAACAGGTATCGCTTGTGAGGCAACGAAGAAAGGGATGTTGGGAAGACCTGCATGAGCACGGTCTCAGGCTCCTGGCGAAGTCCAAGGCTAGAGGATTATCTGGGCCTCACGTGGAACTCTTCTAGCCTTCTGAGAATCCAGCCTTAATTAGATCTTCTCCCAGAATGCTTTCAATTATGCCTGTGCCTGAATAATCTTATAATCGGGATTCCTCCTTATCACTCACTCCATCAGGAAGTCTTCCATTTGAGGCAGTTGGTAATTGTTCTCAATGGCCTACCTTCAATACTTCACCTTCCCGTGTGTCAACAATAGTCCAGACCCACTGAACCTAGCTGACCAGGAAAGCAAATGACCCGTGCTCTTCCGCTGGGAGCCGAACCTAAGTTTTCCTCCCATTTCCTTGCAGCCCTTTCTGGTTTCAGACAGAACATTCCTAAGAACCTGAAGAGGAAGGATGGAAATTCAGGAAGCTGCTCTCTCTGCAGTGGGAAACAGCTGGTGAAGTGGACTTTGTTGAGAAGTCCCACTCTGGGCTACTGCTGCAGACATGATGCCCAGGTGACCCCATGAGGGGCATGTTGCTATGAACTCTAGGGTCTGTGCATGCAGACATTCGAAGGTCCATCAAGATGGACTAGGTCAGGTGTGTGGTATGGAGCTGCATGTGTGTGTAATCTGTGTGCTGTGTATTCTGAGTAGTGGAGAAAGAGGTCCAGGAGCTCCAGAAATGGAGTACGGTTTTCTAAAATGCTAAGAAAAGATGCAAGTACAGGAAGAAAATTGTATTTTGCTCTTAGAAGTTTTATTGTCTCTGCCAGGTGCAAACAAGGGCTGCCGAGGTGGGAGTACCTCTCCACAAATAATTCACAATCCCAGCCGCTAAAATTAAACTCCTACGTAGACAGACAAGGGGAAAGCCTCCCCCTTGATTCACAGGCAACACAGTTCTCCACAGAAAACTAGAGAAGTGCAGCCTTATGGTCCAGGAAAACAGGTTCCAGGAGTCCACAGGCAGGGGACTGAGACCCCGAGGCCTCACCACTGGTCATGCCTTAAAAAGAGGCCTCTCTAACAAGTGACCTGACAGTGGGTGCCATTCAATCCAAGACACCAATCTACCACAGAATAAGCTGGTAAGAAATAAACTATTTCTAGCAGTAAAGTGAGACACACTATCAGGTGAGATGCTTCCAGGTTCTAGAACATAGTCATCTTGAGTTGATAAGAGGATTACAGGCTAGCTTCTTCTCTCTGAAGCTGTCCCAAGATGTGTGCCAGCCCCAGTGCCAGGGAATTCATATATGTATAGCCTCTGAGTCTTGTAATTAACATACTAGGCTTTATCCTTGTCTCTATCTGTCTCTCTCAAACACACACACACATACACATACACACACACACACACACACACACACACACACACACACACCCCTCCCTACCTCATAGGTTTGGAAACTGAGACTCAGAAAACACATAACACTTTGCTAAGTAAGTAGAAGGCACGATCCTAACTCCAGTTCATTTTGTTTCAAAGCTCGTATCTGCTCCAGCCCTCGCATTCAGGGAAGGCTTGTCTTCCAGTGGAATAGGGATATATCCCATTCTTCTGATACATCACAGGCCCTGTTTACTGCCTCCAGAAAAAAAAAGAGAAGGCATTCTTTCTCGTTAGGTCATGGGTAGTCAAGAATTTAATAAATACCTAAACCTTTCCCCCTGACCCTGCCGGCCGTCTACTGTGCCCTTTGCCCCTCGTGTTACATGGGCCACACAAGTCACAGCCCTGGCCAATGTTTAGGAGGAAGTCGGTGACTGAGGACTTGGCCTCTCATTTCAGGGAAGGCTGCCCAGCAAGCATCAACTGTGTCACATACCCCAGCAAGCCATACTATGTCACTTGTCATAACTGAGACATTCTCTTGCAGTTGAGGAAAAGTGCTGAACCCATTTAGTGAGTTATTTATTCAGTCAAGTTCATCATTCTAGACTCTCATGGGGACCCTTCACAGCCAGAGTGACCAGGCTTTCTGTTTACAGCACAGTGGTATTGGAAGTGTTCGGCAGCCTCCTGTTCCAGAAGTATCCGTAGCGACCATGTTGATGCACTTTGTTCTGCCGTCATCTCCAGACTCAAGTGATAATGCAGTCAGGGAGAGCCTGCCTGTTCCTCTCCATGGAGGAGCCTACCATGGCAACAGTAGAGAAAGGGTCACCTCATCAAACCAGAGCCACAGTCTTGCCAACTTGAAACGTCACTTGTTTTTCTAGGAAGTAAAATTTGTACTAACCAATAGGAACCCATGAACTCTAATGAGATGCTATGTGTTTAGATGCCCTACAAAAGGAGACCATGTATGTGAGCTGATTTCCAAAGAGAGGTGACAGGCAGGGTCAGGAACATAGTCATTCTCATGTGCATATCCACAAGGGTGGTGCAGCTTATGTTTGGCGAAATCTAAGATTTGTTACTGACTCTTAGGCAAATAGAGATCCAGGAACCCCTCCCAGCCACACCCCTGTGGCACAGTTATCTCAAAAGGGAGAAGAGAAAGCACACGTGTGTGAGAGACAAAGCAAAAATAAATGGGAGAAACAAATGTCTGGTGAGTGTTTACTATGCACTTAAATGTGCTAAGTGCTGGGGCCTGAGGTCAAGTTTTAGCCTCGGTGAAACCTCAGTCCGGTGGAAGAAGAAAAATGAATTATAAGATGAAACATCTCTCCTGATCTAGGAAGAACCAAGGAGCCAAGGAACAGTCATGTCAGTATGAATGGAACACTCTGTCTTCACCTTAATAGCATCTGGGATGCTGAAAACATGAAAATCAGCTTCGTGTTGAAACCCAGTCCCAGCACTATCTAGTGGGTGCCTTGGGGAAGGTGGCTCATAAATACCAATCCCTGATTTCACATCCAGGTCCCAATGTGACCTTGAAACCACCCACACAAGAATGGCATCTTCTCTGAGAGAGGGGCCTAGGGAGCCATAGGAAAATAAGACACATTTTAAAATACAGCATCAAACAGATGGGGCTGCAGTTTCTAAATGAAAGAGAAACTGGTCCACCCTTATGGACCAGAACACAGAGAGGTGGAAAGACAAACCCTGGGGAGTTGGGACCTGAACCACCCTGGTCCCGAGGCATAGTGTCTAATGATGCCATACTGTTACCTCACTCTCCTAAGTCCCCTACGGGTTCTCACTGGACCCCACAAAGTCATGCTTTAAATGCTAAAACCTCAAAAAAGGCAAATCAAGCCCAGGTATGACCCAACTAGGTGTCTCTCTACTGCTCTGGGAAGCTTCATGCTACTCATAGCTCTTAGGGCTGGAAACACTAGGGTATTTGCTGGCTGTCCACCTGCAAACTTGTGTTTTGCAAGAGCAACAGACCACTATCATTTGAGCTTTATCATCTCCCACAGGAACTGAGAAATTCAGAGCTTGAAGAACATTTGTTGACTGCCTAACAGTCTAACTAACCAAATTAGTCAAGTAAACAAGTTGATGAAATATGAAAAAAAAAAAGTCTTAGAACTGATATGTTTTAGATCAAATCTTTAAGCCATGTGAAACCACAGGTCCTTTTAAATCCATGCCTGCAGAGGGCAATTCATCACAGAGCCTGGGATTATTTCCAGCTATGTAACTCATGCCAGTGATTTGAGTTTATCATTTTGATAAAGCCATAACCATTTAGATGTTAAAGACTTCTCTTTGGAATTTCGAGACTCAGTGCTTCTGATATTTCATACAAAAATATATAAATCTTCTTGGCGCATCTTGTGTGTTACGGGGAGGGGGATCGAGATATTTGTCTAGCTGGAATGTACATGCATACCACCCAAGCACTCTCCTAGAGGGATCTAAGGAAGCCAGCAGCGGGAGGCAGATGTACTTATTATAGGATTTCCAGGGAACCAAAATAAATCTCTTATTTCTTTTTTAGAAAAAAAAAGTATGATAGTGCTGGTTTTCTTCATAGGATTTTAAGGTCAACTGCATGGAAGGTTTCCTGGTCACATAAGAGACGGGGCAGAGCCACTCTCCAGCAAAATGAGCAGCAGCCAGAAAGTGTACACACCTTGGCCTCCCAGGTCCTCTGCCAAGAAAGAGATAAGCGAAGGTCCCAGACCTTCCATTGGATTTCTGCAAACCTCCAACACAAGAGACCTCACACTGGTTAGCAAAGACATGATGAGAGAATGTGAAAATCTCATAGCTATTTGTGGGTGGGCTTAGGGAAGTCTAGCAGGCAGGTGCTCCCATCCCAGGTTCATCTGTGAGCAACACTGAACAATGTACTTGAGCACAGGCCTTTGAGTTCAGCTACTTCCCAACACCCATTCTCTAGAAGACACAGTTCTTTAAACTGAGAGTTTTTTCCAGAACTCCCTAAATTACCTCTTTCCCAATGTTTCTATATATTAGGGATGGAAAACTTATTTATTAGTAAAAAGGATAACAGCGAGGTTCAAAATCCAAAGTTCGTCTAAGTTGGCTTTTCTGTTGTCCCTGTTTCGAGAGTTGGGGGATAGTTATATTGCTAAGGTGCTTATTGTGCAAGAGTATGACTTTAAGTTCAGATCCCCAGGACCTACATAAATGCCGGGCTCAGCTTTATACATCTGCATTCCCAATGCTGGGAGGATGGGGAATGGCCGAGCAGCTGAATTCATTGGCGAGCTCCAGCTTCAGCAAGAAACCCAGTTTTAAAAAAGCAAGGTGAAAAGCAATAAAGGAAGACATCTGGCATCAGTCTCTGGCCTCCACAGGAGTGTGTGCACCCAAATGAACACACACAATCAGAGAATCTGCTTTCTGGCCAATGCTTGCTTTGGTTCCCTTTGTAAGTTCTCTCTACCAATCCTTATCTCCTTGTTCTGCCCAGGAGTGACATCTCGGTCTTGTTCTGTATTCAATACACCATCACTGCCCACCCCATCCCACCCAACAGGCCCAGTTACTTCACATCTCCTTGTCCTCTTTGGACGTCCCATCCTTTGGGTGTGTCTTCAGAACTCAACTCTCTCACAGGGATGTTTCGTTTGCTCTCCCTAAATGCCACCCCTTCTTTTTCTTGTCATCCTCATCACGGTCCCCATACCCCAGTTTCTCATAGTTCTCAAACATCCCACAACCGAATTGTTCAGGTCTTTCAAATAATATCCAGGCCCCATTAGTGATATGTTTCTTACCCTCAATCCCCACCAACTCTCAATGTGTCTGCTGAGTCTTTTTCTGGGTTTCCATGACAACAGATGCTCTTGATTTGCCCCTAATTCTCCAGTTATTCGTTGTCTGTATCTTTCTTGGGTTCATTATCCTCTTGATGTCCACAGACATATTCCTCGTGGTGCTTTATTGATCTCTTTCATTGACCCTCTGCCTATCAGCCTCAGCGTTTACCTCCTTGGGTGAATCTTTTATTTTCTGACTTTCATCAGCCATAGCTCTGTGATTTATTCTCGGCATCTTATCCCCACCTCAATCTCTCTCTGCTGCCACACCCACTTTTCTGACTCTTGGTAACATGACAATTGATGATAATAAAGGAGCTTGCATTTGCCATGCACGACAGACTAGTGTTTCAAGGTTTTACATGTGTTAACCATCTGACTCTTGAGGCAAAGCTTTCCTCATCATCTTTGTATAAAAGGGAAAACTAAAGCATAGAGAGAGGTTGACTTGGCTAAGGTTACACAGTTAGTAACTGGTAAAATCAAGGTCTGAAGCAGAAGTTAGGAGTCCCAGCAGTCCTCCTGTTAAACTACTCCTTATCAGCGTTCAGACGATCTTCACTCAACATCCCTCCATCCCACTCACCACGGATGGATCCCATCATAGGCACACTCAGGAGCTCCGATGCTCTTCTCTTGCTGCAGTATTAAATTTATACCTCTTACCTTGCGGCCTTGCTACCACACTCTGCAAAGCATGGGTCCTTCATGATGGACGCCTCGAACATGCACCTTCTACAGTGTTAACACTATCCCTGCACTGACTTTACTCAAGTCATTCTAAGATCAACTTAGAAATCACCGACTTCTAAGACATCTTCACAGTTGATCATGACACCACAACCATAGGTTTTAGGCCTAGTGTCTTGTTTTGACTATCTTTTCACATTTTTCATTACATAATATTTCTCTCCCTGTAGAAGTTGTAGATGGCCCTTCTATAACTCACCTAATGCCCTATCCCTCTATTCAAAGGCTAGTGCTATATAAACAGTGTAATTGTTAATTAATAGGACAGGGGTGAGTTTCCTAGGTGGCTCCTGTCATCCTTTGCCCATGTACACCCCCCACAATCGTTAGGAACATAGTCAAAGGTACTACCGCACATGACAAAACACTACTTGCAAGAAGCCCTTTAGTCTCAGCAAGTTACACTTTCTACTTAACAACATAAACTACAAATTAAAAAGAACTCAGAGAAAGAAACGAAAAAAAAAATCTCAGTGTTCCCTGAGAAGTTTGTCTGTGAGATAGTCCTGGAGCCATACGTGGGTCTGAGTAAGTAAGGAGAGTTCTGGGAATATAAACACTAATGCACCTATGCCCTGCAGGTAGCTAGCACATGGTTTCCAGGCTGGGGACTCTGGATATAGCACTAGCCCCTCTGAACTTCCATACTTTTCTGTCTTGCTCTGAATACTAAATTCAAGTGCACTGGGTCCCTTGGAGAGAAAGCCTGGCATTTGAATTCACCTATTTCTTCCACATGTCAGCCACACTTTCACAACTGTGACAAAATAACCCAGAAACAACCGAAGGGAAGAGGCATTTGGTTTTTGGCTCATGGTTTTGAAGGTGTTGATCCATCCAGGCAAGGAGGGTTTGGAGGAGCAGACACCCAACATTATGACATCTGGGGGGGGGGGGTGGAGACAGAGGGAAGAGGCCAACCCAAATGAGATTTCTCTTCCAGATCATTTATTATTCCATCCAGGCCCACAGTACAGGGAATGGTGCTGCTCCCATTCAGGGAGGCGCTCTCCCCAAGGAAGCTAGCTGTCTCTGGAAACGCCTACCACTTACCTCATAGACATCTTCAGTCCAATCAAAATGACCCATCACAATTGACAACTAACTAAAGATTACCCAGAAGCATAGAGACCCTAAAATCCAAACACATTTAACAATTAGAATTGGGGAAGAGATTAAGACTCAAGTGTGAGTTTGAGGGCTAAGAATAACGTCCTAACTCAAGGTGGGATTCACTGGTGGTGGTAGATTTGCTAATGTTAACCGAATGACTACTCTGTTCTAGGAAGGCTCTTAGCACCTAACTGGTATTCCTGTGTTAACACTCAGAGGGGTACTCTGAGAGAGGACACAGTGCTAATACGAGGGGCCATTAGCATGAGTTATAAAAGTACAAGCAGAAGTGATTACAATTTTAGGCAAAGCACAGAGAATCCAAGCCGCACAGCCTACAAGCTTCACAGCTGAACTGTAGCCATGGGCAACCTGACGCCAAGGCAGTATCGGAGAGACTTCCTAGGACAGAAAGCTCTGGCTTTGGGCTTCCTGCTCACCCAGAGAAAGTGGAGACTGTCAGAATGCCAGAGATGATGACAGAAATGGAGAGCCTTGCAGAAACAGCAGCCTCAGCCGCTGTTAAGATGAGGAATCCTCCCCTCCTCCCCCCACCCCCTGCCTGCTTCCGGTCACAGGGCGAGTCTACAGGGTTGGGTCAGTGCATTATCTACCCTCCACAAAGCACCATTTAAGTCCACTGATTTCCTTTTCTTCTGGGGGCCTCTGAAAATGTGAGGCCCAGGATGCCTTCCCTAGGCTGATGTAAGCTGCATTTGGTAACTCTCATGGGAGAGTCCAGTAGAGAAGGCCCCGCCTCCATTCACACTTGCATCTCAGCCCTTCATGGGAGAAGTGACAACCTGCCCTGGTGATAGGAAGTGGTTGTGGTTCAGAAGAAGAAGCAGCCTTTATCTGCTCTCCAAGGAGTCTAACCCCCTGCACAGTCATCCCCGCCCTGCACCCCTAGCTCATGAGGGCTCTGGTGATCCCCTGGTGGCTGTAGGGTGTCCATGAGAGTTTGGAGAGAAATAAAGCATGCTCCTTCAACAGCCAGCAGCCTCTCTCCCTCAGCATCTCAGAGAAAGGAGGAGCTTAAACTCCTAGGTGGAGAAAGGGGCTGCTTGGACTGTGCCTATAGGAACTTCAGGGAAGGTAATAATCTCATTACTGATGCTTCCAGGGCCCAGAGGACACTCTGGGGTTTTCTGCAGCACTCTCACTACTGGGAATACACACTGCTGTAGTGTGACCTGTGGAGAAGACACAGTCACTCACGGGAACATTAATCTTCAGAATTCACACACACACACACACACACACACACACACACACCTGCACATGTCAGAGCCCTGCTCAGAACACTCACTGTTTCTTCACCTTATACCTGCCTGACTCCTCAAGCATCCCTCTCATGTAATTGAAGGTCGCTCTGAGGCTGACTGTGAGGCTGCGGGTAGAGGACTTTCTCAGAGTTGAGATTAAAAAACAACAAACGTCTAACCTTCTCAGAAGCGCAAAAGTTCTTTCCTTGTTCAACCCCCATCCCAAGCATCTGCTGCACAAAATTTGTATGCTGTGCACCCAGCGACATGAGCGAGGGCCAGTCCCTGGAGTCAATATACTTAATATCTAGAGACATTGCAAGGATAAGATTCTCAGCTGACCAAATTCAGGAACCACAAGAAGCCACTTAGCTCCCCTAACCATCCAATGTTATGAAAAAACAGAAATCAAACTCCTATAGATGAAATATTAGCAGGAAGGAGACTGGATAACTAACTGCCAAGAAGATTATCCCTAAGGGCTCTCCTGAAGCTTTGCCTGAGAAAACACCAAAAAGTGTGGTGGGTGTGGGACATGACTTCAGGGCAAGAAGCTCTCAACTGATCTGTAGTCATGGCAACAAGAAACTACCATCCCGATGAGCAACAACTGGAAACTAGTATACAGGCTCCTGCACGTCTGTGTCATATAGTGACCTGTCGGGAAGCCAGTCGGAAACATGCTCGCCCGGTAACCTCACCAATACCACTCACTCCCACTCCCAAAGCCCGACCAGGCCTTAACTCGGGCCTCCTGAAATCAGACCCAAGATCAGCTTTCAGCTTTGCTGAGAGAAGCTGCCCACCACACTGAACTCACTCCCTTGCCTACATAAATAATAAATTTGTCATGTGGTTTCAAACGTTGACCAGCAGTCTTGTTCTTGGACGTGAATCATGAAAGTGTTCTCACCTGCCTAAAGATGTGAAGATGGTACTGCCTGCCCTGTCAGTATTCAGGAAATGCTGAGTCCAAACAAATAAACAAAAAACCAGATGAGAAAGTAAGGAAAAACTACTTGTGGTTTCCATGGGACTAGTCAGGTTCAGTGGGTACCAGTTTCAGACAAAGTGCTAATGCATTTAATTATTGGTGTGCTGAAGAGTGAAAGCTGCTAACAGTATGAACAGAGAGATGGAGCTTGGGAGACCTGTGCAGGCTGAGGCACAAACTCATCCAGCTTGAGACTCAGCTCCCCTTACTGCTCCACTCTCAGCTCCTGGGGAATATAAGGTAGAAGAGGAGGAGGAGGAAGAGGAGGAAGAAGAGGAGGAGGAGGAGGAAGAGGAGAAGGAGGAGGAGGGGGAGGAGGAGGAAGAAGAGGAGGAGGAAGAGGAGAAGGAGGAGGAGGGGGAGAAGGAGGAAGAAGAGGAGGAGGAAGAGGAGAAGGAGGAGGAGGGGGAGGAGGAGGAAGAAGAGGAGGAGGAAGAGGAGAAGGAGGAGGAGGGGGAGGAGGAAGAAGAGGAGGAGAAGGAAGAGGAGAAGGAGGAGGAGGGGGAGGAGGAGGAAGAAGAGGAGGAGGAAGAGGAGAAGGAGGAGGAGGGGGAGGAGGAAGAAGAAGAGGAGGAGAAGGAAGAGGAGAAGGAGGAGGAGGGGGAGGAAGAGAGAGAAGAGGAGGGAGAAGAGAAGGGGGAGGAGGAGGAGGACACACATACCAGGAAAGCTAGGACAACGATGCTTGGGACAGACAGACACAGTTCCCCAGAACACAGCCTTCTCTGCAGACCCCTGGAGAGCTGGCCCTAAACTTCTACAATGCTTCCCATGCAATGAGCTTACTTCTTACCAGCTCAAGACAGGAATGAAAGCAAGCACTAGAATGCAAACTGTTTCCTTGTAGGCAAAGGGAAATGTCAGGGCAACTTCCCTCAACAACAACAACAACAACGACTGTTCTGTCAAGAAAAGTATGAAGGGATCTGAAGTGGCAAACAAAAGAAGTAAAAGGGACAGAACAAGTCCATTCCTCTTGTCCGGCACAGCTGCACTGGGCTCATTTCCATTGCTATTAAGTGGCCCTAATAAATATGAACGTCACATCTCATAACGCATATTAAAAATTCAAGTTTGAAATGTCTGGAAGCATCTGGAACAATAAAGCCAGTAGCACAAGGGGCAGGGGTGACTTCAAATGCATTGTTCTGCCCCCTCCCATCAGAAGGACAGCAAATTAGCAGACATCCATCAAGGGACCAGAGCGTTCTCAGAACTGCTCATTAGTAACACAGACAGGGATATGTCTTCCAGTGTGAACAAGAATGCATGGCTGTGAGTTTATTGCAAACCTGAGGCCTAAGGCAGGCCTCAGTAGAGCATCCTCCTCCTAGGAACCATTTCCCAGGGTCCTATGATTCCCTGGGCTGGCCTCTGGTCCATTGGCAGGCCAGGCTTCTCTGCAGGGGAAGGTAAGAAGTTACTGTCAGAATTGAAGCCACCAGAAATCAGGAAGCTATGTTGCTACAGGCTTGGCCATTGCACTGAGAGAAAAATAGCCACCTCTGACTCTACACTCCAGCCTTCAGCCGTCCTTCATGCTACCATGAGGCTTTCTGAAGGCTCCCCTCAGAATCTACAAGGACAAGTCAAGAGCATGGTGGGGAGGTGAAGGATAACCTTGGTTGTCCACACCAGAAGCAAGTATCAAGTTCTTAGAGGCAACCTGGAGGCTCTTATGGGGCTCAGAATGATCCCCATGGACATGCAGAACCCCTCTGCCCTAAACTCAGATTTCAATACCTCAGAGAAAGGTGACGGCTTGGTGAACAAGGTAGGACATGGCAGACACTTCCTGGGATACCATGAGCTTAGGCACTGCTTCCAACCACTCCCGAAGATGCTGGATCTTCTAAACCATTTCCTGGGGCTTGAGGCATGATGGGGGCCCCTCTGGTAAGTTATAGAGAGGAGGGACAGCTGTAAGGGCTAACAGCGCTATGTTGTTACCACGCTCAGCCTGTGTCTGGTGTCACCCCCAAAACCAAGAATCTCAAGGGCTTGGAATGTAGAAAACAGAGCAGAGGGTGTTCCTTTCCATGCTGAATAGCCAGATGGATTTCACCAAGGATTAAAGAAACTTGATGGTCAAATGGGATGAAGGCTCTCAGCTGCCATCAGGGGCTGTACAGACATGAACAGGATCACCCATATTGAATCACCCAAATTACTGATACCAGCCCACAAGAAGATGCTTGCTGGAACCAGCAGTCTACTGCTCAGACCAGAGAAACAGAAGCAGCGCTCAGTACACACACCCACAGCCCAGGATTGGTAGAGCAAAAAAAGTTTCACTGACTAGGGTGAAATGTAGCTATAAGTGAATAGCTATCACACCTAGAAAAAAAATATGAGTGAGGGTTTTTTTGGGGGGGATGATATGAAGGGTTGAATCTAGAACCTTACACATGTTAGACAAACTCCCAACACAAGGAAGACATCTTAAAGCAATCCGCAAAACAACCAGATGCGCCACTTTGACATCTCTGCACCAGTTCACTCCTGTCTGTCCACTTTACTTTCACTATCCAATGTACGCTCAGAAAAGGTGGGCGACACTATGTAGTTGACTCAAATTTCCAGGGAGGCAGAGGGAGGGATGCGGTCAGGGGAGCTAGTTACATTTCTCCAGAGACAAAGAAGAAATGGGACAGGTGGCAACCTTCCTTCATTGATACAGTTGGCAGATTGACCCTGAGTGAGGACATTAAACTCAGTTTCTTCATCTAGAAGGCAGATGGTTCACAAGCACATGATAACTCTATTTGTTAAGTAGAAAACACTTCCGTCAGCTGCAAGACATAAACTCAAGTCCTTTCCTAGAAATCCATTTTTATATTGCCATGCTAAAAATTCATAATGATAAAGTAAAATCCCACATTCACATACTTTTATTAAACCAAGCAATATCAAATCTGACTCACAGCTTTTCATTTTGGAGGGAGTATCTGCTACATTGAGTTAGACTGTCGGAGGTGTCTTATGGACATATGTCCTCTAAAATGCATGATGAGACGCATTAGTGCAACACATTTACGGGGTTATCGTATACCTAGAGGTATGGCAAAGGTTAGCTGAACATAATCAGACTTGTCTCTACTCAGGGATCTTGGATCTTGTAGAAGGACCAGACAGTGATCACAAATGGAACTTTTATAGGGCCTTATGGCTTTATCTCTGAGTCTCGGTTACTAATTCAATGTGTGTGAAAAGCCCTTAAATTCTTCAGGTGGCCAATGATACAATTTAAATTTAAGATGATTTCTTTAGTGATTCTCTAACTCCTTATTCTACCTAGATGAGTCACCTGTTGCTAGCAGCTGCCTCCTCTTCCAAAACTTTCAACTTTACTTTTCTGGAATAAGTCTCAAGCTCTTTTGAAATGCCTTGAGCATTTCCCCCCTGAATTCTGATGTGATGTCAACCCCTTTTCCTCCATAAAGCGAGGAAATAAATCATCCTTGGCTCACTCTGTCTTCCTCTGACACCTCATCTCACCTGTTCGTTAGCATTTTGAAGACAGCTCAATGCCATAGCTGAAATCGCTGCACGCTAAGGTCTATGGATTCAGACTCTGTTCATATCCCCTCCCCCACAACCCAGCCCACCTCAGGTTTCTGTATCCCTGATCACAAGTATTCCTGCTCTTCAGCTTGTCAGGGGGGCCACAGGCTCAAAACAGCAGCAAGCACAGTGGAAACTGTTGGAGCCAGTAACATAAATGGGCTTTGCATAGGGGGATGGGTTGTTTATGATAAGAAAGATCATAAAAATAAGGCGTGAACAGTCAAACAGGCATAAAGGGAAGGTCTCAGTCCCATAGCATCAGGGGTCAGAAACAGGACTCACAAAGGCTATAAAACTAAATTACAATGGCAAGCAATTTTACTTAACTTCATCCTTATCTGGAACAAGTGGGATTGAACATTAACTTTTATATCTAGGACCATTGCGCTGCATCTTACATTCACAACTGGAATGCCTGGGTCTTTCTTCTAACTCGTGGCTGTAACCTGATCTACCCACTGGCTTTTTTTTTTTTTAATTAGGTCTTTTCTTTTTCATCACCCATTTGTCTCCTGGTCTTCCACACCATTTTAAAACACCCATCATGTACACTTGACATCATAGACTCCCTCCCTGTGTTGGGTAGCTATTTCCTCCAGATTGGAAAATTATCTCCTGGATGGAAGCTGGGGGAAGAGCTTTGGCACAGGAAACTTATAAGAAAACCGTCAGACTCCCAGGCCCTTCCCCAAAGTTCTTATAGTAGATAGTAGTTGCTGGTGAAGAGGAGATTCTTCAAGGGAGCTGCAGGAAGCTCCAGAGATGTGGCTTGGTACCCACATGAGCTATACCTCTGTCGGTAATGTGAACCTTACTGGCTCACCACAATACACTTGGGTGGGATCTTGTCTTCTGTCTGTGTCCAGTCTGCAGTAAATTCACATTTATTCATGTATCTCCAGGATATGGCAACCATTCTTAGAAATCCTTTCTTACCTAACTCCTGAGATATGCACTTACATTCCAAGTGCCTATTGTCAGTCCTGACTGCATGGCTGGCCTCTTGAACATTTGTCTACATGGCAAACTCCAGCTATTATGTACTAAACAAGGCCAGCATGTGAGAGGCTTTGTCGGTAAGTAAATAGAAACCAGAGGTCAGCAGATGGATCCACTGGAGAGCTGGACAGGAGATTTGTTGGGCTTCTGTAAGCCAGGTAGTCTCCTTCATGACAGAAATGATGTGCCCACCCCTCAGTCATTTTCCCATGATTGTCCTGAATCAAACAGGGCTTTATTCAAGTAACATGGACAAAGTTGGCCCCTTGAAAAAAAATGTCTGGCCTAGTGATATCATCTGCAATATATTTTGCCATGCATTAAATTCATTTTATTTTACTTATTTTTGATAATTTCATACACAAGTACCTCATTTACATTATTTCTTCTACTTCTTTTCCCCATCCACCTCCTCCTATCTCCCTAACCCACTCTTGAATTCACATACACACAAACACATAAGCAACACATGTCTATGACATGTCTATGTGCATGTGTTTAGGGATGACCACTAGGGATTGGATAACCTATCACAGACTTGTCCCTTAAGAAAACTCACTCTCCCTCCCTCAGTACCCACTGACTGCCTTTCACTCCCCAATAGACATAAAATTTCTGCCATTGAGGTCAGCATGCCCAGCAGTATAGCTGTTATTCAATGACCTACAATCTTGTTCTTGTGCGCAACGTATCCTGAAAACCTTCAAGGTCACCTTTACTAGGTGTCCTCAGAAGTGTTTTTTTAAAAAAATCCCTCACAGGTGACAAAAGCAACTGTTCTGTCTCCACCTGGTCTGGCAGAGGCCCTCACCTTCTGCTCGCTTGTCTTTCCTCCCCAGCCTGACTCCAGCCTCTTCTCCAGCTGGACTTGTCTGCCCACTGCTCCCTGAACATCATAGCTCACGGGCTCTCCTCTACATCTCCAACACTTTGCTTCTTTTCTTCCCTGAAACGTCCTCCCTTCTTTCCTTCTGACAACTTCTCCATTCTCTGCTCCCTAGTTCTGTAGACATTAAAGAAGCCATTGTACAGCCGGCTTGGGAGAGCCGGGCTAGCCTCCTGGTCAGCTCATCTATGTCCTACGGCTCAGTGTAAAGACTTGGCCACACTGGGACTCATCATCTGCATCCACAAAGTCAGGACCACAAAGCCTGCTTCACAGAGCTACAGCAAGGACACAGTACCCACAGTGACATTGCGCTGGCCTACAGTCATTTTCTTGTTCTTCCTGAACCCCAATCAGCCCCTCACACCATTTTGAGACCAGAGTGCAGCTCAATGGTAGAACTCAGCAAAGCCCTCGGTTCAACACCTAGAACTACAAGGAAACAGAAAGGGCAGATCATTCATATTCCAACAAATTAATATCAGTTGTATTTCAGTCAGCCTATTGCAAAGCTTTCCAAAGGATAACTTACTTGCAATCAAATAATATGCATGTTGAAATCACTGGGTTTAAAAGAGGACACATGCCTTCTTTTCTAAGTTGCTTATAACTGCTTTCCTCAAAATACCATTTTGTTTCCAACTCAGGAAAACGGATGATAGGAACGCAAGTCTCTTCTTCTGTTCCTAGAAAGTGTTGTGAATAAACCTTCCACTGTGCTCCTTGGCGGAACTGCCAGGGAACTATCACCGATGAAGCTGACAGAGAAAATAAAAGATCTCAAACTGCAGGCTGACACCGAGTTGATAAATGTCCCCCACACAAGAAGCAGCAAACAGCAATTCTCTTCACAGCACAGTGTGAATGCCTGGCTAGATGGGCAAGCCTGAGAACTCTGTGTCACTCAGAGCAAGGGGGGCAGGTGGACGGACAGCAGTGGAGGGGAGCAGGGCTTCTTGATGGATGTGACTGCCCACGGCAGAAGGAGGAAGGAGGCTGAGCATGGAGGCAGCAGCTTTCAGTGCCTCTCAAAGGTTTGACCGCTGTCACAGACAAACCAGTCATACTGCACTATTCGGTGAGTGACATTTTAAAACTATTTACACACACAGTACAGGTTACCAGACTCCTCCACATAAAGGCAGCATGGAAACATACCACAGCACTCTGGAGGCCGGGTATGGAAACAATAAGGCAAACTCAATTGATTTACAGATCTGTTGTAAATTGATCTGCTAGATTTTACCACCACTTAACTAAATGTGTAAATATCTAAAAAGGAGTCTATATGATAAAAAAAAAAAAACCCTACAGAAAACATGCCTGACAGCCAGGGTATCTGCTGTTTCTTCTCTCTGGGAAGATGCTCTAAGCTGAATGTGGTGGGGCACACATGCAATCCTAGCACAGAAGCTGCCAATGAGACAGGAGTTAGCTTCTCACAGGGAGTGACAACAGGGGCCTGTGATAGATTAGAAGTTAGTGGCACTGTTTAAGAATAGAGAGAGGAAGTGACCCAGTCAATGGTTTATGACTTGAGAGAAAACAAACAAAGGTGACCGTGATGCATGATGGGAGGAGCAATGCATGATGGGATCACCTCTTCATTTGGACCTAGGAGGATACAAAAGGTGTGTGAGCTCCTCACTGGTTAAGATTTTGATGCCTTCAAAAGATGATCAATTACCAATAAAGATTATGTCAGCCTCTATCCACTTCCCAAAGGGCCCACTGAAAGTCATTGGGCAGGGCAGTACATGGCACCCCTCTCTTTGGACAATTCTTCCTACTCAAGAGTTTTTCTTAATAAATCTACTTCCTCCTGTTCACTCCTGTCTCATTCTTCTTGGGCATCAGACAAGGAACCTGGAAGCCACTGCTCAAAAGGCCTTGGGGACTGTGATCTCCAGGTGTATTGGCTCCCTGCCTTTTATCATGATGGGTTTGAGGTCATGCTGGGCCACGCAGTGTTTCAGGCCAGCCTGGACTATATGAGGAGACCCTATCTTCAACAACAGGAAAAGAGAGAGAGAGACGACAGAGAGACAGAGACAGACAGACAGGCAAACAGACAGAGACAGAGAGACAGAGGGAGGAGGGGATAAAAGCAAGTAGAAAGACTCCAGAGTGCCATGGATGAAACAAACAAACAAAACAACAGCAAAACAAGCAAGCAGACAAACAAAAAGCCGTCCTCAGAAAGGGCACTGTGGGGAAGAGCAATTCTTCTGGTAAGAGTTCAGGAGACGCTCCATTTCTGCTCAGGCAGCACTATCCTAATGCTACAAAGTGCCAACGAGAATTGTTTTAATAAACAGGGTTTCCCGGGCTCTTAAAAGGCTGAAGCACAGCACTTGATTCTATCCACTGAAGTACACGGGGTCTGAGGAGGATCCGTGGTGGATCAGCACGCTACTGTTTCAAAATCTGACATCAGCAGCACTTGAACGACTGAATTCTTAAAACACACTCAAACCAGACAAGTGCTCCCGTGTAATTAGAGCCATCCACGGAAGATTCCAGAGTGCTAAGTGTGCTTTAAGTTTTTTTTTTCCTGCATAATATTATTGCGTGTCTCAACTGGGAACTGAATGCTCCAATAAACCATAATTATAACTGCAGCTTCCTGGGAAGAAACCAAGGATGCACTAAAAAGACTCCACTATGGTCGCCTTTGAAGTATTCACTCTGACCAGGACCAGCAGGTGAGCTCTTAGGAGACCCTCTTCTGAGTCAGGTGAACAATTACCATATGCAAATGATGCTTCTGAGGACATCAGGAAGAAAACCAAGTCTCTCTTGATCATTTCAGCCCATATTATTCATTAGGTTGGTTAATCTCTGGCTTATGAAGATTGAATCCAATCTCTTCGAATTATAAAAATTTCCAATCTGGAAATTCCCAATAACCTAAGGTTTCCAAATATGGGATCACAGAAATGTTAGGCACGGCTATTTAGGCTATTTACAAATGAACACAAAGGGACTTGCTGCTGGAAGGGATCTGAGCCAAAAAAATAAATAAATAAATAAATAAATAAATAAATAAATAAATAAATAAATAAAAGTGCCTACACAAGTAAAAGTCCAACGACAAAAGGCCCCATGCTCTCCTGTAAGGCAGCATCACCTTGGTACCCTGAATAAAACAGATTCCAGCTCACAGGGATGTAAGGTTTTAACAGCCCCCTCCTCTGCGGCTACACTTTATGTGAAAGAAAGGCAGCACTATCCCACTGAGTCTACTAAATAAACAAATCTGACACGGCTGTAAGCATTCTTGACCACCATTTTAAAACTGAAGTGTTGGAGGGGTGGCTCGGTGGGTAACAAGTCTTGTTTGCTAGTGTGAGGACTGGAGTTAAATTCCTTGGCACCTATGTAAAGTTAGGCATGATGATGGGTAGCTGCAACTCCAGAACTGGGGACACAGAAGCAGAATCTGAAGCAGGTATTAACACCCCCCCTTCCATCTCACCCCCACCCCCATCCCCCTTCCCCCACCCCCCTTCCATCCCCACCCCCCACCCGCCACCCCCACCCCCACCCTGATCTCACTGGCTTGTCATTGCTCTGAACATTTGCTACACTGTGGGTTGTTCTTCCTTCTACCCCTCTCCACCTCCTCACACTAGCTAGGAGAGAAAGAAGGATAGCAGAGAAAGGGGGTGAGGACATCATTAGACTGCTTCCTGCTGATAAGAGGCTGCCAGTTCCTTAGGGCATATTTGGTCTTCAACATCATGACATCTAATTTTTTTTATTCCTTGTTTCTTTTTTGTGCATGACTACTTAACGACCCGCAACCAACCAACAACCCACACATCGCCTTTTGGGGCCCTAGCATTTTTTTATATCTTCTGAAGAGTCCCCAGATTCTGAATGTCACATACTTGTGGAAACTATCTGCAGCTGCTAGAGCATGAGGCAAATCAGCTGTTGTGTACAGTCTGAAGCACACAGTCCCATATCCCAAACCTGGGATAAAGATGAAAACATGTTCTTATGATAGTTCTTTGGTTTTTAAAGAAAACAAAATTCTCACTCCAAGCAAGTCTAGCCAAAGTGGCAGGTAAGCTTCAGGTACAGTGAGAGATCCTACCTCAAGTAAATAAAATGGAATGTATATGATAGGGAACAAAACCCAGGATCCTCCTCTGGCTCCCACGGTCATGTGCATGGGTGTGCACACACATGCCCATATACAACCCCACAGACACAAGCATTTGCATAAAACACTATAAATAACTAACAGATAAAAATGCAGTGTCTACTTAAATGACTTGACCTAAAATCGTTATACCCTACTCTATACCATGATGCAGTGAACGAGGGCCAGATGTAAAGTTTGTCCTGATGGACTGGCTTCAGCATGGGATTTTCCACTCAGGATTATTGCTTCAAGCCTTAAAGCCAACAATAACCACAATGGAATCATCCCTGCTTTCTCACCACTTAGAACATTTTGAAACATGTCCTTCTGTCATGCCTTGAACTTTCATATGTCTATGACACCTACCCAGCCAACAACACTCCACAAATGTGTGCTGAGTCTATCAACCCTGTGCTGACCTTGCTTGGATAGTTTCATGATCTCAACAGAACAAAGCCCCGCCTTACTCCAATTCTTGACATATCGAATAATTATAGGCTGAGATGTGCTGGGTTCTTGAAACACAGAAATACAATTCAGGGGATCTGGAACCACAGAGTTATAGTGAAAAGGTACAGTGGGCATCCATCTTGAGCTGAACTGTGTCCCCTGGGACATCTGTGCTTTGACGCCTAACTTCCTATACTTAAGAAGGTGACCTTATTTGGAGATAGGACCTTTTCAATCAAGAGGTAATCGGGCTAAATGAGGTTAAATGAGGTCATGGACGTGGACCCTAATCTGATAGAGAGAGATTAGGAGAGACTTGGCCAGAGCACATGCAGAAGGCCTTGGCTTCTGTCTGTAAACCACTGTGAAATCAATCTGCTGGCAACCCTGATCTTGGACTTCCAGATTCTAGAACTGTGAGAAAATAAATTGCTATCATTGAAGACCTCAGTCTGTTCTGTATGATGATAGTCCAAGCAAATGAACCCAATGTGCAAAGTAGGGGACAAAGGAAAGGGCATTTTATGAATAGATTTCCCTGTAATATTGAAAATAGCCCAACATAGCAAAAAGAGAGATGGGGGAGGGGAAAGGAAGGAGAGAGGAAAGGAGGGAGGGAGGGAGAAAAGGAGGGAGGGAGGGGGAGAAGGAAGGAGGAAGGAGGAGAGGGGACAGAGGGAAGACCTCCATGGCCAAGTTTTGTTTTTAATGAATATTTTTGTAGTAGGGGGTCTCTCATTACCCTGAAGCTCACCCTGTACACTAGGCTGGCTAGCCTTTGAGTCCCAGGGATCCTCCTGCCTCCACCTTCCCAGCACTGACATCACACTTGATGTTTTCACATGGGCGCTGGAGATCACATGGAAGTTCTGTTCCTCTACAAGCTCTCTCCTTGCTGAGTTGTCTCTCCAGCTCCCACAGCTGAGTTGTGTCATCTCGACAATGGAGGAGGCAAACAGAAAACAACCAAGGGAAAAAGCAGCCCCTTCCTTCCAGAGGGAGGAAGACTTGGACTCCTCAGCACTGCAGTAAGAGCCCGTGAGCACCTGAGACTCCCAGAACCCCAGAGTCCCCTCAGCATTTCCCTCACTCTTGCTCAGCCAGAAACCTTCACTTCCGCTTCTCTTATCTCATTCACTTCCGCTTCTCTTATCTCATGAGTATAAACAGGAGAGGGCCGTCCATGGGAACATGGAGGAGAGGCGTGACATTCAATAGACCAAAAACTGGGTGGCTAACTGTGTCACTGGACGGTCACCCACCAGAATGTAAGATTTCCACCATGAGTGTTAGCTACAAAGGTGACATGTTACCAGCACCAGTAAAAGTCACAATCCTTTTTGTAGGGTCAGATTCCCCCATTAAAAGATATTTAGAAACCCCAAAGAGGAAAAGAACAGACCACAAAGACATCATTGAATTCTAAAGCTTCAGGCAAAAAGAGACCATCTAATTATCTCCTTGGTCCCAAATGGGTCTTCAAATGATAAAGCTTTGGTGTGTGTGGGGGGGGGGGTGGTTAATGGACAGGACAACCACATCCATAATCATAGCAAGTTCAGGGCTAGCCTCTGCTACATTAGATCTTGTCTCAAAAAAAAAAAAAATCCTACCAGGTATAGCAGTGCACATGTTTAACATTAGTACTGAGGGCAGTGGCAGGTGGATATCTGGGAGCTCCAGGCCAGCCTGCTCTACATAGGAAGCTAGCACAGCTGTGACCACATTGTGATACTGTCACCAAGAGAAGAAATCCCTCGGGTGCTCTCTCTTCTTTAGGGCTAATTATTTCTCACTCCCCACACCCCTCCTCCCCCAGAGCTTAGGAAACCCCGTGTCTTATGGTCTCTGGGGTAGAGGAGTCTCTCTCTTTACTCGTTCAGTAGGTCTGTTTGTGGTGCACCGCTTTAGCTCAGCGAGTGTTAGAAACAAGGAAGGTATTAGCAGGTGACTTGAGGAGAAAACTGGATAGGCCATCTCTCCTGAGAACCCGCCTCAGTCTCTGGGCTGTATTAAACCAGGCTTGTTTGCAAATGGACATTTTGCTTTCTGCATTTTTAGAGCTCCTGAGCACCTGGAAATCTGCAAACCACTCCTTCCCAACCAGACAAGTCCTTTTGTCATCCTCCATCTTCCTTCCAAATGAGAGGACTCGGATTCAGGGGGCAGTAAAATTCAGGTTCACTGACAGTTCTCGGAAGGATGTGCTGAGCCGTCTGTGGCATCGTCAAAGAGGATGCAATAAGATGCAGCTGATTAGAGGAACGTGTGTAGTTTGTAAGGTTAAGATGTTTTGAATTTCTGGGAGTTGATTAGTTAAAAGAATGAGGTCTTCTAAGCATCGAGATAGGGGAGGCTACACAAAGAGTGGTCTGAGGTATCAATGGAGTTTTGTGTGTGTGTGTGTGTGTGTGTGTGCGCGCGCGCGCGCGCCAAACCCGGCCAGCACACTGGCTGAGTGCTTTCTTGACAGGAAACCCAAGGCCAGAACAATTACAGAAAGGGTCCACAGTCTCTTCCAGAGGGCAGACCTGAAGCAACCCTGGCAGCCAAAGAATGGATAGGTACACGGGCAACACAACTCAAATCACCAGAGAGACAATGGGACAAAACACATTCCTCTGCCACGCTGGCTAGTGATTCTGCAAGCTCTTCAGACATTAAAGATTTCTCTCGATGCAGTATTGAGACAGCTACATATCTGCCCTTATACTTAAGCCAAATGACACAGTAAATTCCCACAAGTCTCAGTATGAACTTCATGATGTTTAATTAACCTTTTTGTTGTCTTTGTAAGGAAATGGGAGAGGGACTGAGTTCCGGGAGGGAATTCGGTTGATCTTCGACATGTGGATGGAGGGAAATCTCAAACACTAATGCCACAAGGAAATTCCTGGCTCTCAGAACAGCAGTCCACAGACTGGACAATGTCCCTCTAGGAACTGGGGAAACAAGAGATCATGTAGACATGAGGTTCAGCTGCTGGAGTCACACCCCAACATCTCCTTTTGCAGCAATGTCGCTTATTCCCTTCTCAGCATCGGCTTCCACATCTCCAAGTGAAGAGAAAAGCATGGTCCACTCAAGACTGCTGGACAGCCTGAGTGAATTAATTTCCAAAAAAAAATGCCTTGCACATGATAAACACTTATCCACCATGGTTATAATTCTGGTCAGTTCTTGAAATGTCTGAGAAGAAACCAGGCAGACCATACTGGATGACTGTGTGGACAACTCTCCACAAGTCAATCTCCTACTAAACATCAGTGTTTCCCACTCCAACAGGTACCTGGGCCTCGCTCAACTTCCCATCACTCAAACCATCCATCCTTCCCTGCCCTTTTCCAGCCACTGGGAACACATATGATGTTCTTAGGCTCAGCTTTCTACATAGCTCATATGCCCATCTCTTCCTTGGTGTGTTCTTCCATCTGATTAGTACTCTAGCTAGCCATTCTCCAGAGGTCTAGACCATGTGGCTGGGACAGCCATCACCTATAGAACCCAGTCTATGATCTACCTCAATATAATGATATGTTCAGAATGAGAGACTGTAGAAACATTTACAGACATTTAAGGGACTCCCACAGCCTCAGAAAGGGTTTCACCCATCATCATGGAACTAACACTCTGAAGAATGCCCCGTGGACCGGGTGTGTTCCAGAATTCCAGAACCACTAAGTGAATCTGAAGGCACATCTTGTTTGTCACTGACAACATGGAAACCAAGACTCTATCACTCAACCTTCCCAGAGGAAGGAGCCATCCTGTCCCCTAGGTACTTAGAACTGGGTGGGACCAGAAAGCTTTCAACTGTTTGTTTTTTTGTTTTTTTGTGTTTTTTGGGGGGTTTTCTTTTTTTTCTGTCGAAGATAAACTTTCCCTTCATCTCTAATACCAGCTTAACAAAATCTTTGATTTTGGTCAGGAACAGGGGAAATGCTGTGAAACACTTTCAGAAGTTGGCAGTGTGGTTCGAAGCCTCTGGTCTCTGCTATCGTGCCTGTAAATGAACAGCTCTCAACTCTCTCGGGGGCACAGCTGCACCAAAAGTTAATTATTTACGTCTCAGGGGCAGTATGTGGGTAAACGGCCTGTTCTTGGTGAGTTTCTAATCTCTTCCAGATCACTGTGGTCAATTAAGAAAGACAGTCTTCAGCTCAGAACCAGCCCCTCCCCAGCCTTCACTTGACAGAGACTGTTTTCCCGTGAACACCTAGAAGGTCCTTTGCTACTTTGTAATTTCCTAGATGATTAGCATCCTAATATTTAAACTCAGTGACAGTATCTGCTGCCTCAATCATCCTTAAGTGTACAATACTGATAAATTTGAGGTCAGAAGAGACCATAGAGATGTCTACTACATAAATACCAAACTGTCTTCTTTAAAAGGTTTGTATAAATGGCGACTATTAAGGTGCTCCACTTTAGGAAGCCCAGAAAAGCTGGAAGAGCGAGAGGGAAGCCTGCTGCGCCTGAGCCTGGGCACCTGTGACCATGCTTGGCTGCTCCTTTTCAGGTTGTTTTTTTATTTTCCTCTAGAACTATTCAAGCATAGTCCCATCGTGTTCTTCCTGCTGCACTCATAGACCTTTATATGTTGCCATTTCTCATCACGGTAACTATATCACTAACAGATCTCTACATTGTTTCTAGTGTCTTCCTAAAAAACCTTGCACCAGGAACCAGGAAGTGTTAATACATCCTCTGGACTTTTTCTGTTTCCTTCCCTATCCTGCCTGTTATCCATGGACTTTAACATTTTCCTGATTTGCACAGTCAAACAGAAATAGAAACTGGTTAGGGGAAGCGCTGTTGCCAAGCTGGTCATGTTACTTAAGACATTCAAATTTTCGAAAATCCTAACCCTTGCTCCATACATGTGTATGGAACAGGCTGTGATGCCCAGAAGAACAGAGATGTAAAATCTCACCTTCACCCCATACATATGTAGAAGCCTGTGATCCTGTAAGAAGAGACATAACTGGCATCTGCTCTGTTTCTTGTACCTTGTCAGCTCAAGATATGATGAGAGTCTTCTGCTCTAATATTTAACCTTTGACCCCAGTTCCTGGCATGGGACTCCTAAATCCTTTGGATTTTGTGGATAATGGGAGCATCTTTTGTTCTAAAGAGGTAACCTCTGCAGGCTACCTCTTTAGAACTTTGGAACTAGGCTGAAAGAATAGACTGTTTGCCAAAGAGCCAAACATTTAAGCTAGAAGTTTCAGCACCAACCTCTGTCCTCAGGGGGTGAAGAGGGGCTGAAGGTCAGCTGATCACTGATGGTCAGTGATGTAACACAGCATGCCTAGAAGATGAAGACTCATAAACCCCGGGGCGGGGGGGGGGGGAGAGAGAGAGAGAGAGAGAGAGAGAGAGAGAGAGAGAGAGAGAGAGAGAGAGAGAGAGAAATCCCCAAACTGATATTCTGATAGCCAAACTGAGGGACTGAAGTATCTCTTTAGAACAACATCACTTGCCAGGCCAGTTACAGAAGGGGAAGGAAAGGTGGTGGTATGCTTTCGAGCAAGTGTTACCCCAGACAGAGCAGCCCACCTTGCTACTAAAAATAGTGTGGAGTGTTTGGAGAGTTCAAGGAGTGGAGGCGTCAGAGTTCATGTAGGAAATTCCTACAGGTGGACATGGGTTTTCTTCCTCCTCTTGCTGAGGTCTTCCCTATGTGACCAGAGCAGTACTTTTCAGGCTTTGGGCACAAGCCAAAGACTCTCATTGTCCTTGAAGTAAGAAGCTAACTTAATCTTAAAAAAAAAGCCTAGTAAGTCTGCATAACTGTGATCCAAGCAAACCCCAAGTACAATGACAGCAGGCAGCAAAGTAGGCGGGTCTTCACAGGCACTCCCCATTTAAGGCAGATAAAAGCACTAAGTAATCTTGGCCACCTCATCAGGACCATCCTTGAGAGAAAGTAGGTTTTTGTTCTCCATTTCTGCAATTCTGGGTAGTGGTAAGATCACAAGAGGGCTAGTGGTCATGATGGCTATGCTTGGAGAACCCAGGGCACTAGCAGCTGTCCATCAAGGCTCATCTTCCAGCAGGGCAAATGCTCATACTGTATGTGAAAGGCGGCAAAAGAACCCTGGAGATATTGTGATGATAGGTGTGACACTAGAGGCTGTCTAAAAGGTTCTGTAGCCTGTAAGGGTTCTACAGCCACTCCCGCATCGACACAATCTTGGAAGGAAGGGGAAAGTACCAGCTTAGGATGGGTTTCCGCTGTCTCACAAAACAGCTAGTGCCTGGGTGGACACTGGTCATTTTGGAGTGTCTAAAAAATAATACTCAGCAATCAATCATAGAAAATATTAACTCTGCAAGGCTTGGCTCAGTGAAGGTGGAAGCAACCCGAAGCCAAAACAAGCACAGCCCTCCAGCCCTCAGTCCGCATCTGAGGAAGTCATTGTGAAGTTCAAGAGTTCAGCTACTTCACAGTGTCAGTGAGCTGGAACTTCATTTACACAGCTGTGTTCAGAAACCAAGAATAACAATTTACCTTTCTTTTTAGGTTAAGAGATGACTTTCTTATACAAGAATGTTTCGTTGGTAATTTTAACAGCTGCAAACTATCCCTTAAGCTGGAATAACTGACCATTTAGTGCAAATTTCAGTGAAAAACAAGGAAGACTCTGTGGCTGAGCATACACCATGAACCCACTCGAGAGTTAGTTAGTCCTACTAGGTGTGTGTTTCCCTTGCCCACAAGCGCGATATGCAAATATTCTTCATTCAAAGAGAATGATAGTGGATATGTAAATGATTTTCAATGATTAAAAAACCCTCTTATCATCCCCTATAAAATAAATAAGAGGGATGGGAGTTTGGCTTGGTGGTAGCACGTGCAAGACTGAGCTCAATGCACATCATCATAAAAATAAACAGATGAAAATTAGAGGCACCCAAGGCAGAAATCCATGAATGCATTTGCCATAGGCCAGAGAGATGCCAGTTGGTCCTCATGACTTACTCCCACCTGACATTGCACCTGGCACATGGGAAGGGCACTATGTGACACCCACTGGGAGAATGAATGAACACAGGGACAAAGTGTATTAACAGCAGATCAGTAGGGTCCGTTCACCAAGTCCAATCTTTCCAAGGGCTTCAGATTCAATCTACTTGAAATGGAGTATATAGCATACATCTAAGTACAAATCTCTTTGCAAGTACTGTTTTTACAATAATATTCCCAATACACATGAGAGAAATGCCAGATATGCCAGTGCCAGCAAGGGCCAATCACTCTCCTGAGTGTTCTTTCCCTAGAGGGTGAATAATCTTTACCATCAATCATAACCCATCAATGGAACAGACTTCATAAACAGGATCATAAGACAAGAAGGATGTTCCCTTCATCACAAATAGCACCAGATTCACCCAACACCCCAGGGCCAGCTGTAAAAATCCAAGACTTTAAACAAACTCTGGGAGGAAAAGACAGACACTGTGCCCTCATTATACCAACCCCCCTCATGTCCATCACCCACCCCACCTTAGAGTGACCCACAGACTCTCATGAGGTTTTAAAAACTCTTCCCAATCCTCCACTCACCACTTCTCAGCATTCAGTAAAAAAGTTTACCTCCAAAATTAAGATTTTTTTTTAAGATGCCCGACAAACACTATTTCAATAAATACTGACACATTTCCCACATACTAACCAACTAGCAAGCAGCAAAATTAATAGCTTTGCAGTTGACCTTCTTGGTCTCTGTTCTTATTGCTTGTCAAGTTAAAATGAAATGAATACTTGTACTAAAAATGGATACAATAAGATGAGAGCTGTCCTTTCTAAGACTACATAAACAACCAAGTGCAAGTATCAAGTACTGCGATATACCTGGGCATTTCTACGCAGCCCATCACAGGCTAACACTCGGGGAGCTTTAATGCCCAAGACAGATTTGCTTCATGACTGGCATCACAAAGAATATAAGTTTATAAAAATATAAAATTTTAAGCTGGGCATAGTGGTACAGTCCTATAGTCCCAGCACTTGGCATTTAAAGAAAGGAAAATAGAAACTCAGGGTCATGCTCAGCTAGCTATGAGTGGAAGGCCAGCCTAGGTCAAACGACAACAGCAACAAAAGCAAAAGCAGCCTAGATTTCCTCACTTTTATAAACTAGTTTTCAAACCCAGAGTTACAATATTACAGTGTTTGACAACCTTCAGACTGAAATAATGTCCCAAAATGCACCGATTTGAATGAATTATATAATTACAAAGGTAATAATTAACTCACAACTGCTGAAATAGTCAACACATCCGCACAGCTTGGTCTTTCTATACACTGGATAATCAAATTCAAATTCTTTTTTTCCTCCAAATATTTTTCTTCTTGCATAATCTGAGTTTATCTGCAAACAATATGCCACTGACCTATGCTTACCTCCCACAGTCTATTTTGATTAGTGGATGTTTTCCAGTCACTCTTTCTTAAGTAGTATACCATCCATCTCCCGAAAAGAGACTCAAAAAGTGGATTAGTGTTGTGAATTAGTGTCGATACCAATTTTTATAATGTGTAATTGAGTATAACCTTCTTGAAGGCATGGATGGTTCTAACAACAAATTACATAAATGCGCAAATCCTCATCCAAAGCATTTCAAAAAGATAAGTTTCAACTGTTAAAGTAATGATGAATATAAATGACTCTTCCATTATCTATTTATAAGAAACACATGTTTAAAAAAAGTGTATATTTACATTAAAGACAGACGTTAAATGGTGCCTGTAGCATTCAGTATGAACGCCATAATCCTTGCCAAGTGAAAATGTTGTAAAATTCTGCTAATGCATCATAAAATGTTGATATGCTAATTTAACCATAAGGAAAAAGAAATCTACTTTTTTTTTCTCCCAAGAAATGCAAAATATTCTTCAGAATGGCAGAATCACATAAATGCATAACGTGAACATACAGGGGTTTTGTTCATAAAGCAAGTAGCAAGGATCCCCTGCAGCCACATAAAAGCCATCTGTGACAGGGTCCACCTATAACCATCACATTGGGGCAGGGAGTAGAGACTTGAGGATATCGGGGACTGGCTGGCCAGCCAGCCTCACCCAAATGGAGAGCTCCAAGTTCAGTGATAAACCTATCTCAAAAATAAAAATAAAAAGGACTGATAAAGAAAACTACCCCAAGTCAACCTCTGACACACCCCCCACCCACCCACACACAGATTTTTTTGTATGTGAACCTGCAGACTATGCTCTCTTAGGCCAGCAGAATTCTTAGGCTGTGCACGCTCAGGTCCCAGTAAAGAACAGACAGATAGGGATATAAAACAAACTAACACCTGAAAAGACAAGTAGGGGTCAATTCATGCATTTAACTTATATCTCAATGAGAAGTCTACAGGACACATGCAAAATTAATTTCTCCAGATCTCTGTAATCATGTGACGGTATTAAAACAGAACTTTGGCTGTCAAAGCAACAATGACTGACTCGATGTTACATGGCAAAGACTTTCACAAATGCAATCATTTCCTTGAAATGAGGTTTCCTGGGAGTGAAGTGTCCTCTACAGATGAAGACACTGCCAAGAATTTGCAGTCCGTTTGAAACAGACAGGCTCTCTTACTCAACGGGACAAAACTCCAGCCTGACTTCGCCACCCTCTCCTCTGGTAGGTGGTTCAGGGTCCAGTCAAGGAATTTAAAAGGATGAAAAGAGACCTCTGTTGAGTTAGGCTCCAAGTACCTTAAGTAATGAGCCCAAATGATTGAATTCTTTTTATTTTAATTTTAGGACCTAACCACTAGGTAGCTTTGGCACAGCATATCCATACACTCCTAGGACATTCAGTCTAGGACACTGAAAACCCAGGTGTTTCTATGGATATGTGGACTTGACAACATGTACTCCTGGAAAGCCTGTTTTCCAGATATCACACAGAAAGCCATCTTTTAGCCACCTGAGAGATGACTTCCATCACCAGAAGTTGTCCTAGGCTGTCTCCCCGTGAGAGATTTTATATATATATATATTGAGAGGCGGGGAGGAAGAGAGAGAGAGGGAGGGAGGGAGGGAGGGAGAGAGAGAAAGAGAGAGAGAGAGAGATCAAGTTGCTTTACAGAAGAAAGTAAACCCATGAAGAAATCATGTTTTTAACCCAAAGCTATCAAAATGGGCAAGAAATCCATATACAGAAATCCACAGGCGGATCTCCACTACCCTGGTTCCATAGATATCTGTAGCCAGGGTTTTGGGTGTGTTTGGCAGCGGGCAATCGCTGTCATGGACAGCTGCCAAGCCTTGCCACTCGACTCACTAACTCAGCTTATGACAGAGCAAACTGGGACACGCATTCAAATCTGTCAGCCACTGGAGAGGAGGGAAGGAAGCCACATTTTTTTTGTTTGTTTTTTAAAGAGGTGAGAATAATATAGTCCATTCTTCTACCACACTAACAGCCTCAGGAAGCCCCCAAAGCCTGCTAATGGGAACACAGCCACAGGAAGCCTGGTAGACTCTGGCCAAGTACATTCTCCTACCAAAATGCTTGACTTTCTCATTCCTAATGAAGAACACAGAGACCCATCTGCCAAATATCTTCAACTGTCTCCATTCAGGCGTTAGAACCAACTGGGAAGGATTAATTCTACACGTAAAAGAACAGGGCTTGAATTGTTAGATTACAAACCCTTGGAGAAACTGGCTTCGCCTACCAAGAACTTCTAAATTTAGACTTTAAAGCCAACCAATTCTTTAAATGTCTGCTCTAACTGAAATGAGATGCAAATGCAGATACACACAGGGCTACATTGTTGCTGGTTCTCTTCTCCCAATTATTAACGAATATGAAGTAACAGTGATCTGATGCTGGATGGCCCAGTGGGGACACTAAATATAGGTAGATGTTTTCCACGTGAAGCAACAGTTGGCCCTGATCCAGAAAGCATCACAGGAGGGAGTGGACAGCCAGCTGGTAAACCCAAGGGAAGCAGGGAAACACTGCTGGCTTTGGGTCCTGGCTCAACGTGACTATGTCTACATAGACGTGAGTGGTAATATAACTTAGGGAATAATAGTATACCTGAGGGAGGTCAGCTAGGAGGTGCTCCAGGGCTCCTTGGCCACACACCTACTTCATCTTGCATCCCTGGGGCCGTGGTGGTGTGGAGACTCTATGCTGCCTTGGCAAAGTAAATAGGGATCGTCCTGAGGCAACAGCTATTCTCTTTCCTCTCCTCACTGGGGAGATGCAATGGATAGACAGCAAACATGTCCAGCGTCTCTTAACTGTGACTATGGCTTAGGACGCGGGGACAAGCTTGCACCTTACTTCATGAAGAAGTGATCTGCCAAAAATAAACAGAAGCAAACAAGCCCACACCGAGAGTATCACACAGTCACCCTTGGCACGTTGGTGGCAGAATGTGTTATCCAAGGGAACTGGCTTGAGCTTCTGTTTGATGTTTGCTTGCTTGTTTGTTTTACTTCCTGCTGGAGTCAAGAACAGAATGAGGTACCTTGCCAGGGTCACTTGAGAGCTGACATCCAGAAGACCACAGGCATTTGGTGAAGACACTCAACCGATACTTCCTGGGTCTCTCCTAGTACGAGGTCCTGTGTGGGCTATTGCTACTGTCTTCCCTGTCCTGGCCACGGCTTACAGATGGGGCATGGCCTGGGGAGCTGAAGCAAAGGACTAAGGTGGATAACAGTTTGGTGCTTGTCTACAGCCTTGCTCCCTCACATACAAATGAATAGCCAGAGGTCTGGGAAGATAGCTTGGTAGGCAAAGCACTTAGTGTGCAAACATGAGGACCTGGGAAAGCACACCCCTCCCCAACCCAGTTGACTTCCATACTGCTCTACAAATCACAAAGTGTGCAAAACGTAGAAAAAGCTGCACTGCATCGGGCTATAAACCACGTGTTATAGGCAAAGTACTCTTCCCTGCCAATATGTCTCCTTGCCTATTTGCATAATTGAAATGCAACATGAGCAAGGGATAAAGTAAGGAGGGAACCTACTAGATCCACCAAAAAGTAACACATATTCAAATTTATAATGGCCATTTCTCCACGCACTTCATCCAAACCTCCGATTTCTCTTAAATAACGGCATTACTGAACGCTAACATTCTGCTTCAAGCTCCATGATTTTGATTGTTCATAAGTGGATTTGCGGCAGCTGGTGAGTTCCCTGAAAGGCTGTATTGTGTGCCTCCGCCCTCCACCTTACCCAGAGCATTCATAAAGGTATTCCCACATCTACATTTGCTCTCCTGTGGAAAACTGGGTATTTATACCTGGAAAAAAAAATAAACCTACACTTAAATTGCTTTAATGGGTTCTAAGTAAAACACTACTCCCACTGATTTGGTTTTTCATTTGATCGGTCATAGATTTGAATTAGAGCTCACAGGGTGAATTCATAAATAGTGTCCACACCTTACTTGAGAGCTATAGAACCGTGGGTCTCAGATTTTTAGCTATCTCATCCCTAAGTACCCAGTACATTGCAGGTATGCCCAAATATGCAAGTGTAAAGTTTTATCTCTTCCACTGACTCAGGGTCAGGAAAACACCTCTTTTGAGCGCTCAGCTGGAATGCTGTCCTCCATGGATAGTTTGCATTTCTTGGTTGAATGAGAAACTATGTCACAATGAGTCTTTGTAGAGGCTTCTCAGTACAATCTATGATAAAACCATCCCTCATTGTATTGTTTAAGTTACTAGACTCTGTGGGGTCACCTTCCTCCTTTTGGGCAGTAAAACAGCAAAAGCATGTATGAAATCTCAAATCACAAAGCTTTAACTGTGAAGAAAACTTGGATGTGGTAAGAAACTTAAAGCTCCCTTCAGGACCCCACTGTGATGGCTGCTGTTGATGGGATTGGGGGGGGGGGTCGGGCAGTGAATATTGGTGAGGATACAAAACAACAGAAGTGGGGGAGTAGGAGGGGAGGGGCATTGCTGGTTAGGCGGTGAAATGGGCAGCTTCAGTGGAAGACAATATGGAGGCTCCTACAGCATTGAAACACAGAGGCACTCTGATTCACCAATCTCACTTCGAGGGGTTCCAGCCAAAATAATTGAAAGTAAGAAGATGTCTCCACACCCATGTTTGTGGCAGGGATACTTGTCACAGTGATGTGGAAGATGCCGAAATTGCCACCTGTGGATGAATCGACAAAATGCAGTATAGGCAAATAGAGAACAGCGATCAGTCTGAAGAAGATTGCACAGCTGCAGCAGGGAGTAAACCAGGGGATGTCAGGAGAAGTGAACCGAGCCAGTCACAGAAAGACACTTACTGTGTGATTCTGCTTTCAGGGACTTGAAGTAGCCAAATGATAGAAACAGAAAGCAAGTGGGTAGAGGCCAAGGGCTGGGGAGCGAGGGAAAATGGGAAGTGGTTTAATGAGTTTCAGCTTTGCAAGAGGAGGAGGTCTTGGATGTCTGTCACATGGGTGCTGTCTTCTCTGAAGAAGAGCCCCACAATTGGCTATCCATTACCAAGAGGTCAGCCCGAGATCAGACACATACAGATAACAGTATACAGACTGAGCAGATTGCATTTATATATTTAGGTGTGTGTGTGTATGCGTTTGTATATGTATCTGTGTGTCTGTCTGTGTGTACGGTGTGTGAGTACATATGTGTGTGTGTGTCTCTGTGTCTCTGCATCTGTGTGTTTGCATTAACAATTGAATAATAGAAGCCATGAGTTAGTTAGATAGAAAGCAAGGGAGGACACACAGGAAGAGTTGGAAGGAGAAAAGGAAAGGCAGGGGAGTTCTGCAATTACGTCATTTTAATTTCAAAAAAATAAAATAAAATAAAATAGATTTTTAAATGGTTAAATTGAGCTGGGCTTGGGAGAAACACACCTTTGATCATAGTACTTGGGAAGCAAAGGCAGGTGGATCTTTCCAAGTTTGAAGCCAGTCTGGTCTACATAGCAAGTTCTAAGCCAGCCAGGGTTACATAGTGAGACTCCATCTCAAAAATGAGTTAAGATGGTAAAGTCTATTATATGTCTTTTACCAAAATTTTAAAACTGTATCAATAGAATGTTTGGAACTGTTAAAAGGAGTAGCTTATATTTCATCTATTGCTTTAAAGAAGATATGATTTGGGTGAGGGCTGTAATAACACTCTCATCCTTATAAAACTCTACAATTCCACACAAAAACAGGACCTGACAGGCCATTCTCCTGTGCTTCCTACAGCCAAAACCAGCCATATATTCTTTAAATTGGATCCTAATCTATGCAAGAAAAATGCAGAACCAGTAAACATAAAAATTGAGCATTAAATACAATTAAGTCTCTGGAAAGAGAACAAGTTTGATTTTTTAAAGTAAACACCATAATTCTGTCTGCCTGGTGGCACTAAAATCTCTGGAAGCTTTTATCAGCAGCAGGACCCTAATTGCATAACCATTCAATGAATGGGTGAAATTATGCCATAATTTTACTTAATGAAAGGACAGACAAGTAGGGTGCGGCCACCCACCTACCCATCATCCATTTGCTTCCCCATTGGCTAATTGTTGATGGTCCCCGTTCTCTTCCTGGTTACCCCGAATACTAAGACATATCCTCCAAGTAGGGAACACTCCCTCTGTCCTACCCATGGTTTGCCTGGGTGAGCCATGTGACTTCCAACTTTGGGCCGTTCTCAGGCAACTTCCCTGTTTTAGGACTTTCCCCATCACACTTCCTCCTCATTCCCGTTGGCTCTCCATCCATAGGAGCTTGTCTTATCCAGTCAGTCTTCCAACTTGGTCCAAGGCTAACTCTGATTTCCCTCTTTCAACTGCTTAGAGGCTCAAGCACTATTCCCTTGGAAGGTGTGGTCAGGATTCCAATTTACTTCATTGCTTCAGTCTCTGTCTGTCTGTCTCTCTGTCTCTGTCTCTGTCTCTCTCTCTCTCTCTCTCTCTCTCTCTCTCTCTCTCTCTCTCTCTCTCTCTCTCTCTCTCTCTCTCAGTAGATAGAATCCCTGGGCTGGAACTATACATCGGGCAGTATATTGGGCAGGGGTGTTTGTAGGTATGTATATATACACATGAGTGTGTAGGCAAGTGGATGTAGGATGTGCACATAAGTGCACTTACATGTAGAGGCCAGAGGTCAACATCTGGTATCTGCCCAACAGTTCCTCTACCTTATCTGAGTGAGACAGGAGCTGGCAGATTTGGCTAGACTGCCTGGCCAGCAAGACCCCAGGGATCCCCTCCTGCCTCCACTACACCTAGTGTCAGGATTATAGGTACACACTGCTCACTCAGATTTTTTTTTTCTTACATGGATGCTGGGAGATTGAACTCAAGTCCTCATGTTTACATAGCAAAAGTTTGTTTTTTCTAGAAAATTACATTTATCATATATTAGATTAAACTTAGTAAGCATATTTCTCCGAGGAAACTGAGTCATCAAGCAATTGTTATTTCACTTGAATTAGAACTGAGAGCTAATGAGATAGTCAAGACTTCCATGGAGGCATGTGATATGGTCTCAGAGTCCACCCTGTTATTTGCAATTACATATATGAGGCTAAAATGGGTTTTTAAATTTTTTTAAATTTAATTTGTTTACTTAGTCACTTTATATCTTACTCACTGCCCTACTTCCAGTCACCCCTTCTTACAATCCTTCCTCCATCCCCCTTCCCCTTCTCCTCTGACTGGGTGGGGGCCCCTGGGCAGCTATACCACTCCTGGGCATTCATCCAAAAGATGATCCAACATCCCAGAAAGACATTTGCTCGACTATGTTAATAGCAGCTTTATTTGTAATACCCAGAAACTGGAAACAACCTAGATGTCCCTCAAACTGAAGAATGGATACCTACACAATAGGATACTATTCAGCTACAATCTAGATGTCCCTCAACTGAAGAATGGATAAAGAAAATGTGGTACATCTACACAATAGGATACTATTCAGCTACAATCTAGATGTCCCTCAACTGAAGAATGGATAAAGAAAATAGTATCCACAATAGGATATTATTCAGCTATTAAAAACAAAGATATCATGAATTTTGCAGGCAGATGGATGGAACTAGAGAATAACATCCTGAGTACAGTAACCCAGTCCCAAAAGGACATGCATGTATGTACTCCCATATAAGTGGATATTAGCCGTAAAATACAGGATACCCATGTTATACTTCACAGACTCAAAGAAGCTAAATAAGAAAGAAGGCCCAAGTGAGGAAGCTTAAAAATAGCATGAGTTCTACTGACTGAACCATCTCCACAACTACTAAAAATCATTAAGTATTACTTTAATACTATTAATATTATTCTGATGTTTCCTTCCAGTTCTTAAAGATAGGAGACATGGAACTTTTAAACATGTGTTCTGGAATCAGTCCAGTTTCCAGCATTGTCCATTCCTAGCTATATCATCCCAAGGAAGTTATCCAAATACTTTAAGATTTAGTTGTATTACCCATAAAATAAAATCACTGATAGCATTTGCCCTGTGTACTGACACAAATATTAATGATAGAAAGAAAGCCCTGAGATTAAAGTAATGTATGTCAATGGTAGAGCACCTGCTTATCATGCCTGGGTTCAGTCCCTAGGACTAAATAAATATAAATAAATAAATGAATGAATGAAAGAAAAAAAGAAAAAGAAAGTCCCGAGGTCAACATCAAAAATGTCAGCAATGGTAGGCACTAGCTCTCTTGAAGAAGGAAATAGAAATAGAATGACCCTAAGCCTTGGCATTTAGATGATGTCACAGGGAACTCCTGCACTGTGAAGACCCCATAGAAGATGTCTAAAGCACACTCAGATTGCAGCGATGATGTCAGGATGCAGGCCTGATTTTTGAATCATAAACAAAGGCACTAAGAGAAGAACCTTCTTGAATGAGCCATCCTCCCTCAGTGACAAACTGCAGATCACCAGGACTTAAAGCTACAACAAAGCTCTGGAGTTCACTGATAGATTCAAGTCTTTAGCATAAAGAGCTATCAGTCGTAAACTTAATACCTAATACTGCTCCAATAAAGGAGGGAGGGAGTGGGAGGAAAAGGGAGACAGGCAAACAGACGACAGACAGACAGACAGAGAGACAGAGAGATAGACAGACAGACAGACTGACAGACAGACAGAGATAGAGATAGACAGATAGACAGACAACCCACCTGTGAACCATTAAACTGAGCATTTCTCAGGAAAATATTTATTCTCAACTAAACAAGGATATTTATTCTTAACTAAACAAGGACTTCAAGAGACCAAAGCAAGTAGAATTTTCATGCATCATCCTGCCTTCCTTATCTTAAAATCTTGCAACAAAATGGCATGTCTATCATCTATCAAATTAATAAGTTTCATTGAAAGTATAAACCCCAGCATGAGTTGGGCTGTGAGGAGAAAGGCACTCAGCACGCCGTAAGCAAGAATGTAAAATTGTGCTGTTTGGGGAGAGTAACTTGGCAGCATGTACCAAATACCCTAAGAAATGTTCTACTGTTGGACCCAATAAATAATTTCACTTTTAACCATTTCTCCTGTGAAAATTAGATATTTCCATAGAAATTTGTGCCAAAACATGTTCATCTCAGCCTTACTTGGAAAGAAGCAAAGGGAAATCTGCAATACAGAGTTCTATTAAGGTTAAATAAATGACAGAAGAAAGCCAGGCATGAATCCTTTGTTCATACCCCACCTACTCAGGTGGGAAGCTTCTGAGGTGGGACAGTCACTGGCCCCACAATTTCGAGATATACCTGGACAACAAGGCAAGATACACACCCCCGTTAAGAAAAAAGAGAAGGAAAAGAAAATTACAACAGAATATTTATCAAGAAAAATATTATATACCCAACCCTTAATTTCTCAAAAAAGATCTTTAAGAAATCAAGAAAGTACTCATAAGTAGAGAAAAGTGGGGTAAAACTGCATACAGCTTCATTATGAAATAGATGTATAGTGGTGCCCTAAAGAGAGTGAGATGTGAGATTTTAAATGGCTTCTTCTCTTAAACCTGATCCAGAGAATATGTTTTCTTATCATACTTCCACACACACAGGGGCAGGAAGGTGGCTTTTAAAACATTCACCTTGTATTTGCTCTTGCCTACTATCACACATTCCTTCTTAGAATCCTAATGCATTCTCCCGCCCCTCCCACAAACACGCACACGCACACATACACGCACATGTACACACATAGGTACACATGTATACACAGATATGTACACACATGTGCAGACATAGATATGCATATATACACATGCACACACATGTACCCACACATATACACAGGCACACATAGGTACACATGTGTACACTGATATGTACACACATGTGTGCAAATGTACATATGCATATACACAGGCACACACATGCAAATATATACACATCTACAAGTAGACACAAGTGTACACACACACACACATGCACACACACACACAGTTTTCATTTGGCACCCAAGCCACTGCTGGCTTTAAGCTGCACCTGAAACCTTCAGATAGAAGGAACTTGCACTCCATTCAACAAGTAGCATTTCACCCAGCCAAAAGACTCCAAGTGAGTGGGAGGGGAGCTATGCTTAGTAACCGTATCTTCGCATCTTAAATTAATAGCTACCATATTCTATGAACTAACAGTTTAAACCTGAATTGAAATAATGCTAAAAATAGCCCTGCTCCCTGGGCCAATTATTTTTCCCAGTGGGAGACATGTGGTTGGCAAGGTTCCTTCCTGTAGTTAAGGAGAGGGGCTGGGAAGCAGTAATCTACAACACCCAGGTTCCTGAGTGGGAAATGAGGTCCCGATAAAATGGGGCTCCGGAAACCCCAAAACATTTTTCCATGGTTTATGGAACTACAGAGATCTTTCCATAGTTAGCTCTTGTAGCCTGTCTTTGGGGTCCCCCTTAGAGCACCCTCAGCAAGATTAGTCAAAGTGAAAATAAAAGAGAATCTGGAAGGGGTGGTAGTTGTTATTTTTGTTTGTTTCTGAGGTTTTGAGGCTAGCACCCTGAGTCCTGGGGCATGCTAATGGAAGGTTCTACTGCTAAGCCATACCCCTGGTCTGAAAATTGTCTGCTGTAAACTGCTAAACAATGGTAAAAATAACAATAGCCCTGATGTATGGGCATACCAACAATAAATAAAAGGCAAGATGCATTAGTGGTGAGAACTGTTCCTTGTTTTCGGATGTTCACTGGAGCCAAGGCTAACTTTTACTCCTCTGCCAGCTCCTTCCCGAGGCCAGGGTTGCAGGCTGCACCACACCTGGCTTAGCAAACTCCGGGCTTCATGTATGCTAAGCAAGCATATCCCTGATGCCAGAACTTGACAATTGCATCATATCTTAGTCCAACAACACTACGCTGAGCCCTCCCAAGGCTTGTTTTCTTTAGAACACCGTCTAAATGGCCCGGTGCTCCTCTGGGGCTCGCTGGCTTACCATGTGACTTACCTCCACCCACAGAACAGAAGTCTCCCGAGAACGGTGCTCTCCCGCCCTGTTCACTGCTAAATACTCTGCACTTAGAACCCAGAGGTGCCTACTGCCGCATACTGACTGTAAGTGATGATTCAAAGACCAGCCGGACATTAGTCACTTTCATCCCCATGGGGGCAGATTCTCTTCCAACCTTATAGTTTGGACATAAATCCTTCCTTGCAAAGTCATGCTGACCTCCCTAACTGCCCCTACATCCCCTTCAGGTCCCAGGGCAGGATCCTGCTGGATGTAGCATGAGCCCAGACTGCTTCCAAACTCACTGCAGAATGACTAAGAATTTCACTGAGACTCCTTGTGGATGAGGGAAGGCCCCTTTTCTGTGTCTGCTTCCTCAGGTGTCACAGGAACTGACCTACTGAAAGCCTCACAGTGATCTCTGTCACCTTGGTATAAAACACACATCTTCTGAGCCTCTTCACAATCCTCTCAGCCTCTCTGCCTGCACATGGCCAGCTAGCCCTGGAGTCTCCTCCTCCCTACATGAGTCTCTTCTTGGTACAGGGGCTTACCAGCCCCTACCAGTTCTCTGGAAAGCTTTTGTGTGTGTGTGTGTGTGTGCGCGTGCACGCGCGCGCGCACAGCCACATGCTCTGCAGCACACTGGGGGGGCTTCCTGTGAGAAACCATGCTTGACCACACTCTGCAGAAACCCAGGCTTAAGTACTTCCAACTCAAGGCAGTGATGGCCCATTTGCGATAGCAAAAGTCAGTGCCAGAGAACCCAGAGGCAGCCAGGGCTGCACCAAGCTGCAGTGTGCAGTTCCCTGCACCTCCCCGTTCCGCAGACCGCCAAGGGCCTTTCCCCAGGGACAGCACCACCTGTCAGAGTGATGAGCAAACCCAGAGTTTTACAGGGCCAAGATGGAGAGGACTTTAAAAGCCTAATACAGTGCCTGGATTTGTTAGGGGCATCCTGAATCTTACCACATCATGGGTTCATGTTTCAGATTACCTCAGTCTGAAGCGAGCTGTTGTTATTCCCACCTCACACCAGTATGTAATGTTTGTCTTGCACAACTCCCCCGCTGTTTAGCCAACAAAGTGCCTAATGGGCCTGAAAGTGCCTGTCTCCTGCTGGTCTAGGATGTGTGTCTTTCACTTGATCCACATATGCATCTAGATAGATCAGAAAGCATGCTGTCATCAAAGTGCCTCAGTGGGGGCCTTCCAGCGTCTTTAAATTCAACAAGATCCTCCATTACACAGGAGAAGGAGCTGAAGTTCTTGCTGCTTGGTATGGTCTGTACTTCCCCTTATATGTGGATATACAGAATTCCTAAGTATGATTATAACATTAAGCCACAGCTATTAATATGCAAAATTGTGCCTGTTTGTCATCCCAGGTCACTTAGCTCTTGTAAGCATTTCACAGGGCCAGGAGGCCCTGCTGACTAAACATTTCCCGGATCTGCACAATCCCCTGCCTCTTTGCACAGTAATAAACCTGCTAGTGAATGCATGCAAAATGAAAGGTACTTTTTCAATGACAGCCTCTGAGAGGCTAAGGTAGTAATGAATGAGGTTAGTTCAGAACCACAGAGGACTCACACAGGCCAAAGCCCAAATATGGTAAAGCTGAGAGAGCACTCCCTCTCAGGACAGCACCTTTCCTGGTTGTTACAGGCACGGACACTGCCAACTGCTGCCTGTGCACACGGATACACTCTGATGTCACCCTCTCACACAAGCCAATGCTAACTGCCCACTCTGTTGAAAAGCAGATTCCCTGGTTATTTCCCATGACAATACTTGGGTTGCCTTTGCCATTCAACATTGAAAGAGTGCCTACTTATATACTATTCCACCAAAGAGGAAGATCAGAATGTATGTTTGTACATACACAAGGGAGTGAGAGATAGGGGTGTGTGTATGTGTGTGTGTATATGTGTGTATGTGGTGTGTGTATGTGTGTGATATATGGTATATGTGTATGTATAATGTGGTATATGCGTGTGTATAATGTGGTATGTGTGGGTGTATGGTGTGGGTGATGTGTGGGGTATGTGTGTATGTGGTGTGTATGTATGTGTGGTATGCAGTATGTATATGTGAGCATGTGTGTATATGTGTGGTATGTGTACTGTGTGATGTCTGTGTGATGTGTGTATGAATATATGATGTCTAGTGTGTATGCACATGTATGTTTATGTGCTGTATGTATAATATGTGCGTGGTGTCTAGTGTGTGTATGTGTGTGGTGTGTGTGTATTTGTGTGATGTATGTGTGGTGTCTTGTGTGTGTGTATGTATATGTGTGTATATGAGTAGGTGTGTGTCTGTATGAGTAGGGGCGTGTGTGTATGTGTGTGTGGTGTGGGGGGGGTGTAGGAGCTCATGAAGGCAGAGGTAGGAGGGGCATGTGGTGAATCCTGAGAGAAGAATTGGAGGATTTGCTCTATTGTCCTTCTCAATCCATTTAGAAAATTTCTAAATAAATTAAACTTAAGTGAACTAACACAGAGTGGCTGCTTACAATGGCTAATTTTGATAGTCAACTCAATGGGATTTAGAGTCACCAATAACCATGGTAACCAGTCTCTGTGCGAGATTATCTGGATGGGTCACCTGGGGTGGGAAGACACACTAAATGAGGGTGCCCATTCCACAGGCTTGGTGGGGTCTCAGATTGACTGAAAAGAGGAAAGTGAGCGGGGGTCCAACTGTCATTGCTCTGTGCTTCTGACAGGGTGCCCCAGAACCAGCTGCCTAATGTTCCTGTAACCACGCCCTCTCTGCTATGGCGGGCCGAAGTAAAACCCTCCTGCTTTAAAGTCGCTTGTCCAGGTGTTTTTGTCACAGCAACAAGACAAGTACTAATACAGTGTTCCATCATTAAATGGGCCATAAAAAAGCTGGTGTTTTGCGGTTGTATTTGTTTGTTTCTTTGTTTAAGGTTACTTATTGGTTTGTCTCGTCAGCCTCATGGCTGATGAAAAGGGTCTGTGGAGCATTTCCTTCCCAGTGCTGCCGGGCACTGTGGCAGGCACGGCTGAAGGCACCATGAGCCTACCCCACAGGTAACCATACTAGGCAATATCCCGGCCGTCTGAGAGCAGAGGACGGGGTGCAGGAGGAGGACACAAAAGACCATCCGGGAGACAAGCAGCATCCACTGTTTACAAGATGAAAGAATGGGGCACAAAGCTCATGGAAGCGGCAGGGAGGCTTGCGCCCAAAATCCCTGCGTGCGCGTGCGTGGGCTGGACGAGCACCTTGGCAGGGCGAAAGCACACAAGCAACCACAGCGGAAGGGATCACGTGGTCCTCCCCTATTAGCTCTCAAAGCTCCTCCCAGGATGCACACCATGAAAGCAACTGAACAGAGCTATAAGCAGCCACAATCAGAGCCCCCATGGTGCGGAGTAAAAGCACCCTAAGTATCTTCAGTACCCACAGACCCATTTAGCCTGTCAGGTGGGAAATCCCTTTCCACCCCAGATGCAGACTCCACCAGTGGAGGAGGAGTGGCAGGGCTGTTTTCACATCTGAGGGTTTCAGGGTTGCCCTGTGGCAGGTCCTGTCTCACCAGGCACTGTGTGCAGAAACCTCAGTGTTACCACCCACGTAGTAGCCAAGCCGTCATTCATCAGACACTGGAAACTCATCTAAGCAGAGCTTAGCATGTCACTTGTGCCTAACCCCTAACCCTACTCAGAGAGAAGGGAAATTAATCTTGGAATGTTTTCGTCTTTTACTACAAGCAGGTGTCAATCATGCGGCTGGCTTTTGACACTATTCATCAAACAGGATGTACATGCCTATATGCAAATGTCAAGCAACATTAAACACGTAGGAGGTAACCTTTCTTCTCAGCCTATATTGAAACAAAGGAGAAAATTGTAACCGCAGAGTGAAGACCATTTAGAGCTCGAATGCTATCGCCGATTCTTCCGTGGGAGAGCAGCTGGCAGAGCAGCCCCAGGCTTGTTTTCTCACCAGCGTTTCTTAAGATGCATCATTCTGTACTGAGGTCAAACGTAAGATAAGTAGAAGGAAGTAAAGACCACACTTGTTTTCAAGGCCCTTGTACTTCAAGAGTAAAACTGTTCCCAGTTACCACAAGAAGAGTCACTCCAGGCGACATGTGTGAAGAGCTGCCAACACACTTCAAAATTAGCATCGCCCATGTCTTTTGAGCTGAAATTACAGAAGTTCTGCATTTAGGAGTTTCTCTGACTGACATACTGCCTGTGTGCAGCAGTGAAGGCAGCTGAGGCACGGACAGAGGCGAGTGAGCGTTCCCTGTCCCCGGTGCACCACTAGGCATGAACTATTTCACAACTCACATGCAACCTAGTAAAGAGGGGAGAAATCTACACAGAGCAATGCAGACAGGAAGCTAGGAAGTAGAAGGGACAGGATTCGAACCCAGGAGGGTAAGGATGCTCTTCACTAAAGGCAAAATGTAAGCGTGTAACTCTTGATGCCTATCAGTCAGGATCCATTGTACATTGACACGATGAAACTACAAAGCTATTGCATTTCTATGCGCCAGGGTGGAGAAAGGTCTATGTTGTAGGTGAGACAAAACAACTCACAGAAGCACAGGAAAGCAGACTTGAGAGGTAGACAATCAACAAAGAGTGAGGCCAGGTGGGGAGAGAAATCAAAAACAAGGTTTGGGACAAAATATGCAAGACCTCAACAGCCACGACATTTGCAAAATGGGCCCTCGGTAAAGGGAAAGGAAGTTTAAAAAAAATGATTATGACTTTCTACCTGTTTGAATTTTTGAAGAGCATGTGTATATAGGTATCTATATACCTAAGATATGAATATGATATCTAAGGAAGAGGAACAAACTTCAGGCTCCATATAACTGTAGGACTGGTGGAGATAACAACTTACTGAGCAGCCATCGGATGCACGGAGCTGTTTTACCAACTCGTTCCAGTAAGTGATTAAGACAAGGGCCTGATTCCCATGAAAACAACATGGGACCATCAAGCAATTTACGCACCATATTCGCTGCCCCTTTATACTCTGGCTCAACGGCAGGCTGAAGCTGGAAAGAGTAAAAATCTCCAAAGAGTCACGACCGAGGGAGGTAGGAAAAAGACTGTCCCAGATTCAGTGCCTCCTGGGGACAGTGATGGCCCTGCCCTGCCCGCATGGCTGCCAGACATAGGCAAGCTTACCTGATCCTAGATACAGGATAGAATTCCTAATCCAAGGACACCATTGTGCAAGAAATTAACAAGTTTTACAAGTCAAGGACTCAAGTGGTAGAGGCCTCAAAAACTAGACTAGGCATCAGTTTGCACACAAAACTTCTAAGATAAGAGTAACTTGATATGATGAAGTACAGAGAGAAGAATTTTCAATTACAACAAATGATTTCTAAGTGTGCAATGGTTTCCCCAGGGGCAAAAACCCTTCAGAAACATAATGCGAAACTGTGATGTTTTAATATTAAAGAACCCAATCTTCAAAAATCATGAAGACGTTATCAAATCTATACCCACTGCAGTTTGTAATTACATGGACAAATGTATTTTAAAAGTCCCTGCTTCTAACAATGCTGAGGTTGCAAAGCCCTGCTCTCCATCACTATTCACTATAGTGACCAAGCTCGCCATCCAGAAGAGGATATAAAGTGGTGTTTCTTCCTGACCAAGACGTCAGTACCAAGCAAACTGTAACCCAGGCCAGCCATACTTCTAAAGGTGATAGTTAGTCAGCTATATCTCACTGTCATTATTACAATGGAAAATTATACTCCATGCCCATCACGTGGGCACACATTTTTGTTTAATACACATCCACTGACCACTCTGTATGCCAAACATAGACACTGTGTGTATGCGATGGTGAAGAGCGCCAAGGGCTCTGCAAATAACCAAAATCGGGCAAGTAAATGGAGCCCTAACTTGTACCCAAGGTTTTTTTTCATTGCAACCTGAGTGGTTTTCATAAAAATCAATATACTTTCTTTCTTAGAATTTGACCAGATTTTCCATGGTGCTTTGAATGATTCTGGTTCTCTTAAAAGCTCTTCTACAAAATTGAGGCTGTAATTTAGTTTTCTTAATAAATTTCTTTGTAGCAAGGAGAGGCATCATTCTAAGGATACAGAGTTATTCTCCTAATAACCCCTGCTGAGTAGAAAGGCAGGGGTTTCATAATGAGTTCTGATGGTCCCTTGTGAAAATTATAAGAACAATGGTTCTCTCAACAGAAAAGCATTACTGATCAAAGAGGCAACACATTTATTTGCCTACTGAGTTAGCAAAATAAATAAATAAATAAAAACGAATAAATTGGGTGCTTTTTTTTCTCCCCAAAACATTCATGTTGTGCTCTGGCAAGAGCGCAGAGAAACAGGAAGCTATTCACTGCTATTGACACTGTGAAATTAGTTTCATGCCTTTGGGAAGCAACTGGAAATGTTTACAAAAAAAAAAAAAAAAAAACACAATAATTTCACCCCTTCCTCAGAAAGAAAATGTAAACACTTGTAAATCCTATCTCCAAAAGGCGCAAATGCACAAAATTGTTCATCCTATGTCAGTTACAATAACAGCCAGCTAGAGTAGTCATGGTACAGGGAAAAACAAAAATTGCAAAGTTCTGAATAATGTACAGTAACTTCTTTAATTGGAATATAAGACCTAATGAATAGATCTAGACTTGAGAGCTCTGCACATAATTATGTGCAATACACAGGAAATAATGAAAGGCACCAACATGCTAACATAATTAGAAGTGGGATCATCTGGTTCCTGTAGGATTTCTGCAGACCGTGTCAACCTCAGACCTGCCAGAATTCAGTCTGTGTGTGTACACGGAATCCCGACTCTCACCTCTCACGTCCCAGTACTGTCAAAATGTCACTGGGTGTGGAGAGCAAAGCACTCTGGCTGACAACTGCTATCTTTAAGTTATCATTTTCTTCTCTAGTCTGTAATGTTTTTCTGTTTTATTGTATATTAAAGCAATTCATCTTGAAAGAACAGATATAAATGGTAATCACTGAGGCCCACACTTAATCATTACTCAGAACTGAAAACCCTTTTTTTTTCTTTAGTGTGCGAGATGCCCCCCAGTCAAGAACAGAGAAGTGGATCTCTCTTGCATAGCATAGGACATTCCTCTGGTCCCCCTGAGACCATGTCTTGGAGGAAAACCAGTTTTCTTCACCAGAGTAGCTCTCCCAGAAAACCCCTCCTTGTCTTTCCTCTGCAAAGAACTGGAGGAGAAAAACACAAAACAGCCTCTTTTCCTAACACCAGAGACCTTGTTGCCTGCCATGAGTTTAGAAGACTTTCTTCTCTGCTGGGAAACCACCATATGTCTCCTCATGTCACTTGATTCCACATCAGGTCCCTTCCTAGTTCCTGCCCAACTGGACACTTAGTGCTGGGGGTGCATGTCTTTAATCCCAGCACTCAGGAGGCAGAAGCAGACAGATCTCTGAGTTCAAGGCCAGCCTGTCTACAGAGTGAGTTCTAGGGCAGTCAGGGACGGACACACACACACACACACACACACCTGTCTCAAAAAAAGAAGGAGGAGAAGGAAAAAGTAAAGGAAGAAGAGGAGGAGGAGGAAGAGGAGGGGGAGGAAGAGAAGGAAGGAGAGGAGGAGGAGGAATGAAATATTTTGACTGGTCACATATTGTTACTTTGACAATAGCGGGGCAGAGAGAAATCACATAATAACTAGAAAGTAAAGGGAAAATAAATTAAATTATTCCTAAGACTCCAATAAACAAAGCAGTAAGAATAAAAAACCTGAAAGTACAGCAATGTCCTCATTTTATTTCAGCATTGTATATTAGCAAATCTGTAATTCTAGTGCTGTGTGCTAAGTAAAGCTGTCCCCTGGCAGTTCTTCTGAATGCCTGTAGAAAGATCAAGATGACCGTGGCTGAGGATGGTAAACAAACTGACCTCAAACTCCCTATGAGCCTATGGGCTGTAAGGCCTCAGTCTTGAGCTCCAGGGTCCCCACACTCTCTCCCTGCTCCCCTGCTCCAAGGATAGAGACAGAAACCCAAGGTTAAAAAAAAAAACTGACTCTAAAATGCCCCAGAGCCATTTCCCACAATGCCTCAGGAGCTTGTCTCAAATTGTTTTGAAATTTCTTGTCACTTGGTGGTTCCTTTGCTTTCTAGAAAGCAAAGCAGGTGGCTTCGCAATCCTTTCCTGATTGCCCTGTAAGAGATAACGGGGCGTTCACACAAGGCTGCACCTCCACCCAAGTGGAAATGTACCCCACTCACTTTTGACTATCATGAATACCATTACCCAAGACCAGCAGCAGCTCAGCCCTGTTCTGCTCTTAGATGCTCCAGTCCGCTTTGTCACCAGAGCTGCGACTGAGAATTGGAATCTAAGTTTCTATAAATAAGGAGGAATGTAGTATTAATCAATATAAAGAGCTGGGCACGGCAATGTAGACTTGATATCCCAATATTTGGGATGCTGAAGCAGTGGAATTAAGGCCAGCCTGGGCTACGTGGGAAGACCTTATTGGAAAGCAAACAAAGACAAGCAAGCAGTAAACATATTACTATAATTATCTGACTATTCATAAAACCTGCTATGCTTATGGCTGAGATGCATACAAGAGATATTAAGACAAATAAAGGAGATACTTAGTAACGAGTACGAAATAAGTATTTCCTAAGGGCCAGGCTCTATTCTAAACTTTCAACACATACATCAGCTATCTAACCCTCCCAAGGACCCTGTGAGGTACAGACTACTGTTTTACCTGTTTTACAAAAAGGAGCTCCTGGGGAAAGTAGAAGGCCGAATTAGTTACTCTCCGATTCAAAAACTATAGAAACTTATTTAAACATAGGAATTCACATAAGTGCAGGCAGACATCTAAGCCACGTGCTTCCAAGTGTTTCGATGACAGGCTTTTAAACAGTCCCCCAGGAACAGCCCCAGAATGTTTGTGTCCTGTGTTTCTTGAATTACTCACTGGGGGCAATGTCAGACATCTCCCGAAATTGGATGTCTGAGCAGTTAGCTCAATTTCAAAATAAAATTAATTTGAGATTGAACCTTTTACTTATTCTCTCAGAAAACTAAGCCTATAATTTTGGGATCCTGTGACTAGTAATTTTAGCGACAAGACAGAGCTGAATATTATAATCCAGTTTAGAAAATGTAAAGCTATTTTTGTCTATGTTTACGCTTCCATAACCCTGACAAAGATGACTTTAATGTTATTCTTGTATTTTTATTTCAGTGTGTGTGTGTGTGTGTGTGTGTGTGTGTGTGTGTGTGTGTGGTCATGCATATACCACAATGTATATATGAAGGTTAGAGAGTGGAGTCCTAACACAAGGGTTCTAGGAAATCAGACTCGGATCACCTTTACTTGCTCAGCTATCTCACAAGTTCAAGATGACTTTTAATAATAAAAATTAAACATACCTCAACAGTTAACTCAAAATGAATCACAGACACAAATATGACTGACAGCACTTTATGATTCCTGGAGGTCAATAGTCAAACAAATCTTTGTGACCCAAGATTTGGTAGTGATTGTTAGATATGAAACCCAAGATATGTGACCAAGAAAGAGATGAATTAGGGTTCATCAAAGCATCACTTGAGAATACTGGTAAGTAAGGCATGGTGGCACCTATCTGTGATCCCAGCACTCAGGAGGCAGAGGCAGGAAGATCTCTGTGACTTCAAAACCAGCCTGGTCTACATGGTAAGATACATATTGTAACACAAATAACCCGATTTTAGAAATGAGCACAGGTTTTGAAGAGACCATTCTTTAAAAAACACACATGCCCAGGAACTGTAGAGATGGTTCGGTGATTAAGAGCATTGGCTGTTCTTACAGAGGACCACAGTGCAGTTCCCAGCACCCACATGATGGTTCACAACTGCCTGAAACTCCAGCTCCAGGGGACCTGACATCCTGTCTGCCCTCCTTCACTGGCACCAGGCACACACATGGTGCAGAGACATATATGCAAGCAAAACACCCATATACATAAAAATGAAATTTAAAAATATTTAAATAGAGAAAGACATGACCATGAAAAGATACCCACTGCCAGTAGTCACTATGGAAATACAAGCTAAAGCCGCAGCTGCTAAACACTCCCCACCTACTTTGAAGAATAAATCATAAAGTAAGTAAATAAGTAAGTAAATAAATAAATAAAACAGGTGAGGATATGAAATATAATTCTTCTATACTGTTGGTAGTGTTAGAAAATGGGACAGCCTTAAAATAGCTTGATGACCCCTCAAAATATTAAACTGAGTACTAACAAATGACTCAGCGATATCAGAGGCAGTACAAGCCAAAGAAGAACAAATCCATACATCCACATCCATATGTTCACACAACAGTTGCATAAAAATGCTCATAGATTCCTAATAGCCAAAAAAATGAAAACACATGCTTGTGCATGCATGCATGCACACATGCACGCACACACACACACACACACACACACACACACTAAATAAAAGCTGACCAAAGAAGTGCTTGCTCTCTCTCTCTCTCTCTCTCTCTCTCTCTCTCTCTCTCTCTCTCTCTCTCTCTCTCTCTCTCTCTCCCTCTCCCTCTCCCTCTCCCTCTCCCTCTCCCTCTCCCTCTCCCTCTCCCTCTCCCTCTCCCTCCCTCTCCCTCCTCCTCCTTGTCCTCTCAACACTTCTGAGACTGCAGGTGAGGTTTAAATTCTCCCTCTTAGACCACAAGCACCTTCATTAAACTATTCTCACCTTGAGGCGCCACCCTGTGCAGGTGAGGAAGAGTTAATGAAAGAAAGGCTGTGTGTGGCAGGTGTCAGGCACTTAGCAGCCGCTTGGGAGAGTGGCAGTTGTAATTAAGTCATTAGACCCCTTCCCAATGGCTCCCCACAGAGTGGGAATCCTGTTGCCCTTTAACTGGGTCAACCAAGACCTCTTTGCTCACTTACCTAACTGATTGAGGGTGGGGAGACGGTGAGGTACTGAGGGACTGCAAGATGAGGGAGGAAATTAGATAGTGAGTCCCCTCCAGGCTGGACTGGTGCCATGGTAACCAGTAGGCAGCCTTGTGAGCACCAGAGTCAGGGCACCATAACTCCACCCTCACTGATGCCAGCCCAGAGGCCAGAGCTAGCCCTAGATAAATGATCTCTTGGGAGGAGACCACCCAGTCACAGCTCCACAGAGAGCCCAGAACTATGTTGTACTCCGAACCACTCAGGGCCAGCAAGAGCTGATGGGGGGGGGGCTGTAAGGTTAAGTGGGGAGTGGGGTACAGCTGAGGTGGAGGGGATAGAAAACTTCCATGGGAGAGCTTAAGTGATGCAGATCCTGCTAGGCAGCAGAGCTGAGGTGAAGCCGCACCCACCGAGACTGGCCTGTGCGACCAACCCTTGTTCTAGCTAGAGAAGGATATCCCCAGACCTCAGCAGGCCTATCATTCACCAAGCCACTCTCTGCTAAGGGTACAGAGTATCCTGATTCCACACTAAAGACCTGAGCTCCCTTTCAACTGGCTTCCCACCTACATCCAAGCCTTCAGCCCTGTCTATGTGTCCCATATGAGAGACAAACTCAGGATGGAAGCTTAGGAAAGCAGGAGGCAGGGCCTTGACAGCAGCTCTACTGCAGTAACAACTCATTGGGATTATTTCTTAGTTAATGAGGTAACAACTAGGGGTTAGGAGAAAATTCAGGAAAAAAAAAAAAAAACGAACATCACCAAACTCTTTCACGTACATAAACACTGTGACTATTTTGGTATATAGCCTACGGATCTCTGAAAGTCATCGTATTATGTATGTCTTTACCAGTCTCTGGCAAATGCAACCCATCCATCCTCTGATCTCCACACATGCCCTGTGTAACATACCACCCACCCAGAGATACACACACATACACACTCACACACACATACATACATACATACATGCACACATATATACTCTCTCACACATATACATACTCACACACAGACACACACACTCTCACACATAGAGAAATACACTCACACATATACACACACACACACATACACACTCACACAATACATGCTCTCTCACGCATATATACATTCTCTCTCACACACAATACACACAAAACATACAAAAAAGTGCAAACAAGATCATAAAACCTTCATGATTTTAGTCAAATGTAAAGAAGGATAAACATCTTTTATCATGTGATAAGCTGGGGCGGAGACATTCAGGAGGCTGCCTTGCATTTGAAGAAGCACTTTTCTTTCGGGGCTGGAGAGACGACTTAGATATTAGAAGCCCTAGTCGCTCTTTCAGAGGATCCTGGTTCCATCCCCAACATTCACAGGGCAGCCCATAGCTGTCTTCAACTCCAGTTCCATGGAATTGGACCTTCTTCTAACATCTGTAGGGACCAGGCACACACATGGTACATAGACATACATGCAAACAAAATGCTGATACACATAAAATATATCTAAAAAATATTTTAAAAGAACTTTTTAATTTTTTTTTATTCTTCTCTCATATATTATATTCCAACCACATTTTCCTCTCCCTCTGCTCCTCACAGCCTTGGCCCCCACCCACCCTGGCACCTCTCCTCTCTCCCAGATCCACCCTACCCCCAGAGAAGAGCAGACATCCCAGGAACATCAACCAACACTACATAACAAGCTACAGTAAGACCAGGCAGGTACCATTCTCACAAAGCTGCACAAATCAAACCAGTAGGAGGAAAAAGGGGTCCCACAAGTGGTCAAAAGAGTCAAGGGACAGACCCCCTGGTACACACGTGGGTGGGCGCACGCACACACACACTGTTAGGACTGCCACAAGAACACTGAGCTAGTCAGTCAAACAAATATGCAGAGGACCTAGGTCAGATGCCTACAGGTTCCCTGATTTCTGCAAGTTTCCATGAATCCTGGTCAGTTGTTTTAAAGAATCACTTTCATTATAAAATTTTAAATTAGTTTATATAATATTAGGTTTTATTGTGGGATTTTCAAATAAAATTTTATTTTAGAAAAAAAAATTCTTTTTAGTGATTCTCCTGTCTTCCCCTCGTCTTCCTGCCCTCCCCCTTATACCATTCCACTGACCTGAGCCTTTTCTCCTGTCATGTTATATGTGCCCATTGGTAACACACACACATATACACACAAGTACGCATGCACACACACCCCCGCCCTGCAACTCCTTTTGTCTATCTCCTTTCTAGTTTTGTAGCCTACACATCAGTTGCCCCAACTTTTCTACTTTTAAAGTGAAAAATCTAGTAATCTCGGTTCTTTATTATCAACCGTTACCAGGAGTCGGCCACGAGACTGTGTTCTTGCTCTAATAGATCACCCAGTGGCCTTGAAAGGGCAGTGGGCATGAAGCAGGTAAGACAGCTCTAGGGCTGCTCTGGGCAGGACCTATTCTAGGGACTTTGCACACAGTGCTTTGTTTCATTCCTAGGATGACCAGTCATCGCATAGCTGGGGCTATTAACACCCATATCTTTGCAGATAGAAACTGGGACAGACAGGGGTTGAATGACATGCCAAGGTCACAAGTTAAAAGTGGAAAAGTTGTTCCAGGCCAGTTTGAGACTGCAGATTAAGACCCTGTCTCAAAACAAAACGGCAGCAAAATGTCTTTGCCGATCTGAACTTCAGGCTAGCCTGTGCAAAAGTCTTTCTGAAGCTGACTGGACCTCCTGAGAGACTGCGGGGCGAGTCAGACAGACGAAGGGAGGACTCTGTCTCTCTGCCGATGCTAACCTGAACTTTTCCTGGGTGTAAAATGCAATCTTTCTAACAAAGATAAGGAAGCCTTCAAACAGTAACGACACAAATGAGTGAATCCATCACATACACACATACACACATGCACATACACACTACACATACATCCATACTGCACCTGCACACACATGGTGCACACGCACACTGAAACACTTTTACTCTACAGTGTTGTCAGATACAATCACATGTTTGATAGTCTTGTTGGAAATCAACAGAGAGTAATTCTCTCCTGAGGCTCACTGGAAAAAATGTATTTGAGACTACATACAAGTAGATCATCTTACATGCAATTAGGCACTCAATCCCAGCCCAGTCTCCCAATACCACTCATAAAGGCAGAGTTCATTCAGCTGGGCTTGTGCCTGCAGCTCAGAGACTTTCCATCTGCCCTCAGGAAAATCACTTAAATCTCTGGGGTTTAGTATCTTCATTGAAAAGACAGGAAACAGAACAACTGAGGCTAAGTCATCAGAGTATTTACCACACAAGCACAGCTACTTGAAGGTTATTCTCAGCGCCTACATGAGAAATAAGTGTGGTGGTATACATATGTAACCCCAGTATGGAGGAGGCAGTCAGGAGGAGCCATGGAGCTGGCTAGTGAGTCTAACCAAATCAAGGAGCTCCACATTCAGGAAGAGATGCTCCCCTAAGGCTGAAAGTGATTGTAGGAGACAGACAACATTGACCTCTGTACTCCTGACCCCATGTTTACACACACACACACACACACACACACACACACACACACACACACAAGTGCATATGTACACAATAATTTTTTAAAAATAGAGAAGCTAATTAAGATGGTACACATCTGTAATTCTGGCATCCTGAAGCCTAAGGTGGAAGGATTGGGGTTCTAGGCCAATCTGGGGTAATATCAAAAATAATGGCACATTGTTGAACTCCTGTGAGGGCCACAGAATCGCTGAAATACCAAATTCGGTAGCTGGGCACTGCTAACCTCTCCAATTATTTACCAGTGCAATTCCTCCCAAAAGCCTAGCCAACTAATTGTTTTATCTAACGCTTCACTCAGTGAACTAGTTATGTCCGTATCATCACAGAGGCCAAAGAATTATACCAAGGCCATCCTTACCATTAGAAAGGCTGTGGTGAAGGACAGGCGACAAGTCTGTGTCTGCTGTCCAGCCTTAATTACTAATATTCTTCCCTGCTTCACTTGCAAAAGTGTCCTGGTTTATATTAGGCACTGCATGTCCTCTAACTATAAGATGCCTGAGAAAACAACTGTGGTTTCTGACAGGATCTAACAGGTCCCTCCATAGAGATGCCTACAGGCTGAGGGAGTCCTGGTGGGGGTGGGGGTGGCCTTCGGTATGGGGAAAGCCAGAGAGCATTGGCAAGAGGCTGCCCGGAAGCCTGACTGGTACAGTGGAGGATGTTCAGAGAAGGGACAGGGAAGCCAGACATGAAGGGGTAGTGGCTGCCACTCCACTTGGCCCCCTATTCTCCTGGAAAAGACCAGATGGAAAACAATTTTATAAAGCTGATAGGTTGCTTATGGCTGAAAGATTTCATAAATGAGCCCATGGATATTATGGAGTAGCCGGGTCAATGTTTATAGATTAAATGAGGACCTCAAGGCTCCATGTTAAAATGTTTCTAGCTTATTAATCCTTTATCGCAGCATCCATTTCCTTAATCTGATCAGCATCCAGCTGGAGTCGGTTTCAGGGAGTTAATTTAAATAATAAGAGGAGGGGAAGAGAAGGGAGCACCTGCAGGGCTCTGCTCACATCACATCTCTCCTGACGCTCTGTGAGCAATCAATCTGCAGATGTCTGCATGTGACCCTCCTATGGAATCTTGCTCCCTGCCCCCTTTAGGTGGAGGTAGTCACTGCAGCTCTCTGAGGAGGAGCTGCATCAGACAGATTCTAAACCCCCTCTCCCTTCTCCTGCCCACACCTAATGAGTCCCACCTCATCCTTGCTCAGGGGGACTTCAGATTAATTCACAGTATAGAAGTTTGAGTTTGCTTTTGGTCATGGTGTTTCATCACAGCAATAGAAACCCTAACTAAGACAGGGCCATACGCTTGTGAGTTCTGTCTTGTAATTGGCTCTGTGCCATATTTAACAAGCGAAGCATCTACTGAAGTTGAATGACGAAAATGTGTGTGTGCCGCACCCTGAGGTGAGCAGGACATAATCCAGATTTAAACGTGGTCTTAGGAGACCAGGTACTCACTGTGCTGCCGACAGCCTGGCTGTTTTCACTTAATCGAATCAGTCACTCACTCGGAAGGATAAAAGGAGCCAGAAAAGAAGCAGATCTTATGGAACTACTCTATCCCACTTTCTTACGGTGATGTCTTTTAGAATCTCACAGTAAATTCAGAGAAGGGACGGGGGAGATGGTTCAGTTGGTAAGGTGCTTGTTATGTAAGAATGGGAACCTAAATTAGGATCCCCTCACCCACTCTTAACCACTGAGCCATCTCTCCAGTCTCCCAGCACCCATGTACAAAAGGCCAGTGTTGCAATGCACACTTGTAACCCTAGTTCTGCGGAGGTGGAGGTGGAAGCAGGGGATTCCTGAGGTTGGCTGATCAACTCACATAAGATGGGGCTGGAAGGATGGCTCCATGTCCAAGAGCACACTGGTTGCTCTTGCAAAGGACTCAGGTTCAAAATCCAGCACGCACGCACACACACACACACACACACACACACACACACACACACACACACACACACACGAGAAACAGTTAAGGCTCAGATTTCCTGACTCCAAGTTTTACCTATTGTAGATTGCTGTGTCTTTCACCAGGTACCGGTCTCTCCCTTGCATCCCCAGGTAACAGCCTCTGGCTTCCAGACTCTAATTTTTTACCTGCCCTGGGAGCTTTTATTAAGTCTTTTATCGGTCCTGTGCCCAGGGGCATAGCCCAGGTTCCTGATTAGGGAACCGCTGGCCGGTAGCTCAGGCTCTTCTGTGGAGGGACTGAACAGCAGGTTTCTTCATTTCTTGTTCTCCTTTTGTTTCCTTCAAAGAAATCAGATTCTATGAACTCCACATGGTCCTCTTAAAAACTTATCAAACTCCCAAACTGTTTGCAAGTTGCAGCCATTTGTGAAAGCTCTGCTTCTGGCACCTTGAAAGCAATGTTTTCAAAAGGTTTTACTTCGGTCCTGACAACATAATTACCTGAAAACAGGAGAGGAAGGGAAGAGGGTGTTCTGAGAAGATCGTTCTGATGCAGAAATGATGGGTCCATAAAGACCAACCGGAATAAAAACCCCAACTGCAACTTCTCAAATTATTTAATGATTTAGGGAATAATTTAAAATTTTATTCGCAATGAAGTTCTATTTTAAAGATTGACTTCGTAATTGCTGGGTATCTTCTGTTTTCATATTAAATTATTGGAGTCAGTGACAATTTCTACTTTCTACAAATGACTCATGGAAGTGTTCATCCTCTCTATTCAAGATAATCCCCAACAGGGCAGGTTAACTCTGGCCAGTTCATTGCTCCACCCACAGTACAGTGGACCTGGGAGTGAGGGCCACTGGCTCTGCTCTTTCTCCTCCCCATTTCAATCTTTTTTGGCCATTATTCGACTTTGAATTTTTTCTATAATTCATGTGTGTGCTCAATTCAGTGAAAGGGTCAGTGTGGCCCTCTTCTAAGTTCAGCATTTATTGGATCTATAGGAGAGAGAACTGGGCTTGGAACCAGTGCTGGAAGCCTTGCCTCATGCTCACCAGAACCTAAGCTTGAGCCTCAGTGCTGCACAGAAAAAAAGGGTGTGGGGCCTAGAGCCAGATGTAGAGGTGCACATCTGTATTCCCAGCACTTGGAGGCAGAGGCAAGATGATGCCTGTAAGTGCTAGGCTAGGCTCGTCTTCATAGCTAGTTCCAGACTAGTCAGGGCTATATACTAGGGTCATATCTCAAAATAACAGAGATGAGGGGAAGGAGAGAAGAGCAGGGCCAAACAGGTTTCAACTTTCAATACCAGAGCCTGAAATACAAGATCAGAGGCAAGTGCTGAGTTGTGTTTTGGTTAGTTTGGGCACACTCTAGACAAGTACTTTACCATATACAGTACTGGACTTGCAACCTTGGCCATTGATTTTCAGTGAGCTAGTCAGCAGCAATATCCCTGTGAAAAGGCTTGCTGATGTAGTTCTGGGGATGTAGCCCACTTTGACCAAGAAAAGGACAGAGGGGAAGTAAGGAAAGGAAAGAAAGAGGGATGCCATCGTTCCTTTTAGATCATGATAGGACACCATGATTAAGATAACTTATAGGGGAAAAAAGAGTTTATTTAGGGTTACAACTTCAGAGGGTTAGAGTCTATAACCAACAAGGCAAGGAGCGTGGCAGCAGGCAGGCAGACATGACACTGGAACAGCAGCTGAAGGCTTACATCTTGAGACACAACCATGGGTTTCTAAAACCTTAAAGCCTGGCTCTGGTGACACACCTTGTCCAACAAGGCTACACTCCTAACCCTTCCCAAAGGCTTCTACCAACTAGGGATCAAGCACTTCAACATGTAAGCCTATGGGGGCTATTCTCCGCCATTCTCATTCAAACCACCACAGGGGGGAGAAAAATAGGGTGGGAAGGGAGGAGGAAAGAGAGGAAGGAAGGGAGAGAAGGAGGGAGGAGCAATTAAGTTTTTCTTTCAATACCCATTCCCACCAGTAGCAAGTTGTGTTTGTATTTATTGAAGGGCTGATAAAAAAATTGGCATCAGATAGAACTTTTTCCATTAAAAGAAACTATACGTTTCATACGTGAAAAGATGGTCTGCACAGACATCTGGAGGGTCATGAATATGAAAGTGACCTCAGAGGCCACAGACAAACAGACACAGGAGTTTTCCACTGAGAAGACATCTGAGAGCATGGGTTCAGTGGCAGACTTACAGTTACTAAAATCTGAAGAACAAAGCAGACTTCAAAAGATGGGAATCTCAGTCATGATATAGACATGAAATTAATAGAGATTCCCACTCATATTTTCCCAGTCACTCAGAAAAGATGGCAGTTACCTACTGTGCAAACAATGAGAAGAAACTCAATGCTGCATTTCTGTCAACACTCAGTTCTCAGTGACAATAAAAGCCACAGTTCAGGTAGCATTAAATGCTGAATAAATCATGTATGGAAGGCTTCGGTGTGCATTTTATACCTCTGCTTAAATGAGAAGTTATGATGAGCAGAGAGTATTAAACATTTATAAGCCTGTTTGATTGGTTCAAGTACATTGAATAAAATTAGTTATGTTATCAGGGGGGGTCTTCCTTTCAGCACTTAGGGTAATACAGAATTTATTCCAGAAACTATAGCATACACAAAGAGCTAATCAAGAGGCTGGGAAGATGGCTCAGTGTGCGGAGTCATGTTATACATACATAAGGATGTGAGTTCAGATCAACCATGCCTATGTGAAAAGCCAGGTGTGGTGACATGTCCCTGTAACCACAGAGCCAGAAGAAGTCAAAGACCAGCAGATCCTGGGGGCCTGCTGGCTGTCAATCCAGCCAAAATGTCTAGACAAGAGGTCAATGTGTAATGAGAGACAGTCTCAAAAATATAATGTGCACAATGATAGAGAAAGGTATCCTAAATTGAACTAAGCCTCCACAGGTATCCTCGCAGATGAGAACCCCCACCACACACACACACGCATACACCACACACACAAAGAGCTAATCAGATGGTAGAAGTAGATATGGCCATTTACAAATAATTAGACAATAAGGGCAGAGTGAAATCATCATCAGGAAAGAGAAACAGTATGCTAAGAGCACAGTATGTGAGGACATGAGAGAAGTTGTCTAAGATACACAGTTCCCTGTGATGAAGTGAGTGTTAAAAGAACTTCCTGGGCTTGGGTCAGCCATTCATATCCTCTCCTTTCTCCTCTCCTTCTGCAGGAGCCTTCAGGAAGCCAACAAGACTCATGCTTTTTCCTTTTTCCATCTCTGATCTCAAGACATACATAATGCTGAGTATTCTGAATTTCTTGCTCAAAAAATACTAAAACCCTCCTGCAATAGGCTTTCCTGAAAAATCTGTCCTCTTAATTCTTATTGACCTCCTTCCCCCTACACACACACACACACACACACACACACACAAAGCTCAAAAAAATTCTATGCATAAGGAAGAATCTATTCTAGGAAAATCAAGATGTAAAGACAAATGCTACATCTCTTTTCTTCTAATATTTGGGTTATACTGATTTTCTTAACACACATAACGAAAACTGTTGAGAAGCCTGGTGTGATCGGTTATACATTTCTTCAAGTACAGAATAATCCAAAAGCAGAAAACATTATCTGAAAATATTCCCTGAGCTGTTCAGGTCAAAGGAAAACCATACCAGTTGGCCTCAAATTGTTAGAAACTTTGCAGAAGACACATGGGGTGAGATGTAGAGATGAGAGAGGTATCAAAAGTATGTGTGTGCCTGGAAGAGGTCAGTAGCCAGGGAGAACTAGTCAGGGGAAAGCCACCCTGTTTGAGTCCCATTGCAGGTGTCCAATAAATTTGCCCTGGGGTAAGCAAAGAGGAGACAGAAGACTTTAAAATGCCACCACTGAAAGGCAACTGCTGAGAAGCACAACGAGGAAGATTGTGTGCAGTGTACAAGTCCCTGGGGATGGGAAGAAAAGACCACGGAACACACCTCTGTGAAGCAGCACAGGGAGGAGCCAGTCCAGTGACTAAGGAAGCAAGACTGGGCGAGGCTTGATCCCAAACGGGCTGCAGATGTTTGGTTTTGTTCACATCTACTGCCAGTGACACAAGGAAAGTCCACTCAGGCTTGGTGGCCTTTGGGAACATTCTTCCTCTCTACTGTCCGGAACCAGAGAGGCAGCATTTACAAGGGAACAAGTCAATGAAACCAACTGGTCACAGATCACTGGGAGCCTTAAGCTCAACTCTCTCCTTTCATTTTGGCTTTTAATACTCATCCCAAATGAAATGGAAAGCTAAACAAAGAAACAGACAGGGACAACCTTGGCATGGTAATCCCAGACAGAAGCAGGAGGACAGGGAGCTTGAGGCTAGGCTGGCTACCTGGCATACCCTATCTCAGAGAAGCAGATGACTGTAACTTTAATTCCTTCAACTGTGGGGAGGGGGATATAGCAGTGATAAAACCACCACTCTTCTAAACTCACTCCTTAAGTCTTCCTCTTCATGGGCCCCCACCCTCCTAAACTCCTCTACAGCTGACCATTCTCCAGATCAACTAGTATGACCTGGTCCTAGAGGAGCCAAGAAGCTGTGTTATCCAGCACAGGTGACAAGTGTGAGCTTGTGGACTTCTACACTTCCCACAATATATATGTGGGGAAGATATTGCAAGTACGGCCCACTGCTCCCTTCCTCCTGCCTGCCTGCCTGCCCGGAGCTCCTCCCCAACTTAAATGGAGCGCTCCTAGTCTCTATGCCCCCACTCCCAGCAGTCCCAAACAAACAAAGAACATCTCATTGTCTGAGGGAGGATTTCTTCCAATCCAAGAACCCAAGAGACCTCTGATCAGGGCAGAGAATAAGGAGAGTATCCCAGAGGAGGGCCATACCTGTCATACATACATCAGTGGTTACTGGGGCAATCCCCACACTAACATATAGCTACCAAGACCTGCAGACAGAAATTCACTCAAAGGTCCTTCTGTACTCAGCCCTGAGAACCGAAATGGGCCAGCCATTAAGTGACTTGCTTCTTGACTTTACTTCCAAATCCACTCTGAGACCTCACTCAGTCTGACAGATTCTCGTGGATAGGTGAATGGTTCAGCCGAGGCAGCTTTCCTCTCTGATTCCCAGTACATACTTAGTGATCTTAGTGACCATGTCCAGTAGTACTGGACTGGTGCTATCACATTAACAGTTTTCCTGCTGTTTGAAAGTGATATGCAAATTCCCCATCTACATATCACTACAAATAGCCCCTTGTGAATCTTATTATATTCAAAGATGCTCTGAGCATCACTGCTATTATTTTTAGTCCAGAATTAAATGTAATGAATTAAAAAAAAATTGAGCTATAAGATATTTATACAATATGTATGTCTTAGTTAGAGTTAAATGGTCAGAAGTACAAGAAACAATTATTTATGCCAATTGTTTAAAGGGTAACAGCAACGAGCTTGCTCAAAGTTCTTTGATTTTATGTGCGAGTTTGTGCCTACTATAAATATTTCTATAATTGTTTTCTATTCCCAACTATAAAAAGTGAAGCATTAAAAAAAATCTGAAATATTTCTGGTGCTGTGCTAGAGTGAGTTATTTGCATTTGAGGACACAGCTTTCTGAGTTGTTTGTCAGTAGCCTTCAACTTACCCACCGTAGGTGTTCAACCAAATAGGATCACTGTGTCTCTGTACTTGACAGTGAGCTTCGGATGTCAGACCCATGTAGCCAGGCTAGAATCTTCTATAAATAAGAGGAGGCCTTAATCTGGTCAGTTCCTGGTCTCCTGAAAGGTTCAGCCATTATAGGATGTGATGTGTCCCAAAGGAGCCAAAGGAACCAACTTTCTGAATATCAAAGTCAGTGCTGTAGAATAGGAAACTGTAATAACTTTTGGGTTTGTTTAACTTTTGATTTGGTTTGGTTTGTTGGTTTGTTGGCTTGTTTCAGATAGTCTCACGATATAGTCCTGGTTGGTAATTTGCTGTATAGGCCAGGCTAGCCTCAAACCGCACCAATCCTCTAGCTTCCAAGTGCTGGGATCACAGACAGGCAATACCACACCCAGCAGTGATAGCATTTTGAAAAGGAACTTGCAGCAGGAAGGCTTTCAAGCTCATTTATAACCTCATCATTCTGAGGAATTAAGTCCTCAGAGAATTAAAGTAAAGCAAGTCGTGGGCTGTTCATGATGGAAGTTGCTGCCACTCAAGAACTTTCTGGAAATTTATTGTTGAGAGCAATCATAACTTGCTTCTCATCTAAACTTTAGGGACTGGTGAAATGGTTCATCTGGTGAAGATACTTTACTGGCAAGCCTGGTGACCAGAGTGCATGTGATAAAGAATACCAACGCTCACAAACTGTCCTCTGGTTTCCACACGGGCCAGTGCCATGCATGTGTGTGCCCTGTACATGCCATGTACATGCAAACTACATAACTATACAAATGATAAAAAAATTCAAGTGACCAAATTCACATTTTTATATTTACCGGCTCTGAATAGGTTTTTCTGGGAATGATAAATTTTTAAAAAGATAAAATTCTTACACTGGATTTCCATTGTAGTTTGAAGGTGATTTGAATCTATGGACTCATGTATTTGAATGCTTGGCCTTGTTGGAGTAGGTGTGGCCTTGTTGGAAGAAGTGTGTCACTATGGGAGTGGGCTTTGAGGTTTCTATGCTCAAGCTCCACCCACTGTGGAAAAAGAGCCTCCTCCTGGCTGCCTGTGGAAGACATATTCACCTCCTGGCTGCCCTCAGATCAAGATGTAGAACTCTCAGCTCCTCCAGCACCAAGTCTGCCTGCACGTTGCCATGCTTCTCACCCATAATGATAATGGACTGAACCTCTGAAACTATAAGCGAGTCCCAACTGAATGTTTGCCTTTATAAGAGTTGCCTTGGTCATGGTGTCTGTTCACATCAACGAAACCCTGAGACTAATGAGTTCAGCTAAGATGAAAAGAAAAACACACAACCAGAGGAAAACAAGGACTGTGTTTATAAGAAGTCATGATGAACTCATGACACATTTTTAGACTTGTTTCCTCATACTCCAAGGTGAAACACTCCCTTCTCAGACTGTTTGTGTATGAGATGTCCAACAGTCATCTCTCCTCGTAGCCTATCAGATTGCTTTACAACTCTGAGATTGACACAATGCAATGTGTACCTTTGGAAACCAAGCAGGAGAACGTGCTGTTGGTGTGACACGTGAGAAGCTTTCTCCATGGGCGGGGCTATTGGGATTGCAACGCTGAATGCATAAACCATGGAGAGGCACATCAGAGCAGGTGCAGGATGCACCTTCATTCTGGACAAAAAAAAAATGCTAAATTTAAAAGATAAATAAAAAGGGACTGTTATCAGTTTTTATGTTGATGAACAGATGCACAAACAAAAAACAATAGTGCAATGAACTGTATGGCAAAGAGTAAGACAGCCATGCACGTGCGTGTGCGTGTGTGTGTGCATGTTTTGTGCATATGTCTTGTGTGTGTGTGTGTGCATGTTTTGTGCATATGTCTTGTGTGTGTGTGTGTGCATGTTTTGTGCATATGTCTTGTGTGTGTGTGTGCATGTTTTGTGCATATGTCTTGTGTGTGTGTGTGTGTGCATGTTTTGTGCATATGTCTTGTGTGTGTGTGTGTGCATGTTTTGTGCATATGTCTTGTGTGTGTGTGTGTGCATGTTTTGTGCATATGTCTTGTGTGTGTGTGTGTGCATGTTTTGTGCATATGTCTTGTGTGTGTGTGTGTGTGTGCATGTTTTGTGCATATGTCTTGTGTGTGTGTGTGTGCATGTTTTGTCCATATGTCTTTTGTGTGTCTATGTGTTTGTCTGTGTATGTTGTGTATACGTGTGTTCTTAATATCACATCAACTTGTTGAGAATCTTTAAGAAAGGACTTATATAATTTTGTATCCATTACTATAAATCATCAGTGAAAACGTTAATTAAATCCAGCTAATAGCCAAAACTGACCTGGCCTGGCCTCTTCTGCATTGGTAAAGAGTTCCTTAAACTCATATCTCAAACCACGTTTTAGATATCCATTTCCTTATTCAGGGAAAACCTTGATGCAAGCCATCCCAACCCTACACGAAGGCACCTTCTAGCCTTGGAGCTCTGCATGCACATCCAAGAAAACAGACCCAAGCTTAATACCAACAAATATATTTTCCTCAATTTCCTTTTTTCAAAATGCTCAAGAGATCCATTACAAATTGTAAAGTATTAAATGAAGGAGACCAAAACAAAAGATAATTAGTTTAGAGCTCTGCAATTCTAATTAACATCATTAGGCTCTATAATGCCTGTTACTATTTTCTCTGCTTTGGGGTTCAGTGGAAAGGACAGCTTACCGGGCAGCTCAGCCCCCAGTACTCTGCTGACCTCTCACATGCTTAAGACAGAATTCCTCTTCCAAGCTAGGACAAGATACACTGTGGTTCATGGCTAAGTGCCCAGTGGGGTTTTCCATAAGACTGCTTCCTTTCACAGTCCCTCATGATGACTATCATCCAAGTCCCCGCCACAACATGCAACAAACGAGAAGCCTTCATGTTCCTTATCTCTCCTTCAATAATCACAGGCCACCGTGAGAACTACTCTTAGTTCTAGTATTCCCCGTTTATAGATGAGAAAAGTTTGACTTTCACAGGTTTACAGCTTGTAAGCAGCAGGGGCGGTAATCGCTTCTGCTCTAGCTCCACAATAGTGATTGCTCACCCCGTCTGTCTTTGTGGTTATAAGCCTAGCCCTCAATGGTTGAGCCGTCACTCCAGCCCCCCTGCACTGTCCTTACAGAGTTAAGTGCAGTGATGCATCCATCCCTGTAACCTCAGCATTTGGGAGGCAGAGGCAGGATGATCATGAATTCAAGGTTACCTAATGAGTTCAAACCCAGTTGGGGAACATGAGACCCTTCCTTAGAAACAAACAAATAACAACAATTAAAAAAAAAAGTAAAAGAGAAAAGAATTCAGAATCTACTTATCCAAAAAGATCGTCATTCAAAAGGAAATATAAAGTTGCATCACCTGTTGTTATCTACAATGGTTTGTTTACATCCCTTATTGCCTTTATTATGGGAGTGGTTTGTTAAATATTCTAGGTTAGCTTTGTATCTACGGATATCTAAAAGATAACATGAGTGACAGAGACAACAAGGACTGTCCAGAGACGCAGTAACTTAGATCATTGTTGCTCTGGGCTCTCCTCCAACTTTCCTTAGCCCCTCCCCAAAATCTTCAGTCCCTACCCCACACCCTATCATCAGTTTCTGCACTTCTGGGTTAGGACTGACTCTTAAAAGCTGAGAACAGAAAGGAGAAGTGTTAGTTGGAAATTCTATCATTCTATCACCTTTTAGCAACATGCTCTAAGAAAATCTTCACTAAAGCCAGTAACTCAAAAAAAAAAAAAAAGCCAGTAACTCTAGACCCAAAAGGTTGTATGTTTAAGCATAACTTTTTATTGTCACAGACACCAGTCTTAGCTTTCCAAGTCTCTGCCACTTTTAAATGTTCAACTATATGGTGTTTGTTATACGAAGAAAGTCAATTCCACTAAAAATGCATGTGGTCTTTGTGAGATTCCACCATGGTGTCCCTGACCAGAGTGAGGAGACGCAGAAGGTGACCACAATGCCCACCAACCTCATCTTCAGACACTTGCAAAATAGATCTCAGATTCAGGCGTGGCTCTGTGAATATGTGGACAGAGGGTTAGATTGTTGGTTTTGATGAACAGATGAGCCTCACCTTAGATGATGCAGAAATGATTCATTCTAAAACAAAGCCAAAAATCAACTGGTCAGGAACTGATGTTGAAAGGAGAGAGCAATCTGCTATGAAGTGTTTCTAAGTAAAACTGGTCAGGAAGTAAGAAGCTGAGACGACAATTCAGTTTGCATCTTGAAGGTGTCTTCTGCTGAGAATATAGTTTTGAAGCATTCATTTATATTGCTTTGACGATCCTTATGTTATTATCAGACAACAATAAATGCTCTGAGATCATTTTGCTTAAAAAAAAACACATATATTGAACAGCTCAGAAAACTAGAGAAAACAACAAAAATAAAAAGTCTTCCATCATTCCATTGCTTTCAGGTTCTACCTGTGGGTAAAGTTTTTTTAATTAGCTGTAATCAGAGTGGGAATGTAATTTACTCTCCTGAAGGACAGGGTGCCTCTTCATGTTTCCATATTCAGCTGTTTGCCTCATCAATACCTAGGGCTGGTCGTGCTTGAATCTTTTCATCTGCAACAAGACATAAAGAGGGCTTCTAGCATTTGGGTCTCTGTTTTTAGAAGTGAGCAAGAGGTAGGTTTAACAAGCAATAACTCCTCTTCAGGTTTTCAGATGCGTTGCTTAGGACTGATCTTCAGAAACAGAGGGCAAAAAGATGACTGGGGAATGGCGAGCTGGGACATGGTGCCTCAGACACACAGGAAGTTCCAAGAATGACAGGTGCACCTGCACACTCTCTAAGACACAGGCATCTCCCAGCAGAAATTCAAACCTAGCCACAAAAGGGGGGGGGGTGCATAGGGAAACCCTTTATGGTTGGACAGGCAGCTCCAAGGAGCCTGGGAAGGTTCTGGTGAAATCTTCCTGACTGCGGAGAAACCACCCCACCTCCCTTTCATTAGCACTTCCTGGGCCTTCATTAGCGCATACAGCAGGACATGAAAGCACCAGGACTGACTGCCTGTTTGTAAGTGGATTGTGATGGGCTCAGCCTTGGTGCAGCCCTCTCTGTATCTGTAAACTACAGAGAAATAAAATCAATAAGAAAGTTTGACCTGCAGGAATCCAGACAAGACTGTGGTGAGCAAATACCCTGAAACACACAACCATCTCAAACTAATCTGGTTGTTTATTTGGAAAATTGTGCATACCAAAGGTGGCTTCATTTTTACTGTTTTCTCCCCTTCTAGCAACTAGGGTTCATAATGTGTTGGTAAGATGTGAGCAAGAATAGGAGAGCAAGTCTCCTGTGGTTACGATGCTGAAAATCAGTGGAATATAACCAGCAATGGCTACGATAAAATAAATAAATAAATAAATAAATAAATAAATAAATAAATCCTGTTCCTCTCCTGACTACACTACAAGACATGAAGAAATATCACAGAAAGATAAAAAAGTATAAATGAATATTAAATTTCTTCTTAATCATCCTTTTCAGGGAAAAAGATAAGTACTTTTTCTGTGTGCAAGGCGATATCATCTTTTAGTAGCTGTGGGGCAAGGTTACTATCATCCTGCTGCCTCTCAGCTGGAGAAATAGGATTAGTGGTCTAAGAGGGAAGAGCTTAAACTGATTAGGTAAGTAGGCAGTCCTGAGGGCAACTATGCCAGAGAAAAAAAGCAGCCCGGTCTCCTGTGAACTACTGTCCTGGAGAGGAAGAGACCTGAGCTATCCATTTCAAGACCTGAGTTTGCAATTTATAGAACAGCTCTCAATCTTCTGTATTCAAAATAAACTCCAAACAGCAGCTGCCAGCCTTAGCTTGGCTAAAAAAAAAAAAACACATTTTGCACCTTATAAAGCCAGTTCAGAATATGTACCGCTCATCTATTCATTCATGGATGAAAGCAACAATACTTATGGAGTACCTGCCATATTAGGCAGCGTGTATATAGGAATGGAGGACCTGGACGCCTGTAGGAAGTTTAGTTTACAGAATTCATTATCCGGCCCATGAGGTAGGTTTGTAACTGAATTTCACAGCCTGGAGTCCTGATATTGGGAAGGACTGATTGAGGCAGCAGACCAACACGGAGTAACTTAGGCACAGGGCCTGAGGACAAGTGTTCATGCCCATAACCCGACCAAGAACTCTCTGGAAAAATAGATGCTACAATTTCACTGGAGAGATTACATGCTGAGACAGAAGAATTGCTCAAGATGGTTTTTGCATGCTTAATGGTGAGCCTTCCTAGCTCATTCACAAGATACCCATTGGCATTGTACGTCGGTAGCTTCCTGATTCAGGGCTAAAAAAAAGCCAATCATGGAAGCTGTGAAGGCAACATCAGTTTAGATAGACAGACAGACAGACACACAGAGGTCACAGCAACTGAGGACAGTTAGAGGAGTGGAATGAGATGCTACCATCTGTTTCAAGCCTAGAAGTGGTCTGCCAGTGATACAAAATTCACAGTGAACTGAGGACTAGATGCCACCTTAACCCCTTCATTTCCAAATACTTTCCTTGTTCTGTTTATGTCAAGGCTTCAACTGTCAACTTCATACAATCCAGGGTCTCCTAGGAAGAGGAAAGCTCAACTGAGGGATTGTTTAGATCAGATTGGCCTGCAGTCTTGTCTGTGAGATATTTTTCTTGATTGCTAATTGATGTAGGAGGCCCCACCCTCCTGTGGGTGGAGCCATCCCAAGGTAGGAGGGCCTGGACTGTATGAAAAGACTAGGCAAGCCCTGGGGAACAAGCTAGTAAGTAACATTCCTCTATGGCTTCTGCCCTGACTTCCCTCAATGATGAACTATAACCTGTAAACTGAAATAAACCCTTTCCTCGCCAAACTGCTTTGGGACATGATGTTTATTTATCATGGCAATAGAAAGCTAACCAGACCAGTTTTTATAAGGGAATTCCTCAGCTTTTATGGAACAAGAGTCAAGAGGGACCATAAGCTACTTTTCTGGATCAAATGACCCCATTGTAGGATTATGCTGGCTGGGTTATGGACGAAATACCTGTCACTGAAGTTGGCAGTGGGCCTAAAGGGAAGATCACTGAGAGCAATCGAAAAAATTAAAATAAAAGGCATGATCAACAGTGAATCATCAAAGGCTTAAGCGACAGTAAAAGATGCAGAGAGATCTGGTGTACTAAATGAGAAGGATTTCAGTTATGCAATGTAGGACATCCGCCTAGAACCAGGAGACTTAGCTAGTTTATGCTGGTTAAAGCTCCCAGCTGCTCTCTGCACTGCAAGCAGGTAGGGGGCAATGGTGAACAATCATCTTTCACAGGCTAAAATATCTGAGAAGATACTAAGAACCCATCACTGAAGGGCGGCATACAAGCAGGTATGAGGGACTGGATGAAACTGTCTCATCTATAGGAGAATAACCTAGAGCACCCCTCACAGCTCACTCGCTCCCTTTCCCTTCACCACAAAACCTTGACAACACAGCTGGAGGAAGGATATAAGCCAGATGTTCCTAGTTCTTCGTTCTGCTTGCTCTGGCCTTGTCCATGGAAGTGCCGCTACTTTGGCAGACTTACTGTCTAGACGCCCTGCAGAACAGACCTCTTGGACCATCTGCAGAGCCCACGCCTCACTAAAGAGTCTAGGTCATACACACAGATGAGTCCCTTGAGATGAGTTTCAGGAAGACGCCCAGAGCTTCCCAGAAAGAAACAGGAAAGTAATGAGAAGGAAGGCAGGTAGTGGCAGAGTACTCATTTGGAGCCTTGCAGACCTGGTAGGCTAGCTCCAGACTCCTGAAACTGTTTCCACACTGTGGAATCCTACAACAGGATTCTCCTGGGCTTCATTCGGTCCTCAGGCTCCTCCCGTGTGGGTTGCATTCATTGGATCAGGGTCGTAGTCTCATCCTTGAAGTCTCTCTCAGGAACATGAACTGAGACTTGTGTCTGTTAGTACTAGAACTTGGCATCCAACTACTCGAGAGCTGGTATTGCCGCTTTACACCTTAAATAGAGAGGAAAAGCCGAGTGCCGCCATAGAAAAGAAAGAGGCTGACAGAGAGGCAGAAGCTGGCAGGCCCCGGGCAGCAGGGCTCTGTCCTCTCTCTGTGCCATGAGACACCCCCACAGTCTGGCACCAGGCCCTGCCCTTGTTCCCATAAACCACCCTGGGTATCCTTAAATGAATTCTGATTATGCTGGCTTAAGTAGGCATTTATGACTTGTAATTAACAAGACATGGTCATAAGTTTAATCATTTAAAAGCTAGCTTCTAACAGTCTAGAACTCTGTAGAACAGCTTCTTTTTTTTTTTATTTTTATTTTCTAAGTTTTTTCATTTACATTCCAAATCATTTCCTCTTTCCCATTTCCTCCCTCCCCAAAAGTCCCATAAGCCCCCTTCCCTCCCTCTTTTCCCCATTCAACCCCCTCTCGCTTCTCTGTCCTGGCATTCCCCTACATCCAGTCTTTCCAGGACCAGGGGTCTCTCCTTCCATCTTCTTGGAAATCTATTGATATGCGAATTGTGTCTAGGGTATTCCGAGATTCTGGGTTAATATCCCCTTATCAGTGACTGCATACCATGTGTGTTCTTTTGTGATTGGGTTACCTCACTAAGGATGATATTTTCAAGTTCTGACCATTTGCCTAGGAATTTCGTGAGTTCATTGTTTTTAATTGCAGAGTAGTATTCCATTGTGTAAATATACCACATCTTCTGAATCCATTCCTCCGTTAAGGGACATCTGGGTTCTTTCCAGCTTCTGGCTATTATAAGTAAGGCTGCTATGAACATAGTGGAGCATGTGTCCTTATTGCATGCAGGTAAAGCCTCTGGGTATATGCCCAGGAGTGGTATAGCCGGATCCTCCGGGAGTGTCATGCCCAGTTTTCTGAGGAACCGCCATACTGCTTCTAACAGAACAGCTTCTAACGCATGTCCCTCCAAGCATCCTATACTAAAATACATGTATTTACAATTTCGAAGTATGTGCTATGGTTCCCATGGCCCCTTCTAAACCCAGCCACATGCATGGGTGCAGGGGTGGACTAAGGGAGCGTCCATACTGTCTCCCTGCCCAAAGTGATGGTTCATAAAATTTAACCTTGAGCAAAGGCTTTGCTTCTAATCCCCCACTAAAGGGGCATCTACGGGCTGGAAGCACCGGCACACGGAACCAATATGTGGTAAGACAGTACACTTGCTACTCAGAAGCAGGACCAGTTGAGCTCAGCTGGCATTTAGGTAATACACAGCTTCAAGCAACTGCCACCTTTACCGTTAGCTGGCACGCATCCATAGCCCGGGGTGTGTGTGTGTGTGTGTGTGTCGGCAATAAAAATAAGCACGAACTGCGCTGACACTCTACACTTTTCCTGCCCAAGAAACCTGGCTGTACTCATTCAAACAGCCTTCTACCTAATAGTCACAACCTCCCCGAACCCAACAAGTACCAGCTGTATCCCCACCCGTTGGGGGTTGAGGGGTGGGGTTCTAGATGCTATGACAACCTCATGGGCTCTGAGTTCCTTCCACCAAAGTTACACTTTAACAAGTGAGAAGAAATGGCTACACACGCAATGTTGCTCTAGACTCTGCAACCGGGCTAGTTGAACGGCTAGAGAGAAAGGACGCTGTCTGTCAGCTCCACACGCTTGACAGAGAGCAACCAGAAGAAGCCTCAGGACTAGGAGCTGATGTAGCCTCACTTAACTCTAAGGATTACCAACCAACTGGCCAGGATCACAGTGTTCAGCCTCCCCAGTGAGAAACAGGGATGTTAATGCTTCATCTAGGTTTCTGTTTCTCTTAGGAAACGAAGAACCTCCTGTTGTCCATTCATTCTACCTTTCCATCTCCCACAGGCTCACAACCCTCTCTTGAGGGAACACAGATCCCTGCCTCAGTGGGCCCTGGGGTAGGCTGAGCCCACTTGGCATGCCAACACGTGGCGGTGACCCTTGGAGCCCTTCCTCTTAGATAAGAAATGATGGTGGTCCACTGAGCATCCAGACTCATTCCCCAAGCCTCCTGAATCATGGGATCAGAAGTCCTCAAAGGACAGAGAAAAGAAAATAAATACCTAGAGCTGTCACAATGTATCATGGCTGAGCTGTAAGGAGACTCCTGCCAGCACCTGAAAGGCCATAGCCCTGCGACACTGGCCCGAGCTTTAGTTACAAGATCTTCTTTCACAGCCTACAGTGCACACCCCAAGCTCTGATCCCCGTACCCCTCTACCCGCCCATTGACAGGCCCCTGGGGTGGAGGTTTTTGGTTTGTTTGTTTTTTTTTAAACCTCTGTAACTAAAGAAGCTGATGGACCCACATGATAAGAGCACAGTGGCCTCAAAACCCCAAGTTTCCAATTCCAGCAGCTCCAGCTCCGTTTTCATGTTTCACGCGAAGCGGACATTAACGATGGCCCTAAAAATAAGAGGCGGTGGAGGCAGCCAAAGAAGACAGGTAATACTCAATCAGAGCCTCTGTGAGAGGCAGACAGAGGGCTGTAGCAGGCTGGGGGCAGCCACACATTTGTTCTGCTGGAGGTATGAGTTCAGTGACCCTGGAAATCAATAACCTAAAGGAACTGTGGACACGTGGGATGCTGGGGCAAGGACTCCATCCTAAGAGCTACCCACAGCTCTGATACAAAGTAACAAACAGGAACAAAGTATTTGCAGCTGTGGGGAGGGGGAGGCTCTAGAAGGATGGCTGGCTTCTCTCTCCGTCAACCCGGAAGGACAATAAAATCCAGGAGATGGAAGCCAGGTTCTTGGCAAAGTGTTGCAACAGAACAGCTCTGTATCCTCAAGAGGAGTCCACCTGATGGGGTCTGGATTAATGCCGGCTTCTTCTTCAGCTGTGCTGGCTGCAGGAGGGATTTCAGCCTCGCTAGGACAGGCAGAAGCCAGCTGGAATTTGAGCCTGTCTCTTTTTTTAAAATGAAGGTCTCGGCTAGACGTGGTGGCTCATGCCTGCGCTCCTACTATTTGGGAAGCTGAGGCAGGCAGGTTGGCACGCATTCAAGACCAGCCTGAGCAGCAGAGTGAGACTGTATCTCAAAAACAGACATGGCTAGGGGAGATGGCTCAATGGATAAGAGGGAGTTTAGAGATTACTACATAGCCTGGAGTAATTACAGAAGCCAGTGGTACAGACTGTGGGGAGCTTGGAGAATACAATAGTAGAATATAGGTGCTATGATAGAGGAAAGGGGAAAATGGAGTGGAAGAGGGAAATACGGTGGGAGTCAGAGGAAGGACGAAGAGATAAATGAGACTGAGTATTTGAAAAAGTCATAAGGAGACACATTATTTTATAAGATTTATATATGTATATTACATTATATATAACATGTTACATGTAATATATTAAATATAATTATGCCACACAGGGAGTCTGCTCTCTCCTCTCACAATGAGGGTCCCAGGATTGAACTCAGGTCATCACCTTAGTTCTTAGCTTATCCAGTCTTCTCATGAAAGGCAGAAATATTTGCAACATGCCCACTGCCACAGACATGAGATACTTGTTGTTAGAAGACCGTCTACACAAAGTCAGAGTGATTCTCCAATTATAGGAAGAAGGCAGTTTACTGTTCCCCATGGCAGGTGCTTTCTAGGGTGGCAACTTCAACACACCACAGTCTACCCAGTGCCTGATGAGTTTGTAACATTTTGTCAGGGAAATTGCAATGCTCTAACTCAGGAAGTGGTCATCAGGAACACGTAAGCAAACCCAGGACACATTCTCAGTTAAGCCCATGTTAAAAGTTTTCACCCGCTATCTATTTGAGGGAGACCTAGAATTTTCAACTGTATGGTTCCTTTGCTAATGTGCTGACTATAGCCTGGTCATCTTACAGTTCCATTATCCATAGGCAGATGATTCATTCATTAGATAGCCCTAACCTCAAGCTCCCTTCCCATCTGTGGTACAACCCACTTCCAGATACCATCCCCACGCCTCTGCTCCAGGATGGAGGGATGCAAACCAACGTGAATACACAGAAGTGACTGGCAGTCCTGGAAGAGCTAGGGATGGTGTGTTCTTCTGGGCAATTGCTACCCAACCACTATAGTGATATTCCCAGTGCCTTGCCTACGTGTGCTTCAAGGACTGAGTGTATATTCATGAATAAGGAGTTTGCCTAGCATGGGCAAGGCCCTGAACTCCATATTTGATTTCAGCACTTCAAAATACGTAAAAATTTAGAAGAAAAAGGTGTATTTCTAAGGTTGACCCACAGACCATTGCAGTTCCTCTTGAGCTGATTCTTTAGTGGTTTTTATTACATTTGATATCTGTGGGTCCTAGCATCAAACTTAGGTCACCAGCCTTGGTTGTTAAGATTTGGCTGTGCACACCTTGAGCACCAGCCCCCAGCAGATTCTTCAGGAGAATCTGGCTTTTCCCATCTGCACACTAGCACTGCTACTGCAGAAGGGACTGGGACTGGGACAGCAGGATCTTTGGCAGAAATCCAGATGCCAGCACTCTATTAATTGGGAGACTTTACCCTTCCTACTATGGATACCTAGATTGGTTTTATTTGTAATACTAGTTTCATGTAAGGTCTTTAATTTTTTTAGATTTATCAATTTTTTATTTTATATGTGTCTTAGTCGAGGTTTCTATTCCTGCACAAACATCATGATCAAGAAGCAAGTTGGAGTGGAAAGGGTTTATTCAGCTTACATTTTCACATTGCTGTTCATTACTAAAAGAAGTCAGGACTGGATCTCATGCAGGTCAGGAAGCAGGAGCTGATGCCGAAGCCATGGAGGGATGTTTCTTCTGGCTTGCTTCCCCTGGCTTGCTCAGCTTGCCTTCTTATAGAACCCAAGACTACCAGCCCAGGGATGGTACCACAGTGGGCCCTTCCCCCTTGATCACTAATTGAGAAAATGCCTTACAGCTGGATCTCATGGAGGCATTTTTCTCAACTGAAGCTCCTTTTTCTGTGGTAACTCCAGCTTGTGTCAAGATGACACACAAAACCAGCCAGTACAATATGTACGATTAGTTTGTCTGCATGTATGTGTGTGCACCGCATACATACCTAGTGCCTGTCCAAGTAAAAGTAGATTTCTGCTCGTAGGAGATACAAAATGAAATGCCTAATAAGCTTGGCTTTTGAAAATGAGCGCTTTGGGCTGGGAATGTGGCTCAATGACAGACGTGCTTTGCCCAGCAAGAGCAAGGTCCTAAGGTCGGTCCCCAGAAGGAGGAGGGGGGAGAAGTATTAGAAGTAAAATGCATGTAGGGCTGGGGAGATGACTCAGTAAGCCAAGTCCCTGCACCATAAATATGAGGTCGTAAGTTGGATGTCTAGCACCCGTGGAAAATGCTGGATGTGACGGCGCATCTCAATACATCCCAATTCCAGTGTTAGATGGAATCTAGCTAGAGCTTGCTGGCCCACCTGCCTCATCCACTGCAAGGGCCTCAGGTCCCAGCCAGTGAGAGGCACCATTTTAGTTTTGTTTTTCTTCTGAAGAACAACATTCTAGGTTGGTCTCTGACCTCCACGTGAATGTGCACATATGTGCAGGTGCACACAACACACACAACCCTGCCCCTTGCCAGGGGTCAGCTTTATAGGTTTCACACAAAGCTGGTGCACAGCTACTTTCTTAACATTCATCACCCGTTTGCTCATGGAATAGTCCCTGAGAACCTTCCGGATGGTACTAAAGAGTCAGCAGCTCCACCCCATGGGCAGTATAACCCATATAACCCAGGGCATCCATCTATCCACTTCTTCATGCTCTCACACGGCTCGGGAAGATCAGCTAGCCTTCCCACTTGGGCTTAAAAATGCTGATACTAGTCTACAACATAATCTGGCATCTGATTTTTATATTCATGTTTTCTCAATGTTTCGGCCCAATTTCCAGTTTTCTTGAAGTTAAAAGATTTCTTAGTCCTCAGTCTAAAGGCTATCAACTAATCCCATTCCCTTTCTACAACTATTTAATAAAAATAACAAAAATCCGTGATAAGAAATTTGCCTCTGGGTGATGTGGAGTAACAAGCAGTTCATAAAGCACTTGCCATGGGAGTATGAAAACCCAAGATCAATCCCCAAAACCACATAAAACAAAAACAAACAAACAAGCAAACGACCGGGCACCATGGCCCATACTAATCTCAGTGTTGGGGAGGCAGAGAGAGGTGAATCCCTTGAGCCAACCAGTTCAACTTAATCAATAACCTAAGGGTCCACTGAACCTCTGTCTCAGAAAACAAGATGGATGCCAATCCTCAAGAACAAACCAGAGACTGAGCCCTTGCCTACTCCCTCTTTCTTCTCCCTCTCTCTCTCTTTCTCTTTCTCTCTGGTGTGTGCCTATATGTGTGCCTATGTATACAGTTACATACACAGATATGCGGGTGCGCACATGTATGCACTTGCATACACATGAACACATACAAAGAGAGAAATCTGCCAACAAACAGACACTAAGCTGCTTTATTTCTGTTTCTTCCATGATTTACAAACAAACAAAAAACAAAAACAAACAAAAAACAAAAGAGTGTTTCACCCAGGAACTCTGGGAGGGCTAGCCTCTAGTGTCAGAAGGGGACCTGAGACCACCTTCAGGAGGCTCCTGTTGGCAGGACAACCTGAGACTGCATGGGCTTCCTCATAAAGTTCATTGGGTGAGAGATGGCACACATCAACACTGCTCTGAAAGATCATTAGAGCAGATGCAAGAGGAAATGGAGATGCTGCCCATCAGCCACCAGGGCCGGGCATGAATGATCGCTTTCAGACCCTGCTTCCTAACAAGGGGCTCTAATCTGATCACACAACTTACACACACACAGAACACAGATGGAGACGGGAAAGTCTGAGAACTCTAGTGTGGGCGGTGAAGATGCTCCCAAGGATAGCATCTCAAAGCTGTGAGCTGGGTTTAATCATTTTGAAACTCTGTGTAGCTTTGTTATTTTCAAAACAAGAGGGGGCATAAGGGTTCCTAGGGAAATCCATCCACTCGTTTACAGCATGACCTGATGAGACAGAGGAAGAAGACAGAACATGTCCTTAGCCAGGCATACGAGAGGCCCTTTCACACGACGGGCCGGAGCATACTGCAGTATGCTGCTCTTTGTTTCTTCTTCACTTTCTTAGGGCTGGGGGTAAGGGTGGGGGTGTCTCATGTAGCCCAGGCTGGCCTCAAACTTACTATATAGCAGAGAACCTTGGACTTCTGGTCCTCCACTCAGTGTCTCCCAAGTGCTGCTAGGATTACAAGGGTGCACCACTGTGCCTAATGGGTATAAAAGAGAGGTGTGACTTGGGAATTGGAGTTCCTGGAAGGAAACTGGGCCTTTCCAAGGCTGACTGGCTGGTCAGAACTTCTATGAAGAGATTGGAATGTTGCAGGTCCACAGCCTAATTGCAATTTATCTCGGGCTGCCTTTCTAGCCCCATTAATAGCTATTGCCCAACTCTGTGCCTGACCTAACATCCTTGTGATTATCAGGTGAAACCTTTGGAATCTATTACCTTAGCAGGCCACTGACCTCTGCCAACCAAAGGCTAAGAGTGCATCAGATAACATCCGAGGCATGAAGCAGAGCTTTCCCACAGGGATGCACCCTACCTACCCAATGTCCCCACTAACATGTTTGAAAGGTCTTGATTTATGACCTACTTTATTCTGTTACTATTAAAATGTCATAAAATTTTACCAGACTGACAGGGCACTGGGGGCACACCTTTAATTCCAAAACTCAGGAGGCAGAGGCAAGTGGATCTCTGTGAGTTTGAGGCCAGTATAGTCTACAAAGTGAGTTTCAGGACAGTCAAGGCTACACAGAGAAACCTGTCCAGAAAAAAACAAAAACACGCCAATCAAAAGTTGCCAGGTTAGAACATGGAATTTCAAGTAACCTAAGTCTGTGCTCTATTTGGAGCTCATTTGCGCCGTGACTATTGATATTTGGTTCCAGAATAAACTGGAATAAATAAATAAAGGGACAGCTCCATTTGTTTATTTGTTTTTGTTCGATTTTTTTTAAAGAAAGAACTCAGTCCCCTCCCAACCAGTAGAACTGTTGTTCTCCAGGAAAACAGTATGACTTTGGTCAAAACACTGGATGCAAGGCCAAGTTCTGACACTTGGTAGCTGACACTTACTCAGCCTTGGTTCCCTCATCTGAGATGGGGACACTAACACTGTGCTCACGGGTAAGTCCAGTGGTATGGTGACATACCAAGACCATAACCATCTCTATCAGAAAGATTAAGCTTCGGGGCAGTGAGATGGCTCAACAGCTTAAAGACACTCGCCAATGTGCCTGATGCTCTGATCCCTGGAACCCATACAGTAGAAGAACTGACTTCCAGAAGTTGTCCTCTAACCTACACACACACACACACACACACACACACACACACACACACACTAATCAAATAAATGTTAAAAAAAATACCAAAATATTATAAACTAGTGTGTGTGTAATAAATGCCAGAGAAACAAAGTCCCATGGAGGTTGCTTTGGGTGATGAGTGACATCCCAGTGCTTTGGGTGATGAGTGACATCCCAGAGAAGCAGCACCAGGGAGAGGATTAAAGTCTCTTTTCGGAGGCTGACTAGGAAATTTCCATCCATCAGTGTTGTTCCTTGGCAATGAGAGCCCAAGACAAGTATTTATTGAGTGGTTTCTGTGAAGGAACATAATTAGTCAGTAGTTCTTAACCTTTCCTGAGTCATAGCACTCCCTGAAATACCAAAGGTACCTCTTCCCAAAAAATGCCGTTGAGAAACTAACAGAAAGAAAATAAAATCAGGGCATGATAGGGTCCCGGAAGCCCATCCTTGAGCACCTGCTCACGGCACATCATGCCAGACATTATAATGCTATTGATTTTGAAAGGAAACCCAAGGCCACCTGGTCAGGCATGATTCAGATGTGCAAACAGCAAGCTCTTCTTGTCCGTCCCTCATCTCAGTGGACAGCAGTTCCATCCATCCTGCTACTCATGACAAAACCTAGGGGGTCACCGTGGACATGCCCGCCCTCTCCCTCAGTCACGTCCATATCCAGCTTTTCAGAGTCAGGTCCAGTTTCCAGGTCCAGCCTCTCACATCCACCTCCTCTGCCCAGGCTGCCCTCATGCAGGCAGGAATGATTTGTTAGCACCTGACTAGCAGACCCTCAGACACAGCAACAGCCTCTCACATCCACCTCCTCTGCCCAGGCTGCCCTCATGCAGGCAGGAATGATTTGTTAGCACCTGACTAGCAGACCCTCAGACACAGCAACAGCCTCTCATGGGCTCTTGCACAAGAAGTGGCAATAATCCAGAAACTCCTTCCCTCTGGGCACTGCTTCAAAAGCAATACAAACAAGCAGCTTTTCCTGCTAAAAGGAAGTTACAGCATTCTATAGTTGATAACAAGGAGAGATGTGGTCCTGGAATGGCTAAGAAGTTACAAACACAAGATGCTGAGGGCAAGTCTGGCAGGGTAAGAAGTCAGCCAAGCGTCTATAGCCCCCTCTGCATCTGTCAGTCACTTCAGAAGCCAGGGCTGGGTGTATAACAGATGTAACCAGTATGCAGGATGGTAAACATAACATTCACTCCCTTCCCTCCTCACCTCTAATTTTAAAAATTATTAAAAGCATGAAAAAAAAATGGGCTAGGGAGATGGCTCAGTGGGTAAAGTGATTTCCATGTAAGCATGAAGCCCTGAGTTCAGATTTCCAGCACATACATAAAAGCCAGTGGAAAATAGCCATACTGTTTCCAGCTCATTGCTGAAAGACAGATGAGTGGAGACTGAGGACTTGATGGTCAGCCAGTCGAGGCCATATGACCTTCAGGTTCTGTAAGAGATCCTGTTTCAAAAAAATAGGTGGAGAGCAACAGAGAAAGACACCTGGTCTTGACTTCTGACCTCCGTAGGCATACACACATGCACATATATGTGCACAACACCCACAAACAGTAAAAAAGGATAATAAAAAAAAAATCTTTGTTGTTCCCAATAATCAAAATTATCTTCTTTCAACATTGTCACATGTTTACATCATGAAAAATTAAAATATTTACAAGGAGCTACAGCACAGAGCAGAAAGACAAATGCAAACTAAAAATAAAAATAAAAAAGTCACCTCTAATGACAGCATATAGAAGGGTATCAATCAACATTGGGCAGAAGTCACTCTAGACATCTTCCTGCAGTGTGCAGAGGTGGCCGTACAGGTAAACAGGGACACTTTTATGAAAACAGTATCTCCCACAGTTTCATTTGTTAACATATATAATTTATTTACTATATCAACATATCTGATATATTAATGTATTGGACATAAATATTCTTGACTCTGGTGAATCAAAACTAATGAAATTTAAGATTGAGATTGTTCAACAAACATAACAAACTGGGCAAAAAAATAAAAAATCCCGTTAGGTCTCAGTCTTACACAAAGAACCACAGACAGCTGGGAACTGGAGAGGTGGCCCTCCCTAGGGAAGAGCACAGCATTGATTGTTCAGCACCAAACAGCCCTGAAATCGTACATGGAAGTAACATTATATGCACTCACCAGGTTATAGTTAGAGCTATAGATATCTACACAAACACACGCATATAATCATATTTAATGTAAAGAGAGGCCATGAACTTGGAGGTGAGTAAGGAGAAGTTTATGGCAGGTTTTGGAGGGAGGGAAGGGAAGGGAAAAATGTAACTAAAGTACAATTTCAAAACTAAACAACAACAACAGTAAAAAGACTGAGGGGTGTTGAGCCAGGTGTGTGGCTCAGTGGTAAAGTGCATAGTTCAACACCACAGAAAGGAAAAGAAGAGAACAAGGGGAAAGAAGGAATAAAGGAAGGAAGAAGGGAGGGAGGGAAGGAGAGAGGGAGGGAGGCAAGCAGCTGGTTGATTGATTGACTGATTGACTAAAAAGAAGAAAGGCAAGCAAACAGGCAGGCAGCTGGTTGGTTGGTTGGTTGGTTGGTTGGTTGGTTGGTTGGTTGGCTGGCTAGTTGGTTGCTTGGTTGGTTGGTTGCTTGGTTGGTTGGCTGGTTGGTTGACTGATGGCTTGATCGTCTGAGTGAGTAGTTTTGAACAACTCTTTAGTTTTAGCAGAGTGGATGGACTGACTGACCACTTTAGGAGGTGTGTGGACAATGGCATCCTAACCCGGGTTCTCATTCCCCTTCCTGCTTCTACACTTTTCTACATGGATACTATGTCTACATCATCTCAGCTCCTAACATTCACACTCCGCCCCTCCCCTTAATGCCCAATGTCTGGCACCTCCACATGTGGAAGATGTAATGCCCACCCAGTCCCCAACATCCTTGTCACCCGAATTCCTTACTTTGATCCAGCTTTAAATTGGACTGAGCTCAACTCTCTCTCAAAATAGGGAGCATGGCTGATTTAGTCTCTGCCTCACCCTTAGTGTTGGTGAACAGCAGGTGCTCCCAAGAGCTCTGCTGAATGGCTGAGTTTATCACTGCGAAATGGTGTCAAAAAAGCTTGCAACCTTTGGAGCCATGTATAGCACATCTGTGGCCCGTGTAAAATAACCTTGTACAAAAGCTCTAAGAAAATAATTCTCTTGAAATCTGTATCACAATTTTACAAGCTGCCTTCCTGTTTGATTATTTTTCCTTGGTAAATTGTAGAGATCTGCAAGGTGGGTTTTTAAGGACAAATGTCTAGATCAGTACACAATAAAAATGGATGTAGATACATAAGAGAAAGGGAAACTCAACAGAGGATAACAGGTTCAAGTTCATCTTAAACCACAGCGACTATCACCATGTGCTGGAACCTCATAGGTGCGGTCAAATTCCGAGTTAATTATTCATGGCTGATGACCATTTATAACTTCATCTCCCGAGAACAGCTCCTTGTATGTGACTACTGCTCAGAAAGTGTACACTACAGGTGGTTTATATGGTGCTTTTTCCACTCTAGCAAACTTCCTTTAAGGTGGAATATTCTGAACAGGTAAATACTCACAATGCATGGTGCACCTCTCTAGACCTGTGCACGCATTTCAGAATATGACTCACTTAATTTTGTAGGTAAGAAGCGCTTCATAGCAAAAACAAGACATTAGATGTACTTTAATATGTAAGACTTTGTGCCTCAGATATTAAATGCAAGGGGGAAAATGTCACTTATGAGTTGACATAACGAGACTGAATTTGAAGAACTTGGTGAACACTTACTGTCTCTGAAGCTTGTTGGATCCCAAAACTTCTACATTAAAGAGTAGAAAAGAATCAGCTTTCTAGACAAGATCTGTCACCAGCCAAAGTTTAAGTTTAGCATGGCATCAATCTACACACACACACACACACACACACACACACATTCAAAAGGATTATTTTCAGATCTCTGGTATTTATCCTGTCTGTAGGCATAAGGAACATCAGGACCTCACTGGTCTGCACACTTCTGATTATCGCAAGACTCCTCTGAGGCTTTCCCTGATTCCACAATTCCAGATGCATGCCACTTTAAATAAGAACTCACTACTATCAAGTTGCTTCCTAGCCCCACAGGACTCCCACCAGCTCACCCCACTTTCTTTTACAGCTTAGTTCTTGTCTAAGATGCAGTATTATGTAGCTCAGGCTGGTCTTTAACTCCCTGTGTAGCTGAGGATGACCTTGAACTAATCCTCCTGCCTCCACCTCTCAAGTGTTAGTGTTACAGGCCTGCACCATCATGCATGGTTTACGTGGTACTGGGGATGGAACCTAGGACTTCAAGTGCGCTAGCTAAGTGGTCTACCAATTGAACTACACCCCTACCTTCTTGATTGCCAAATGATTTTAGCAGGATCATTGTTTCTGAGGCAAGAAGGGACTATAGCCATGTGAATGACTTCTGAATAGAGGATTTCTGAGGGTCCATATTGAGATAGGCTTAGATACTTTAGAATTCTTTTCCATCATTTTAAATACATGAAAATTTTTGTTTTAATTTTTTTAACCCAAAGTTTATACTTTCTCACACAAAAAAAGCAAGCAGTCATGGTCCTGCTTGCAGAAAATTACTTTCCTAAAAGAACACCCCTACCTGCATGGCTGAATCAATTAAGTTCCTGCTGACCCTGTCTTCTGTGAGGCCTTCCTGAGCATGCAAAACCTAAGCCAAACTGAGGCCATGTTCTAAAAGCAAGCTGACTGTTCAGAGACCCCCATGCCCAAGCTGATCCACCCACCTGAAACCCAGTCCCTCAGGGCCTCCTAAACTGTCTGCCATTACTGATATTGTCACCCACCAAAAGTTCCCTGGACTTGACTAAGTAATGTCTAAAACAAAGCACAAGGCTCTGCCTGTCACATGACCACAGAATGGGCCACCATTCCTTCCAGCTGCACCAGGGCTGCCAGTGTCCACCCACTCTAAACCAGTCTCCTTCCCCAACATATCCAGACTCATATTTCAATGAATGACTGAGGACAGTGTAAAGAGAAGCTAAAACTTGAGTTAAGGCTTCAATAATGAACCTTCAATAATGAAGCTCCTAATGAATGGAGCTTGTCTGTATGGCTTAACTCTTTTTTTTTTATCTGTTCCCCCCAAGAGCTTAATGCAGTGCATAAACAAGATGAAGCTGTTTAGCACAGAACTAATCCACATTGTGTTTCACTCAAAAAAAAAAAAAAAAAGAAACCAATCCTCCTACAAAGTGCACATCAGATGGTAGGGCTTACAAGTTATAGCCCGTGCAATAGAACAACGCGATTAAACCTTTCACATCCACCTCAATTGTATAATTTTGGAGACAGCATTTCAAAATCTGACTAAGTTCACAACTGCACAAATGGCAGACTTCGAGATGCCCTCTTAATATCAGGTTATTTTGTTGCCATTTCTGTGAAACATTGAGGTCCTTCCTTGGTGTCCTTCAGAAGCAAGCTGCCACTCTGTGCCACAACTGAAGAGATCAGATAGGGTTTGGGGTCAATGTGGTAAAAGGAAGCAGCTTCTATTTAAAGGTCTTTGGGGGGGTAGGGAAAGCCAAGGGGGAAAAGAAAATCAACAGATTCTGGAGTTTCAGTCTCTAAATGTACTCCAGAACAGCTGTTTTGCTTCTCTGTAAGTTCCCTTCAAGTAGTAAGGACAAAACACTATTAAGGGCTGAAGCTGAGTCACAGCCCAGAAACTCGCCTCCTTTATGGGAAAGGTTATGCAGAAAACAGCTGGAGTTGTGTATGAAGTGTAGCGGGTGCTACAATTAAGCTTGTTAACTTCAACACAGTTCATTTTTAAAAAAAAATAAATAATAATCCTTGCAGTGGGTGAGAGGTTTCTGATCCCAGGGAGGCTGAAGAAGTTTGGTATTGTATAAAAGAATTCTGCCTTTTGAGCTGATCTCTTTCTAGACCGCCTCATATTAAAGGAAAGATGGATCAGAGTCCAGATCAAAGCAAAAGCAGCTGATGGAGGAGACACTGCAGACTGCAGAGACTGTAAGGAAAGAGCTGGGTTGCTATCAGCACATAGCCCTGCTGCCGCGTGACGCAGTGAGGGCTGCCAGCATCCAATGCCCATCCACTCTGCAACCGGTCTCCTTCCCCAGTACACACCAACCTGAAGAGTGGCACAAGAGAAGCTATAACCCAGTCAGGGCTTCAAACGTGAACATTTTATAAAGAAAACAACAACAACAACCCAGAAAATTGGAGAGCAGGCGATGACTGATTCCATCTGCCCTGAGCTCAGGAAGCACCCTTCCAAGTGAGATGATCCAACTTTCTGTTGAAGCTTGTTACAATCCACAAAAATTGCTTGCCATAAATAGTTGTCAGTGTCCCAGAGAAACAGCTGTATGAAACTTCTGCCAGGAAGAGCCAATTAAGATGACAAAGGCGCCTTATTTGTTAGTTACAATCCTCTGCCACAAATGTAACCTTTTCTCTCTCTTCCCACCCCAACTCCATTGAATCACATCTGTCGGAGTACATGGGGAACCACAGACTCTTGATTGTTACAGTTTTAAAGTTTAGTCTGAAAGGCTAGAGAACAGTGGCATATTTGACTGTCGTGGGTAAACGTTTTGTTACCCAGCACTACATAAGAATCGTATGTGGTGGTACACAACTGTGATGCCAGAACCCGAGGGCGGGGCAAAGATCAGAGTTCAAGGTCACCCTGGCTACTTGCAGAATTGAAGACCTAGGGAACAATCACTTCCACCTAACAATTTATTTTTCTTTGATCTATAAAACAGCTTTGAACAGCAACCCAAAAAGCTTCTATGTTTAAAACGAGTGGGAGGAAATGTTGTGTCCACTCTGCTTGTTAGCTACATAAGGAAAGTCAGAAAGATCAAGAAATAAATATCCAGCCCTGCTTACACTCAGTATTGGCCTACCCTATCACTTCTACTTGACAATCACCATTTAGTAAAGCCACGGTAGGTGCTTAGGCTAACGTTCAGGGTGTGGTTCCCGGCCAGGATGGCCTTTCTGCACAGTAAGGCAAAACAGATGATTCTGAAAACTGGACCAAATTCTTCCCTCCAGAGCCAGGCAATGAGGAGTTTGGTCAGTGACCAAAGAAAACCAATGTTTTCTGGTGATTGCAACAGGACATGGCAGCCTCGGGAATTGTATCAAACCCACACACTCCAGAAGAGAATGAAAATAAAGGGTGAGGATGAGGCTAGGTTGGAAAGAGTAGCCAAGAGAATCTTCAAAACGCCTTAAGAGGGGCCAGTGAGAAGACTCTGTGGGTAAAGGCTCTTATGGCCAAGCCTGGAGATCTCAGGTCAATCCCCTAGACCCACACAGTGGAAGGAGAAAACCAACTCTTGCTAGCTGTCCTCTGAGCTCCACATATATGCCACTGCACAGGCACGCACAGGCACACACACACACACACACACACACACACGAACCAGAGGAAAGTAAAGAAGAAAGTGTCATCCCGAAAGGCACAAAGGGGTTAACTAGGCTAGCATGCCTAGGGATCAACCTCTTTTAATACTCAAAGTCAAAAGGCCAGCACCAATTTCCTGATACTTTCAATGAAGAAGAAGAAGAAGAAGAAGAAGAAGAAGAAGAAGAAGAAGAAGAAGAAGAAGAAGAAGAAGAAGAAGAAGAAGAGGAGGAAGAAATAATAATAATAATAATAATAAATAATAATAACACTGAGGTTCAGAAAAAGGTGGAACTGGCTCAACTAAGCCGTTTGATCACAGGGGGGCAGATGTCAGTTTCTGTTCCTTTCCTAAATTCCCTCAGCTGTCATCCTTTCTTTCAGGTACCACCAGGTTCCCTTGTGGCCTACATGGTCACTCTCTCTTGCTACCTTCCAGGAGTCTGAGTGTGACTTTGTAGAGGAAATGAAAATGAGAAGCCTCTCTCACAAAACAGTCATGGAGGAACAGGAGCAGCTAGTCTGAGGATGGAGGTAAATGACTGCTCCCACCCCTGGACCCACTGAGGAACCCCCGGGGGAATCAGATTCCTAGAACACACAGCTGCTATGCAGACAGGAGTCTGGGGAGCTTGGGAAGTGCAGGGAAACTACCTTCGCTGCAGAGCTGGGGGTGGGGGTGGGGAGGCTTCAGGTCTTTAGCCCTGGAAAAAACGGCAAAAGGAAGGATAGGGATCTCTGATACGGGTGGGACCTGTCTTCCTGACTTGCTGTAGTATATGTGAGGCTCCACTTGCAAGAGATGAGAAAGCCAGTAGGGCCATACTCTCTACTCTGCTGCCCTTTAGAAGCAGTGTGCTTCCTATCTACTATGCTGTTAAAATACACACAGACAGGAAAGCTGCTTGTGGGGTGCTGGGCTTTGGGAAAGCTCAGGGGATAAAGAGTAAATTAACCAGGAAAGGGTAAATACTTTACAACAAACATTAATACTAAAGGTTAATAATATACTGCACACAGCCTACTTTAAAAATAGTACTTAGGATGGTTATGTAGCTGAGTTTGAAGAATATACATATACACACACATACATATATACATACACATATGCACACACTCTGGCTTCAATCTCAAGTACCGTATAAACTAGGTTTGGTGATGTATGCCCTTAACACTCAAGAGGTAGAGACAGGAGGTCATCCTTTAGCTACCTAGTAAGTTCAAGGCTAGCTTGGATAAAACCCTGCTAAAAGAAAAGGTCTAGAAATGGATACACTAATGGGAAAGATAGTAGTAGTAGTAGTAGTAATTATAATTTTAAAAAGTGGTCCTGGAGGGATGGCTAGGTGGTTAAGAGCACTCATTATTCTTGCAAAGGACCAGGATCAGTTCCCCGCCTCTATATGGTGGTTTGCAACATCTGTAACTCCAGTTCCAGAGAATCTAATATGCTCTGCTTGTCTTTGTGGACATGGCACACACACACACACAGTGTGCATGCATATATGAAGGAAATACAACCACATATGTAAAATAAATCTAAAAATAAATTAAGATATCAAAAGGTAATAGATGGCAAAATCTTAAAAGAAGAAATACAAATGGTCAACATCACAGTTCCTTTAGCTCCGGTATACCCTATGCACATTCTCACTAACTACAGGATCCCTCCATACAGTAAGACTTGGCTTACAGATTGTGTCCCTGCAGAAAGCTCTGTATCCCATGAGCTGGCTCAGGTTAGTTATTAGCAATGTTTGTCCCCATGACAGCAGGCTCACTTCCCATCTGATATCTACCCTTTAACTGACTATGCCCCTAGACCAATGGGTTCTCAATCTGTAGGTTGTGATCCCTTTGGGGATCAAACAACTCTTTCATTGGTGTTTACCCTATGGTTTATAACAGAAGCAGAAATTACAACTATGAAGTAGTAACAAAATAATTGTATGGTTGGGGTCATCACAACATGAGGAACTGTACTAAAGGGCCACAGCATTAGGAAGGTTGAGAGCCACTGTCCTAGACCAGGAGTATAATAACCAGGAAGTATAATGTGCATCAATTTTGTTGGGTATTATGGTCTGTGTATCTAAGGAGAATATAGTATCTAGTAGATTTTCAAAAAACTCATTTAACACAGAGAAAGCCCTAGCTGTATTTCAGGCATTATTAATGAAAATGAGGAAATATTTACTGTTAGCAGTGGGTGTTAGCTTGGTGGCTGAGTTTATGCTCAGCATGCTCGAAGCCCTGGGTTACAACATAGACATGTCAAATGATGATGATGGTGAGGTTTTTGATACAAACTGGAGATGACACACGATTCCGAGCCTTGGTCAGCAATTTACTTGCTGTGATGGCACATGGTTGTTAGGGTGGTGTGACTACTTCCACATCTGCTGTTGGGGAGGTGCTTGGTTGAGATGGAATTTAATAATCTGAAAGTATTGTGATGATAAGAGCCTTAAATCTGTCCAAGCTACGTAGCCCAGGGATCTCGCACCGAGGCATCTCTCCTGAAGTACTCAGTACGGAAGTATGCACATTGTGGTATTTCTCCCAAGTGAAAAAGTATAATCTGTCAGTATCCGGTAGTGGATAAAATGGTAAACGACTTCATACAACAGAACAGTATATGCATGTTTTCAGAGATGGACTAGCAATGAGGGAGGTGGTGCACATGTGTGTGCAATGTGTACTGTAACATGATCACGCCTGCAAACACCATCGCCCATCTCCAGGACATTCGCCATCTTCCTGGATTAAAGCTACCATTAGAACACCAGTTTCTCATTTTCCTTTCCTCTCCCAGGACCAGGGTCACCCTGCTGCTTTGTCTCTGACAACCTTGGTACCTTGTATAAACAGGATCACACGCATTCCTTTTTATGAATGCCTCACACCACGAGCGGCGTGCTTTACGAGCTCATTCATATTGTTGGGTATGTCAGAATGTCTTTCCTTTAAAAGCTGAATAGCACTCTACCTTATGCATTTAAGGCTTATCTCTTCACCCACTCACTGTGGGTACTTGATATGCTCTGCCTGCTGGGTCCTGCGGAAATCACCATGGATATCGGAATATAGATATTCACACAAGCCTCTGCTTCCGGTTCTTTCAGGTACATACCCGTAAGTGTGACTGCAGCAGCCGTACCAGTTTACATTCCTCGCCATCAGGAACAGGAGAACTCTGACTGCAAAGTGTCCTCAGCATTTGCTAACGGGGAGAGTGAGGTCTTTAACTCCTGACTTTGATGCTGCTGTTCCTGGCTTTTGCTTTGCTCTGATTTCTTTTCAAATAGCCATCCCAGTGAGTGTGAAGTGCTTCCTCCTGCGGTCTCCATTTCCATCTCCCTCACTGTGAACCACGTGGGCATCTTGTCTTGTGTTCACTGTCAGTTTGTATACCTTCTTTGCAGGGATGGCTCTGCAAGTCTTTCATCCGATTTTTAATCGAACCGTATCACAATATATTCTTAACTAATTAAAAACAGAATCTAAAATACATTTTAACAAATATAAATATATATTAATATATAAAAAGTAGTACACACATGTGCACCCACACACAAGGAGAGACGAAGCCTCTTACTCCCAATGCCTTATTCTTGTTTGTGGCACAGAGCACACACATACACACACACACAAACCAGGGAAAAAGTGATTGACACAGTTTGCTGCTGAGCAGGGAGACCAGGTGTGACTTCGTTTCCTTTTCTCACTTCCTCTGCAGCTTTTCTGAAATGAGCACACGTGGCTGGTTTAATCAGAGGGATAGGGAACATAAACAAATTTTTAAAACCTCAGCCCAACCACAAAGTGAAGGTTGCAACAGACTGAAGCCTTTTCCAGTTAAGAACACCACAGTGCAGTATCTGGAGTTACCTCCAACAGGAAGAAAGAGTCGATTGGCCAGGAGTCCTGGGCCAGGGCCAGATAAGGGGCAACTCCAGCTGCCAGATGATAATCCCAGGAGGCTCCTACCACAGGGGAGCCCCGCCCACCCCACTCACTGTCCCTGTCCCTCATCCCCCATCATTTACATAATCCAGGCTCCTGGTCTCAGGCACTGGGAGTAAGAGGCTTCAGAACTTGAAAACTACTTAGGGATCAGCCTGCCAAGTGACAGAGAATTATGTAGAAGATAGCCAAGCAACCAAACAAGGATGTGGCCTGGGGTACAAGGATATTGGATCCAATCCTGGTGAGGCAAACATAAAAAAGAAACAACATGTTTAAAAGATGCTCAGAAAAAATATATTTAAAGTACTAATGATCAGGGGAGAGGAGAGCTGGGTGGCTGAGGGGTTAGGAGCCCTTGCTGATCTTACAGAGGGCCCCGGTTCAGGTCTCAGAACCCGCATCAGGCTCCTCACAGAAATCTGTGACTGCAGCTACAGGGGATCCAAATCCATAGGCACAAGCCATACAGGAGGTGCACATATACGTGTGCAGGCAAAACACTTACAGAAATAAAAGAAAAATAAATAAATTTATCTTTACAACATAAAAAAATAGTGGGGCATCACAGAACTACCGGTCTCTTCTGAGAGACATTCTATTTCTATACCTTGATACAGATGAAATAGAGGGACCTTCTTTCCCTAATATATTGTGAATAAAAAGATGATTGTTTTGCTATCGTTGAATTCAAAAGGGAAACACTGATCAAACCTTCAACTATAAGAGGAAAAAAATAAGCAAAAAACAAAACGAAACAAAACAAAAAAACCCAAGTGCTTGAACAAAACAGAGATGATTGTGTGCAGATCCTGTTGTGTTTGAGGCAGTTTCCATTATGGAAAAGAGACAACCAAGCAGCTATGAAGGGACCACAGCTGTCAGAACGACAGAAACAATAATGGCACAGGTAGCATGGAGGAGAGCAGTCTCCTCAAATACCCCCAGCGCTTCCAGATCCAGCCCTTGCTACTACTACCCCGAAGATCACAGCGTTCCTCCAGCCAGTGAGTGATGGTGGATGCACTTGAGAGTTGAAGAGCCAACGTGTGACCCTCCAGTCAGTCAGTGTCTCTCTCTGTCTCTCTCTCTGTCTCTCTCTTCCCTCCCCCCCCCCGCCCTCCGGGCTCCTGAAAGATTCTGCCTCAAGCTCCAACCCTAAGATGGTTTACATTTGTGTAGAGAAGCTGCCACCATAAACTCACAAAAGAACATGGGCAGCAAGAAGGAAGCAACCAGCTGGTGTGCTGAACCTCCGAAAACCAAGGGTATACATTATCGTGGCATGGGACTTTGTCAGCCCCAAGAAACAGGACAGGAGCAAAAAGACATTTGGTTCATTGAGCAGCATCAGTCACATGCGAGGGCACAGCAAGGGCGTGTCAGAGTCCTGAGAGGACAGATCCAGCAGGGTCCTGTTTGTGCCTGAACATAGAAGTCATGCCAAGGGAGAAAATGCAGGGACAAGAAGTCTTGGATGCACAGGCTGTCCATGCAGAACTCGGAGAGTAGGTCATCAGAAGACATGGCTAAGACAGTTACAAACCCAAGGTCCCTTTCCTGATAACTGGAGTCTGAGAAACGGGGAGTTGAAATTCCAAACTCTTGCTGACCACAGTAGCCCTACCTGGAACCCCAGCACTGGAGAGACCCAACTAGGAGGATCACACATTTAAGGGTAGCCTGGGCTACACAGCAAAGCCCTATCTTACCTTACCCCTAACACACACACACACACACACACACACACACACACACACACACACACGGCTTCCAAATTATCCTAACACTCCTATCTACACATCTCCACAAAGCACTTTAAAGCTTCTGTTCAGGGCCATCTAGACACAGCCACTTGCTAATTTATGGTACTTCTCCGGGGATTTAAAATATGGAGCAATTACTAACATAGGCAAAATTCTTGCTGAGCAAAACCCCAAATAAATGGTCTATCTGGCAGCAGAAAGAGTGGAAGTACCTTCCGCTTTGTTCCTATCATGACACCAGAGTGAAAATCCATTAGCCAAACTCCCACCATCCCTGTAGACAGGTGGAGTCCCAAACTGCTTTCCCTGTTGCTATTTCACGTTCACCTCAATTTATAAAATTCTATAATCTAGTTACCATCCAAGGACATGACCCCTCCAAATACATTCTCCTATAGTCACCCAGAGACCTTCTTAACGAAATGCTTGAAAATGGGGTTGAGTCCCTAATGCAATATTCTAGCTTAACGAAATCTCCCAAATGCCGGCAAATGCTTACATGCCTTGCATTTTATCCAGCTGATCTCTCTTGATGGGATGAGTAGATATTACAAGCGTATAACTAAAAAAAGAAAAAATAGTAATTAAAAAAATCCTTTTATGGAAAGACACAAATGTCATAGCTGAAAGAATAAAGGAAGAAGTCAATAGCTGGATGGGTCACTTCCTCAGTGACATACAAAGGCCTATCCCTGAGAAAAATGGCCTGACTTGCTAGCTCCTTCCTTCTCTGTTGACAGCTAAAGACATGCAGAGAGACCGGGTTCAGTGAAACCCAGCTCAGCCTGAGTGTGGGACGCATGTGAAGATAAGATCTCAACCTGATCTATTTCTTTCTAGAGCGAGGACCAGGGGTCCCACCATTTCCAAGGGGTCAGAGATTCCTAGGAGCCAATGAATCCTGGTGAACACTGATTAGCTGAGGCTTTCTCAGTAACTGACCAGAGAGCTGTCAGCCAGAGAGTGCCTATCCCTACTGCTTTCTCTGTGTCTGGCACAGTGAAGCTCCAACCCCACAGATCATGGAAACAGCTCCTGTCTCCCAATCCCAGGCTACTCCAGCCCCTCGTCTCTGCCTTCCTGAGTTTTAGTCCCGCCTCAGTGGCCACACCCATCCTTTCTTTTGCAGAATTATTTCCATCCAAGTCTCTGATAAAGGCTGGGAACTAGCCCTCTCCCCTTCCCCTTCCAGGTCTCGCCCAAGCACTCAGCCTTTAAGTAGATGACTCAGCTTGGTACAAACATGAGTGCTCCTCTCAGCTCCAGAACCTAAATCTAGCAGCCTTCAGAGACCTCTGAAGCCCTCTCCTTCCACAAGATGAAGGCCACTTCCTCTGCCCTACCACACTGCAATCCTGACCTTGGACTTTGACCTCTCCTTCCCATAGCCTCATCTCCAACTGATTCTGCCTCTTAATACAGACTGGATTTGTTTCTCCATCACCATCTTTTCAGCTTCATGAATCAAGTGTCTCAAAGGAGCAAAAAAAAAAAAAAATGGCCCCACAGTAGGTCACAGTATCTACTCTCGCCTACTGAAATTTAGCTTTTCATACAGAAATAGTGTATGGTCTTTTCCAGGCCAATTCTGATCATGCCATCTCGTTGCTGAAAGCCCTTGGAAAATTCCCAGAGCTCATGAGCTGAGAGACTGGACATCTGTATGCAAGCTCTCCTTATGGTGGGTGCTGCCAAACCTGGAGCCCTCCATTACTCAGAGCATCCATACAACAAAGAGCTGCTTCCCATCCCTCATTTGGGGCCATTGCAAAGTGCCTGCCGCTCTCCCTACAAGGTCCCTCCTTTCTTCTTCAGTGGTCATACCTTGCCAATTTGTGGAGTTCACTCAAAGACTGTTTCCTTGCATGAGGTTTTCCTGACCTCAGATTCAGCCTGTTTCCTTTGTTATACTCTACCAACCCCATGCAAAGCCTTTAGCTATTTGCCCAACTAATTATTAAATTTACGGTTAGGGACATTCCCTAAAGGATAATGGCAGAGTCTTAGCTTTATTGACTCTGTGTCCAGCATCAACCCAATGCCTTACTGATATGACAATTTTGAAAACAGACAGACAGATAGTCTTCTGGGATCTTAGACTTCATTCTGTGAAATAGGGCCCCCAAAAACCTGCCATGTTGGAGCTAAAATACAAGCTTGCTCGGACAACTTCAAATTTGAAACAGAGATGCTAGTCAAGGCACGGTCAAAACCAAAAGAATGAATTCAGAGGAGGAACCTTAGTACAGATAAAAGACTTACAGAGACTTACAGATGTTAGCTATCTGAAGGTTACGGAAGTAGACAGTGACAAAAACATCCAGAACATTTTCAAGTATAGGAAAAGACTATGGCAGCCAGACTGTAAGTTCTGCAAGTTTGGAGAACAGACAGGCAGCCATAGCACACGTGCAATGAGCACCATCTCAAGAACACACAGAGCCCTCCAAACTCAAGAAGAGACAAAAGATTCTCCTGGAAAGGAAAGTGTTGAGACTGAGCTAGCTTTGATTGACTACGGACTCTCCCCCACTCTCCCCGTGTGTCACTGAAGCCATCGGTCTAAGATCTGCCTGGCATGATTACACTTGCTTCCACTACATCCTATACGCTAGGACTCAAGACAGGAAATTAAAAAGCACATTCCTACAGAAGATCTCACACGTTTTATTATGTGTGTTGGGTATGGAAAGATAGCATCTAGACTCAAGCTGTCAGGATGGGGAATTTGCTTTTCAAAAAAAAAAAAGAAAACACACAAATCCATCAGGAATTTATCTTTAAGGTGGTTGTTTTTGGTTTAAAGGAAATGTGCAAAATCCTTATGAGGAGAATAACAAAATAAAATTCATGATCAAGAACTATTTCAGATCCACTGGCATGGTGGTATGCACCTTTAATCCCTGCACTTGGAAGGCAGAAGCCAAAGGATCTTTGTGAGTTTGAAGCCAGCTTGGTCTACAAAGAAGTTCTAGGACAGCCAGGGCTATTATGCAGAGAAACTCTGACTCTGGGGGTGGGGTGGGGGGTGAGACTCTATTTCACATTAGCATGTGAGGTAACCCTGGAGCATGAGGCAGGAAGATCTCAAGCTTAAGGCCACATAGGATGCCCATTTCAAAACAACAACAACAAGAAAACACCTACAATCTCTAACACAGGCACTTAGTTGTATGTGATTCAGGTGTGTGCATGGCGAGGTGTGTGTGTGTGTGTGTGTGTGTGTGTGTGTGTGTGAGAGAGAGAGAGAGAGAGAGAGAGAGAGAGAGAGAGAGAGAGAGCACTCATGCCATGACCTCCTGGCAGAGGTCAGAGGACAACTTCCTGGAGCTGCTCATCTCCTACCAGGGGAGGGAACTTGCGTTTGAACTCAGTTTGAACAAGTTTGTCAGACTTGTACAACTGGACCTTCTGCTCACTTAGCCATCTACAGGCAAACTCAGGCACATTTCATCTCTCTGAGGCACGTCCATGAAATGATCCACCCCAATATGGTTATAAAATTAAGTTAGGAAAAAAACATGTTAAGTGTTTAACACTGAGCCATATACAAGGGGGTTCTGAATAAATGTTAGGTACTATAATTATTCCCATGGCATGAGTGATCCCTGGTGAATCACACTGGTAGGTATGTGGATGGATGAGGGACGGTAGCCAGTCCCAGATGGTCTCAGGACATCACACGTAAGGCTTAAATGTTGCACAAAAGATTGACTTTAGGATAGGAGAGAGGAGACGGATGGGGAAAGCGAGTGGAAATCATTTTAAAGGTCAAATGTGCACAAATAGGATTTGTGCATGCAAAAGCACGCCGTCCTATAAACTCAAAGTAATCCTCGGCCTCTCTTAGCTAGCTCAAAGGATTGTAAGCAGGCTTTCAATAAATCACAACTACCCACCCCTTAGGCATTTCTCCCCCTCCATGCACTCAATCTTGGGAACACTGGCATCCAGACTGGCTATTCCCAATGTCACATGTACACACACACACACACACACACACACACACACACACAGATAGATCCCAGAGCTTTACACATGTTGAACAAACATCTGCCATGAGCTACACCCAGACCTTCCATGGGAAAAGCAGTCTATGTTCCCACCACCCACCATCGCCAGGGTCCCAGCCATAGGACATTATTACTTTATCCTCTCTTGTGTCCCCCTTAAAAACAATCAGAAAAGTCTATGGCTGGTATTTATTATTTGTGGCCCAGATGCTTTAGTGAGGTCTAGAATGACAAAGTTCTGTAAGAGACCACAAACTAGTACACAGCTTAAATGCTACATTTCAGCTGCAAGGGACTCATACAAACCTGAGTGATAAACATTGTCTAGGACCCAACATGTGTTAGATCTAATCTAATGTTTAACATGGTGCCTGCAAACAAAGATAACATGCAGAAACGAGCGGGTGCTTTGTTTGGCTTTTTTGTTGTTGGTTGGTTGGTTAATTGGTTAGGTTGTTTGTTTGTTTGGTTGAATTTTCATCTGAAACTAATTCAAGTCTGGCCAATACACAACAGCGACAGTGTGTTAAAATGAAATTTTCAGAATTTCAGTGATAACATGTCTATGTGTTTGTGTGTGTATGTGTGTGTGTATTTATGTCTGCATGTATATGTGCGTATGTGTGCATGGTCTGCATGTGTCTGTGTATATGTATATGTCTGTGTGTACCTGTATGTGTTTATCTGTGTGTATTCAGTGTAGATTCACATATACAAATGTACAAGTTCATGTGGTGGCCAGAGGACAACTTTGAGTGTCATGTCTCAGAATGCATGCAGTCTGTTTTTGAAACAAAGTCTCTCACTGGCCTGCAACTTGGTAGCATAGGCTAGACAGATTGGCCTGGAGCCTTAGGCATCTGCCTGTGTCTGCTTCCCTAGTGCTGGGATTATAAGAATACACCAATAACACTGAGTCTATTATTTTTAAATATAGATTCTGAGGATCTAACTCAAAACAGTGTCCTCACACTTGCAGAGAAAGCGCTTTCCAGCTGTGATTTCTCCCTAGCCTGAGTAATAATATTTTTAGGAAAAATAATTCAATACCATAGATTTGTGTGTGAGAGAGATTCTGCATTCCTATGAAGAACTGAGAAAAATGGAGGAGAAGCAGGTAAGCTAGAGTGCCTGGGGATCTTCCCTGCCTTGAGAGGAGACACGGCCAGGAGGGAGTGTGGAAAGAATACACCAGGGAGGACAGCGAGCCTCCTCTCTCTGCCGGTGCCTAGCACATGGCACTGAGGGGGAATCTGAGGTTGATGGAGGAACAGGAATGACTGACTAAAGAGCGTCATCTGCCACAGGTGCAGACAAGAGCAGCCACATCTGTGCCCTAACGGAGACCAAATTCCCATTTGTGAATAATGTGAGGGAAGAGGCCTGAATCGAAGCCAAGACTGTTTTATTCCCAGTGTAGACATCACTGCTCACATTAGCAAAATGTTCATTGTTTAATAGGTTAACACACGTTGGCGTTTCTTTATATTAAAAACAACAACAACAAAAAAAACTAAAACAAAACTCTAGTGCTCTGTGAATCTCAGTCCAACTTACCTAGTCACGCATTAAACTCCCAACGAGAGGGTCCTCTTAGAAACAAACCTCCACTCCAATCCAAAAGCTAACAGGGTCTGTACCCAGCGGGTCTAAGCTGCGGAGCCTCCAATCCAGGAGCAATCCACACTCCACCCTCCCATGTTCGTTCCCTTTGCTCCAGATGTCTCTACACACAAAAATAACTCTAAAGTCCAATTTTGATCTTGTGTTGGAAATGAAAAGACAAGAACGTTAAAGGAAGACAGTGTATACAGTCATGTGGGTGATATTTAGACAAATAAATGGCTATATAACTATTTGACTCGAATTTTTCCACCACCTAACAGACAGACACACACCCACACGCAGACACACCTCTTACCCACAGACACACTCAATTTTGCAGAGAAGTCAAAAGCATATATGTGCACGTATTTAGAAAGAACCCTGAGCATGTGTGCTTCCTCAAGCAACACACAGTAGATACCTCATGTGTCATGCTATGCACCGGCAGGCTTACCATAAACCACTTTAACTTTATGAACTGCCCTCAACTGGGTATGCTTCATGGGATGGAAAATGTCCTGTTGATGCTCTTTCCACATTAATAATACACATATAAGTAACAGGCAAGGGCGTTATAAAGGCATCTTTAAAACTGTATGACCCAGCTTGACCCGAGCCTGATCAATGGAACGTCTGGATCAAGTTGCAACTTGCAGAAAATACAGAGGAGTCTCACAAACCAGGAGGCAGAGGAGCATAGCCTGAGTCCCCTATTCAGCCTAGGCAGGGGTTGCCAGACCATCAACCTTACAATCCATCTTTAAACCGTGCATTTGTTTTGTATGGCTTTCTCCATCTGTGGTCTACTGTACAGTGAAAGGTTTAAATTATGATCCAACGTTGCTCCCCAAGGAATCACTAAAGCTGAAAACTCCAATACACATGTAGCCATTTAACTTTAAATTTTAATGAATTAAAATTAAATAATAAAAAATTCAGTTCCTCATTTCAAGGGTTTACTAGCCAGATGGTATCTGTGGCTACCACATCGCAATAATGCACAGTACAGGTTTCCTGGTGGCACAAAATTCTCTGGGGCAGTCAGTGGTCGTCTAGGCAACGGGACTTTCCAGATTGCCAGAGATCCTAGGATTCCTAGGTCATCTCTGCCAGCAAGTGCAGGCAATCCCTAGATCAGTGGCTTGCATTCCTATTAATCCTTGCTTACAGAAAGGATTCCTGCAGATGACAACCAGAATAAACTCACAGTGACATCCACCCAGCAACCACATGGACAACAAGCTGACCTCACCTAGAGTAACATTACTCTAATGCAGCCAACAGTGAGGTAGGGACAAAAGACAAGTCTGAATCGCCATCAAGGAAAACATCTGGCTTCAGCCCAGATGTGCCTCACCCATACAACACTGATGGCAAACTGTGGCCTCTAAGACTAGGAGAAAATTGGCTAAGAGAGAGTCTAAGAGAAGAAAAAAAAAAAAGGTTGGATTTGAAATAGGATCCTAGAACAGACAACAGATATTTGTGAAAATTTTGAGGAAAATTCAAGAAAGGTTTATAACTTAGTGACACAGCTGTGCTACCCTTAATTTTCCAGTTTTGATCACTGTACAATGACTTTATCAGTGTTGACACTGGGGGAAGCACCAGGAGATAGAAGTTCCCTGCCTTCTTTATAAATTGTGTGTGTCTATGTAGGGGGGGGAGAGAAAATTAATTAGTTTGGGGAAAGAATCCTATTTCTTCTAAAATAAACAAAAAATTGGGAATGATGGCCCACACCTGTAATTTCAGAACTTTGAAGTTTAGATACAGGAGGAACATGCTTTCAAGGCCAGCCTAGACAACAATGTGAGACCCTGTTCCCCCAAATTAATTAATTAATAATCCATGTAATTAAAACAGAGGTTGGCAGGAAAGAACTCCAGTTAGAACTAGACACAGCCGGACCTCTTTAAGACAAATGTGCTTGACACAACCATTGTTCACGGAATAAATACAGGTAAGCCCACTCTCACCAAGAAACATCCAAGGATTTCCCTCCAGAAAAGTGAGCTGGGTTACTACTGGAGAGGGAAGCATGCTGGGGGAAGAGGCCTCCATCCCAGAGGGACAACGGAGAATTAATGAGAGTGAAAGTACAGTCAAAGTTTTCACAATTATTTATACAGACCTCTTCTACAGTGATGATTTCAAACTGTCTTTAGAATATCTTCAACCCAACCTCCCTCAGTTTCAGGTTTTGAACATGTTTCAAAGACTGTTGGAGTGATACAGAATACCCAAGAGGATGTCCAGAGAACTCACCAATGAAAGAGAAAGGACTATCTTTTGGGAGCCATTTTTAAATCATTTATTATTTGTTACTTAATTTATTGTGTGTGTGTGTGTGTGTGTGTGTGTGTGTGTATGTGTGTGTGTGTGTGTATGCGCACAGTGGCACACATGTGAAGGATATTTATTCTACCAGGTAGATACTGGAGATCGAACTCAGGTTCTAAGACTTTGTAGCAAAGTACCTTTATATCCACTGAGCCATCTTGCCAACCCCGGGACTAATTTTCAATGCAACTTAGAAATAAATCTTGCACATGGGAAACATTTTTTTTCCTGCGGAATATTTACAAGACTTTAGTATTGTACTCAGCTTTGGTCAGAAAATAAATATTGGGAACCAGAGTGGATAAACATTGTTGTTTCATTTACCATTGGATCTGCTACTTTGTTTATTTTGTGTGGTTATTAGCTGCATCCACAGTTCTGAGATCAGAACCTCAAATCTACAACACAGAAACCATAGGAAACAAAGGCTTAACTCTGCCTCTGGCTTGGACTGTTGTCTAGAAATAACTTCCATTCTAAGAGTGGGGCCACTTGGAATACTGAGAGAAAAGCAACCAAATATGAACGTCAGAGTTTATATCAGCCTGTAAGTCTTGCTCAGAGGATGACTAAAAATATGTGCATCCTAAGAAGATTGAGAGAACAAAAACAATTAATTAATTAATAATTAATTAAAATGCAAAATCAGTTCTGGTGGAAGATCAAGATATGCTACGAAACAAAGGTACATAATTCCAAAGGGAGTCTTTTCCTTGCCCATGAACTTTCAATATAATACAAATTCAAAGGTCTTTTTATTTTAGATAGGTCTTATATAATTGCCAAGCTGTTTATCTATAAATTATCAAAGTTAAACACACCATCCTAATTTACTTGGAACTCCTAGAGTTAAATGAAATCTGTGATTCTGTTCCTAGAAGAAACTGTTATTTTCCAAAGAAAGCTAGAGGAGCCTGGGGCCTGCTCCACAAACATCCCTTGGGCTGCTGGATGAGGTAAAGATGTTGCTGGGTAGGCACCCCCAGTGTTCCTGACTCCAGTCCACAGAGCGCAATACAGAAATGCATGAGCTACCGGAGGTAGGAGGACAACTCAGTGGGTACAAGGAAAGGCGTGGTGCAGAGACTGGACACTAAAGTGTCTAGCCCGGGAGCTTAGACTCATAGAAAGTTACTTATTTCACGGAGCCAACATCACAGCTCCAAGCTCAGGCACCTGGGTGAGAATCCATGGACCTTTTCTTGTTGTTGCTGCTTTGGTTTGTTTTGATACAAAGTCTCATGTAATTCACATAGCCCATGCTGGTCTCTAACTCACTATGTAGCCACGCATAGCTTCGAGCCTGCTATTCTTTTGCTTTTGTCTTCAGTGTACCACCATAACTGGTCCATTGGGGTAGGGGACCAAACCCAGGGTTTTGTGCATGTGGTACTCAAGCAACTGAGCTACATCTCTAGCCCTACACTCCTTTCTTGATCTAAATTCTGTAAACTTGGCTCCCTCTGACCCCATGACTACCAGAATGGCCAAGGAGGTTAGGAGTCATCTTCTATGATACATATGAATACAGATAGCTAACCTATACTACACAAGCATGGTTTTATTACCTTTGACTCTATCCTAACTTAAGTAATATGAAAAACCCCATGGTTCATAAAAGAACCATCTAATTATTTCATAGTGAACAAGAGTTTAATCCATCTGATATGAATATATTTGGGGGGAAAAAGTCAGGCATGGTAGCACATGTCTTTAATCCTAGCAACTCAGGAGGCAGAGGCAAAAGCAACATTAGCCTGGTCCACACAGCAAGTACCAGGCCAACCTGGGCTACATAGTGATACCCTACTGGGGATGGGGCAGAGTTGAAAGTCTAAGATAAAGCCACCACAGGGCTTCAGAACAGTACAACAAAATGTAATATAACTTGGTAGGGGGAGTTGGTGTGGGGTAGAGTGGGAAATGCATAAAAAGCCAAAGTTAACGATGCATTTCCTGAAGCTGAGATAAAACTGACACCATCAAACCACTCTCTCCAATGGTCAAGTCTGCCAAAAGCATCTTATGCGCAAGGGAAGCATTCAAAATTAGTAACATAAATAGAGTATTCTTCCAGAGCATGTGCACATGTGCGTGCATACCCACTCATGCATGCACAGGTGAGGACAGAGTTGTCCACCTGTCTTCCTCCATCGCTCTTCATCTTTGTTGTTTTGTTGTGTCTTTCTTTGAAACAACATCTCTCACTGAACCTACAGCTTGCTGCTTCAGCTAGATTGGCAGGCTGGCCAAAGAGCCCCTGGGATCCGCATGTCTTCAGCACTCAGCACCAAAGTTACAGGCAGGAGCCACCACACAGGCTTTTAAGTGGGGTACTGAGTATCTAAACTCAGGTCCTCATGCTTGCTCAGTAAGCACTTTATCTGCTGAGCGATCTCCACAGACCCAGGGTTTACTTTAAATGAAAAAAGGAAGAAAAGAAGGAAGGAAGGAAGGAAGGGAGGGAAACCAAAGCATTCACAAAAGCATTAGCAGTATGTCTCGTTATCATATTAAATGCAAAGTTGAAGTGAAAGGCTCAGAGGCTCTGTATTGCTGCTGTGCGGCCTTGCATTGGATTCATTTAGTTCGCCAAGCTGAATCCTAAGCACATCAACTGTCCCTGTCCCAATTCAGGAATTCATCTCAAAAGTTAAACTGCATGACCTGGACATTCGACAGCTCCGTTGTCCATCCCCATGCTAACTGGGAAGAGTCCCTGGCTACACAACTAAACAGAATGGAACACAGGCCAGCCTTAGGCAGTAAACTTGAATTTGGTTCTAAAAAGTAAATACATAAATTAAATAAGTTATGCATGCTTCTAAACTGTTTATAACTACTAACCATCTGGTTTTTTTTTTTTTTTGAAAATACATAGATGTAGTATAGAGAGATAAAATAATATGAAAGCCACACTTTAAAACAGAAACCAAATGCCTGTCAACTGAGTTGTCAGAGGGATGCCACCAGTGTGAAACTGGAGGGGCAGAAGACGTTTAGTGACCGAACTCAGCACATTGAAAACTAGATTTATTCCACAGACAAGTTTAGGATTATTACTGGATAATGACTAGAACATGATCGCTGTAGTTTTCACTCAACCTATGGAATGCTAAACACGCTTTGTGGGATGGTTGTGGTTATAAACAACCGAAAAGAGAGGTACTTGAATTTACAAGACAGAACAGAAAGCACTTTAAGGTCTTCTATATATTATACTTAGGAATCAATATTTACATTGTTTTCAATAATAAAGTCCCCTTCTTCTATTTCAAGATACTCTGTCTATAGGCCATGTTAGTTATGGCAGTTATATAGTTACATGAATTCACCCATCAGAGCTTCAAGTATTAACATAAAATATGAAAGAGAATTTAAGCTGAGTTCTGGCATTTAACTTCATGGTAAATGGTTTCGTTTGGTGTGGTTTGTGCCAGGGATGAGACCCAGGACCCACGTTTGCCAGGCAAGTACTCCACCTCTAAGGCAGGCAGATGCCTAGCTGCAGAGGAAAATCTAGACGTGAACTAAGCAAAGCCTCGGTGAGTGTGAGCCAAGCTTTCTCTAGTCCCTGAGACTTTTGTGTCCAAAGCCATAGGCAGCACCCCAAATCATACTTCGCTTAAAAACCTGAAGAAAAAAAAATGCAGTAACATGAGTCAAAGGGACAGGCTACAGTCTGTGTGGCTTCAGCTGCGAAGAAAACATTGCCCTGGGAACCCACACTGTCACTCAATCTGCCTGGTTTCAAGTCCCAGCTCCACCGCTCCCTGCTGGCACGATGGATGGTGAGCTGTTTAACTTCTCTCTGCTCCAGTGTCCCTGCTGCTAGGCAGGGGTGGCACTGCCAGCTCTCCACGGGAAGAGCACAATAGGCACACATTGTAAGCACACATGAGCTCAGGAGTAGTGTTGAGCAAACTGCCATTTCTCCCTCGGGAGCTCGGATAAAAGTCCAGGTGAAAACACATCTTATATTTCAACCTGGAGCCCCAGAGCTCAGCGGTATCTCTTGCAAAGTTCTCTGGTACACTGAGAAGTAATAAAGCAATAGCCGATGACAAATGAACAGAAAAGAATATCTAAATGAACAGCTAGTCTCTAAACTAATGCTGCCTGTTTAAAATATGTAAATGTTCTAATTATATTTTCCCTCCCATATCTAATATAACTGAGTGCATCATATCCAGACCTAATTTCCATGGACGAAGAGCCCTAGACTTCTAAAGTAACTCTGTAATCAGTCTCCCAGGCTTCCTTAGAGAGAGCCAGCAACTGTGTGAAGACGGCAACAAGGGCCTTTCCTACTTCGATACAATGTATCTTTCATAAGAAGCTACAAAGCCTAATTTCCCCCACTGTAACATTTTCCTGAAACATGAACAAGACACAGAAAGAACAAAAAGAAGACACAGGAGGAAACAATGTATCCTTGCAAAAGAACCACTGTGCACTGAGTCAGCAGTCACCAACAGTCCCATAAACAGTTCTCCAATCTGCTCTAGGACTTGGCATTTGGGACTGGTAACATCTTAAATAATACAGCTTCCCATCCTGGTCTGTTTTGCTATTAGAACACAAGTTACACTCACCTACCATGCTTCCTGCTACTATTTTCTAACCTTATAATGTCTCCCCCATCATTCCAAAGAAAGAAAAGTCCACACACCCTCTAAGCCCCAATCTAAAGCCATCATCTAGTATGTACAAACATTATGTGCTGCTTTTCTACATACTTCCACAATTAATTCATCCAGACCAGAATGTAATATTATGCACTGGATGTTCTCATGGAGGACTTCTTGGGCTCCATGCTAAGTTCCTTGTACGAGTTTATCATGCTGTGTGCTGAACTGCTGGAATGGTACGTGTACAAATGACAGTCCATACATCTAAAGTACACTCCTGCCATATTGGCTCTTGATCCTTCAACATCTCCACAATCAACTGTGGTCAATGAGTGACAAAAAGTAAATGGAGACTTGTGAGAGGCAGCACAGTCTATAGCTTAATAACCCAGCATATAGACCTGGGTTTGAATCCCAGCTCTACCACGATCAAACTCTAAACATGTATCAAAACCTTCTCCTCTGGCATATCTGTAAAATGGAGGCAATATAGCTTACCTCTTTACAGCCGTTTAGGCCAACTAATGTTCAAATTAATTTAAGAAAAGTATATGGACCTGTGCCTAATGTTGAAAACTGCATGGGAGGAGGGGGGGGGGGAGAAGGTGGTTGTCATTGTATTTCAAACACAAGAAAATACCCCTCTGTGGACCATGGGCAGTAAGCACTACACAAGAGTGATGAGCTACATCAGAAGAGTCATGGTTGGGACTAGGAGTGCAACTCAGTGGTAGAACATTTGCATGCATATCACACTGAAAAAAAGAAAGGCTGCTCAAGTCAGACCTAAACAGATCCATAAGATGCCTTTATCCTTCATATTCACATCATTAGTGATTTCTCAATTCCTTAATAAAGCCGCTGAGACAAGACAGATAGACCTTACATTTCTTACAATACTGAAAATAGAACTGTGTAGATATGGGGTGCGGGGAGACAGGGGGGAAGGCAGCATGAAAGATGGACTGTCCTTAAGCTGATCTTACTTTGTGGACTTGCTCCTGAATAATTCCAGCTTTGTGCTGACAATTAATCAAGTCATTCCCCTCTGTTCCATTCTTCACAAAAACCTATTTCCACAAGTCATTTTCCCCCTTTGTATAATTTAATAGGGATTTTTTTTTTAATTTGGTTTTAGCAATTTCAACTCACTCTAACTGTTAAGACTGTGTCCCCACCCCGATGCTTATGGCTTAACTTCACGTCTCCCATGAGTTTCATGGTTTGGTGGAAAACAAGAGTTGAAATGAAGGGTTTGCTGTGGAAAGTCTGAGAAGGGTGAGGACTGCAAAGGCCGAGGGAATATCATCTCAGAGAGGTTGCTTGGTGTTTCTCTTAATGTCGTCATTCTTTCCTTGCCTACAAATCCAGACTTCACAAGCACCGAAAGGAAATGGTTTCCAGTTGGTGGGAGGAATGTGTCTTCATACTATTACAATCTAAACCCAGGCCCCTGCCCCAGGCTGGAGGTGTTCTCAACTCTCTCCTTCTGCACAGGAGATTCTAGGGTGCTTTTAGAACAAAATCACCCGAAATGGGAAAACCCGTGATGGTGAATAGCACCTAACAATGTTAGCTTTTTCTTCTTTCTATTTGAATAAAGCCTTTAAAGTTGTTGCGATTCAATTACAGACACTTTATACCACCAGTCTCATTCCCTCTTCACCTTGAGACTTACAAAGCCTTTCAAATTTAGGAAGTTTAAAAATAACAGGATCAATGTGGTTGGGCATGACAATGTGGGGCCAGCTATTAGTGATCTCAAAGTAAAACAGAACATTGAAGTGACAGGGACAAACGTGCCCTGGAGAGCGGCTTCAGTTTTTCACCCTGGATTCCTAACACAGCTCATAAGACGTCCTTGTTGTATTTGTGGCAGTAAGATTTATTCCTGGTGCCTGCATACTTCTCATAAGAGAGAAGGAATGTATGTTTCACTCCCACTGTGCTAATTTATTAGGGTCAGCACTACACACAACTCTTTAGAGATCCAGACTGGATTTTTCTGCTCTCTGTTTTGCCTAGCTGCCGAGTCTTCTGAAGGTTCACATACCTTTAGATAAGAAACTAACTTTATAAATAAATAAATAAATGAACACTCAGCCAAAAGTCACTGTCTTCCTGGTCATGAACATTTGTATCATAACTTCTCTAATATTTATATAATCACACACCCAACAAATATTTACATAGTGTCTATAAAGTACCAGGCACTGCACTAACCACTGGAGACACACACACAGGAAGAAGCCTCAGTCCTGCCCTCTGTCAGCAGAGGAAGAGTCAGGCAGAGAGATATAGTGACAAGCTCCCATGATGGGCATAAATATCCAGAAGGGTTGGCAGCTTGGGACAGGCCTAGGCCATACTGCAACTAAAACTTAAAGTCACAAATGTCACCTGGTGAACTGCAACTCATGATGGCCAGGGGACCAGAGGATGAAGCATTCCTGTAAGAGGACGCAAACATCCACTGGAAAGTCTGAAGAGGCAGGAGAAGAGGCTTTGGACAGGCTGCTGAGGTCTGAACCGCCCCCGGTCAGAGCAGCTCAGAAATCAAAGCTGTCTTGAAACTGGTCTGACTCTGTAAAGGAAAGATGCACAACCTAAGCGCTACATCTAAACTAAGGGATGTGTCTAAAAACTTCAGTGTGGGTGATAGTATCCGGGAGGGAGGAACTGCCATCAGAGAGCATGAAATCAAGAAACCATAAAATGAAAGGAAAGGAGCCTGGTTGTCAAACTCCTCTGCAAAAGTAAACATCTGCTAGGTCCCCACTGCTGCCTGTGAAGTGAGGAAACACTCCACACACTAAAGCTCTGGCTTCTGGTGAGGGAGGAAGTGTGTTAATAAAACAACGGAGCACTCTCACTCTCTGAGTGAAAGAGAGCCACTCAGTCATTAATCAGAAATCTCTTAAGAGGGCGCATACAGCAGGAATATCTGACACCAGTTCCAGCCTCGAGCCCCTACTTATAACGGTATAAATCTTTACTGGATGGGGGAGGGGGAGCTGAGAAGAACCGGGGCTGCGCTTGCCCTCCCCACCCCCACCCAGCAACTTCTAAGTGCCAGGTATTGTAAGCAGTATGGCCTTGACATTGACACAGTACATTGTACATTGTTACACACTCTCTAGAGTTCCAAGTTAACACCAAGAATTCATCTATAGAGGACTAAGGAGATGCTTCAGAGAGTAGAATGTTTGCCACAAAACCATGAAGACCTGAATTCAAATCCCCTGAGCCCATATTAGAAAGCCCGAGCAGTATGATGCATGTATGTAATCCTAGTGTCCCTAAAGGGAGATAGGAGAATCTCCAGCAGTTCACAAGCCAACTACCCTGTCACAGCACAGGAAGAAAACAGACTCTGTCTGAACAAGGTGGAAGACAAGGACCACCTTCTGAGTTCATCCTCCTGTCTCTATATGCATGCTACAGTATGTGCACAGTTCCATTCACAAACAAATGTGTGCACATTGATGCACATGCATGGAGAGGTTTTTTAAAAAAAGTTTAGTTATAGCTATCATCTGGGAGTGAGGAACCGGTCGGAAAAGGGGATGTCAAAGGGCGAGTCTTTGTTTTACAGACAAATGATTACAGAAACCTCTGACACAAACTAGAGCTCACTCTAAGTTTTCAGTGGTTGAGTTTCCGTGCATCCTTCGAACCTTATGCTGGGATTACAACTTAGTGGTCCTAGGTTTAATTCCAGGACCACGAAACAAACAAGCAGAGACAGAGGTTCCAGAGCTGAGAAGAGCAAATATTCCATTCACGTTGACCAAGCTCACAATGGAGCTCAGCTTGGCCCTCAGCCCTTTCTATCTCCTGGCACCTGGTACCCACGCTACTTGGCAGATGAGGACAACTGGACATACCTTTCCTACAAGGCTGCCAACACAATCCCCACTGCCCCATTTCTGTTTAAAGGTCAGACTCAGCCTGGGCAGATAGCTAAGCTGGTAGAGAGCTCGCCTAGTATTTAATCCCCAGCACATAAACAAAGTATAGGGCACAAGCATGTGATGCCAGCACCTGACAGACAGAGGCAAAGAGATCGGAAGTTTGCGTTCATCCTCAGCTACATCGAAAGTTCAAGGCCAGCCTGGTCTATATGAGATACTGTCTCAAAAAAAGGTCAACCTACATTAAATGAATCTTTCTCTGGAATCCCTCAGCTTGCATTGCAGATAAGTACTCTTTCTTCCCTTTCCCCCTCCCCCCAGTCAAATACCAATTTTCACTTTCTTGAGGAAATATAAAACCCATCCTGGTCAGGTATGTTAACAGGGCTTTAAAATAAAATGTCAACCAGCACAACAGAAGAAAAGCTAAGTTTTATTACTGAAAAGTTGGAGCTTCGGTGGAGTCACAAGTAAAGGACAGGATATGATTTGCATGTCCCTAGCAAGAGACCTTCAAGATTCCTAACCGCTGTGCAGTGGAGAAATGCAGATTCATTCCTACAGCGCTCTGAGAACCCAGGGCTGACCTGGCAGGGTCATGGACTCCTATAGTTACGTGCAGAGCTGACTTCCAATGCTACCTACCTCAGGGATATTTCAACCAAACAGCCTGGGCTGAAAGTTCATTTTAATGTGTGATAGATACTAAACAAAAAAGAGAGAGAACAGGAAAAGAAAAGGAGGGAAAATTCAGAGGACAGTTAGATGCAGCAAGCTCTACGAGTAACCGCCTGGCACTTCAAATAAGCAGGTCACATTTTTTTTTTTCAGAGGCTGCTTCCACCGCTGTAATTAGAGAAGGGCAGGACTGTTGCTAACTCTGAGAAGGGAAAAAAATGACTTGGCTCAGTCCTGTTTCCAGTAGTGAAAGTAGCAGATAGCCCCAGAGGACCAGGCTCTGTGAGAGGAGCAGCAAGGAACACTCGGTCCTAGACATGTGCTTTTGGAAGTAGCTGATACAAGACAGAAACCCTGCCTGGACACAGACCTGCTCGCCCAACAGACCCAAACTCAGTGCCACCAATGCCACACAAGCCCACTTCCCTTTCTTTTCCTTTCTCTGAAAAAAGGAAAAAAGAAAAAGAAAAGAAAAGAAAGAAAATGTGAGTGAGGACTGACTATCTGCTCATGTTGGGGGGATGGAAAGCACCCTGGAATCACCAAGTCAAAAATACAGGAAACAGTAAGCGAAAATTCAAAAGGCAGCTATAAGCCTCATAGTCAACCTTTAAGAGCTACAAAAAGACAAGGTTGTCTTGATCTCTGATGATCTTAAGGAAGCTGTTTCATGGCTTCTGGGACCACTGTGAGCTTTCGGGGCCCTCTGTGAGCTTTTTCTTCTTCTTCTTCTTCTCCCTAGTATTTAAGGCTCTAGGTTTCATCTCCATCCAGACAGTAGACTCTCATATAGGACCCTCCTGGTTATCGGGCCTAGTGATATCATTGTGTACCCACAATGCAATGTAAATAAGAATGTCATAACACCCACCTTGGGACAGTGCAAATAACTCAACAAACACTTCTCTGGAAGTTTCCCTGATTCCATTTATGTTGAATCTTGGGCCAAGGAAATAAACTTAAATGTTCCACGAGTTGATAGAATCTTTTCTTAGTGACATAGATTCAGCTTTTAGGGCTGAAATTCATTTATTAATTTAGTATCATAATTCTTATCATTCACTAAGCAAAATTAAGACAAAGCTATATTACTTGTGACATGGATATGTGACTCTTATTTACAACATATGCAAAGAAAGAAAAGGAAGAAAGCGAGGAATGGCAGAGAAGAGAGGGAGGGAGGGTAGGAGAAAAATGGGGAGGAAGGGAAGGACGGGGCAGGAGAGAAGGAGTAGGGTACACTTGGTACAACTATTGACCAAAGCAACAAACTGTTTCTATAGCTAGAAAATATTGTCATCGGGTAAGAAAAACCCAATGTACCAAGAATATAAAAAGCTTCAGGGCTAGGCATGGTGGTTTATGACTTTAATCCCAGCACTCAGGAGGCAGAAGTAGAAAGATCTCTGAGAGTTCAAGTGCAACAGTGAGACACTTTCTCAAAAAAAAAAAAAATTCCATACTCGGGCTGCTATTAGGAAGAAAGGGGTGTCCAATGGTGTGGATGAGGATGAGTTAGTCTCCTGAATAGGAAGAACTTTCTGATAACCAGAACCGAAAGAGAGAAGGTCAGGACATTAAGATGAAATGTATTTCATGATGGTCAGGTGCTCAGAGAAACACTGAATTTAAGGAGGCATTAAAAGCAAGGCAGGTGGCATAAGTGCTGCTTGGGGAGTAAAGCACTGCCCTAGGCAGAGCATCTTTCTTAATTAAGTTACCACAAGAAGTCAAGCACAGATGATACACACTATACAAGATGTAGCAGCAGATAGCACTTCCAAATACCGGCATCCTTGAAAAGGTTACTGCGAGTTAAAATGTGTGTTTGCACTAGGGGGATTCATTCCTTAAAGCAATCAAAAGGTAAATTCTTTAAAGCCAAGAACTGGCCATAAAGTATTCTTCTCTAATTAGTGTATTCGTAAATCCATACATCCACATATTATTGTAAATCTAGTCAAGAAATTCACAGAAGAAATACAAATGTCTACTGCACATGGGGCAGGGGCTTTGACTTCACTAAAAGCCCAGGAGACAGAAGTCAAATGTAAGGTCCTCTTCCCCTTTGACATTAGCAAAAGATAAAGCTGATTTCTACAGCAATCTCTCTATCCAGAGAGGGAAGGGCAAGCACCCTTTACATTCATAGTGAACTGTACATTGGAACCCTGTTGGACAACAACTCTATAGTTCCCATTAAAATTTAAAATGTACACCTCCACGCTTCTAGGTATTCATTCTAGAAACACCTACACTGCTTCCCAGGAATTCTCTCTATAGTGTGTCTGGGTGAACTTAGTAGCAACTGACATCCCCAGTGGAGGAGACAAGAGTGAATAAAAACTTCATTGAATCAGAGAGAGCTAAGGCTGGCTCAGACAGCTATTTAGCATCTGCTGTGGGAGAACAATGCACCCTGCACAGATAACATGAGTTCGATCTCTTACAACTAAGAATATGCAAACAGAGACTAAATGGGTGTTTTTAAAAGAAATTATCCCTGGGTGAGGTAGAAAGAGAAAAAATCTTCACTTTTTAAACATTTTATGAGCATATTTTTAAAAAAGAAATTATAAAAGGGAGCTATGAAGGCATGAGGCTATTAATCCGAGAATCCACTGGAAGATCAGCACATATTACATAGGGAATCTCACAGAACTGGTAACCCCAAACCAGGGCTATGCTGTGACTTTACCAACAATACCTGCTCTGACTAATGAGCTGGCAGAGACCGATGACTCTAAATCATTTTCATGGGGAAAAAAGATACAGTTTTAAAACAACATCTACTTTCTCCTGAACAAGTTGAGGAAATTCAGTAACTATTTTTCTTGTAAGTTTCCATAGGCTCTGACTCAAACTGAAGCCAAAATCAAAATAGTAACAGACTTAGATCTCATTTGCATCTTTGAACTACTTAAAATCACATTCAAACCTAGACCCACACCCTAATGTATGAAATTCAGGTCCAGAATTTTGAGAACCAAAGTCTTTCTTTTGTCTAATATATAAAGGCTGGTGCCACATGCTTTCCTCTTTGTTTAAAAGGAATATCCATTCATTTCCAAATGGAGCTCTCAAAACGTCACATTCAATCAGAGTTCTAAGCACATTATGGCATTAAGAAAGGTACGGTATTAATGACCATTATGCTAAAAAAAAAAAGTCCCCTCTCTAATATGTGTATTAGAAACAAGGTCACCAAATTGGAAGTTTACAAAAAGATAATCAACTTAATAATACACCATCACTTGTAAAATAGAAAAGCACACGCCGTGTCTTTCTCTAACGCACTTAATAAGAGGCAGTCTTGGGACCATATTTTCCAGGCTAGAATGTACTTTCCACTTGCCCTAATAATAAACCTAGGCCCAGATGGGAAATATAACGAACTAAATAAACATGCTATAGACGGTGAGCAGACAAGCCAGCAGGAGAGCCAGGGAACTTTCAATGCCTTCTCGAGCTATAAAGGAGTTATTTATCCAACTCGACAGATAAGACAGAGAATATAAAAAGTTAGATATTTGATGGCCGCACAACGACGGTGGCACAATGCAATGGTAGGTGAGGGAGGGAAACCAGTGGCACCTGCCCCAGGAAAGCATGCATGAAATGTGCACTCAACTGGAGGAAAGGCACACTGCAGTGGTACTAGAGCTGTCAGTCATCCTTCCATCACTGATATAATGTCAAAGCGTGCACACTTTGTTCCTGGTGACCATGGGTGATCTACACAACTTTCTTGGAATTATGTATAGCCTAAAACTAATTGCTTCGAGTATCCAATGTATAGGGTAGGAAAGTTGAGGAAAGAAAGGGAAAAAAAATGCCACATGAATACAAAGCGATTCCTTTTTTTTTTTTTTTTCTAAACACCCACACAAAGACAGCAGTTTCTGACAGGAATGTTCTCTGCAAAAAAATAAAATTACAGGAAGGCTTTTACTTTTTTTTTTTTCAATGAAAAAAAAGGAAGTTCTATGTGCAGATTAGTAGGCAATACTATGTGTTATTTTTCTTAAAAGGAACAGACTAACATCACTTGTGTTTTGAAAATATTATCTAAGCAACGTATCTTTCAGATCACAGAGAAATATTGAGCAGAAGCACAGTTCCCGTGTGCAGTGCTCACTTCTGGAGGTACTTGGAAATGAAGCCGGCAGAGGCAGCTTACCTTGGCACTGGAAGCCTTGTTTCCCAAACCCCCTGGAAAACAGAAAACAAGAACAAACATCTTAGCAGTCTTTCCACTAAGACCACATTGTAGCAAGTTACATAAACAAGTATTCTACAGGGTCTAAAAGTCTATTCTTGAAACCTAAGAGCTCCATAAGGAAAAAAAACAAAAAAAACCCTAAGTATCTAACTAGATGACTGTGTGCATTTACCTTTTTAAAATAACCAAGTAAATCTGTCTATTAAGGACCGCTGAACTGTTACCAAGTTTCTATCTATCTGGTCTTTTCCTCTTTGTGATTGTTATTTAAATTTCCAAACAAGAACATGACTTCAAACTTAAAATTGTTGGTTATAATACTCCGATGACAAAAGGGAGCTTGTGGTTTTTAAAACTGGGGAGGTGGGTTGCTAGTCCTGAAAAACAAAGTAACTTTTTCTCCCTAAAGACAACCAAAAAGTAACTTGTTAGAAATGTGTTTCAAATAGTATGCGTCTAAGAACTGTCAAATAGGGCCACTTGTTTACATTTCATCTTGGCTGAAGGAATCGGATTTGATGTAACTGCTGCTATAGCTTGCTTTTGAGATTATCCGTGGTCTAATTTTCATTGACAACCAATGACATTCAGTCTATGCTAAGACCACTCTGCTCTTGTAAATCATTTTAGAGAACTGACTCTGTAAGCACAGAGCCCTGACGGATATTTGACTACAAAACACTGTTCCAACATAACGAACTGCAGCAAAATGTTCTCAGAGATGGCTCATAATCCCTCGCTGTGCAGAGCATTTTAAACTTACAAAGCACTCTACATTCCTTTATAATTATCTTAATGTCATCACCCTACCAAAAAAAAATCTAGGTTCAAATATTTAGCTTTAAGATGCAAGTGCTTAAATACTGAGATTAAATTGTAAGCCAAAGACTCATAGAAGCCATCATGAAGGAAAACAGGGAAATTAAACCTACTGCAAGATGATCTTGGTGGAGTTCCCTAGCCATCCCATTGGCTGCTTTCAGATTAAGTGAAGCTCTTGTGCTTGTGTGGGACTACTCAGAGTGGGAGTGAAATGGAATCTTCTCCTTCACATCACAGTGAACCTGGTACCCTGAGTACCTCATCAGTTAGCCTAGGGCTGATCCTCTGGGCTGTGATAGTGGAGACTGATTAGTTAGTTTGGTAAAAATGTAAGTCCTTTTCCTAATGTATCTACTTCCTGTAGAAGTAATTATCCCTCTGTTCCTTTGAATAGAATCTAAGGGTTAACATGGAAGACTGCAACCTGCCAAATGCAATATCCTCCCTTTACCCTGGTGCTAAAGACTCATCTTGAGTAGCCTTATCTACGGTCACCCACTCCTTGAGGTTGACTGCTTCAGATGCTAACTACACTATGGAAACTGTAAAGTGGTTGTGTTGTTCACCAAGGTGCACTTCTGAACGATTTCTTAAAAGGAAGGAAAAAACCAGGCATCTTATTGGCACAGTGATGGTGGGGTTTCCCCTTTTAATTCTCTTCTCTGGGCTGTATGGATTCAGTGCCATCCATCCTATAGCCACTAGGATACCCCATTATCTATAATGCCAGCCCGGCTGACCGCTTGGTGTCTAAGTGAGATTCACCCCTTGCAGCTCTCCACCCAGGAGGGAGCTAAGGCGCCCTCCTTACTTATAAGGAGGTAGCTCTTACTTATAAGGAACTTCTTACTCCAAATACATGGACAAGAGTAAGGGTATCCCGAGAGAAAGCTGACACTTGCTGTTCAAAGTCGTGGAAGGGGGACTGGGAGTTCGCTTAGTTCCAGATTTCTAAGCATTGGGATTTGGGGGTGGGGGTGAGGGGGTACTGACATTTTGAAAATCTGATGAAAGCTATAATTCTCTCATCAAAAGAATCTTTAAAAAAGCATAAATCTGCATAAACACAATTTTACCTAATTTCGCAGGCTCCGGAGAGCTAGATCCCTGAACCCTTCCTTCTATCAAGCCCTTCAGTTTCCAATGCTTGGAGTTCAGTGGAAATCACCTAGGTGCGGACACCTTTAGCCATTACAGTATTCTTCTTAAATAAGCCCTCTGTCCTCATCAACTGGGTTACAGGTCTAATCTCCTGTTGACAGGGTCTATTTTAAATGACTCCCTCTGCCCTCTGCCATTTGCCTGCTGGGCTAGCCCTCCTCCCCCACTGCAAGCTTTCAACAGTTTGCTGCCTTCCATCTCTCTCCCTCTCCCCCCTCCCCCCTCTGGGCTCACCCAGAAAAGTCAAAGTCTCCGTGCCCAGTAGAAACAGCCTACAGTAGGCAGGGACCCAAGGTTCCAGCGGAGTCCCAGCCCGACGCGAGGCACAAACACTCCCCGGAACGCGCCCAGCCTGGCTCGCCAGCAACTTGGAGCGGCGCGCGGCTGCTCCCCGCTACTCCGGGGCGTGTTTCTTGCGCGTCCCGGGGCCACTCTGTCACCAGCATTCTCTCTTCCCGGTCCCTTCGTTCCCACCGGGCCGCACTGGACTCTCCGCTTGACGACGGGGAAGACCAGTGCGCTCCAGGAGAGGCGAGGGAACCTTTCCCCTCATCCGAGTCACCCCGTGCCGAGCCAAGCGTCCCTTCAGGACAGCAGGGCATGCGTGGCAGCGCCGGGCCACTTCCCAAGGAGTGTCCCGCGTGGGTGCGCGCCTGTCACTCCTGGCGAGAGTTCGGACTCCGGCCCGACACTCTTAAGTTCTCGGAGGAGTCCTGGCCGGGAGAGTGAGGACGCGCCGGGGCTCAGAGACGTCCCCGAGCCCAAGTCCCCGGGACAAGGAGACCTGAGCTCCCGGCAAAGGTGGCTCCCGGGTCCCCCAGGCTACCGCGCGCACCTACCAGATGAAGTCGGTGCAGTGGCTGCAGAAGGTGGGTTGCTTGAAGAAGCGGGCGATGAATTTGTGGTCTTTCACCTCATGCACGTTCTTCTGCCTCAGCGCCCCTTTGCGGGCGAAGCGGTTGGCCACGTCCTGAGACGCCGTGGAGTCGTTGGCCGGGTAAACGTCAGCCATGGTCCCCCCCAACCACCTCTTGCCTCCGCCGGGGAGCAGCAGCCCGGGAGGGCCGGGGTGGGCGGGGGCGGCGGCCGAGGTGGCGGTGCTGAGGTGCGGTGGTGGCGGCGGTGGCCGGGGAGAGCCGGGCGGGCGCTGCGCTGCTCGGAGCTGGGAGCCGAGCCGCTCTCTCTGCCTCTCTCCGGCTCTCTCGCTCGCTGGCTGGCCCCACGCTCACTGACAGCCCGGCGCCCAGCGCTCGTGCTTCCTACTCGCAGCGGCAAGAGGCGGCCCGGAGCGGCACCGCCCACTGCGCATGCCCGGAGAGCTAGCGTGTGTATGTGTGCACGCGCGCGCGCGCCGGCTGGAGTAGGAGCGCGCGGGACGGGAACGCGCGCGGGGCGAGCCTAGGGCCTCTGCTCTGCGCTGCGCTGCGCTGCGCAGAGCTGGACAGGAGTACTGGGGGGGCTCCTGTGAGCCCCGCCAACAGCCAAGGGCGGCGGTCGGGGAGAGGCCCTGGAGATGCCCAGCCCAGGAAGAAGCCGGGAGGGGCGGGCCCTTCTCCTCCGCCGTCCGCTTCTTTTTCCTCCCTTTTCCTCTGCTTCCTCCTCCCTCTTTTTTCTCCACCTCTCCTTCCGCTCGTCGTGCCGGGCCTCCTCCTCTCCACCTTCCTCCACCCACTCACGCTTCCCTGCTCATGCTTTTCTCTTTCTGGGATGGAAGTTGTGCCCCGGAGGAACCGGGCGCGGGGCACCCCCGCCCCATGCCACCCTTCTTAGAGGTTGCTTCTTGTTTAGCTACCTGGACCCACCGGCATTTCAGGGTTTGCTGGCGTTTTATCAGCCTCTTACCCGTTTAACCTTTCACCTGACCAAAATGTCATTTTAGTCGTTTATGCTACTAAAATGCCCAAACCCTAAACCTCGCTCAGTTCAGAGCCGGTAAAAGGGAGCGGTTTTGAATAACTGATCACGGGCCCTCTTACCTCCCTTCGGTCTTTGACCTGCAGTTCACCTGCTTATTATATAGATTTGCATGACGGTCGTAATCACCCGGTAAGATGCCAGAGTGCTTGCCCTGGTTTGTGACGTTATTCATTGACTATCAGAGCTGTGGTACTCGATGACGATCGGACTCTCTTGATTTTACATGCCCAGAACCTTAATTTAGAAATCATTTTGCATCCTAAGATAATTGCTGAGATACTGGCAGGTGTAGAGTTCGGCCAGAACATTTGTAAATTACCAAGTAAAACTGCTTGTGAAGGAGTAGCTGGAATGGATCTGTATGCAAAGGGCGCACTTGGGGCTGGGCCGCCAGAGCGCCTGCTGAATATTTATTAGGTCTGCCTGGAGGATTCTAAAAGCTGGGACAGAAGCAACTATCTCCCAGCAAGAAGTTCGTTGTCCCGATCTGCCTAAGGTGGTCTCAAACTCAAGGTAATACTCCTGTCGCAGCTCCTGAGTGCTGGAATTACAGGAATGAGCCATCACACCAGCTTCGTTTACTGTTGAGTACAAATCCAGTAAAGCCAATGTACATACTTTAACTTGGATATGGTAACACCAGCCAGTGATCCCAAGAGGATCAGGAACTTAAGATCTCATAAGTAAAGATTTTAAAAGAAGAAAATTGTTTGAGATACCAGCTCACAGCATATCCCACAAACCATGAAGAACTCTTCTTTTTGGAGATTGCCTAATTGTGACTCTTGATGGAAAGATAGCTTTTACATTTAAACAAGTGTAGGCCGCTGATTGGCCATCCGTAGAACAGGCTCTTCACTGACCCATTTACAACCTGGTGAGCAAGTGTCTTGGGTTACTAATGAAGTGATGAAACACCATGACCAAAGGCAACTCGGACAGGAAAGGGTTTATTTGGCTTACATATCCTGAATCATAGCTCACTGAGAGAAGCCAAGCCAGGAGAGAACCTGAGGGCAGGAGCTGATGCAGAGGCCATGGAAGATTGCTGCTTACCGGTTTACTCAGCCAGGATCACTGGCCCAGGGACAGCACCAGTCACAATGGGCTGGGCCCTCCTCCATCGGTCACAAAAAAAAAAAAAAAAAGAAAAAAAACGCCCTACAAGCTCGCCTACAGCCCAATCTTATGGAGGTATTTTCTCAACTGGTACCAGCTTGGGTCAAGTTGATAGGACTAGCCAGCACAGCCAGTACTGTTGGTGCTTGGTGATATTCTATCTGGAAAGTGAATTTCAGCACTTCCAGGCCAAGGAGGCAAGATGGTAAGAGGTGGGAGAAGAATGAAGAGCAAACAAAGTACACTAGGAAACTGGGTCAATCAAATTCTCCAAAAAAACAAAACAAAACAAAAAACCATTACAAGTGTCTCAAACCATCCATGTTTAGTTGATAATTGTAGTTGAAATGGGTCATGGTGGAACGAAGTCCCAACCCCTCACTCAGCCATGTTTATCTAAGACAAGGGTCTTCCTCAAATATTTAATAAAGACAAGTTTCTTTCTATTTCCCTGAGGCGTTGAGGGAGAGAAGGAGAGAGATGGAGGGTGGGGTTGCCTGTGCATTCTTGAATACAAATAAGAATCAGACAGGCTGGGCATCAGTCAGGCATCTTCTGTGTGGGGAGGAGAGAAGCGATTGCTTTTAACTGTGCATAGATAGGCAGGAGGCCACGTCTCTTTCCTTTCCAGTGACTCTGCTTGCTTGTTTCTATCCTGTGGGTGTGAGGAGAAATGGCTAACTGAAAGCCCATTGATTGCTAGCTGGGCTGAGTGTGATTGCATCAACTGCCTTCATTTAAGCTCGCTTGGCCCAGAGAGAGTGGTGCACCTCGAGTGGAGAATTGTCAGTTACTGAGCAATACAGCTACACCTCTAGTTTGGACGGATAGAAATGGTTGGTCCCCTGACAAGATTCCTTCCCCCCACCCAAACCTCCCGTGGTGTGGCCTAATGGAAAAGATTAAGGAAGAGACCTCCTGGGGAGGCAGTGCTCAGTGCTGGTGATTATTTTTAATCTGTTGTTTCACAGAGAAGGTACCAGAAAAGAACTGAAGATGATGGGTGGGATGTAGCATCCATGCCCACCCTGATACTGAAGAGTAAAATCAGTACTCCTTGGAGAGGTGTCATCTACACTACGGTGGTGACATAGCAGCTCTGTGCCGGGGTCAAAGTCCGGGTCTTGAATTAATGATTTCAAATCGGAATGGTTTACTCGATGTCAGTCCTCTCAACATGGACCGTTTTCAAACTGGACAGTACGACCTGCTTAAGTATTGAAAAAGCCCGTCGCAAGATGAATTCATCACTTGGGCTTTTTCAACGTACTATGTACAAAGTTTGGGGAAAGGTACGTCGGCAGAGATTAGGATATATAATCAAGCAGATAGTTAGATTTATAGTGACTAGGAGGTCTGGAAATAAATAGACTAGGGTCCAAATGAGAAGACTACAAGAGCCAGGGGGTCATTGTCAGACAAGCTTCGAGAGTCAGTGAGTTAGAAGTCCCCATCAGAGATGAGTGCCAAACCTTCCAGACACAGCAGAATGGGAAGCAGCTAAACTCCAGGTCACGTACCCCTCAACAAGGCATAGACCTCTGTCTTCTCAGAAGGAGTGCCATTTTTCTTTTAACTCACAGAAAGATACCATGGAGGTTAGTGGAGATCTCAGTAACACTCTACTTAATTCCAGTTTATAGCATGTGACCTGAAAGGACCTTTGGGTCTGACCTTTAAAAACAAGTCTTCACTGGAGACCTCTCTCAGCATCCTCTGTCTCACAGTGTCACTATTACCCTGTGACTCAAGCTGAAGGCCAAAGCACCTTCCCATTCATCCCTTCATTCTACCCCCTCATCCCATCTAAGAGGTGTCCTGGATGGATCTCCTTTGTCCATGGACCACACTCTAATATATGCCCAACATCGCCTCTTTCCTGGACCATTGAAGAACCCCTGACCTGATCCTGCTTCTGTTCTAGACCCTTTTAAGTTTAAGCTTCACAAGCAATTATCCTTTATCAAATGCCTCTGTTTGTTTGTATGTGTGTATATGTGATTGTGTATGTGTGCGCATGTGCAGGGCACATGGATGAAAGGCAAAGAGTAGGTTAGGCATCCTGCTCCATCATTCTTCAGTAGACAGGGTCTCTCACTGAACCTGGAGAGAGGCTGCCAGTCAGGAAGCCCCAGCAATCCTCCTGCCTCCACCCCACGCAGTGCTGTAGTTACAGACACACCTGGCTTATTCATAGGTTCTGCCATTCGAACTCAGGTCCTCATGGTTAGACAGAAAGCACTCCTAGTTACTGAGCCATCTCCCCACCTACCAAATACACGTGTTGAAAACTACTTTTTGCTTTGAATAAGTGTAAAGATGCCCTTTATTTATGGAGGAAGAAATAGAAATGCTGATTTCCCTTAAATTAAGCCTTAAATAAACTTGGTCAGATAAAATAGGATGTTTTCCAAGAAAGTTGTTACTCTGGTTGAAATGTGGTTTGTCCCTGAAGAGTTTGTGTGCTGGAAGCTTGTTTCTGAGCTTGGCAATGGTGAGAGGCAGTGGGACTTTTAAAAGGTGGGGCTTAGCGGAAGGCAAGATATTAAGTCACGAGCCCCATCCTGGAAGAGGATTAACAGAGTTCTTCCTGGATGGCATTAACACTTGTCTGAGCAGGTTATTATAAACTGAGGCCACCACATGCATGCGGTCCCTTCTACACACAGCTGCTTTCTTTTTGTGTTTTTCCATCACCTTGTGACATATTCAGCAGCCTTTTCACCAGATGAAGCTATCCAACATGAACGGTTAGCCTTGAAGACCAAGCCAGAAAAACTATCTTGCTGTGTAATGTATTTGACCTCAGGTATTTTGTTACAGCTACATAGAATTATCATACAGCTAATAGACTTAAAAGTAATATGTGAGTGTGAGTTAACTCAAAAGTCCAAATTAAGAAACAGGCGAAAAATCATAGCCTAGAGGTAAAATGTCTTGGCCAGAGAGTTCTCAAGCGAGATTTCAAGTGTCTGGAAGGATGGCTCAGTTAGGGGAGCACTTGCCTGGCAAGGATGAGGGTATGGGTTCAATCCCCAGAATCCACAGAAGAAATGCTGGGTGTGGTAGCTTGTGCTTTTGTGATCTAGGAACGGCAGGCAAAGTGTGTGCAAAAAGATTCCACAATTCATTTCATAATAATATAAATGTAAATTGAGGCCATATTGAAATCACACTGTGAGGTAAGAGTCGGACGTGGTTTTAGAATGTGAGGAACACACTGATTCAGTAAAGGGATGAGATAAGCAAGTATATCATCCATCATTGGTAAGCCATAAAGCAGTTACAGATGTTGTTCCCTTAGTTTTTGTTTTCTGTTGCTGTGGTAAAATGCTCTGGCCAAAGCAACTTCAGGGAGAAAAATAAAAAATCTTTATTCTGTTCACACTTCAAGGGCATAGTCCTCAGTGGATGGGAAGTTCAGGCCACAGAGGCTTGAAGCAGCTGGGCACATCCACCCAAACTCGGGAGGCGGAGAATGCCTGCAAGCATACTGCTCACTGTCTCTGCTCTTACGATCCAGGATCCCGGCCAGGAACGATGCCATGCATGATGCTCAATCTTCCCACCTTAATTAAGGAAATCAAGATAATCCCTACAGGCATGCCCAGAGGCTCATCTCCCAGGAGACTCTAAATCCTGTCAATTGGGCAATTAACCATCCCTCCTATGATAAAGAGAAATGTGGCAATGACTACCAGAATCTAAAATACTCCAAATACTTTGGCCTGGCAACTCTACTTCTAAATGGGTGTCTGCATGTGTACAAACAGACACAGAGAGAGGCAGTACAGACATCAATATCAAGTTAGGAGACTAGTTAGATCAGCTATGATGAATTCATATGCCGGGGATGAATTGCAACTATTTAAAAATAAGATCAATTATATACACGGATGCAGAAATAACTTCCAGGTACACAAGTGGAGAGGCAAAACCAGAAGTGTGTGTGCTGGCACTTTTTAAAGGAGCCATCTAGAACGGGGAGTATATTTCAGAGATTTCAGAGGCGGGGCTATACTTAACACACACAAGGTATACACAAACACATGCACACACACACACTAAAAAGAAGAATGGTAGAATAGAAAAGGGAAATACATAAGCACATACATATATAAATATAATTTTTAAAAATGTAATGAGGCATTTACAATACAGAGAAATCAAGCTAGAAATGATTGAGGGGGTTCTACCGTGTGAGCTAGTTTTCATAGTTCCAGAAGCTTCCCTAGAACAGCTAGGGAAGTGACATCACCTAGAATCTTACCTAGCTCCGAACCCTGTGAGTTATAGTAGCAACTGCCAGCGAGATGTGCCCACCGTTGCCATAGTGGCATGCTTATAATGGGGTAACCAATCACTTTCTGGTTGGATTTGAGGCTCACCATAGAAATACATGCCTAGTGCTATAAGCCTCATTAAAGGTCCACGGATGTGGAGGACATGGCTCCAGGGGAAAGCCTACTGTCCTACTGTTTTGCCAAACGGATATGGTGTCAAACCACCTGTGAAATAAGTGTGTTTACTCCTGTACATTTGGTAGCGTTGCCCTCTACCTTGATCTGAGAGGCTTCTGTTGGTTGTAGGTGAGAGATAATGCAGGTACTTATATGGCTCATAGTGCTGAGAATGAGTGGCTGTTGAGTACTGACCCTCAAACAGGACATGTGTATCACTTCCTACCCGGAAAGGTTCGGGAAACATTGAAGCGAAAGAATGTAAGGGCTGGAGAGTGGAGAGGAGTGTTGTGAAGTGCTGCCTTCTGGGCATGGCACTCCATTGCATTTATAGACCCACGATGGTTAGCTGCATGAGACCTGCTCAAGGCCTGCATGTAACATGTGGAGGTCATAGGACAGATTTGTGGAGTCGGTTCTATTTTTCCACCCTTAGACGGGTTCTGGGGATTGAACTTAGATCATCAAGCTTGTGAGGCAAGCCCTTTACCTGCTGAGCCACCATGCTGGTCCCACAAGTTCCTACTGCCAGAATTATTTCATTTCACATGATAGAGAGGAGCATTTACTCACTTGGGTGCAGAACACTGAGAAGACTAGCTTAAAACATTGTCCCTTGCCCGTCTCCAACCCTAGAGTTTCTTGGTGGCTGTGACCTCAACTTCTTTCTTATAGGTTGTGGGGTGTGATTTTCCTATCTTTCTTCTTGTTTCCCCACACAGCCAGGTCAGAAAATGTAGATTCAAGTACTCTTTCCTACAGTTACTGGGTTGGGTAATCCACATAAATAAACTTTTCCAGGTCTCTATTTCCCCATCTAGAAGTAGAGATGTCTGTAGCCAGCCTAGAATATTTCTAATAGAAAGATAGCCAGGTGATATATACCTGTATTTATTAAGCACTCAAAAAATGCCATAGAAATCCAAGGTCAATCATCCCCAACTTTCCTGTGTCAAGGATTTAAGTAAGTTCAGAGACCTCCCAACTAAGCCCATTCTGCCTCCCAAACTTCTTTCCTTCCAGGACACTCCCAGTGACAACCAATTGGAAACAAGGAGGGGTCATTTGGTTGGAATATAAAAAGACTTTCAGTTTCCATTATAAAATGACACGGCTCATCATCTCTCCCAAAGGACCCTCGTGATTTCCTCAGCTTTCCATTCACTCCTAATTTAATTGAATGGAAGCAGATAGTTAAGTTATCTGTGGCACCTTCCTGGGCTTCCTGGGGGAGATGTACCTGCCCTTGCATGATACTTAAATCCTCTAGCCTGAGCCAGTAGCCTGTCCTCAAAGGAATTACCATAATCAACAAATTCAAAGTTTACTTTGCTTATTGGTTTGCTTGTTTTGAGACAGGGACTCAGGCTATAACCAGACTGGCCTCAAACTTGCTACGTAGGCTGGTCTTGAACTCCTGGCAGTTTGACTACCTCAGTCTCTCTGAATGCTGGGATCACACACATGTACTATGAGGCCAGCTAAACATTTTTAATGATTTTTTTAAGTCTATATAAAAAGCAGTTGAAAACCACAGATACTATCTACCTTTGCTCCACCTTCAACAATGACCAACTCCTTACGACTCCTCAGAGTATTCGCCACCTCATCTCTTCATCTCTACCTAATAAAACCTGACACAAACAAAAACATGCCAGTCTGAAGTGCTGGCAACCACCTGTGATCCTAGCCCTAGGGAGATGTAGTATCGAGAGTTCAAAGTCATCTATGACAAATTTGAGGCCAGCCTGGGTACACGAGACTCTATCTCAAACAACAATAATTAAGCAAACCAAAAAAAAAAAAAAACCATGTATTTTGAAGGTTGGTTTAGTTTGTTGTGTTGTGTTGTGTTGGTGTGGTGGCTAATTTTTTCCTATATCAATTAGCCACAACTTAGAATTACCCAAGAAGTGAGTCTTAATTGAGGAATTATCTAGATCAGATTGACCTATCAGTATCTTTGTGGGGAATATTCTTAATTGTTAACTGATATTGGAAGACCCAGTCCCATGCTGGCAGCACCATTCCCTAAGCAGGAGGCCTGAGCTATATGACAGAAGAAATAGAGGTGAGAGAAAGCAGGCTGCATGGGTGCCTTCATTTCTTTCTGCTGTGGATGTGATGTCACTATCTGCATGAGCCTTGACTTTGCTCAGCGATGGACTGTAATCTGGGAGTATGAGCCAAATAACCCCATTCCTCTCTTAAATTGCTTTTGGTCAGAATGTGTAGCATAGCAACAGAGAAAAACCTAGAATGTTGAGTACAGAAAAAGCAAATACAGAACAACTTCTGCCGAGGAGCATAAGACGGAGTCAAATGAAGCACGGCGAAGTGGTTCATCAGGTGTGTTTGTCCAACATGGCTGACAGATAAATCAGTGACACACAAGGACAGCCTTCCCTTTGGGTCATTTCACAAAATCAATGGAATAATCACAGGCTTGTTCCTCTAACAGATGTGTGATCTTACTTGGCATACTGTGCAATGTACAGTCCTGTCTCTGGTTGGCATGACCTTCGAACTAGAGTGATAACACCTACCACAGCCTTGGAATCTGTTCAAATGTTGCAGTAAGTGTGATTCTAACAAGGAGGAAGAACATGAATCATTTTCAGAGACTGAAGCGCTCACTCCGCCCTCTGAGGCAGTGCTAGACGCTGGACATGAGCAGGGATCAGAATACTTTCGGGGTGGGGCGGTCCCAACTTGCCAGGAGGAACTTTAAGGCAGGTAGCAGGACTGGGGAAGTGGCTCTCTTGGTACAGTGCCTGCCAAGTAAGCATGAAGAACTGGGTTCAGATCCCCAGTCTGGTGGAAAGCCCGATGTGGTGATGCGTATCCACAGCACCAACCTTTGAGGGGTTGGGAGCGATGGCAACAGACAGATCCCAGATCCATGGGAGACTTTGTCTCAAAAAATAAGGTGCAGAGAAAGAGAAGAAGACACAGGGTCTTGACCCCTGGCTTCCATGTGCAGACATGCTCAACATGTAAACCTATGCTATACACACACACACACACAGAGAGAGAGAGAGAGAGAGAGAGAGAGAGAGAGAAAACTGAAGCCAAACACTATACTACTGCTACCAAAAGTTAACTGAGATAGCCAATAAAACCAGAATAAAACTACGTGTGTGTGTGTGTCTGTCTGTCTGTCTATATGTATCTCTGTGTGTCTGTGTATGTGTGTGTGTGTTTGTCTATGTGTGTGTAACTATGTATATGTATGTCTATGTGTGTGTATGTGTGTGTATCTATGTGTCTGTCTATCTGTCTGTCTGTCTGTGGGGGTAACTATGTGTATGTGTGTGTATCTATATCTCTCTCTCTCTGTTGTATGTGTGTGTGTCTATTGTGTGGGTAACTATCTGTTTGTATCTGTGTGTATAGAGTCCCAGGAGACTCTAGATTGTGACAATATGACAGTAAAAACTAACCAGCATTCAAGTTTTCTAAGCTTAATTAAAAATTGGAGATTTTACTTAAGTTTTAACTCTTCTAAGTTGTGATGATTGCTCAGTGGTAGAGCACTTGCAAAATATGTGCAAGGTTCTAGGTTCCAGCCCCAATAGTATACAAAAAAAAAGGCTTTAATTCTTTTATATCTGATACACAAAATATATAATATGTAAAGAACACATGGATACGTTATTAATCATTATTATGCTGATATATGTGATTATAAGTCATAGAATTGTTTATGTGTATGTTTATTTTCACATAGCCCTTAGCTGCTGTATATCTGACTGTAAATTGAAAAATAGCAGGAGTAGCACTATCCAACTGTACTTCATCTTGTGACTATGGTCTACCACGAAGAATCATTTCTGGAGTCAGCAATATGGCTTCGTGGATAAGGGAGCTTGCTGCCAAGTGAACAACTTGAGTTCAGTCTCCAAGATCCACATGGTAGAAGGAGAACCAACTCCCACAGGTTGTCCTCTGACCTCCATATGCACACCATGGCATGTGTGTATGTGACCACTCATTCTCTCTCTATTTCTCTCTTTCTTTCTTTCTCTCTCTCACACACACAAACACATACACAAACACATGCACACATACAAATATATATTCATTATATATATATATATATATATATATATATATATATATATATATCTTTATTGGGTTGTGGATTTTGCTCAATTGGTAGAAGAAGCTCTGGATTTTATTCCTAGTGCCAAATGAACCACAAACCTGGAATAATTGAGCACACCAGAAATCCCAGCATTTGGAGAGTAGAAGCAGGAATATCTTACCTTGACCAGGAGTGTATATATGAAATACCATGTCCAAAGAATTATTTTATTGGGTTAAGAGTATATATCTCGGTGGTAGACAGGGTGAACCACTTGCCTAGTGTGTCTGAGATCCTAAATACAATTCTAATCACTGAAGGAAAAAACGAAAAAAATTAAAAATTATTTTTTCTCAAATGCCATTATCATTTCCCCTAAAAGCTTTAAAAAAATTATTTTTGTGTATTTGTGTATGGTGTATGTACATGTTCATGCATGAGGATACACATGTGCCATGGCATGTGTGTAGAAGTCAGAAGACAGCCTCGGGTGTCAGTCTGCACCTCTCCCTCCCCACCTTTTGAGGCAGAGTCTCTCTTGTTCTGCTGTTATTCCTACTTCAGACTAGCTAGCCCAGGAGCTTCCGGGAGATTCTCCTGACTCTCCTACCCATCCAACAGTATGTGTTGGTCACCATTCCCAGCGTACCCTCTCTGTTTCCCACTTGTGGATAAAGATGTGAGCCCTCAGCTGCTCCTGCCTCCATGCCTTCGGGCTACCATCATGGACTCCAATCTTCTGAAACTGTAAGCCTAGTTGCACACTTTCTGTTTATAAGTTGCTGAAATGACAGATGAAGTTTATGGCACCTGACTTTTACATGGCTCTGGGAATCTAAACTCAAGTCTCCAGGCTTGTGTGGCAATTGCTGAGCCACCTTCCTGGGCCCTCTACAAGCTTGTTTTAAATGACCGTGCATCAACTGTGCAGACTAATGGTCTCACTGATATGTTTCTGCACATGCATGCAGCATACACAGATCAAGTCCAACCTCTTATGTCTGTCCTTCTGCACCAAGTCCTTCCCAAACCTTTGCAACCACTATTTTATACTCAAGTCATTTGTCTTTCTAGCTTCTGCAGATGAGAGGGAACATACAGTACTTGTTTTTTTTTTTTTATGTCTGGTTTATTCCACTTAACATAATACCCTCCAGTTCCATCCATCTTGCTTCAAATGGCAGGATTTTATTCTTAATGAGGAGAACTTTGTTAGATAATTGACGATGTTTTTATTGCCTGTTGTTATTTTGCTCAAACATCTCTAATGTAATTTGTGAGGAACAACTTGCAAGCTGAGCTTTAAAACTTACAAAGTGAAGACTTTTAAATTACTTGCTTGTGTTTGTTTGTTTGTTTGTTTGTTTGTTTTAAGACAGAGTTCTGTGTGCATGGTACCCAGTCTGATCGTGAACTCTCTCTGGAGCACAGGATACCCTTCACCTCTCTATTCCCTACCTCAGTCTCCCAAGTGCTGGGTGCTCAAAGGTGTTCTAGTGCACAGAGGTTCTCAGTTCATGGTTGCAACCCCTTTGGCAAACCTCTGTCTCCAAAAATATTTATATTATGAAAATCATAGTATTCATAATAGTAGCAAATTACAGTGATGAAGTAGCAATGAAAATAATTTTATGGTTAGAGAACTGTAAGAAAGGGTTGTAGTGTAAGGAAGGTTGAGAACCACTGGGTTATAGTATGAGAATCTGGGACAAAATCCCAGTTTGAGTTCTGGAGATGAGACTCAGTGGTAGAGTACCTGCTTGGCATGCAGAAATCCCTCCAGCCTCACATAAACCAGGCATAGTTCCACAAATAGTTGTAACCCCAGTTCGTGGGAGGTAGAGACAGGAGAACCAAAAGGTTTGAGGTCAGCCTAGGCTACATAGCAAATTTGAGTCTAGCCTGTCTCAAAACACACTAAACAAAACAAAAGGTTTGCTTTTTTAAAAAAATTAAAAGATAAAGCAATGAAAATCTAGTATTTTTTTTTAAAAAACCATCTGGCTCACAAAATTGCTCCATAGCCTTGAACAAAATTAGAAAATGGATAACCTAGCAAGTGTAGTATCTAATATGAACTCTTCTTACCCAGAAACAGTGGCATCCAGGGATGGCTAGTGGAAGCCAAGTCTGTCTAGATTATCTATTCGCCCATCTGGATCAATGAAGTATAGTTTCCAAATTGATAAATACTATCTTTGACAAATACCTTTAGCTGGTGTCAGCTACTCTAGCTCTCTATAGCTCACTTAATTAAATTCGTTTTAATGGATAGCAGGAGAGAAACTGTGTAAAGCAAGTAAACATGTGTCAGATGCTTAACTATGTCCCAGGAATTGTTCTTACTCCCTGTAAGCCTATTGAATTCAATCTACCATCATCTCTTATATGGCAGGTGAGAATACTATCCCTTTTGACTGGTGAGAAAATTGGGGTACAATCAAGTCACAGAGAATATGCCAGCAGGGCTGAGATTGAACCCCCACAACCATGCCACAAAACTACCCACTAAACTGGTTTGCCATCTTGGGCTTATACCATCACCATCATCCATGTAGAACCTCCATAGCTTGACAAGAGTTCTTTACCCAAGTCGGTCCTGTCAGAGCAGAAGAGATTATTTCCCCTCTCCAGGTTCAAGCGATCATTCGGTTAAGCATGAAAGCCACTGCTGACAAAATGCAAATATTGAGAGAGTCAGAGAGAAGCTGAGCCTTCCATCTCTCGGTGCTGTGAGGATGGCTCCTGGTGATTGACTGAGCAGTACTGAGAAGGAACAAACAGACACTTCCATGTGCCTCTGAGTCACCCCCTATTTGCCAGCTCCTTCTTTGTTTGATACAGTGTGTAATTTACTTCAGAACAATTGGACAAGGCAAAGATGATAAAAGCGAACTGAGACTCCGATAAGTCATTTGTTTTTCCACAATATTTTAAACCCGGGGCTTCTTGAAGCAAGGAATTCTTATTGAAGAAGAATATAATTTCTTGGGTTAGGCTATGGTCTAGTTGTAGAGCACTAGCCCAGCATCTGCAAGGATGTAGACTCCATCCCCAGCACCAGGGAAAGAACAGAGGAAGAAAGGGAGAAGAGGAAGAGGATACTGTGTGCCCATTTAGAATTGTGGCAATTCTTGTGAGTGAGAACTAACCCTCTGTGCTGTCTTCTGTTGTCATGCTGCTCCCAGAAGGATCCTGTTTTTCCTTTCTTAGTTGAACTTATAGATAGATCATGGTAAAGATAGATGTTATTATGAACAGTGTCAAAAGTTGGGCTGAAGAGATGGCTCATAGGTTAAGTGGATATACTGTATGTGCAGAGGCCCTGAGTTCAATTCCCAATACGCACAAGAGGCTCCCAAACACCTGTAACCACAGCTCTAGAAGATGGTGTGCTCCCTCATCCAGAATCAACAAGCTCCTGTGTTCATGTGTGTGTGTGTGTGTGTGTGTGTGTGTGTCTGTGTCTGTGTGTGTCTGTGTCTGTGTGTCTATGTGTGTCTGTATGTACATGTTTGTGTGGTGTGTGTCTCTGTGGTTGTAGTGTGTGTGTCTGTGTGCCTGTGTGTACATGTTTGTGGTGTGTGTGGGTCTGTGTGTTTTTGGTGTATGTGTGTATGTCTTTGTGGTGTGTGTATATGTGTGTGTGTATGTGTTCGTGGTGTGTGTGTATTTCTGAGTGGTTGTGGTGTGTGTGTGTGTGTGTGTGTGTGTGTTTGTGTGTGTGTGTCTCTGCGATGTATGTATCCATGTGTGTCTGTGTGGTTATGTGTGAGTATGTGTATGTCTTTGTGGTGTGTGTCTATGTGTGTGATTATGTGTGTGTATGTGTATGTCTTTGTGGTGTGTGTGTATATATGTGTGATTATGTATGTGTATGTGTATGTCTTTGTGGTGTGTGTATATGTGTGTGATTATGTCTGTGTCTGTGTATGTCTTTGTGGTGTGTGTGTATATGTGTGTGATTATGTGTGTGATTATGTGTGTGTATGGGTATGTCTTTGTGGTGTGTGTGTGTGAGTGTGTGTGTATGTGTGTGTGTGATTATGTGTGTGTATGTGTATGTCTTTGTGGTGTGTGTGTGTGTGTGTGCGCGCGCGTGCATGCGTTTAAATGGTCAGATAACAGAAACAATGACAAACTTGCTTTGTGGTCGTTATTACTTTTCCTCTGTAGTTTCTTGAACACAGATTAGCAAATTCACTAAATTCGACAGTTCATCCCTGGTACAAAAATGAGCCTGTAAAGCCTTGGGCAGACACACCTAGTTTGTAGGATAGGTGTGGATAAAATGTTGCAATGCAATCAGCCATTGTTTCTCCTGAGGAGTTAGGTGACAGGACATCAGGACAAAAGTACTTCAGCCAGATGGTGCTGTGTGTGAAATCGAGATATAGACAGACAGACAGGCCTTGCTCACTCTGTCTGTGCACTGGCTTGTTGGCCGAGCTTGTACCTTCTTCCCAGGCCAGCAGTAGCATCTTCTGCTATGGCAGGTACCAGGGGGTGCATGGCTGAAGAGTCTCTGGAACTAGTAGATTCAATAGGATGGGAAGTCAACAAAACATGAGACTCCACAAAGAGCTGGAGAGCTGAGGCCTAACTGAGCCCTGAGCTGCCGACAGGAATGGAGGGTTGAGGAGAAAGGAGTTTGGGGGATGGAGAGGAGGAGTTGGGGGAGGGGGATGCACTTCTGGCTTGTGACACACTGATTTCTCAGAAGCTGCCTGGGAAAAGTAGATGAAGTATATCCAGGCAAGATGTCCCTGGGTGGCCTCAAACACAGAGCCTTTTAGCTGGAAGCCATAATCTGGAAACTATCTTTTTATATTGAGTCTCACTGATACAAGCTATATTAAAACCTTTATCTCTCCCACTTTTACATATTTATATATTTCTGGTTTTGATGGATGTGCATGTGTATAAGCGTGTGTGTATGTGTGTGTATGTATGTATGTGTGTGTGCATGTGTGTATGTGTGTGTGTGTGTGCATGTGTGTATGTGTGTGTGTGTGTGCATGTGTGTAATGGCATCTGGCATATCCCAGACCCATTCAATTCATGGCCAACAAATTTGCCTTGGATGCCTATGACATACCAGGCACCAGGGACATAACATTTAGTAAAATGAATTCCTGCTCTTAGGAAACTTCCATTCTATTTGAGCTGAGCTAAAGTAAGCCATCAAAATCCCAAATGGAATCTAGTACCAACCCTTGTGCTCCCTCCTTTGGCCAAACTCACACTATGCCAGTTCCCTCATCTGATCTTAGATTTCATTTGCATTTTAAATTTGTTTTGGGCAGTTCTTAAACTATCTGTCTTTCTGGCTATATTTATTAATTTATTTCTTTTGGATTTATTTTGAAACAAGACCTTACTGAGTAGCCTGAGTTAGTTTCAAACTTGTTATGTAGCCCAGGCTGCCCTAAAATTTCATACCTCTGCCTCTGGGTGCTGGCATGTGTATGCCAGGCTTCTTCCAGCTTTTTGCAAAACTCCTCAGCACCCACGGGAAAGTGGGGGAGCCTTGGGAGGGCAAAGTTGCCTCTTTGCCCTCTCATTCTTCTGGATTTAATGAGGGTCTTGGGGGCAAATCCCATTTTTGGTTCCTGTGAAATTGGAGGTTGTCACATGGGCTATTAATCAGTCTCTGTTTCTTTCCCACCCACATGTAGAGTCTCTTAAAATAAGTGTACCTATATCCATTGCTGTCTACTCCAGTATCTAGAAAATGTTAGGTTAGATTGAAGTGTCAAACACCATTTTAAAACAACCCTTTGATAATATAAAATTACCTAACAACCACTAGTGTGCCTCATGTTGCTTCCTATGAGGGAGGCATAAATGTGTAATTTTAAGGAAGGGTTCGTAGAGTGTGGGGAAACCATCTCGTGCTCTCTCTGAATACTGCAGCCCCATTGTCAGCAAGAATATGCAAAAATAGATTCCTATTTATTAAAAGATATTGTACCAACACATCAGATTTATCTAGTTGGGCCTAGAGTCCTTATACATCTGCCAAGCATGGGCCCTGGGTTTTAAGTTCTTATATTGGAAGGATCTCTGCTTTACAAACAGGAATGTTGAGGCCGGAACCTCTCAGACAAGAGTGCAGAATTAAAGTCCATGTGGCTTTTGCCCTAAACATCCTGGTACTCATAGGGTGGGGGAGGTTCCTCTAAGTTTTTTTAAGGACCTAATTATTCCCCTTCATCTTTCATGCATGCCTGTGACATAGAGAGGCGAGCAGAGTAACTCATAAGTCAGAGGCAAAGCCTGGAACGCTCTGATCCCCCTACGCTCCTAACAACTGAGGTGCACATGCTGTGGGGGCCAGAGGTCAATTTTGAGCATCATTTCACACTGTGTGTGAGAGAGGGAAAGAGGGGAGGGAGAGGAGGGATGGAGAGGGAGAGGGAGGGAGAGGGGAGGGGGAAGGGGAGGGGAGGGGGAAGGGGGAGAGGAAGGTCTCACTATGTAGTCTTGGCTTGACTGGCCTGAAACTCACTATGTAGATCAAACTGCTCTCAAACTCAATAAGATTCACTTGCCTCTGTATCCTAGGTGCTGGGTTTAGTTGTTTAGTTGTTGTTGTCGTCTGCTTGCTTGCTTGCTTGCTTTCTTGCTTTTAAGATGGGATCTCTCACTGGGATATGAGGCTAGCTGGGCAGGTCTGCCCATCTCCACATCCCCAACATTGGGATTACAAGCACCTACCCTGATGCTCAGCCTTTTATGGAGATGAGGGTTCCAACTTGGGCCCTCATGCTGAAATGGGGAACACCTTACCAGCTGAGCCACGTCTCCAGCCTGAGGTTCCCCTTCTTTAAAGTGCCACCTCCTCAGTAATGCTCCACTGAGGGTCAAGCTTCCAACACATAAAGCTTTGGGAGATACTCAAACCGTAACCCAAACAGCAGACTCAGATAAGGGGACTTAATGTACCAAGTACATTAAATAGATGGCCTCACCTATCTGTCCTTCTCCACCCCCAGAGGTAACCTTTACATAAGTCTTCCTTTTAAAGAAAAGTAATTGTCCTACAAGATGAGGTCTTGATTCAATTTTCTTTTAGAAGTGAGAGACAAAAGACCATTAAGGAGAACCCTCGTACGCTGTTAGTAGGAAAATAAAATACTTCAGCCATTATGTAAAATAACATGGGGACCCCCTTCAAAGGCACTAGAACTGCTGTGTAACTCAGGAATCACACTCCATAATGGACGTCCAAAGTAATGGAAATAAACGTGTTTTGGGAATAGCTGATCTCACAGGCTGTTTGCAACCCTGTCTACAATGGATGAGATACACAATCAATCTAGTGTCCGTTGATGGATGAAGCAGAATATTGTTCAGCTGTAAAAATTGCAATTCTGTTATCCGCAGCACTACGAATGGAGTTGGAAGGCATCATGTTAACAGAGAAGTCATCCACAGTTAAAGCAATACTGTGTGAGCTCCCTCATGTGTGGATGCTGAAGTTGCCCTCACAGCTCCAACGTCCTGGTGGGTGGATGGAGAGAAGGAGAGAAGACAGTGAGTGGGTACAATGGTACAGTAAGAAGAATAAATTCTAATGCTCTATAGCATTGTGGGATAACTCTGGCTGGAAAAAAAACATGTGTGTATATAATGGATGTACATGTTCTTATAGGTACACATGCTTATATGCGCATGCGGAGGACAGAGTCAACCTTGGGCATCTTTACTTAGATGCTGTCCACCTTGATTTTGTTTTGAGACGGGGTCATTGAACCTGAAACTTGGGGACCAGGCTTACTGGCTGGCCACTGAACCTGGGTATCCACACATCAATTCCCTCCCAGTGCTGGGATAACAAGTGGGTACCACAATGTCTTCATGATGGCCAGGAAAGTACTTTGCCAACAGAGCCATCTCCCCAGCCTCTATTGGATGATAATTAGCTGGATATTTAAAAATAGCTAGTAGAGAAGATTTGAATGTCCTCAACCCAGACATATCTGAGGCAGATGGATGATGGATCTGTTACCTTGGCTTAATCATTACACGTTACACACGTGCACTGAAATGTCTACCGACCAACAGCTGTGTGTGAGCCCTTCACACGTTTGTTCCACCAGAAATTTGAAACTAAAGGGTCAATCCTTATGAACACTACTAATCATTTATAATCATTCATTTTTCATATTTCCTTGGTCTCAGAAATGATTAATCCATATTTGTTAATAAAATAGGTTGCAGTAAATGGATGTATTAAGAGCATCAGAAATGTAAGGCCATCCTCTGCTACATAGTGAATTTGAGGCCAATCTGGGCTACAAAAAACCCTGTCTCAAAAAATGAAAAAAAAATTTTCATTTGGCTCAGTAAGGATTATTTCATGAGAAGCTAATAAATAGCATTCGACTTCTTCTGCTACATAAAATATAGTTTGTTGGATGCTTTGTTGTAGAGAGAGAATCACATTATGTAGCCCTGGCTGGCCTAGAACTCACAGAGATCTACTTGCTTCTGCTTCCCAACACTTTAATATCAGCATCTGGGACTGAAGGCATCGTCACCATACAAGACATAAAGTCCATCAAGAGAGAGCTCCACCATCAATGGGAGAGCCTCTCCAAATATCACACGTTAAACCTGCTTGGGCACACAGAGAGTGACCCCAAAAAGTCTCCAGGTATTTATTCCACATGGAGTTTCTTTTTCCCTTTTTATTCCATCTAATACAACTGAGGACCAAACCCACCATCACATTTTACAAGAGTGATATATTAGTGCAATAGACTGGGCATGGTAATTCATGCCTACGATCCCTAGACCTGGCAAGCCAAGGCAGGAGGATGGCTATGAATTTGGGGCCAGCCTGGAATCTATTGCGTGTGCCAGATCAGCTTGAACTACACATCAAGACACGGTTCTAAAGCAAAACAAACAAACAAACAAACAAAACAGATTGAAAGAGTAACAGTAACAACAGAAAATAGCCAAGACTATTAAAAACTCTCCCAGCGCTAGCCGTCACCTTGCTGCGAAAGTTGCTCCTCTGTCGTCTGTGGTCCGAGAGAGTCCATAAACAGAAGCCTGTGGCATGGCTCCTGCTCCCCATCACTTTTGACAAGTTGCTTGGGTGTCCCTGCAGGCTCTGTCTGAACAGCTGGGGGTTTGCCAACCTTCACAGGCTTAAGAACCCCGACAGCCGGCAAGCCTCCCAGACCCGCGGCCCCTTCCTTCTGAGGATTTCTGCAGCCTGTGAGTAACGCCCCAAAGAAAGGCCTGGACTTTACAGACTTGGATGGAAACAGGAAATCCCTGTCTGAATTCATACTGCAATCGGCATTTCTCCCCCACCCATCCACCTGCTTAACTAGAGAGAGAGAGAGAGAGAGAGAGAGAGAGAGAGAGAGAGGAGAGAGAGAGAGAGCGCAAGCCCATGGTGCATATGTAATGTATGTGGGACAAGTATCTTGCTGTAGAGGTCAGAAGTCAATGCAAAGTTCCTTGCTCGATTGCTTCCTTTTTTTTTTTTTTTTAAATTTCATGTGTATGGGTTTTTACCCATCTGTATGTCTGCGCGTCATATTCATGCCTGGTACTATCTAAGGACAGAAGGGGATGTCAGATCCCCTAGAACTGTAGTTACAGATGCTTGTGAGCTACCGTGTGGGACTGGGAATCTAATTGGGGTCCTCTAGAAGAGAAGCCAGTGCTTTTAACCACTGAACTGTCTCCTGCTCACTTTCCACCTTATTTTGAGTCAGGGCCTCCCTCTGAGCCCAGAAGCTCATCAATTAGCTGGACCGGCCAGCTGCGGGCTCCAGGGATCTGCCTGTGCGTACAGCATCAGGACTCTGGGTTTGGGAAACAGGGAGCTGGAGTCTGGAGAGATGGCCCGGCAAGATTACAGATGTGCACTATCACAGCGGGTTCCTGTTCTGCTGGACCCAGGGCTGAGTGCAAGCACGCTATCAGCTGAACTGCCTGCCCGGCCGTCTTTCTTCTGAAACACACTGGAGAAGTCTGGTTCGTGCATCTTCTCTTCCTTAACCCTTGTCAGCTGTCCTCTGCCCCAGACCAGCACTCTAGAGATCCCCTCCTCCCAAAGGCCACCGATCACGTGCTCCACAGATCACGTGACTTTCTAATCGTCTGTGGGATGTTCCCATCTCTCACCTCACAATTCATTATTCCAATAGCTTTCTAAAATCCAATGCCACTAACTCCTACCTAGTGTCATCTGTCTCTTCTTCCTGTTTTCTTTGGAAAGGTATCTCATCCAGGCTGAAACACTGTGCTTCCAACTGCTTTGCCCGCCTAGAAGTGACTAGTGAGCCCTAGACAGAAGAAAGGAGAGCAGGCTAGACACCTACCTGTTAGCCTCTCTGGTGACTTGAACGGAGCCCCGATTTCTAAACGTTCCTTTTCCCCACCCAGTCAGGCCTTTAGAGACTTAAGATCAGTGAGGACATTCTCCAGTATGACTTCTTTCATTTCGTCTACACCGGTATAGTAAGAGTGGAATAGATTGTTGTCGCTGTAGGTTTGGGGATTCCCTGGATTCCCTGGGAAGTGAAATGGAAAATGCATTTGGGGAGATGAGGGTTTCTGAATAAAACGTTGAGAACGGTTCTTCATCGCCTTTTCTGGCACACAGGATGACGTATCCAGAGACTCAGAAGCTGCGGAGGATGGGCAGAGGAGAGTCTGACCCATCTTAGGAGGAACCAGATTACTGGGGCTCCTCTTAGACGAAGCAGGGTGGGAATGCACAGGTTTCCACATGGGCGAGATTCAGGGGAGAGCTGAGAGGCCCGCGTGCTCAGTGGAGGTCCCTGGAAAAGCAGTAAGCTTTTCTCAGGCGGGGTTGAGACCAGACTCTGGGGGTTGCGGGTGGGGCTTCAGCAAGGTCAGAGCCACGGGAGTTGTTTGTATAACATAGTGAAGAGCCAAGTAGGAAAAGATCTGCCCTTGAAGGTTGCTGGGGAACGCCTGTGGCACACCCCCTTCCCCCTACCCCCCACCCAACGCTCCTGCCTCGCCCCACCCGAAAGCTGGAACTTTGGGCTTCAGCGACTCATGGTGGCAGTGTATCTCTCTGCGGGGATTGTTTGCTTAGTGACACATCTTCCTGATACCTTGTGGTCATTCAACTGGCTAGGCTGGAAGTGTGTGCCAGCTCACTGAGTCAGCTGCTGGAAGGACTGTTTTAGACACGTAATCCTTCTAGAAGGCAGTGGGCAGAGGGGTAAGGAGGTTTGTAGCAGTCAAGCAAATTCCTGAGACTTTGAATAATGTCTACTTCTCTTCTGTTTTTATGGACAATAGTTCAGGTGCCGTAAAACCTACCACCTTTGTTCTAAGGACCAACTGAGGTTGCATATTTCCATTTATCTATCTATCTATCTATCTATCTATCTATCTATCTATCTATCTATCTATTTCCTTTTTTGAAACAGGGTCTCTTATATTCGATGACAGCCTTGAATTCTCTTTGTAGCCAAGGGTGACCTTGAACTTCCAGCCCTCCTGCCCCTACCCACTGAGTGCTGGGATTACAGGCATGTGCTACCATGACACAGCTGCAAGGTACTAGAGATCAAACTCAGAACCTCAAGTGCACTAAGCATACACATTACCTGCTAAATGACACCTCTATCCCCGAGGCTGTGTATTAAAGCAGCCGTCACACCTCAGTCACCAAAATCTCACCTCAGCACCTGTTAAATATAGGTTACAGTGTGCAACCTTCAGAGTTCCAGATTCTATGGATCCAGGTGGGACTTGAGACTTTGCATTTTGACTAAGTCCCTAGCTGGACTTGCCATTGATCACTGTGGAACCAGCACTCGAGATGTCACCCAGGCTCTGTCTGGGATTTACATGTGGTTTCAGTGAGCGCCTATGGTCTTTTTATTCATGTGACGGAGTCTGTAAGCCAATGCTCTGATTTCTAGTTTTTTTTTCTTTTTACAAAGATACTATTAACAGTTATTCTTTCAGATATCAGTTTACTCTGCCAGAAAGTAGAAACATATACCACAGCCTTTTTGTAGAAACAGTATGACAATCCTAACCTTTCTTAAAATTTAGTGGGGGAGGGGGACGGGGGAGATGTGCCAAGACACTTATTCAGAGGTCAAAGGACAACTGTGTAGAGTCAGTTCCCTCCTTCCACCTTTATATGAGTTCCAGAATTTACCTCAGGACCCCAGACTTTTACAGCAAGCACCTTTACCCACTGAGCCACCTTGTTAGACCCGGAACATTTATTGAAAACGTTCGTAAATATAATCTGGTTTGGTCATCACCAAAACCTCGGTCTGTGGTTCAAAGAAATCAATTACTTTAGTCAGATTCAAACGGCTAGACAAAGAGGCAAAACCTGGACTCATACTTGGGTTTTCCACTCCATTCGGTAGTTCTTCCCACCAAATCCTGGTGTCTTCATTTTCTCCATTGCTAGTATAGACTTTTTCTTTTTTTTTTTTCCTGTTAACATATATCTCATGGGTCATGAATGAAGAAGCAATAGATTCACAGCAGTTTGAAAGTTTTGTAGTTTTATGCCCAGCACCCCAGGAGCAGTGCACAGCAGCAGGTGGAAGCTTCTGGTGGTTTGTTTTAGAGCATTTGCCACTGAGGCACGTATGCTGAATTTCAGCCAGGAAACAGTACCTGGCTCTGCAACATGGATAATCCTTGTCTATAGGACTCTGTTAGAGGCAGCCTGTCAGTGCTGGAGAAAACAAGAAACAGAGGTGCATGCTCAATTGATGGTTGCTGAAAAGCAATTGGAGATTGCATTCTATCCAGGGAAAACAAGGAAAGCCAGCCATTGGCCAAGAATGGGAAATTTACGGGGGGGGGGGGGGAAACCAGAAAACAGCATTGGCTTCCTTTGCAGTAGGATGGAGAGCCAAGAAGACACTCTTACTCTGTGCCATTAGAGAATTGCTGTCTTGCCGGGAGGGACACTGGAAGGCGGGCTGCCAGGAGGAAGTTAAAGAGCACAGTGGCTGGAACCAGACAAACTTGGCTTCAAATTGGCCTGGACAACCCCATGCAAGTCACCAACCTCTCTGACAGCAGTTAGTCCTCTGTGCCTGTTGTGGGAATAGGCGAGAAAGGGTTTCTGATAGCATCACATGCTATAAACAAGCTGCTTCTCTTCTCCACTCATGCCAGAGACCCTGCCTGCCTTTACAAAAACTGAAGAGACCACTTCTTTCTCTCTGATGCCTGAGAACAGGTATGTGAACAGACTTGGATACCCACAGTTTTCTGGTTAGTTTTAACTGTCAAGTTGACACAACCCAGAATTACCTGAGACCTCTCGATCCAGGGGTTGGCCATATCAGACTGGCCAGGGGGAATGTCTGTGGGGGACAAATTTGATTGTTAATCATAGAAGTGCCCAGACCACTGTGGGTGGTACCATCCCCTGTGTAGGTGGTTGTAGGCTATATAAGAAAGCTAGCCAAGGACGGGTCTGGAAGTGATCCAGCAAGTAGTATTTCTCCATGGCTTCTTTCTTTTTTATTAGTTCTTGGAGAGTTTCCACACATGTTTTGATTATATTCACTACCCCCAATACTTCCCAGATTCACCCCACTTCACTACCCATCCAACTTTGTGTCAAATAAAGCAAAGCAAAGCAAATAAATAAATAAAATAAACAAAACCCCTCAAGACCAAAATATTTTTGGATGTGTGATCTTCCAGTAGAATACAGTTGGCTTACAGGGGTGGGGTGGTGCTACACTCTGAGAGAAAATGGACCCTTCCTTCCCCAGCAGTTTACAGCTGTCAGTCACTCCACAGCTAAGGCTGCCTGGCTCTGTTCTCCACGCTTGGATTTGGTCTGGCTGTGGCTTACACAGGTCTCATGCATCCTAACTTAACCACCATGCATTCATATGTGCCGGGGGGGGGGGCAGCTGCTGTGTCCAGAGGACACTCTTTCCTCACAGTCACCACTCCCTCATGATCTCAGCTGCAAATTCCTACTTGAGTTCCTGCTGTCACCTCCCTCAGACACAGACTATAACCCATGAGCTGACACAAACCCTCTCCTCCTTTAGGTTGCTTTTCACCAGAGTTTTATCACAGCAACAGAACGAAGCTAGAACACACGGGTTTTCATATCCTAATCGTTATCTTATTTTGGATGGTCTGAAGAAAGAACCAGAGGGATGCATATTGGGAGTTCTGCTCGGAACTGGTTCTTTGAAACAACAGTGAGGAAACTACGACAGGCAATGAGGAGCATAAATCAAGGCTCACAGCTGGGTGCTGGGCTTTCGACGTGTTGGGGAACCATATAAGATTGGTACATAATGACTATCATGGTGTCCCTTAAAAACAGACAGTTAGAGCAGTTCCCAGGAAAATGAAAATATATGGCTACACAAAAGCTTATACATGACTGTTTATAGTAGCACATAAAGAGTCAAATGATGAAAACAGTCCAAACATCTTTCAACAGATGAATGAATCAATAAACTGTGGTATATCTATACAGGAGGAATATTAGTCATAAAACAGAATGGAGTGCCAATGCATAGGTGAACTGTAAAGACATTAAGTTATATATATAGTATATAATATATACTATATATAAATAGACAGATAGATTGATAGATATAATGACATAATCCTGTCACAAAGGAACTTTATGCTTCCACTTGTACAAGGTAGCCGTTCGATTTCTGGCCATCAGTATAGCTAGACATGGCATTATCAAGGCAGATACAACAGTATTTTCAATGCAGAAGCAACTTCCATAAGTGAACTCCTTACAGCAAAACTATATAGTACATGGTCCCGAACAAAGACAGCTCCTCTCGTTGTTCCTACTTTGCTGTATTTCTGGAGAATTTCAATATATTCGTTCATGGTTTCAGAGATTTCAGTCCATGGTTGGCTCATTTTGTTGACTTCAGGTTTGAGGCAGAACATGAAGGCTTGGAGCTCCCGGTAGAACAAAAGCTGTTTCCAACATGGCATCTAGGAAGTAGGATGAGAGAGGATTGGACTTTGATTTCCATATCTCCTTCAAGAGCATGATCCTAGTGATCTACTTCCCTCTCATTAAACCCAACCTATTATGGGTCCTACCTCCTCCCAACAGCAAGTCTTTAAGTTCTGAATTTGCTCACAGGACTGAAAAAAAAAATCTTCCCAACATTCCAACCTGGTCCCTGGCTAGGGAGTGAGCTCTCTGTGTTACTGGAGATATCTAGGTACAGGCTGAACAATAAGGTGCCAAAGCTAATTTTGATAGAAAGTTTATTAGAAGACCTCCCACAGCAGAGTCCAACTCACTGAACCCAGAAGCCTGAAAGGACCTATTTTAGGAGAACCCTTGGAGGCCTATGGATAGTTCTTGGTGTTTAGGAGCCCTGAGATAAGAGGGTAGCTGACTCCTACGATTCTCAACCAATACCAAAACTCTTTGATTCTGCAGCTGAAGACTTATTCTCAGCCAGAGAGATATAAGTGCCATATCGGTTTTTGTTGTTGTTTTTTGTTCAGTGTGCCTGAGAAGCAGAGGCTGGTAGTAGGCAATTACATCTTGATCATGTTTGGAGCACTGAAGAAAAACATCTCAATGGTGAGCACTCAGACCCATTAAACATCAGGAAACTTTGTCAGCCTGGGGAAATAGCGATACAACTCATTTCCAAGTTTGCAGAGGTAATGGGCCCCCAGCTGAGGATTGGCCTCACCCTGGGGCTGGACATACACCCATCTCGCTCTTCCCTCTGGGACTCCCTGGTTCCCATCCACTCCAGCACTTTGCTGGCAGGGTGTGGTCATGGATGTGAGTTGATGGAGAACAAGGAGAAAGCAGTGGGAAGTATGTGCAAGGTTCTCTGCTTAATAAGCACAGGAATCAAATGCTCCTCCAGGGTTGGGCAGGGCAAAGGGACTGGAGATACGGCATCCCTTCCCTTAAGCTCGCTTTCGCTTTGGATACAGGCCATTTATTCATGTCTTTCTCCCTATACCCTGTACCTAGCCTCTACTAACCACTCTCTACCCTGTGATTCTATGGCAAACCTAATCATTCTGCATTTTCTGCAAACTGCCAGATGATGGGGGAATACCCATACCCTCTGCCTGTCCAGGAGACCACATTTTGAATAGCAAGAGTGGGTTGGGAGGGATCCAGAGAGTAGATTCTGGAGTCCAGGTGCCAGAGACTGAATCCCAGCTCTGTCTTCAGATCTGCTCGATTTCTGTGATCTCAGTGTCTGCGTCAGAGAGAAGGGAAATGAGAGGGTGAACACTGCACAGTATTGATACCTGCCTAAGAGGAAGCACGGGGCACTGAGCGCTGTGCCTGGATCAACCTGACTGTCATTGATAAGGAGATTGAAGATCGGGCTTGATAGTGGTCCAGAGCCAGAAGGACAAGTGCTGGGCCTGGAGCTGAGCAGAGCTCTAGGGAGGTGTGAGAAACGAGCAGAGTAATCTCAAGCTTGGCGTCATACAACAGAACACAACAGCAAAGCAGACGTAGCTTGGCAAGGCAACTCTTTTTCTAAAAAGGGTGTGTGCACCAGGACCCCGGCTGGGCTGGCAAGCATGCTTGGCCAATATGGTTTCCATCTTTTATCCCTGATATAAGTGGTCGACTGTGGCTCATTCTGTAGGTCACAGCCCTGACGCAGCTGACCAATCCACATTCGGGGTGTGGTGTGTGTGTGTGTGTGTGTGTGTGTGTGTGTGTGTGTGTGTGTGTGAAGAAGGGCCAGAAAATGTGAGTCCTTGCTGGGCTAACGACATTTGACAGAAAAATGGAACCATTAAATAAATAAATTTTAAAAATAAAAACCAAGTAACTACCTTTGGGGGAAAAAATTACCTAGCCACCTTCGACAGGAAAAAGCAAACATCTTTTCTTGTAAGAGGTTATCTCTTCTACTTCTTTCCTCTCCTCATCTCCCTTTAAGTCGATCCACATGGATACTTTGGTTGCTTCGCAGTCTGCATCTTGTGGGTGGGACTTGTTTGGGTGGCACTAGAATGTCTCATTGCTAGCAGGACCCACTTAAGGGGCTCCCTTGAGTTGGCTACCACCGAACCTGCTTAGCAGTCAATTTCGATGACGCTTTAAATCAATTGCCTCCAAAGTGCTATCCTGATGCTTCAGTCCATGTAGAGAGATCAGCGATGAGCCCAACCTGATTCCACAAGGAATGTTTGTTGCTTCCCAAACGAACTTTCACTGACCACTAGGCAAGACCCAACAGGAGTCTGAATAAACAGGATCCTGCAGCTAAGGGATGCCTGTGGCACAGAACCTATCCTGGGCCAGCTAGCCTGTCTCTGCTGCCAGCTTCTTGAAGTATCTGTGTATCTCTTAGATGGCCAAGACTCTGATAGTTGTCTAGCTCACCTTTTGTTTGTAATTATGGAAGTCTGGTATAATCCAGAAATAAAAAAAAAAAATCCTGGTTAGTCATTGGCCCTCAGAGAAACACAATTTCAAATGGTACTGAGATCACATCTTCCTCTGATCAAAACGGCAGTCATGAAGAAAACAAATAACATCAAATGCTGTTGAGGATATGAAGAAAGAACTCATACACACTGTTGATGGGGATGTAAACGAGGCAGCAACCGCTATGGAAGACAATTTGGAGGTCCCTTAGACAACAAACAGTAGATCTTCCATATGCCCTAGAGGTACTAGGATATTTACCCAAAAGATTCCAAGTCAGCACATTATGGCAATAAAACCAGCCAACAGAGGAAAGAATTAAGGAAGTGTGGTACAGGTACATCAACACAATGGAATATTTTTTTAGCCCTGAAAAGAAAATAAAATCATGTCATTTTTTGGGAAAATGGATGACGCTCAAGATGACCCAATTACGTGACTTAAGTCAGTCCCAGAAAGACAAATACCTGGTGTTTCCTCTCACTTGTGATTCTTAGATTTTATACACATACATAAAATCATGTGTGCGTGTATGCCACAAAAGTAGAAGTAAAACTCTGAGAGGGGCAGAGTTATAAAGGGAGAGGAGGAGGGATAAGGGACTATGGGTGTATGCTCAACATATAAACTTTCATAAAAACTTAAATTAGCTTTTAAGACATTTAAATCCTAGTCAGAGGGGTTAGGGATTTAACTCAATGGCAGAGTGCTTGCCTAGTATAATGGTTTGAATATGCTTAGACCATGGGGAGTGTCACTATTAGGAGGTGTGGCCTTGTTGGAATAGGAGTGGCCTTGTTGGAAGAAGTGTGTCACTGTGTTGGTGGGCTTTGAGGGCTCCTAGTGCTCAAGCTCCGCCCAGTGCAGAAAAAAGGGCCTCCTCCTGACTGCCTTCAATCAAGAAGTAGAACTCTGGATTCCTTCTCCAGCACCAAGTCTACCTGAATTATGCCATGCTACCTGCCATGATGATAATGGACTGAACTTCAGAACCTGTAAGCCAGCCCCAATTAAATGTTGTCCTTTATAAGAGTTGCCTTGGTCATGGTGTCTCTTCATAGCAATAAAACCCTAACTACAACACCTAGCAAGCACAAGACCCTGGGTTGGGTTCCCAGTTCTGAATTCTTATAAAAAACAAACACCCAGAGCCTCTGCTCAGTAGCTGAATCAGGAGTAGCAACAATGGCCCAGATGGTGTTTGAACTTCCTCCGAAGCAGACTGCATCAGATAAAAGGGGCATCCTGCTAAAGAAGGAAACTTGGTTACTTAAATCTAAACTCCAGGCCCTTTTCATGAAGCTAGAACTGAGTCAGTACCTCAGAACTTCATTTCTGATCAGGCCTGCAGGTAGCAGGTGGTTCTTCTAACAGAAAAACTGAACCAGAAGAAATAATATATCCTAGATGCTTTCCAGTGCTATAACCTGATAATTAGAAACAACAGAAATGTATTTCTCACAGTCAATGAAGGCTGAGAAGCCCAACGCCCAGCAGAGTCTGTATCTGGTGAGGACTTACTCTATCTTTCAAGATGGCTGCATCTTCACTTGGTGGCTAGGGTAAGTGCTGCAGCAAGACAAAAAGGAACCAAAGTTTCTCTTGATCCCTTCTAATCCTATACTGGAAGGTAAGGCCCTCACGGTTTAATCACCCCATAAGGATCCCAGTTCTCACTACTCTTGCACTGGATATGAAATCTCAACATACATTTTCAGCAAACATTGGAACTATACCAGGATGGTTCAAGAGTCCAAAGAACCCAAGGCCAACTTGGTTTGAGGCAATGATACCCCCGAGGAATATAACAGAATTATAGGTATAACCAAAAGCCAACCACAATTCACTTTCTCTGTCTTTCTGTCTCTCTCTGTCTCTGTCTCTCTCTGTGTCTCTGTCTCTATGTCTCTCGCTATCTCTTTCTGTCTCTGTCTCTCTCTCTGTCTCTCTGTCTCTGTCTCTGTCTCTGTCTCTCTCTCTCTCTCTCTGTGTGTGTGTGTGTGTGTGTGTGTGTGTGTGTGTGTGTGAGATGTTGCACCCATGGAAGTAAGAGAACAGCCTGGGATTTCTGTCCTTGCCTTCCACTGTGTTTGAGATGGGGTCTCCTGTTACTCTGTGCTGCGTACACCAGACTCTAGTCCATGAGCTTCCTGGATTTCTCTTGTCCCTGCCTCCCATCCCTCTGTAGCAGGTTTGTGGTTACAGATGCATTCCCGCATGCAGGTTTTCGTGGGTCTAGACTCAGGTCCTGACACTTACCTGGGAAGTGCCCTTTGAGCCATTTCCCATCTTTTTCTTGTTACTTTTACTTTTCCCTCCCTCCTCCTTATTTATTTATTGAATGTATGTAGGGACACTGTAGCTGTCTCCGGACACACCAGAAGAGGGCATTGAATCCCATAACAGATGGATCCACTATGTGGTTGCTGTGGATTGAACTCAGGACCTCTGGAAGAACAGCCAGTGCTCTTTTTGTTCCTGCTTTTGTTATTGTTTTTTAATTGGTCATTTTATTTATTTATATTTCAAATGTTATCCCCCTTCCCGGATTCCCCTCTGCAAACCCCCTATCACCCTCCCACCTGCTTCTATGAGGGTGCTCCCCTACCTGCCCACCTACTCCTGCCTCGTCACCCTGGCATCCCCCTATATATCGAGCCTTCACAGGACCAAGGGCCTCTCCTCCCACTGATGCCCAACAAGGCCATGCTACATATGCGGCTGGAGCCGTGGGTCCCTTGTGTGTACTCTTTGCTGGGTGATTTAGTCCCTGGGAGCCCTGGGGCGGGAGGAGGTCTGATGGTTGATATTGTTGCTCTTCCTATGGGGTTGCAAACCCCTTCAGCTCCTTCAGTCCTCCCCCTAACTCCTCCATGGAGTCCTTGTGCTCAGTCTGATGGTTAGCTGCAGCCATCTTTCCCCATGAGCCATCTTTCCAGCCTCTCCCTTCTTTCTTTCTGCACTGAAACTATTTTTTTTTTACTTTTTTCCTACTTTATAAATCAACAGGCTTTCTTTATAAAGGATCCAGATACAGTAAAATCTCTAAATAAACAAATAAATAAATAATAACTGATCTTGACTTTATAACATTGAATAATAACTCTTCTTCCCTATTTATTATAAGTAAATGATAGCATCTTTATAAGATAGAACACAGTAGTCTTTCCTTATTTGTGGTTTATTTCCCCTGGATTTAGTTACCTATAATAGCTAAAAATATTAGATGCAAGCTGCCCAAAGCAAATGATTTACAGTTGTAAACGGCTGTCATTCTAAAGTTGCATGGTGATGTTGAATGACATCATATGCCTTGCCTCTTCCCACCCAGAATCGGAACGTCCCCTTGTCCAGTGTGCCTTTAGTCACTGAGGACCTGTCGTGTTGTCACACTAAGTGTCCCACTGTCACTGTTCTGTTCAAGTCACCTATTCACTTAACAGTGTGCAAGAAGAGTGACGCCTGCCAGTCTATTTAACAGAGTATTGACTCGGGTCTGGTAGCTCACACCTATAGTCCCAGCACTGAGGATGGTGAAGCAGGTGGGTTGCTGTGAGTCTGAGGCCTTCCTGATCTTGACTGAGATCCTGTTTCAGGAAAGAAAAAGAAAAGCTGTAATGCTATCTCTGTTCTAGCCATTGCTTCTATAGATTTTCCTGGAGCATCGCTCACACTGTGGAGCGCTCCGTCTACTTTCAGTGAATTTCACAGTCGCCATAATCATCCCCATTAAAGCAATGACAGATCCAAGAGCTATTGATGCTCATCCTTACAGATGACTTAGGCTTCAAAACTGTACAGTCCAGCTTATTATGGCTGGATACACACACTGATAATATAGAGCTTTCTAGGAGCTCATGGAAGTTGGCACTGTGGAGTCAGATAGACTAAAGTATAAACTGCTTCTTACTGGTACTGGGAGTATCAACAAATAGCCCAGTTATCCTCTGTGTCCACCTGTTTGGTGTGAAAATGACAATAACAGATTCTGTCCTACAAGGCTGGGGAGATGCCTCAGTCAGTAAGGCATCTGCCTTGCAAGCATGAAAATCTGAGTTTAGTCCCCAGAACTCATGTTTTAAAAAAAATGATGGGCATAACGTGTGCTTCTAGTTCCAGTGCTGGATAATGGGGACAGGTGGATACCAACTTCTTATTGACTACCCAGTTGTACTGGCTGGTTTCAGGTTACAACTTGATACAAGCTGGAGTCCTCAGAAAGAAAGAAGCCTCAGCTGAGGACATACCTCCATGAGATCCAGCTATAGAGCATTTTCTCAGTTAGTGATCGATGGGGAAGGCCTAGCCCATTGTAGGTGGTGCCATCTCTAGACTGGTTGTCCTGGGTTCCATAAGAAAGCAAACTGAGCAAGCCATGCAAAGAAAGCCAGAAAGCACAACCTCCCCCCACACACCCTGTTCTCATAACCTCTGCATTAGCTCCTGCCTCCAGAGTCCATCCTTGCTTGAGTTTTCGTTCTGACTATGATCTGGAAGTGCAAGCCTGATTTGTATTTTAACCCTTTCCTCCCCAGCTAGCTTTGGTCATGGTGCTTCATCCCAGCAATAGAAACACTACCTAGAACACCAATCTAACCTAATGGGCACATCACAGGTTAATGACAGACCCTGTCTTAAAAAACTAGGGTACAGTGCATGCAGAATGACATCTGAAGTTGTTTTCTGGCTTCCAAAGGCACATACAAGTATATTCATAACTATGTGCGCAAGAACACACACACACACACACACACACACACACACACACACACACGTCTTTAAAACTGATATTGCTTGAGCTCACTTCAAAAGTTTCTGATGCAGAAGGAATAGGTTGGTGCCTGTGAATTTGCATTTCTAGGCTACCCTGATCATATCCCTGATGATCCTTGAGTCCCTTTGAGGTGGTGGAACTTCTGAGGACCACTGATCTGTGACACAGGATAGATCAAGATACAAATCTCTGCTTGTCCTCTCACTAATTGTGCTACTCTGTGGTCAACCATAACTTCCTTCTCTGAAACATGCATAAAACTTTTAAATTTTTCTTTCTTTCTGGAGACAGAGTCTCACTGTTATAGCCCTGGCTGTTCTGGAACTCTCTATGTAGACCAGGCTAGCCTTGAATTCAAGAGATCTGCCTGCCTCTGTCTCCCCAGCGCTGGGACTGAAGGTTTGTGCGGTGGCTACCTAGCTATCCTGCTACCTTTGTTATAATAAACACTACAAAAGATGGCAAGTGAGAACGACCTAGCACTTAGTATGTCTCCATAAAGCTTACTTTACTGTTTTGCGGGGGCGGGGTGGGGGGCCTGTGCTGTTCAGTTTCTAGAGTGTTTGTGCCCTAGAAAACTAAAGCAGGTAGATGATTTTGTCCTTAGAGTTATGTGCATCTCCTCTTGGAGGCGTTATGAGACATCTGTCACTTGCTCAGGGATAGTAATAAATATACTCTGTAGCTAGTGACTATTGATCCAGGTACTTCATTAACTTCTTACCTGTATACTGTTTAAGAAAATGATGCATTGATTAAAAACTACCCTCTTCAATCGCCAACTAAAACAGGTTTTACAAGTGAATATATATATATATGTGTATATATTATGTATGTATATATATGTGTATATATATACATACATAATATATACACATATATATATTGAATATGTCTGTGTGTGTATGTATGTGTGTGTGTGTCTGTCTGTCTGTCTATCTGTCTGTCTGTCTGTCATCTGTCTGTCCATCTGTCCCTGGGTCCTATCTCCATTAGTGATAGAACATGAGTATCTATCTGTACTCTCATCTTAAAGTTTATTCGTGAGTTGCAAAGCAGGCATAACTCTAATTGTATCTCTTCTGTTCAAGTGGCACCCTCTCCGGGGAGGGGGAAACCACTATCATTCTTCTGTGAAATTGGTTTGCTGGTTTCCTGCCAAATGGGAGCCTTGCCACCGTAAATACATCGACTTTAATTATTCATTTCTATTTGCTTAAAGAAATATTCTTACGTGACACACATATGTTCATGCATTTCCTTGTTGCAGCAACACGAATGAAATAAGCCACTTTCGCACAGAGACCAACTCTGAGGGGTTGTTCCCGCTAACTTGTGTTCTCTATATTCTTCACACCTTCTCTGCTCAGCTGAAGAAAAGGTAGTGCCTGGAAACCGGGAAGACGTCTGGAGCAAGACAGGAGGATCTTTTCAATGCTCCTTCAAGTAAACGACAGAAATGGCACTGCCAGGCAATAGTGTTCAAGTCCTGGCCAGCTTCACAGACTGACTCTGCATAACCCAGTGAGGTCCTGAGTCGTCCATTCAGACATATCAGGGGCTGCTCTGCCATCTGGTGTTCACTGAGGGAAACATGCCCGAGCCATCCCGCGTTATCTAGCCTGTATTCATCTTATATGGTTAGCGATAACTGTGAAGTTGTCAGAGGCTCAGCTAAAGGCAATCCCAGAATCTCTGCCAAATTCCAAGAGAAGGCAATGTGAGGCTATACATCAAAACGAAAAATGTGTGCGCACTCTTGGTTGTGATTCCTTTTCTATGAATTGGTCTCAAGTATAGTTTTAGATAGGCATATGTGGTTGGGCGGGGCTTGGAGGATAACCTCGTGTGTCATTCCTCAGGCACCATCTACCTCATTTTTTTTTTTAAAGACAGGTCTCTTACTGACTTAGAACTTGCCTGCTAGGCTAGAGTAACTGACCAGGAAGGCCCAGGAATCCTGTCTCTGACTCCCAGAGCTGGGATCACAACCATGTACTACCAAACCTAGCTTTATTATTATTATTATTTTAATCTTAATTTTTGAATTATGAAGATGAAACTCAGTTTCTCATACCCATATAGCAAGAACTTTACTGACAGGACCAGCTCTCCAGCCCAAAATGTTGCATTGCGTACCTTAGCTGATGTTCTATTCACTGGAACTCTTCCTCAAAGGATTCAGAGATTGAGACAACGCACAGCCCCTGTCTTACAAGAACACTTGACTTCTATGGGCATCACTTGTAATTCCTGCATAATGAGTTTTGTGGATTCCAAGCCCATTGTGACTTAAAGCTATCAACACAGCTACCATTTTGAAACCTCAGAACACATCATAATGACTGCTCGACTCTGTGTTTGCCCAAACCTCAAAACTAATCCGCCTCCTATAGCTTTGATTTTCATTGTCCTTGATATAGATGATGTTATTTATTATTAGTTATCAGTACCATGTGGCCAACACTCAAAATATGGATATTTCACAACTTCTCTTTTTTCCCTTGATTATTGTTCCTGCGAGGGACTGTTAAGAAGGGTTACAGAGCCGGGCAGTGCTGGCGCACGCCTTTAATCCTAGCACTTGGGAAGCAGAGGCAGGTGGATTTCTGAGTTCGAGGCCAGCCTGGTCTACAGTGAGTTCCAGGACAGCCAGGGCTACACAGAGAAACCCTGTCTCAAAAAACCAAAAAAACATTTAAAAAAAAGGGGGGGGGGCTGTACAGCCGTGGCCTCTCCTGGCACCATTAGAGGCATGTGAATACCAGCCCGTCAGCATCCTCACATGAATGCTTATATAACCTATATAAATGGTTACATGACCAATGGATAATGATATCCTTTATGAAAGTAAAAGTGCTGGGGCTGGCAGTACCTTTACATACATGACAGCAGGTGCCAGCCATATCTGGGCAGGGGCATCCCTCACCCTGAGACCCCTTCAGTCTTATAAAGGACTCCCATTTTCCAACCATAAAGAGCTGCCTAGAATCAAAAGATGGAAAGAAACTTGACACGTCTGAGGACAAGATGAAGAGATGGGAGGGGTAACCATCCCCTTAATGAGACCATCCTGTGTGCGCTCATGCGTGCTGACTTATAACTCAGAAAGGCCAATTCTCTCCTCCTCCCATCTCCCACCACAGGAGCCATTGAGACTCCAGGCATGCCTGCCTGTTCTTGCCTTCCCTTCCCTTCTGTGTCTATCTTAGTCTGGGTTTTCCTGCTGTGAACAGACTCCATGACCAAGACAACTCTTATAAGGACAATATTTAATTGGGGCTGGCTTACAGGTTCAGAGGTTCAGTTCATTATTGTCGAGGCGGAAGCATGGCAGCATCCAGGCAGGCATGGCGCTGGAGGAGTTGAGAGTTCTACATCTCATTTCTAAGGCAAACAGGAGAAGACTGGCTTCCAGGGAACTAGGATGAGGGTCTTAAAGTCCACACCCACAATGACACACTTCCTCCAACAAGGCCACACCTACTCCAACAAGGCCATACCTCCTAATAGTGCCACTCCCTGGGCCAAGCATATTCAAACCATCACAGTGTCTTAAAAAAAAAAATCATTTATCCACAAGACCAAGAACCTGCAAAAGGGACTCTGTGCCCTCTAGTGACACTCTGGTCAGTTTTAAACATATTATTATGGTTCAAATACTATAAAAACAAGAATGTGAAATCTTTATGCTTGTCAAAAAAAAAGAGACACTTTATAAAATATCTCAAGCGTTAGCATCTATGTGTGGAAGAAAGGAGAGTGTAAGATAGAGGAATTTCTCCTTCTCTCGCTCACCCAGTGTGTGGAGCTCTTCCCTCTGCCTGCCTAGCTGTAGACAGCTCCTAAATATTGAACTATTTTGACTTGCTTAAAAATCTGAGTTTGAAGAGATTAAAGAACTTTATTGTGTGGTAATCCTGATCTTTTAACTCAGGCTTAGAACACAGAGGTAGCTGGGGCCTTGAGGGACGTGACCATGGAATTAGCGTTGGTCATGTAGGGGAGGAAAAAAGAATTTTCTCTCTACCCTTTATCACTCTTAATTGGAACTTTCTGGGTAGATCAACAAGGAAAACCAGAGGTTCATTAACATGTACATCTCACGAACACTTGAAGGAAACTCAGAGAGGTTAATCTATCTCCAGTAAATGAATCTCAAAAGGAAAAGTTAAAATCCAGGCTTAAGTACCATCCCTCTTCTAAGACAAAGATTGGAGAGTGTGGGAGAGAGACGTGGGAGAGACCGATGTGTAAGAAGGTCCCTGTGAACCAAATGTCAGGGTTGTGAGGCAGTCTTAGACCATGTCGGGTTCAGTGTCCAGTGTCTCTAGTGATGTAGGCTCCCCTTCCTGGTACAGAAGAGAAGACACTAGAAAACTGACAGACCTTTACACTGTCTATAAAAATTCCCTTACTAAAGGTGACGCTGTGTCATAGTTTCTCAAAGTAACCAGTTTACAATAATCCTTTCTGGCTTGAATTCTCTCCTATTTTGGGTCCACTGTGTCTTAAATGTCTTCTCTAGGCTCATGAGTTTGAACAGCAGGTAGACCGCTGATGGCGCTCTTTGGGAAAGTTCCAGAACCTTTCAGGAGGTGGAGTCTTGCGGTGGAAGGTTACTAGGGGCGGGGCTTGAGGATGTTTAGCCTGCTCCCACTTCCTGTTCACGGCTTCATGACTGCAGATCTAATGTGACCAGCTGCCTTCTGTTCCAACATATGATTAAAAAATAGAAGAGAGTTAAGATACCCATATTCTAGGCTGTCAGGATGGCTCTGAAGATATAGGTTCTTGAGCCGCAAATCTAGTGATCTGAGAGTTTCATCCCCAGATCTCCTGAGATTCATCGTCTGACCTTGACATGTAAGCAGTGTGACCACACTTATACACGCACTTATAATAATATATATTTTTAATTTAACGAGCTGCCATATCCAACTGCTGAAGCTAGTTCTCACTGTCTCTCAGTTACAGAGAAAGAAGCATAGTTCTTTCCTTTCATCTTTTGTTCTTTTGTGCTGTCTAGTGACAAGTACCAGTTCCCTGGGCCTCATTAGAGCTGTTTGAGTGTGTGATCTGGATAGGCATTTCAGGTATTTTTGTGTAAGACATCTGAGGTGTCTATATTAATAAGACTGTTAATGGGGGCTACATTTGAGCAAGCACTATGAGCCAGTTGTTCCTTGGGGACTCTATATGCTTTCTGGAAACCACTGGTGAAAGGGAGCTTAGGAAATTAATGTTGCCTTATGTGGCAGCACACGCCTTTAACCCCAGCAGAGGCAGGTGGGTCTCTGAGTTCAAGGCCATCAAAGTCTGCATGGCGAGCTTCAGGCCAGCCAGGGTTACACTGTGAGACCCTGTCTCAAGATTTCATACATACATACAACAAAATATGATCATAGTTACCCTCTCCTCCCCCCAACATCCTCCACTGTCAATGACAATTCCCTGGTTGACTGATCAGAACTACAGTGATGTGAAAAGGGTAGAATTTTGCCAGTTATCTTATCTGGGGTGGCTTAACCAGCTGAACATCTGTTCATTGCCTACCTCTGTGCCTAACTAACATCCTGTGTCTAACAGATTTAAAAAAATCCCTTTGAAACCTATTAACTTAGCAGATCACTAGCTCCCACCAAACCCCAGACTAAGAATGTCATCAAAGACATCCAAAGGATAGAAAACAACTTTCCCCATCTCGCAAACACCTCACTGATGGACCCACCAAAGTGTTTTAAATATGCCTTAGCTTCTAATTCTGTAAAACTATAAAAAAAATTATGAAACTGCTTAGATGATGGAACATGAAGTTTGGGGCAACCTAATCCATGTTCCCAGGCCATGGTCACTTATAATGGCTCCAGAATAATCTATCTCTTATTCCTTTTAAGGTAAGAAATATTTTTGTTTGTTTGTCATTTGTTTTAAGTTGATACTATATTGCCCAATGACATGTCCCATCTCACTAAGTGAAATTAGTACTGCCCATATGTGCATGGGTGTAGGGGTCATCCACAGGAACATGGGAAACCCACCAGTGACCACACCCTCAAAGAAGAATTATTCTTCCTTTCCCAGTAGTTACCACCTGCCAAGAAATAACTCCAGAAATGGGTGGGGCCTGGAAAGCACCTTCCCTTTTTGTGTTGGAATTGCTGGACTGGTTGGCTACAAGTCTTGTGCCAGGAACCGAAGCTGCTGTGAGTTTGTGATTACACTAGTCATGTTGTGTGACAAGACTGGGGAGACATAACACATGTGTTTACTTACCTCAGATAAGGGATAAGGATCCCATGAGAGACCAAAGTATGGATGACATCAAACTCTTAACTTGGTGAACTAATGAGGGGTCACACACAGAAATGTAAGTGCAGGGTTATTTACAAGGACAGAAATGTCTTGAAGAGAGCTTACAGTGCTGGAAAACTGGTGCACACTTCACAGCCTGCAGGCAGTTCAAGGAGTTGGAGTGTGCTTTCCAGGTGACTCAGTTTCTCTTTGTTTGGCTGGTCTCTGCTTCCTCCGGGCTGCTAGGCTTGTCCGAGAGTCTTCTTTGCAGCTTGTCTTGTATGAAAAAGTCTTTTCTCAATAGTCTTTTCTGTTTACATATTCTTGTGGAAGGAGGGGCCTAGTGAATCTTGTCAATTTCAGGGACTTCCTGAGCTACTTTGAGTAGTTTTCTTTCTGTCTTAATGAGCTTCCCTAGAGGAAGCTAGGAGGAAACTGTTGCACAATACAACATCATGTGCAGAAGATGGCATGTTACAACACCACTTCCCATCCTCTGGGGAAGTTTCCTTCTGCCTCTTCTTCCTAAATTCCCAGAGCTTTGATATGGAGGAGAGTTGATACAGATGTCCCATTTCCAGCTGGGGACTCGAGATTTCATTCTCAGCACTCTGACAAATTATACATCTCTCCACTGACTTTTGTCCACTGCAAAAAGAAGCTTCTCTGATCAAGGTTGAGAGCACCTCAGGTCTATGGATACAAAGATAAAATATATAGGAAAGGAAGAAGCAAAAATCCTTTCTGCAGATGATCTTGTGATGGAAATTTCCTAGCTGCCACATGTTAAGACCAAGAAAATTCCCCAGAGCTGAGTATTGGAAACAGACTAACAGAAAATCATAAGCTTACCTTGAACTTTATGAGATTTTCTTGTATTTGTGTGGGTGTATGTGTGTGTGTGTGTGTGTGTGTGTGTGTGTTTCTCCATTGTGAACTTTGTGGCTGACTGTGTCATGCTAGTATCAGAGGGTTGGATGCTCCTGCTAGAGAGTGGAGTAGAAGATGACTTTACATGTTGATGAATTTACTTAATGACATGCTGCAGTCTGTCATTTGATTTCCTTCTCCCCCTACATTATCCTGTTCCTCTAATAAGTCCAGTACACTGTTGGTGATTTTCTTTCCAAAATACAAACTTGACCTTGTACCCACCACTTGCTGACTTCCAAGATGAGTTCAAACTCATTACTGAGAGCCTTGGATCTAGTTCCCACTCCCCTCCAGCCACATTCTCTCCTATTCATCACCTGAACTGTTCTGCACTAGTGACATTCAGCTGTTTGCAGCTGTCAGGATGCCCCATGCTGTTTGGTGCTCATTTGTTTTGGCATGACAAGAGGTATTTCCATTTTTATCATTATATCCTTACACGCTAGGAAAGACAAGTGCCTTTCCTTTGTTACTTTATTTAGAACCTCGTATTTCAGACTTACTAAACTACGAATTTCTTATAGTCATGCTGTCTTTATTATTATTATTATTATTATTATTATTATTATTATTATTATTATTACTATTTCAAGAAGTCCTGTAAAATATCAACCACAAAGTGTAGCTCAGTAGCAGCTTAGGTAAGTGAAATTCAGGAAGTAATTCACAGAGGATCAGGAACTGAATCCCACAGAAAGAAGGGGTAGAAAGGAGCCTCACTTTGGCAATAGATGTCTATGATGAATACAAGGACTTGCACATGACATAGGTAAACACTCGCATGCTGGACTGTGGCTCTTGACCCTCACAGAAAATGGGTTCTTTTTTTTTTTAAAGGACTCTATTATCAGAAGCTATCTCAACTGTCCTAGACTAAGACCCCAGGTCTTGATGTTTTTAAAAAGAATTGAGAGACTAAGGTACAATGAAGGTTAATAATGGTTGCTCTAGATACATAGAGATGGTTTAACACAGATATATTTTTCCAGGAAAATGTATTTATGCATAGAGGATCCCAGTAAACACATGAAGCTGTTTCTATCACATGTATGTGTATTCATATGTGTGGAGGTACCTATGTGCATGTTTGTTGGGAGGCCACTAATGTTGTTTCTTGGACTCCCCAAACTTGTTTTTGATAGAAGGTCTGTTACTCACCCAGACCATACTGATGAGGCGAGGCCACAGAGATTCTTTTGTCTCTGAGTCAACGTTGCTATGATTACAAGCATGACCATCACACGGGGCTTTTTACATGGGTTCTACGTACTGAGCTTAGGTCTTTTTGCTTGCAAAGCAAATGTTTTACTAAGTTATCTTCCAAGCCTGGACTTTCTAGACATCGGTATTTATGCCCACGAGGCCCTAGAACACACTTCCATATCCCTTTGAAAATTGCCTGCATAGCTACTGCTAGCTTTATTATCATAGGAGCAAAGGTGCTTGCATTTCCCCGCTGAGACTTTGTTGCTGGACATTAATGAGAAGAGAAAATATTGAGAATGGTTTTGTTTTAAAGTCTAAACTATTGCTAACTATGTAATGATATGGTCAAAGTCTCTGCTTGTAAAGTAAATAAAGTTTTTGAACATGTTAAGCAATTGGTTCAATGAGACTTTGGACTCCGAGTCCACAGCTTTTTAGTTTGATGTACAAATGAGGACCGGAAAAATATAGTCATTCAGAGTTCCATACACAAGGTTTCCTGTAAAAGCAAATGCTGCTATGTGTTCTTCAACAGAAGTGTATCTGTATGTCTGTGTATGCCTACTTATGATTGGTAAAATGTAGCATGAAAGATATAACACTAAGTCCATGGGCTCAGCAGGTAGAGCCATTTGCTGAACAAGACAGTTGACCCAAGTTTGATCCCCAGAGCCTCTGTAAAGAGAGAAAGAGAAACCAACTTGCCAAGTTTGCCTCTGGCTTCCATATCTAAGCCATGACACTTGCATACCTCTCCCATCATACACACACACACACACACACACACACACACACACACACACACACGGATAATATATAAAATTAAAAACTTTTAGGTCTGGTGGATCATTCCTTTAGTCCCAGCAACCCGGGAGGCAGGGACTTGTAGGATTTTGAGGCCAGCCTGATCTACATATTGAATTCTAGGACAGCCCAGGCTACATAATGAGACCCTGTCTCAAATAAAACAACAACACAAAAAATTAAACCTGGGGTTGCTAATGTCTGCTACTGAGTGTACATCCCAACAACTCAAAACAAGCTCCCTATTTGCCAAAATAACTCGAGGTTTGTTTTTTTGTTTTGTTTTCTGAATGGTTTTTCCATTTGCCTTGCCAAATTAAACTTCAATGTTAAATCCCAACATGTCTTTAGAATGTTTTTTAGCATCTATTACCAGCCAGCTGCTCAGCTAGCCTGGGCTAGTGTTTGGAGCATAAGTATATGGAGAGGAAGATGATCAATAGATAAATAGGTGTGTGTGTGTGTGTGTGTGTGTGTGTGTGTGTGTGTGCTATAGGGTTGGACCATGACTGTGTCATGGTGTATATGTGGAGGTCAGAGGTGAACTTGGCGAGTCATTTTCTCTTCTGAAGTTGCACAGAACTGGATAATAGAAACCACTGAATGGTACTCCCCCACCCCATGCCTCTCCTTCTCCAAAGGCTTTCATCAGCCCCACTAGTATTTTTGGAAGAGCTCTGGGAACAATTTGTAGTCCTCAGTGATATTCAAGCCATAAAGCACTCAGGACTAAGAATCATCATCATTTATTCTTTACCCACCCAATCTCAGTATTTAATTGTAGAAAGGGAGTATTTTTTTTTTTACCGGCCAGGAAATAAAAATAACCATGAACACACATGACACCCTGCCAGTCTGAGATTAATCTAATAGTTTCTTCATTCCCCTGTTACTATTATTTCACGTTGATTAGAACGATAAGTAGGAACTGGCCAGGTGGAACTGGCTAGGTAGTTTAGGATCTTGAAGAAAAGTGACCAAGTTTCATTCTTATCCAAAATCTGGGAGTGTCCTTGGGACTTTCAGGAGCTGGAGGCCAGAGATGCCAAGAGTGTTTTAAGTCCAAACATCTCTGTTCCACCAGAGCCCGATGTAGGAGAGACACCAGAAGTTAGGTCCAGTTTTTATGTATCTTCTTTCCCCTAATGAGGGCCCCTTTCCTGTGAGGGCAACTGGAAGACTCTTGGCATGGGGACTGGACCAACCAGCTGATTCCCTGTCTCCCTTCCTCCAGCCCTACTAACGCCAATGCAGCAAACCTCAGTGGTACCCTAATTTCCAGGACCCCTCCTGCTATAGAACTTCTCTGTTCTCTCTTCCTAGTCCTTCATTTCTTCTTTAAGCATTGACCTATGAATCTGCAATGAACATCTCTCTAAAACTTATCTTCTGTCATCCATGAATTTCATTCTTCCAACTCATTAGGCAAGAACCTCAAAACCACCAGCGTGGGAAGGTTTTGGTGGCTTGAGTTTTGGGATGTTGTTAGCTCCCAGAGAAAAGTTCCATCACTTTGGAATACACCACAATATTCCCACACCAATATCATTTCCCTAAGTTCAGTAGCTGGCAACAGGAATCAGGTATCTGTTGAGAAAATGGGGAAACAGGACAAACACAATTGGGAAAATTCTACTTATTACACTGTTTTTAGGGATGATACAAATAAAGTTTGAGGCCTTGCTTCACCATATGGCTTAAGGGACAAGAGAAATGGCTCACTGGTTGAGAACACTTAATTGTTCTTGCAGAAGAACCAGGTCCAGTTCCTAGCACCAACGTGGTGGTTCACAACCATCCATAACTCCAGTTCAAGGAGATCTGATGCCTCAAGCACCAGACGTGTGTGGTGCACATACACAGAAGTAGGCAAGACATTCACAGGCACAGAATAAAATAGACAAACCTAAAAGAAAACAAATAGAACATAATCGTAGCATGTAGCTCAGTGGTGAATGGGTGCTTAGCATGCACAAAGCCCTGAGTTCCATCCCAGCACTCAACAACAACTAACCAACCAACCAGCCAACCAACCAACCAGCCAACCAGCCAACCAGCCAACCCAGAATCTCTCAAACAGAATTCACTGAAGAGTGTTTGTTGCAGGAAATATTAAAAAATGAATTGTCTGGTTCCTGTGCTTGTGCCTCTGCCCCAGTGGCCTGGCCAGCCATGCACTGGTGGGCAATGGCCAACCTGTTTTTGTCTCATGGAGATTCTGACTCTGAACTCCACAGTCTCTCCCCCCAGCTCGCTAGGTTCCCACTGGCAGGTCACTACCAAACCAACCCCATGCTTCAAATCCCCCATGACCTTTGTGGTGCTCATCTGGCAAACCCAGGCTTTGCTGCTGTACCTTTCTCTCTTGAACCCAGATGAGCTGCCTTGTGAAGGAAAACGCAACACAAACTTAGTTCAGAAACAATGGTAACTCAATCTCTGGGTGCCACAATTAAAACCTAATCTTGTAAGTCTTATTAAAATCTGATTCTGCCATGATACTGGGAAACTCTAGCAGCTACATCTTACTCATATGCTATATACATTCCAAAAAAGACCTAACTCTCTCCTGCTTCCTCTTTTCCTCCTTCCAACCCGGAAGTCCTGCCTACTCACCCAGTGATTGGCTCCTTTATTCATTAGGGAATTGGTTCACAAGAAAAGCGCCAGGCCCATCCATAACAAACGTTTTTAACTGATTAAATGTAATATTTGACAATTTCATGAATGTATATAATGCATTCTGATTACTTAGTTCATGTCCCCTCTTATCTCCCCTCCCCCAACTCCTCCCTAAAAGTCCTTTCCCCATGTTCACGTCTTTTGTTTTCTTCCTGACCCATTGATTTTCACCAAGGCCATGTGTGTGACTCTGGCTTTCAAACTATCCACTGGAGCCTGAGGAGCTCACTGTTAGGTGCTTGACTAAAGGCAATGACTGAACCTTCTCTAGAATCCATCACACGTTCAAGGAAACCACTGCAGAGACTATGTGGAAAGGAAGGGGGAGGGGAAGTGGAAAGTGGAGGAAGAGGAGAGGGTAGGGCTAGGGAGAGGGGAGATGGAGCGGGAGGGGGAGGGGGAGGGGGACAGGCAGGGAGGGAGATGGGGGAGGGAGAGGGAGAGGGAGACGGGGGGGAGGGGGAGAGAGAGAGAGAGAGAGAGAGAGAGAGAGAGAGAGAGAGAGAGAGAGAGAGAGAGAGAGAATGAGAACATGAACAAGAGGTCCAGACAGTGACAGTAATCAAATCATCAGGATTCTTTCAGAGGCAATTATGACCTACTTGCACTACCAAGAAAAAATGTGCTATTCCGAAGAAGCACCCACCAAAGATTTCACAATGGACCCAGAGAAGTGGGGTAAATGATTGAAGGATGGAGTTCTCTCTGTCCTTTCCAAAGCACAGCACTTTAGCTTCTGTTTACAGAAATGAAAGTACACCCCAAAAGTGGTTTAATATTTAAGCACCTCTGTATTTGTGTTCCTCTCTTCAGCAGAAGACACTGCTTTGGTAGAACTGGTGGGACCCATCCACCATGATTTCTCCGGTGCTCATCTTGTTCTCCGCCTTCCTCTGCCATGTTGCTAGTGCAGGACGTAGTGAGTACTTTTTGCCTTTGAGAAAAAAAATAAAAAGACAAAACGAGATCTCTGACCAATGAGTTTGTGTCAGGGATCAACAATGAGAACTTTCAAGTCAGAGTGGAAGCTGGAGGGAGGGCATGGATACTTACTTTATTCTCCAATATTGCCATTCTTAAAAGCACATTGGTAGGATATTGAATCAAATTTAACCCCAGCACACTGACCTGTAATATGTAGATGACAGTTAGGCCTCCTTCAAATGGTCGTTAAGGTTGGATGAGATCTTGCATAGGAAGTATTTGGAATTGGGTAGACCTACAATTTGTAAACACCTTCCCCTTACATGCCCTATGTGCTAGGGGACCTTAAAACTGTGAATTGAGATTTTCTTCTTAACCATCTGTTTTGTGTTCTATTGTGTCCAGCCTGTCCGATGCCAGATGACCTACCATTTGCTGTGGTTGTTCCCTTAAAAGCATCCTACTTGCCAGGGGAGCAGATTGTCTACTCCTGTAAGCCAGGCTATGTGTCCAGGGGAGGAATGAGACGGTTTACCTGTCCTCTCACAGGAATGTGGCCCATCAACACCCTGAGATGTATCCGTAAGTCTGAAACTTCTCTCCAGTTCTCTTCCCTCATTTGGGTTCTGGATATTTGGAGGGAAAACCTACTTCATTCTGCTCAGGGTGCACAGGGCTGGGTGCGAGGTATTACACACACGCACACAAATCATAGGAGAGAGAGAGAGAGAGAGAGAGAGAGAGAGAGAGAGAGTTGCCAAAGAGACTCATGGGTAAACAGATGGGGAATGATCATATAACTATAAATTTATCTAAATTATGTATATGTTTACAATGAAATATAGACATGTTACAATTTGATATTGTGTATTTTATAGCACATTATTTTATGGTAAATGGTTGACTTCATTTATTCCTTGGAACATGGTTAATGATCATGTTAACCTTCTCGTTTTTAAAAACATGGTGCCATGTGTTCTAATCTATCCGGAAACTTACTAGGGAGCTGAGGATGAACCTGAACTTCCTGCCTCTGAGTGCTGGGATCACAGATTTGAAACACTGCACCCAGCTCTCCGCTTAATTGTTATAGTCAAATATTAAGCAATCAACCAGATTATTTGGGCAATTATATAGAGTAGTAAAAATAGCTAGATGGTGCAATCAGAGCTCTGATGATTTTGATTATATAAATAACGACCTTTATCAGATGTATATATGTTCTTGCAAGCGATTCGAGTCTGTTCTTTGTTTTTTTTTTGTTTTGTTTTGTTTTTTGTTCTTTGTTTTTTAAAATCTAAGTGAGGTTTTTTGGAGTCACTAGGGATTAAATCTAGGCTAAACATGTGTTCCACCACTGAGCTACACTCTTATCCCTTAAGCATGATTTTTAATGGAAAAAAATCGCTTTAAATCGGCAATATCTCTTATCACTAATAATGTCGGTTTTGACTTATTTTCCATATACTTTTTGCATCATTGCAAAGAGTATATATAATGTTATGTTTTTCTATTTTTATCAGCATATTATAAAAATTGACTGTCTCTGTGACCTTTATAATCTGTGTTGTATTGGCTACAAAATAGTTCAGTTGGTGGTTTAGTTTGCCTAATTAAAATAGTCCTATGACAATGACCATTTAGACTGTCCAAATCCTGTTATAAAGACTATCTCAATACACGTATATCATTTCTCTATTTCTATCACTTTCTTAGAACAGTTATTAGTAGTTACTGGATCAAGAGATGGAAAGTTTACACATCTACACTTCGATCGAGATTCACCAGTGTTTCTCTTTAAATTGCAGCCAGAGTGTGTCCTTTCGCTGGAATCCTAGAAAATGGAGTTGTACGCTATACAACTTTTGAATATCCCAACAACATCAGTTTCGCTTGTAACCCTGGGTAAGGACTGTAATGAGATGAAGCAGTTGGCAGACAGCACATTTCTGGGTCCTTTAGCTAAACATCACGATTGTTCTGTATTTTCTTTCTAGTCTATGGGTTGGGCTTGCTGGATACAAAATGCATTTAAGTCCTGCTTTTACCAAGCACTAGGATGATGTTGAGGGTGGTGCAAGACGTGGAAAACATATCATCACATGCTGTAGGGAACCAGCACTCTAGCTTCTGTGCCCCTCGCTAATCATGTGCAGGAGGAGACACAATGAAAGGAGTGAGTCTGGATCCTAATTCTTTCTTATATCTGGGCCAGCTCCTAGCATATGGCTAAAATATAGTAGGACTGTGGCTCGGGTTTTAGTTATAAGACTGACTGACCAGTGTGGTAGGTCGTCTGTTAAAGGGGATTCGGTGGAGAAGACTAGAATATGGTGATACAGAATCTACTTCTTCTTAAGAGATTTTTGTCTTATTTACTGTTCTATTGCTGTGAAGAGGTACCATGACCATGGCAGCTCTTACCAAAGAAAGCATATAATGGGGTGTGCTTACAGTTTCAGAGGTTTGATATATTATCATCATGGCAACACATGATAGACATGGTGCTGGAGAGGTAGCTAAGAGTTCTACATCTGGATCCGATGAGAGAACCATTGGGCCTGGCTTGTATTTTTGAAACCTCAAAGCTCACCCACTGTGACATACTTTCTCCAACAAGGCCACACCTCCCAATCCTTTCAGAGTCACTCCCTGGTGACCAAGCATTCAAATATAGGAGCCATTTATATTTAAACCACCACAGATTTACTTTATCAATTTTAATTCTGTGTCTGGGTGTGGATACATACATGCGAGTGTGGGTTCCCACAGAGGTCACTGGCTTTAGATACCAGTGTTATCTGAAGAGGTCTGGAGTTGCAGGTGAGCTGTCCAAAGTAGGTGCTATAATTCAAACTCTGATCCTCTGTGAGAGCAGAGCACTCTTAACCAGGGAGCCATTTCTCCAGCCTGAACCCAGTTCCATGAGGGCTTATTTAATGCAGTATCACAGCCTTACATACCACTTGTCAAGCAATTCATCTGCTTCATAAGAAATGACACCAACGGGACACCTTGGAAAGTGTGCTGCTATCCCGGTGACTGTTTCTTTGAAGATCCTTGTTTGGGAGTGGAGACCTGGAAACCTGTTTGTGAAGGAGAAGCATGGGTCTCTCCACAGAAACGCCAAGCTGCTGGTGGGGCCGATTCCAGAGACCCCTGGGCAGGGGTAGGGTGGGGTGGGGACCGGGCGTCAGTGAGAGTGCTGAACCTTCATTGGCAATGAGGGCGTGTATTGTTCACACATATTCTTGCCAGTAGAGCTAATGAACATCACAGCTTGCTGTACTCTGACATCCTGTAAAAGAGCTGGTTCTCAGCCTTATCTAAGGAGCTAATAACTTGGCCAATTGACTGGAAATAAGGAATTTAGGGGTATGGGCCTCAGCCTTCACCATTCACAGAAACCTCCATTGATTTCTTTTCTTTTCCTCTCTTCTCTTCTCCTTTCCTTTCCTTTCTTTTCTTTCCTAATGCAGGAGAATCCCTTGAGTTTTCTTATTTGGCAACATAGTGAGTCCCTGATTCAAAACAAATGAATAGGGTTAAGGGTAGAGGGTCTCAGTGGTAGAATTCACATCTTCTACATATAAGTTCAGTCCCTAGCACATTTATAATGCCAGTGAGGTCACTTTGTTGGTTAATACATTACATTTTCCTTTCACAGGTTTTATCTGAATGGGACAAGCTCAGCTAAGTGCACAGAGGAAGGAAAATGGAGTCCAGACGTCCCTGTTTGTGCTCGTGAGTCTTGAGGTCCCACCTGAGGGTTAAGGGACAAGTTTGTTCAGAAATTTCCCAGTCTTAGTACTTCCAGCTCCACAGTCCAGAAACCCTTTGTTCCCAGAAACCCCACAGTCCTGATTCAGTGAGATAGATGGTTGTTCTCTCATGGGGATGCTTACCTTGATATTGCGTATTCTAGACAAGGCAGCAACCTACCCTTGAATGGCAGGTGTACTGGCTGGTTTTGTGTGTCAACTTGACACAGGCTGGAGTTATCACAGAGAAAGGAGCTTCAGGTGAGGAAATGCCTCCATGAGATCCAGCTGTAAGGCATTTTCTCAATTAGTGATCAAGTGGGGAGGGCCCCTTGTGGGTGGTGCCAGCCCTGAGCTGGTAGTCTTGGGTTCTATAAGAAAGCAAGCTGAGCAAGCCATGGGAAGCAAGCCAGTAAGTAACATCCCTCCATGGCCTCTGCATCAGCTCCTGCTTCCTGACCTGCTTGAGTTCCTGTCCTGACTTCCTTTAGTGATGAACAGCAATGTGGAAATGTAAGCTGAAGAAACCCTTTCCTCCCCAACTTGCTTTTGGTCATGATGTTTGTGCAGGAATAAAAACCCTGACTAAGACAGCAGGCTAGAAGCATTTTACTTATGAACTCATGTGTGTCTGTTATCTAGTGGACCAAGACCTTCTGTGTTTGTAAACTATGAAACTTTCTCACTCTTTTGTCAAAGGCAAGGTTAGTATGGATCCAGCCCTAGTTTGGTTAGAAAGACTTGGTCTTCTCTTCTCTTCTCTTCTCTTCTCTTCTCTTCTCTTCTCTTCTCTTCTCTTCTCTTCTCTTCTCTTCTCTTCTCTTCTCTCCTCTCCTCTCCTCTCCTCTCCTCTCCTCTCCTCTCCTCTCCTCTCCTCTCCTCTCCTCTCCTCTCCTCTCCTCTCCTCTCCTCTCCTCCCCTCCCCTCCCCTCCCCTCCCCTCCCCTCCCCTCCCCTCCCCTCCCCTTCTTCTCCTCTCCTCTCCTCTTCTTCTCCTCTCCTCTCCTCTCCTCTCCTCTCCTCTCCTCTCCTCTCCTCTCCTCTTCTTCTCCTCTCCTCTCCTCTCCTCTCCTCTCCTCTCCTCTTCTTCTCCTCTCCTCTCCTCTCCTCCTCCTCTCCTCTCCTCTCCTCTCCTCTTCTTCTCCTCTCCTCTCCTCCTCCTCCTCTCCTCTCCTCTCCTCTCCTCTTCCTTTCTTCTTTTCTTTTCTTTTTGTTATGCTAGGAAGCCAAGACACAATCTTGCACTTGCCAGGCACATTATCTCTACCTTCTCATCTACACCACCAGTCCTGGATTGGAAGGAGGACTTCTGCCAGCAGAGGCCTCGGACATCTCTTCCTGTTAGTGTGTTCTTCTTCATTCATTAATGAGATGACCTGTTCCCATCTTTGCCAAACATGGACTGAGGTTCTGCATGCTGAATTTTGAGCTTATACAGCAGTAGTTCTCAACCTTCCTAATAATGCTACAATCCTTTAATATAGTTCCTTGTGTTGTGGTGACCCCTGACCATAAACTTATTTCATGATTACTTCAGAAGTGTAATTTCGCTGCTGTTATGAATCTTAATGTAAGTAGCTGATATGCAGGATATCTGATAGTTGACCCTCAAAGGGGTTACAACCCACAAGCCTGCTCTAAGCCCAAAGGAGAGGATAGCTCTGTCCCAAGCGAATGAATCCAATGATAAGAGATAAGGACAGTCCTTCATAGTAAACCACCAAGCACCTTCTATCATAAGAGCAAGGTCTTCATGACTTACTCATGATATGCTCAATTAAGCAGTCAGTGGTAACTCTGGGCCCATTTCTATAGAGACAATTCTTTTCCGGTATCCTAGCTGAGATTTATATAACTCTAATCATTGACTGAGAGACCCAGACCAATCACGGATGTGATCCTTTAACCTTTCAAGGGCACCTGTCCTAGCAAAGGAAAGTTGAAAACTAAAGGAATTCTAAATAAATCCTAATTAACTTAAAACCAAGCCATGAAAAATATTTAAAGGTAAATTGAGTTCTTTGTCCATAGCAAGGCTGATTCATGTACTCTCCCTTTCAAGCATCTTTATACCAATTACGTAAATTTTTTTTTTCCCAGTTCAGAGCAGAAAATCTACTTTAAATTCAAACTAATCTGAATGAGTGAGTCTCGTGCTTGGAAGTGTACAGCAGTTACCAGGGTTGACATCTTGTAGATGTTAATGTGTGGATGCTGACTTGGGCACTTGGGTCCTTTGATCACCTTTGATCACAAGTTTTGTAAAAACAAGCCATTATTGATGACAAGTAAGAAAAAGTCAAATCAAAAGCTCATTTCTTGGGCTTTTCTCAGGCTGCCAGGCTGGTCAATGACCATTCTCTGAGAAACAACCACTGAGGATAGATCATGTTAAATCATATTTTCATCAGCAGTGTTTTTATGTTAGTGTAACATTCCCTGAATTTGCAGACACTCTATTTATTGCCAATGCATGCTGATAAGCCACTGCCTTGTCTCTGGGTCCCTGCATGTCTCCTGGTGTAAGCTTCCATGTCTTCATTCCCAAAGCAGGGTGTTTGCAGGAACAAACTGTACTAGGGGCAGAACTCAGAGTCACAAACAATATGGTACCAAGTATTTCAGAGTAGTCTCCCAACAGTGTCTTCTATACATTCTGATTTCTAGAAATATCTTTCAAGGCAGTCTTTATGTCAAAGATGTGTAGAACACAAATTAACTATGACAAGACAAATATATTGCTGCAGTCTCCTCCTCCTCACCTCCTCCTCCCCCTCCTCCCTTGCTTCTTCCCCTCCTTATTCTCGGCATGGTTTCTGACTGGTTGGCAATTTGATTTGACTTTTTCTTACTTGTCATCAACAGTGGCTTGTTTTTACAAAACTTGTGACCAAAGTTTTCATTTCTTCAAGTTCATCCTCATACTCTCTTTCATTCTGAAGTGAGTGTATTTTAATTTTTAAGTTATTTACTTGGGGGCTGGAGAGATGGCTCAGTGGTTGCGAGCACTGACTGTTCTTCCAGAGTCCTGAGTTCAATTCCCAGCAACCATATGGTGACACACAACCATCTGTAATGGGATCAGATGCCCTCTTCTGATGTGTCTGAAGACAGATACAGTGTACTCACATAAAATAAACAATTCTTTAAAAAATATTTACTTGGCATATGTGCAGGGGTCCAAAGTTCATCTATGAGAGGCGGTTCTCTCTTTCTGCTATGTGTGTCCTGTGGATTGAACTCCGGTCACTGAGTATAGCAGCAAATTATTTTTGTTTACAGAGATATCCTGCCAACCTACAGAGCTTTATCTATCTATCTATCTATCTATCTATCTATCTATCTATCTATCTATCTATCTATCATCTATCATCTATCTATCTATCTATCTATCTATCTATCTATTTATTCTATTATTTGAGACAATGTCAGGCTAGCATTGAACTCACACATATCCACCTGCCTCCAAAGAGTGTGTTTCAAAACCCCAGTTATTTTCATAGAGATGACAGTGATCTCTCTTTTCAGGTGTCACCTGCCCACCACTGCCAGTTCCTAAGTTTGCACTCATTAAGGATTATAGGCCTTCAGCTGGGAACAACTCTTTTTATCAGGACACAGCGGTCTTTAAATGCTTACCACATTTTGCCATGTTCGGAAATGACACAGTTATGTGCACAGACCTTGGAAACTGGTCTCGATTGCCAGAATGCCGGGGTAAGTGGCTAAGACAAAATATAAGACAAAATAACCAGAGTAGCATAGAAACACATCTTTGAATGTGTTGAAAATGCCAATTGCCAGGAACATTCCAAATTCTCTCCCTCAACAAACTAAAAAATTATGTTGATTTTTGCTTTCTTTCTTTTGGGCGGCATAGGGGGGCAGATCTTTTGAGAGAGGGTTTCTCTGTGTAGCCTTAGCTGTCCTGTAGATCAGAATGGCCTTGAACTCACAGACATCTGCCTGCCTCTGCTTCTGAAGTGCTGGGATTAAGGGCGTGCCTGACTGCTGCCTGGCTTCTTCTCTGTTTTGCTTTGAGAAGGGGTCTCATGTATCCATTCTGTGACTTTTCCTATGGAGACGTGAATAATCAGGCCCTGATGAAAGAATAAAGAAATGATACCACTTGAGTCTCGCCTAGGGAATTAGGGAGTTTATTGGGGTTGTTATGGGAGCATAGGTGAGAGGTTCCATGCATACTCCGTGACTGACTCAAAGGCGACTCCATCACTGATAAGGGCCCCCCCCCCCCACACACAGCATGCATGGGTGGCGACATAAGAAGACTGCATCCCTGCTGCTTTCTGCCCAATATACAGGCTGCTCCACCAGCAGGAGAATCTTCTGTAGCAATCGCTACTATTTACACAACCTTGGAGAGGGGCTGTGCACATTCCCTTGGCTTCTTGAGTCTTAGGAGCATCTCTCCTCTTTTAAAGAAATTTTCAATCCTGAAGACAGTTCTATAAGATAGCCTGGGCTGATCTTAAACTCACGATGTAGCCTGAGATGGGTCTCTAACTCTTATCCTCCTGCCTCCACCTTCCAAATGCTGAGATTATAGGTGTGCACCACCACCACACTATGTCTCTCGAGTGTCTACCATGTGCTAAGCAGTGTGCTTTGCACTGGGGATATCAGGAGAATGAATTCAGCTTCTGACCTGCAGGGAATTAATTATCTTGCAGTGAATAGTCCAAAATGACTGAGTGGTATTTCCAGCGGTCAAGATCCTTGATCTACGGGCTTTGGGTCATGAGTGGAAGTTAAAGGAAAGGCATGCTGTGCAGGGACACATCGCTTGCAAAGCCAGATAAGCATGGACAGACTTGTGTCTGGTGACAGCTGTGATACCAGCGAGGTGTCCCTGGATTAAGGGATGAGGGTTTTTGAAAACTGAGTTATAGTCTGATTGATGGCTGTGACTTTATAATCTCCCTACATTTAAGAATCATCGCAGCATCTTTTTAATCTGGTTTATTGACTAGAAAAAAAAATACTTTCCTCCCTCTTCTTTCATATCCACTTTTCAGATTGTAGAAGTTTGTGACAAATGACACTTCATGATGAAAACCCAAAGCCCAAAGAGCTAGCAGGGTGTCATTATTTATTTTCAATGGGTGTTTGTTTTCTAAATATTCAGAGTTCTTTGAGTGTAAGAGAACGGGGACAGAATCAAGCATTGGGTACCTAGAAACTGCATTTTGTTCACAGGAGTACTCAGCGGCTCTGTGGAGGAATGGGAAGACAGAGGTAGCCATTTTGCAACTATGAGACACTAACAAGCTATGAGTTACTAACTTTTTTTTTTTTTTTTTACTGATTACATTTTTCAGAAGTAAAATGTCCCTTCCCTTCAAGGCCAGACAATGGGTTTGTAAATTATCCTGCAAAGCCGGTGCTTTTATATAAGGATAGAGCCACATTTGGTTGCCATGATACATACAAACTGGATGGCCCTGAAGAAGTGGAGTGTACCAAGATGGGAAATTGGTCCGGCCTGCCGAGCTGTAAAGGTATGGAAACATGGGTGAGGTCCCGCCAAGTACAGAACTCGCCCAGTGAGTGGATCACACTTGTGTGCCATTTTCTTTTTCTATTTAATCTCCACTTGTCGCTCAGACTACTTTTATAGAAATGACATGTAACTGCCCTAAGGACTCAAAGTACATGGGGAATTGGCATGCTTAGGAAGGTTGCTTAGCACTCAGCTATGGGAAACTAGGAGGTTCTCTGTGAGCCTCGGCAAAACGGTAGAAGACCAAGGCTATTGCCTGTATTTATTTTTAAGCCTGCCCATAAATACCCTTTTAAAATATTTATTTTACTGTATTTTAAATTTGTGTGTAGGCAAGGTATGAGTACAGGTGCCCGCAGGGATCAGAGGTGTTGGATTCCTTGAGCTGGAGTTAGCAGCAGTTGTGAACCACCTGACGTGGGTACTGGGAACAGAACTCTGGTCCTCTAGAAAAGCAGCTCATGCTCTGAACCACCGAGCCATCTCCCCAGGCCAAGCATCTAACTCACGACCCTCTCCCCCTGCTCTTTTTTGTCAAGGCTTTCTTTGTTGCAAAGATCAATCACATGTCTAAGCTAGTTCAAGGAAACGGGGGTGGGGGGTGACTTGTTATAATAAAAAGAAATATGCAAATGAGGACCTGAGATGAACATGCCAGCGTCCTCTCCCATCTCTGCCATCTCTGTGTCCCCTTCTTGTCTGAACTCCTTAATTCTACAGTAGGTAAAGCGCCCATCACCAGCTGGCTTCTCTTCCTTGAGCTGTCAGGTTTTTTGAGTTGGGCATCTGTTCTTAATCCAGTCAGTGCCATGATTTACATAATGCAGCAGTTATGCAAAGAACAACCATAGAGCACTCTATCTCTGCCCACGCTGAATTGTTTAAACAGAAAAGGAAAGTAGGCACAAAACCTAAATGATGAATGGCTGGTGTTGTCGACTGGAATATCTTAGAAGCAGAGTCTGGGAGAGGGGTTCAAGTGCAGTTGATTTATGAAGCCAGTGTCTCAGAAGATAGCAGGGCAGGGAAGGTAGGGTAGGTATTGGCTCTCAGGCTTTGCTGTGCATCAGAGTCCTGATGTGTGTATGCATGTGTGTATGTGCGTGTGCGTATGTGTGTGCGCATGCATGCATGTGTGTATGTGTGTGCATATATGTGTATGTGTTTGTGTGTGCATGCATGTGTGCTTGTTTGTGTGTGTGCATGCATGTGTGCATGTATATGTGTGTGCGCATGAATGTACTTATGTGTATGTATGTCCATGCATGTATGCTAGTATGCAGGTGTGTGGACACAAGTGTGTGTGTGTGCCAGAGGTCGGTGTCACATGTCTTCTTTACCCACTCCCTACCTTATTTGTTTTTGACAGGATTGCTCACTAAACCTGAAGGCTCCCTGGCTGGCCAGAGAGTTCTAGCTGTTTGTCTGTCTGCTTCTTCAGGTTTCCCTTTCTACCCTAGTTCTTAAGTAGGTCCTTGCTGGTGTCATTCATATATATATATAGAGAGAGATGGTGTCAACAGCTTAAACCAGACCTGAACAAAGATAACAGCAATAGTCTCAAAAGTGGGAAATTCCATGGGGCCTCAACAGTAGACAAAGAACCTTGGGAATTAGGTAGCGTTGAAAGTGGCAGTAAGCCTTCCGCCCCCACCAACTGGTTATCCAATATCATATGGTCAGCACTGAAATTATATACATATAAGTAACATTATATGGACTGAACAGCTTGTATTTATATATTGAGGAATACTTATATGCACACACAGATATAGGTAAAGAAATTAAAATTTTCTTTTTTATTATGTGTGTATATGTGTGTGTGTGTAAGTGTGTGTGTGTGTATGTGTGTGTATCTGTGTGCATGTTCATGCACTATGACCTACATGTGGAGGTCATACTACAACACTCTAGAGTTGATTTTTTCCTTCTTCCATGTGGTCCTGGGGAATGATATTAAACTCAGACCCTCAAGCTTTTGGTCAGGAGACATCTGTGAGAGGTCAGCTTGTTTCACCCTCAGTGGTTGGCCAATGGGTGTGTCTGCTCCCTCAATGGAGCAAATCAGTTCTGGTTTGCATCAAGGTCTCTTTCATAGAACCCAAGAATCTGCTGCTACTCGGACCTTATGCTGTCACCGAAGGGCAGAAATGTTACAGAGAACATCTACCACCAATCACATTGACATCACATATCACTTGTTACTTAGGAGCCTCTTGTCTTGGCCTGTTTAGCTCAGTTGTACTCCCCTGCTGACCCAAAAGTTTCCATGCTTTTTTTTTTCCAAAAAAAAATCGTATTATGTATTTATTATTTTGTGCACGTGCAGATGTGTATGTGAGCTCACATGCATCATGGTGCCTTTGTGGAGGTCAGAGGACAGCTTGATGAACTTTAGTTTTCTTCCTCCACCACATGGGTCCTGTGGATTGATCTCAGGTCATGAGGCTTGGTGGCAGGTGCCTCTACCCACTGAGCCAGCTCAATGGCCAAAAGTAAGCTAGATTCCCTTTAGCAAAGAATCAGCGGACTGTTTTCCTGACTACAGACATGCTCTCTTTCAGCGTCTTGCAAAATCTCCATTAAGAAAGCCATCGTGCTGTACCAAGAGAAGAAGGTGAAGATCCAGGAACAGTTCAAGAATGGGATGATGCATGGCGAGAAGGTTCACTTCTTCTGCAAGAACAAGGAGAAGACGTGCAGCTACACTGAGGAGGCTCGTTGCATAGATGGCACCTTCGAGATCCCCAAATGTTTCAAGGGTAAGGCTGCGATGGGCTGTTTGGTTGGTACTCTACTTGGCCCCAGCTATCACTGGCTGCTTATGAGTGACTTTGAGAAGCTAAGTCTAGCTGGTTACTGGGTTTTTAAAAAAGATGTGTGATGGAGGAAATCAGATAAGGCGGAGAGCTACTTACAGGTTTTTGGCTTATATACGCATTTTGCTTTCTGATTCTTTTCATTAATCCTTGAGGTCGTGGGTTTCTTTGATGGCTGTTGAAGTGAATTATGCCATCTTGTGTAATTCCAAGTTTAGTGTGAAAACTAATAGGGTCAAATATTGAATAATGCAATCATCTATCACTTCATTATTCCATGTTTTAGAGAAGTGATAATAACGATGGTAATTAGCTTATAGATCCAGGGTTATTTCTCTGGCCTTTAGAAATGCCACATTTGAAAATAATTCTTTAGGGCACAGTTTGTTTAGAGCAAAATATGTTGAGAGAAATGTGTGGGATTCAGATGTGGACACTGGTTGGCATATAGAACTTCATGTTAACCTTAGGTTTCAGGTTTAGGGCCTTTGTATTCTTTATTGCCAGGAATGAAAAGTCTAGAGAGGCTGATGTTACTGTTGACTCTGGGTTTATAAGTCCTCCAGATCCACTGATGACCAAGTATTGATGATTGGAAAGACAAAAGTTGAGAACAGAAACTATTGGGGGACAGTGTCTGAGAACTTATCACCTAGAGAGAGCAGGAAGTATAAATGATTAATACACTATGCCTCATAAGATTGGTTCACCTGGTAGAAGTATTTTATTTTGTGTATGTATGTATGAGTGATGTGTGTGTGTGTGTGTGTGTGTGTGTGTGTGTGTGTGTGTGTGTGTGTATCGTGCAGGTACATGTACCTGTACTTACATATGGAAATTAGAGAATAATGCCATGTGTCCTACTCTATCTTTTCAGTATTATTCCTTCTTGACAGGATCTCTCACTCAGTCTGGATCTAGGCTGGTGGTTAGCAAGGCCCAGCAATCCTCCTCTTTCCAGCCCTCTTTTTTTTTCTAAAGATTTATTTATTATTATATGTAAGTACACTGTAGCTGTCTTCAGACACACCAGAAGAAGGCATCAGATCTCATTATGGATGGTTGTGAGCCACCATGTGGTTGCTGGGATTTGAACTCAGGACCACGGGAAGAGCAGTCAGTGTTCTTAACCGCTAAGCCATCTCTCCAGCCCATCCAGCCCTCTTAAAAGCAGTGTTACAGGCATTTGTGTGTGCCCATGCCTAGCTTTTTACATGGATACTAGGATCTGAACTCTTATGCAGCAAGTACTCTTACCCACTGAGCCATCACCCCAACCCTATTTAATAGAAACTTTGTGCATGGCATAGGATGTGTGCTCAACCAGTGACATTATCATGATTACAAATAGTTAGAACCTTCCTGAATAAGTTCTCATTGTGAAGGGCATGGGCTGTGAGGATGGATTCATTGGTAAACTTCCTGTTGCACAAGCACAGGGGCCTGCGGTTTGGATCCCAGAACCTAGTAAAAAACTGGCTGGGTACTAAGCTTATAACCCCAGGGCTGGGTAGAAGAGCTGGGAGGTAGAGAGCAAATTTCTGGAGCTTGCTGCCTAGCCAGCCAATCAGTGAGCTCCAGGTTCAGTGAGAAACCCTGTCTCGGAAAATAAAGTGGACAGATAGTGATAGAGGTAAACACCCAACATCGAGGTCTAATCTCCACGCTCCGCACACATGCACACACTGGAAGAACCCTAGTGAGACGTTAAATATAAAATTGACAAGCTTCAACAGGCTTTATACAAATCGGAAGAGAAATTACTGGAAGGGGTTAATTTAAAAATCAGAATTTCATTGCTCTATTTTCTTCAGGCTAATTTTGCTTGCGGTCTTCAGACAGAGGCAGCACTCTTGATTCCATAGGGAGTAAATAAAAGGCGGATATGATTTTCCCCCTTTTAATCTCGCCTGTCAGAGTTATATAAAACCTTTCATTTTCTCTTCTTGGAAATAAATGGCTTATCCTTGCCCATTTTTTTTCCTCTCCCATCACTGAGACCTCATACTAAATGATTTTATTCCTAGAATTAAATTTGTTCGACACATGTGTAAGATATATTTGATCTGGATGAGCTGTTTAGATAATTTAAGAAATGATTGCCTCTCTTGTTCATCTTTCCCCCTCCTCCCACAGAGCGCAATTCTCTGCTTTTCTGGAAAACGGATGCATCAGACATGACACCGTGCGAAAGTCTTGTTCATAGTCAAAATTGAATGGCGTATTTGTATCTCTGCTGGACTGAGGAATCCAACTGAAATAGCAGAATAAAGTTACTGAGTTGCCTCAGGTATTACAGTGTGACTCCATATAGCATTGTGGTTTTAGTTATGTTAAGAGACCCACATACCAAAAGCATCCTTGGTGTCTTGCAGTGACATAACAAGGTACCCACTATCAGGGTAGCCCTGTTACACTATAATACTTTTTACAGGCTGGTTCATAGACCTCCAAGCCAGTATTATCTATTTACTCATTACAACAACAACAAAAAAATTGGTATGTTCCACAGTTCCTAGATAATTCTTGTGCTTCCTTGAGTTTGGGAATCATGGCCATGAAGTAATAGGCTTGGACTTCCAGGTCTACGGAACTGGCCTGGAGTACTCGATGCTGTGTTTACCAACAATGACAAAAAACCCTACCCTTACTCATTGTCATTCTAACATCTGGCTTTAGCTTCCTTCTGCCCTTCCCTTGTTCTGTTTTATCTATTAGCTAAACTCACTCAAGGCTCTCTTTCCCTTGCCTATGCCTGCCTTGAAGAAGCTGAGTGTTGTTGGTAGCAAAGCAGACATCACCATCTCGTGGACAGATCCCAGTTCAAATTCATGGATGCAGCAGATGTAGGCTGTCAGGTTCTGTCTGTCACTTCCACGATTTGTCTCTTGTCTGCTCACACCCCTGTTCTCTACAATGGCTATTTCTTTCCTGGGTCCTCCTGCTGTGATATGACCCAGCAGAGGCTTCATACTCCTGCAGCTCCGTGGTCCGAGGGAGCTCAGCTACTTCTCAAGCTGGCAGCAGAACTTAATATCACCTACATGACACTACTGGTGTTTCTTGTGTGGAGCTTGCAGCAGGGTTTCAGAGAAAAGTCAGTTGTGCTAGGCGATGTGTAGGAGAGTCATACTCTCAGAATATTGACCCTGAGGAGTCACCGTGTGAAACTGGGAAGATGAAAGCTAGGCTTAGCCTCCCGGAATGTTGGAGATGCCAAGAACAAGGGATGTCTGCAGAGGAATGTGGCGAGCACCAAGTTGAGCCTGCCCAAGAGAACAGTTACAGGTTTTACAAATGCTATGACCACAGGTGAGGGATGCCCAAGCCTTTTGGAGCTCAAATAGCATTACCCCAGGCTGTGATTGCTGGACAACAGTTCCAGACTTTACCCTTTACCCTGCTGGATAATGCTCTTCCTTTGGGCCAATCTTTTCTTGTTACTCTCTCATTCCTTCTATTAGAAGGAGAGTATTCAGTTTGTGTTGCATATTATATGTGTTTAACTTTCTTCTTGGTTTTGGAGTTCACAGTGAAGACACTGATTTAAGTCTAGGAAGAATTTGCACTTTGAGCTTTTGAACCGTATTGGGGACTTCTGAAGTTTAGTTAGTTGAACTTAGTATTAGGAGAGAGTTGGCTTGAGACTTTGGGGGCCAGGAGTTTGGAAATGTTACCACTGGAATGTGAGATGTCCCCTGAGTCTCTGTGTTTGAATGCCCAGTTCCCACTTCCTGGCATTGCTTTGGAGGTTTGCAAACTCTGGGAGATGGGGCCTAGTTAACAGGAGGTCACAGAGGGAAACTTTTGGAAGTTATGTCGCTTTGACTTCTCCTGTTGTCATATAAACAAGCAGAGGCCTCACATGGCTGCCGCTGTGCACAGAGTCCCTTGCCTTTCCTGCCTTGATGAACTGAGATTCCCTTGAAACCGTGAGTACAAATGGGACTTTCCTCCCTTACATTGATTTTTCCGGCTAGTTTGCTGCAATAAGCAGAAAAGCAACTAATACAGTATTCCAGGGTAATTAGTCAGAACCAACAATATTCACATGACACTTTGTCACCAATGTGCTTTCTGCAAGGAACGTCAGAGAAATGCAAATATCTGTTGATCATTAGATTATTTCCCTTGCTTTTGCCATTTTACACTAAAAAAAAAAGCAACCAACTAACCACACACAAAAACTACCTTTAGATTGTCTTCCAAGTACATTCAATCCAATCTACTATTATTTGATCATCTAAAGCTGAAAGTTCAATGGAGAAAAACTTGCTGAAAGACATCTACTGAGTTCTAATTCAATGTTGAGATTTAAAAGACACATTCATGGCTGGAGAGATGACTCAGTGGTTAAGAGCACTGACTGCTCTTCCAGAGGTCCTGAGTTCAATTCCCAGCAACCACACGGTGGCTCACAACCATGGCAATGGGATCTGATGCCCTCTGCTGGTGTGTCTGAAGACAGTGATGGTGTACTCACATACATAAAATAAATAAAATCTTCAAAAGAAAAACAAAAGCAAAACACATTCATTTATGGAGAGCTGGCCCTGACCCTTGCTGGGTACAGCACTCAGGAGAATGGGCCTGGCATCTTGATTGGCAGCATAGTAGAACTGGCTCTGGAGGGGTGGGTGAGGGCAAGTTGGTCCCCAAAGTATTAGAATGAGAGACTCCTCCCCTTTTCTGGCTGAAGCATTGGGTAAGCTAGCTGGGGCAGTGCTGGAGATCACCCCAGATGTGTGGGAGAGCTGGCAGGTGACCAGTTCAGCCGCCATGCAGGTCCAGATCCAGGACTGTGACTTGACCCATCCCAACCTCTCCCTCATGTATGAACTGATGAACTGCTGGATTTCCTGAAAGTCCTACAGATCCAAAGCCGCAGGATCTCCATGACACGGTGCAGCAACAAGATATTCAAGAAGAGTCTTGGTGAAGATCTGGTATTGATGGTGTAGCAGAAGCCTGAGACCTCAACCCAGACCTAGGACTCAAGTGCAATGAACTTTGCAAGGAAAGATGTGTGGACAGAAGGTATACTGTGTGATACACTGCAGCTTCCACAAGGAAATGTTTTTTTAATGTCTTGTTTTATTTTTGTTATTTGTTTCCTTTTGTGAGGAAGGTTGCAAGGGCGGAGGACAGAGAGGAAGGGAAGGGGAGATGAGTGGGATTGGGGTGCATGATGTAAAAATCACAAATAATCCATAAAAAGTTTTAAAAACATTCAGATTCAATATAGAGAAAACATTCATTTACAAAAATGTCCTGGATTTTTCAACAAAAGCAACACCCAAGATATTCATTAACCTGCCCTTAACCAGGGTCAACTTGATTTGTATATTTTCCTATGTTATGCAATTAAAAACATAGCTTTAACAGAATCCATTTAGAATTATTAAGACATTCTAAGTGCTGAGTACATCTCTCCTTCCTAAAACATAAAAATATTATAGTGATATTCTTTTTAATTTTGTTGTGTGTTTTAGTTTTGTTTCCTTTGTGATGAAATACTCTGACAAAGAGCAGCCTAGGAGAGAAGGGTTTGTATTAGGTCACGCCCATCGTTCGAGGAAGTCACAGTGTTGGGACCTTGATACTGCTGGTCACCTAACACAGAACATCCACAGTCAAGAGCAGAGAGAAATGAACCAACGCGTCTTTGCTTGTTTGTTTGTGCTCAACCTTAATACCTCTTACCTAGTTCAGGGACGGCTGCCTGATGGATAGTGCCAACCATGATGGACGGTCTTCCCACATCAATTAAATGAGACATTGGCCACAGACATATCCACAGGCCACCCCAAAGTAGACTGTCTGCCATGTAGACTCTTCCCATGGGACGTACCGTGTTAACAGTAAAAGCTGACTGCCAGTGATAGGCAGATGTTTGGAAAGAAGCACTTCCTCCAGTGGTCAGTTTGGAGCAGGGCATTTCTGTAGCTCATATTTTCAGGCACTTTCTTTTTCAATGAAAGATTTTCAGGTAAGTTTGCAGTTACACCCTGCGGGCCATCATCAGGTAAAGTCTTGTCCTTAAGTCACCAATTTCTGTTGTCCTGGTAAAAAGTGCAGTTTCTCTCTTTTTTAAGCTATTTAAAAGTTTTTTAAATTTGATTTTTAGTAAATAAATTATATCTCTATATATGTATATAGAGATATAATTTATCTGTGAACTTGCTAAGCTCATCTAGTTATAATATCTTTTTAAAAATAAATTATTGAGCTTCCCTTCCACGACCTCTGTTCCGGTAGACTGCACTGAAGAGACAGGTACTCAGGTTCTCCCCAATATAACATCGCTTGGGACACGGCCTGTTGGGGCTTCCGTCTGCTCCCAAGAATGGATTCAGAAGATGTGGTATATCTACACAATGGAATACTACTCTGCAATTAAAAACAATGAATTCACGAAATTCCTAGGCAAATGGTCAGAACTTGAAAATATCATCCTTAGTGAGGTAACCCAATCACAAAAGAACACACATGGTATGCAGTCACTGATAAGGGGATATTAACCCAGAATCTTGGAATACTCTAGACACAATTCGCATATCAATAGATTTCTAAGAAGATGGAAGGAGAGACCCCTGGTCCTGGAAAGATTGGATGTAGGGGAACACCAGGACAGAGAAACGAGAAGGGGTTGAATGGAGAAAAGAGGGAGGGAAGGGGGCTTATGGAACTTTCGGGGAGGGAAGAAACGGGAAAGGGGAAATGATTTGGAATGTAAATAAAAAAAAACTTAGAAAATAAAAAAAAAATAAATTATTTGGGATGGTGAGATGACACAGCAGGCAATGACACTTGCTACCAAGCCTGACAACTAGAGCTTAATCCCTGGGACCCACATGATAAAGTTGTCCTTTGACCTCTACATGTAAATAGTGGTGCACACACACACACACACACACACACTCCTGTTTGCAAGAGAGAGAGAGAAGAGAGAGAGAGAGATCATGAACAAGTTTTTCTGTGTTATTGCTGCCTCCTAGTGGGTGTATTAGAGTTGTCTAAAGAAACAGAATTGATAGACTGAATATATATGTATATGTATATGCATATGTATATGTATATGTGTACATATATGTACATATATACATTCATGCACATAAATGTGCAGCTATACAAATCTCTCCCCAATAAGAATGATGAGAAGATGGTGATAATGTTAGTGATAATGGGATTCATTAGACTTGCTTACAGGCTGTCCTCTGGGTAGTCCAACAATGGCTGCCTCATAATGGAAAGACTGAGAATTTGATAGCTCTCCAGTCCAGGAGGCTGGATGTCTCAGCAATCCCAGTATGGCCCTGGAGTCCTAGAGGATCCCTGGAGAGTTGCTGGTCATCAGTCTGCACTGAACTCCTGAAGAAGTTGGTCTTAATATAGGCAAAGGAACTCCTCAGCAACCGAACAGATGAACTTTCCATTGAGAATGAGGGCAAACAGATGAAAATCTGGTTTCCTTCTTCCAGATTTAGGGTGGGTGTTCCTGCTTCAAATACTCTGTTTAAGAATATCTCCCACAGGTGTGCCCAGGAGCATGGGTTTTGTGCCTGCAGATATAGTCAAGGTATCAGACAAGATTACACTGGGTCTCCAAGTGTTCACAGAAGACTTGGGGAAGACAAGAAGCTGAAATGTCCTTGTGTCAAGTGCTGAGCAAAATGTTCCACATGCACCATCCTTATCTTGCCAATTGTTCAATAAGGAAGTTAGAGAAGGTGTGTAACTTGGATTTCTGCTTCACATCATGAAGGAGCCTCAGAACCCAGATACCCAGACCTCAGAGCGTCCTCCTGGTGGCTTATTGGAAGTAACTGCTTGAAAGCGGGATTTTTGCAGCCTAGTGTCCCCCAGGTTGGCAGGTAAGATCGTTGTGCAGAGCAGACAGGAGTGCCCTGCTAACTGGATGCTCTTTATTCCCAAGCTGGCCAGGGGGACATGGAGACTGCTTGAGGCTGGAAGTGGAGCCAGGATTTTTCTGTTAATAACCCTTAGCATGAACTCTAAGAGAGTGGGTTGACCAGGAGTGGAATTGTGAATATTGCTTAGTTCTGGTTTAAATTAAGGAGCCCAGAGTCACTGTACTAAAGGTAGTGACCTTTTCAATTGTTATTAACGAGGAAAAGAAAATATACCTTTTCCTCTCTGCTCTCTTTAAACTTCACCCGTTTGGGGTGAAATTTATATTTTCATGGTCTCAGAATAGAAGGTTCTGGGTCATTTCCCATCCAATTTAAGGAATTTACTGGTTATGGGGCTGTTCTGATATTTGTCTCTGATATGTTCATGTAATAACAACCCAGGAATGATTCTTAGTATTTAGAAGTTGCTTCCCATCTAGATAGTTAAGTCTTTCGAGATTTCACTTCTACTGTTTTAATAATAGATAATGGTGGAACAAGCAAGATAGTTCAGTGGATAAAGATGTTTGCTGCCAAACTTAGTGACCTGAGTTTGACCCTTCAGAACAAGTGACTCCCACAAGTTGTTCTCTGACTGCCCCCTCCCGGTCACATGACAGGGTGGGGGGGTACATACAGGTAATAAAAGCTAATAAAAATAAAAATAAATGGTGAATCGTGACTAAAATTTCATTGTACAAAATACCAGCTTTACATAAAAGGTGTACAGAGCCACTGACAGCTAAATTTTAAATTTTAAAACCGTGGAAGATCTTTGTTAATCTGTCTTAGTTACTGTTCTATTTCTGTGAAGAGACACAGTGACCAAGACCACTCGTTTGAAAGAAAGCATTTAATTCGGGGCTTGCTTGCACACCATCATCATGGCGGGGAATATAGAGGCACTCATGGTGCTGAGCAGTAGCTGAGAGCCTTATGTCCTGATCTGCAGGCAGCAGGCTGAGGGACGGGCTGGGCAGCATGGGCATTTGAATCGTCAAGCTGCTCTGTCCCATGTGACACACTTTCTCCAACAAGGCCACACCCTCTCTCACAGGGCCACACCTCCTCCGACCAGGCCACACCTCCTCCAACCAGGCCACACCTCCTAATTCTTCTCAATAGTCCTCCCACTGGGAGCCACACATTCATACATATGAGCCTATGGGACCATTCTCATTCCAACCACCACATTATATCACGTCAAATTCCTGAAAAGTGAACAGGGCGCAGAAGACATCCTACTAGACTCTAGAAGACTAAAAAGGGCTAATAGGAAACATTAACATTTTCAAAGAGTAGCAAATGCCAATTAAAAAGTGATAGTATTTTTTTTTTAAAGATAACAATTTGCACAGATCCAAAAAGCTGTTAATGTGACTTTGACACTCTCTCAGACTGCTGCATGTCTTACAGATTTGAAAAAATACGTTTAACGAGTAATTTGGGAGGAAAGCTGGATTGCTTTTTTTAAATGCCCATTGGAAATCTCTTACATAGGCTGGAAAGATGGCTTAGTCAATAAAGCACAGGCCCTGAAAGCACAAGGATCTATGTTTGGTCCCTGGTATCTATATGAAAGCCAGGTGCAGTGACTTATAAGCCCAGGATGGGGTGAATGGGGGAGGGCAGGAGGTAGACACAGCATCTTGGAACTGACTGGTCAGAAAACCTCCTCAAATCTTCGAGTTCTAGATTCAATGAGAGGCTCTCTCAAAAACTAAGGGGGGAAGTAATTGAGGATAGCACCCGCCATTGACTTCTGACCCCTGCACTTATCACACGTGTGCACGAGCATATACATATATGTACCCACACATATATGAAGTAAATCCTTTTGGTTTGTGTTTGTTTGACTTTGATTTCCAAGACAGGATTTCTCTGTGTTACAGCCCTGACTGTCCTGGATCTCACTTGGTAGACCAGGCTGGTCTCAAACTCACAGCCATCCACCTGCTTCTGCCTCCTGAGTGCTGGAACTAAAGGTGTGCACTACCTCACCTTATATTTTGGTGACTTTTTTTTTTTTTTGGTTTTTTGAGACAGGGTTTCTCTGTGTAGCCCTGGCTGTCCTGGAACTCACTCTGTAGACCAGGCTGGCCTCGAACTCAGGAATCTGCCTGCCTCTGCCTCCCAAATGCTGGGATTAAAGGCGTGCGCCACCACTGCCCAGCATGTTGGTGACTCATATCTCTTATATGTTGGCAACTGAGACTACAACAAAGATTTTTATTACCAAAATAGTGTAAGAACCAGAATTAGTAACTACAGGAAAAAAATTAATCAAATTATGTTATATTCATATGATGGGATAATAAGGTCATGTTTAAAAATGATTGTGTAATACAAAGATAGAGGATTTGAACATACATATGTATAAATGTGTACATGCCGATCCTGGCTACTTTTTATTAGTAAAATTATGTTAGCTTTCTTCTTTAAACATCTTAGTATTTTCCAGATTACCTACAATAGCATGGATACAGAGTCTGGGAAAAGATGCAATTGAAAATTCCTAGCTTAGTAAGTTAAAACTCCACTTCTGTTTATAGCTAACTCTTGATTATTCCCGATAAAGCGTGGAAGTAATTGATGGTCCACTACATTAATTCAAAGTCTGTAACATTTACTTTTGAGTCTTGTATTTTTCAGGGTGTTTATAGCTCACATGCCTTTCAAATGACTGGACAAACTCATGTTGGAGTTTTTGAATCTTTGGTCTCAAAATACTGAAGAAAAGAAAAATGAGCTATCATAATTCTGGTCTACATTAATATTTTCCAAGAGTTATTTTTGGAGAGATTTGAGGGTAGATATTGAGGGAGTAAAATTCCTTCCTTCATTTCCTCTGCAATGAAATTGACTTAATTACATTTTTCCTTTGTTCTTCCCCCTCCATGGAAACTATGTGATGTGAATGCACATGTGTATGCATGTGTGTGTGTGTGTGTATGTGTGTGCCTGAGGGGTGATATTGAGGGTCCTTTTTGGTCACTTTCTCCATTATTCATAGAGGCAGGCTGTCTCATTTGAACTCAGAGCTCATCTATACAGCTGGTGTAACTAGCCATTTTGCTATGGGGACACTATCCACACCTTCTGAGTGTTGGAATTATGTGTGGGAACCACACCCACCTGGCAGGGGAACTGAACTATGGTCCTCAAGCTTGAGCAAGCACTCAATTACCCACTGAGCTATCTCTGCGGCTGAGTTTTTTGCAATGTCTAAAAACCATGGGCATTTATTGGTTCCGCACGAGGTTTTGAGATGTACATTTGACGCGGACTGAGAAAATTCACATACACATTGCTTTACATACTTATCCATTTTTCCGAGGTGAACACTATAGCAATATACCCTGAGTGGAATTTTCAAGAATACAATATACAACTCTCTCCTCCAGCCAAGCAAGATGCTCAAAGTATAAAGGTCAGAGGGGTGTGTGGGGGAGAGAAGAAGGTGGCCCTAATCCCACCATTGTGAAGTAGGAGGCAAAAAAAAAAAATGTGGCGAATCCTCTGAGAAACAGTCTAAGAAGCTCAGCATTGGACAAGACATCCAGCCCCAAAGAGATTGGAACCCCTTCATCAAATGGTCCGGATCCATCCAGCTGCCACAGCAAAAAAAAACCCAAAAAACAAAAAACAAAAAACAGAAAAAAAAAAAACCAAAAAAACCCCCAAAAAACAAAAACAAACAAACAAAAAACACAACCCTCTATAAGCAGCAACAAGTACCTCCTGCTATTGACCAGTTCTCTGAGGCCCTGGACTGGCCTTAACCCAGCTGGTTAAGGTCACCCACAAGTGTAGGGCAGAGAGGAGCAGAAGAAGTGAGGGCTGCCATCCAGTGCTGGGAAGAAAGCTGTTGGCAAAGGAGGCCATCTGCCCTTCTAACGCCAATAAGGTAGAGAATAAGAAAGCTCTGCTCTTGGTGATTGCACACAACTTAGATGCCTTTGAGCTGGTGGTCTTCCTGCCTGCCCTGTGTCACAAGGTGGGGGTCCCTTACCGCATCATCAAAGAGAAAGCCAAACTGGGGTGGCTGATCCACAGGAAGACAGGCACCATTGCAGTCTGCACACAGATTAACTCCTAAGACAAAAAGCGCTCTGGTTAAGCTGGTGGAAGCTATCAGGACCAATTCCATTTTGACAGATACAAGGAGATCTGCCGCCACCACTGGGGTGACAATGTTCTCAGTACAAAACCTACGGTTCACATTTTCAAGTTGGAAAAGGCAAAGGACAGAGAACTTGCCACTGAACTAGGTTAATTGTACACGGCTAAGTTTTCCTGTACATAAATATAAATATAAAGTTGCCCTTCAAAGGGTACAATATAGAGTTATCGCCCATAGTCACCACGTTGAATGGGGACTATCGTCCTTTTGAATTTCTTCTACTTGGAAATCTGTATCCTTTGATCAGTAAGCTCCGCCTCTTCCAAGTGGTCTCTGTCACATTTCTGCACATGTGGGTTTTATAGTCTGATTCTTAGTACAAATGATCTGGACTGTGGGACATTGTTCAGCTGCCAGTGTGTTCAGATATGCTTTTGGAAACCAAATATTCTTGAAAGCATTCTGCATTCTCTCTTCTGTAGCACAAACTGTCTCTAAAACAATGAACAATTGCTGTCTCTTCCAGGGAGGTGGATTCCAAAGAGCACCTTGAAAGAATGTGGTCTCCTTCTGGAAGCCGGAAACAATTAATTGCAAACAAGCGACTCCTCTACTTTCCTCATGTAAACTTGAAAATATGCTTCAAGCTGTGCTTCTGTGAGGTTTGACACCACACCGAGTGCATCGTGCATCGCAGAGTCTGCAGAAGGGATTCTGTTGTGAACTTAGGCGAAAAGCAGAGGCATACTGAATTTCATTGAAGGGAGTGCATTTACAATTTCAATTTTGTTTCTGTTGGTATTTTAAATACCCAGTTCAGAGCTTCCAGAAACGTAAAAGATCAAAGAACACCACTACACAGCAATGTAGACCGCCCCGAGGTCCAGACTTCCTGGGAAGCACAAAAATATATTTTCTCCCCTACTTGATGGTACTATTCTGTACAGAGTGGTAAACAGAAAGCGTTTTAATTTCAGATCAGGATCTTGCAGGGTTAGTGTTTTCAGACTTATGATGGTTCTAAATAACAAATGAAAATATTCTGCTCCTTGCCCTGAATAATTCACCTCTGGAGTGTGAGCTAAGACAGGGTAAATTTTGCCTGCTTCGGACGGTGATGTCTGTTCAAACGACAGACTTTTCTGCCAATTATTGTCCAGTAGTTCCATCACTTTTGAGTTTTTCTTGTTCTTTCTCCTCAGTCTTTAAACTGCTCACAAGCTACTGAGTAAGAAGCCGGGAAGCAGCATCCACTGTATATTCCAGGGATCACAGAAGATTAAGCCTGGGAACTAACCGCTGTGGGCAGGATTGGCTAAAAGCATGAGCTCGGCGCCTGCGCAGTAGACCAAACAGTTACTATAGCAACGGAGCTGCTTGCTGGGGCCATCTCCCGGAGGGTGGGGAATGGTGAGGTAGGAAGTCTCCGCCCCTAGGATGCGAACTGCCCAAAGGGCGGAAATTCCCGCCCCCTCGGACTTGAGGGGCAGGGATGGGCGTAACCCAGAGCGTCGCCATGGCAACAGAGTTGAATGCCTGCCGCGGCTCGAGGGGGCGGGACAGGCGAGCCTTCTAGTCCCGCCCCCGGTTTGCTGGACGGCCCGCAAGGATTTGAAACCGTTTGGCTGTGGCGGCGGGGCGTCGGCGGCCGAGTGGACGGCTTGCTTGTTGGGGCGCCAGGTTCTCTCTCTCTTGTTTCTCCCATCAATAATCCCCTCCCGCCTCCTACTCCCAGGTTCTGAGTGGAATTTTGCGCGGGATGGAGCCCCCGCGCGTGCGGGTTGGCCCGGGGAGGGGCATCGCCCGCAGGGCCGGGACCCGCGCTTGCGGCCTGTGTGGCGCGCGCCCCGGCGGGGTCAGCAGCCAAGCGATGGCCTGGGAAAAGTTCTCAGGAAAGTTTGGGCAGGCGGCATGGCGGGACCCAGAGCCCTGAGGTAGGGGCTTGCGGTTGTGAGAAGAGGTCTGTGTCCTGGAGCAGGTAGGAGAGCGGCCCGGGCCTGGGTGGGCCACTCAGGCGCCGCTCCCGGTGCCCACACGGGCGGAGGAAGTGACCGCCGGGAACCGGACAGCTGCAATTCTTAGGTCCCCTCAGATCGGTCAGAGGAGGAGACTCAGACTGCAGGCCTGTTCCGAGAAAGTCCTGATGAACAGCGAGCTTGCAAGGACCCAGCCTGGAGTCCCTGCCCTTTGGGGAGACAAAGTGTTTGTAGTGATCAAGTAAATAGGACAGCTGACCTTTGTTTTGTGTTTGAGACAGGGTCTCGCTGTGTAGACTTGGCTGGCCTGGAATTTACAGAGATCCACCTGCCTCTGCCTCCTGAGTACCGTCCTCCCCCCCATCAGTATGCTGATATTTTTATGATTTGTCTTTTCTATTTAAAGATAAATGAAAGTAAGATAGAAAAGGCAATCAAAATACCAGTGAACCCCATTACACAGTGGCCACCTCCCCAATGCCCAGCAAAGCAGAGAGGAGGAGAACTTGTGCTGTGTTCAGGTCCAGCTGATTGCCTACTGGATTTGGGTCAGGTCCTTCACGCTGTTAAGCTCCAGCTTCAAGCCGGTATCAAGTTAGGTGCATTTGAGGACATGCTGGGATACAGTTATGACACCCATAGCTGTGCCCAGTGTCTTCTGGGAAGGCTCCTGTCAAAAGCAAAACAAAACAAAACAACCCAAATGTGTAACCCGCAAAAATCGTGCCTGGGTAACGCTTGTTGATTTGTTGGCATTTCAAAGCTTCTGTATTATTCTTCACAATATATTCGAAATATAATTTGATGGAACAAAAAAGCATTTTACACAACTCTTAGGAATATATTGCGCTTGACAAGGTGCATGCTGTGCATATGAAGTGTGTTCTTGACTTAGTTGTGTCTCTTTTTTAAGGTTGTTAATAATGGCGGCTTGCTTGTGTTTTGCTGACTTCTCTGGTGGCCAAGCACTCTAAGAAGGTCTTAGCCCATTTCATAGCTGTTCACAAAGAAACAGAACTTTTTTTTTTTTTAAAGGCGAGACTAGTGAGTTAAATAAAAGGCGGTATAAATACAGAATATAAATTAAAGAAGCGCCACCCGACTTCTTTTATTCCTTTCTGAGGAATTCCTTTTTATTCCTTTTGTATACGTAATAGTCACATTGTAGTTGGTATCAGTGAAAAGCATACTATGAGTAATTTAATCCTAAACCAAAATAGAGCTTTACTTATTTTTTTTTTCAGTTTTGTTTTTTAAAAACTTTTTGAGACATGGTCCTTTTCCATAGCTCTGGCTGTTCTGGAATTCACATTCTGTAGACCAGACTGGCCTTGAACTCACAGATGCACCTGCTTCTGCCTCCCAAGTGTTGGGATCAAAGGTGTATGCCACAGTACCTGGCCCTTATTTCTCTACTTTAATACCTTAAATTCAAAGTTCTGATGGATAGTATAAAAACCTTGTCAACAGCTAGACATAATTTATGTGCACGATATAATTTTTGTAGCAGGAATTCCTTCAAAAATTGAAATATTAATTTATATTTTTGTTGTTGTTGGAGAATGAATAGGGGCAAGGAAAGGCAGATTTTTAGCTTCACTAAGTATCACTTCAGCTTTATTTTTGCGTGGGTATGGCATGCACACAGATTTGGAGGCCAGGGGTCAAACTTGACCTCAGATGTTTTCAGGAACTGTCCAGCTTGTTTTAAAGAGAGTTTCTCACTTCAACCTGCCTTCCCTGACTAAAGTTTAGCTGACAGGCTAGGGAGCTCTAGGGAGCCACCGGTCTCTGCCTTTCTGGTGCTGGAATTACCAGTGCCACCACTTGGCCAAGCTTCTTAGGTGGTTACTAAAGAAGCTCGTGTTCATCTTAGCGAGCACTTTCCTGACTCAGCTGTCTCCCCAGCTTTTGGTTTTTGTGATGTTCTTAGAATGAGTACTTGATTTGGTTATTATATGTCCTGATAGCAACTCAGATAGCCTTTCTGCTATTCAAATTACTGTTTTTTTTTTAAGTTGAAGATATTGCTGTGTACATGTAAATGGCTAAGTGGTCAGATATAATGGCCATAAGAGCTAGGGATTTCAGAATTTTAATCTGGGATTTGTGTAATTACGATTTTGGTGAGTCACTTAACTGCTGAATTTTAGTCTCCTTTAATATCAAACACTAACATTTCCACAAAGGTCAAAGGATTTATTGAGAATTAGTGATTATGAGGAATCTTTTTGCTTTGGCCACAGCAAACAACAGGCTTAGGCCACAATCTGAGTGTACAAGCTGGAGGTGGATCTAGGGCAGAGCTGTGCTTAGAGCTTTGTATCTAGCAGTTTCCATTGGTTTATTTATCCATTTGAATAGCTGTTTTTGACTTTATTTTCTAATACCCAGTATGCTAGTATACTGTGTTCTATATAATGTCATACTGTACTTTTACCAAGTACATAACCAAATATATTATAGGATTTTAAAATGAGACAAACTAAACACAATGCTTTCAAACCTTTCAACTAGTCATAAAATTAATTTAAATCGTTACTTGATTCATTTAATCTAAAAAAATTAGTTCATTCCTTAATTTAATTATTTATGAATTGCTGAGAATTGAGACCAGTGCCTCATATATGCTAAGCAAGTACTCTGCCACAGAGCTGCCTCCCCACCCCTGAATAAAGTTTATTTTAGCCATGTCTTAAAATTGAAAAGTATTCCTTCCTCTAATACACAGAAAGTAGGTGTACATTTTTGGCAAATGGAATTAGGAACATGTAGTATTCCTGTAGACCTATTTGGTGTTCGGAATGGAAGCATTAAAAACCAATCATTTGGGGCTGGGGAGAAGGCTCCATCTGCAAAGTGCCTGCTGTTCAAGCATGAGGACTTGGGTTTGGATCCCCAGCACTCAAGTAAAAGCTAGATGTGGTAGTGTGGATCTGTAACACTAGGGACAGGTAGATTTCTGGTTCTCACTGGCCAGATGGCCTAGTTGAATTCATGAGCTCCAGGTTTAGTGAGAGGCCCTGTCTCAAAAATTAATGTAGATTGAGATCAAGGAACACATGCAAAATTCCACATGGATATGTATACCCACATAAACTTGTATGGTCCCCAAACAATTTGTCAAAAAGGCAATTAGTCATACAAAAGTTCAACGTTTTATCTGTTTATCCAGCAATCAATTCTTTAGCCCTAACATACTCGATAATATTCGAGGTGCTTACTAAAGTTTAAGTCATGACCTCTGCTTTCCAAGAGTCTCCACCAGATGTAGAAAATATGTAAATGATAAATGAATGTATGGTATATGTATCAACACAGATGTGAGCATTTTACAGTAAGAAGAGAGCATCAATTAGCTGAGGGTAAGTAGACTAGTTACACTCAGCAATGACATTTGAGCTGCATTTATCTGTCTCAGGTCTATAAAGACCCTTGTATCAGGAGCAGAATCAGGTAAGGGCTTAGAGTGTTTGAAGAATGGTTAGGAGACTGTAGTGACAATGGGGAGTAAAAGTGTCCATTGGTGGGTTTGTTTAGTTTGGCAGAGTAGCTGTGGTAAGAGGTAGGCTTAAATGGGAAGACACCTGCACACTAACACAGGGTTTGGGAAGTATCCTGTAGTAAGCAGTAGAGAGAGTTTGAAAAAGTTATAATAAGCTTCACTTTTTTCTCTGGTAGCGACAAGGCTTGTTGGAAGGCGGGTCATGGGGGGGTCATTGTAATTGTACAAGTTAGTTATGTTCAGGGTTTTATCTGACAGAGTATAGAGAGAATAGAGAAGCTGGAACTCCTGGTGTTTGTCACTGAACTTAGTTATTTTATGGAGAGTTTATATAGTGGAAACCTTGACATGTCTAGCAAGGAAGATGAAATAGATTGATGATACCACCAAGCATGTGGGCACAATGGTGGAGTTTTCTTTGGGATATGCACAACTTCATAACAAACAGGACATTGTGGAATAGGTCCAGGAAGCTGCTGTAAATATGAGGTGGAATTGCAAGAAGAAAGTAGAGTTAGCAATACAATGTAAGGGTGAATGGCATAAGGAAGCAGCCTGTTGTTTCAGGACTGATTGTGTCTGCCCAGAGAGAAGGGGGAAAGTCAGATTAAAAGGAGACTGAGGAAAGGCCAAGGCAGAATCTGGACTTAGTGTTGGCTGGAGAAAGGAGCAGTTGAGAGACAGAGAAGAAATGACCCCAGCACAGGAGGGAGTGAGCCATTGAAGTCAGAGATGCATTTGTAGGAGTGGTGAGCTGTAAGGAGGGTGAGGCCCTGTGGAAATGTCTGATACCACACGGACAGAAGACAGCTGTTTGGATTTAACAAGTAGTGGATCGTAGGGGAACTCTGGAAACGTTTAGTATATAATCACGTTTATATTAAAATGTTTAGTGTATAGAGCTGAAGGAGTAGTTCCCAGGGAGGATGAGGCTGGAGCAGCAAAGTACCAGCAGACTGGAAAATGGAAGGCTAGAATGAGAGGTGGCAGGAGGGCTCCGGATGGCAAGGAGCCCTGGAGCTAAAGAATGTGAAATAGGAAGGAGGTAGTAATCGATGATAATGAGAGGAGGAGCTACCATCTGAGCAAGAAGAGTTACTGCTGCTTGGGCTGTAGGAAAGGTGAGGTATTTCTGGAAGGATGCAGCCTTTCAGAGAGGTGGGAGGAGAACCATCTTACTAGGGCTCTTATCATCTATTTTTTATTAACTAAGTTGTTTCCCCCTTAAACTGAGAGAAGAGTTGCAGTTCATTAGGGAGTTTTAAGATGTATGTTAAGTTTTAAAAGTTGCTTTGTGGACTGAGAAAAAGTAAACTCTTCAATGTTCCATAAGTGTGCATGGAAACTACCTCACTCCAAGGTACCATCATCTTTCTTCTGTTGCTCCTTGGTTAGAGAGTTACAGAGTGATTGGGGAATTGAGGGCTTGCTGTATTGCTAAGTGGAAACAAGAGCTCCAAGGGAATGAGGTGGGGGTGGGAGATTGAGGAAGGGGAAGAAGGGCAGTGCAAGTGACCACTTGGGAATAAGATGCTAATATCAGATGGAGGTGCTTGTAATGGGACTGGGAAGCAAGTGGTGTAGCCAGGTGATTGGAGGCCCCAAAGAGGGTGATTTTGTGGGTTGAAGTTAGAGGAACACAAGTTGGGAAGTGGCAGCAAGGATCTCAGCCAGGGTTTTCCCTCCTAAGGAGTATTGGGTAGAAACATAAAAGACTGAAAGAGCACATACGTACGTGCAATAGTGAGACCATAGTTCCCACTCATGGCTGGCTGTGAAGGGAGTAAGGTGAATCGGTGAAAGACAGGATGGATGGTATCAGAAGCTACTGGTGAAAAACTGTGCATTCTCTGATAAATACTAGAAAATGGTTTTGTAGGGGATGGTTAAGCTGTGGAACAAGACAGCTTTTAAGGCAGAATAGAATTTTCCCCCAGGCTATAGTTTGCAAAATAAATATGTGGCAAATTGGGTGATATGTGGCAAGCATGGCTATATTTACCTTTTAAATGCACATTTTTTTTATTATGGGTGTATTTTTTCTTTTCTTCCTTTTTCTTCAGTTTTGTGGTTTGAACTGATGCACGTGTACACACACACACACACACACACACACATATTTAATTTTTTTGAGTTTTTGTAGATTGAACCTAGGCTTCAGATATGCTAGACAAACTCTATACCTTTTACTTGTTATCCGTATAAAATTTCCAGACTTGCCTTGAGGCCACACTGTAACCCAGGCAGGCTTTGAATATTCTGAGTAATGGCATTACAAGCAGGTAAGGGTTGACTGTGTTTGTGTGTGTGCGTGTGCCAGCGTGTAAGTGTCTGAGTGTGCTTATATGTGGAGGCCATTTTTCATCCTCTTTTTAACCTTATCTTTTGAGACAGGGACTTTCACTGAGTCTGGTGCTCATCTATTGGGTAGTCTGGGTGGCTTGTGAGTTCCAGGAACCCACCTGCCTCTCCCTCCATTGCAGGAGGATTACAGGCACATGCCTGGATATTTTATGTGAGTGATTCAAACTCAGGTCCCCATGCTTAAACAATAAACTCTTTAGTAACTGAGCCATCTCGCCATCTGCTGGACATATTTTAATATAAGATGTTTTGTTTCTGCTGTTGTCGGTTTTACCTCAATTATATATTTAGTATATACAAAGAATATTTTTAGAAGTTTAAGGGGAATTAAAGAATTTTAAGATTTTGGTATACAGTTCGGTGAATTTTTATAGTACAGATTTCTCAGTCTCTTCTACAATTTGTGTACAGAAGAACACCGCTAGTGGAGGGTTTATTTTTATTTTTATTTTTTTTGTACTCATTTTTCTCTATTCAAACTGTCCTTCACTAATGACCTCTGTTACCCATTGAGTCTTCTCACTGCTGAAGGCTTTTCCTTTCCCAGGACCTCATATCATAGCAATGGACTTGGCACATAACTGTTTCCTTCACTGGAGTCTATTTATGTTGTTTTGTGTATCAGCATTCATTCTTGGTTGCTGTGTTAGTATCCATAATTGTACTACAATTTGTGGACTATTTTCATGGTTGATTTTTCTAAAAAGTTACTCTAAGCACCACATCTGCACGTTTTGTGTGAGTATAGATTTTGCAATTATTTGAGATTTCTTTGGCCATATGGTAGGTGCATGACTACCTTTGAAAGATACTGGCAAGTTATTTCTGGAATGTCCCTGTCATTTCACACTCTGGCCAGCAGTACACGAGAGTTCTGTGCTCTCCACCCTCACCAGCACTTTGCACTGCTTACCTGAATTTGGCCGTCCTCATGTGGTGTTAGGGTATTGCAGTATGGTTTTGGCTGAACATATTTTTATGTACATAAATTGTCATTATTTGTATTTCTTCTTTGGTGAGAGATTGATGTAAAATATAATGTGAACTGACACATAGAAGTTAGACATGTTTGAGGGTTCAATACTGTATTTAAAACCATGTATACAATCTGCAGTGACCACAGGGTAGTTGATATAATCATCACATCTGATACTTCAGATTTATTTATATTCACCCTCCTTACTCTCTTTTAAAATATACAACTGATTGCTGTCAGAAGGATGGCCCTTGTCAGCATTTTTATTGGATGTTCTTATTCTTATGGCTAAATGGTGAGAATTACTCATATTTTCTAAATTAATTGTAGAGAGTAATACTAATTTTTTTCTGTGCTGGTTGTTGACCCCAGGATCTCCTAGCACACAGCACTGAACCACAGCCCTACATGCTTCTCCATCCACTCATGCGCTATTGAAAAAAAGTTGTTTGTTTGTTTGTTTATTTATTTATTTTAGTATAGAATAGAGTTTATTCAGGGCATGTAGAGGGGATTTATGAGGGTAGTAGAGGCAGAGAAAGGCAGAGAGGGGCGGAGGGGGAAGGGGAGGGGAGGGGAGGGTAGGGTAGGGGAGGGGAGGGGAGGCCGGCCATCAACATGTGGAGAGAGGGGGGAAGGGAAAGCTAGAGCAAGAGAGAGCAAGAGAGTGAAGTTGTTTATGAATTCAGGATTTGCAAGCATTTCTACCCAGACTCTAGTTTATTTTCTCAGTGTCTTAATAGAGTCTACAGAGCAAAGCCTGCAGACATTTTTTTTCTTTTTGGTGTGTGGTGTGTGTGTGTTTGGTGAAATCCAATATTGTGTTACAACTTTTTATTTTGTAGATAATTCTATTTTTGCCTTAATAAAGTCATGGGGATATTTTTCTTTATTTTCAGTTTACACTTAAGTCCACTGTTAATTTGGAGTTAATTTACATATATAGTATAGCATTATTGTTATAGCATTGTTTGTTATAAAAATTGTCATTTTTCTTTGATTATGCCTTTGTTGAAAATCAGGGGTCCATATTTCTTTTGGTCCATTTTGTGCTCTCTGTTCTGTTTTTCTGGTCTGTTTGGTCTCTAGGCATCACCGTAATGTCTTGACTACTAACTATAACATATCTTAAAATAAGGTGATATGAGCCCTCCTACTTTTGCTTCTTCAAAATTGTTGCTGCTACATTTTCATACATTTCAGAATTAGCATGTCCGTATTTACAACAAATGTGCCTGAATTTTGATTGGAACTCATTGTATAGCAGTCATTTTAAGTAGGACTGGTATTTAATTGACAAGCTTTCTTTAATGTATTTTAATCATAGTTTCATGGCTTTTCTCATACAGATACTTGATACTTAATTTTAACTCTTTCACAGATAGGATTATGGAAGCGGGAAGTGAAGAAGAAAAATGGGAGAAGCTAGATGCAGAATTTGATCACTTTGTGGTAGATATGAAGCCCTTTGTTCTAAAATTACCCCACAGGTCAGGTAAGATTGTTTTATTTGAAATTTGTTTGAAACTAGACTCTACTTGTTTTTGAGATATTCTTGTTTTGTAGTCCTGGCTGGATTGGTGTTCACTATATAGCCCAGGATATCCTCCTGGCAATCTAACTGCCCCAACCTTCCCAGTACTTGGATTATAGGGGTGTGCCAGCATATGTAGCTGACATTGGATTCTTAAAATTTAAAATAATATTGTTCAATCTGACCAATTGTATTAGCTATTAATTGTTTTATCTTTGCTATGACAAAATACCTGTCAGATGGAAATTAGGAACTTGTGGCTCACAGTCTGAGTAGGGCTTGTCAGGGCAGGAGGGCATGTTGTCAGGGTAGGAGGGCATGTTGTCAGGGTAGGAGGGCATGTTGTCAGGGCAGGAGGGCATGTTGTCAGGGTAGGAGGGCATGTTGTCAGGGTAGGAGGGCATGTTGTCAGGGTAGGAGGGCATGTTGTCAGGGTAGGAGGGCATGTTGGCAGGGGCTTGAGCCGGCCTGGTCACACTGACTCCGCAGTCAGGCAGAAGAGAGCTGTGGTTGCTCTTTGCGTTTGCCTTCCCTTTTATCCTGTCTGGGTCATCCAGCCCATCCATAGCATGGGTCTTCCTCAGTTAAATCATTCTGGAAACACCCTCATAAATTCACCCAGAAATGTGTTTCCATGGTGATTCTCAGACTCTTCAATCAAGATTAACTGTTATACAAGTGAATCGTCAAAATGGAACTAAAGTTGAAATTCCCTTTTAAAAAAAGATCCTTAACTCTAGTTTTTACCACTGATGTAGGATTGTTTACTTTGAGCTTCAAGCATGGAGCAGCATCAAGAAAACTTGAGTGCCAGTGTCCTTTAAGCTTTGGCTTTACTTTATTGTGATGCCGTGTCATGTGTCCTGAGGTGAAGCATGGGATTGTAAAGTTCGGGACTTCTGCTTCTTCACTGTCCTCCTCCTCCTCCTTTGGAAATGACATGCATTTCATGAACCCACTGTGACCTCTGCCTCTGATTGATTAACTGATATGAGCAACTACAAATGACTTTAGCTGTGGTCATACTCCTCATTTCTGTCCTATTATCCCTATATTTGGAACGAGAATCTTTGTTTCACAATAGTCATTTACAGATATTTAAGGCATCCAAGGGCAGTTTCATAGAATATAGGGGTTTAAAGCCATCTCTAAGCTGTGAGGGTCATATTGACTGTGAGGGAAATTCAGGTTTGGTACGTGTTGAGTACAGAATGTGTAGTGGGGCCAAGAAGCGGTGGCTTTTATTTCTTCCAAGTTCTCATTTCCGTGAGATATCTGAGTGGACTTATGTCCAAAGTGAGGCGCTGGCTTAGTATTTAGACTGATCCCAGGAGCTGCCTTGAGAGACAGTGTGGCACAGGAATGATGCCATCTGCTCTGTCATTGTTCTGCAGCATGCAGCCTTCTCTGGCCTTCCCTTGAACCGCCTTCTGCTTCTTTCTCTACCTTGTTGGTCCTCAGCCTTTCCTTTCTTCTATCACTCTTCCCATCTCATGGTTTCAAGTTCCTTCACATGGGCTGACCAAGATGACTTCAAATAGCATATAATGGAACATCTGTGGTACATCCTCTCTGATAGTCACTACTTTTTAAAAATTACTACAAATTAATTGCACAAAACAATGGGTTTGATGATGGCAGCCTCGTTCTATGAACACTATGCACGCGCTTTGCTTATGGCCCTCCCTTACTTTCCTCCCTTGCCTCCCACCCTACTTCTGCTCTCCCTTTGCCCTTCTCAGTTCCATTTCATCTTCTTTTAAAGTTTAGATTTTGTGTATGAGAGAAAATATGTGATATTTGTCTTTCTGAATCTGGTTTGTTTTGCTTAACATAATAATAATCTGTAGTTCATTTTCCTATAGATGACATGATTTTGCTTTTATAAAATTATACTGTATATATAACATATTTTCAAAATTCATTTTCCCACTGATGGACAGATACCTACCTTAATTCCATAACTTTATCATTACTACGTTTTACTTTTTTTTTTGGTTTTGGATCTGCCAATTAAGAAATTTTGTATTAGAATTTCCTATTATAAATGTATATCAAATCAAACCATTCCCATATTTTGTCATTTAAAAATAGATTTTAGGTATGTAGAATTGCTTAAATATAACCTTAGGTTCAAGCACATTGTCTATAGGTAACATTTGTGACCCTCTTTTACTACTTCATAATGAACATGTAGCAACTCATATCCTATTTAAGAACTAGAAATGTATACCAGCTCATCTAGTCTTACAGCTAAATCTGACAGTGGGCTTGTCTTATCATTTTAAATAGAGAACCAAGCTTCCCATTAGTCAAGTTGTACCATAGTGTGTGCCTTGAATGTAATGAAGATGCCAGTTTGGTATAAGACATGAAGAAAACACATATTTTCCAACTATTTGCTCAAGCTTATCAGTTCTACTTCTGTATTTTCTTTTTGCATAAAGTACACTAGATCTTCATAAAGTTTTTTTGGTGATCATATACTTTTCAAAGCAAAAATACATACTTAAAAATAAAAAGGCCTACCCCTCATACCTTGGTGACATTACAAAGTGGTAAATCCAGCTTGTGTGGTTTTTTTTTTTGTAGACAAAACAATAAATGAACACGATCTTTATAAGCCAAAAGATTACTGATTTGTATAATATGTATAATCCACAAATTGAGTTAGACTGATAAAAATATCAGAGTAGTGTTCGTGAGAGTTAACAAATCCTGTGTTACAGCAAGATAGTACACTCAGTGGGTCAATATATGTGGATTAACTGCTACATTTTTAGGTAGACTTTTTAAAAGGATAATTATTTCATGAAATTACACATAAATAGTTCTCAATTATTTTAGAGATAGTAAAAGAAAACCTTAAATCAGCTATAAATCCCTTGAAATTATCGGCTTTAATAGATAAAATGTTTGAATTTAATTTTGGCGATAATATGTACTGCTTGGTAGTCAGAGGTTGTGCTTTATTTTTGTATGCTTGTATAATTCGGAGTTAGGAACGGCTTTTTCAGTATGTTGAAAGTAATTTTATTGATGCAAAATTACAACAAAATTTTACCTAAAAGCATGTTTGATAGTATTCAGAGATTTTTAAACTCTAGGCTGGCAGTATACAGTCTATTGTCCAGCCCACACCCATCTGTTGTTGTTGCTGTAAAGTTTTATTGAAATGCAGCCATTTGCTTGTGTATGGTTTATTAATGCTTTCTTGGTAAGGTGGCTAGAGTAAGCTAAGCCAGAAATGACGTGGCCTAGAAAGCTCGAAGCGTGTATAGTTGGGCCCTTTACAGAAGTTGGCTGATCCTCGCTCTAGATTACAGTAGGTGCTTATATATGCCTTTATAATTTAATGTATTGTCATTGAAACATTAGGTTTTACGTAGTTCTTATGTGCTTACAGAACGGCAGAGGTGTGCTCTTTGGATCAGAAAGCTGTGTGAGCCCTCAGGAACAGGTGCAGGACTCATGGGTAGGAAGAATCGAAACCTGTATGCAAAGCTGTTACTGCATATGCTTAGGCAAGGAATACTTGAAGGCCCTTTTACACACCGCCCTGAGCCAGGAACGCTGAAAACATTACCATCATACATGGTAGGTATCAATGACCACAGTAGCTTTCATTTCTTTAAAAGTGAGTGTGATTTATTATCCCTTTGGGAATGGAAATAATGCTGAGATATATGTGCTGTACAATGCATAAGTTAAAACTTTTCTTCATTCATTTTTCCCATTATCACTAGAAACATTATTCTGTTATATTTTATTCACTTATATCCCATTATATAAAAAAATTTTTAAAGCTGACCTTAATTACTTACTAATTTTCAAATTTGACTCTTAATATTTTAAATACTTCAGTAAATTCTAGCTTATTAATTCTTTCATATTTTATTTAACATATTATCCATTTAATGGCTGTTAGAAGTTCCTTTCTAGTCTGTTGAAACAGTAAGTTAGAATTTAAAAGTGGTTTTCTATTGTTGCTTTATTTATTATCTTCTTTGTTACAAGGAACTTATTTTATAGTTGGTCGATGAATTGTCCCTGTCTTGATCCTTGTAAACATATTTGTCCTTTTGTTTGTGTGGGTTTTGAATATGATATATGCCTAACTGTAGTTGAATATACACACACACACAAAACACACATACACATGAAGTTTATGTATATATACATACTATGCTGCACACCAGAGGATGATTTCTTTTATTGGTGGCAGAATGCAAAAACTTTTAATGCTATTATCTATTGTAAAAGGAATAACATACATTTTGCTTATGCCAAGATCATCAGTAGAGGGGAAAATAGTTAGTTGGCTCTATGTATTTAATTAGACATTAGAATGAATACATCACTCTCCCTATTATCTGTGAAGCTTTTACCTGACTTTGCGAAGTTCCCAAAACAGCAGATAGGATATAATTGTTTGTATTGTACTGTACTCACATCTAAGACAGCTACCTAATGGCTATGAGTAAGTATTGCCTTAGGGTTTCTATTGCTGTGATAAAATATTATGACTATGTAACTTGGGAAGGAAAGGGTTTATTTTGCTTACTTTTTCACATCATAGTCTGTCATTGAATAAGATCAGGGCAGGAACCTGGATGTAGCAACCATGTGGTTGCTGGGAATAGAACTCAGAACCTCTGGAAGAGCAGCCAGTGCTCTTAACTGCTGAGCCATCTCCATGTCTCTAGCCCTCAGTCTGTTTTCTAATAGTACCCAGGACCATGGGGGGTGGTATTACCTACAGTGAGCTGGCACTTTCCACATCAATCACCCATCAAGAAAGAGCCCTTCAGGCCTGCCTATGGGTCAGTCTCAACTGAGTTCTCTCTTCCCAGCTAACTCTAACTTGTATCAAGTCAGCATAGAATTAGCCAGCATAATAGTGTAGTTTGTGCAAATAGATCTTGCAGGAGATAGAGGAACAGAGATTATGAGAGTTTATTACAACTTAGACTAGCACTCAATTTAAAACTTATTTGTGGAATTTTCCACTTACTGTATCAGACCATGGTTTATTGTAGATAACTGAAACCATGGAAAGAGAAGCAGTATGTAAACAAGAGAACTGTATCTCACTAAAGAAGAAATCATCCTTCATTCTATTTACAGTAGGGGGTCATGTGTCACTATTTTTTGAAGAGTAGCCCCTTGAAGATTTCTGTGTTGACTTAGTTAATTGTTTCTCATGGAGAGTTTTCTTCAGGAACATATTATACAGCCTGTCTCATTCAAACTAATGGGCTATGTCATCTCAGTGTCTAAAATAGAATATTTTCTGAAGTACATCACATCTCAAGATATGAATCTAGTGTCATGTTTTTCCATTCACCGTCAATTCCATAGAGTTGTAGGGAAGGGCTTTATTTTACAGGTGACAGCAATAAGGCCTGGAGCTTTCTCTTAGCCTCCCAGGGAGTGAGCAGTGAGCTTGGAACCAAATCCCATGCTTTGTATCCCATGTTTTGTATTTCCCACCTCACTGAAGGATTATTAATTTTAGTTTTAATTTCTGGCATGTCTTAATTATGGCCATTCCAAATACTGATTTTGTGTATATGTGTGTTGACATGTGCAGATTAATTGATTGTTACAGGAATAAAAAGAGTAGGACATAATTTAAAAAGTTTTCCATTTAACTATAAAGCAGTGGTACTCAACATGTGGATCATGTCCCATTTGATAAATCTGTTTCCAAAAATATTTACATTATGATTCATAACAGTAGAAAAAATATAGCTATGAAGTGACAGCAAAACAATGTTATGGTTGGGGTCACCACAACATGAGGAACTGTATTAAGGGTCACAGCATTAAGAAGATTGAAAACCACTGCTATAAATCTAGTAGCACTTCCTTAAAGAAATAATTATTCCCAGATTTACCTGCTGGGTAATTATTCTGTTCATTAGGTTTCTTATATAGTAGAACATAACTGAAATGTAAATATATTAACCATCTTATTTTAATTCATAATTTATTATGTATTGAATGATAAATTTTATGTATTTGTCTGTCATGGAATTTAAATTGAATATTCAAAGAGCTTTTGCCAAACTTAAAAATTGATGGAAATTTTAAGTGTTTTCTCTATAGTAACATTTTGTAAGAATGATTTCTCTGATATTTAAAAACCAGTCCATCTATTTTGATGAACCACATCCAGCACAACCAAAAGATTCAAGCCCAGAGAAGTTACCTGACTGGGTAATGGGTGAGCTGGAGACAGGTGAGCAGAGATTAAGTGACTCATGGCAGTGTTCTTCTGGAGAGGACAACATGCTGGTGCTGTCGGCAAGTGATGCTCACAGGTACGCCAAGACATTATGGTTTAAGTTTTTAAAAACTTATTCTTTTTTTCCAGCTGGTTCATATATTGAAAGAATTTAGTTTACTTTATATTTTCACTAATGTTGAGTAGATGTTAGGTAGGTAAAAATAACAGGCTTTAAAATTTATTACATAGTTAAGATTATGTTACATTTTAGGCCATTTAAGGGACTCTCTGTTCCCTTCCTCCCCCCTGCACCCCCCCCCTTGTGTGTGTGTGTATATTTGTTGTTTGGAAAGTATGCTTGAGAATCTTAAATAACATAACTGTTTTAGTTAAGGTTTTACTCTGTGAACAGACACCATGACCAAAGCAACTTTTTTTTATTAGATATATTCTTTATTTACATTTCAAATGTTGTCCCCTTTCCTGGGTCTCCCCTCCTCTTTGAAAGTCCCATACGCCATCTCCACTCCCCCTGTTCCCCAATCAACCCTCTCCCCCTTCCCTGTCCTGGTATTCCTCTACACTGTGGCATCGAGCCTTTCCAGGACCAAGGGCCTCTCCTCCTTTTGGTGTCTAACAAGGCCATCCTCTGCTGCCTATGCATCTGGAGCCATGGGTAACTCCATGTGTACTCTTTGGTTGATGGTTTTGTCCCTGGGAGCTCTGGGAGTACTGGGTGACTCATATTGTTGTTCCTCTTGTGGTGCTGCAAACCCCTTCAGCTCCTTGGGTCCTTTCTCTAGCTCCTCCATTGGGGACCCTGAGCTCAGTTCAATGGCTGGCTGAGAGTGGCCCCCTCTGTATATGTCATGCACTAGCAGGGCCTCCCAGGTGACAGCTATATCCGGCTCCGGTCAGCAAGCACTTGTGGGCATCGATAATAGTGTCTGGGTTTTGTAACTGTATATGGGATGGATCCCTGGCAGTCTCTTGATGGTCTTTCCCTCAGACTCTGCTCCATACTTCATCTCTGTATGTCTTCATCTCCTTCTGTGGATATTTTGTTCCCTCTTCTAAGAAGGGCCAGAGTATCCATACTTTGTTCTTCCTTCTTCTTGAGCTTCATTTGATATGTGAATTGTGTCTTGGGTATTCCAACCTTCTGGGCTAATATCCACTTATCAGTGAGTGCATACCATGTGTATTCTTTTATGATTGGGCTACCTCACTCAGGATGATACTTTCCAGTTCCACTCATTTTATATAAGAATTTCATGAATTCATTGTTTTTAATAGCTGAGTAGTATCCTATTGTATAGATATACCACATTTTCTCTATCCATTCCTCCATTGAGGGACATCTGAGTTCTTTCCAGCTTCTGGCTATTAGAAATAGCCCTGTTATGAACATAGTGGAGCATGTGTCCTTATTACATGCTGGAGAATCCTCTGGGTATATGATCAGGAGTGGTATAGCAGGGTCCTCCTGTAGTATTATGCACAATTTTCTGAGGAACCGCCAAACTGATTTCCAGAGTGGTTGTACCAGCTTGCAATCCCACCAGCACTGGGGGAGTGTTCCTCTTTCTTCATATCCTTTCCAGCATTTGCTGTCCCCTGAGTTTTTGATCTTGGCCATTCTGACTGGTGTGAGGTGGAATCTCAGGGTTCTTTTGATTTGCATTTCCCTGATGACTAAGGATGTTGAATATTTCTTTAGATGCTTCTCAGACATTCGATATTCCTCAGTTGAAAATTCTTTGTTTAGCTCTGTACCCCATTGTTTTAATATGGTTATTTGGTTCTCTGGAGTCTAACTTCTTGAGTTCTTTGTATATATTGGATATTAGCACTCTGTTGGATGAAGGGTTGGTAAAGATCTTTTCCCCAATTTGTTGGTTGCCATTTTGTCCTATTGACAGTGTCTTTTGCCTTACAGAAACTCTGTAATTTTATGAGGTCTCATTTGTCAATTGTTGTCATCTTAGAGCATGTGCCCATGAGCTCAAGACCAGTTTCTTTTCTATTAGTTTCAGTGTGTCTGGTTTTATGTGGATTCCCTCGGACTTGAGCTTTGTACAAGGAGATAAGAATGGATCGATTTGCATTCTTCTGCATGCTAACTGCCAGTTGAACCAGCACCATTTGTTGAAAAAGCTATCTTTTTCCCACTGGATGGTTTTAGCTTCTTTGTCAAAGATCAAGTGACCATAGGTGTGGGTTCATTTCTGGGTCTTCAATTCTATTCCATTGATCTACATGCCTGTTACTGTACCAGTACCATGCAGTTTTTAACACTATTGCTCTATAGTACTGCTTGAGGTCCAGGATACTGATTCCCCCAGAAGTTCTTTTACTGTTGAGAATAGTTTTAGCTGTCCTGGGTTTTCTGTTATTCCAGATGAATTTGAGAATTGCTCTTTCTAACTCTATGAAGAATTGAGTTGGAATTTTGATGGGGATTGCATTGAATCTGTATATTGCTTTTGGCAAGATGGCCATTTTTACTATATTAATCCTGCCATCCACGAGCATAGAAGATTTTTCCATCTTCTGCGATCTTTGATTTCTTTCTTCAGAGACTTGAAATTCTTGTCATACAGATCTTTGACTTGTTTGGTGAGAGTCACACCAAGATACTTTATATTGTTTGTGACTATTGTGAAGGGTGTCATTTCCCTAATTTCTTAGACTGTTTATCCTTTGAGTATAGGAAGGATACTGATTTGTTTGAGTTAATTTTATATCCGACCACATTGCTGAAGTTGTTTATCAGCTGTAGGAGTTCTTTGGTGGAGTTTTTTGGGTTGCTTAAGTATACTATCATATCATCTGCAAATAGTGATAGTTTGACTTCTTCCTTTCCAATTTGTATCCTTTTGACCTCCTTTTGTTGTCTAATTGCTCTAGCTAGAACTTCAAGTACTATATTGCATAAATATGGAGAGAGAGGGCAGCCTTGTCTAGTCCCTGATTTTAGTGGGATTGCTTCAAGTTTCTCTCCATTTAGTTTGTTGTTGGCTACTGGTTTGCTGTACATTGCTTTTACTATGTTTAGGTATGGGCCTTGAATTCCTGATCTTTCCAAGACTTTTAACATGAAAGGATGCTGAATTTTTTCAAATGCTTTTTCAGCATCTAACGAAATGACCATGTGGTTTTTTTCTTTGAGTTTGTTTATGTAGTGTATTACATTGATGGATTTCTGTATATTGAACCATCCCTGCATCCCTGGGATGAAGCCTACTTGATCTTGGTGAATGATTGTTTTGATGTGTTCTTGGATTCTGTTGGCAAGAATTTTATTGAGTATTTTTGCATCGATATTCATAAGGGAAATTGGTTTGAAGTTCTCTTTCTTTGTTGGATCTTTATGTGGTTTTGGTATCAGCATAATTGAACAAGTTGGGTAGTGTTCCTTCTGTTTCTATTTTGTGGAATAGTTTGAAGAGTATTGGTGTTAAGTCTTCTTTGAAGGTCTGATAGAATTCTGTACTAAAACCATCTGGTCCTGTGCATTTTTTGGTTGGGAGACTTTCAGTGACTGTTTCTATTTCTTTAGAGGTTATGGGACTGTTTAGCTGCTCTATCTGATCCTGATTTACTGGTACTTGGTATCTGTCCATAAAATTGTTGATTTCATCCAGATTTTCCAGTTGTGTTGAGTATAGGCTTTTGTAGTAGGATCTGATCATTTTTTGAATTTCCTCAGTTTCTGTTGTTATATCTCCCTTTTAATATCTGATTTTGTTAATTTGGATACTGTCTCTGTGCCCTCTGGTTAGTCTGACTAGAGGTTTATCTATCTTGTTTATTTTCTCAAAGAGCCAGCTCCTAGTTTTGTTGATTCTTTGTATAGTTCTTTTTGTTTCTACTTGGTTGATTTCAGTCCTGAGTTTGATGATTTCCTCCCTTCTACTCCTCTTGGGTGTATTAGCTTCTTTCTGTTCTAGAACTTTCAGGTGTGCTTTTAAGGTGCTAATGTATGCCCTCTCCAACTTCTTTTTGGAGGCACTCAGAGCTATGAGTTTTCCTCTTAGCACTGCTTTCATTGTGTCCCATAAATTAGGGTATGCTGTGCCTTCAATTTCATTAAAGTCTTTGATTTCTTTCCTTATTTCTTCCGTGACCCAGGTATCATTGAGTAGAGCATTGTTCAGCTCCATGTGTATGTGGGCTTTCTGTTGTTTTTGTTGCTATTGAAGATCACCCTTACTCCATAGTGATTGATAGGAGGCATGGGATTAGTTCAATCTTCTTGTATCTGTTGAGATCTGTTTTGTGACCAATTATATGGTCAGTTTTGGAGAAAGTACTATGAGGTGCTGACAAGAAGATATATTCTTTTGATTTAGGATGAAATGATCTATAGATATCTGTTAAATCCATTTGGTCCAAATTTTCTGTTAGTTTCACTGTGTCTCTGTTTAGTTTGTGCTTCCCTGATCTGTCCATTGATGAGAGTGGGGTGTTGAAGTTACCCACAGTTATTGTGTGAGGTGCAATGTGTGCTTTGAGCTTTAGTAAAGTTTCTTTTACGAATGAGGGTGTCCTTGCATTTGGAGCATAGATGTTCAGAATTGAGAGTTCTTCTTGGTATATTTTTCCTTTGATGAGTATGAAATGTCCTTCAGTGTCTTTTTTGATGACTTTTGGTTGAAAGTCAATTTTATCCGATATTAAAATGGATACTCCAGCTCATTTCCTAGAACCATTTGCTTGGAGAATTGTTTTCCCGCCTTTTACTCTGAGGTAGTGTTTGTCTTTGACATTGAGGTGCATTTCCTGCATGCAGCAGAATGCTGGGTCCTGTTTACACATCCAGTTTGTTATTCTATGTCTTTTTATTGGGGAATTGAGTCCATGGATATTAAGAGATATTAAGGAATAATAATTGTTGCTTTTTGTAATTTTTGATGTTATTTTTGTGTTTGGTGGTTATCTTCCTTTGGGCTTGTTGAAAGAAGATTACAATTTTGCTTTTTCTAGGGTGTAGTTGCCTTCCTTATATTGGCGTTTTCCATCTATTATCCTTTGTAGGGCTGGATTTGTGGAAACATATTGTATAAATTTGGTTTTATCATAGAATATCTTGGTTTCTCCATCTATGGTGATTGAGAGTTTTGCTGGGTATATTAGTCTGGGTTGGCATTTGTGTTCTCTTGGGGTCTGTATGAGATCTGTCCAGGATCTTCTAGCTTTCATGGTCTCTGGTGAGAAGTCTGGTGTAATTCTGTTAGTTTTCCTTTATATGTTACTTGGCCTTTTTCCCTTACTACTTTTAATATTCTTTCTTTGTTTCGTACATTTGGTATTTTGATTATTATGTGACAGGAGGTATTTCTGTTCTGGTCCAGTCTTTTTGTAGTTCTGTATGCTTCTTGTATGTTCATGGGCATCTCTCACTTTAGGTTATGGAAGTTTTCTTCTATAATTTTGTTGAAGGTATTTACTGCCCCTTTAAGGTGTAAATCTTTGCTCTCTTCTATACCTATAATCCTTAGGTTTGGTCTTCTCATTGTGTCCTGGATTTCCTGGATGTTTTGGGTTACATGCTTTTTGCATTTTGCATTTTCTTTGTCTGTTGAGTTAATGCTTTCTATGGTATCTACAGCACCTGAAATTATTTCTTCTATCTCTTGTATTCTGTTTTTGACATTTGCATCTATGACTCCTGATTTCTTTCCAAGGTTTTCTCTCTCCAAAGTTGTCTCCCTTTGTGATTTCTTTATTGTTTCTGCTTCCGTTTTTAGGTCTTGGATGGTTTTGTTCAGTTTCTCCACTTGTTTGTTTGTGTTTTCCTATAATTCTTTAAGGGATTTTTGTGTTTCCTCTGTAAGGGTTTCTACCTGTTGACTCATGTTCTCCTGTATTTCTTTAAGGGAGTTATTTATGTCCTTCTTGAAATCCTCTATCAGCATTATGGGATATGATTTTAAATCCAGATCTTGCTTTTCTGGTGTGTTGGGGTATCCAGGACTTGCTGTTGTGGGAGAACTTGGTTCAGATGGTGCTATGTTGCCTTGGTTTCTGTTGGTAATGTTCTTGCATTTGCCTTTTGCCAGCTGGTTATCTCTGGTGTTAGCTGGTGTAGCCGTCTCTGATGGTGGCTTGTTTGTCATGCAAGCCTTCATGTCTGTGCTCCTGGGAGACACGTTCTCTCTGTGTACACAGGCATGTAGGTACTCCTGCGAGACCCACTCTCTTGTGGTTGTTTTTGGGTATTTAGCTCTGTGGCTCCAATCAGTTCTGGGTGCGGGCAGAATATAAATGTGACCCTTCAACTGCCTTTCTAGTAGAGTAGAAAGCCTATGTTTCATACAAATAAAAATAAACTTCTAAGTCATAAAAATATACCAAAAGACTGTTATTATTGCTGTGTAATTTTTGGACTTTAAGAGGGAGAGTTTTAAATTTTGGTTTTTTATTAAATTTTGATTTTTCCTGTTGATATTGGAGTTTCTTAAAATGTTGAAAATACTGGACAGTGTCAGTTGACATGTACCACACTTTATATTTCACTTCTGGCCATTATCTTGGTAATTTTAATTTTATAAATTTGTTTCTGTTAGCAAAGCAGACTTTCTTGTCCGCTGTAATTTCTTTTGTCTATTTCTTATTAAATGTGGAAACGTTAATCGTAATTGAAAGTGCATCCACTGTAGATGTTGTCTGGTGGTGTGTCTTTTAGACTTGAGATATTTTGAAAGGGAGGAACGGTTGAACACAAGTAGAGAGTCCATGAAATAATTTTATTAGAAAAAGAAAACAAATGAGAATGGAGAAGCAATGAAGGAATAGTAGTGTTTTCAATTTTTTTTTTTGATCTGTCAATATTAGCAATCAGGTTTTTTTTTTTGGTCTTCCTAAAAATGTACAAACCTGGTAATCTTTTTGTAAACTGGCCATGGGGTCATACATTATAGATAAGTAGTTATAATCGGTTATTTTGTTACTGTCTTGTGCTGTTATTGAGTTTTACATTTTGTATGCATTAGTGAGCATGAACCTTTTTCTGTAAATATACTTTAAAATAAAGTATTTTTCTGTTTTCAGAAAGTGCAGAGAAATGTGCACTTTCTGAAAACAGAAAAAAATATTTTTATATAAGTATAATATATATATATATGATCCATATATATATATATATATATATATATATATATGGATCAAACAATTCAAGAAGGGAAGGGCCGTTATGTGTTTGCAGAAGTGCTGTGTTTGGCAGTGTAGTCACTTCCTATGGCCTGCTGCAGTCCTATGGCTGTGACCCATGACTTGTTTCAGATTACGGGAGAAGTGCACACATAGTTCTGTTGTACTAGGCATGTACCATTGCGCAGATGCTTGTGAAGATTGATATCTGCAGAAAAGAAGGATTCAGGATAGGAAAAACTTAACAGGAGTCTAGGTGAATGAACATTTTCTTCTTTGGACCACAAGATAAATTTTGAAAAAAATACAGTGAAAATATTCTTTTTAAAAAAGGACTTATTTTTATTTATGTGTGTGTGTCCTTATTGAATGTATGACATCTGTGGGGTGACAATGGAGGTGCCCAGAAGTGGGAGATGGATTCCCTGAGCTACATGTAGTAACTGTCAGTTGTGAGCTTCCTGACTTGGTTGCTGGGATCCAAAGTAGGGTTCTCTGAAAGAGCAGCTACAACTCTAACCTGCTGAACTCTCTCTAGCCCCAGTGCTTATAATATCTATGTATCACCCAGTCACTTCTTTGCAAAATGAAAACATAATGAAATCTACATATTTAAGAAGTAATTTGTCTTTTGATCTACTGTATTAGCTACTTTTTTTTTTTTTACTGCTAGGACAAAATATTTGATAAAAGCTATTTAAGAAGAGAGGGCCTTGTTCTAGTTCAACGTGAGGGGACAGAGTCTGTCATCTCAGTGCAGGCGTATTAGCAGGAACGTGAGGTGTCTGGTCACACTGCATGCGCCATCAGTTTCCTACTCTTCTCCCTTGTTACTCAGTTCAGCAGCCCGGCCCATGGGATACACTGCCCATATTCTGGTAGAACTGCCCCTCAGTTAAGCCTCTTGGGAAATCTTTTTACAGATATGCTCAGAAAAATATCCCCTGTGTGATTCCAGATCTCATCCACCTAACTGTGAATTAACCATCACTGCTATCTATAAGAAATGAATTTTAATGAAAAATGGTTACTTGATTACAGGCAAGTTATTGATTAAATGTTAAGCAAATGAAAAGCTGACTGTCTGATGCTCTCATCAGTCCTATCCATCCTCCAGCCTCACAGCCTCACATCCAAGCCAGTTCCAGTGACAGTGTCACTTCTTCCTGTTCGCCTCATGGCTCTCTGTTGCACTCCTCGCCTTTGCAAATATTTAATGTCTAACTTTTGTGGTAGTCCAATTTCTTAAGGTAGGAATTGTGTTTCTCATATTTGTGATTTATTTTCAATTTCTCATAGCAAATGGAAGCATGTTAGAAATTTCCCAAGTCATTATATTCAGTTGGGTTACATGTGTGCTTGAATGAAGGTTATTAGTCACTGCTACATATTTAATTCACTGTGAAGAAAGACCTTTTAAGGTAGGTGTATTGTAGCAGATGTAATAGTTCAAAGGAATTTTAAAATTGAACTTTTAGAAAATGTAGAGGGGAGGATAGACTTTAGAAAATGGTGGAGGACACATAGCCAGTCACTATAAAGATGCCTGTACACACTGAGACCCAGCACTGATGGAGCCAGAAAGGACATGCCAAAGGCCAGTGTCATGAGGCTGATGGTCACTTAGGGTCATGAGGCACTCCTCAATATTTTGTACTCCTTTAATAATCATGGCTTAATTTATTTTAACATTTAAATTTTATTGAAGCTTTAATCCACATAAATATTACTTAATGGATATTTGTCATTTTACTTACATGGAGACATTTAAAAACTAAAACTAATATTTATTTTGGCTAAAGTTACAAAGATTGGTTTGAAGACTGACTCCATGCGTGCTTCAGCTCACTTTGGAACTCGGGAACCCGCCAGGCCCCGCGTTCACTTTCACCTCATCTAAGGCTGCTCCTTTACTCCGAATGGTCATACTGTGCTAATGAAGAAGGTGGTATCTGTTAATGTTGACCTACTACATCTAATAACTTCTGTAAGAAATTGTTTTAAAAAGTTTAAGAGGCTTATAATATTTGACACATGTATGTTTTTATAGTGAATAATTTATTGTTACTTAGAACTGAAGTTTAATGCTGCCTCATAAATTTTACAGCTACTTCAACTTGTCATTTGAAAAACCTCTTTAATCTTAAAAGATTTTCCCCCTTAGTGTTTCTTTTTTGATCACTTTATAAAACCCTGCTTTACTTAGACCTTTTTGTATGTGAAGCATTTCTAATGGCATTTTAGATTATGCTGTTTGTGCCCTAGCCTTTTTATATTATTAAAGATGCAGAGTCCTTTTGAAGCCTTTTTGTTAGGATCCCTATTCAGGAGAGATGACACCTTCCTTTACCTTTATTCTTTTGTAGGCTTGTAGCAGCCTCACTTCATACTCCCTAGAAGGATTATGAGGCCACATCCTAGCTCTTATTATCGTGCTTCCTTTTTGTCTCTCCAAATGCAGCATGCATTAGTATATTTAGCATTTTACACCAAAAACTCCAGTAACAGTCACTCCTCAGTTTCTCCTTTGCTTGCTTTTTTTCATATTTCTTCGGTAACATTCACATTATTACCCATGTTTTCTTTTAAGACCCACTGATCTAAATTGTATTATTATCAAAATTCTGCTATTATGTTTTTGTGTTTAGTATCTGGCTTTTTTCTTGACAAAGAAATACTGTAGTTGTATTTGACTTTAGCTGGTTATGACTATAAGATGTTTCTAAGGAGTTCATAGACATCAAGGCCTGATAATTACCTGTTTCTATGATGGGTATCTTTATGGTAGCCCTCAGAACTTGATTCCTGATATTCTTTGTTTTTCCTCTTCATGGACATGGGCAGGGCCTGTGACTTGTTTCTAACAAATAGAGTGTGGCAACGGTGATGTCATTCCTGTGATTTCCTTGTGTGTCAACTGCCATAGCCTTTGTTGACTTTGAAGAAGTAGCTTTCATGATTCCTGTAGCCACAGGGAACTGAATGCTGAGAATCATGGAAACAGGGAAGTGGGTCTTTCTATAGTTGAGTCTCCAAATGAAAACATAGCTGTCAGCAAATCATGGTTGAAGGCTTATGAGGTCACAAGCAGAGAACCTACCCTGCTGTTCCTAGACTTGATAGTCTTGTGTAACCATACATGATGGATGCAGACTTTATTTTAGTGTAGAAAGCTGTGAATACTTGTGGAAGCCTCAGTGTAGAGTATGTAGAATGAAAAGCCAAGGTTTTTTTATGTTCTTTCTTTCCCACTTTGCTCATGAGAGGTAATCCAGAGACAATTTGGCACATGCTATTCTCTAATGGATACCTCATGTCTGCGCCCATGGGAGTAAGAAGTTACGATGTGTTAGGACTGCTCTGTAACTTTCTCTGTTTTTATTTAGGTCTCAAAACCACTGACACATAGTTTTAAAAAGTATACTTCATTCTATTCCTTATTATTATTATAAAGAATGCTTTGGTTCACACCTTAATGCCTAGCTCATTGTGTTTCTTGGGTTGAAACAAACCTGGGATTTGTTTTAATCAAGTATGATAAGATGATATTGAGATAGCTACCTTTTAAGAAGAGCTTGTCATTCAGATTCTAAGAGGAAGTACCATGTCCTGCAGGGCTATGTGGAGAGGCCTAGGTTTTGCTTCAGAGGCAGAAGGAGCAAAGGGTAACAAGCACACAGGTATGAATTAAAACACAGATGTTAGGATAGGGGTTGGGGTTTAAAAGTATGATTTCTATGAGATATGATGGAGGTAAACAACTTTGGCTGTTGGTTTGACCCAGTTCTTAAAGACAGTATTTCATCAATTTTAGTATCAAGTATATATGTTCATCTGTTTTAGACTATAATTGATTCCTAGTAGATGAATTGCTCTATTGGTGGGGTTATTTGTTGATTTAATATCTTGTATGATGGTTTAAAATAGTATATATGGGGTATCTTGGGACAATATTTAAGATATATAAAGTTCTAAAAAGTGCATAGAGGTATAAAATACTTGTATATACAAGCAGCCTCAGGAGCCCACAGGGCTTTCCCAGCAGTGTCTGGTATTGGAATGGGTTGTGTTTCTAGGATACTCTTATCTTCAAATAGCTTAGGCAGAAAACATAGAAATTTCATTTTTTTAAAAAAATTAATATTCATGTAATATTATGTGTATGGGTCTTTTGCTTGCATGCATATTTTATGTGCAATGTGCATGCAGTGCCTGTAGAGGCCAGAAGAGGTCCCCAGTCAGGTCCCCAGGGACTATAGTTGTTTTTTTTTTATTATTTTCAATTTTTTTTTTAAAATTAACATTCCAAATGATTTCCCCTTTCCCATTTCCCCCCTCCCCGAAAGTCCCATAAGCACTCTTCCCTCCCCCTGTTCCCCATTCAACCCCCTCTCGCTTCTCTGTCCTGGTATTTCGCTACATCCAGTCTTTCCAAGACCATGGGTCTCTCCTTCCATCTTCTTGGAAATCTATTGATATGTGAATTGTGTCTTGGGTATTCCAACCTTCTGGGCTAATATCCACTTATCAGTGAGTGCATACCATGTGTGTTCTTTTGTGATTGGGTTACCTCACTAAGGATATTTTCCAGTTCTGACCATTTGCCTAAGAATTTCGTGAATTCATTGTTTTTAATTGCAGAGTAGTATTCCATTGTGTAAATATACCACATCTTCTGAATCCATTCCTCCGTTGAGGGACATCTGGGTTCTTTCCAGCTTCTGGCTATTATAAATAAGGTTGCTATAAACATAGTAGAACATGTGTCCTTATTGCATGCAGGGGAGGCCTCTGGGTATATGCCCAGGAGTGGTATAACAGGATCCTCCAGGAGTGTCATGCCCAGTTTTCTGCTTTCCAGAGTGGTTGTACCAGCTTGCAATCCCACCAGCAGTGGAGGAGTGTTCCTCTTTCTCCACATCCTCGCCAACAACTGCTGTCTCCTGTGTTTTTGATCTTAGCCATTCTGACTGGTGTGAGGTGGAATCTCAGGGTTGTTTTGATTTGCATTTCCCTAATGACTAAGGATGTTGAACATCTCTTTAGGTGCTTCTCTGCCATTAGATATTCTTCAGGTGAGAACTCTTTGTTTAGTTCTGTATCCCATTTTTAAATAGGGTTATTTGGCTCTTTGGAGTCTAACTTCTTGAGTTCTTTGTATATATTGGATATTAGCCCTGTGTCGGATGTAGGGTTGGTAAAGATCTTTTCCCAATCTGTTGGTTACCATTTTGTCCTTTTGACAGTGTCTTTTGCCTTACAGAAACTTTGTAATTTTATGAGGTCCCATTTGTCAATTCTTGATCTTAGAGCATAAGCTATTGGTGTTCTGTTCAGGAAATTTTCCCCTGTGCCCGTATGTTCAAGGTTCTTCCCTAGTTTCCTTTCTATTAGTTTCAGTGTGTCTGGTTTTATGTGGAGGTCCTTGATCCACTTGGAATTGAGCTTAGTACAAGAAGATAAGAATGGATCGATTTGCATTCTTCCGCATGCTGACCTCCAGTCGAACCAGCACCATTTGTTGAAAAGGCTATCTTTTTTCCACTGGATGGTTGTAGCTCCTTTGTCAAAGATCAAGTGACCATAGGAGTGTGGATTCAATTCTGGGTCTTCAATTCTGTTCCATTGATCTACATGCCTGTTACTATACCAATACCATGCAGTTTTTAACACTATTGCTCTGTAGTACAGCTTGAGGTCCGGGATACTGATTCCCCCAGAAGTTCTTTTACTCTTGAGAATAGTTTTAGCTATCCTGGGTTTTCTGTTATTCCAGATGAATTTTTGAAATGCTCTTTCTAACTCTATGAAGAATTGAGTTGGGATTTTGATGGGGATTTCATTGAATCTGTATATTGCTTTTGGCAAGATGGTCATTTTTAACTATATTAATCCTGCCAATCCATGAGCATGGAAGATTTTTCCATCTTCTGAGGTCTTCAATTTCTTTCTTCAGAGACTTGAAATTCTTGTCATACAGGTCTTTGACTTGTTTGGTGAGAGTCACACCAAGATACTTTATATTGTTTGTGACTATTGTGAAGGGTGTCATTTCCCTAATTTCTCAGACTGTTTATCCTTTGAGTATAGGAAGGATACTGATTTGTTTGAGTTAATTTTATATCCGACCACATTGCTGAAGTTGTTTATCAGCTGTAGGAGTTCTCTGGTGGAGTTCTTTGGGTCGCTTAAGTATACTATCATATCGTCTGCAAATAGTGATAGTTTGACTTCTTCCTTTCCAATTTGTATCCCTTTGACCTCCTTTTGTTGTCTGATTGCTCTAGCGAGAACTTCAAGTACTATATTGAAAAGATATGGAGAGAGAGGGCAGCCTTGTCTAGTCCCTGATTTTAGTGGGATTGCTTCAAGTTTCTCTCCATTTAGATTGATGTTGGCTACCGGTTTGCTGTAAATTGCTTTAACGATGTTTAGGTATGGGCCTCGAATTCCTGATCTTTCCAAGACCTTTAACATGAAAGGATGCTGAATGTTTTCAAATGCTTTTTCAGCATCTAATGAAATGACCATGTGTTTTTTTTCTTTGAGATTGTTTATGTAGTGGATTACATTGATGGACTTCCTTATATTGAACTATCCCTGCATCCCTGGGATGAAGCCTACTTGATCATGGTGAAGGATCGTTTTGATGTGTTCTTGGATTCTGTTGGCAAGAATTTTGTTGAGTATTTTTGCATCGATATTCATAAGAGAAATTGGCCTGAGATTCTCTTTCTTTGTCGGATCTTTGTGTGATTTTGGTATCAGCGTAATTGTGGCGTTATAGAACGAGTTGGGTAGTGTTCCTTCTGTTTCTATTTTGTGGAATAGTTTGAAGAGTATTGGTGTTAGGTCTTCTTTGAAGGTCTGATAGAATTCTGCACGAAAACCACCTGAACCCGTCCTTTTTTTGGTTGGAAGACTTCCAATGACCACTTCTATTTCTTCAGGGGTTATAGGACGGTTTAGATGGTCTATTTGATCCTGATTTAATTTTGGTATTTGGTATCTGTCTAGGAAATTGTTCATTTCCTCCAGATTTTCTAGTTGTGTTGAGTACAGGCTTTTGTAGTAAGATCTGATGATTTTTTTGAATTTCCTCAGTTTCTGTTGTTATCTCTCCCTTTTCGTTTCTGATTTTATTAATTTGGATACTATCTCTATGCTCTCTGGTTAGTCTGGCTAAGGGCTTATCTATCTTGTTGATTTTCTCAAAGAACCAACTCCTAGTTTTGTTGATTCTTTGTATGGTTTTATTTGTTTCTACATGATTGATTTCAGCCCTGAGTTTGATGATTTCCTGCCTTCTTCTCCTCTTGGGTGTATTTGCTTCTTTTTGTTCCAGGGTTTTCAGGTGTGCTATTAAGCTGCTAGTGTATGCTCTCTCCCGTTTCTTTTTGGAGGCACTCAGGGCTATGAATTTTCCTCTTAGCACCGCTTTCATTGTGTCCCATAAATTAGGGTATGTTGTGCCTTCATTTTCATTAAATTTTAAAAAGTCTTTGATTTCTTTCTTTATTTCTTCCTTGATCAAGGTATCATTGAGTAGAGCATTGTTCAACTTCCACGTGTATGTGGGCTTTCTGTTGTTTTTGTTGTTATTGAAGACCACCCTTATTCCATAGTGATCTGATAGGAGGCATGGGATTAGTTCGATCTTCTTATATCTGTTGAGGTCTGTTTCGTGACCAATTATATGGTCGATTTTGGAGAAGGTACCATGAGGTGCTGAGAAGAAGGTGTATTCTTTTGCTTTAGGATGAAATGTTATATATATATATATATATATATATATATATATATATATATATATATATATATGTTAGTTCCATTTGGTCCAAGGCTTCAATTAGTTTCACTGTGTCCCTGTTTAGTTTTTGCTTTCCTGAATGATCCATTTCAGAGAGCGGGGTGTTGAAGTCACCCACAATTATTGTGTGAGGTGCGATGTGTGCTTTGAGCTTTAGTAAAGTTTCTTTTACAAATGGGGGTGCTTAAGAGTTGCCATGTAGGTTCTGGAAATTGAACCTGTGTTCTTGGAAGAGCAGCCTGTGCTCTTAACCACTGAGGCACCTCTCCAGCCCTTTTGTCTGTGAGTTACTCTGTGCCACCCCAGAAATCTGGACAAATTCCTTTGTCCTTAGTTGTTTCCTGGTTTGCCTTGGTTCAAATCCTACTTCTGATAACTTGGCAGCCATTTGTCCTCAGATGAATTACTTAATTTCTTTAAACCCAAGTGTCATCATGTTATAAGATGAGGTTATATGGAACTCAGTGTCAGGATAAAGTCAAACAACATAGGAATTACTGAGTATCAACTGCGGGTACTCCTATTGGTGGCATGGTGGTTGCTGTTGTCATGGTCCATTCAAGGACTCATTTGACATAGTTTGACTGTCCTTCCAAAGGAGTCTCAAGTCTACTAGTCATCGACCATTTTCAGCTTCTAGAAGCCTGCTTGTACTCTTCAAATAAAGTAAATTGATACTCAGGTGGAAAGGTTATGTTTGTAATTACACACTATCAAAAGAGGTTGTTGTGGTTTTTATTTTTGTTTGTTTTTTGAGCTCATGTGTCAAGGACTGGCCTTGAACTTTCCAAGTAGCTGAGAATGAGTTTGAGCTTCTGATCTTGCTTCCACTTGCTTGCTTATGGACTTAAGTGGTCCTGGGGATCAAACCCAGGACTTCCTGCAGACTAGGCAAGCACAACTGTTCTGCATCCCCAGCCTCCAAACTGGGGAAAGATTTTCAGAGATGATTTGTAGGCATGTTCATTCAAGGGAGTTAGTTAATCCCACTTTCTAGGATCTGCGGACACAGTGTGCTGCACTGTGCTATCCCACTTTCTTGGATCTGCGGACACAGTGTGCTGCACTGTGCTATCCCACTGTCTAGGATCCGAGGACACAGTTTGCTGCACTGCACTATCCCACTTTCTAGGATCTGCGGACACAGTGTGCTGCACTGTGCTATCCCACTTTCTAGGATCTGAGGACACAGTATGCTGCACTGTGCTATCCCACTGTCTAGGATCCGAGGACACAGTTTGCTGCACTGTGATATCCCACTTTCCAGGATCTGAGGACACAGTGTGCTGCGCTGTGCTGTACATACATTTGTAACTGTGTAGATAATGTGTAGATACTACTTCATGTCATTTCTGTATTTTTTTCATGTTCTATCTCAAAGAGAATATAAAGGTAACAGGTTGCATTCTTACAATTCTATGAAAGGTTTTGAAGCTTAAAAAAAGAGTATTATTATTTCTGTAATTTTCCAGTGCAATATGATGTTATCTGATAGTTTGTCTCCAAGGCTCACTTGGATTCTGGGGTAGAACAATATGGAAAGGAATACCTATTTAATACCACTTAATTTTTTTATTGGAGAGTTTAATTAAAAATTGGGTGTTACTATTGCTGGCTTTGTTTATGTGTGTGGATGTATGCCCATGTTTATGTGGCATATGCATGTGTGGGTTTGTGCATGTGGAGGTCAGAGGTGGATGCTGGGTCTTTTTCAATCTCTTTCTATTTTATTTTTTGAGACAGGGTTTCTCACTAAACTAGGGTCTCTTGCTGAGCCTGGAGCTCACTGCTTGGCTAGACTGGCTGGCTAGTAAGATGCTGATATCTGTCTGCTTATGCTTCCAAAATCTTGGGATTTCTGTGTTGCTTCTCCAGTGTTTTAATGTGGTGGTTGGGATAAACTCTCAAACTATCGTATTTGTACAGCATGAAATTTACCAACTAAACCATCTCCTCAGCCTTACTACTTCTGGCTTTTTAGAATAAAATACTTTTTGCCTATATGAAGGTAAATCACTCAATAAAAATATTATTACATTATTTAAAGTTTTTCAATTAAAAACTGTACAAAAAGAGTTAGAGGGTGCACTGGATAGATAGTTTCATATCAACTTGACACAAGCTAAAGTCATCTGAAAGGAGAGCATCTCAATTGAGAAAATGCCTCTATAGTAAAATGTTTTCTTAATTAGTGGTTGATGGGAGATGGCCCAGCCCATTATGGGTGGTGTCTTCCCTGGGCTGGTGGTCCTGGGTTCTGTAAGAAAGCAGTCTGAGCAAACATGAGGAGCAGGCCAGTAAGCAGCGCCCCTTCATGGCCTCTGCATCAGCTCCTGTCTCCAGGTTCCTGTTCTACTTGAGTTTCTGTCCTGACTGCCTTTGATGATGAACAGTGATTTGAAAGTGTGAACCAAACAGGATAAACCCTTTCCTTTACACGTTTCTTTTGTTATGGTGTTTTGTTTCATCACAGCAGTTGTAACCCTAAGGCAGAGACTGAAGGGGATTAAAATTTAATAAATTCTGGCCTCTGAATACTACTTCACAGTGGGGGAAGCATATCACTTCTGCTTATTGTAGATGAGTTCAATTTATTGGTGGGAAATTTATTTCTTTAGATTTCTTTATGTATCATTTTATAAGGAGTCTAGATTATTTAAAAATTCTAGCTTTGTTGAAACATGATATGCATATGTTTCAACATATAATATTTAGGCTAATTTTATATCAATTGGAACTTATCTTTTAACTTTTATTGGGTCAGCGAGATGATATATGTATTCATGCTTATAAGAAAGGACTTTGGAGAATAATTACCCTACTTTAAATGATTACAAGGGACTATAGTTTTTGCGTGTTTGCTTTCATGAGGGTTTTCCATGGACTATTTGATGGTAGTTTTTAGTTTGGAATGAGGAATATAGTCATAGTCTGTCTTTATGGAAAATGTGCTTTGCTTTACAATGATCCTCTTCATATGTGGTTTTTAGGAATGTATTGTGGTAGAAAGCTGATATTCTCTGTGCCCTTTAAAAAGGTCTCCCAGTGTAGCTAGAATTTCCTTTGCACATGCAGCTCACTAGCACAGCCAGCAGAGGGCGGTCGAGTACAGTGAAAACCTGCTCTGTTGCCTGAGCTATTTAAATATTTTTGTTTGTTTTTTTTATTTGAAGGTTATTAATTTGGTTTTTTACTCTGTGTTATCCCAAAATAGCAGTGGAATATTTTAATTTGTCAAACTCCATTCTATGTGCAAATGACACACTATAAATACCTGATTTGTGAGTAGGGACTTGGCAGGGAGCTAGTCAGTACCTTTTTTCTTAGAGAATCTATGACTGTTGACACCAGTGTGACTAGGATTCACATAGTGGAGGCTCTTAAGTATTATTAATAAAAGACTACTTATTTAAGTGTGCCCTTAGTGTTTGGGCAATTATACATTTGATAGTAGCGTGGCCAATAGATGTTTTGGTAACAGCGGTAACATTCTGTAGCTGTGTTTCTATGCAGTGTGTGTTTATCACTATGGCTGTTACATGCTTGAAATGAGGTTGAGGAACTGAACTTTGCATTCTGTGCTTGATTTTGACCAAAAGGCTGAGAACTATTAACTTTACATTCTAGTAGATATAAATGACTGTATGTGACTAGAAATCACTGTGATGGACAATACAGTTTTAGACCTGGGTCTTCGGCTGAGACATTGCAGAACTTGAACTGTATGGAGAACTGCTGCCATGTTCTTTGCCTAGGTGGAGAGTGTTGAGGCATAAGTTCTAGGATTGGGTTCTGTGATAAGAGCTGGCCAGGTGAGGGGAGACCTTTTGTGTGCCTCTGTCCTGTTCTTGGACGTCCCTTTTGTTGATGATCACTCAGGATCAGTGTGAATTGCTCTTTACTGGTCGTTCTCTGCCTTCCAAGAACCTGTCCCTAACAAAAAAAGGCAGCCTTTCATTAATTTATTTTGGCAAAACAACTAGTATTGAATGAATATGAATACTTTGATATTTGACTATACCTTTGATGGTATCTTGTTTAGCTCTTGCTATAAGTTTGCTATGATAACAACTAGTGAAACCTGTCCCTTAATCATAAAATCACTTCTCATTAGTTCTCACTATGAATAAACTAAATGTCATTCATAGGATTTACCAGTACAGGCCAAGTGGCAGCACCTAGTCCCTGAGCTGGAAGAACTGTGAAATGGTGCTCATGCAATAGGTTCCTGACTAAGTTGGATTTTGTCATATTTTTCTTTGACTTTTTTAATGAGCAAAGCTTTATATCATTGCTTTTTCCTTATAAACAAGCTTCTTTCATTAAGATATTGGTTATTTTGATTTTTTTCTATAACAATGGAAAAAGCAACTATACTTACACATGTATTATAAACTTTAATTTTAAGGCAACTAGGAATTATAAGCCAGACATATAATAAAATGTGCTAATTTAAAGATGTGTCAAATGTACTTTGTATTTTAAGCTGGTTTAACATAGGGAACAGGAAATATATTTATGGGGCCAGGTCATGCAATTTTTTTTGACAGTTTTATATTTGTAAATACTGAGTTTTAGTCATTTTTAGCCTTCATTTCCCTCCTTCACCTCCTCCCTGTTTTGCTGAAATGTATTTTACCAACAGGCTCCTCCTACCTTGATGTTGTTTTTCCTTTTTTCCACTGTCATGGTTTGTATATGCTTGACCCAGGGAGTGATACTATTAAGAAGTGTGGACCTGTTGGTATAGGTGTGTCACTGTGGGTGTGGGCTTTAAGACCCTCATCCTAGCTGTCTGGAAGCCAGTATTCTGCTAACAGCCTTCAGATGAAGATGTAGAACTCTCAACTCTGCCTGCATCATGCTTGCCTAGATGCTGCCATGCTCCTGCCTTGATGATAGTAGACTGAACCTCTGGATCAGTAAGCCAATGCCAATTAAATATCCTTATAAGAGTTGATTTGGTCATGGTGTCTGTTCACAGCAGTAAAATTCTAAGACAAAAATTATTACCAGGAGTGGGGTATTGCTGTGATAGACCTGGCCATGCTTTTGCTTGGAAGAATGTGGATTTTGAGACTTTGGCTTTGAAAAGCAGTGGAATCCTTTAAGTGGGGCTTAATGGTCTAAACTAGAAGGAATATGGGAGACTTTGTTATTGAGAGTGATTTGAACTCTGCAGACCTGGCCGAAGAAATTTCATTGGAGAAGAATTTCAGTATGTGGCATAGAGACTGTTTTTGTGGTATTTTGGTGAAGAATGTGTCTGATTTTTGCCCTTGTCTGCTGTTCAATATTATTATACCCTGTCTGCAAAATAGTCTTTCCTTGAATATACTGCAAAATAAAAATATACTACAAAATAAACAGCAATAATTTTTAATACCCTTCCTCAGAAAATAAGGTGGTGTGCAGCAGAGGAAGGCACCTGATGCCAGTTCTGCATTGGCACATGTGTGCACCGCAGATGTGCGCACCCAAACCACCAGACCACACCACTCACAAATTCCTTTTCTCGTCTTGACAGCTGCATTTTCATCTTCATGGGGAAGGTTCTTATTGCATTTGATGTTGCCTTGACTGACAGTGTTTGGTTAGATAGCGTAAGGAACAGAACTTATTGACTTATGTCATGTCAAGATGCTGCCTGAAAGAGTGCTTTGCTATGTCATCCATGGTAGAATGTCAGAAGGGGGAAGAAGAGAGACCTAAACTTGCTGTTTTATAGCAAATATATTCCTACTATAAGGACAAACCAACTTATGACATAGAGTCCCCATAGCCTAATTATTCAGCTACATTAACTGGTAACATTATTCCAGAGACAAAATTTACCATGAATTTAGGAGAGAGAGAGAAAACAGTAAACTATCCATTGAACAATCATAGTGGAATGTAGTTTTGTTAGTGGTGTCTGTTTTTTTGTTGTATTTGAGATTTTCCCCAAGATCATGGGCATAGTTATCTGTGGTATTTTCTAGAAGCTTTCTTGGTTTTGCTTTTTATTTAGATATGTGATAAGTTTGGACTTGATCTATATGGGGGTCATAGCTAATTTCCTGAGTTGTCACTGAGATTTACGTTTTTTTTTTTTTTAACAGCCATTCTTTCCTCACTGCTATGCTTAATGCTGTGTTTTGGAATCGAGGAATTTTACTTGTGTGGGTTGTTTCTCACCTGTAGATTTTTCTGTTTGTCTTTGTGTTAATGCTATAGTGCTTCAAGTGCTTGGAATTGAAACTAGGTCCTACAGCCTCCTGAAAATGTGCTCACTATTGGTTGAGCTATAATTCTACCTGCTGCAATGGCAAGACTTGTGTGTTTTGTGTGTGTGTACATATGTCTATTCATACATGTTTTGCATGCATGTGGAGGCCACAGGTCAATACTGATTTTCTTCCTCAATTTTATAGGAGCTAGAATCACCTTGGAGACAAAATAAAGTTGCCGTAGTGCTTCAAGTAGTATAGCTTTAAAACAATTCTAGAGATTTTTGTTACCATTGTAGCCTTGTCTTTATCTTCAAGATTACCTGCGTTTTTAGTCACTGTTCTTTTGCTGTAAAAAGACACTTTGACCAAAGCAGCTCTTATAAAAGAAAACAATTACCTGGACACTTAGTCCATGATCTTCAAGGTTGGGAGCATGGTACACACAGTGACAGAGCAGTAGCTGAGATCTGTGTCCTCTCCACAGGCAAAGGGAGAGGGGAAAGGAGAGGCAGAGGCAGAGGGAGAGCCTAGGCTTGGGCGTGGCATCAGTTTTTGAAACCTCAAAGCTCAGTCCCCAGTGATACACTTCCTCCAACAAGGCCCAATCTCCTAATTCTTCTAATCCTTTCAAATAGTGCCATCCCCTGGTGACTAAGCATTCAAATATATGGTTTGGGGCGGGGGGGGGGGGGAGGCATTCTTATTCAAAGTAGCACACTCAGGCAATTCTTGTTTGCATTTCCATGTAAATTTTTATAATTGGTTCACTTTCTATTTTCTATACATACCCGTTTTGAGATTTTGATTAGAAATGCTCCAAACATACATAACAGTTTGGAAAGATTTGCTGTTTTTTATAATATAGAATTGTTCCAGGAGTACTAGGTAGTAAAGGTATCCATTTTTATGGGTATGTAGTAATCTATGTATGTTATATATCTTGTTGTGGTTCTAATTTATATTCCCTAATAGGCATTTGGGAATTGGTAGCATCTTTTTGTGTATGTATTGAACATTATGTCTCCTTGGAGACATACCTTTCCACACACCCAGGATACAAAGATGAGAGACATGTAGAAAACCTCAGCAGACATTTCCTACAAGCAACTTTGTGGGAGCAACAAAGGAGTTGCTGGAGTCTAACAGCTCTGAAATCTAGATGGGCAAATGCTGGATGCTCTCTCATCACATCTCAAGACCTGGGAACAATTCTCTATGGCACAGGGCTCTTCTCACTGACTCTGGTCTACTTAGGCTCTCTGAGTTATTCTTTTTTTTTAGTTGAATAATTTTCCTAGTTTGTCATTTTCAGAAGCTTTTTTTTTTCTTTCCTTTTTGGAGTCCAGTGGCCATAGATATCTGTGCATTCCTTTTGGGTTCACACTATTGAAGCTGCATCTAGTCTCTCTTAGAGATATGTCATTTTCACCTTTTGAGTCTTGGCTGAGAATACTTGAGAGAAAACCTCAGTGAGATTTAGAGAGATTGTGTGCCCGTGGATCTATCTGTGTGTGAAACACACACTTATCATCTTAAAGGACGTGGCATGTGAGTGCGTGCATCACCTGAAGGTGGCTTCCCCCTTCTTAGTCTCATCACAGGGTTACCCTGGCAAGTCTGCTTTTCCATCCAGGTAGTGCTCAAACCTTCTTGAATGTCAGGTCTTAATTTGGGGTCTTTTGTTGGTATGAGAAACTGAAAATGAAAAAATTGTTTGTTTTAAAAGCCACAAGCCCTGTGTTGGGAATGTCTTTAGCATGTGCTTGCTGGAACTTGAAACCCTACTTTCTTTGTTTTTTTCTTTCCACATTTTCTGATTAGGCTAAAAATAAGTTAGTTGCATTTTAGTATTTATCTGGAATTATCTTTAGTCTAGTATTATACAAACTAATTAAAGATACATTTTATTTTCCATATTAAGGTGATATTTAGCAAGCTTTCTGTCTCCAGACCATGTGGATTGGTCTTTTGTTCTATGCTAAATACCATTTTTTTTCCATTTCCTTCCAGCCTTCTTCATGGTAGTACATAGACTCTTCCCACCTCTTCCAGGTACCTGTCCTACCACTGGACTGGTTGCTTTAGGTTCTAGTTATTTAACTGTTTCTAGGAACTAGTTTCTGTCTTATTGGTATATAACTCTGTGATAACCCATCTTAAATTAAAAGGACAATGATTTTATTGTTTTGTCTATGTGTCGACTGACTGGACTGAGTGGAACCTCTCTCCCTTTTTGATTTGGCCTGCACTGATCTAGGAACTAGACAGAGCTGTAATGTTGGAAATAGCTCGCTTCTTCACTTGGCATCTTGGTGGTGGGATGGTTAGGTGGTTGGCAGACTGTCTTAGCTCTGAAGGCTGGGATCATTGTGCCATGCAGTGTGAGAGTTTTCATGTCACTTTTCCATGTGATGATCTCTTCTCTCCAGTAGGGCATTCAGACTTCTGACATGTATCACAGCATTTCATTGTGTACAAGTGGCTGCTCCAGGGCCACCTTAAGGCTTTGTCCTAGCACTACTGGAGTTTCAGTTTGGTGTGTTTTACTAAAGAAAATGAATTACAAACTCAACCCAGACACAGAGTGGAGAGGCCGTACAAGGACACGAAATTCAAGAAGTGTGAATTACTCCAACTTGGGATATGACTCATTGCATGGCCATCACAGATAAGAAGGACATATCAATTTAGTTACTAAGCCAGCATAAACTTGGTTTAAAGTTATGGTTTTGATGCCATATGTTTGTTTATGTGTGTATTGGTGTGTACACAGTGTGCCTGTGAGTGGAGTGGAGTGGTTGATAACAAAAGTCTGTGTGTGTGTGTGTGTGTGTGTGTGTGTGTGTTCATTGTCTCTCACTCAATCTGGAGATTCAGAACTCACCAGTTCAGCTAGACTAGCTGGCTGGTCAGAGAACTCAGGGTAGCTGCTTGTCTTCATCTCTTAGCTCTGGAGTTACAAATGTGCCCCACTGCTGGGGATCTTAATTCAGATCCATAGTCTTGCACATTGGGCTGGCTCTCCAGCTGCATTTATTGCAATCCTTTTTGCAAATCATTTGACATATTTTTATAACTTTCTTTTTAGAATGTCATATATGAGTACTGAAAGTAAATCATTTCTTCCTCCCTCTTCCACAGCTTCTCCCATGTTGTCCTTTCAATTCATGACCTCTTAATTATTATTTTTTATGTATATGCACACATACGCACATGTGCATACACATATGCATGCACTGCTGAGTCCTGTGTGTGTATATATATATATATATATATATATATATATATATGTTTATGAATGATCACTTGGGATTGGAAACCTGGGAAAGGCTCTTCCCTGGAGAAGACTGACTCTCCTCTCCCAGAGCTGTTAACTGTCAGTTACTCTTCTTGTAGGCTTGAGGGGCGTGAGATTCCTCCTGTGGCTGGCAGGGTTATGGATCCAGAGAAGAGTCTATTGCTACATTTAAATACTTACCCTTATTCCCACAGGTATGGAGTATAAGGACATAAAGAATGCATAGAAGGTTGGGTATGCATTCTCACCCCTCAGCAAAGAAGTTTCTTTTTTCAGTACATGGCAAGTCCTCCAGAACCCACCACTGGTCAAAATTCAGAGATCAACTGACAGTGTAGTTCCTAGCCTCAATGGGTACATCTGTAACCCAGCCTCTGATGATTCTCAGGGAGCATCATGGAAGAGGGGTGGGAAGACTGTATGAGCCAGAGGCCCGGATGTCTGCTCTGCGGTCGTTTCTTCTGTGTACTGCAGAGAAGCCACACAGCACCATGGCTATACCCACTGCAATCTTTTCTCAAGAGCAAGATCTCCAGCTGAGTTTTTAGTTTCTTGGTGAGATTGACTTTGGTTTCCTCTGGAAATCCTTGGTTATCTCTGAAATCAAAACCAGACAGGCCTTCAGTTTCCACCCTGTTTGTCCCAGGAAAAGGTGGCATCCAAAGGTCAATCTTCAAACTTCCCTTCCATACGCAATCATTCTTTTCTTTTTCTTTTCTTTTCTCTCTCTCTCTCTCTCTCCTCTCTTCTCCTCCTCCTCCTCTTACTTCCTTCCTTCCTTCTTTCTTTCTTTCCTCTCCTCCTCCTTTCTCCTCCTCCTCCTTTCTCCTCCTCCTCCTTTCTCCTCCTCCTCCTCCTTTCTCCTCCTCCTCCTTTCTCTCTCTCTCTCTCTCTCTCTCTCTCTCTCTCTCTCTTTCTCTCTCTCTCTCCTCTCTCTCTCTCTCTCTCTCTCTCTCTTTCTCTCTCTCTCTCCTCTCTCTCTCTCTCTCTCTCTCTCTCTCTCTCTCTCTCTCTCTCTCTCTCTCTCTCTCTCTCTCTCTCTCTCGGCAGTCTTTCTCTCCAAGTTAACTTCATCTGTCAACTTAATACAGTGATACAGCCTGGAATTATTTGAGGGAGTTTTACCTTGATCAGATTGGCCTGTAGGCATATCTTTGACACATTTTCTTGATGGTAAATTGAGGGCCCAGCTTTCTGGTTGGCACCATCCCCAGGCAGGATGTTTTGAACTGTATAAGAAAGCAAGAATTAGAAGCTAGGGAATAAGCCAGTAAGCTGTGGTGTCCTCCATAATTGCTGCTTTAGTCCTTGTCTTCAGGTTTCTGCCTTGAGTTCTTCTTGACCCCCTCAAAGCTTGACTGTGACCTGGAAGTGTAAGATAAAATAAAATTTCCTCCCCAAGTTACTTTTGATTATGGTGTTTATCACAGCAACAGAAAGCAAACTAGAACAATTTCACTCTAAGCTGAGGTTGATCTGGAACTTTGTAGCTCAGGCTGGCCTTACATGTATGGTATTTTTCCTGCTTTAGTCTTTGTAGCTCTGGAATTGCAGGGATATCCACCATGCCCAGGTCTCTATGTAATATAGAATGGTATTTCATTACTGTATTTTAAAAATTCTATCAGTGTCTATTTTTGCTTTCTCCTTTTGGAATTCACATTATTCCAGGATTAGAACTGCACTATTTTAATTGCTGTATCTTTGTCCTTTATTTTGAAACCAGTTTTATGCCTCAAGCTTTGTTAGCTTTCCTCCAGATTGCTTTAATTATATATGATCTTTTTGGTTCTATGTAGATTTTAGGATTACTTTTATTTTTCTAGGGAAAAAGCTATCAAAATTTTGATGTGTCTCACTTTGAGTAGTATAAATTTTTTAAGGACATCAATTTTTCAAGTCCATGAACATGAAGTACCTTTTTATTTATTTGTTTCTTTCATTAGTGTTATATAGTTCTGGCATATATCTATTTGGTCACATTAATTTCTAGGTATTCTATTCTATTTTGATACCATTATAAACATGTTCACCTCTTTCCTTTTCTCTCTTAATTCTCTTTTTTCAGACAGGGTCTTGCTGTTGCACATATAGTCCACATTATCCTTTTTTTTTTTTTTTTTTTTTGGTTTTTCGAGACAGGGTTTCTCTGTATAGCCCTGGCTGTCCTGGAACTCGCTCTGTAGACCAGGCTGGCCTCGAACTCAGAAATCCACCTGCCTCTGCCTCCCAAGTGCTGGGATTAAAGGCGTGCGCCACCACCGCCCGGCTGTCCACATTATTCTTTAGCTTGCTACATGGCCCAGGCTAGCCTTGAACTTGTATTGCTCCTGCCCTTCCTGTCTCATGCCTGATACAGATTCTGCAGGTTGTATATTTTCAGGATTTTTTCATTTTATCTAGGTTATCCAATATGCCATATGATTGATGGCAGTATTCTCTGGAATACGTTATCATTCCTGATTGTGGCATTTTCCTCATTTAGTTGAGCCCGATCTTTACCTCAGTGTCTGTAGTTAAGTGTGTCACTTTGGTGATCTTCTCAGAAGATTAACTCTTGGTATTGCTGATTTTTCTATAATCATTTTTTTTTATTTTCTGCTCTAATCTTAATATTTTCTCCTATTTGTAGGATTTGGGCTCATTTTTTTTTCTAATTTTTGAAGGTTTAAATTTAGGTTGTTGACATGATTTTTCTTCATTTTTTAGACTTATATAGCTATAACTTTTCTTTGTAGCATTGCTCTCAACTTCATTTTGTACATTTTATTATGTTGTAATTTTCATTTGTTTCAGTGTTTTCTAAATTTGTTTATTTTGTCTTTGATCCATTGGTTAAAGTGTGTACTGTTTAGTTTTTCATTTTTGGTTTAGCATGGCCATTCTGTGAAGTGTTTTCTGATGGTTTATAGTTCCTTTCTTAATTTCTTTTTGTATTGCCTTTCTTTGTGATTTGATTGTTTTTGTTTGTTACAGTATGCTTGGATTGTTTTTATTTATATTTTATATATTTACTACATTAAAAATTATGTTACTATAAAACTTGCATACATCATGTTTTAGTTTTAATGGGCTACAGTAGTCCATTTAACCACAATTTTACTTTCCACAGTTTCAGTTACAGTGAACTGTAGTATGAGAGAATTAGGTAGAAAACTCCAGAGATAGCTGGAAAGATGCTCAGTGGTTAAGAAGATTCCAGAGATAAATCATCCATATTTTGTACCCTGTGCTTGTTGTAGGTACAGTGAAATCTTGTGCATTTGCTCCATCTCTGTGTGGATGCTCTTTGTTCAGAATATGGTGTGTTTCATATACCCCGTGCTTTAGTAGCTGTGTCTCTTATTAGTATAGTACATGCAGATTTAGTACCATCCACTGTTGAAGCCTCCACTGGGAAGGTGTTGGAAGGAACATGTTTATTTTAAGCCTGTGATAACAACTTTGATGAATACAAGGACTCTTTACCTCTATTCCCTCCACACATCTTATTAATGCCCCCATTTTACCCTTTTACATTAGATATCATTAACAAATGACTGTAGCTTGTAGTTATTTTTAAAATTTATGTGTTTAAACTGAATTTGAATGTTAAAATTACATTAACAGACTAATGCTTATTTGCCTGTGCAACTGTCTTCACTAATGGGCTTTCCACTTATGTGCTTATTCACGTTGCTAATTAGTTTACTCCCCTTGACTCAGGGAAATCCCTGCAGCATTTCTTTTGGATCAGGTCTAGTGACAGTGTACTCCTTCAGTTTGTGATTGTAGCTGGGAAATGCTTTCATTTTTAGAGCAAAGCTTTGCAGGACATAAAATCATGGTAGTTTTTTTTTTTCTTTCAGTCCTTTGAATATCTCACCCCAGTCTCTCCTGGTTCGTCAGGATTCTGTGGTGAAGTGTCCTGGACGTCTTGCAGAGGCTCTGCTGTATATTAGTTACTTTACTTTTTTTTTTTAAATCTCAGATCCTTTCTTTGTCTTTTGACAGTATGATTCATAATGTGCTACAGTGCAGCTCTCTTTTCATTTGGTTTGTTTGCAATTCTTCAAGCTACATAAATTTGGATGTCCTTTTGTTAGCGGACTCTTGCAGGCAGTCCTGCCCATTTCTGCCTTTTCTTTTTCAAGAGTACTGCATGATGGTCAGATGGGTGATCCTTTCAGTTCCTTATGCTCCCTTTACTCCCCCTCCATTCCCTGTTAGCTTTACTTCTCAAACTGGATAATTTCAAATGTGCTGATTTGGGCTTATTAATTCTTTTTTTGTGTTCTTTATAATGAATGCTGTTGAGGCCTTCTAGTTAATTTAAAAAAATTACTAATTTATGTGTATGTATGTTTGTGTGTAAGCCATGTGCATATGGCTATGTATTGTGTGTGTGTGGGGGGGGGCATGTGTGTGTGTTGATGTGTGTGAGAGAGTGTAGGTGCATGTGTATATGGATGGCGGTATATGTATATATGAAGTCCAGAAGAGGGTGTTGGATTTCTTGGAACTGGAATTCAGTGTTGTTTGTGGGACCTTTTGTAGGGATAATCTCTTGTTCACTGTGTGGAAGCATCACATGTCAATAAAAAGCTGATGGCCAATGAGCTAAGGCAGGATCAGAAGGTGGGACATCTGTGGGAGAAAGGAATTCTTGGATATAGTCAGGCATGAAAGTTTCACTCCAAACTCTTAGGAAGTCAGATGTATGAAACCAGGAGAGGTATCTAACCATCCATGGTAGCAGACATAGAATAGAGTATAAGTTATAAGCTAATGGGGAACAAGCCCAAGCTTATGGCCTAGGCATTTATTCATACATAAATAAGTTTGGGAACTGGGGTGCAGGTGGATAAACCCACAGTTACCACCTTTGGCTCGTTTACATGAGTGATAGGATCAAATGCCAGTCAGTACAGATAGAGCAGCAAGTGCTTCTCACTGCTGAGCTCTCTCCAGACCTTCCTCTAGTTAATATTTTAGTTCAGTTATTGTACTCTTTAGTCCCAATTTTTTGTTTTTCTTTAAAAATATTTGACATCCAATTATTTAAATTCTCATTTTTTTATGTTCAGTGTTTCCAAGCATGTTGGTGATACTTAAGTATTTTTAACAGACTTTTTTTTTCGTTGTCTCATTTCCTTGGCCCAGGCTAGTCAGGTCTCAAACTCATGACAGTCCTCTTGTCAGTAGACTGGGATTACAGGCATAAGCCAGCACACTGGGTGCTGGTCATTCTTAGACTTCTGCTTCTTAGGTATTAACTTCTGGAGATTCATTTCTTCCTTTGTTTGGGCCATCGTACACAGTCCTTAACATTTTGTGTTGGTTTCTGTATATGTGGAAAATAATCCTTTCTCCAGTCTCTTGGACTATTTATTTGAACAGTGGAAGACCTTTAAGAATTAGCCAGAGAGAAATTCTGGGGCCATTGCAACCTTTTCTGTGGATGTGTCTTCTGACTTATGCATAACTACCTGAGGGTTGTTTTGCTTGTTCTTTCTTCTTTTCAGGAGCTTAGAACTTCCTGTTTCCATTGGTGTTGCTGCTGTATGTTGTTTGGGTCCTCTGGAGTAGTAGAGTTCTGGCCCAATTTTGGATGTTTTTCTGTTTGTGTCTTTTCATGTTCTACTTGATCCCATTATAACATCAAAACAGGTTTAACAAGTCCTTTGGGAAGCTTCTGAAAAAGATTGAAGGTCAGACTTATTCTTGCCTTTTCTTTCCCTTCTTGAGAAACTGGAACAGTAGAGTCCCCATTCATCTAGAGAATTCTGGCCCTGTCAGTGCCTACATCATCCAGTCCCTTAGGCATCCTTCTGCAAGATCAGAGTGTTAGATAGGTGTCCCAGTTTTCTCCTTCCCTGGGAGAAACTGATGTTTGGATGATTTAGTTGTTAGTTCTGTGCTGTGCTGGTGCTCTAACTACCTACTGCACAAGTGGATACTTTGTGTTTTTTAGCAGTTCATAATCTGACACCTTTTAAGAGCTCAGATTCAGGTTAGACAGAAATCCAACTTCTAAGTAGCACCTGGAAAAATCAATATGGTGGTGTGCAGCCTTTCTCTTTCCTCCTCACCCCAGGATGAAGCTGGAACTGGGGAACCCACAAATGTTCCCTTCTACTTGTTTTAATGCATGTGGCTGTAGCGTTGCCTGTGGCACTTGAGCCCTTGTCTGGTGTCTTGATGGTGCGCACTGGAAACTGGTTCCATGAATCGAGACAGGAAGCCCTGATGTTTCCCATTCTACCATCTTGGTTGCATCAGTTTTTGTAGAAATTTTCTTTTGTGGAGAACATTTAATTGATCTTCCATTGGGTTTTAAATTCTACTAACAAAACACTGTTTAGCTTTTTATTGGTACAGGGCAAACCTACATTTCACTGATATTTGAAATAGTTTGATGGGGTTATATATATTTTAGCACTAGAAAAAGTGAAGGGGAAAATATATATTTTCTCTAGTGTTGCTACTTAATAGTAGCAAAAAGCATGTCAGAGAATGTTACTAAGATACTAAGTTTTTTTTTCTCTCTGTTATCTTTGGCACCCTGAAATTAATTCACCCACTTAAATTGGGCACATGTACAAGTATATCATGAGCTTGCTATGACTGTCCTGTGTACTAGTTACAGTTTGTACACGCATCAGGCAGCCTTGTTATTCACAGAGTCTTGTAGGGTTGACTTTCCTCCTCCTCATCGTCTCACTTACACTCTGTCTGCTCGTTCCATCACTGCAAGTTTGATGCTGTCTTTGTACATACCTAAGAGTTCAAGTTAGCTATATTTCCAGTGGAAGACAGCTTCATGGCATGGAATTCAACTTCTGTGCCTAGTATCCTGTTTCTTGTGCCAGCCAGATCTTGGTGATGATATCAACCTCCTCCTTTAGTTGCTTAGTTGCCTTGACAAGAAGCTGGTTTCTGCCATGCCTCTCTTTCCTTCGTCTTTATTGGGGCATATTTTAGGAACTTCTTATGAGCTTAGCTTTGGACATGTTGCTTTGGAGGCAGTGCTGTTCAGTTTGTATTTGTCATGGAATTGGAGGCTAAGATAGTAATTGAATTGGGTTGTAGATTTGGTAAGCCCCTTTCTATTTGAAATACCAATAGTATATTGGTTAACCAGGAAAAGCAGATAAAACTAAAATAACTGAGGGTAAACAAACACAGAATCCTAGGGTTATAACATGTATAGGGAAAGTGGGGAGGGAGAGAGGGAGGGAGGGAGAGAGAGAGAGAGAGAGAGAGAGAGAGAGAGAGAGAGAGAGAAAGACTACTGAAGAGTAGTCTAAAGGATATCTCTGAAGGGTAGGATGACTGAAAGTCATTTGGTAGTTGATTGACAAATAAGTGACAAGCTAGGTTAGAGGTCTTTTCAGAAAACTTATTGTGAAGGGAAAATATTAATATTGCTTCATATCTAGGAGCAGCTACGTATGAATTAATAGTCTGTCCTTTTATGCATGTTCCTGTGCAATAAATAGATAAATGTTTTAGGCCTCCTTTTTATTAATATTTTGTATAAGAAGCACTTTTAATATTTAACCATTTTTCAATTTTTAACTATAGTTCTTTTTATGATTGTTTAATCAATTCTCAAAAAAAGAATAGGCTACTGCTTAGAGTATCTGGTTGTATCTGCCTATAAACCAAATTTTAAATGCTTGTACAAGTTCAGGCATGTTGACTAATAAAGTTATTCTCAAAATATTGCTTGTCAATTTTTATCATTTGTTTTTGACTATTTGCACAGCTGGGAAGCTTTACAGGCATATAAAAAAAGTAGCTTTTTCTTTCAAAGCGGCTTATGCAAACATTCAGCATTGCTTAGTAACCAACCCACAGGATGCTGTTTTATCAGTGTTGCCCTATCCCAAGCCCTTCATTGCTTTAGCACTGTCTTTTTGATCTAGTAGCTTCCCCTTTTGGGCATTCATTTTAAAGTTTGCTTTATTTATGTATCGTGTATGTGTGTGTGAGGGTATGTGTGCCACTTGATGGGAGCTAGAGGAGAAATGTGTGGAGCTGGGTCTCTTCCACCTGTCTGTAGGTCAGGAGGTTCAGACTCAGGCCTGCGCTTGCAGGGTGCATCTTTGCTGCTGAGCTGCCCTTCTGTCCCTTTCAGGTATTCTTATGACATGAGCTTTCTGAAGGAAAAATATTCTGATATCATTTGTGGTTGAATGTTAGTGATTTAAACTCAATATATAGAGGTCTCCCAATTTACCTTTGGGAAGTAAGTTTTTGTATTCAGCTTTATATATACTCTTTTTCTGTGCTCCCAGGCTGATGATAAAGTTCAATGGATTGTTTATTTCTGGACTTTTCTATTTAATATTTTCAGAATGTGTTTGAATGGGGTAAACACTGTAGTTGCAAAGCCAAGACTGGTAGAGTGTTTATGTTTACTAGTCCATTTCCCTTTCCTCTCTATCAAAACTATTGCTTAGGATGTAGGTATTGAAGCTTGTGTGAGAGACTGTGGGCTAACATGGAATATTAGAGAATACTCTTTTATAGGATGTTTTATACCAGAGAGGAGCCTTTTGGTAACATCTAGTAGAAGAATTTCTCTTTTTTGAACTTATATTTAAATTTTAAAATTTGACATGTTTGGGTGTTTTGCCTGCGTGCATGTCTGTATAGCAAGTACAGTGTAGCCTGGTGTCCATAGAGGCCAGAGGAAGGCAACAGATTCCTTGGAACTGGAATTATAGGTGATCGTAAGCTGCCATGTGGGTTCTGGAAATCGAACTTATCTCCCCAGTTCCTAGCATTAAGGCATTTTACCTGAACTAACATGATTTATTTTTAAATTAACAGTTTCTGTGTTCTGCAGATTCTAATTTAATTTCAAATTAATTGAAACTTTAAGCAGTTAGGAAGTTTTGTTATTTTATATATTGTAAGGTTTCATCTTGAATGTAACAAAACTTGCTAACCACAGGACAATATTTCTTTAAGAATGTGTACTCCATTTTCTCTTTTCTTAACACTGGGGAAAAGGGAAAAGAAGATAAATTATTTAAATGCCTGTAGTTAGAGTCCCTCTTGAAAATAGCATTTGTTTGTAAGAAAGTATATGGCCTTTATGTGACATTTTACTTATTATTTAATGTAAATGAAATAAGGTGTGAAAAGTACAAATGCGTATTTATTATTTATGTGAATTTTTTTCTGTTGAATGAATCATAATTACTATGAACTGTTGTCTCATTTATAAAGGAATAAAGTAGGCAATCCTAGATTTGGGTATTTTCTGTCCTCTGATTTTTTTCACAGTTTAACTGTTACTCTTTTGCTCTCTTTAATAGAGAACAGTACACTGGAAAGCTCCGAATGAGATCCCATTCTGTGAGTCCAACTTATAAAGAAGACAGACAACACATTACTTCAAAGATCTGTGTAAGATTAGTTTTACTTCTGTTTGTTCTATGTTTTAAAAAGAATCCCACTATTTGTTAAAGTTCTAATTAGTGTATAAAAGTCTGAAGTTAAATGAAGTATGAGGTTGTGTGGTGATTGCAGTGAACGCCTTTAATCCCAGCACTCAGGAGGCAGAAGCAGGTGGATCTCTGTGAGTTTGAGGTCGGCCTGGTCTATAGAGCAAGTTCTAGGACAGCCAGAGCTACACAGAGAAACCTTATCTCAAAACAAGCAAACAGACCAGTGTGAAGCTTTTGGTGAGCATGCGGATGTCAAAGGATGGTGTGATCCTGCTTGCTCACCGATGCTCATCCATGCTGGCCATCCCCTCATTTCTCCTGGGTGACAGAGAGTAGCTCTGAAATATCCTGTTTTTCACTATTTAGTCTCCTTTACTCAGTACATTAGTTGAGTGATTAGATCCCCAGTGATCATAAAATTAAAAAGTGAATTAATTATAGTGATAGAGGGAATGCTGCTTTTTTGATAAAGATAAACAATTTACATATTCAGCAAAATGCCTCTATCAGTGTGCTGATTTAAAGAAGCTGTGTAATGAAGAAAATGTTCTTATGTATAGTCATTATTACCTAATTCTTGCTGCCTAGGGTTATGTGACTTTGAGTTACAAGGAAGATCATGTGTTTAGAGAGAAGGACTATGTAAGGTGAGAGACCACCAGTAGAGTTATCACCAGTTGTTAAGGTTAGAAATAATAGAAATCTCTTACATTTTGTTGAAAAGAAACTAGGAAAAGTCAGTAGAATATGCAGAACAGTGGTTTGTTTCATCCAGTGTTTCAGTGTAAATAATCATAGGTAGATCCACTCAGTGTTTAGCAAGGAGATACTTCAAAAGCACAGGCATGTTCTATCAACAGAGCCCAACTCAGAAGGAAGCTTCAGGTCTGCAAAACAGTTGTTTTTTATGCAGCTTGATCTAGAGCTTTAAGATTGTTGGTTATTTCTCTGCATAGCTCATAGGCTATCTTTAATTGTTTAGTTTTAATTTGATTAATAAATGTGTAACACTATGAATTATATAGGAGGAAAGTAAAGAGTCACCATAATTGCATTTTTACTATGTGAGTCCTGGGTTTATTTCTCTTTTTATGCAGCGTATGAATGAGAATTAATTTAAGAACAAAGTGCTTCTTGGACATCAACACAAAACTTTCCTGTTAACTAATTTTAAGGAAAGTAAATAATTCATCTTTTCAAGTTCCTTCTCTACTTTCAAGCTCCTGTGGTACACCACAATTACAACTTCTTGTAGAAGAACTTAAAGAGAAAAGTCTGGATTAATTTTCAAAATACTCTTTGATTTTTTTGAAATCTAGTTACTTTGTGAATATATTGTTAAGGCATCTCATTGCCTCAAGCATCTATAATAAACAGTCATTAATTAGAATCAAGACTCTAGTTTAGTTGTAGCATGATCCTTTCCTCTGAGGGCAATGCCACATTACCAAACAAGTACAACACACAACTCTCATTACTTTGAATGACGTATATTTTGTGTTGTTTTCTCTTCTTCCTCCTACGCCCTTCTTTTCCCTTCTTCCTTTTCTTTGTTTCTTCTATTGCTTCCTCATTTTTTCCCATTTCTTCTTTATTTTGTATTTCAGGAAGTTCATTCAAAAAAGTCCCCTATTTCTTTGGATGACAGTGACATTGAAGTTCGCCTGAACAGTTGGAATCTTGGGGTAAAACCAGTATTTATTTTATATGCATATCGACGTGGTAGAGTCATATCATATGTAGAAAATATGTTAAGTAGCTTAATTCTATTCAGTGAATATTGAATATTAAACATTTATTATTATTTTGGCTCTGAAAGAACTTTAAGTGTGAGAAAGACTAAATAAGAAAACATTTCAACGAAGTGTAAAATGGTGCCTGTCCTTGGTGAGCCAACTTTCTCGTTGATTAAATCAGTAAGGCACATAAAATAGCTAAATAATAATTGATGGTGACATATCACAAACTACCAAACTAAATAATATGGAAAGTAGAGTAGGGTCATATGTCACTTAACAACATCCTATGTTCTGTGAGGTGTTATCAGGTGATCTCCTCACTGTGTGAACATTAAAAGTGTACATACTTAACAAATGATAGTGTAGGCTAATTACTGAGTGTTACCCTCGTTACCTAACTAAGAGGTGCAATAAGACAAGATGTATGAGAGCACTGCCGGCATAGTAGGACAGCTTTATTTAAAATAAATAAATAAACTTTCTTATTTCTAAAGAGGTAAATGAAAAACGGTGCCTATGATATTACTTCTGTGGTAAGTTTTTCAGTGCTATAAGAATATGGAATCATCATTTTACAAGTGCTTCGTTTTTCATGATGGTGTATGGCTTGTGAATGTGTAGTAGTAGAGGGGAAAGAAAGGAATAAGAACATGAAGAAAATCATTCAGATTAAAACAAACAAACAAATCAATCAACAAACCTCAAGGAAACTTCTTGAATGAATAGCCATGATAGGCAGAGACTTGCATGTACAGATGTCACCAGGGACATAGTTTTCTTTTCTAGGTTCTTGGCTTAGTAGATAAAAGAATTTAAAAATGGACACAGGTGGACTGAGAGGATGACTAGTTGGAGTCAGAGAGGGAAAAGGAGCCCAGCACAAACAGGCAGGACAAGCTGGAGATCTTGGCAGTTCCTGTGGGTGTAGAGTAGAATGTTGCATGTTGTTAGCTACAAGTCAGGTCTGTGGTGAGAGGCCATGCACAGCTGCTTGGTAGGTGCCCATGCCATTTTAAAAAGACACCTATATACTAGAAGAGATCTACTACTGCTATCTGTCCCAGGGTGTACCTGTGAGACAGTGCTTCAGAGGACCCTTTAGCATTCCTTTTCTCCCTGATGGCCCTTCTCCTAGGGTGGAAGTGTTTGGATAGGCGGGCAGGAGGAATTTAAGGCAATGATAGCTATGAAAGCAGACTGCTAGTGTAAGTGAATCAAACTGGTTGTGTGAGCTTATGTTTCTAAGCAGTAGTTAGGATTTGCAGGCTCGATTGCCTTTGCTGCTCAACTGAGAATTGCACTGTTTGCATTTGCTTTTGAGACAGTCTCATGTAGCTTTGGTTGATCTAGAACTCATTATGTAGATCAGGCTAGTCTCAAACTCCTGGGTAATCCCTCTGCCTCTGCATATCTAGTGTTGAGGTAAAGGTGTGTTCTGCCACACTAGCTGCGTCATTCTCTGATATCAGGCCATAATGAGACCTGGACGTTTTTTCTTTCTCTCCAAATTCTATTTTTCATAGGCAATTTATTTGATTTGAGGACATTAAAAGGTATTTCAAATGATTTTCGTTATGCTTTTTGCCACTTAAGAATTTATATCTTGGCGCTGTAAGAATAAAAAAGAGTTTAATATGTTAAAAATATGAAAATCAGAGAAATAAAATTGCCTCAAAATGTTAACACAGAGGTTAAAATTGTTACATGGGTGAGGCTCTGAAATCTATCTGAAAATCTAAAGGATAAATGGTTTCCAAATAAAATCTTTGAGTATCATCAGCACTCAAAATGTTTTAGTACTTAGAACATTTTGAAATTTTGATTGTAGGATTAGATGTACTCTATTGGTAAATGTTTTGCAAATATTCAAATGTGAAACACTTCTGAATCTGTACCTATCACATAAGAGATATTTGACCTGCTGATATTTTTCTTTCCTTCTATGTGATTTTATAACATTCAAAATTTAAATAAAATTGGAATATATTATGAATTCTATATGACTTACTGCTTTGAATTTTATATAAAATTAAAAACATTCATTTTCTTTTGCATATGTAGTTCAAAATTAAAGTATTTTGCTTTTTCTGGACAGCTAAGTTACACTCAGTTTATTGCTAATATGAGTTCTTAACCATAATTTTTGTATTCATATTTTTTGCTTAAGTTACATTAAAACTTGGGTGTCATTCAGAAGTTTTGTACCAGTTTCAACCAGCCACTGAGCTATCTGTCCATTTCTCACATCCTAGTCTTCATGAGATGTTTTGGGCATATGTGGTTAATGACATCATGACGGATATACTAAAGCAGATCCCTTACCCATTAGGTGTTGATAGTGCACACAGCTGTATTAGTGTGGTTGCTATTAAATGGAAAGGATAGGGAGGAAAAATAATAAAGAAGAATAAAAGACGCCCAGTGACTGCCTGGACAGCAGAACCCAAGAGCAACTGAAGATTTGCTTCTGGGAAATGGAAATATTGGCTGTCAGGTAGAGGAACTTATTTTAAAACTTAATTTTATTTTAGACTGGTGGAGTTCGAAGAGATGGTAAGATTAATTGCAGAACTAAATGCTTGGACCTCATGAAATTCAACGGCTGCAGGCGTATTTTGGACTCTCTATATTGGAGGTGTTGCCAAGATGCAAGAACAGTTATATTTTCAGAGAGGAGAGAGGAGTGTGTCTGGGTTATGGAATGGACACTTAGAAGGTAGGAACTGGATATGAAATGAAAGTGATGCAGATCTCCTGTTAATTTGAGGAGTAGGCTAGTTACAGAGAGAAGTTGAATTGATGGGCAGGCGGAGACAAAGCCCAAAGGAAAACATTTCACGTTTGACAGTGCAGGGGATGTTGCTGTTGGAGGGAAGTCCTGTCGCCAGCACGGGAGCAGAGCACAGGAAACCCCTACGGAAGGACAGAGGCCTCTGCCAGAGAGCAACTTCAAAGAGGACAATGAGCCCTGGCACTTTTCCTTTAAACTTGCCTTTGTCCTGAGCTTTGGATGTACATTTCTTAGTGCTTTTCCTCATTATTTAACTGTTAGGAGGATTAAATATCTCATATGAGAAAAAATTTAAGATATCTAAAATATTTTGATATTTAATATTTAAGATATTTAAATATTTTGATGTAATGCCTTAAAACTAGTCTTACTTGAGAATGTGTTTTACTGTTTTGTTATTTGACAGATTTACACATTTTATAAAATAGAAAGAGCATACTTTCTTATAGACTTATAATGCACATACATTAACCAGGCTGACCTGTATCTCTTGATCAGAGTGGAATGAACTGTTGAGTTTAGTAGAAGAAAGCATAGAGTTCTGTTTGCTTTAAGGTTCATCTGTGACTATCTGCTTGGCTTTCTTTTCTCTGTCCTCTCTAGTTGGTCAGTGCTGTGAAGTGAGAGTACATTCTTCACATTGCTGCACACTGCCAGCATCTTCCTTCTGATGCAGATGATATTCCAGAATTTGAATATTCTAGAATTTAAGTATGTTTTCTTTCTCTCAAAATATACTCTCTTTTCTCAGAAATATGTTAATTTTTTGTAGTATGCACTTCAAGTAGAGAATTTTTTTAAAAAGTAGTAATGAAAGTTTTATCTTGCATTTTAAAAATATTTCACCTTTTAACCTTCAGTTTTGTTCAGTCTTACTTGTGATTGCTTAGGGTTTTTTCTTTTTTTATTATATGAATATAATGTTTCTATAACCTTATCTTAAATTCTTGACATTCTTTCTTCTGCCTGGTCAGTATATTGTTGATGCTCTCTATGGAGTTCTGTTTGATTTTGAGTTGACCCTTTTATATCTAAGTTTTCCTTTCAGAGTTCATATCTCCTTTCTGCTTTCTTGTTCTTGCTGTTAAATTTTTTGCCTAGATCTTTAACTTTTTATACTTCATCAACTGTTTTATGTAGATCCTTGTTGAGGTTGATGCTAATTCTTTAAATTAGGCTTGAATTCTTAAGCACTTCATCCATTGCAACAGAGCAACAACATCCAAATAAACCAGATATGGAAATGCAGTTAGTGAAGTGAGATAAAGGCAAGCTGCTTCATCATTACAGGTGGTTGTGAGCTGCCATGTAAGTGCTGGGAATTGAACTCCTGTCTTCTGGAAGAGCAGCGAGTGCTCTTAATTGCTGAGCCATCTCACTAGCATCAATGAATACTGTCTTAAGGGTTTCTAGAATGTTTTTGTGAATTTTCTTTTATAAGTGGAGTAATCTTAAAAACTAGTGGCAGTTACTATCATAATACAAATTAGCAGGCACTCTTCATTCCTTTCCTCTTTCCTGTGGATAAGAAGTGCATGAAGAACTTACTGTGCAGACAGTGCTAAAGCTTCCACAACATGCTTTGAATTCCACAAAATGCTTTGAATTGCAGCATGAAAATCGTGGTTATTACTGTTAAAAAAAAAAGAGTTCTTTTGTCAAAAGATCAATTTCCATCTTAAAATTTATTAGTTTTGCCTACATTGGAATTGAGCTGATGATATTTGAGGCCATTCATTCAGAGTTTTGTTGTTCTTTCTCTTATTTTCTCCCATTTCTCTCAGGCTTTGTCCCTATGTCCCCTCCAGCAATCTCACAGAAAGGACCGAGAAAGGCAGTGCTGGCATTGGTTCCTAGAGTTCCTTGAGCTGGGGTAGTATTCACCAAGGACCATGTCAGTTCAGCTACTTCGTACAGTTTTATTTAGGCAATCCCATTTTCCCCCAATTATGTTAGAAACCTGCTTCTATCTTATGGATGAATCTTGGGGAGAAACCAACCTGAACATGTTAATATATTAGAGTTCTCTTTTTCTTGTGATGTTCCCTGAATGAGTAAATATAACAGATTTTGTGAAGAGGACAAGTCATCTTAATGAGAGTTCAGGGGGCATTTATGCAAAATTTTAACATTTTAGTAAGATAAAGTCTCTGAATGTTTAAAGCTATCAGGAAATATGTACTCACAATATTAAGAAAATTTCTATGTGGAAAATATGAATTTTTGTTTTCTTAGCATTTTATGTTTTCTAATTTTTATATTAAATGTTTATTACTCTTAAAAGCAAACACAGCCATGAAAGTATTTATAGTACTTTCCAAGCCTACATTTGGGATGTGAAACTGTCTTTAGAGTTTTGAGAAATTAGCATTAGTTTCTTTTAAAAGTGAGTATAAATTTTGGTTTTATTCAACAATGATATAACCCTCTTGCAGCCTAGCTCCTGTAACTGACAACTCCGAACATGCTGTGGAGAGCAGCCACCTGGGATGGTGAAGAGTCAGCAAAGCGGGCTGCTGGGAGAGGACCCAGGCGAGGCCGAGGCGGGAGCACAGGGCTTGCTGCTAGGGTCCCAGATGTCACTCTGCAGAGTTGGTTTTCTCCTTTGACTCCAGGGTAGGCAAAATTGGGGAATTTTGTGGCAGGCCTAGGTTGCAAAATTCTGCCAAGGAACTCATCATTTTTGGCTAGGGTTCTAGGAAACAGACTGGGAGAGCCAGTAACAATGCTTGCTTGCTTGCTTACTTGTTTGCGTCTGTCCTTCCTTCCATCCTTCCTTCCTTCCTTTCCTCCCTCCCTCCCTCCCTCCCTCCTTCCTTCCTTCCCTCCTCCCTCCTTTCCTTCCTCCCTCCATCCCTCCTTCCCTCCCTCCCTCCTTCTCTCCTTCCTTCCTTCCTCCCTCTTTTTCCTGGCCCTATCCCTTGTCTAGCCCATTTTAAAAGTGTTGTGTTGCAGTGGCAGCAGATTGGGCCTGTGTGTCAGTATAAACCTGGGCAAGGTGCCTGTGTTACACAAAGAATTCTCTGATGCAGGTTACATCTATCACCCTTGTATTTTCTCTCATCACTTGCTTTGAGAGTGCTCAGTCAGTGGAGTAGGATACTCTGACTAAGCCCACCCAGTCAGTCAACAGGTTCAGGAACGAGGATTAAAAAGAAAGAGACAATTAGACAAAACTGCAGCATGACCCCAGTCAATTCTGAGACTGAAGGTGGGTTTAATAATTTCCAATCCACTTTTATACCAATTTAATTACATGCAGGTATTAAGATCAATAGTAGTACAATGAGGAACAAGCAAGACAGTAAACACAAAATTGTCAAGGCAATAAACAAAGTCCTGTGACAGTTGTTTCCAAGGGCTTGTCAGAATGACCAAAATACTACTTCCTTGGCCAAGGCCAAAATGTTGCCTGAAGCCTGCTTCTTTCGTTCCACCCTAAGATTAAAATTCCTGCCTTAACCTACTTCCCTATTATGCCCTAATGTCAGATTCCTGCTTGAAGACCTTGTCTTTGGTCAATGTCAAGTTCCTGCCAGGCAGCATGGTACCCCAATAAGGCTCTATACATCTCCTCCTTTTTTATTTCAAAAACAAGGCTGAGCCTGTATTAGGTCATTCTCACAAGAAGTCCTTCCTTACCTGTCTTCAAGGTCACACGCCGCTTGTTTGTGTCATTTGAACAAACACGGCCTTACTAGTGTTTATTAATAAGCAAACACTGCCTTTTTAGTATTTATTAATAAACACGGCCTTTTGGCACATGCCTCTGTCTTAGGTCAGTAAGGCTTTGTGCAGAATCTTACCCGTCCCTGGCTTGCCAGCCTGTTATATTAGTGACTCTATTTGGGGGTTCATTTTTAGTTTCAAGCCATGTACCTTGGCCACCAACAGATTAATGTTGCTAAAGACAAGCTTTAACATGATAGTCAGGAATAAAAGTATTCCCCGGACAAGAAGTCATATATGCCATTCTTGAAGCTTGACCAGGATGGAAATACTGACTTCAGGCTATGGATAATTTTGCCAGCAATATCAGCAGCATCAATGCTGAGCAGAGCCGCAATCTTTAAATTCACAATCTCAGTATGCAAAGCTAAAACATCTAGAGAGGTTGTAGTAGCTATTCCTGGTTGTCAACTTGACTAAATCTGGAATGAACTAATCAAGAATTGGAAGGCTCACCTATAATGCTAATCTGGAGGCTCAGAGATACAAGTTTCTGACCTGGATCTTGGCATGGAGATCTTGAAGCATAGTGACTATGAATTCTAGAAGATTAAGATTAGGAGATCTCTGAGTTCAAGGTCATCTGGGATTAAAAGCACAGTGGCACACGCCTTTAATCTGGGCCACACCCTCTGCTGGAGACCTATATAAGGATATTGGAAGAAGGAAGATTCACTCTGGCTTTTTCTGGCCTGCCTTGTGTGACTGAGCAACTGCTAGATCCTTGGACTTCCATCTACAGCTGCCTCATGTGACTGAGCAACTGCTAGATCCTTGGACTTCCATCCACAAGTACTGCTGACTGTTGTTGGGGAGTTGGACTACAAGCTGTAAGTCATCGACAAATTCCCTAACTATATAGAGGCTACCCATACGTTCTGTGACTCTAGAGAGCCCTGACTAATACAGAAGTTGGTACCAGGAGTGGTTCTAGAGGAGCAGAAGTATAAGGATGAATATTTTAAAAATCTAGAGTTGGTTTGGTAATTCATCAGTACCTTCAACTACTGAAACCTCTCTAGATTCTCTTTCTCCTGGGAGTTCGGAGAATATTGAAGACCTGTGGTTGAAACCATATTTCAGGCTTAAAGAAGCTAATGTCTTTGAGTATCTTGATGAATTATATGATTCAGTGGTGTACAATACTTTCTACAAGTTGGGGAAAAAATCGAAAAATGATTTTGCTTGCTGGTTGCTCATAGCATCTCAGGAAAAAACAATGAAGGAAAGGAAGAAGTTGTGTGATAAAATTGAACAGCTCCAGACTCAAGTAAACAATCTAAAAGTTGCTAAGTGTGCCCTTGAAGAGAATCTTCTCTCTAACAGCCATAGAGCTCAAGTTGCAGAAAATCAAACTGAAACTCTCATTATAAGGTTGGCTGAATTACAGCAAAAATTCTGGTCTCAGCCTCAGAGGGTGTTAGCAGTTAAAGTAAGGGCATTAATTGGCAAAGAATGGGATCCTATAACTTGGGATGGGGATGTGTGGGAAGACCCTGTTGAAATTGAGAATTTTGAATCTTCAGATTTTCAAGAATTTGCCCCACCTGAGGAAGTAGTACCCTCAGCCCCACCCCTTGAAATAATGCCTTCTCCATATAATGAAATTAATCCCTCAGAGCCTGATAAACCAGCAGTGACTTTTGATGAAGAAAATGCCAGACAAGACAATACTGATGTTTCTGAAGGCCCACCAATAGTTTCTTCTAGACCTGTAACCAGACTCAAGGCAAAACAGGCCCCTAGAGGGGAGGTAGAAAGTGTAGTTCATGAGGAAATACACTATACTACTAAGGAGCTTAATGAGTTTGCTAATTTATTAAAGCAGAAGTCTGGGGAATATGTGTGGATTTTAAGGGTGTGGGATAACAGTGGAAGGAACATAAAACTAGAGCAGGCTGAGTTAATTGGAATGGGCCCTCTGAGTGGAGATTCTAGGTTTAATATGGAAGCTTTCACAGTTAAAAAAGGTGTCAGGAGTTTGTTTGAGTGGTTGGCTGAAGTGTTTATCAAAAGATGGCCTACTGAAAAGGAGTTGGAGATGCCTGATATCCCTTGGCTTAGTGTTGATGAAGGGGTTTTAAGGCTTAGGGAAATTTCAATGCTAGAGTGGATACGTTGTGTAAAACCTAAGGATCCACAATGGGAAGGTCCAGAAGATATGACCTTCACCAGTCCTATAAGACGCAAACTGGTGAGAGGGGCACCAGCACATTTAAAGAGTTTTGTTCTTGCCCTTTTTCTTGTGCCAGACCTTAGGGCTGGAGATGCTGCTGCTCAATTAGATGAATTAAATTCAATGGGTTTAACTGGGCCTCAAGGTAACAAGGGCCAGGTGGCAGCATTGAATCACTAGAGACAAGGTGATCGTAGTTATTATAATGGACAGGGTAGACAAAACAATGTTTATAATGACATACCCCGTAATGGTCAGTACAAGAGAGGTGTAATTTATAATGGCATGACTCGTTTGGACCTTTGGTACTGGCTAGTCAATCATGGTGTTTCCAGGTATGAAATAGATAGGAAGCCTACTGCAAATCTGTTTGATCTGTATAAGCAGAAAAATTCTCAAACAAATGAAAGAAAGGCTACATTGGATCATGGCAAAAGGCAATCTCGGCCAGTGAATCAATTTCCAGACTTGAGTCAGTTTGCAGAGCCAGAACCCCTTGAATGAAAGGGTGGCCAGGTTCCTCTGAGGAAGGATCTTGATAAGACACCTAAAAGTTTTGCTGTTAGTTTTTCCCCAATTCTTCCCCAGAGGGACCTATGGCCTTTTACAAGGGTAACTACACTGGGAGAAAGGAAATAATCAGACTTTCTGGGGTCTATTGGATACTGGTTCTGAATTGACACTAATCCCAGGAGAGCCCAAGAAACATTGTGGCCCTCCAGTTAGAGTAGGAGCTTATGGAGGACAGGTGATTAATGGAGTTTTGACTGATGTCCGACTCACAGTAGGTCCAGTAGGTCCCTGAACACATCCAGTGGTCATTTCCCCAGTTCCAGAATATATAATTGGGATAGATATACTCAGAAATTGGCAGAATTCTCACACTGGTTCCCTGACCAGTGGAGTGAGGGCTATTATGGTTGGAAAGGCAAAATGGAAGCCTTTAGAGTTGCCTCTACCAAGGAAAATAGTGAATCAAAAACAGTATCGTATTCCTGGAGGAATTGCAGAAATTATTACCACTATCAAGGACTTGAAAGATGCAGGGGTGGTGGTTCCCACCACGTCTCCCTTTAACTCTCCTATCTGGCCAGTGCAGAAGACAGATGGATCATGGAGAATGACAGTTGACTGTCGGAAACTAAATCAGGTAGTAACTCCAATTGCAGCTGCTGTACCAGATGTAGTTTTGTTACTTGAGCAAATTAACACATCTCCAGGAACCTGGTATGCAGCTATTGATCTGGCAAATGCCTTCTTCTTAGTACCTGTCCATAAGGACCACCAGAAGCAATTTGCTTTCAGTTGGCAAGGCCAGCAGTATACTTTTACAGTTTTGCCTCAAGGATATATTCACTCTCCTGCCCTGTGTTATAACTTAGTTAGAAGGGATCTTGACCATTTGTCTCTTCCACAAAATATCACATTGGTGCACTATATTGATGACATTATGCTGATTGGACCAAGTGAGCAGGAAGTAGCAACCACTTTGGATTTATTGGTAACACATATGTGTATCAGAAGATGGGAAATAAATCCAACCAAAATTCAAGGACCATCTACCTCAGTGAAATTCTTAGGAGTACAGTGGTCTGGGGCATGCAGAGATATTCCTTTTAAGGTGAAAGATAAGTTATTGCACCTGGCCCCTCCCACCACCAAGAAAGAAGCACAAGTTTAGTGGGTCTATTTGGATTCTGGAGACAGCACATTCCTCACTTAGGTGTGTTACTCAGGCCTATTTACCAAGTGACTCGGAAAGCTGCTAGCTTTGTGTGGGGCCTGGAACAAGAGAAGGCTCTTCAACAGGTCCAGGCAACTGTGCAGGCTGCACTACCACTTGGATCATATGATCCAGCAGACCCAATGGTACTTGAGGTGTCAGTGGCAGATAGAGATGCTGTTTGGAGCCTCTGGCAGGTCCCTGTAGGCGAATCACAGAAGAGACCTTTGGGATTTTGGAGCAAAGCTCTGCCATCATCTGCAGACAACTACTCTCCCTTTGAAAAACAGCTCTTGGCTTGCTATTGGGCCTTAATGGAAACTGAACGTTTGACAATAGGACACCAAGTTACTATGCGACCTGAACTGCCCATCATGAGCTGGGTGTTATCAGACCTTTCAAGTCATAAAGTAGGACGTACACAGCAGCAGTCTATTATCAAATGGAAGTGGTATATACGTGATCGGGCCCGAGCAGGTCCTGAAGGAACAAGCAAGTTACATGAAGAAGTTGCTCAGATGCCTATGGTTTCTACTCCTGTTACAATGCCATCTGCTGCCAAGCATGCACCTATAGCCTATTCCCTATGACCGGCTGACTGAAGAAGAGAAGACTAGGACCTGGTTTACTGATGGCTCTACACATTGTGTAGGCATCACCCAGAAGTGGACAGCTGCAGCATTATAACCCCTTTCTGGGACAACCCTGAAAGATACAGGTGAAGGAAAATCTTCACAGTGGGCAGAACTTCTGGCAGTACACATGGTATTACAGTTTGTTTGGAAGAAGAAATGGCCAGATGTATGATTGTTCACTGACTCATGGGCTGTAGCCAATAGATTGACTGGATGATCAGGGATGTGGAAAGATCACAATTGGAAAATTGGTGAGAAAGACATCTGGGGAAGAAGTATGTGGATAGATCTCTCCAAATGGGCAAAGGATGTGAAGATATTTGTGTCCCATGTAAATGCTCACCAAAAGGTGGCTTCAACTGAGGAGGGGTTCAACAATCAAGTAGATAAGATGACCCATTCTGTGGACAGTCAGCCTCTTTCCCCAGCCATCCCAGTCATTGCCCAATGGGCACATGAACAAAGTGGCCATGGTGGCTGAGACGGAGGTTATGCTTGGGCTCAGCAACATGGACTTCCACTCACCAAGGCTGACCTGGCTACAGCAGCTGCTGAATGCCAGATCTGCCAACAGCAGAAACCAACACTGAGCCCCAGATATGGCACCATTCCTTGAGGTGATCAGCCAGCAACCTGGTGGCAGGTTGACTACATTGGACCACTTCCCCCGTGGAAAAGACAACGTTTTGTTCTTACTGGAGTAGATACTTATTCTGGTTATGGATTTGCCTTTCCTGCACATAATGCTTCTGCCAAAACCACCATCTGTGGACTCACAGAATGCCTTATCTATCATCATGGTATTCCACACAGTATTGCTTCTGACCAAGGAACTCATTTCATAGCCAGAGAAGTGCAACAGTGGGCCCATGATCATGGAATTCACTGGTCTTACCATGTTCCCCATCATCCTGAAGCAGCTGGTCTGATAGAAAGATGGAATGGCCTTTTGAAGACACAGTTACAGTGCCAATTATGTGGCAACAGTATGGAGGACTGGGGCAGAGTTCTTCAGAAGGCAGTATATGCGTTGAATCAGCGTTCAATATATGGTACAATTTCTCCCATAGCCAGGATCCATGGGTTCAGGAATCAAGGGGTGGAAAAGGGAATAGTTCCACTCACTGTCACTCCTAGTGACCCTCTAGGAAAATTGTTGCTTCCTGTCCCCACAACTTTAGGTTCTGCTGGCCTAGAAGTTTTGGTTCCAGAGGGGGGAGTGCTCCTACCAAGTTGACTAAATCTGGAATGAACTAATCAAGAATTGCAAGGCTCACCTATAATCCTAATCTGGAGGCTCAGAGATACAAGTTTCTGACCTGGATCTTGGCATGGAGATCTTGAAGCATAGTGACTATGAATTCCAGAAGATTAAGATTAGGAGATCTCTGAGTTCAAGGTCATCTGGGATTAAAGGCGCAGTGGCACACGCCTTTAATCTGGGCCACACCCTCTGCTGGAGACCTATATAAGAACATTGGAAGAAGGAAGATTCACTCTGGCTTTTTCTGGCCTGCCTTGTGTGACTGAGCAACTGCTAGATCCTTGGACTTCCGTCCACAAGTACTGCTGACTATTGTTGGGGAGTTGGACTACAAGCTGTAAGTCATCGACAAATTCCCTAACTATATAGAGGCTACCCATACGTTCTGTGACTCTAGAGAGCCCTAACTAATACAGAGGTGTTGGAATTATGCCAAATACCCTGCAAGTGATTTTTGAACCTTTTCCCAGTTATAGTGATTATCATTGTAAACTTTAGAAGTAACACATATCCATTGGTATTTAGCATGGCACTCGAGATGACTTCTTACTTTTAAATTCTGGACCAGTAATTTGAATGGTATCATAAAGAGCATCAATCCATTGCTCCAAATGCCTATCTAAATCTTGAATACTCAGAACATTAGTAACATTTTTTTGCTAAATGATTAACAAAATTAGCTGTCTTAACTTCTTGTGTCAAGGCAATTGCAGAGGCAGTGGTGCTATCAATGTGATTAAAGCTGCTATACCAGCAATAATCAAGCCCACTACCCTCTTGCTTCTACTTAAAGCCTGACTCACTTCTTCCAGTGCCTGCAAGCTTTTTCCAGAATACCAAGGTCCTGTAATATTCACAGGTAATAAGACAAAAGCTGGTTGATAGACCACCATAACAGACATGCCAGTTTTCAACACAGTAACACAATTAGAAAGTGTACAGTTGATACAACTTACATTAAATACTGTAGAAGAGGCAAAAGTAATTTTGACATTACCAATTAATAAAAGGTTGGGAGCCTTAACACAGGCACCAACACTTGTTTGAAATCTAGATCTCATCCCAATTTTGTCTATCGCTAATGTGACTTTATAGAGAGCTACAGCTAACTTCCAGATATGCCATTGGAAATGGCCTGTTTCTGATTGCCAAAGGCCTATGTACATCTCCTTTTGCCCAATGTTTGACTGATTCCCTGCCCAATCAATAATTTGCATTTTATTGGAAACATTAAACCACATTGGGGGTTGGTTAAAACATTCTTTCCAATTAATAACTCTGATAAATGCCTGTTCCACATTCTCTGTGGGTACAAAGCCACAAGGTCGTAGCTCATGAGGGTCAGGGGCAAATCCCTTACAATGTTGAGGCATGGCTATCTCTATGATTTGAGTTAAAGTTTGTGAAACCTTTTCCTTCCAAGTTTGGCGAAGCACTGGATTACATACATCATTTGTACTATTCTTTACAAAGTAAACAGGGATCCCATCACCAAATGCATTGAAAGTCACACTCTTATTATAAACTGGCTCGCCTTTCCGCGAGGGGGGGGGCGGGGGAGTCCATGAAGTTGAGTATTATTACTGGTCGTGAGAATCTCCAGTCTGGACCACACTGCTGGATGTATCAGTGGTGGGTCAGGAACATAGGCCCAGTGGACTTCACCGTGTGCAGGAGGGGAATCAGCAGCAGGATGGGGTTGTTCTGCAGGGGTGTGGGATTGTTCCATTTGACGCACCAGCCTTTCTGGCAGCCTCCAAGCCCCATGTGACTTCATCCCCATATGAGTACAGCGTCAGGTTCATGCCATTGGCCTGTCATAGATCCTTCCACTCACTGAAGCATATGTAGTAGAAGCGTGAGGATGCCAAAAACGCTCAGCTGCTGAACATCCATGCACATCCAAATTTCAAAAAATTAGAATAAAAAGAGAATGTTTTAAATAGTTTTGTGGTGTACGAGGGTATAACTTCCCCTTTTTTATTTTATGAAGATATTGTTTTAAAGTTCCATGGGCCCATTCCACAATGCCTTGTCCTTTAGAATTATAAGGAATCCCAGTAATATTGGTGATATTAAACTGTCCGCAGAAAGTCTCAAATGCTCGACTGCAATAGCCAGTTCCATTATCTGTTTTAATCTGATTGGGAACACCCAATATAGAAAAACAGCATAGGCAATGACTGATTACATTTTTAGTTGCTTCTCCTGTTAAAGCAGTTGCAACTAGAAAGTTTGAAAATTTGTCAATAGTCACATGTACATATTTTAATTTTTCAAAATCAGAAATATGAGTAACATCCATTTGCCATAATTAATTAGGTATAAGCCCTCGAGGATTAACACCATTATGTGGTATAGGTAGAAACTGAGGACATTCAGGGCAAGTCTTTACAATTTGATGTGCACATTCTCTAGAAATACCAAATTGTTGTCTCAGACTATTACTATTTTGATGGTGTAAAGAATGAGATTGTTTGGCTAAATGTTCCTGTGTAAGACCTATAACCTTCCTGGTATATAAATCTGCTGTGGCATTGCCCTCACTAAGGGGTCCTGGCAATCCAGTATGAGATCTTAAGTGGCCTACAAAATTAGGAACTGTATGTTCTCTTAAATTGAGTTGTATTTGCATAAATAATTGCAAAATTTGAGAATTAGCAGTATCTCAAAAATGAACAGTTTCAAGTACTTGCAAGCCATGAGCTATATATTGGCTATCAGTATACAAATTAAAAGCTTGGTTTTTCAACATTTCAAAAACAGCAGCTACAGCACGTAGTTCGATTATTTATGCAGAAGCGGGGGAAACTCAAGCGAATGAACCTGTGATTCAATCACATATTCAGCCTTCCCATTAGATGAGCCATCTGTAAATGCAGTGAGTGCATGTTCTATGGGCTGCATGCATAAATTCACAGGGGATATAAAAGCATGCATAGAGGCAAATTGTAACAATTTGTCTTTTGGATAATGATTATCAATTTTGCCTCAAAAATTTGCACATGCAATAGGTCAAATATCAGTATTTTGCAATAACCAATTTAATTGTTGTTTGGAATAAGGAATAAATATTTTATCACGTTCTTTCCCAAAATATTTTCTCGATTCTATCCTACAATTCTATATTAACACAGCAACAGCTTCATAATAAGGTGTTAAAACTTTCTTTGGAGACGAAGAAAGATGAATCCACATTAGTGGTCCCTTTTGCCAAAGGACTGCTGTTGGTGTGTGAGTTGTAGCAAGAATGCAAGTAGCCAATAATTGATCATAGTCTATATAATGTATCTGTTGGTTAATAGCTTCCTCTACTTTCTGCAAAGCTATTCGTCCCTCATTAGTTAATTGTCAAGGGGAATTAGGATTTGCATCCCCCTTGAGGGTATCAAACAGAGGTTTAAGTTCTCTTGTAGTAAGCTTAAGATGAGGTCTTAGCCAATTAATATCTCCTAATAACTTTTGAAAATCATTCAGAGTAAGTAAATTATCTTTCCTTATTTGAATTTTCTGTGCTACAATTCGTTTAGGGTATAACTGATATACCAAATATTGAAAAGAATATTTTCTCTGAATTTTTTCTGGAGCAACAACTAATTCCCAAGATTTTAAAACTTGTTGTATAAGAGTGAAGGCTTGCAGTAAGACTGCCTCAGAGGGATCAGCTAATAAAATGTCATCCATAAAATGGACCATATACACAGAAGGGCATAAGGTCCTAACTTCTTGTATTGATGCAGCAACAAACTTTTGACATAAAGTAGGGCTGTTGTCCATTCCTTGAAGCAAAACTTTCCAATGATATTGATTCATAGGTTCCTTAAAATTGCAAACAGGGACACTAAATGCAAACCTTTTACAGTTATCAGGATGCAAAGGAGTAGTATAAAAACAATCTTTCAAGTCTATGATGATTTTATATGTATTTTTTGAAATGACAGCTAGGGTAAGGTAGACCTGATTGTAATGCCCCCATAAGCTCCATAGTTTCATTAACCTTTCTTAAATCTTGCAGTAATCCCCACTTGCCTGATTTTTTCTTGCAAATATTGGTGAGTTCCAGGGGGAACTGGAAGGTTCTATGTGGCCAGCTTGCAACTGCTCCTGTACTTGCTGTTGAGCGGCCAGGATTTTTTCAGAAGTAAGAGACCACTGATTCACCCATACAGGAACATCACTTTTCCAAGTGATTTTTTCTGCATGGAGTGCAGGCTTGTCAATGGTCTCCATTAAAAATACCCTAGACCTATTTTTCCTTTTCTAGGGCTAACTATAGTGGTCTCTAATTCTCCCTGATTTTGCTTTCCTAACCCTTGGTTAGGTAAATAACCACAATCAAACATTTGTTGTATAACCTTACTATTTGGACTGTATAAAAGCCCCCCCCATGTCCTTCATTATTATCTCTTCCCCACAAATTAACAGGCAAATTAGAAACAATGTAAGGTTGAAAATATCCTTGGTGACCTTCCTCATCCTCCCAATGTAAGAGATTACTGCTTTGCTTAGGACTCTGACTTTGCCCTATCCCTTGCAACTGAGTAGCAGTAGTTGTTTTAGGCCAAGAACCAGGCCAATGAGCAGAGGTTATTGCAGATACATCTACTCCTGTATCTAGCAGCCCTCTACATTTTTTTCCCATTTATCCTTAAGACTAGTTCGGGTCTTTCAGCTATTATCGCTCGGACCCAATAAGCATCTGAAGAACCAATTCCTTTTGGCCCTTGAACATTAGTTATTCTTTGTCATAACCAATAGTACGAGGAGCAATTGAACAATTCTCTGTCCGGGCTGAATGACAGAAATGTGGGTAGGTAAAGAAGTCATAATTTTAATTTCCCCAGTATAATCTGCATTTATGACTCCTGGGGCAATCTTCAACCCTGCCATAGTGGCACTGCTGCTTCCCAGCAGCAACCCTACAGTTCCTGGCAATAGTGGACCATATATTACAGTGGGAAGAACCTGCATCCCCATTTCAGGAGTTAATACTGTGTAGGTGGAGGGACTGAGGTCCAGTCCTGTGCTGCCTGGGGTGGCTTGGAAGAGATCCTGAAAGGATTCTTTTGCTGAGGAATGAACTGTATTGCCCCATAACATTGTTTCAGGGCCTGAGTCTGGCCCCTTCTCCCATATCCCTGGGGGAGAGGATTTCCTAGATTATCTTTCTTAGACCTGCATTCACTAGCCCAATGCAGCGCTCTGTTGCATCTAGGACAGACTTCTGGTTTTCTCCCATTATTTTCCTCAGTTTTATTTGGGTAATCTCTCACTAGATGTCCTGTCTGTCCACACCCAAAACAACTCCCAGGAGGCCCATTAACCTCCTCTTTCCTATTCCAGTCTGTTGAGATAAAATCTGTTGCATAGTTTTTCCTTGTATTGCGGCAGCTATGGCCACACCCTGCACATAAGAGGGACCAGTGTCGGAACATGATCTCATATAGTCAGGAATTGCTCCAGCCCTTTTATAAGGTCTTATGGTGGCCTGGCAGGCTGTGTTTGCATCCTCATAAGCCAATTGTTTTACTAAAAGCATCCCAGCAGTAAAGTCTCCAAACACTCTCCCAGCTGCTTTAACCAGCCTATCGACAAACTCCTGAAAAGCCTCATCAGGTCCCTGCCTGATTTTTGAAATATCTTGAGACAAATCCCCTTTATTAGGCAAGGTATTCCAGGCCCTATGAGCAGCAGCACCAATTTGAGCATAAGTACCAGAATTAAATTGTAGCTGATTCTGTACATCCTGATATTGGCCTTCTCCTGTTAACATCTCATAAGTAACCAGATTGTTAGCTCTAGCGTTTAACTCTGCTGCTTGCTGACATCTCTCAAAAAATTCTGTTTTCCATAGCAGATAATCTCCTTCCCCTAAACACTTGTGAGCTAACTGTTTTCAATCTGCAGGCAGAAGAGCCTCAGTAGACAGGCCATCTAACATAGCCATTGTGAATGGAGCAGTAGGTCCATACTGGGCACAAGCAGTTTTTAATTCCTTTGGCTGTTTAAAAGAAATGGGAGTGCGGTATCTAACTGCGTTCACTTCTTGATCCTGTGCTTCAAACACAGGGTATTGCAAAGCATATACTGTATATCTTCCCCTCGTTCTACAGCCTGTTTCAGTCCTGCCTGAAGGGGTGATAAAAGAGTAACACTAGGATTTAAAGTAAGAGGTCTCCCCTTATTCCTGTTACCTTTTAAAGCCACTGGGGGAGGCAAAATCTTCATTTTTGGCACTACTATTGGCGCGCCCTCCTCAGAATCTGAACTTTCACTACTCTTTGGTTCTCCAAAAGCTTGCTCAAATCTTTCAATAAGCTGAGCTAATTCTTTTTGTTTCATCTTCTGTTTCTGGACTCTCTTTGCCTGCTCCTTCTTGAAAAATTCTTTAAGAGAGTCCTGAGAAGGAGGCTGATCCTCATTTCAGTACTTAGCAGCCTCTTTCTCCAATTCAGTTTTGACTCCAGGATCTAGAGGCTTACCACTTTTTCCTGCCTTATCTTAAACCTCGGAAATAGGGGATGTGGATGGAACAATTTCATCTTTCTTCTTGCTTTCAGTATCTATGTCTTCCAATATTTTAATTAATTTTATACTTTCATGTCTAGGATCTAAGGTGTCTCTAACTAGGGTCCAAAGACTAAATGCATCTATGGGAATTTTTCCAGGACCATGTTTTGTATAGTAGCATTTTATCCCTTCTTCCACTTTCTCCCATGTCTGTAAACTTATCGTACCCTCTTAGGGAACTAAGGACAGATTCTTCTATAAAAGTCAGAAACTGGGTAATTTGTTTCTGACTTATTCTCACTCCTCTGGCCTTTAACATACTTTTAAGCAAATATGCAAAAGACATTCTACCATTCCCTTGCCCCATTTTTATGGGGTTTACTCACCACTGGCCCAACTTTTCCTCTGTGCGCACTTCCTTTTCCCATGGTGTCCCTCATTATTCCCTGCTTTCTGGAGCTCCAACGTTGAGGCTCTACCTGACCAAGCCCACTCAGTCAGTCAACAGGTTCTCCAACACAGGAGCGAGGATTAGAAAGAAAGAGACAATTAGACAAAACTACAGCATGACCCCACTCAATTCTGAGACTGAAGGCGGGTTTAATAATTTCCAATCCACTTTTATACCAATTTAATTACATGCGGGTATTAAGATTGATAGTAGTACAATGAGGAACAAGCAAGACAGTAAACGCAAAATAGTTAAGGCAATAAGCAAAGTCCTGTGAAAGTTGTTTCCAAGGGCTTGTCAGAATGACCAAAATACCTGAGCCTACTTACTTGGCCAAGGCCAAAATGTTGCCTGAAGCCTGCTTCTTTTGTTCTACCCTAAGATTAAAATTCCTGCCTTAACCTACTTCCCTATTATGCCCTAATGTCAGATTCCTGCTTGAAGCCCTTGTTCTTGGTCAATGTCAAGTTCCTGCCAGGCAGCATTGTACCCCAATAAGGCTCTCTACAATACTCTAGGTGACATAAAGTTTGAGGGAGCTCAGCATTCTGTCCTGTGGGACTGAGAAAGAAATGCTCAGGGTTAATGTGTGAGGTATCTGGGAAAGAGGGGAGAAGAGAATTCTTCATATAAAACAAATCTTGACCTTACTCTAAGGTATCTTTATTAAGAGCACACTCAGAACTCTCATAGTGAAATTTTTGAGACTTGAATTACAATGCAAACTATTTCTCTATGCCTGAATGATACCTCCATGATAGCTTTTTAGTGACATAGACAATAGAATTGATATTAGAAATGTTATCCCCAGATGGGGTGATGGAATTTGTAAGTGGCTTTAACACCAGGCAATTGTCCACTGTAAAGATCAGTAAAAGTAATGAAATGGGCTCGAACCTTGCCGCAGCCAGAAGTCTTCACTAGCATCCACACAGCAATATTAGAAATTGAGAGACCAGAAAGGACTTCCATCTTCTTGGGCACAGCTGGGTGTAATTATCAGCAAAGCATAAAACTGTGTGTGGTAGTGCTTACTTATAGTGCCAGCACTCCAGGATTAAGAGCTCAAGATTATCTTCAGCTAGATTATGAGTTTAAAGCCAACCTGTGCTATATTGTACTGTCTTAAAAACAACAGCATAGGGGGCTGGAGAGATGGCTCAGAGGTTAAGAGCACTGACTGCTCTTCCAGAGGTCCTGAGTTCAATTCCCAGCAACCACATGGTGGCTCACAACCATCTGTAATGGGATCTGATGTCCTCTGCTGGGGTGTCTGAAAACAGCAACAGTGTACTCACATATAAATAAAATAAATCTTTAAAAAAAAAAAACAACAACAACAGCATATTTGGAAATTCCACAAATATTTGGCAATTAAACAGCATATTCCTGAGCAATCCAGAAATAATTAGAAAGCATTTTAACTTAATTTTAAAAGACAGCAGAATTTGTGTAATCCAGCTAAAGTAGGTCTTCATGGTAAATTTATAGCATGAGACAGAAAAAAGGTAGAGGAGTCTTATCCTTTGAATTAGCAGCATTAGGAGCCGTACAGACATGCTCTCTAGCTAAGAAAACACAATAAATATGTTAAAAATATCTGGAGATCATCCTAAGGACACAGAGCAAATGATTGCACACTTATTCCAGAAAACCAATATAGCTTTCTAAGAACAACAAAACTCTGGCACTTGGGCCATGACTTTCTTTCTCCCCTGTCCCTCTAACTCGGCTTTATGAAAGTGCCATCCTTACTGAATGTGACCAAGAAGACAGGAGTTCTCTCTCTTACTTCAATTTCCAATCAAGAGATACTGTATGTCTTAGGAAATGACTTTGTAGCCCTTCGAAGTCTGAGTTAAAAGGATAAGCTTCTGGTAAATGTAGTTGAGGGATGGGGTGTGGGCTGCCTTTCTTCACTCAGCCCCCATTCAGAGCACAGATTTCACACCAAGGGAGGCAAGTTGAGAAGAACAGAGGTACTTTGTCTGCACAGAGCCCATATAATGGTCCAGGTCTAGTCCAGGGGCCAGGCAGGCCAGAGCAGTGAGATCAGTTCTCATCAAGGACTCAGTGTACCAAAAACAGTACAGAGAAGATCAAGCCTAAGCAGGCTTAAGAAAACAATGGAGATTTTGATGGTAAACTGAAGTAGATATATAGCTAACAGAAACAAAGAATGGAAATACTCAAATAGAGATAAACTTGCTAAAATCATTGTCATCCAAATACAATTATGTGCATGACCAATGTTGTACCTACTGAAGAGTGACACCACATCTTTACAATGTGAGGGAAATAAGTTATACAGACATAGTCTGACTAAGCTACTAACTAAGTAAATAGGTATTTAACAGCAAGTACTTCTGGACAAAGGAATCAGCATCTGTAGTTGTTACATTGTAAAATATATGCTTCTCAAGAAAACACACAAGACATGAAAAGAGATAACATTCACAATATCTAGTGACTTTCTAGTAAGTCCAAATGCAAAGGTTATTCATGTGTAGACACATTGCCATAAAATTATTGAAAGAAAAAAATCATGAAAGCAGATGAGAGCAAAGAACAAAGTACTAAGACATTAAACTGTCTAAAGAAACTAGAGCAAAGAGGACAAGTTAACCCAAAGCAAGCAGATGAAGGAAATAGAAAGGATTAAAATAGAAATGTGAAGTTGAACACAGAAAAGCATTAGAAAAAATGAAACTAACAGCTGGATCTTTAAATGATGAATAAATGCAACAAGCATTTATCCAAGATAAGAATAACAACAGCAAAATAATAAGCTTGCTAATATTAGCACTGAAAAGGACGATAGATTATAGAACCTACAGATGTTGAAAGTCAAGTAAAGGATTACTGAAGATAACCCTGTAGGCATAAATTTGACTATAGATAAAAGGGGCAGAGATCTTCAGCAACCAAAACCCACTAAAAAGAGAAATTTGAATAGTTCTACAGCTATTAAAGGCAGTGAACTTGTAGCTAAAAATCTTCCACTAGAGAAACTCCTTATCTGATGCATCTAATGAAGTAGTTAAGGGAAAAGTAATAACAGTCACAGTCTTTTCCACAGATAGAAACATCACATCCCAAATTATGTTGTGTGGCCAGTGTTGATATCAAAACCAGACAATATAGGAAATAATATGGAGAGCTCATATTTAATAAAGACTTTTATACAATATGAGTGAAGAATGCTTGCTAAGAAAATCTAACAAAAAGAAAGGCAAAGGATGGTACAAAGAGATACAACTGAATATCTGTTAAATGTTAAATTTAGCAAAAGTTGAAGGTGCTAAGTGCTGTTGATGATGAGGAGCAACTGGAACACATTCCTTTCTACTGAATGCAAAATACTGCTTTCCAAAGCTGGGCAGTTTTCAAAGGAAGTAAAACATCAACATATAATCCAGGAATTTCACACCGAGGGTTCATTTAAGGAAGATTAATGTGTATGCTCAAACCAAACCTGCATACAAGTATTTGTAAAAATACCCCTCCTCTTTATTTTATAATTGACTAAAGGGCAAATATCCCCAAATGCCTCAGAGTGGAGAATGGATGAACAGATGGTATGTGCATACATACAATGGGATTTCCCTGTGATACAAAGAACTGATATCAGGCTATACAAAAAGGTGGATGAATTTGCATGGCAGACACAAAGAGACTGTTACGAGGCTACAGGCTAGAACAGTACTTCACAGATTTTAAAGGCTGAAAAGAATTCGATTTCAAGTATATACAAACTTTTAAGAAGTTCGATGAGTTTTAATGATTGCACCTGCGCTGATTGTTTTTGGTTTTGTTTTTGTCAACTTGACACAAACAGTAGTCATTGAAGAAGAAGAAATCTCAATTCAGAGCATACCTTCATCAGTTGACTGATTAATGATTGATGTGGAAGGGCCTAGCCCTCTCTAGACAGTGCCATCCCTGGGCAGGTGGTTCTGGGTTGTACATGAAAGCAGGCTAAGCCAACCATGGAGAGCAAGCCAATAAGTAAAGGTTCTCCATGGTTTCTACATCAGTTCCTGCATCCATAGCCTGCCTTAAGTCCTGCCCTGACTTTCTTCTTGATGGACTGGTACTGTAAAGGTAAGCAAACTCCTCCTTAAGTTGCTTCTGTTCATGGTGTTTATCATAACAATAGAAAGCAAACTAAGACAGTGCCATTGAATGGATTTGCTCAAACTCCAAGAACTATGGAGTAAGTCTTAATTCACAAAAAGGTAAATTTTTTCTGAAGCCTGTGAATAGTCAGTCATGAAGCATTCTTTTGCCTTTTTATTATTTGTAGAAAAAATAAATCATCCATGTTCCTGACCTACACATATACTTTCCGTTTTTTTTTTTTACTTATCATGCTCCCAAACTTGGAAGCCTTTCAGAAAAATGAGTTTTTGTTTATACATGTAGACTTTTTCCTTTTAAAAAAATTATCATTATTCACTTTGAGTCATCTTTTGAAAGAAGTCAAGAAATAGCCAGGCCAACATGTAATCCTAGCATTTGAGAAGCTGAGGTAGGAAGATTGCCATGAGTTTGATGCTAGTCTAAGGTATAGAGCAACACTGCTTTAAACAAAACAAAACAAAACAAGGGCACTTCAGATGGCTTTGTGGGTAAAGACACATACCCACACATAAGTCTTAAAGTTTAGAAAACCAAAAAACTAGTTTTGAGATTGGAGAAATTATTATAGTTGATGTTTTGTCTTAAAAAGGAGATGACAAAGCGAGAAGTCTGGGTATAGAAATTTTTGTTATATAAAGTTGATCTGATTAGGAAGTAAATACATTTTCAGTGAATGACTAGTTTTAATAAAACTAGAAATTACCACCAAAAGAATAGTTTCCTTTTCATGTTTTTACCTGAAAATAAAAATAAAAATATGATAAATAACAACATAAAATAGCTGTGTAAAAGTGGAAACTACAGCCAAAGGTAAACGTTGACGAGGAATGCTGAACATGGACGAACGTTCTGTACTGTGTCCTAAGTGGTGCTGAGGATCAAAGATCCACCAGTGAGCCATATCTAACCCTAAGGGAAAAAGTCAAAACAGCGACAAGCCTAAAAACAAGCTCTCAGGCAGTTGGAACCAATGGGTGGGACATGCTTTTCCTGTGCGGCGGTGTGACTGTCTCACAGGCAGCGCACAGCGGCAGTTCCTGCTTATGGTCTGTTCATTTGATTTCCCCTTTTCTTGTGCCACTGGATGGTGTATTTATGTATGTATGTTATTTAAGCCTGTCGAATGATTGTTGGAATATTTTCAGTAGACTAGTAAATGAGTCTTCACATGTAGTATTATTTCTATAAAAAAATATTGTTCTTAAAAATTACTGTACTTGTGTGTGTGTGTGTGTGTGTGCACGCGCATGTGCGAGGTCAGAGGACAACTTATGGGAGTTGGTTTTCCTGCCATGTGGGTCCCAGGGACTGAACTCAGGTTGTCAAGTTTGGCAGCAGGTTACTTTACCCACTGAACCATCTTTGGCCCCAAACACTGAGTCCTAAAATATTAATAAGATATAATCTTGAAGCACAGTTGATGTTGAAAGCTGAATCCCCAGCTGCTCCGTTCATTCCTATAGAGTTTTCCTATATTGCTATTCAAAAAATTATTTTAGTGGCATTATTAGTAATATACTGTTTGGTAATGTATTTCCTTCTAAAGTTCATATATCTGATTAAGTACTTTTTAACCTTTCTGGAAACAAAACTCTATTAGTCTATCAGAAGGTATTAACTTAGGAAAATTTGGCTAAAACCTGAATAATATGAAGTTATAAGCCAACAAAAACAATTTGTAATTCAATGTGCCAGCTAAAATGCTAAACAAAATAAAACATTAAAAGCCAGTTTTCACTAGAGAACATTCAGATATCTGTATTACTGCCTAGTTAAATTATTATATATTTTATTTTTGCTATTCTGTTTGCTTTTGAACAAATGTGCAGATGCCTAATGCTCATACGCTGTTGGACTCTAGTTATTTGGACTTTGCCTTTCATACACTTTCATCTCCATCAATGTTTTCACATGAGTCTGCTGTGGCTTCCATGCTAGACATTCTTTTTGTGGCATTCATTCTTGATGTATTTTGAGAGAACAAGAGGTTTTCTGAAAGAGCATGAAAGAAGTCAGCCTTAAGACTGTTTACAGATTGCTCCATCCAAGTCCATGCTGCCTGCGGATTACAAAGTGGGAATCGTCAACTTCAAAGCACATCTGGCTGTTGTTACAAAATCAGAAAATAGATTGCTTATTTTCCCTAAATAGACTCAAGAACATGCTTTTCTTTGAATATTTCCCAAACTCAGTATATTACAAATGAAGAACAACAGAATATTGTTACCAGTTTTCACTGTTGTTTGTTGCTTTTATGAATTAGAATAGACATTTTTCTTTATTCTGTAGTTTGAAAAAACAATTCATAATAACAGAAGGCTTTAACTTCTTTATTTAATACTTTTAAAGATGAAGGGTTGGAATAAGACTTACTCCTGTAGAGTTGAAATGCTGCGTTGTAATTAAGTAAACCAATATTTTGTATCCTGCTTGTAAATGTAGACTTGGGCAAAAATAAGTCACAGATGGTTTCTTTGGCTTTTGGTTTTAAATCTAAACTTAATTAGAGCGTGAGCATCTTTGAGAATTGTTTCTTTCTTTTCCTGTTTCCCTGGTATTTAATTCTGCTTCTTGAGTTAGAGTTGGGTGTGTGTTTGTTTGTGCCTTTGAAGGATTCACTTTCTGAGTTCCCCAAAGAAAGAATGCCAACTCTGTTTTCACACATGGACTTTCAGACACTAGGTACTGAGTCCTCTGCTGCTTCTAGAAGTTCGCTGCCTGTTCTAAAGAGCTCTGCCTGTGAGTGACAGGAAGTGCCCTGCTGTGACTCACCTGCCTTCCAGGAAAGCATCTATCCTGAGCCTGAAGGCAGGCTTCCACTCTGCAGGGCTGGAGCCATGGAGACTCCAGACTGTTTGCTAATCTACTGGAGGTGTGGGGTCTTTATTTGGCTGCTTTCATGTAGATCTTGGAATTGCTAGTCTCTGTCTCTTCATTGTGATGTAGGCACTGGTGATAGACAGTTTTCTTTGCTTCCATCGTTGGTCTGTGGAGGATGAGGAGACAGATTTAAATTCAGACTGCTTACCAGTGTGCTTCACAGGATCTAGTCTCTAGATGAAGAGAATCATTGTGCACATTTTCCTGTTCTAGCGACTAAAATGCATGTATTCCTCAGATCCTGTCTGCTGTTATACTAAACTCTTTGCTATTTTAAAGTTTGTTTTTAAGTTTATTACCCATTTCTTTAATCGATTATTTATCTTTCCCTCATATGTCAAATTGAATTTACATAACTCCACAATTATATAAAATTTAGTTTTTTGAAAACAAGTTAGGATTTTTGAAGATTTAATTTAATAAGTTATATGTGGAAAAGTTTGTCACTTAATCCTAACTGAGTATTGCAGGGTAAAGACACTTTCTTTGGCCAGAGTCATAATGGTCTTGTTCGTTTTGTGATTATTGGTGTAGTACATTATGAGTATATGACATGAAGAAATTAGACTTTTCTGGCAATGATTTTGAATTCTTATTTTATTTGTAAATTAAGTGATTGGTATAGAAATCTTAAAGAAGTTACTATTAAGCAATTCAAGCAATACTTCATTGAAAGGCCTTAAATATGTGCTAGGAAACAGAGATCCAAAGCTGAGGAGACATTATCCTTGTACTCCATCTGCCCACAGGTGTGTGTAGAAACACACTGCTCCACACTTAGGGGTTTATGTCAGGGCCATTTATGTGAACCAGGATACAGTAGAGCTGGGGAGAGATGGGGCCAAATTCATCTCCTCCTCTCTCTCCCCTACTTTGAGATATTACTGGGCACTGGAGTGGGTTTGAGAATTAGACTGGGGAACGTGGCAATCACAGTCTTTGTGGTTTTTTGTTTGTTTGTTTTTTGAGAAAATGGATTCTAGGTCATAAAAAGAGGTGAGCATGCAGGTGGCACTGGTCAGACAGGAGTTAATTTTTCTGGGGAACCTCACTCTGAGTCCATGAGTCTTAAAGAAGGTGGGAGAATGATTGCAACTCCTACCAGCTTGTACTTTCCAAGGTCAAACAAGTTTTTCAGTGCCCCTGGAATGTGGACAAAAAAATGGTGAAACTGAAAGATAGATTTGGGAAACTCACAAAGGAATTCTGTATCCTCATTGATGCTATTAGTTACAGTCAAAGTGCCGTGTCTAGCATATGTAGGATGTAGTGACTGAATTGAGATTTAAAGAATGAATCCATGTGTGCTTAGAAGGTTTGGGAGTAAAACAAGCAGGCAGAGGGCACACGTCTGGCAGTCACTGAGGCTTTGGGTGATGTGAAGTGTGTGGTGAGACTGAGTGTTTAGGGAGAGGGCAACATGGTGCACTTAGACAGCAGGAACTGACTTCTTATGGAGGTTCTGAAATGCATATGTGGTACTTCAGAAAATAAACAAGACATTAAAATATACAGAAGAAATTTTCACACAGAAAGAGTATTTTATTCAAACATCTTCAGAATGAATGTCTTTATTGTAATATTTCAGATTGAAAATCCCCGGTACCTGAGACAGAAGCCTCTCCCAGTTTCTCTGGTAGGTGATGATTCCACTAGATTTTTTTCTAGGGACAACTAACTATATATAAAATATGAAGTTTTAAAAATATAAAATAATGTTTTATTTATAAATTGTACATTAGGAAGCATAATAGTCATTTTAATCTTGCTTCTTGGAAAGTGAGTGAATCACCTTTTTCTCCAAAGCTAACATTACTTTGAAATGAGTTTCAGATACTTTATTAGTTTATCTTTAAAGAGTCCATGAACTGTCCTGAGAAGTTTAACATAACTCTTCCTGGTTTTACAGATGACTCCAAAGGTCAGCCTGAGGAAGTCTAGCAGTCTTCATGATGATCATTTTCTCTCTCGAATGCACGAGAAAGAGGTAGGATTGTGCTGTTTCTCACATGCCTGAGAGTTAACACAGTTGACCTTGTGTAATAGTTTTCAGACTTTATGTAGATGTGATGCACAGAAGAAAGAGGTGAATTATCTGGGCTCAAAACCAGGTCATGGTGCAAATCAGGGTGGGTTTGTATTTAATGATTTCATTGCATATCTCCCAGCTTGCATACCCCAGCTCCACTCCACCAATGCAGAGGTGCAGTGCAGAAACCTTTCCTGACTTTCAAATTCTGATGGTCAGGAGATAGAGGCAATGGTAGTTTTTAGAGTGAGTGTGTGACCTCAGTAAATCCATGTACCCTCTCTATCTGCCTAGTTGTAATTTATCTTTATTCCTGTATTCTTATTGCTTATGTCCATCTGCCTAATTGATATTCACTGTAGATAATACATGATACATGATAGTCTTTTGTGATATGACTATTTGAGATTTGTTCTCAGTGGTTCTGAAATGTATGGCATTCAGCTGTTAGCTCTATCACCATTCTGTGACTCCATGTAAAATTCAAGGCCAGCACTCCTACCTACATGAGCCTGTGTGTCTTTTGATCCCAGTCATCCTGGGTCTTATGGCCACCAGTCTAGATTATTTCTAGAATTCAAAGTTTTGTAGCTTTTAACACATTTCTTCTGATAATCATGTTACTGAACAATGTGATGGGGCTGAAACAATGTGTATCATCCACAAATTTATGTTGTTGCTTCTTTCTTGTAATCTGAAAAAAAAGTTTCTGATGTGTTCCAAGACATTTGGAAACCTGCTGTCACTGAAAATAAGAGACAGAACAAACTGAAGCTCACCTTTGACATCAGCCATCAGTTTTGAGAGAAAATATGGTAGAAACTGCTGTTTTTTTTAAAACAACAAATTTATTTTACTTTATTTTATGTGTGTTGGTGCTTCTTCTGCATGTATGTCTGTGTACCATGTGTGCTTGGTGCCAGCAGAGGTCACAATGGCACTAGATCTCCTGAGACTTGGAGTTGGAGGTGATTGTAAGCTGTCATGGTATGCTGGGAATCAAACTTAAGGCCCCTGGAAGAATAGTTAGTGTTGTTAACTGCTGACCATTCTCTCCAGCCCTGAAATTGTTGTTTTTAAAAAATAAAATGAGAACATATACAACTTTACCTGTAAAATAAATGCTGCTTCCTTCTTACACATAATGCTAATTAGGTCATTTTACCCCCTATGAGTTTACAAGTTAAATCTAGCATTTAAATGGAGTTAAATAAAATAATTCATATAATAAATGAGATAACTAACTTTATTATAAGATATACCATCATAAAACCTAATAAGTAATTGTACAAAGAAATTCCACAGTAAAAATTCCTCAGGCAGGAGCTGGCTCAGTGTTAGTGTCCTAGAAGCTGGTGAGTGTTTTGATGGATTGTGTGTGAACAGATTTTATCCTCTGCTGAGTTGTTCACGTAGAACACCAAAAAACAGTTATTAGAGTTGGAAGAAATGAGGAAGAGACATGAAGTCACTAAAGGAATCAAATGCCAGGGCATGTCGAGAATGTAAAATAAAACAGTAGTTTCTAGTTATTTTATTATTTCATTTAATTTGTCTTATGTATGAACAAATTTAAAAAATCAGAATAAATATCAAACATTGGAATAAATTATGCATACGATATCTATAATTTTAATATATGATAGGTTCTAAAATAATTATCATTAATGCTTGGGAGAGTTTCATGTATCTCTAATCCTTGGAAAAAACATGCAAATGACTTATTCTTTGTTATAAATTGGTATAACAGATAACAACTTGCCCAGTGAAATATTTCAAATTTTTATTTTGAGAGAAAGCTGCACTAGATATACTAATAAACAAAGATCTGGTTCCCAGCATGGCGACTCATCTGAGCAGCAGGCAGGCAGTCCTCCAGAAGGAGGGCATCTGATGAGCAGCAGGCAGGCAGTCCTCCAGAAGGAGGGCATCTGAGCAGCAGGCAGTCAGTCCTCCAGAAGGAGGGTGTTCACAGGTTGGCCCTGGGGGAATGATGATTGCCTAATGAATCAGTTCTGTAAACTGATAAGTAATGATCCTTGGGATTTAGAAACAAAGTGTAACCGAACAAGTGTGCCATTCTGGTTCTGCTTATAGCGTTTTGACAATTTCTGGTCTATAGGGAGGGCTGATAGTGCCATGTTTGAGGTTTTATTAATGCTGTTAAATTTAAACTCCAATAGTCTTATTAAGGGCACATTCTAAATTTCATTCAAAGCTTGTACAGTTTGTAGTTATCCTCTATTTCAAAATAACTCTTGTTTGTTTTTCATATATTTGCTTTCTTTTGATATGCTTTAAACAGTTCATCAACATGCAGGAACATTTCTTGGTATTCTATTTTATACACACATATTCCCCTTTGCATGTGTGTGGCAACTTTTCATTATGTTACCCATGCTCTGGACTCAAGCAGTCCTGCCTTTAGCCTCGCCAGAGGCTTGTTGGCTGTACCTCTGCACTCGGCCTTGTTAGTTTAAACATGTGACAGATGCTTGTCTAAATAACTTTTGATTTTCTATTACAGTCATTAATGATTATTATGATTTTTTTTATTTTATTTTGGTAGCCTGTTGGTTTCTGTTGGTAGTCTGTTACTAAATTTTGCTTATTTCAGATAGGTAATTAAAAAAAGCAGCATTTTATCTAAGCACACTGCTCCTTTGTATGAATGATGTGAATAACTGGTTGAATAGAACATTTGAAAATTATTTTTCAATGAGACAATACTTAGCATAAACTTTGTAAACATGAGGTTGAATAAAATGAACAAATGACACTTGCAGTTAATTCTAAGTTTAGTCAGTCATACCTTAAGTAGAATATCTTTACACCCAGGAGACTTTTCTGTTAAACAAATCAGCATATTCATTAGCTTTATTAATTTTGTAGGAATGTTACACAAACTCACAGCAGTTGTTTGAAGTAAAAACTTCAGAGCAAATAGGGTCCAATTTTAAGTAAAATTTCAGAAAAATATTTTTAAAGTTTGTGAGAAGGCTCTATAAAGTGGAGTCATCCAACTTCCACTTCTTTGTCTTAGCTGTGTTTCCACAGCGTGGGTTGGCGTATGCTGCTAGTACTTTGAAGTTAGTCCTGATCTTCTGATTTCTCTTTACTTCTTCCAAATGTGCATTTGTTTTGGGGTATTCAAGGAAATTGTCTAAGGAGATCTTCCAGGCACGTGTAGAGTTTAGTCAGAAAGAGCATTTTCTCCATTTATTTTAACTTTTTTTTTCACTGTAAAATTTATGTTGGGATCAAGTGGCGTAGGTGGATACTTCAGTTTCAAAATGAACCTCTTTAAAACTAGATTGGGAGAGGTACAGCTAGGGGGCAGGGACCAGGAACAGCAGAACAGCTGGATCCATCCGGGCTCTGCCTGTACCCAGGGACTGGGCGTCTCTACAGTCCTCTGTGCACGGATTCTGCCAGGGGAGAACCACTCTGCAGGAAGTGATTTGAATTCAGGCTTTGGAGGTCAGGCCGCCCCCATCTTCTCTCCAACGACTGAATGGGCAGGTTCAGCCAGGAGCACAGGGAACACAAGAGTGGCAGAGAAGCTGGGACAGAGTCAGTCCGGGCTCCACCTGCACCCAGGAGCTGGGCAGCGTCATAGTACTCTGTGCCAGGGGAGAGCCGGTCACCCAGGGGTGCTGAGACAGGCTTACAGGTCCACAGGATGGACAAGCACCTACAAGAGACAGCAGGACCAACTAACACCAGAGATAACCAGATGGCAAAAGGGCAAATGTAGGAATGTTGCCAATAGAAATCAAGGCAACATGGCACCATCTGAACCCAATTCTCACACAACAGCAAGTCCTGGATACCCCAACACTCCAGAAAAGCAAGACTTGGATTTAAAATCACAGCTCATGATGCTGATAGAGGACTTCAAGAAGGACATAAATAACTCAATTAAAGACATACAGGAGAACACAAGTAAACAGGGAGAAGTCCTTAAAAAAAACTATAGGAAAGCACAACAAAACAGGTGAAGGAATTGAATAAAACCATCCAGGATCTAAAAAATGGAGGTAGAAACAATAAAGAAATCACAAAGGGAAATAACTCTGGACATAGAAAACCTAGAAAAGAAGTCAGGAGTCATGGATACAAGTATCAACAACAGAATAAAAGAGATAGAAGAGAGAATTTCAGATGCAGAAGATACCATAGAAAGCATTGAAGCAACAGTCAAAGAAACTAAAAAAATGCAAAAAGCACCTAACCCAAAACATCCAGGAAATCCAGGACAAAATGAGAAGACCAAACCTAAGTATTATAGGTATAGAAGAGAGTGAAAATTTATAACTTAAAGGGCTAGTAAATGTCTTCAGCAAAATTATAGAAGAAAACTTCCCTAACCTAAAGGAAGAGATGCCCATGAACATACAGGAAACCTACAGAACTCCAAACAGACTGGACCAGAACAGAAAGTCCTCCGGGCACATAATAATTAAAACACCAAATGTACTAAACAAGGAAAGAATATTAAAAGCAGTAAGGGAAAAATGTCAAGTAACATATAAAGGAAGACCTATCAGAATTACACCAGATTTTTCACCAGAGACTATGAAAGCAGAAGATCATGGGCAGATGTCATACAGAACCTAAGGGAACACAAATGCCAACCCAGGCTACTATACCCAGCAAAACTCTCAATTGGAGAAACCAAGGTATTCCACAACAAAAACAAATTTACACAGTGTCTTTCCACAAACCCAGCCCTCCAAAGGATAATGAATGTAAAACACCAACAAAAGGAAAGAAACTACACACTAGAAAAAGCAAGAAATTAATCATCTTTTAACAAAACAAAAAAAAGACACACAAATATAACTCCACCTCTAATAACAAAAGTAACAGGAAACAACAATCACATCTCCTTAATATCTCTTAATATCAATGGACTCAATTCTCCAATAAAAAGACATAGACTAACAGACACAAGCAGGACCCAACATTTTGCTGCATACAGGAAACTCACCTCAGGCACAAAGACAAGACACTACCTCAGAGTAAAAGGCTGGAAAACAATTTTCCAAGCAAATGGTCCTAAGAAACAAGCTGGTATAGCCATTTTAATATCAAGTAAAATGGACTTTCAACCTAAAGTAATCAAAAACTATAAGGAAGGAAACTTCATACTCATCAAAGGAAAAATCTACCAAGAAGAACTCTCAATTCTGAACATATATGCTCCAAATACAAGGACACCCACATTCGTAAAAGAAACTTTACTAATGTTCAAAGCACATATTGTACCCTACACAATAATAGTGGGAGACTTCAACATCCCACTCTCATCAATGGACAGATCAGGGAAACACAAACTAAACAGAGAAACAGTAAAACTAATAGAAGTTATGAACCAAATGGATTTGACAGATATCTATAGAACATTTTATTCTAAAACAAAAGGATATACCTTCTTCTCAGCACCTCATGGTACTTTCTCCAAAATTGACCATATACTCAGTCACAAAACAGACTTCAGCAGATATAAGAAGATTGAAATAATCCCATGCACCCTATCAGATCACCACAGACTAAGGCTGGTCTTCAATAACAACAAAAACAACAGAAAGCCCACATACACATGGAAACTGAACAACATTCTACTCAATGATAACTTCATCAAGGAAAAAATAAGGAAAGAAATTAAAGACTTTTTAGAATTTAATGAAAATGAAGGCACAACATACCCAAACTTATGGGACACAATCAAAGCAGCTAAGAGGAAAACTCATAGCTCTGAGTGCCTCCAAAAAGAAACTGGAAAAAGCATACACTAACAGCTTAACAGCACAGCTAAAGGCTCTAGAATGAAAGGAAGCAAATACACCTAAGAGGAGTAGATGGCAGGAAATAATCAAACTCAGGGCTGTAATTAACCAAGTAGAAACAAAAAGAATTATAAAGAATCAACCAAATCAGGAGCTGGCTCTTTGAAAAGAATCAACAAGATAGATAAACCCTTAACCAAACTAACCAGAGGGCTCAGAGACAGTACCCAAATCAGCAAAATCAGAGGAAATCCAAAAAAATCATCAGATCCTACTACAAAAGCCTATACTCAACAAAAGTGGAAAATCTAGAGGAAATGGACAATTTTCTAAATAGATACCAGGTACCAAAATTAAATCAGGATCAGATAAATGATCTAAACAATCCCATAACCCCTAAAGAAATAGAAGCAGTCATTAATATTCTCACAACCAATAAAAGCCAAGGACCAGATGGGTTCAATGCAGAGTTCTATCAGATCTTCAAAGAAAACCCATAAGCCCCCTTCCCTCCCTCTTTTCCCCATTCAACCCCCTCTCGCTTCTCTGTCCTGGCATTCCCCTACATCCATTCTTTCCAGGAACAGGGGTCTCTCCTTCCATCATCTTGGAAATCTATTGATATGCGAATTGTGAAAAGACAGCTTTTTCAACAAATGGTGCTGGGTCAACTGGCAGTCAACAGTAGAAGGATGTAAATTGATCCATTCTTATCTCTCTTTACAAAGCTCAAGTCTAAGTGGATCAAGGACCTCCACATAAAACCAGATACACTGAATCTAATAGAAGAGAAATTGGGGACGAACCTGGAGCACATGGGCACAGGGGAAGATTTCCTGAATAGAACACCAATATCTTATGCTCTAAGATCAAGAATTGACAAATGGGACCTCATAAAATTGCAAAGCTTCTGTAAGGCTAAGAACACTGTCAATAGGACAAAATGGTAACCAACAGATTGGGAAAGGATCTTTACCAATCCTACATCTGACAGAGGGCTAATATCCCCTGTATACCAAGAACTCAAGAAGTTAGACTCCAGAGAACTAAATAACCCTATTAAAAACAGGGTACAGAGCTAAACGAAGAATTCTCAACTGAGGTATACCGGATGGCTGAGAAACCCCTAAAGAAATGTTCAACATCCTTAGTCATTAGGGAAATGCAAATCAAAACAACCCTGAGATATTACCTCACACCAGTCAGAATGGCTAAGATCAAAAACTCTGGAGACAGCAGGTGTTGGCAAGGATGTGGAGAAAGAGGAACACTCCTCCACTGCAAGCTGGTCTGTCGGTTCCTTAGAAAACTGGGCTTCTAAAATGATACTTCCTGAGGACGCCGTTATACCACTCCTGGGCATATACCTAGAGGATTCCTGAGCATGTAATAAGGACACATGCTCCACTATGTTCATAGCAGCCCTATTTATAATAGCCAGAAGCTGGAAAGAACCCAGATGTTCCTCAACAGAGGAATGGATACAGAAAATGTGGTATATTTACACTATGGAATACTACTCAGCTATTAAAAACAATGACTTCATAAAATTCTTAGGCAAATGGGTGGAACTGGAAAATAGCCTAAGTGAGGTAACCCCATCACAAAAGTACACACATGGTATGCACTCACTTGTAAGTGGATATTAGTCCAGAAGCTCGGAAGACCCAAGTCATAATTAACATATCAATTGATGCCCAGGAAGAAGGAAGGAGAGGCCCCTGGTCCTGGAAAGATTCATTGTATGGTTCTTTTTGTTTCTCCTTGGTTGTTTTCAACCCTGAGTTTGATGATTTCCTGCCTTCTATTCCTCTTGGGTATATTAGCTTCTTTTTGTTCCAGAGCTTTCAGGTATTCCATTAAGCTCCTAGTGTATGCTCTCTCCAGTTTCTTTTTGGAGGCACCAAGGGGTACGAGTTTTCCTCTTAGCACTGCTTTCATTGTGTCCCATAAGTTTGGATATGTTGTGCCTTCATTTTCATTAAATTCTAAAATGTCTTTGATTTCTTTGCTTATTTCTTCCTTGACCAAGGTATCGAGTAGAGCATTGTTCAGCTTTCATGTGCATGTGGGCTTTCTGTTGTTTTTGTTGCTATTGAAAACCACCCTTATTCCATAGTGATCTAATAGGAGGCACGGAATTAGTTCGATCTTTTTATATTTGTTGAGGTCTGTTTTGTTTTATGGTCGATTTTGGAGAAGGTACCATGAGGTCCTGAGAAGGTATATTCTTTCGCTTTAGGATGACATGTTCTATAGATATCTGTTAAATCCATTTGGTCCAAAGCTTCAATTAGTTTCACTGTGTCCCCTTTTAGTTTCTGTTTTCCTTATCGGTCCATTGCAGAGAATGGAGTGTTGAAGTCACCCACAATTACTGTGTGAGGTGCAATGTGTGCTTTGAGCTTTAGTAAAGTTTCTTTTACGAATGAGGGTGCCCTTGCATTTGAAGCATAGATGTTCAGAATTGCGAGTTCTTCTTGGTGGATTTTTCCTTTGACCAGTATGTAGTGTCCTTCCAGGTCTTTTTTGATGACTTTACATTGAAAGTCAATTTTATCTGATATTAGGATGGCTACTCCAGCTTGTTTCCTGAGACCATTTGCTTGTAAGATTGTTTTCCAGCTTTTTACTCTGAGGTAGTGTTTGTCTTTGACACTGAGGTGTGTTACCTGTATGCAGCAAAATGCTGGGTCCTGTTTACGTATCCAGTATGTTAGTCTATGTCTTTTTATTGGGGAATTGAGACCATTGATGTTAAGAGATATTAAGGAATAGTGATTATTGCTTCCTGCTATTTTTGATGTTGTTTTTATGTTTGAGTGATTATCTTCTTTTGGGTTCGATGAAAGAAGATTACTATCTTGTTTTTTTCCAGGGTGTAGTTTCCCTCCTTGTATTGGCGATTTCCACCTATTATCCTTTGCAGGACTGGGTTTATGGAAAGATATTGTATAAATTTGGTTTTATCATGGAATATCTTGGTTTCTCCATCTATTGATTGAGAGTTTTGCTGTGTATAGTAATCTGTGCTGGCATTTGTGTTCTCTTAGAGTCTGTATGAGATCTGCCCAGGATCTTCTAGCTTTCATAGTCTTGGGTGAGAAGTCTGATGTAATTCTGATAGGTCTTCCTTTATATGTTGCTTGGCCTTTTTCTTTTACTGATTTTAATATTCTTTCTTTGTTTAGTACATTTGGTGTTTTGATTATTATGTGATGGGGGATGTATTTCTGTTCTGGTCCAGTCTGTTTGGAGTTCTGTAGGCTTCGTGTATGTTCATGGGCATCACTCTCTTTAGGTTAGGAAAGTTTTCTTCCACAATTTTGTTGAAGATATTTACTGGTCCTTTAAGTTGGAAATCTTCACTCTCATCTATACCTATAATCCTTAGGTTTGGTCTTCTCTTTATTTCCTGGATTTCCTGGATGTTTTGGGTTACAAGCTTTTTGCATTTTTCATTTTCTTTGACTGTTGAGTCAATGCTTTCTATGGTATCTTCAGCATCTGAAATTCTTTCTTCTATCTCTTGTATTCTATTGTTGATGTTTGCATCTATGACCCCTGATTTCTTCCCAAGGTTTTCTATCTCCAAAGTTGTCTCCCTTTGTGATTTCTTAGTTGTTTCTACTTCCTTTTTTAGATCCTGGATGGATTTGCTCAGTTCCTTCACTTGTTTGTTTGTGTTTTCCTGTAATTCTTTAAGATATTTTTGTGTTTCCTCTTTCAGGACTTGTGCCTGTTGACCCATATTCTCCTGAATTTCTTTAAGCGGTTTTTGTGTTTCCTTTGTAAGGGCTTCTACCTGTTGATTCATGTTCTCCTGTACTTCTTTATGCGATTTATTTATGTCCTTCTTGAAATCCTCTAATAGCATCTTCAGAAGTGATTTTTAAATCCAAATCTTGCTTTTCTGGTGTGTTGGGGTATCCAGGACTTGCTGCTGTCAGAGTGTTGGGTTCTGATGGTGCCATATTGCCTTGATTTCTGTAACGTTCCTACGTTTGCCTTTTGCCATCTGGTTATCTCTGGCGCTTGTTGGTCCTACTGTCACTGGCTGATGATTGAACCTCCCGTGAGCCTGCAAGGGTATTTCCGCACCCTTGGGTGACTGGGTTTCCCCTGGCACAGATTGCTGAGGGACTACCCCACTCCTGGTTCCATTGGAACCCTGGTGTGCCTTGCCCCAAGTGATGTTATACTTGGGATATCTCTGTGTACCTGGAGTCCCTGTCTGGTCTATCACCCGAGCAAAGATGGAGGAGGCTTCTGCACTCCCTCCAGGTGCGGGTCACCCTGCAGGGCAAGTGTCCCACAGCAGAGCTGGCGCCCAGATGACCACAGAGCTGCCCTGCTCTTGGGTGCAGGTGGAACCCTAGCAGGCTTTGTCCCAAGTGATATTATACTCAGGATATCTCTGTATACCTGGAGTCCCTGTCTACTCTGTCGCCAGAGCAAAGATGGCAGAGGCTGCTGCCTAATTATGTATTTATTAACCTCCTGAAGTTCTATCTTACAGATTGTAAAGCTTTTATTTATTTCTTTTAAATTTTAATCAGCCTTTTCCACTTCTTAGGTTTAGTTAATTTCTCTTGGTCTGTCATGAGATTTGCAGAATTTCCCCTGCCAACTTGTCTCCCACCATGTGTAGCACCAGCCCCAGGGTCAAATCAACAGACATCCCTGGTCTGGGTTGCTTCCTGGGACCATGTTCCTATCTAAGAGCTGGTTGTTGGCACTGACTGTGGCATTCAGCCAGAGGGGGATGCCAAGGGATGGGAAGATGAGTGGGAGTGGGGTGCATGATGAGAAATTCACAAAGAATCAACAAAAAAATTTTTAAAAATGAAGTTTACAGAATTCTTTGCTGCTATCTCAAATCTGTTCACCTTATCTTATTTCTTATCTAATCATTTATTGCAATATTGTTTGTAATTTATATTTCCTTTTTAAAAATTTTCCATTTTCCCTGCTAAAATTACCTATTTGTTCTTTTATAAAAATATTTTCCAAGGGCTGGAGAGAGGGCCCAGTGGTTAGGAGCACTTGCTGCTGCTACGATCCTGTTAAGATCTGGTCTGTGCCATTGATCTGTGATTCTTCTCCCTTATCTGTGCCTATAATTCAAATATTTGGTCTTTTGATAGTGTCCTGAATGTTCCTTTCTTAGACTTTATTTTTTTTTCCTATTTCTTGCTTGATTTGTATAGATCTTTCCATTTATTTTTGAGTACCAGGATTCTGCTTTCCTGTTTGATTCATTCTATCGTAAGGCTTCTCTTAAGTTTTCTAATTGGAATATTGAGTTTTTCAATTTCATCTTCATTTCAGCTTGCCTTGTAGTCATTTTTCTCTCTCTATTGAGTTTATTTTTCAAATTCTGGATTATCTTTGTTACTTCATTCAGCTATGTATTTGTATAATCTTGGAAATCACTCAAGTGTTTATTGTTACTCTCTTGGAGTTCAGTGGAGTGTTTGCTTGTGTCTTCTTTACATTCTCTGATAAACCTTATGCTTTTCTTTTAAATTCTGTGTCCTGGTGTTCATGTAGGTATTTCTCATTAGAGTACACTTCTATAGGACTAGTGGGTTTGCTGAGAGACATATCTCGGCCACTCATGTGGATTTTGTTTTAGTGATTTGACCTGGGCCTGTGGACTTCTTTCTTTGGTTGTGTCTGATGTGGTATCTGCTTTTCTTAGATTAGGCCAGTGCAGGAGACACATGACCTGAGTGAAACCTGGCAAAGCTGGCGGGTGACATGTTTAATTGGTCCAGGGAAGTAGCTCCTAAACTAAACAGATGGCTTGGAGCCATCTCTGTGGATGCAGAGATGGCCGTGGGCAGAGGGAAGGATAGTGGAGGAAAGCACAGGTTCAAAGGTCACTGATCTTGAGCGAGGAGGCCTGTAGTTGTGGAGGTTGGTACAGTCAGAGGGTGAGAGGAGGGGGATGGACAAGGATAGGGGGAATGGGAAAGAAAAGAAGTGACTTACTCAGCAAAGCTATTTCAGGAATAAAGAGAGTTCCTGAGCTACAGTCTAGAACTGGGCAAGTCATGGAAGGAAAGGCAAAGGGCAGAAGCACTGTGCTTAGGAATAGGCTCATGAGTCTCCAGTGCGTATGCAGGTCTTTTATTACTAACTATTCATATTGCTTGCTATGGATCTATTCACATTTTTATGTTTTTTCTTTTTTTGTGTGTTTTGTTTTCTAGGTCATATCTATTTATAATTTTATCCTTTTATATTTCTAATTTTATAGAGTTTAAATTTGGGAGAGTATGTTCTCAGGATTTTCTGTATTTCACTGCTATCTATTGTAATCTGCCTTTTCTCTCTAGTCTTTCAGGTTTGAGTTGTTTTTCTCTAGCTTTTATTGATTTGGTGAAGGGTTTGTCAGTTTTGTTTTTCAAAGCAGTAACTCTTCATTATTTTGTTGTTTTTCTTAGTTTATTTCTATTTCATTGATTTATGCCCTGATCTTAATTATTTCTGTATACTTGGTTTGGGTCTTGTTTGATCTTGTTTTTCACATGCTTTGAGACGAGTCATTGTGGCTGGTTTGAGATCCTCTTGATTTTGGCACATGAACATTTAGAGTTATAAGAACTGTCGTCATTGTATCTCATAGATTTTGGTATGTTGTGTGTTCATCTTCATTCAGTTCTGGAAAAGTGTAAATTCCTTTTGATTTCTTCAATGGCACAGTTATTATGCAGTAGCACAGTGTTTAGTCTTCTTGAGTTTCTGTATTTTCTGCGGTTTCTCTTTCTGTTGATTTCAAGTTTTATCCTATGGTCAGATAGAATACAGAATGTTATTTCAATTTTCTTCTTATGGGGTGGGAGATTGGGGGTGAGACTAACTTTGTGTCCTAGAATGTGTGGATTGGTAGGGAGAATGTGTATTCTGTAGTGCTCAGTTGTCTGTGGAAGCCTGTTAGTTCATTTTATCTATGCCATCATTCAACTTTGATGTTTGTTTGTGTCTTGCTTAGATGACTTGTCTGTTATTGACAATAGAGTACTAAAGTCACTTACTATTGTTGTGTTGGTATTAATTAATCTGATAGCATTTGCTGTATGGAATTGTGTCACCTGTGTTCAGTATAATATACTTAGAATTGTAATGTTCTCCTGATGGATTGTCTCCTTGATCAGTATGATGAGACCACTGTCTCTCCTTAGTAGTGTTGGTTTGAAGTCTGTTTTGTTAGGGATCAGAGTACTGACCCCTCCCCCCCCACTTGTCTTTTGGTTACCAGTGGCTTGAAATACCTTTATCCATTCTTTCAACCTAATGTGGCTGTCTGTTTTTGTGAGGCATGTCCCTTGTATACAGCAAAAAGAGGGGCTGTGCTGTTTAATCCAGTCAGTTATTCTGTACCTGTTGATTGGAGAGTCTAGTCCACTGATATTCAGGATTGTTATTCTTGTCACTTTGTAGTTAATTCTGTAGTGTCTGATGGTTTTTAAGGCCTTATTCGATTAATAATTATCTTGGGACCTCTCCTTCCTCTGCCCATGTAGCTTTTCTTCAATGTGTTTGTCATTCTCTTCCATTCAAAGTCTTCCTTCCAGTATTAAATGCAGCATTGGTCTAGTGGTCATATAATGCTTTAGCCTACTTTTGTCTCAGAAAGTTTTCCTTCTCCTAATATTGTGACAGTCCTGCTGGATAGAGTAGCTGAGTAGGCAGTGGAGTCTTTTTCAGAACTTGAAATGTATGCTTTCATGTCCTTCTGTTGCTTAGAGTTGGCACTGAAAACTCAGGCCTGCCTTCATGTGTGACTTGATCCTTCTCTCTTGCCATTTTCAGTGCATTTTTTTTTCTGAATTTTAAGTGTTTTGGCTATAGTGCAATGTAAGGAATTTTCTTTTCTAGTTCTGCCTGCCTCTTTTTATCTGGATTGTTATCTATTTCCCTAGTATTGGTCAATTTTCTTCCATTATTATACTGAATACATTTTTCATGTCTTTAACAGGGAATTTTTCTTCTGTGTCTATTCCTCATAAATATGGTCTTTTCACAGTGTCAAAAAGCTTATATATTGTATTCTTTTATATATATTTAAATTTATTGTTGACCTTAACAAATGATCCATATTCTTTGACTTAATGTTTATGTCTGACTATTCTCTTTTCCATGTGACCCATTTTGTTGGTAAGTTTTACTGAGATTTTTATTTGACTTACTGAAATTTTAATTTGAGAAATTATTTGCTTTATTTTCATTCTCATTTGAAAGGAGCAATCAATTTTATTGGCATACAACCTACCAAGTACACTAGGCTATTTTGTCCAGTCAGTCTTGGGACCCTCCTGTTTCTGCTCTCCCAGAGCTTGGATATGCACGGCCATGCCTGGTTTGGTTGTGGTTATAACATGGGCTCAGGATCAAAGTCATTCTTTCATAGCAAGCACTTTACTGAGCCAGCTGCCTAGACAGTAATTTGCCATTTATATGAATATTCTTTCTTTTAAAATGTCACATTTCAACACATGAAATGAGCAAGCAGATGTGAGCAAAGAGAAAAAGTTGGAAGAGACTTACTGAAATGGGAATAATAAAGCCTGAAATCCTGTGCGGGTTTGAATGTCAGAGCAGGGTCCACTCTAAATGGCACCTCTGCTAATCTTGGAAATCTTTCCCTTGAAGCTGGACATGAAAGCAAAAATGATGGAAGCAAAGTTTTCTGAAGAGAGGCTTAAGCTGCAGCAGAAGCGTGACGCCGGGGTGCAGAAGGTAGGGATGCGTCAGGTCTGCAGTGTCACTGAGCCCCGGGGCTCGGGACAGACCACACATCTCTCCACCTACCCATGGACTAGGCATTTGAAAATAGTGTATGTCATAATGAAATTTGCTGAAGTAAATCCCATCAAAAGTTATCTGTAAACTTTATTTGTAAAACATGGCTATTTCTGTCCTATTTTTACATTTCTGATTACATTACCTGTTATTTTAAGACTGAATTTCATATAGTTTTTACTAGATCATTACTAATGACTTTTGTGAGTGTGCTTGTGTGTACTTGTGTGGCTGAAGAACTTAGGACCAGAAAATACTGTATTGGTGAGCTATTTTAAGACAGGACCTTACTATCTTACTCAGCCTGGCCTTGGCCTCATCATCCTCTTGCTTTGCCTTCTCAAGTAGCCAGATGACAGGTCTTTACCATCAGGTTTTACACCATTCCTGAAATGTGAAGTAAAATAACAGCTGTAAATACTGTAGTATGTTTTGTCCTGATTGTTTCAGCTTTCTGATTCAGTTTCTGTTTTTAATTAATTAGATTGAAGATTGAGTTGTTTCCCACTGGCCTCAGGTTGTGTTCTTGTCACTTCGGCTCCTGAGTGCCATGGCACCTTGCTCTCCTTAAATTCAGAAAGAACTCTTGATCCTCTCACAGCAAAGACCCAGATGCCTATAGAATAGAGCTCTTACTTCAAATAAAGTTAATTCTCCTGAGGGCCTGTGATGCACAAAACAACAACAAAACAAATACGCAAGCTCTTGGACTTAGTTCTGTTTGCGGTTGACCACACATGTGTGATGTTGGCACTGACCGTCAGCCTTCCTTTTTGAGTATCTCAGATTTTGCTTTCCAATTTTTCAGTATTTGACTATTTATTTATTTATTTACTTGCTTATGAGCCAAGGATTCATAAATGCTAGGGAAGTACTATACCACTATTAGGCTACCTTCCCACCCATTTAAAAAATATGTTTGAGACAGTATCTGGATCAGTGTCTAGAGTAAACCTTAAGCTTACTCTATGACCATCCTGTGTCAGCCTCTCAAGTGGTTAAGTTGTAGCTCTGTACTACCAAGCTTGGCCCCAATTTTTTTAATATTTTGAATTAAATTTGTATCTCTCCTAGTGTCTCAGCAAACATCAACTATGCTTTGCTATATAGAATTTTAGCTTATGCTATATTTTTATAATTATTAAACATTTTTGTGCTAATGATGTGTGTTTTAAATGCATGAGGTTTGTAAAGATAGAAAGTTTACACATGTTCTTTAAAAACTAAGCCTATGTGTCTGCTTCCCCAAACTGAATACCAAAGACAGAACCAGCTAAGCACACTAATTTCAGCACTGGGGGCTCAAGCTGGCCTTAAACACATCTGTAGTCCAGGCAAACCATGACCTCATCTTCCTCTTGCCGTGGTATCTAGAGTAACTGGTATGTACCACCAGAGTAGTCTGCTTGGCTCAGAGAAAGTGATCCTGACTCAAAATTAGACAAAGGAAAACAAAGCAGCGGCAAAGGCAGAAAACCAAGGCCATAGTATCATGGATGCAAGCATCTCTGAAACAGAAAATATTTTAGTATTAAGTCAAGCATATTACTTGATTCATCCTCTGTGTGTGTGTGGGGGGGGTATGACAGTGTGTATGCATATGCATGTGTACATGTGGTGTGTATGCATATGCAAAATATGTATAAGGGTGTATTTCTATTGCATGTGCCTGTGAAGGCTAGAGGCCTACTTTGCATATCTCCCTCTATCACTTTCCAACTCATTTTCAGAGAGACAGTCTTTCACTGACCTGGCACTTATTATTTTGTACCCCCTCTCCAACCCAGTTAGCTTTTTTATCATCACGACCAGTGCTTGACAAGAAACACGGGAGAAAGGCTTTTTTTTTTTCTTTTTCTTGACTTATCATTTTAGAGGATACTGTTGACCATAGTAGAGAAAGTTCGGGGAATGCATCTCTATCCCAGTGGGGTTGGGCTATAAACCCCAATGCCTGACACCAAAGCCCTACTTCTTACAGTGAGGCCCCCTCTTCCAAATGTTCCACAGTCTCTCAAAATAAATATCTGAGCCTGTGGAGGTCATTTTATATACAAACCAAACATTCCATACACTGGGACCTGGGAGATCATGCCCTTTTCAAAGTTCAAAATGCACTCAGTCAAGCCGTAAAAAATTCCGTAGTCTCATAATTTCAGTACTGTTCAAAAGAGCAAAGGCCATGTCTCTTCTCAGACTCAAGGCAGTCCCTTACATATGAACCCTTTTCAATTATGTTTTCAGCACATAATGTCATGGGATAAACCATTTCCATTCTAGAGGGGCGGAAGGGAGAATAGACCAGACCAACGTAGCAGTGAAAGGCATCATGGGAAATACCAGACCTTCAGCTCCATGCCAGGCATGTGGGGATTGTGGTAGTATCATATGGGCTTCTCCCTTGGGCTTGGTTAGCTTTGCTTTCCTAGCTCAGTTGCCTATGACACAACTCTCTCTTGGGCTACTGCCTGGCCTCGGTGACTTTCTAGAACTCTGCTCAAGCCTTTGTTTGTTACCTTCTTACTCTTCATAGTTGCAAAACCAGCACCACATGGACAACATCGTGTCTTCATATCAACTTGAGATGTATCCAGGACCCTTTGGTCCAGAGCTGAATTTTATCTATGTGTCTTTGAGTTTAAACCTGGTAAAAACACTTCACTAGGTAACCCTGCTTGAGCAGGATTCTCTGCTGGCTCTCTGCATCTAGTCACTCTTTTTTCAAATGGAAAATTTTAAATACCTTTGCATTGCTCTAGCCCTGCTGCTCTGAATGGGTGAAGTCCTGACTGCTATGGCTCCTTTCCTGTTGGCCCAGCACAGGAGTTCTCTCTCCTGGTACTATTCTATTGAACAAATACACGGTTTGTCCCCACCTGCTCTGTCCTCACTTTTAACCCAATTCAAACTTTTTTTTCTTTTGTCAAATTGTACATTTCTTTCTGTTCTCATTCTCTATAAATCCAACTAAATCAGTAAGTTAGTAACTATGCCACAGCCCGGCTAATTTTGCTGTCTCATAATTTTCTTTGACAGATTTGTCTATGACTTTTTAGTTAAGCATTTTCAGGATATATTTGCAAGATATGAGCAGAATGTAGCCACATTCTTTGCCAGAATAAAACATGAATGGCATCTAGCCCAGCTTCTGATAGAGTCCACTACTCCTTCTGATACAATAGCTCCATTTTTCTTGGTCTCCTACTTTCCCAACCTTGAGTCAGAAGAGCTTCTTAAGCCCTGCATATGGTATTCTAGGGTTTCTTTAGGCTGCAGCTCTCAAGTATTCCTCTGCCCTCCTGCAGAGCAGTTCCAAAGGCCTAAGAACTGCATCATCAGGCTTATTAGCACAGCAGTGACCTCACTTTGTGGTCACAACTTAGTATGTTAATTAATTTTGTACCACTTATACCAAATACCTGAGAAAAAACAGCTCAAGAACGGAAAAATTATTTTGGCTCATGGTTGGTGGGATATGGTCCAGCAACCATAGGGTTGAGGCTAAAAAAAGAAAGGTAAAGTAGAATGCTACTAGTACAAATACCAAGAGAAACTACTTTGGGGTCATTGGACAACTTTACTTAAAGTTGGCTTAGGGTGAATGGGAGTCCAGCAGCACTGTGAGAGCAGCTCCCAGGCCCACTTGCTCCTCACTCCGGTTTTCTTTTGCACTCCTGGGCAACGTTTTCTACTGTTTATTAACTTTGCTATTTTGGTTATTTCTTTTAAATTTTTTATTCTAAAGTATAAAAGCATGACTATATTTATTAAATGGTTAAATTTGAAAGAACTGGTAAAACAAAAATGTAAAACTTATTAATGTTTTTGACATTTTGAGTTCACTTTTTTTCTGATTCATAAAACAGCTAGATAGGAATGCAACCTATTATAAACAATCATCTTGGAAGAGGTCTTGGTTTAAGCAGCAGGACAGTAGGACACTGGTGGCAGGGACCTGGGATGTCTTCATAAAGGATTCTGCATTCCCGTGTACGACCCAAGAGCCTATTTCTGATAACATCTCTCTGCTACTTTATGACAGTTTAATTTCCAAGCCATGTTCTAGGGATTCATGTAATTTATTTTTCATAGTCTTCTTAAAATTATATTAAAAGGTCTATATAAAACATTTTAAAATTAGTTAGTCTAGTGTATTAATATTTTATCAGTGTATATAAAGTAATTTTTGTATCTAGGTGGAATCATTTATAAGACTGACAGACTTGCAAAATACTGTGTTCACTGTAATTACATATTCTATATTAATTCTGTATACTAAAGAACTATACATTATTTTTTTCAGATTTTAGAAAGAAAGAATAATGAATTAGAAGAGTTGAAAATCTTATACAAAAAGAAACAAACTGAAACTGAGGAGACCATACGAAAGCTTGAAAAGAAAGGTGATGGTGTCTGATATGAATCTTCTAATAACAGTTTACATTTATTTTAACGATATAAAATTTAAAAGTAAAATTTCATTTCTGAGACTGTGAACTTCCAACAATAGATGGAATTTGCATGGACTTTCATGTACTAGATAAAGTGTGTGTGTGTGTGTGTGTGTGTGTGTGTGTGTTGTGCAGTGGTAACTGGGATTGATAAAAAAAATCTTAAAATATATTTCCCACTTCATACATTCATTGAGAAGGAAAAAGAGAGCATGTAATCAAGTATTAAATTGGCTACTATGAGTTAAAATTAAAATTCTCAAGTATTCACAAGTGAGATATCATGTTTTGAGAAAATAACATTTGTTTAAGTTTGGACATGATTTGATTAGTTGAAGAGAAGAGTTCCATATTGGGGTAGGAAGGATAAAACTGGTGAGTTTGTGTGTGTGTGTGTGTGTGTGTGTGTGTGTGTGTTTACATAGGGCAAAAGTTTGACCATTGAGCACATTTCTAGTCTACAGACTTGTGACTCAGTCTGTCTCTGTCCACTTGTGTAACTGCACATGCTTTGATAAAGGCTTAGAATATTTGAGTTCCATCCTTGGAATTAGTGAGTGTGGAACTGAAGGATTAAGATCTGGTTGACAGAAGAGATGTGGGCAGTGAGTAAGAATGAGGGACAAAGGGGGACTCTGATCTAGGGTGCTGCCAAGTTTTTTGGGTTTCTCCCAGAGCAAGCTTACTGTAGTAGAGTGGATAGTAATATTCCTAACAGTTAGTGGGGCAGTTACATGTGAGAATTAGCTAGTAAGTTGGATATTTTTAGTTTAATTTCCTCCTTTAAATGTTGGTGAAAATAGGGCTGGAGTAATGGCTCAGTGGTTAAGGGAGGACCTGGATTCAATTCCCAGCATCCATATGGCAGCTCACATCTGTCTGTAACTCCAATTCCAAGGTATCTGACACCTTCATGCATACATACATGCATATAGGCAAAACACCAATGCACATAAAGTAAAAATAAGTAAATTTTAAAAAAGAAAGGATGGAGACTCTTATTCATCTAAAAATGTTGATAAAAATAATTAGATATTTCTTCAGGATTTTTTGTTTTTTGTTTTTGTTTTTTTGTAATTGTTACCAATGATAGCTAAAGTATTTGATATTTCTAGATTTTCTTTCTCACTGTATTTCACATTAGGCATCTCAAACATCCTTAAACTTGAAAAATATTCAGCCTTTGTTTTTTTTAAAAAAAGAAAAATAATGTTTTCTATTTTTAAGATTTATTTATGGGCTGGAGAGATGACTTAGTGGTTAAGTGCACTGGCTGTTCTTCCAGAGGTCCTGAGTTTGATTCCCATATGGATGGATTATAACCATCTATAAAGAGATCTGATACTCTCTTTTGGCATGCAGGTATACATGCAGCAGAGCACTCATGTACATAAAATAAAGAAAGAACAAAATTTAAAATATCCTCCAGTTTTAAAAAAGATTTATTTTGTGTTCAGTATTCTGTCTACATATATGCCTAGCGACCTGATTTTGTGCAAATTAGAGGGGTTTCTTTCTCTCTTTCCAAGGGGAAGAATCTATTGGTTAGTGTTTTTAAAAGACTATACCCTGAGCTGACACTTCATGAGCAGAAAAATTTCCACAGTAGAAGGGTATATAAAGAAGTAGGTGATGACATTGGTAGTGAACATGAGCGCATGTCCACAGGAGCCCGCAGAGAAGTTGGTGTATTTACAGTGCTGTTTTATAATGTGGAAGAGACAAGAGATGGAGCCAAGAGCTGCTGCATTATAAAGAGCTATTTTCCCGGTTAGAGCCCTTGACCCATATCCTTTAGGGGAGTAGAACTTTAGCCTGATTCCCAGCTGGCACTCCGTTGGGATCTGCACTGATGAATGGACTCTTTAAAGTAACAGAGGCCATATTAGATGAGAAAGCTAGTATGCTATTTAAATGTTCTAGGGAGAGAATTAAGATGAATTAATCAATTTCTTCTATGATTATAGAAATGGCAAAAAAAGCAATGAAATAAGAGGGGTTTTTAGAAAAGTAAGTTAGTGGAAACTATCTACTAAACGTATCATTATATTTAGATATCAAATTCTAATATGGTTCCTAGAACTGGTTTAACTATATTCCCATTGTTTTTGACAGTTCAGATCCTTATACGTGACTGTCAGGTTATCAGAGAAACGAAAGAAAACCAGATAACCGAGCTGAAGAAGATATGTGAGCAAAGCACAGAGTCTCTGAATAATGACTGGGAAAAAAAGGTAAGCTCCCCAAGTCAGCCACAGGACGGTGTGCAACTGAGAGGGACGTGCTAGCAAGTGCAGAAAATGCTGAAAACTTCAGGAGAAGCTAGAAATTGCTAGTGCTCCTGTTTTGGTATATTTTCATCTTAAAACTGTCCTAGAAATAGTTTTGTTTTAAAGTCATATTTTATACTTATTTTAATTGAATTAATGTTTTGCATTTTTGTCATAGCCAATAGGTTTTAACTAAAATGATTATGGAAATAATGGTTTTAATTTGGGATTTGAGTCATTTCTCTCTTAAAATGCCAGATACCATTATCTAACCCAGGCTGAAGCTGATAGTACAGACTTGTTTTGATGTGAGTAAAATTCCTAGTGGATAGTTCTGCTTGCATGCACTGGGGAAGCATTGAGGTGTTGGTATTGGGGCTTAGTGATCATCTTGGACCACTTTTGGTACTAAGTGTATCCCTAGTGTGAAAACAGACTTCAGAAAATTACAGATTCAGTGGTCAGATTTGAAGTCGTACTTAGAGTAGTCAAAACTGCCTGTATTAAATTTGCAAAGCTGAAGGGTCTTCTGGATGCCTATTTCTGAGTATCCTTACTCTTCTTGCTGAGCTAGAAACTGGAATCAAGGTTCTTGAGACTCTTACCAGTGGGGTACTGCATCTTGCCTGTTTTCTGCGTTTGGTTCTCACCATGACTCGGCCTCCTATTCCTCCAGTATCTTCCCTGCCAGATGGGAATTCACACTGCCTTCGTTAGCCCCTGCCTTTCTCTCTGTTCATGGACAGTGAGTCACAGGCATCCTTAGAGACTCTGTTTAACTCCTGTGTTCCCCATCTCATGAGTGGCACTGGATCCAGGAATGTAAGTTAGAATTCGATTCTCAGTAAGATGAAAGAAGGGATGGCTATGGGCTAAGAGCAGCTTCCAGCCTCAGCTCCTACTGAAACCTATCTGGGGCTCCGCTTTTGGCTTCGGTTCCTTTGCCTTGGTTCACAGTGTTTTTGTTAAAGCTTCAGCCATTTAAGCAACATAAGAATATTGATCAATTAAGACATTTGCTCACAGCACTTGCAATGTGCAATCCTTTGTTATCAGCCTTACTCTGTGTCTTCCACTAATAAACATGGTCTTTGTGCTTGATGTTTTATTAGTTATGGAATGCCAAGCAAGTTTCTTGTTGTGAATTTGCATAGGAAGCATTTCCACATTTATATTGTACAATTGAAACAAATGATACAGACGCTGAATTACTGTTCAGAAGAAACAACAATAAGATTGTTATATGTTTTTCTGTTTGTATTTTGAAGACCACAAATAATATTGTTTAATTGAGAAATATATTATCAATCAGGTTTACTTAATTTCTACACAAGATAGGACATTTCTTTAATATTTGCCTATCAAAATTTTCTGTTCAGGAAAACAGAGGAAAAATTTGTATCCTTTTTGTATGGTATTTTTACTTGTGGGTTTTAGATTCTTGTTCAAATTACTTTGTAGATATAAATAGGAATATTGAAAAGCATTTATTGAATTTCAAAATGACATATTCCATGGTAGTGACAGACTCTTGACTTCATTGTGCAGCTTCACAATGCTGTAGCAGAAATGGAAAAGGAAAAATTTGAGCTTCAGAAGCACCATACAGAGACTATTCAGGAACTTCTGGAGGACACGAATGTGCGTCTGAGTAAAATGGAGGGAGACTACATGCTGCAGACGCAGTCCACGGTGAGTGTCTCTTCTCTGACTGACTTAGTTCCCATGGCCTCGTGCTTCACTGATATGTATTTTCCATAAACTTGTTATGAAATTTAAAGGAAGAGCATTACTGTCTTACAGGAGACAGCAGCAGTGGACAGGCCTGGGCGTTCACTAAGAGGTCGAACCGGACTCATCTGTGTTACTTATGCTTCTCAATCTCTTAGTGGCTGCAAACTTTTTTCATTAATTTTTAGTTCAGAAATAATTATTTTCTTTTTAAAATTCTTTTTAAACTGAAGATACAAGTGTTTTTCTGAAATTATTTAAAGTTGGCATGAAGAAAGTTAGAAATGTTACTACTCTGACACGTTTTCTTAGTAGAGTATTATCTGAAGCACATATATCTGAAGCACATATATATATATATATATATATATACACACACACACACACACACACACACATGTCACTTGGAGAAATCTCAAATCCTTAACTGTTTAGATGTCTTCTTAATTCTTTGAATATTAAGTTTTCTCATTTTCATAGTACAAAAATGATAGGAAGTTGTTGGAAATATTAAATTGACATATAAATGGTATTACATAATAAACTTAATATTTAGTTGTTGATACTATCTTTAAAAATAAAACATATAAGAAAAATAGAGTTATATAAGTGAAAAAGACAGACTCCTTTAAGAAACTAACACTGGCTTGAGGGTAGGATTTTTTGGCTTCTATTCCTTGTAAAAATGACGAGAAAGAGATAAAGTCAGAAATGAAGATGGAAAAGAACACAAGAGGTTAGTATAACTTTTGGAGTTTGTATTAGTTACATTTATGTCATTGTGGCAAAATACCTTCCAGATACTATGCAAGGAAAGTTTCCTTTTCGCTGACTGTTGCTGAGGGTCTGCAATGGCAGGGAAGGCCTATGAAGTTCATGGTGACAGGAACATGTCACAGAGGCACCTTAGATAATATCAGGCTAAGATGCAAAGAAACTACCAAGAGATCCAGGATACAGAAACTAACCTTCAAAGGCATGCCCTGAGCCAGTCAGGGTCCCACCTCTTAGAGGCTTGACAGGTCCCTGAAACAGCACAGCTACCTGGAGACAAAGCTTTCAAAACATGACCCTGCGGGAAACAGTTCAGATTCCAGTCATAACAGTGTTGGAAATGCAGAGGAGAAGTCAAAATAGATCTGACAGGTTCAAGAAAGCACAGGGCTCTGAGAGACTGTAGAGGCATCAGGCCTAAACAGGCCTGCAGTGTTGACATTCAAGGACTGATCATAATGCGCCTATATTTGCATGTGGTTCAGATATCTCTAATGCAATTTTTAAAATGAGAGAATGAGCGCCAACAGGATGCCGTGTCTCTATGGTCTCTCCCATATCAGTTGGGTTGTCTGATTCCTAACTCCTCAGGAAAAAGCTGGGTGTTTTTCTGGAGAGAAGGAAGGCTCTGAAATTGGTGCAGTTTGCTAAGTGTGGTGGACAGATTCCCCAGAGTCCTTGAAGTCCTTTGAATTCTTGGAATGGCAGGCTGTAAAGCACTACTGCTTGACCTCCCAGAGAAGCCAGTGGAAACCAAGGAAGAGTGTCAGTATGCTTTTGACATTTACTCTCAGATAACAGTGGGGCTGTGCTGGCAGGTGCACATTAGAAAAAGATGTGGCCCCTAGTGCTTTCCAAGTGAGTAAGTAGTTTTAAACACTAGCAGATTCCTAGGTTTTACATACACTAACTGTCACTATGGTGTTTATAAAAATGTCATTTTTCATTATTTTGAAGCCTTTAAATATTTTTTCATTTATTATGATAAATGTATTCATAGAAATTTTTCTTAAAAAGATCTTCTCTTAGGTCTTATTTTGTATTTTCTTTTTCTTAGGCCTTGTAATTTCTCACTGTTCTTTATTTCTATCTGTGAAAGCTTATTTTATTCTATTTTTATCAATCCATTCTTAAGTAGATTTTCCACTTGTTACATTTGTTACACTTTTAACTTATTTTCATGCCCAGTATTTTTGTTTGACTCCAAAAAAGCCCTCATAATATATGTAAGTGGTTAAGCATGAGCTAGGGAACGAGATAGTAACCCCATTTCTTCATAGTTTCTGCTTTATCTCCTGTTTGTGCTCCTGCCTTCACTCTCCTCACTGATGGACTGTGACCTGGAAGTGTGAGCTGAAATAAACCTTTTCCTCCTGTGTTGCTTTTGTCTGTCACAGTAACAGAAAGCAATCTTGTACAATTGCACTGTCTTTAAAAATGAGTTTTAGTGATATACCTTTCATGAGTTGCAATTATGTTGGACTGTGAACTCATGTCCTTGGGGTTTGTCATTCTGATATATATTCAGGAAGTGGGAGATCAAGTCTTCATTGCTTAGTGAGAGCTTGTGCTGCCTTGTTTAATATCAATGTGAGAAAATCTAGAATTATTTGGGAAGAAGAAATGTCAATTTAGAAAATCTTCTCATCAGATTGGCCTATGGGCAGTCCTGTGGTGTGTTTTCTTAATAATATGGAAGTGCCCAGTTCACTGAGGACTGTGCTGCTCTTGGTCTGGTAATCCTTGGTTATATAAGAAAGCAGGCTGAGTAAGCTATGAACAGTATTCCTCCTTGACTTCTGCATCAGGTTCCTGCTCCTGCCTTGAGCTCCTGCTCTGATTTCTTTAAATGATGGACTATAATGTAGAAGTGGAAGCAAAATAAAGTCCTTTCTCCACAAGTTGCTTTTGGTCCTGGTGTTTTATCTCAGCAATGGAAAGCAAACTAAGATAGAGCTTGTTGAGGTGAGGAGATGGTGAGCCTTAGGATAGAGGCTTCTGAAAGACCCACTGGCAACTTCTCATATGTAAGATGCAAACTTCACCAGTCCTAAAGAAATATAACTTTGGAGAGAGATGGTGTCCCTAGATTATAACAATCAGCTAATGGGCTTTAGAGGGAGAGGTGATCTTTGAATGAAGGAAGTCTGTAAATTCATCAGATTTATCCATCCTTTAAACTTGCTGTATTTTTTTCCTATTTCCCCTGTAGCTTTTTTCTCTCCCTTCTTTCTTCATCTCCTTTAATTTTTCCTCTCTTCCATTCCCTTTACTCCCCTTCCCTTCATTTCCCCCTTTTCTGTTTCTTGTGCCTTCCTGTCTTCCTCCCCCTACTCTCATCCTTCCCTCCCCCTCTGTTTCTATTTTTTCCTTTCCCAGTCTTCTTCCCTTTCCTTTCCTTTGTTTGAAACAAGTTCTGGCTTCACCTCGGGCTAGCCTGTATTTACTATGTTGTTAAGGCTAGCCTTCAACTCTAGCCTCCCCAGTGCATTGCCACGTGAGTCTTGCCTTTTGTGTCTTGTTAAACAAATCTCTGTCTACTGAAAGTGCAGGGTGCTTCACTTATGCTTAACTAAGCATTTTATAGTTTTTGCTTTTACATGAGTCTTTTACCTCTGTAGTTGTTGCTTTGCTGTGATTAGTGAAAGATTGGAATCTAATGTCATTGTTTTCCTGTGCATGACTTTTGTTTTTCCAGTTTCACTTGGAGTCTTTCTCCCTCTCTCCATCTGTCTTGACTGTTGCTATGTAACTTCTTTTCAGTGAAAGTCTTGATTGCTTGTGGCTGGCTAGTTTCTCTGGCTTTGCTGACATCATTTCTGTAGCTCATAGTTACTCTTGATGTTCAATGTTGCAGTCTGTCTTCCTTGTTTGAGTACAGTTGTCCTGTCTGAGCCCTTTTCTTTGGTTATATTTAGAATCTGCTCTCCCCATTCATAAGAAAACAGAACTTGGAGAATATCTTTTCTTTAGAGTATCACCTATGATCTTTTTGATGTTTACTGTTAAAAGTCACATACTTTTGGGGGCTAGAGGGGTTGTTCAATGGTTAAGAGCCCTTGTTGCTTATACAGAGGACCTGTGTTCAGCTATCAGCACACACACAGCAGCTCACAACTATCTGTTACTTCAGTTTCTGATGGTTGGGTGCTTCCATGGGCACTGCACACATATGGTGCACAGACATATATGCAGGCAAAATATCTAGACACATTAAACCATACATACATACATACATACATACATACATATTTATATATATATATTTTAAAAGATATACTTTTGCTTTAAATGTTTATCAGATTTTAACCCCTCATGGATGTCTAACAAATATTTTACAGTGCAGTACATTGACTAGAATTTATATAAAGTGTTAAATAATAGTGGGAAACATAGTTTCTAAATCAAAGTTATTTCAAAAGATATGTAGACTCAGAATTTGAAGACTGCTTCTCTATTGTCATTATTTTGTTCATTGTTTAAATTAGCATATGAATAATGGCTGCCATTATGGTGTTTCATGCATATTTTGTTCTTATTTGTCCCCTCCCCATTGCCCTTCCTCATCCCTGTCCTTTTTGCTGTCCCCTTCCTTCTTCACCCAAAATCCCTACTGCCCTCATCTCACGTGTTCCAATTCCCTGTTTTCTTCTTTCCCTGCAATCAACCATTTCTTTTTTTATATATATAGAAAAACATGTTAAAACTATTTCATGAAAAATTATACAGATAAGATGGTAGGCATAAAAATATTCCGAAATTGATTGAAAGTAGAAGTAAAAACATTTTCTGATAAAATTGAAGATTTACATGGAAAATATCTCTGATAAAATTGAAGAAATTTATACACATAAATTGGTAGGAATTAAAATATTCCTAAATTGATTGAAAGTAGAATTATAAACATTTTCTGATAAAATTGAAGATTTACATGGAAAATATTTCTGAGAAAATTGAAAAAATATATAGAAAAACATTAAAATTGAATATTATCATGGAAAATTATACAGATAAAATGGTAGGCATAAAAATATTTCTAAGTTGATTGAAAGTGGAATTATGAACATTTTCTGATAAAATTGAAGATTTACATGGAAAATATCACTGATAAAATTGAAGAAATAAATAAAAAATGCGTTAAAATTGAGTATTTCATGGAAAAATTATACAGATAAATTGATTGGCATAAAAATATTGCTAAGTTTTTTGAAAGTGGAATTATAAACACTTTCTGATAAAATTGAAGATCTACAAGGAAATATTCCCGAAAAAATTCAAGAAATATATAGAAAAACATGTTAAAACTATTACATGGAAAATTATACAGATAAAATGGAAGGTATTAAAAATGTTCCTAAGTTGATTGAAAGTAAAATTATAGACATTGTCTGATAAAACTGAAGATCCACATGGAAAATACTTCTGACAAAATTGAAGAAAAATACAGAAAAACGTTAAAATTGAAGATTATCATGGACAATTATACTGACAAAATGGGAGGTTCAAAAACATTCCTAAATTGATTGAAAGTGAAACTACAAACACCTCCCCCACCCCGACAAAACTGAAGATCTACATGAAAAACACCTCCGACAAAATCGAAATACACAGAAAAAAATGTTAAAATTAAATATTATCATGGAAAATACAGTCAAAATGGTAGACACAAAAAGCATTACTAAATTGAAAGAGGAGTCACAAACATTTTTTGATAAAATTGAAGATGCACATGGAAAACATCTCTGTTAGACTATGTTTTTTGTTGGGGAATTGAGTCTATTGACATTATAAAATATTAAGGAATAGTGATTGTTGCTTCCTGTTATTTTTGATGTTATTTTTATGTTTGTATGGTTACTCTCTTTTGGGTTTGTTGGAAAAAGATTACTTTCTTGCTTTTTCTAGGGTGTAGCTTCCCTCCTCATGTTGGCGTTTTCCATCTATTATCCTTTGTAGGACTGGATTTGTGGAAAGATACTGTGTAAATTTGGTTTTATCATGGAATATCTTGTTTTCTCCATGTGTGGTAATTGAGAGTTTTGCTGGGTATAGTAGTCTGGGCTGGCATTTGTGTTTTCTTGCGGTCTGTATGAGATCTGCCCAGGATCTTCTAGCTTTCATCGTCTCAGGTGAGAAGTCTGGTGTAATTCTGATAAGGCCTGCCTTTATAGGTTACTTGACCTTTTTCTCTTACTGCTTTTAATATTCTTTCTTTGTTTAGTGCATTTGGTGTTTAGATTATTATGTGCTGGGAGGACTTTCTGGTCTGGTCCAGTCTGTTTGGAGTTCTATAGGCTTCTTGTATGTTCATGGACATCTCTTTCTTTAGGTTAGGGAAGTTTTCCTCTATAATTTTGTTGAAGATATTTACTGGCCCTTTAAGTTGGAAATCTTTGCTCTCATCTATACCTATAATCCTTAGGTTTGGTCTTCTCATTGTGTCCTGGATTTCCTGGATGTTTTGGCTCAGGAGCTTTTTGCATTTTGCATTTTCTTTAACTGTTGAGTCAATGTTTTCTATAGTATCTTCAGCTCCTGAGATTCTTTCTTCTATCTCTTGTATTCTGTTGTTGATGCTTGCATCTATGACTCCTGAATTCTTTCCAAGATTTTCTATCTCTAGAGATGTCTCACTTTGTGATTTTTTTTATTGCTTCTACTTTCATTTTTAGATCCTGGATGGTTTTGTTCAGTTCCTTCACTTGTTTGTTTGTGTTTTCTTGTAATTCTTTCAGGGATTTTTGTGTTTCCTCTTTAAGGGCCTCTACCTGTTCACCCATGCTCCCCTGTATTTCTTTCAGGGATTTTTGTGTTTCTTCTTTAAGGGCCTTTACCATTTGACCCATGTTCTCCTGTATTTCTTTAAGGGAGTTATTTATGTCCTTCTTGATGTCCTCTAACAGCATCATGAGATGAGATTTTTAAATCCAACTCTTGCTTTTCCAGTGTGTTGGGGTATCCGGGATTTGCTGTGGTGGGAGAACTGGGCTCTGATGTTGCCAAGTAGCCTTGGTTTCTGTTGGTAGGTTCTTGCGTTTGCCTTTCGCCATCTGGTTATTTCTGGTATTAGTTGGTCTTGTTGTCTCTGGAGCTTACCCCTCCTATGGGCCTGTAAACCTGTGTCTGTACTCCTGGGAGACCAACTCTCTTCTGGCAGGATCTGTGCACAGAAGGCTATGGAGCTGTCTGGTTCCCTGCTGCAAATGGCGGCCGGAAGGGAAGACTCCTGTCCCAGCTGCTCCAATGATCATATGCCTTGTGCGCTTCCAGCTGTACCCCTCCAGAGAGAAGGTGGAGATCTCACCTCTGCACTCAGAAGTGAAATCGCTGCTGGGAGATCATTCTCTCCTTGTGGGCTAAGCACAGAAGGCTGTGGAGCTGCCTGGTTCCCTGCTGCAAATGGCGGCTGGAAGGGAAGACTCCTGTCCCAGCTGCTCCACTGATTGTATGCCATATTTGTTCTTTATAGTGAAAAGCCTATTTGCCGCAATCAACCATTTCTAACTGCAGCACATACACACACACACACACACACACACTCTCATGTGTATAATATTTTCTATTTAGAATCATTTTCCTGCAATTATTATTTCTTCTCTATAGCTAAATTAAAATTAATATAATATACGAAAGTATATATCCCACCTGTTACTAATGCTTCTATCAAGAAAGGCACATTATTTTGTCATAATGATGTACTTACACATTCAGCTTAGCAAAAACAAGCACACATATAAAAATAAATAAATGTGGTTTCCTTTCACTTGGCCCTCATTATATATGAAAATGAAAAAAAACAAAACAAAACAAAGAATACACCTATTCATACTTGTAGAATATGAACATGTAGAAGAGACAAGACAGAAAGTAAAGTATCTATGTAATAAAACTAATGTTGGTGAAACTTTATGTGACTGCCTGTCTAATGCTGGGCAATGTTATTAAAACACATAAACATAAATCTTGCAATATGATATGTGCTTTAGTTACCTAGCATTGCCAAAATGAATGACTATGACTTAGGTGACTCGGAACAACACAGATGTATTGCCTAACAGTCTCCAGCCAACCAGTAAAACTCAAGGTATCAGCAGAACCTGCTGTCTTTGAAGATGCTGTAAGAGAAAGAACGTTTCTTGCCTCTTTTAGCTTCCTGTGGGGCAGGCAGCCCTGCCATTCTTTGACTGCCGGCTTCAGCTCCGCAGCATGTGCTGTGCCGTCACTTGATGCTCTGCATTGCGTGCTCTCTGCGCCAGTGTCTTCACGTAGACTTTTTGTGAGGACAATGTCTATGGACTCAGGGCTATCTGTAACCCAGAAAGACTCATACTAACTTGGTTATATCTAAAAACTTCTGTTAATATATTTACATATGGAATTGGAGCTTAATGGTAAAGAACTAGCCCAGCATGTGTGAGGCCTTGGGTCCAATTTCTAACACTGCACAGAACAAAGTTACGTTAGTTCAGGTCTTGGGCATTGTGAGGTACAGCACAGAAGAGTAAGTAAAAAAAAAAAATCTATGTTTAATGGTTACTAAAACAGAAAATACTGAAAAGCAGATAACTAGATATAAAAGAGAGGAGGAGGTGCTTATTCTGGCACTATTTATTACAGAAGCTAGCTTGCAAAGGGGTCAAGTTGGTACCTTTCATTATCAGCTAATCACAGTTGATAGCCTGATGTGTTTTTCTGTGTTTTTATGGTGCAGGGTTTGGTTTGTGAGAGAAGGTTTCAATTTATAAGTCAAGAATGGCATCAAACTTACTAACCTATGGCCTCAGCATCCTGGATGTTGACACTACTGGTGTCTGTGTCATACTAGGGATTTTATTATTTTTTACAAAATGGTAATTTATGAATTCATTTATAATAAAACAATAAAAGCATTGAATATTAACATAAATCTCAGTATTTTAAAAGCTCATATTTTAAGTACTAAATATAAATGCTTATTATATGTATATAAACTAAATTTTATAAAAAAGAAATTGAGTGACCTCTGCCGTTGCTTTTCACCTTTGTTATTCTTAACCTCTGGCTTAACAGAAGGGGCAGGGTTCTGTACTCCTTTGTATTCATATATTGTTGATTTCAGGTAATGTCACCTCTAGAAATTGCATAGACAAAGATTAGTGTCATGTTATTTAAAATCAGATTTGATCTTGCTGGCCTGCCAAGAATCATAGAGAGTCTCAGGAGTTTGTTAAATTTTGAGAATTGCTACTCTAAGATACTGGTTTATGAATGTTTTTTTAATCAGAATGCCTACCAAGGGCTACATTTATTAATTGTGTAAAATAAAAAGAGTATATATAAGCACATATAATGTACACCCACTTGCAAGAGCGTTGCATTTACTATTGGCCAGTCACACTGACATATTCTTTTTATCTCATTAAAAAATGCCCAGTTATGATTTTCAAGTTGATTTCATGTTGGCTGAGATCATAGCTTGAAATCCCCCTCCGGGTGCATGTATCGAATCTCCTTTCTTCTCCTGCGGTTTTCTTTTTCAAGTGGTGATAACAACTCGAGCTTCCACATAGGGGCATTAGGATGAGCACACAGGATCAACAAACTTTACATTCCTTCTAGTTGGAACAATGTTACATTTTAATTTGTAGTGCTGTAGCTGTTTCCTTTTTATTTAAAGTTGCTTATTTATCTCTTTGACCCATTTTTAAAATCAGTTATATTTTTCCTTGATTTTAAGTGTTTCATGTGCTTAGTATCCAAATTGATTATTGAGATTTTCTCTACATTCCTTTTTTTTTTAAATTAGGACAAAATTTACCTAACCAAGTTTTATATATTAAACACTTGTGTGTAAGATTTAGTAGTGTTAAGAAATGTACATGGTCGGACAGCCATCTCTGCCCCCACTGGTATACTTTACACCCTCATAGAAGCAGGGGGAGGGGAGATAGGAGAGGGGTTTCTGGGAGAGGGGGAAACCGGGTAAGGGAACAATACTTGAAATGTAAATAAATTAAAATTAAAAAAATAAAAAAAAAAACAAAAAAGGTATAGAATTGTGTGCAAAACAGTGCACACTCAGAGTTTAAGATAAAGAGTAACTGACACCACACATTCTGCCTCTTAATTTAAAAAGTTAATGTCACTCACTATATAAACATGTTCATTAAATATAGATCTTATTAAAACAGAGGAAACTTTGACTTAATATCAATACCTGCATGCATCTCATAAGTCATGCCAACTTTTGCAAGTAGCTCAGTCTCACTCTCAAGAATTGTTCTATCAGTTATCTTTATCCATTTTAGTTGTATTGGCTCACCTTTCTTTCCCTTTCCCCTAGCTTGGTTGGTTGCTTTTTTCCCTTTTCTATTTCTGAATTCTTTTCTTGACTTCCTTTCTTTGTTTCCTTACTCATGATTGTTCCGTTTGTCTCAGGATCAGGACCCATAATCTCTGTCAATCCTCACAGTCACTACCAAGTAGACTGGTTTTGCTTATTTTTAAAATTGTTCTTGGATCTATCTGACATCTGCCGGTCTATTTACCTATCTATCAATCTTCCCATCAATCATCTGTCTTCTATCTATAACATCTACCTACCTATCTGTGTTTGATTTTTACTCATATATTCTTTGAATTATTTGCTGAGGGATTCTCTGAAGATATAATCTTTAATAATCCAGTAAAATATGGTCTTAGGTGTTTATGGGTAGTGTAGACATCAGATATGAACTGTATTTTGAGAAGTGGCATGAACCTGAGGGCATATGCTGACTTCCATGCTGTAGGGACTGGTAGTGGCCTTATTCCTCTTTATCCCCATTATTTAAGAATTAACTTGGAATGTACTTTTTTACAGTTTCATCATTCCAGAATAGGGGTTGTTTTATAAAGATAAACATAATTTGATGGAAATAAAAAAGATCAGCCTACAGAAATCATAATAAATCCAGGATAGAAATAGATTATTCATGAGTATTTAAATATTAGTTGTTATACTGTACATAATTGACTTACTAAATGAAGTTTAAGATGAAGGCATATGAAGGTAATCACATAGTAACCCACTTACAAACCTACGTTGTTACTTAGAAGGTTTGGCAGGGAATGATTGGGGAATTTTTATTTCTAGAGTATTCCAGATGTATATTTTACATTTTAAAAACATTATTTTTTATGTACTTGAATATTTTACTCACATTTGTGTATGTGCATTGTGTGAATTTCTGGAGCGCATGGAGACGAGGAAAATGCATTGGATCACCTGGAATTGGAATTATATATATTTTTGAACCATCGTGTGGGGGCTGGGAACTGAATCTGGGTCCTCTGCAAGAGCAGTTAGCATTCTTAACGCTGCGGCATTGCATCATCCCCTATATATTTTAAAATGGATTTCTTGGGGATAGACTGATTGTCCAGTCATTGAGAGTGCTTGTTGTTTTTCCTAAGGACCCAAATTTGGTTCCAGCACCCACATTGGTTGGCTCACAACTGCCTGTAACTCTAGCTCCAGTGGGTACTACATGTTCTTTTTTCTTCTGGAGGCATCCCTACATTCTTATGTGTGTTGACATGGAGATACACATACCCCTAAAATAAATAATTAAAAACCTCATGTTTTAAAGATTATTTTTGTTGTATTTTAAAACTGATGTCTTTTGACTTTAAGTCTACCAAGGCATATATTCAAGACTTGAGTGGGTAATGAGCTGAGAGAAATTTTGTGGTAATGGGTTGTTATTTTTACAACTCTGAAGATTATCTAATAAGTTTTTGAATCTTATTTCACTTGCAATGAGTTGCTCTCAAAAGAGCTTAGAAATGATCAGGATTCCCTACCTCACCCCTTTTATCATACATTACTCATGTAAGACCATGCTATGGCCATTAAATTGTAGCACTAATCTTATCTTAGCAGTGGTTAACAGGAGCAACACCAAGGGGACTGGAGAGATGGTCCAATGGGAAAGAGCATTTGCTGCTCTTGTAGAAAACCTGGGTTTGGTTCCTACAACCCACATGGCAGTTCACAAACACTTTTAAGTCTAGTTCCACGGGGTCTAATGCCCTCTTCTCACCTCCATGGATACCAAGCATGCATGTGGTAAACATATGTACATGCAGGCAAATGTTCAGATAAAACAACCAGCCAGTCAACCAACCAACCAACCAACCAACCAATTAACAACAACAAACTTTAGCAGCAAAAATAATTTATGATGTGTTGGGGGGCCAAGCATTCAATAGCCATTCTCAGTATTTCTACCAGTTATGGATCCAGTCACTGGCTGAAAGAGGCTTCTGTAACCAAATAGTATAACTGTTAGTTAGAAGACAATTTAACTACATGCCCATTTGGCCAAATTGCAGTAATGCATTCCTCCCAATTTTCTTTGGTCTCCATCACCATAGGCTTTTGAATAGTTCTATACCATTAAATAGGAGGAACCTCAAATACAATCAGAGGAAAGTTATCCCCAGAACACTCACACCATTATTGTACCTGTCAGCAATTTTGGTATGCAGTTCAGGATTGTAGCACTTTTGGTTTATAGCTGGGTATGATTACTTTTCTCCCCTATAGCCTGCATAGAACCATCTAGCACTATGAATCTATAAATGTCAGCCAGCAGGGAGAAGCTTCTAACTGAGTACCAGTTTGGTTTTTCTGTGTTCTGTATCCTGAGTGCAATGTCTTCAACAATAGTCTTTTATTCTAGTTGTGGTGAGCAGTGGCAACAGTCTTGATTGGTTTTGGAACCTCTGAAGATGGTCTAGCCAACAACTCATAGGGGAGTTTTCTGCACTTGGTGCTGGGATTTTGATTTGAAATCCTATGGCTTTTGAGAATAATGGTAACCACCTATGCAGAGTACTTCTTTTTTTTTTAAGTTGTACTTTTATTTAGCATATAAAGTAACATGCTTTTGTCTGCCATATCTCCTTAGTTTTGACTGACTCCCTCCCTCTGCCTTCCCCTGTCTGTCTTGGTGTTTCCTTCTCTGGCTTCCCCTTTCTGCTTCTCCTCTCTCCACCTTCATCTCACTGACCTCCCAACCTCAGGGCTCCTTTGTTGCTAGCTGGCTCCTACTTATACTCCAACTTAAATCCAGTTATCTAAAAACTCCAGCCTAAGATCTGCATTTGAGGGGATATAAGGAGTTTTTGTTTTTGAGCTTAGGTTATTTCCATTAGTATAATATTCTTGCCAGTACTATACAAGATTTTCAATTTCTCCACATTCTCAACAAGTTTGTTATTTTCTTATTGGAGCATGAATAGCTTCATTTATCAGGCATAGCCAATGACTACAGCTTACTCACAAGGTCCTATAAAGTTTTAACATTTGATTAATACCCAAATTAAAAATTCATGTTCACATTATCACTGATATCTTCAGTGATACCTGACATTTGAGATCACAGTATTGTTTGAATGTCTGTCACTTTCTTCATTGAAACAGTGGATATCTGACCCTCTCATTTCGTCTTTTCTTACAAAAAAGTAGTTTGTAATTTCATGTGAGCATTTCCTCTTATCTTCATTATATTCAATTATTAATATTGTAGAAAAAGATTGTTTTCTGGCTTTTGGAGACATTTTTTACTTAAGCAAAGCCTGTAGGTTTATCTGTATCAATTCAGCCCCTAGGTCTTGATTTATTTCATTGGTAACCATGTTATTTTCTAACGGTTTATAATAGCTACTCATTTCTTTCTTTGAATATGGGCAATCTTTGTCTTGACTTTGAAATTCTTGTCTCATGTCTCTATACAGTGACCAAACCTCACTTTGTGCAGTGTTCTTCTGAGAGCTTTTGCTACTTCAAGGCTCAGTGGCCTTGACCACCTCCTGCTTTGAGTTTCTTGTCCAGTCCTCATCCAAGCTTAGCAAATACCTCTATAAGTAAAAAAGAAAGAAAAAGCAAAAGAAGGGTGGGGAGTACAACTTAGAGGGCTGGCACAGCCCGTGGCTCCTCCTCTTCCTCAGTCCAGCCTGCCTGAGCATCACACCACCTTCCTGACGTGTTTCAGACTGATTTCTGTGTCTTTTATGTGTTCTTAACAGGAGAGTTATGGTCTGTATGCCACCCCTCATAAGCAGAACTCTGTCTTCTAGGCTCCTGAGGTGGAGTAGCAGTCCTGATTTTCCTAGACATTGCCTTCTTTGCACCAATTCCATAGAAGGATCCCCTGGATCCCACCACTTAAAATTGGAGAGCAAAGGTTCCTTCTTGTTTGTATCACACAGTGAGTCACTATGCAGAAAGGTAGTTCAAAGTGCCCTCAGAGGGGAGCTAACTTCCTCAAGCAGCTTCTCCGCTCAGCAGAGGCAGAGGGGATGCAGGGATGCAATGGGTTAGAATGCAACTGCACATATGCTCTGTTGTATTAAAACATTCACCAGTGTGCTGCTTTTAATTTCACATATTTGGAAGTTGTTGCACCAAAATTTAACTCACCAATCTATTCAGTTTTATGATGAAGAAAAGGTGAAATGAAGAGAGAGTATTGGAGTTTAACAGTGATGTTTAAACTTTATCTTAACTATTTGTTGTGGAAAAACAGTAGGAAAGAAGGACCACACTAACCTTTTCCTACTTGCATTTATTAGAAGAGTGGTTGTTAAAATGAAAGCCAGTTGTTTCTCAGCTAATGCTGGCTTAGTGCAGTTTTGAATAAAGCATTTAGAAGCTCATAAACACCTTTATTCAGGCTTTAAATGCAGCCCTGCCAAAGTGAAGAATTCAAAATAACTTAAATACCAAATAAAAAAGAGGCAATTTATTTGAATGATGCTTTTGAATACCTTAGGAAAACAGAAAACACCTTTCAATGAAATAGAAAAATCTAACAGATGAAACAAATAAGAATTTATGTGATAAAATATTCCTATATATGAATATGTTATGTGTTACTCCTGGCATTAAAATGTGGAGTTATGGATTTCATTTTAAAATATCCTAATTAGAACCTTAAGTGAAAGGAACAAAGCTGAATCATAATGAGGAGGCACAGAGGGATTGCCATCGACCTGAGAGGAGCATCGGTCTTCTGTACTCTCATGGGAACATTTCAGACTCAGCAAACATTCCACAGATGAGTGAATGGTTGGATAGATGTAAACATGCTGTTAATTTTATGGTAAAAAGGTGATATTTCATTAGGCCAGGTGGTGGTGGTACATGCCTTTAATCCCAGCACTTAGGAGGCTGAGACAGACAGATCTGAGTTCGAGACCAACCTGGTCTATAGAGAGAGATCCAGGGCAGCCAAGGCTACACAGAGAAACCCTGTCTCAAAGAAAACAACAACAACAAAAAGTTATTTTTAGAGATTTAATTTTTACTAATATCGATTATGGCTTATTTGGTCTTATTACTCTAATATGTTTCTTCATAGTGCTCATTGGCACAGATGACTGAAAAACTAGAGGTTTTCTTAACGACTTGTTCTTTTAGACCCACATGATCAAAGAACTGGAGGGCCGTGTCCAGCAACTGATGGGAGAAGCAGAGAACAGCAATCTACAGAGGCAGAAATTGACTCAAGAAAAAATGGAGCTGGAAAGATGCTACCAGATAACGTGTAGTGAATTACAGGAGTTAAAGACAAGGTAGTGCCAACAGCTGTCTGTGGGCACCAGAGCTCATACCCTGACTGTAGGTGACCTGCGAGTAAATCTCATGACGTTCCTACCCAAGCGGGATTCTTTAAATATTTTTTTAAATACTTAAAAACATAATGTTTGAAACCAGTTGATGAAAATATGAATATTTACTTCATATATAAAAAAGAATATATTTAAATTTAGTTGATTATTAGTTTAGTTGATATCCATTTTAGAGATTGTTTCCAAAAATACATAACATTATTTTTTATCTTACTGTTTTAGGCATAACATACTACATAAAGAGAAAGAACATCTTGTAAATGACTATGAGAAAAATGTGAAATTATTAAAAACCAAATACGATTCTGATATAGATCTCCTGAGACAAGAGCATGCACTTTCAACTTCTAAGGTATTGTATAAGTAGGTAGCCACATTTGCACAAGTGTTCAGCCATGGCAGTGATGTCTCACCCAGTCATGTCCATTTGAGATTAGTCCCTTCATTCTGTTCTTGAAACCACCAAACCTCAAAACATGCGGTGCTATTTGGGGTGCTGAAAACTGTAAGTGTTTCTTAGCCCACAGAGCTCTTAGCAGCGGGCTCTGCCTGACGCTCTCCTAAAGCACTAAAGGTTTGAAGCTGGAATTCCTAGAAATGCCTTCTGAAGTGTTTCTGCACACATGCAGTGGCCTACTTTGAAATGTTTGTTTTATTTTATTCTTATTTTTTAAATTTTAAAAATGCCCATAAAAATTAAACTCATTTTTATTTTCATAGCATTAATTACTATGCAGATTTTAATTTACATTTTTATTTCGAAATACTAATTTTAGCTTCAAATGTTACTCTAGTTACTGCTCAGCTTGCTATCTCTCTTACAGTATACTTCAAATAGATTTAAGCTTTATATTCTCTTTAAAAATATTTTTTCACTCAGATTTATAGGTAACTTAAATTCTGACTAAGCTTTTAGGTGTAAATGGGCTTTACGTCAACCAGAACTGTGCACTGATACAAAAAGTCAGCGTTCTGCCTTCTGTTCTTGCAATCCTCCTAGACATCTGGTGTGATTGAAGAGTTAGAACAGAACATCTGTCAATTAAAACAGCAGGTCCAGGAATCGGAGCTTCAGAGGAAGCAGCAAGTAAAAGTGAGTCCTGTACTTTTACCAAGGTCACTGGGTCCAGTTCCTTTACTGTTGTGATCTATGTTTATAAATGAGAGTCGTTAAAAAATAACTTAGAAAAAGCAGCCATTTCTGAGTGTATTTACTGCTGGCATATTTACCTAACAAGTGAAGATACATACATGTAGAGAATAAAAGGAAATTGATTTAAAAGATCTTTTTTTTTTTTGAGATTAGTTTAGAATTAAAATCTTTTTATTTAATTGAGATTGCAAAAACTAGAATACAGAAAAGACAATAGAACAAATGATTTTATATAAAGTGAGCATTCTTGTAAGCATTGCCCAAGTCTAGAAATAAAATTTTCCAGCTACCCCAAAAATTCTTAAGTGGCTCTGCCTAATCCTACCCACTGTAAATATTCATCTTTGTATTCAGAGACTGGCATAACTCACTGCCCTCATCAGAGAAGTGTCTTTTAGCCACATGCAATGGTTAATACAGAGGCTCACCACTGGTCAAAGTGTAGAATGTTCTTGAAATTTTCAGGAAAACAGATGAATCTGGCTCTTGTAATATAAAACAGGGCCACCCAAATGCAGAAAGATAAATCCTGAATGTGTTCTCGTATATATATATAGGTGATAGCCCATAATGCATACATCTGTGTGTGTTGGGGGATATGGGTAAAAGCTAAAAAACAAGAACGGAGGCCAAGACATGATAAAGATGGGTGATGGGAGGGGCGGGGGTTAGACAAAAGGATATATGGAGCTTGAAAGAGGAAATAATATGGGAGATGAGAACAAGGGGACTGTGGGCAGAGGGGAAGTGGGGAGGGAAGGAATTCTACTAATACACTGTGTTCAAAATGCCATAAAGATCATTTCCCAGTTAGTTGGTTGCCGCTTTGTCTTTTTGACAGTGTCTTTTGCCTTGCAAAAACTTTGTAATTTAATGAAGTCCCATTTGTCTATTCTTGATCTTAGAGCATAAGCTATTGGAGTTCTGTTAAGGAAATTCTCCCCTGTGCCCATATGTTCAAGGTTCTTCCCTAGTTTCCCTTCTATTAGTTTCAGTGTGTCTGGTTTTATGTGGAGATCTTTGATCCACTTAGAATTGAGCTTAGTGCAAGGAGATAAGAATGGGTCAATTTGCATTCTTCTGCATGTTGACCTCCAGCTGAGCCAGCACCATTTGTTGAAAAGGCTATCTTTTTTCCACTGGATGGTTTTAGCTCCTTTGTCAAAGATCAAGTGACCATAGGAGTGTGGATTCATTTCTGGGTCTTCAATTCTGTTCCATTGATCTACATGTCTGTTACTGTACCAATACCATGCGGTTTTTAACACTATTGCTCTGTAGTACAGCTTGAGGTCCGGGATACTGATTCCCCCAGAGGTTCTTTTACTCTTGAGAATAGTTTTAGCTATTCTGGGTTTTCTGTTATTCCAGATGAATTTTTGATTTGCTCTTTCTAACTCTATGAAGAATTGAGTTGGGATTTTGATGGGGATTGCATTGAATCTGTGTATTACTTTTAGTAAGATGCTCATTTTTACTATATTAATCCTGCCAATCCATGAGCATGGCAGATTTTTCCATCTTCTGAGGTCTTCTGGGAAATGATCTTTACCAACCTTACATCCGACAGAGGGCTAATATCCAATATATACAAAGAACTCAAGAAGTTAAACTCCAGAGAGGCAAGTAACCCTATTAAAAAATGGGGTACAGAGCTAAACAAAGAGTTCTCACCTGAAGAATATCTAATGGCTGAGAAGCACCTAAAGAGATGTTCATCATCCTTAGTCATTAGGGAAATGCAAATCAAAACAACCCTGAGATTCCATCTCACACCAGTCAGGATGGCTAAGATCAAAAACACAGGAGACAGCAGTTGTTGGCGAGGATGTGGAGAAAGAGGAACACTCCTCCACTGCTGGTGGAATTGCAAGCTGGTACAACCACTCTGGAAAGCAGTCTGGCGGTTCCTCAGAAAACTGGGCATGACACTCCCGGAGGATCCGGCTATACCACTCCTGGGAATATACCCAGAGGCTTTACCTGCATGCAATAAGGACACATGCTCCACTATGTTCATAGCAGCCTTATTTATAATAGCCAGAAGCTGGAAAGAACCCAGATGTCCCTCAACAGAGGAATGGATTCAGAAGATGTGGTATATCTACACAATGGAATACTACTCTGCAATTAAAAACAATGAATTCACGAAATTCCTAGGCAAATGGTCAGATCTTGAAAATATCATCCTTAGTGAGGTAACCCAATCACAAAAGAACACACATAGTATGCAGTCACTGATAAGGGGATATTGACCCAGAATCTCGGAATACCCTAGACACAATCCGCATATCAATAGATTTCTAAGAAGATGGAAGGAGAGACCCCTGGTCCTGGAAAGACTGGATGTAGGGGAACGCCAGGACAGAGAAACGAGAGGGGCTTGAATGGAGAAAAGAGGGAGGGAAGGGGGCTTATGGGACTTTCGGGGAGGGAGGAAACGGGAAAGGGGAAATGATTTGGAATGTAAATTAAAAAAAAAATAAAATAAATTAAAAAAAAAGAAAAAAAATGCCATAAAGATATCTAATATGTTGTATGCTAATTTGAAATGAAATTATTCAAATATATTAAATATATAAATTATATTTTAATATCAGATATTTTTAAAAGTAAGTCCTAATATTTATTATTTGGTATACTGTCCATAATGTGCTTCAGGGCACTGGTGTGAATAGGAGTTATATTAAAATATATAAGTATGAATATATTATTTGCTGTTCTTTCTATATATCTTATTAGTTTAGTATGCCATCAATTTTTTGTTTGATGTGAAAAAAATCTCTCACATAAGTACTATCTTAGAAAGTCCTCCCATTGAAGTTCTGAAACTCCACTGTCTTTCTCCCCTTGCCCTTTTTCTCAGCACTTTCATTTTCTCTCAGTCACAAGCATCAAGGAGGAGGATATGAAGTAGTTTCATGGTTGGCATTAACATCTTGACATAGTTACTTATTCCTGGTCTCATAGTCTTAAATATCACAGCGGTCCTTGTATTGAGGACAGGAACAGCTTCACACAGCTGAGGTCCTATATCTTGTTACATAAAGCTGCTCGTGACTTTGACATTTAGGTGCTTAGGGTTGTCCTAGTGACTTTGACATTTAGGTGCTTAATGATAAGCAAGTGACATGTATAACTAAGTTTGATATCCAGTACATTCATTACTTTTATCAGGACATTATTTTTATTAACTCTAAAGGTATTATAAAACATACTAAGAATAAACATTTGTCTTTACAGGATCAAGAAAATAAGTTTCACATGGAGAAAAACCATTTAAAACACACCTATGAGAAAAAGGTAATATGGCTGGAAAATATAAACATTTAAAATATCAAATAAAGCAGGTAAAGGAGGCTGATTTAACTAAGCTATTGATTTACCTCATCCTTTAAAGACTGTTTTCTTACTAACTCAATCTCAGCTAATCAATATAATTAAAGTTTTCATGTTTATGAACAGCTTCAAGTTCGGTTGTTAATCACACCTACATTAAAGCTCTAGTTTTATACTCTGTTGGGTGAGTGAAGAGTCTCATTGACTGAACCTCTCTTATGAACAACTTGATTTTTTATTTCTACAAGTTTGAAATAATTGAGACTTCCATTGCATTTCTGTGTATCATCCATGTTATAAGAACTCAGAGCATTGACTACTTACAGTCTAGCAGCTTCTTAGCACTCAGAACCATGCAAAATTTCTTAAATGTATTTTAATATTCCTATTATCAGTAGTAATTAAAGTTTTTAATACTTTAGAAAATAATTGATAGGTTTGTGGCTGATATCTCAATTCTGAAATGGTTTGCTATAAGACAGGGAAAGTAAAAGTAGTTGAAATAACAAAGATTTTATTGATATTTTTATTATTTATTGTTAATACTTGCCAAATGAATCCACTTGTAAAATATAATAGAAAATGAGGTTTACCCTTCCATTAAAATATATGTAAGTTAAACTAAGCCAGGTATGTATTGCAGCATTCTCAATTCACATTGTAACCCATCCTTTTTGTCCCTCTAGTTGCTTAGTTGATATTCTTTAAGTGCTTCTACTGGACGGGCATCATTAGGTGAGGCTGGAAGCGGTTAGTCCTTCTGCCCTCCAAGAGATGTATAGGGTAAAGAGTATGTTGTGACTTACAAAAAAAGGGATTTCTTCTGATGTATATTGATCTGTTTGTGTGCTTTTTATAATTGTAATTATTTTCTTACTCCTGCAGTTTTATTATAATTCATTGTAAAGTGTTTAGAATATTTATATCTACAAAAGTGAAGCTTGTCAGTTTCTATTGCTGAGAAATGCAGTTTCCTAAATATTTTGCTTGAGAGGGAGAGAGACTGAGAGAGAGAGAGAGAGAGAGAGAGAGAGATTGATTGATTACTGGAAGCTGTCTCCATTGTGTAAGGCACTGAGTTAACCTGGGTGTACTATTTCCTGGGTAGCCCTCTGGCTCCTCTTCCATTGTGGACTCTTTCTGGCCTCTTGCTTTGCTGTGGTCTGTGCCAGTTCTCTTTTGTGCTGGCCTGTGGAACAGGATGGGCCGTTGTCTAGGAGCAAGGCACGCTGAGAACTGTTCTGTGGAGAGACAGACCCAGATAGCTTTTGCTTTTACTGAATTCTTTACTATATTTTAGCCACCAAGTAATCTAAGGTTCTGCTGTCAGCCTTTCTCCCTGGTGAACAGACAAAAGGAAGGAAACAGAATTTGCTTTGTAACTGAAGCTTAGGACAAAAGCCCACTTTGCAGCAGCCGTGGAAGATAGGCTTTGCCACCTCCCAACACACTACAGAGCCAAGGAGTAGTGAAAAGCAGAGAAAGGAGATTTAATCCATGGGGCAGAAAATGTGCCTCGACCACAAGTCCTATCTTCTGGGACTAGATGTGAGCTTTAGGTTTAAATGGAGAGAGGATTAGGGTAGAGGACGAGTGGCATTCAGAGTTAAGGAGTTCTGGTCAAGCTGTGGTCTGCTTGATCAATATCTCAGTTCTAGTTCTCCACACAATCTGAAGAAGTCTTATTGCTTGAGGGGACAAGCTGATTTCTTGGAAATGCCTGCTCTGCTCCAGGTTATGATTTCACTAGAGTGGATAACTCCCCTCTTTGGAAGTGCTCCGTCCTGCTAGACTCTGCTGTCCTTGGAGTCTAAGGTTCAGAACAATGACTGGAGACCATTTAACTCTTTCGTGGGGTCTAGAGTAAGCACGGTGAAAAGTGGACAGTAAGATCCCTCAGTTCTTGTTTTTGTGCTTTTCAGCTTGAAAGGGAGTGAGGTAAGTTAGGGAGCACTGGCACCTAGGTAGATTTTCCTTGAGTGGTGAACCCTGACTACTGCAGAGGTAAATGAGTGACCCCTGAAGTAAAGGAGACAGATGCAAAATGGAGATGGGGAGGCCAGACTTTCATGTTGCCTTCAGTTACCTTGTGAGTTCAAGTGGGGGGGTCAATACATTCTTTTTAGAAAGGCAATGTCTATGTGCCTGTTATTTCATTTTTATCAGTAACCTGCTGGCCATTCCTGTTGTAGTCCACCTCTGAAAGGAGATCTAAAACCTCTTTATTAGGCGTTGCAACAGCAGTTACTCATCTTCCATGAACTGTCAATTGGCCTCATTTTTAAATAAACAACCAGAATATACTTTGCTGTTTTCAGTGTAAACATGACTTATTTTAAACAACAGTCTATAGAAGAAAAATAAGTATTTGTTCATCTTGCATATTTTACTGAGTATGTTTATGTTAAAAGAAAAGGTTCCTCAGTGTGTCACTTTTTGTTTCACAATTAATTCCATAATCTCCCCTTTAAAATTGACATCTGTTCTTCTTTCTTTATTAAACCTGCTGTGATCTCAAGCCTTGAAGATTTGATGTCTTCTACCCCCCTGAGGGAATATCCTTCTGACAGCTCAAAGGGCTAACATAAATCTCACATAGTCCTGAACTGTGTAACTGGATAGCTAAGTGGGGTGTATAGGCTTTTGTTTTGAAAGTTACAGGTGTGCACATTCAGTGACTTTCCGTATAAAATGTGCTTCTGAATATCTGTTCAGGGGAGGAAATGCCATCTGAATGACATTATTTCCTCATGCCAGCGCGAAAGCAGCAGGATGGGAGCGATGGGAGCGTACCATCCCACTAGTCTTTGAGGTGGAAGAAACAGCATCAAATGCTGGCCCTAATTTAAGCACACACATATTATCTCATGGTCTTTATTGATCTCTGGTGGCTGTTGCCTGCTCTTCAGATCTTTGAACATCAAACAAATAATAGGCCATAAAGCTAACCATCATTGTTTGATGAAGTGTCGTAATCTGCTAAATCAGGAAACTGCTGGAGTAAATGATTTTACTAGTAAGGAAACACCTGCCTCCTACAAATAACCTAGTGCTTGTTTTCCAAACAGGCCCTGGGAATAAAGAATGATGGTGCTGTTTACCCAACGAAGAACATGAGGCAGATGCTCACACGCACAGGTTAAACTGAGCTAGATTTGACTTCTCCTAAAAGCACTGTTGTAACTGTTAACAAATGTAATTAAGTTCTGAAACACTGAAATAGTTTTTCCAGTGCTTAGCATTCATTGTACTTTATATAATTATATTGAAATAATTTAAACATGTTCACAACAGTTTTATATGTAATATATTAAATTGTATTTTTAATTTTACTGACATAATTTTCTTTAAAAAGGATAATTTTCCCAAAGTTAAAAGAGAAAAATAAATTGTGCTATTGTAGTCTTATGCAGTGAGGTCACCCATAGTGTTGACAGAAGGCTATGGAGATTAGAGGAGTTAAGAGGCAGTGTTGTCCAGCCTGCTGGTTTTGGGGCCAGCCCCAGCTCTTTTTTGGTTTTTTTTTTTTTTTTTTTTTTTGCTATGCCATGATCCATGGTCTTTTTCTCATTTATATGCTCTTTTTTTATCCCCAAATGAGGATGTTAAGCATATGTTCCATCAGTGTGCTTATACCTACTGAAATCAACTACTTAATAGTAAATTCTCATGCTTAAGAGTAAGCTAGGTGCCTTAACCACCTTCAATACTATAGTTTAATGTTAACTATATATTGAGAAAAGCCTAGAAGTAAATCATATTAAATCTTACTCCACATTACCTTTGAGCAACATAGCAAGTCTCTGTGTAAAAAAAAATATAAATGAAAAAGAAATAGAAATAAATAACAAGTAGTTTGTAGGCAGTAAATATAAATAATTCTTAGGCAGTAGCATCATCCTTTTTGTTGTTTTTTATTTTTCTTTTATGTAAAATGATTCATATAATATTAAAACACAAATAATAAGTTGTAGTCTTCCATCAAAATCAGTATGCATTGATTACTTGCCTGGTATTTAATTATATATTACCAACAAACATATAAAATATAGATCAAAACAAAGACATAATTTAAAAAGTATATCAAGCATGCAATACTAAAATATTCTGTCAAGAGGAAACAAGCCCAGAACATCCCTTAATGACTGCTGTAGTGTGGGTCAGGGATGTTGGGCACTTAGTAACATAAGTGAGACAGTTTAAAAGAATGTGCATCAGTGCATGCCTTCTTGACTAGAGGGGAGCCCTTCTTCCCCTCCCAAACAGTTCCCTCTCCCTTCAGAAATGGAGCAGATAGTCTTAGAGATACTTTCATTAAGGTGCCACTCACTAACCATCATTAACTACTTAAATTCATTAAGTAGTAGAACTGAAACAGGTTAACACTGTGTAGTGAGTGATAGAGAGCACTCACAAGATCTCAGAATGCTTGGCTCATGGGCTGCCTTCTGAAAGGGCAGTCAGCCTCGGGTAGGTGCATATCATGACCATACTCATAATGACCTTACGTCCTCAGGAGATTAGTATAGTGTTCTATCTGGCTCTGTGGCTGTAATGCTTAACACTGACTGAGAATTTTTTATGTTCTAGTATTCACAAGAATATTTGCATGAAGTAATCCACTTTTACCAGAAATCTTACTATGACTCTCGTTGATTCCATTTGTAGAGGGGACTGAGACACACATGCTAAATAACTCAGGAAGTAGTGAGACGACCGTTTAAACTTATCCTATCTTTCTAGCTAGAGTTGCTTTCTGCCTCCAAACACTTAATGAGCAAAGTTTGTTTCTATTCCAATTTAAGATTCTCACACTGTGCCAAGTAATACATATCAAGGATCTATAAGAAGTAAGATAGGAGTTGAAGTCTGAGCCTGGTAAATTGTGAAAAGACTGTTATTCCTATGTAGAGTAAAATAAATTTAGTGCTAAAAAAATTCAAGGTGAGGTGATCCTCATCATAAGAAAATAGTATTTATGAGATATTTTAAATTGATCATTACACTACCAAGAAGTGGGGCTTCTGTCTGCTAATTCTCCTGGTCAGTCACAGCCTCAGCATGCATTGTCTTCTCTGCTTCTCAGTTCTGTCTTGATTTAGTGGTTTGTCATCAAAGAAACTAGTAAGGCTTTTTGATATTATCATGAAAAATTGCCTCTCCAGCCTCACTGCTAGTTTAAAAGAATATAGTTGATTTTACTAATTTATTTGCCTTATACAAAGGGAAAATTCAAAAATAATTATAAAAAAAGAAAGGCCAAAAATATGTAGGATTTGAATTAAATTGATCCCAACCAAACTGATTTAAAAAAATAAAATCTACTTTTGCCTAATTCTGATGCAGTGTGTGACATGGTTTTAGATCGTGCGTGTACGTGTGTGTGTGTGTGTGTGTGTGTGTGTGTGTGTGATGTGTGGTTCTTGTCATTCTTTTGTGCCTCACTGTCCAGCAGATGCATATTCCGTCCCATGGTGGTGGCTAGCAGATCTAAGTGGTACTTTGATATACTTAGCACTCAGGGAGGCTCTGCAGCCTTACTAGCTGTGTGGGTACAAGTATCAGTCGTTCACTTTTCCCTTTCTGTCCAGCTCTTCAAAAATGTCATGTCCACATCCATACTGCAGTTTTGAATATGTGAAAACATTTCCTTCACTTTCCTGGTTGATGCTGTAATCCCACCCACTCAAGGGTTGCTACGTGCAGGAAGGAGGCAACTGTGATGGAGGAGTTTGTCCCAAACTTGGTCAATGGATGCACAATTCTTGCTTAGTGAAGGAAGATTTTATAATAGCCACTTTATATCTGGTCAATGCAGACACAATGTTTATCCTAGTCTTTCTTCTCAAGCATGTGAAATTTCTTTCCTTGTCAAAGTAGGCCTGGCCCACTATAAAAAGGGCTGCTCAGCCCCTCTTCTCTCTCTCTTATTCCTCTTATTCCTCTTGCTCTCTTGCTCCTCTCAGCCTCTCTGCCCGTCTTGGGCTCTCCTCCCCCGCCCCCCTTTCTCCACGTGGTCATGGCCAGCCTCTACTTCTCTACCTCTCTACTCTCTCTGCCTTTCTCTGCCTCCACTACCCCATTAACTCCCATCCTCTGCCCTGAATAAACTCTACTCTATACCATGTCTGTGTGTGTCTGGTCCCTCGGGGGAAGGGATGCTTTAGTATGGGCCCACTAGGGCACCCTCTTCCCCCACACCACCGTATACCAGTCTCTCTAAACCTCCTCTCTTTATTATCATAACAATTGGTACTTTGTGAAGTTGATATATACTAAGTCCTTTTTAAGACAATCTAATTATTAGTGTTGAACTGAAAATTAATATTGGGAGTAGAATATTGAAATTATTCTATGGATAAGCAAGTTTCTATCATGAAATACGTATTTCTGAACTCATATCACAACAGATTTGAGATTGTTGTTGTTGGTTCTTTTTTTTGGGGGGGGGGAGTTGTACTTTTGAGTATCCTTATCTTCCAGTGAATTTCATGAATTCTTTCATGCAGGTTCATGAACTGCAGAGTGAACTTGATAAAGAGAAAGAAGATGCTCAGAGGAAGATCTGCAAATTTGAGGAAGCTTTGAAGTAAGAAAAGAAGTCACAAGATATTTAATGTTTAAAAAATTGCTCTTACTTGGGGCTGTAGAGGTGGTTTAGTGGTTAAGAGTATTAGCTTCTCTTCCCAAGGACCTGGGTTCTAGTCTCAGCACCCACTTGGTGGCTAACAATTTTGTATAACTTCAGAGCTGGAAGATCCCACACCCCCTCTGGACTCTGTGGGCATTGGATGCATGCGTGTATTGACACACCGGCAGGAAAAACATCTATACAGATAACATAAAGATAAAATTAAAAGCAAAATTAAAAAACACAGGTTGCTCATAGTGCGCTGAGTGACGAGTTGACTGTGAGTGTTATGTTCACAATAGCCGTGTAGGGTATTGCTTCACACTGCTTTTCAATCCTGGATCTGTTTTCAGACTTACTCTACTAGTTGATCTTTTTTAAAAGCAGGAAAAAGCAGTTCAGCTGTTCTTAAGTGATAGGAATGAGAGAAAATAGAACTTAGTGGTTTCAGATGCCCTCTTCCTCTTAAGTGGAAACACATTTTTACAAAATGAGATTTAGGCCTTTGGACCTTTAGAAATCCCTGTGCAGATTTTGTTGGGTACTCGAGTGTTTTAGTTATCATGTTCACAAATGGATTACTATCTAAGCATTGCTTAGAAGGGTTTTATCTCCTGACTTGTCATGTGAAGGGCCTGGCATTGGGGCTTGTCTTTTTCCATCCGTTTACATGAGTTGAATGAACTTTGTTTGGTTTTTACTGTGTAAGTTTTAGCTGGGACATACTGATTTACTCAGTAAATACTCATTTCTTACCGTGTGTCAGGCAATGTAGGAAAATACATTCCCAGAAGACCATAAAACCATTTGGTAGGTTATTTAGGAACCTTGGCAGTTGCTATACAGAGCAGACAGGATTTACCTAAGGAAAGTCAGCAAAGCACCTGATCCAAGGAATTCAGGAGAGGGGCTTCCCTGAATTTTGTGTATCTAGATAATTTGTTTTCTTTCCTGAACCTCCAAACCAGAGTCATTTACAGAAATACCCCCAAATGATCCCTCCTTCCAAACATGCTTCCCACATTCCCCCTGGGAGGCTGCAGCCCAGCTCTTTCCCTTGCTTTGCTTATTAGTAAAATGGTTTACTTGCTAAATGAACATCTTAGGATAATTTATGTACTGTGACATCACAAGAAGTAATGTTTTTATCCACACAAGGACTTGTTGTTTATTTGCTCACATCAGCTCTGAACCAGATGCCGTGAAGGGGATCAGAAGACAAGCAGTTGTGCTCATTAAGCATTAGATTGTCATCTTGATTCATGACACACTAACACTCATCAAGGGCTTGAAAGGATCATTCCAGAATAACACATTTTATCTGGAGTTAAGATAAACTATTTTAGACCTTCAAGTAAAATTTTCTGGTAGATTCATTCCTCCCATACCCTAGGTAGTCATTGTCCCCATTTTGAACAATTGGCTGATGGTCTTAACAGTTTAACGCCTAGTAGAGCAGCAAGCAATAATCAAGATGGAAAATAACAGAGGAAGTTATCCTGAAGTCGGAACTTGAGAGTAAATAGCAGAAGCTGGCTCTTTTCCAAATGGAAAATACTCCAAGGAATGGCTGTTAGCTGCTTTTGATCTAAGAACTGTGCTGTTTTGTTTGCCTAAGTATGATTTCATTTTGTAGCCTATGATGTAAAAACTTGCCTTGGTTTCTTGCAAGCTTTTTTTCTTTAATAAATATGCACAAAGGTAAAAATAATTTTGTGTTTAGACCATTGTGTTATACCCTCACATAGTTATTCTTTCTTCATTTTATTTAATAATGACTGTTTCTTATGTGCAGTTAAATGGATAGTAGAAGATGCCAGAGAAGCCAGAAGTATGTATATGTAAGTTCATATTTGAGTATCTAACAAGTATAGCATAAGTCAGTGAATTTAAAATATATAAGCAATAATCAGAATGTCAGATTGCTAATAGCAGGCCTATCAGAGAGGAGGAACTCTTTACCTGATTTCACTGAGAGTGGGGACATGGGAGGCTCTCCTGGATTTTGGTCTTGTCTTCTCTGGAGATCTGGCCTGCCATGGCTGGCCTTACTTCCTTTCCATCTGTGGGCTCTTACTGAGAGTGCTTGTCTCCCATCTCTGTCTCATCTTTTCAGATCTGCTCCTCCTGTGTCTTAGTTCCCACATCTCAGGTCTTTTGTTTCTCTCACAGAATTCCATCCCAGAATTCTGTAACCATGTGGATGTATTCCTGTTTATTATGATGTTATATTGATTAAGATATTAGTGGGGAACTTCTGTGACTTTATTGTGATAAAGTCATGCCAGAAACTTGAAGGTCTGGGGAGCGTATGAAAAGATGGTGCTTATCCTGTCTTTAAGCAGTTGAAATGGCCCAACTGTTTGCTTTCAATTTCAGCTTGATATTTCAAAGCTATTGATATTGAAAGGTTCACATATTTGTGATCACATATCAGTTACTTTTCTTATCTCTGTGACAAATATATGACAGAAACACCCCAAGAAAGGAAAGATCCTTTGGCTCCTGGCTTTAGAAGTTTATTCTATCATGTTAGGGAGGGTGTGGAAGAGCAGAGCTGGTCACTGGATGGCAGAAGAGAAAGCAGTGACATGAATGGTTGTGGCCTGCTGGCTCCAACCAGAGTCCACAGTTGGCGGGCTGGCGTTGCTCACATTCAGAGCATCTCTTCCCTGTTCTGCTGCTCTTCTGGAGATGCCCTTACAGACACACCCACAAGTGCTCTTCACCAGCCTTCTAGGTGCTTCTCCGCTCCAGGAGATCGAGAATGAAGATTAACCATCAGACCACAGTCAGCATTTCCCTGTGAATGGACCTGGAGAGCTCACTGACTGGTTTTCAGATCCAGGACTATTGTACTGTTGCTGACTACTTCGTTCTGTATTCGTGCTTTCTATAGGGTTGATCACTTTTCTTTCCTGTTTCACTTTTATTGTAGAAAGTAATTTTAATCCCTTCATGAAACTAAAAGTTATCTGAAACTATAACTGCTAATGTCATGAACTATATGTGGTTTATATTTTTCAGTGATAAGTAAAGAAATACAGGAAACTCATTGACTAACAAGTAGAAAAATGCTTGCATATAATGGAGTCAGTATTTGAAGTAATACTGCACTACTATTGCCTCCCCCTTTGGGACAGTTAAAATTTGTCAGCATAAAAATGAACCTGGGCTTGATTCCCAGAACAAAAATAACTATATAAATACATGGGTAAATAAAAACCTCTCAGCAGGTATAGATGGTGTGTTTTACTTCATCCGTATTTCAATATTCCTGTATTTATCAAATTTGAAGCTACATTGTGGATACTATAATAAGGTATAGTTTTTTGTTTGTTTGTTTGGTTTTTTTTTTTTTTTGAGGCTGTCCTGGAACTCACTCTGTAGACCAGGCTGGCCTCGAACTCAGAAATCCTCCTGCCTCTGCCTCCCAAGTGCTGGGATTAAAGGCGTGCGCCACCACCGCCCGGCTAATAAGGTATAGTTTAAAGTAGTGCAGAAGTTTGAAATATTCAGTGAGGTCTTTAAAAATCTTTTTGATTAATAACTTTTCAAGGTCTCTGCAGTAAAATTCAAAAGGTGACATGAAGCAATAGTTTCATGCCATGCTTTTTAAATTTCTCTGCATTTTTGAAAAGTACACATGAAATATATTTTATACTAACCGCAGAGATGAATTGTGTGATTTTCTGGTAGTATTAGAAATATAAAGTAGTAATTTATTTATCTCACAAGTGTAAATGTGGAGCAAAGAAGCCTCCTACAAAGCCCATTCTCTACTTTCCTCTTTATACAAAACTTAAAAAAGATACAAGTCATAGTCTGAGTGAAAGAAGCATCAATGTGGACAACATAAAACTGTGCACACACATGTGCATTTCTGTCGGACAGTCTTCTATCAAGCTTTCAGTGGAGTCAGGACTGACATATGTATGAAACTGCTCTCCACATACGCCCTGGATCTGACAGAACTGACTATCCAGTGCTGTTCGCAGAGTCCAAAGTAAGTTAAGGAAGGTCTTTCTTCTCTTTTGCTCACCCAGCACCCCTCTTGAACCTCAGACACTGAGAGTACACTTCCCATGATCAACCTCATTGCCTGAGGAGAATCTGTAATTCCAGTGCTGGAAGGCATGCATCTGCATATTAACAAAGGATAGATCATTGTGCAAGTGTTGTATGTAAAGAAACAGTGTGAGATGTTCTTAGTGGTTATTTGACTGAATTTACATACAAATATACATAAGCATGTGCAGATACACAAAGGTATTCTCTCAAATCAAGGTTTCTGTATCTGTATCTTTCTTGAAAATATCTATATTTTCACATGTTAACTGCCTTTTCAAGTAAGATTTCAGTTACACATAGAGTTAATGTGACAGGGTCTAAATGGGGCTTTAAAGCAATTCAATTCAGAGTTATCTTGAGTTTTGTTTCTATTTGAACCATTAAAGCCTACTCTGAAAGCTAGTAGCATTCAACAAATATTTACCATCTCATTGAAAGCCCTTCTAGGAAGCTGTATGTGTATGAAATTAGCAGACGATCTTTGCCTACTTTTTCTAGTTTTGTTTAAAATTAGGAATTACATGAAATAGCTTTTTATGTTACTTTTACAACAAAATGAGCTGTATTCAAAACAAATAACATGCCCTCTCACTTACCATGTATAGTATTTATAATCTCTTAGTAAGTGGAAAAACAATTTACCCCTAAAGTTACTTTTAAAATACATTATATTTTTGAACATGATTGGAAAAACTTTTCTGTAAAGCTGTTTTAAATCTCCTCTATCTCTGGTTGTTTGTTTGCTGTTTAGAATCAACATTTATAGTATTAGTAGCAACAGGGATTAATCTTAAAATGGAAATGATTTAAAAATATTAAAGCTACAAAGTTATAATGACAGTGTTTCTGTCCTTGTATTTATTAGGAACAAATATTAACAGAATCCTAAATAATCATGTGTCTATTCAAAAGGAGGCTTTATTTCAATGGACTTTAAAAATATTTTTTTTCTTCTCCCATACATTACATCCTGACTGCAGTTTCACCTCCCTCCTCTCCTCCCAGAACCTCTCCTCCTCCATTTGCCATTACATAAGAGCAGACCTTCCTTGGATATCAACTAAACACGGCATAACAAGTCACAAGAAGACTAGGCATATACTTCATATCAAGACTGGATGAGACACCCCGTGAGAGGAAAAGGGTCCAAGCACTGGCAAAAGAGTCAGATTCAACTCCTGCTTCTACTGTTAGGAGTTCCACAAGAAGACCAGGCTACACAACTATAATATATATGCAGAGGACCTAGGTTGGACCTATGCAGGCTCCCTGATTGTTGCTTCAGTCTCTTCGAGCCCCAATGCACCCTGTTTAGTTGATTCGGTGGGCTGTGTGCTTTTGTCCTTGACTCCTCGGGCTCCTACAATCCTTACTCCCCCATTCCTCCTAATTTGTTTGGTTTTGGGTCTCTGCATCTGCTCCTGTCGATTGTTGGATGAAGCCTCTCTGGTGAGGTGTGGTGTGCAGGTAGAGTAGAACATCACTAGGGATCATTTCCTTGACTTTTTGCCAGTGTTTTGGTTCTATCCTAGTGCCCTGGGCTATCTAGCCTCTGGTTCCTGGCCACCCAGACAGTGTCAGGACACTAGTTCACTAAGGTCACCCTTGTAGATTCCAGGGAGTTTCCATTGCACTAGGTTTCTGTCCTGTACCAGAGCCCCACCCCCCCACCCCCACCCCCACCCCCACCCCCCGGTTCTAGTTGTTCCCTTTGGATTAGTCTAGAACTTGAATGGCAGTGATGATAAGCTCCTACAGTAATTCAACAACAAAACAATCCATCTATGAGAAATCTCATTGTAATGAAATGGAATCCCAAATGACTTTAGACCTGTAATATATTTTCTTCTTACTCTGCAACTCATTCAAAGGGGAATGTTTTTTCTAACAGGAGGTTACATTTAAGCAGTCTGTCCTGGGTGTTTGAAGGCTATTGACAGTATCCACTGAGAAACTGTCAGTATGTTTATTATTAGTAAAATTAAAGTGATCATGACTGCATTCAGTAGCCTGGCTCCTGTATCGTTAAAGTTACACCCTGGAGCACCTGCAGAGTGAGAACCTGTACCTCCTAGGCTAGGCTTTATCTTTGAGTTTTTATTACATATTTACAACCGCCTCTTCACTTTGAATTTTAGAATCAGGTTTTACAGAAATTCCGTAGGATTTTTTTGTTGGATTTGTAATGCTTTTGCTTTAATTTGAATAATAAATAAAATTTTTATTTCCCTTCTATAGTGAGTATATTTCTCCATTAATTTGTCTATCTTAGTATCTTTGATTAAACATTGAAAACTTTTTCTATATTTTATATTTGTTTTATTAATTTATGTTTAAGTACCTCACAGGTCACATTATTATATTTTACCTTTTTAAAACAATTATAGTTTTAAATTGTGTATCCCTCTGAACAGAAAGGCAGTTAAATATTGAATTGCCATATTTAGAAATTTTGTTTAATTATATCTTCAAAGTTTAAAAAAATTTAATTTACCTTGGGCTTGCTTTGTGCACAATATTAACTACACAGTCAGCAAATAATTATAATTCTTTCTATTTCTGTTTTTATGGTCTCTCTCTCTCTCTCTCTCTCTCTCTCTCTCTCTCTCTCTCTTTCTCTCTCTCTCTCTCAGCTTTCTGCTTTGTTATAATGTCCAATAAAATCTGTTATGTCATTGTGGTGTGATGGGTGAGCTTATGGCAAGAGATTCTGTCTGTCTGAAGGTTTTTGCTTGGCACATTGTGGCTGATAAAAGGTGTTCTTGTTCCTGGTTTGCTAAGAGGTTGTTTTTCTTTTGTTGTTAATATTTTTCTTTTGTGTCCTACTGAAAATGACATCCTGGGCTTCATGTGTGCTTGACAGACATTTTACCCTTGCCCTGATAAGAGTTTTTATATTTTTAAAATTCATAATGGATGTTATAGCTCTCAGAAACATTCTGCTTATTAAAATAATCACAGAACACTGTGAACATTTTAATATAAAATGTAATTTATGAAATAAGTCATTTAAATGCATAGATATGATTTCAAGTGTTACACTTTAAATTTCTTGGATAAATGCTAGTTGATCATGTTGAATAGTTTTCAAAATTTTTTGCTGGATCTAGCTTGCTAAACTTTACCCAGGATTCTTGTGACTGTGACAGGTTGGCCAGGGTATGGCTTCTCTTCTTCCCACAGAAAGAAGCGTCTTCTGGTTCATGTCAGCACTTTGCTTCAGTCTGTCTTGGACAGCTCTTTTTGTGAGGATACTGTAGTTTAGAGTTCCCACTTTAGTCTTTCATGAACATACTGACCTTTTACATACATTGTTGTCTTTGGTAATCTCATTAAGTCTCCAGTCCAAGTACATTTCACATCCTTTTACTTGGCCCAAATCCCTCTGCAACACTCTAGAATATTTATTTAGCAACTTTATTTCACTGAGTTACTTTTGTATTCATTAGTTTTGAGGGGTTTTCAAAATATATCCTAATTATAACTTTATTAAATATTTGAAAATATTTTCTCGAAATTTGGGACATTTCATTTTTCCCAATTTGTAACCATAAAAACATATTTACATTTATTTATTAGGGTAGGAGACAATGTGTGTGTGGCAGGGGTTGAGTATGGAGATCATAAGACTGCCTGCTGTAGTTTCAGAGGAGGGCGCTTAGGTTCTCAAGCGCCTTTACTCACTGTGCCTTAAGAGTGCCTCTCAAGAGCGTAGGTTTTTGAACTTGATGCGATCTAGCTATTTGATTTTATTGTTGTTGTTCCTTTGTGGAGTATAGGGTCTGCTGTCATAGCTAAGAAACATTTTTTGATATCAACTCTGATCACAAAAGTTTTCTCCTATGCTTTCTTCTGGAAATCATACATTTTAGGCCTCATACTTGGATCTAATTGCCCTGCTGAGTTAACTTTTTCATGGTGTAAAGTGCCCTTCTGGGTTTACTTGGAGCTAATTTGTTTCATGTGAGATCTTAAAGTCCTTTGTCTTTCTCTTTGGCCATGATAAATTGTTTTATCATTATGGTATCCATGGTAGCTACTACCTTATTTCCTTTATTCTGTGATACACTCTGAAGAAATAGGAAGTTAATGTTAAGCTCTTGCCATTCCATCAGGCTGTCTTCTTTCATTCAGGTGCCTCTCACTTTTTTCCCCCTATTTTCTGTTGGATGTTTCATTAAGCGTTTTTGATGGTAGATTTTTCCGAGTGTGTCTCAAATATCCTCTTTTCCAGGTTCTGCAGTAGCTTTTGGGCTTCAGTTTTTATTTTATCCTTCATTACTTTATCTTGAATGGGCTAGACTTCATCTGGATTTAATGCTCTATTTATTTAGTACGCACTTAGCGAGCTCCTACAGTTTGGGCACCTTCCTGGGTTCTGTGCCATACAATCTGGGAGCACCCTGTCTCGGCTGTGCTTTATGTGGACTTGTTTAATGTCTGTGCTCTTGTAAAGATCTCCAGCTAGATAAAACAGTGCTCAGTTGCCAGGAAGTGCTACGTTACTAGGGAAATCGCCTGCAGATCCTGTTTTACTCATGCTGCACCTTTTAATCACCTATATATTGAGTATTTGAGTTTTCTGAATGAATGTGGATTTATAGATTTCAGTGGATCTTCAACTCATATTCTTATCTGGTTTCCGCATCTATCTTTATTCATTTAGTTCTAAAGTTTGCAGCACTCTGTGTCTAGCACACCAGGGTCAGGCATCCTATACTCTAATCCATGTGTTTCCTGAGATGTCACCATACTACACTCACCACTACCAATAGTTTAATATTTTTAGATGCAGGACCTTTTATTTGAGAGAGATAGGAGATATCTTTCTAGCTCCAATTCTAATTCCTAAAGCAAATTTCATCTGGTTTCAGGGTCAGCAGTACACATGGGCAGTTTTCTCCCTCTGTTTCTAGCCTCTGCATTTACTGGAGTTTTCTTTATTGAAGGGTTTCACCAACTTACCTATATGATTCTGTATACTGTTATCAAGTTGTTTCCTTTTATTTCCCATTCTAGGTATTATAGTGATCACTTGGGGAGATAATTTGGGAGATGCTAAGCAGATGTCATCTTTTTTTTTTTTATATGCAACTAGAACTTATCTTTGCCCAGAATTTTTGGCTAGATTTCTGAAATGTGATGAGTTTACTCCCGTGTTCTTTATAATTGTATAGTTAAGTCTTTGTTAAGTCAGTACCATCACTTTTGGAATCAATTATTGAGGTTCAGAGTAGATTCAATTATAGATTAGTTTGTGGCACTAAAATCTAGTTGCATGCTGACCTCTTCCTTGATTTCTTAAAATAAAGAAGTCCTTGATCTCAGCTTGCTTTGTGGTCTTTTGCTTCTTTTTCAAGAGGATATACGGAAGCGTGTGGAGCTCAGTGACCTCCTGAGAAGTGCTGCACGGTTAGCTTTCTGCAAAATTAATAAGGGAATCAAAGGCTGACTCACCATCTCCCAAATGACTTTTTTTTTTTTTTTTTACTTCAGGAAAATCATCATATTCTCTGTTGCCACAAGGGTTCTTTGATTTTTCACACCATTGGATATATGCTTTATTAATATAATAGACTGCAGACATCTCCTTCTGAGCTTTTATCCCTTAAAAAATTGTTCTTGGCCTTATTTGTTCACAAAATGTATGTTGAAGCCATTGTGATTACTATTAGACCAGTAGTTGGTCCTTCTCTACTTCTCTGATCCTCTGTCTCTAATTACACATGAAATTGGTTCCTGGTCCATTCTCTTAGATCCATGCCAAAATATTGTTTCTGATTTCATTAAGGTTCTTTTCTTAAGCCCTTGGCTTCTGCATTTTCTTAATTGAAGTTTTTTATGTATCTTTCTCAATTTTTTAATTATTATGTAAGATGCTGCCCAAGTCTTTCAACCATATTCATCTTAACATTTATAGATGCATAATTCTCCATCTTAGAATCCCTTTCTCAACCCTACTTCACCCTAGGTCTTGTCTCCTTTACTTTTAAAGTCAATTTCCTTTAAAATATTATTGTACTCACTTCTTCCACCTCGCCTCCCACCCCTCAGCCCCCTCTACTCTGCCTTCTTCTGGTTACCAAGACTGTCCTGCCAGAGTTTCTAGAGACTTCTATGTGGATTTTTTGTTGTTGTTATGGCCTTGTTCTTCTTGGGTTTTATGATTCAAACCATTCTTCCATTTCATTCTTTCCACTCAGTATTCTCTGCACGTTCATCATCTCCTCATCTGGCTCTAGATTATTTTCTTACACTGCAGTAGGCAATGGCTTAAGGACCATCCTTTGATACCATCAGTGTGCCTCAAATGTGTGTGTCAGACTTGTACTGTTGGCTTCATTTAGTTTATGTCACTTATTAGGAGAATATTTGATTCACATTTTCCATTTATAAACCTCTGCTTTGAAATTCACTTTGTGAGAACTTGTAGGCTCACGCCTTTCCACGTCACTTCCTTCTGTGCACTGCTGTCTCTTGCTCCTTCTGTGGTTTTCATAGTTTTCTTTTCTTCTCTGTTTAGTAGTTTTTCATTCATTCAAGCTTTTCAGCAGACATTATACATTTCTGCACATGAGGCTCCTTTCTTTGGAACACAGATTTAGTTTGTACCATGTTGAATTAGCTGACAACATCATAAGATTTGGGGACTACAAAAATGATTGCTGGATATTTCGAAGCAAATTCTGATTATTGAGCTGTCACCTCTCAGGGACACATGTAGAGTTAACTGCATAGTTCAGAGAAAATGTCATAAAGGAAGTCATAGTTGCTTTCAAAGAATCACAGTTGTTAAATAAGCAATACTAAAGTAACAAAGAGCTAGTAGGTCCATTTTTAACACTTATATTTGTAAATTTAAAAACTATAAAGTAGGTTAAAAAGGAAAACAATAATAATCAAACATTTAAAATGGGAAATAATTAAATTGTTACTCATCCAATATTTTAGACTATCTCTAAATTTCTTTCTAGACAGATATTAGATAGACTTTTCTTTATAGCTAGAATATAAAACTAAACATGAAAAAGTACAAAGTAATGTGAAGGATGGGCATCAGGCTGAAGCAGCTACTCAGCATCAGCCTTGCTGCGCAAGCATGAGAACCTGAGTTCAGGTCTGTAGCACCCAAGTAAAAGCAGGAACAGCAGCAGTGGTCAGAGGCTGGACACAGGGCTCCCTGGCCAGCCAGTCTAGCCAAGCCGTAAACATTTCGTTCAGTGATGAGAGACCAAGGTGAGAGCCCCCTCCCAGAAGCCAGTGAAATTGGAAACAGTAAAGAACCACCAAAAATAATGTGAGAAAAGAAATCATGAATGAGTCAAGACTTCATGAGAGTAGTCAAGAAACGACCAAAAGGTGAAATGCCTACATTAGAAGAATGGACACAGCCACATATCGTAATCACATGTGAAGCATGCAGTCTGTGGCTCACTCCTCTGGTTTTCACTGCTTGGCCCTGAGGTAATTTGTTTTCCTTGTTGTTTTGTTTTGTTTCAGTTTTTACTTTTCCAGACAGGTTTCTCTGTGTAGCGCTGGCTGTCTGGAACTCTCTGTACACCAAGCTGGCCATGAATTCAGACATCCCCCTGCCTCTGCCTTCTGAATGCTGGGATTAAAGGCTTGCTCCACCACCAGGGTCCCTGTAGATATTTGAATTAGGAACTGTGCTGTGCTTTTTTGCAGCTATAGTTTTTTTTTAATAATTTATTTTGAATGGATGGGTGTTTTGCCTGGTCTGTGCACCATGTGTACTTTGTGTGCCTGGTGCTCTGGAGGTCAGAAGACCACACTGGATCCCCTGGGACTGGTCAGGAGTCTCCATGTGGATTTGGGAGTCAAACTAAGGTCCCCTGGAAGAGCATCCAGCTTTTTGTTTGTTTGTTTGTTTGTTTTTTATTACTGAACCATCTCTCCAGCCACTTAACTATAATTTTTTTACTGTGTACTAATTAAGGTCAAATTTATGTATCATAAGTTATTTTAAATTGACTAATTTAGTTTATTCACAGCATTGTCCATATGTTTAATGAAGAATCTGTCTATAATGTGTACTCTTTTATTTTGCATGTTGTGGCTTTCTTGTGTACTACCTTTATATAGTTCCAGTTAATTTTTAGCAGCACAAACAAAGCTCCGAGTCCCTTACACACTTACTGCATGTCCTTTACCCCTCCATTGTTCCCCTAACTGTCTTTTTTTGTGGCTTGATTTTCATGCATGCACATCTGGCATAGTGCATTCTGTAGTCTTTGTGTCTGGTATCTTTAACTTAGCATAATGTTTATAAGTTTCGTCTACATTGCAGAATGCATCATGACTTTATTTGTTTGATGGGTGGATAATATTACATGATGAACATATGTCATAACCCCTTTATCCATTACTGCGGATAGACATTTGGATTATTTCTACCTTTTAACCATTGTGAATAATGCCACTATAAGTTATCAAAGACAGTTGTTCTTTTCAGTTCTTTGAGTGTATGCTTAGGTGTGTAATTGTTGGGAAGACTGGTTATCCTGGTACCTGACTTCTGTTACTGATCTTGAAAATGATACTTGGGCAGTTGGCACAGCTATGTGTTTTTACTCTAGATGAAGCTACTGTAATAGCCCTCAAACCAAAATCAAAGGCAGTTATATATGGGCTTTCCTGTCATTTAACAATGATACTTTTTCTAGTTTTCTTTATATTCAGCAACATAAACAAAGACTGAAGTGTTGTTTCAAGCTCATAGCATTATAACTAGGAAAGTATGGCTGTGTGAATAGTATTTCTATCAAGTTGGCATAAGTAGTGAGGTTGGGTGTGTTATCCTTCTTTCTCTACTTTGGGGTTGTATTGCCTTCACTTTTATGTCATGCCAGATGAGCAGAATTCTCTGCTAATTAGTGATAAAAGCACTCTTTTCCAGTTTACATTTATATCCATCCATGTATAACTGACATAATAAAAACAGTAAACTAAATCAAACCATTCTACTTTGTACTTTAAGGTTATAGTAGAATTATTAGACACCTGTCTCAGAATTAATCTGAATATATATTTATTATATATATTAAACAAGTTTTACTTTAATAATGTATAAGTAATTTGTTCAGAATGTTATAGTTTGCTTTTCTTGCAACCAGAATTGATTCTAAGTTTGATGTTAAACCTAAGTTACTAGAAGGTATTAACAAGAATTTACTTTACTTTTATAAGTAGATTAAAGTTATTCAATTTTGTAAACCTGTTGCAGTGTATACAGTTTTGTATACAGTGTTGTAGTATGTAAATATTGGTCTATTGCACTTTTGAAAGTTATAAAAATAGTACTAATGATAGTGAAAAGAAACCAAATCTTCACACATGCAGCTGAGGTGAGACGCCAGTCATCAGCCATGGTGACAGCAATGCTTCCGTATCTGTAGTTTGTTTCACACTAAAGAGGCCAAATTATGTAACAAATCTGAAATTATGAGAAAACATCCCTAGTGATGCTACCTTCTTATATGTGTTGGTGTTAGCTATCAGAAAATAGAAATCTAAAAAATAAGTTTTGTTGCTAACAAATTTTCATAAGTTATCTTTTGGTCTGGTATTAATTTTAGTAGTGTTGTTCTTCCTGATAAGGCCCACAAGTTTCATTTTGAACACACTAGCTTATATGGCAGATAGTTTTTTAATATAATTACCCAGTTTTGAGGATTGAACCTAGGGTCTCTTGTGTGCCAGGCAAGCAGGCACTTTATTCCTAAACCACATGCCTGTCCTAGTTTATTTTATGCATAGTATAACTTACACAGAACTTGCAAGAACACTTTAAGACATGGAGAGTGCATGGTGTGTTTAGAACTAAAGGATTCCTAGCAGGAACCAAAGCACGGAGAACTGGTGATCCTGCTTCCCTGGAGGGCATTGACTAAAGGAAGTTAGCAGAGTGATAGACGGACAAAGTGACAGTGCAGAAAGACTGACTTTGCTTAGTATTACTGGCAATAAGCTAAATGCAAAGGAGAGATTAGAAAGGAGTTAGTGGAGAAGAGAGCTGTCTCATAAAAGGAATTAATATTTCAAGAACATGAATTGTATGACATGTTAATGTCCAAGCAAGAGGTCAGGAGTATAGCAAACAGACATGACCGCCTGGAAGAAGGCTTTTGTCAGGTAATTATAAACAATAGACAAAAAAGGTAAGTACATCTAACATTCAAAAATATGCTTTCATTTCCTCATTGAATTTCCTTTATTTTTTTCCTAAATCATAGCTCTTGAAGTTTGGTGTCATGAAAGTTAATGAGGGTTCTTTACAATTGGTAACTGTTAAATTTTAATCCTCTAATTTTTATTACCTGATATAAAATTTATTCATTTTAATTGTAGAATACACAAATGTCAAGGAACTTTGAAGAAACTTCAGTAATTTAAACCATATATCTCTGTTCTTAGTGAAAAATGAAAACACCCCAAAGGAGGTTTTATGTGGAGTAAACGAGGTCTGGAAATGGTCTGTATTGAGACCTACTGGCCTTTTGATGTCTGATTCTTTGATTTTTGCCTTTTCTTTTTAAAGGGGTGCTATGTGATTATAATTAGAAACATTTCAAGTTCTTTACTTGGAGAGCTAATTGTTCCTCAGCTCATGCCATGATGACTAACCGTTTACTTCTAAATGGTAGTAGTGTTTGAAATTGTTACTACAGAGATTCATCATGTTTAATGAAGAATGCTGTAGTTCTTCATGAAGGTTTTATCATGTCTATAATGTGTACTCTTTTATTTTGCATGTTGTGACTTTCTTGTGTATATTTATTATATTAAACAGGCTTTATTTTAATAATTTCTAACTAATTGGTTGTGAATATTAGTTTGCTTTTCTTGCAACTAGAATTAAGTATATTTTAAGTTTGATGGTAAATCTAAATTACTAAAAGGCATAATGAGAATATACCTTAATAGGTGGATAATGGTTATTCAATTTTTTATTAATACGATCATTTGTATTATCTTGAGAAAACTTATCCATATAATTTAGTAAGTTCCCAAAATCTGAGCATAATTTTCTTCTTACAAATAGCTTTCTTGAATACCAGTGTGGTGGTAAAGGGGCCCAGCTGTTCTCTCTTCTCCACTCTGCTGGAGCATCTGAAACCAGTTTAGATCGAGAGCAGTCAAAGCTTACAGTTTATTGTAAACATTCCTTAGCTCCAGTGAGCATGCTGATTTAACCCTCCCTCTGTGAAGCACAATGTGAGGCTTGCAGAAGAGAGCAATATGTGACAGCCTTGCTTCAAGCAGAGAATGAAATGTATTTTCTGTTAAATGGTTCTTTGTAGAAATGTCATCATAGAACACTACATTTCTTCTCATGAGGACACATGGAGTGTGATGGCCAGGAACCTTCTTATTGACAGAGACATTTGTGACACTATTTCACACTATAAGCTTAACGTGTAACATGAGATTCCTCTTAGGCTTATTAGGTGCTTACTTTAGAATTCAGCAAACTCATTTTAAAGCAGCTTATATATTTAGCTTCTTGAGTTTTATTACAATTGCAATCCCACTTTTACAGTGAAATGTGGTGAAATAAACATGATTGGGGGAGTTAAATCAGCTGACAATGTATAGCCTTACTCCATTAGTATTTACAGTATACACAATATTTTAATGCCAAGTCTTCAAAAGACCCCTGTGTGGTTATATGTTATCTGCTAGGAGAGATGGAGTTTCAGAAATGAAGCAACTTGACCAGCATCTCATAAATAATGTTACTGAGCTGAGCATCATACTTGGGGCTTATGAGTCTAAATCTCTCATTCAGACAAAAATAAATAAATTTTACCTTCTCTGTCACCAAAGTGGGTTTGGTTTTGGTTTTTTTTTTTTTTTGTTTGTTTTTGGTTTTTTTTTTTTTTTTTTTGCCTATTGTTGTTGTTGTTGACAGGGTTTCTTTATGTAGTCTTAGCTGGTTTGGAACTTGTTATGTAGCCCAGGTTAACCCATCTTGTAAATGATCTTACTTCCCTTGCTTTCCAAATACTAGGATTCTATTCTAGGCTTGAGTTACCACTCTAAACTTGACAAAATAGTTTTCTTTTTGTGCTTTCTAAATTACATGACTCAAAATATTTATAAATGTGTCCATTAACCCCACGTGAGTCTATTCTACCCCAGATGGCTGCACACTCCGTTCTCTCCTACAGCGTACCTCCCTTTTTCTGAGATGATTATTGGGCCTAGATTGGCTTCTTGATCCAAAGGGTCCAGTTTGTTTTCCCCTGAGGTTCCAAGACTTTAGTTCTACAATTGATAAAGCTTCTAGGATTGACAACATTGCATGGGTTTGACTCAGTCGTCTCTTTTGTTAACCACCATCATGTATAGTCCTCTCTGACTATGGACATTTGAAATCTAAAAGATTAGTAGACTAAAGCAAACAAATTTAGTAGGTGTAAACCTGAGAAGTTACTGTATTAGCTATTACTTTTTATTTTTGTGGCAAAATAGATAAGAAACTCTAAAACTTTATAACTTTTAATTTGGAAAAGATTAGAAGCTAATATATAACACCCCTTTTCCTGTTAAATTCAGAACTCAATTTGGAAAGCAGGAGGTCAGGAAACCTCTTCACATGAGGCTAAGTGTATTCACCAGACCGCATTTAGAGCTTTCTCCGAGAGACCATGCACTGATGACAGGCCAGTCCTGAATAGAGAGGAAAGGAGCTGAACACACTAGTTCCTCTTATTTCTTTCAGAGTTAAGGGTTGTTGTTAGTCTGTGTGAAAAGAAAGGCAGGGAACTTTTCTTGCTGAAGGAGTCAAAGTGCTTATTGTGTGGGCAATTTATTTAATATGGGAAAATTGCAAATATCCACCACACATGTTCACATATAACGAATATTAACGGTTTATAATTCATATATTTTAATAAAGAATGTCATTAGGCTTTATCCTTTCTTTTTCTCTAGAAATAAACATTTTTCTTCTTCTCATTTTATAAATCTGCCATGTTTGTGAATAATGCCCAGATTAGTATTTACTTAAATCCTTTAAAATTTTTGATACTTGTTTTATTTCCCAGAATATGTTTTGACTTGATTAATGTTCTGTGTACTCATGAAATGGTTATTTATTCTCTTGTGTGTTGTGGCAGATGTTATATGAATGTCATTAAGGTCAGGTTTACTGATAATTTATTCAATTTCTGTTTGTTTTTCTCTGTCTTATTTTTCTGGGAATTATAAATAATGGATATTTAAATTGATAGTTCTACTTAAGCATGTGTTTGTCTTTGTAGTTCTGTAAGTTTTGTGTTTGCAACTTTTGTTTCCTATTTATTGATAAACTCAGTAGTTCCTAAGTATGATGAAATAACCTTGACAACAGTCTTTGTTCTGAAATTTACTTTTTATAGTATTAATTTATCCATTCTGTTTACTTAATGTTGATATTTTTAAAAATAGTTTTACTTTTAACCTATTGGAATCTTTCTAAGCAGCATAAAATGTTTGTTAAAGCCTTCTCAATTGTTTTAGACAGCCATTGCCTTTTATTTAGGATATTTAATCCATTTATATTTAGTGTCACTAATAATTTTAAATTTTTTTATTCAATGTTTTCTTTATTTAGATTTCAAATGTTATCCTCTTTCCTGGTTTCCCCACCTCCTGGAAACCCCCATCCCATCTTTCCTCCCCCTGCATCTATGAGGATGTTCTTCCACTAGCCCCACTCCCACCTCCCCACCCTCAGTTCCCCTACTCTAGGGCATCTATCAAGCCTTCATAGGACCAATTACCTATCCTCCCATTGATTCCTGAAACTTTCATATATATATACATACACACACATATATATTGAATATATTCTTCATTTACATTTCAAAGGTTATACCCCTTCTCAGTTTCCCCCTTCCCCAAAAACCCCCAACCCATCCTCCCACACCCTGCCTCCAAGAATATGCTCTCCACTCAACCCACTCCCATGACCCCCACTTGATTTCCCCACACTGGGCCTCTATTGAGCCTTCACAGGGCCAAGGACCTCTCCTCCCACTGATGTCTGCCACTCAACAAGGCATTTCTCTGCCCCTTGGTTGATGGCTTATGATGGCTTAGTCCCTGCGAGCCCTGGGGGGTCTGGTTGGCCGACATTGTTGTTCTTCCCATGGGGCTGCAACCCCACCCCCACCCCCACCCCCGTTCCTCCAGTCTGCCCTCCAACTCATCCATTGTGAATCCTGCGCTTAGTCCAATGGTTGGCTGCTAGTATTCGCCTCTGTATCTGTAAGGCTCTGGCAGGGCCCCTCCAAAAGACAACCATGACAGACTCCTTTCGGTACGTACTTCTTGTCATCCATAGTAATTTTGGGGTTTGGTGACTGTTTATAGGATGAATCCCCAGGTAGGACAATCTCTGGGTGGCCTTTCCTTCAGTCTCTGCTCCACACTTTGTCTCCACTCTTTGTTCTTGTGAATATTTTGTTCCCTTTCTCAGAGGAACCAAAGCACCCCCACTTTGGTCTTCCTTCTTCTTGAGCTTCCTGTGGTCTGTGAATTGTAACATGTTTATTTTGAGCTTTTGGGCTAATATCCACCTATCAGTGAGTGCATGCCATGTGTGTTCTTTTGTGATTGTGTTACCTCATTCAGGATGATACTTTCTAGTTCCATCCTCTTGCCTAAGAATTTCATGAATTCATTGTTTTTAATAGCTGAACTCCATTGTGTATATATATGGCAATTTCTGTATCCATTCCTCTGTTGAAGGGTTCTTTCCAGCTTCTGGCTATTATAAAAAAGACTACTATGAACATAGTGGAGCATGTGTCTTTATTACATGTTAGAGCATCTTTTGGGTATATGCCCAGGAGTGGTATAGCTGGGTCCTCAGGTAGTACTATGTTCAATTTTCTGAGGAACCACCAAACTGATTTCCAGAGCGGTTTTACCAGCTTGCAATCCCCAAAAGAAGATAGCCACACAAACAGAATTCCACCTTTAACAATGAAAATAACAGGAAGCAACAATCACCTTTCCTTATTAACATCAATGGTCTCCATTCCCCAATTAAAAGACATAGACTAACAGACAGAATACGTAAACAGGACCCAACATTTTGTTGCATACAAGAAACTACCTCAGTGACAAAGACACTCCTTACCTCAGAGTAAAAGGTTGGAAAACAATTTTCCAAGCAAATGGTCCCAAGAAACAAGCTGGAATGGCCATACTTATATCGGATAAAATGGACTTTCAAAAAAAAGTTGTCAAAAAAGATAAGGCGGGACACTTCATACTTATCAAAGGAAAAATCTACCAAGTTGAACTCTCAATTCTGAACATCTATGCTCCAAATGCAAGGGCACCCACATTCGTAAAAGAAACTTTACTAAAGCTCAAAGCACACATTGCACCCCACACAATTATAGTGGGAGACTTCAACACCCCACTCTCAACAATGGACAAATCATAGAAACACAAACTAGGCAGAGACACAGTGAAACTAAAGTTATGGACCAAATGGATCTAACAGATATTTATAGAATATTCCATCCTCAAGCAAAAGAATATACCTTCTTCTCAGCACCTCATGGTACCTTCTCCAAAACTGACCATATAATTGGTCACAAAACAGACCTCAACAGATACAGGAATATTGAAATATTTCCATGCACCCTATCCAATCACCATGGCCTAAGACTGGTCTTGAGTTCAAACAAAAACAACAGAAAACACCCATACACATGGACATTGAACAGTGCTCTACTCAATGATAGCCTGGTCAAGGAAGAAATAAAGAAATTAAAGACTTTTTAGAATTTAATGAAAGTGAGGACACATCATTCATGGGACACAATGAAAGCAGTGCTAAGAGGAAACTCAGCTCTAAGTGCCTCCAAAAAGAAATTGAAGAGAGCTTATACTCACAGCTTGACAACACACCTGAATGCTCTAAAACAGAAGCAAATTCACCCAAGAGGAGTAGACGACAGGAAATAATCAAACTTAGGGCTGAAATCAGCCAAATAGAAACAAAAAGAACCATACAAAGAATCAACAAAACCAGGAGCTGGTTCTTTGAGAAACTTTCATTTATTCCATGAAAAAAAATCTTTTGAAAAGAGGTACTGCATGTAGCAATGATAGAATATAGGTCACAGTTAATTTATTGAAGAAAAAGTAAAATATAGATTTACTTTTGGATTGATTAGTTGTTTTTTATTTATTTTTAGATTTTTATTGTCTCTATCAATTATTTGCTGTCTTAGGTTAATTTATGATTTAGCTTACATATTTTAAAGTTGTCACAATATGCCCTCAAGTGATATTAGACTAATTTATTTATAAGAATTCTATGATGGATTGTTGCCTTTATCTGTACTATTTATCTGCATTAGTCTTGTTATGAATTTTACCATTATACATTATTAAAAGCCATCATCACTTTGCCTTATTTTCATTTGATGTGAATTGTTTTTAAAGATACTTAATTATAAAAATGAATCTCAAACCAGCCTGTGTAGTTACAAATCTTGATAATATTTTTATATTCCAATCTGTATTGTTGCCTTTCAACTTGGAAGACTCCCTTTTTTGTTTCCAGGAGTGCAGGTCTCCTGATGATACTCTTCAGTCCTCTGTATATCTTGAAAGCCCTTACTTTTCCCATGATTTTGAAAGCTGGTTTTGTTAGTTATGCAATTCTAAGTTGACAGAGTATATATTTATTCATTCATTCAATCATTCATTTGTTTATTTTTAACATTTAAATTTCATTTTTTTCTCTTTTTTCAATTTTTATTATTTTATTTACTTCCTGTTGTTGCCCTCTCCACCCCTTCCCACAGTTCCTCATCCCATTCCTCCTCCTCCTCCTCTTTGCCTCTGAGAGGGTACTCCCCTCAAACCAGACCTCCTTCCTTGGGAGGAAGGATCTCTGGAGGATTAAGTACATCATCTCCCACTGAGGCATGACCAGGCAGTCCTCTACTATATTTGTGCCAGGGGCCTTGGACCAGCTCATGTATGCTCCTGGTTGGTAGCTCAGTCTCTGGGAGTCCCTGGGGTCTGGGTAAGTTGAGATTGCTGGTCTTCCTGTGGGGTTGCTCTCCCCTTTAGTTTCTTCAATCCTTCCCCCTAATTCAACCATAGGAGTCCTGGAAGAATTCAGTTCAATGGTTGGGTGTAATTAAGTATCTGCTTCTTTCTCAGTCAGCTGCTAGTAGGGCCTCTCAGGGGACAGTCATGCCAGGCTCCTGTCTGCAATCACATCATAATAGCATCAGTAATAGTGTCAGGCCTTGGAGCCTCCTCTTGAGATGAATCCCAAGTTGCGCTGGTCTTTGGACCGTCTTTCCTTCAGTCTCTGCTCCATTTTTGTCCCTGCAGTTCTTTTAGATAGGAACAGTTCTTGGTCAGAAAACTTGATTGTTTGTTAGTAACCCTGTCCCTTTGTTTGAGGCCCTCACTGAAGGTGAGTGAGATAACTCAGATCCAAAAGGACACACATGCCATGAACTCACTTATTAGTAGACATTAGCCCAAAAAAGTACAGAATACCCAGGACACAACCCATAGACTGTAAGAAGTGTAACAATTAGAAAGGCCCAAGTGAGGATGTTTCAATTCTATTTAGAAGGTGGAAGGAAATAACCCTGGAGGATAGGAGAGGGGAGGGGAGGAGGAAGGGGAACAGGATTAGGTGTGGGGGTGGACAGGAGAGAAGCCCAGAGGGCCAAAAAATATTAATGGAGATAAGCAGCATCTGGGGTGGGGGTGGAGTGGCCCTTTAGAAAGTACCAGAGACCTGGGAGGTGAGAGTCTCTAAGGCCTTGATGGGAGTGACCTTAGATGAAATGTCCAACACTGGGGAGAAGGAACGCAGGGTGTACTTTTAATAAAGTATTTGAAAGATACTTCTTAAGTGTCTTTTCCTTGTTTGCCATGGAAAGTCTGATATCACCTTTTCCTAGTTATTCTTTTAACACTTTTTCTTTCTTTAGAGAAATTTGATTATCATGTAACTTGTATTTTCCTGCATATTGCCTATTTCGTAGCTCATGAATCTGTAGGTTAGTAAATCTTGCCAAGTTAAAAAATGTTTTGCTATCATTTCTAAAAAAGAAATGTGTATCCTTATGTCTTTTCTTTCTTTTTTCATACTCTAAATGTAGACATATGAAGTTGCTGACAATTTTCATGGGTTCTCTGACTTTACCTTCCTGGGCCTCAGCTCAGGTTCCACAGCTACATCCACACCTCTGGCCTTTTCCTTAGCGGTGCAGAACCTGTCTTTAATTCCAGGGGCTGTGCGTTTCACCACATGTGCAGTCTCATCTCTGGAAGTGTAAAGGGCATAGTAATTCTTAGCTTTGCATGGACTGCTTTTTGTCCCCATGCCTCCTCCAGTCTGGCTGCTGTTTGTCCCTCAAGTTGACCTACCTGTCTTTCTGTCCGTAGTTTTTCAGCTCATGGTTCTGTATGGGAGAATGCTTACCATCATTTCTTATCCTCAGTCTTGTTCATCCTTTAGTTAACTTTATTGCCAGTTTCTTGTGTGCTAATTCTATGAAGTTCTGTCTTTATTTATATTTGTATTCATTTATTTAAATCAACTTAAATAATTATAATTAATCTATGTATTTATTAAGCCATGGTAGCTTAAGTTTATTCTTTTTATTAATCCAATTCATTTCTTCTTGAAAGCTAGTGAGTGGATGGGATGCTTTTCCAATGTTTAGTATTGTGCCTGATATTAGATGAGCAATCGGTATGGTAATGAGAGGCTAATTAACAAATACTAAATGGCTTCAGATTAACTACTGAGCTTTTCATTCTGCCATGTACTTTGTCAAATTTGGAAAGTAAATTTTCTAAGTTTCCATTTACTTAAATGTTAAAATAATAACTTTTATAGCTATTGAAATTAAATAAAATATGCGGGCTGCCACAACCTGTAATGAGCATAGTAGACTGTCTCTAAATGTTTACCATTTCGTTATACTATTAGTGTTATAGGTTGTAGACATACCATTCATTAAAAGTACTAGAAAATATCTGTTATTACACTGAAATCATTTTTACATCACTCAGAAATCATCCTTAATAAGCTGTCCCCCACATGATAAATATTGCATTTGTATTTGATAAATAAGGAGAAAATATGCCTACTTAAAATTTGATCTATTTGTGCACAGTGATGAACATAAGTGAGAATATTTTCCAGCTACTTTGAAATATTCAAGTGCCCAGGGACAAGGCATGGATGATGTTTTTGAAGGGAATAAATATTTCAGCTCCACATTTCAGCCTTTTTTCTTCATTCCTTTGATCTGGCTTTGGTTTGCTTGTCATTCTGCTTGAATGACTTCACACTGTCTTTCTTCTTTCCCTGGTAACAAGAAATGGCTCTGTGCCTATTCCATAAGATTTAGCCTTGACCACTTTACAGGAAAAGCATCTATTTCCTTATTTATTGACATAATGCTCTCTAAAATTAATTGTATCAGTTGAACTGTTAGTAAGTGCTACATGGATGACATGTAATTTCAGTGGAAATTTTAATTAGCAGCTTTTTACGCATAGGAAACAGAAAAAGGACTGGTTAGATTTGGAGTTTGTTTTGAAGTTTAAAGATTAAAATTTTGAGGGGGGGAATCCAGGAAAGGGGAAATCATTTGAAATGTAAATAAAGAATATAGCTAATAAAAAAACCAAAAAAATGTTTCTTCATTGTATATAAGGGTTGTTTTACTCTTAAAGATCATTTCTTCTGATTTTTAAGTTGTACCATGAAAATACTAATTTTTCATCTCCAAAGTGAGAGTTTATGCTTTATGTATATATTTATTTATACCCATATTATGGGCATGTTTATTTTGCATAAACTATTATACAAAATGTTAAATGGTGTAAGCCTTTTTTGTGGTTTTATTTTCTACTACACACACAAATCAGGTCTTCTGAAATTAGTTTTTTTGGTGGGTATGTACTCTGTGTGTGCGTGTGCGTGTGCGTGTGCGTGTGCGTGTGTGTGTGTGTGTGTGTGTGTGTGTGTGTGTGTCTGTGTCCATGTCTGTGTATATGTGTCTGTGTGTCTGTGTGTTTGTTTATGTGGGTTCATATACTTATGCATGTTGGAGCCAGGCTGCCATTGAGTTTTCCTCTATTACTTTACATCTCATTTTTGAGACAGAATCTCCTCCTGAGTATGAAGCTCCCTGATTGGTTGGACTGGCTAATGAGCTCCATGGATTATCCTATTTCTATCCCTCCAGGCCACTTGCTCTGGGCTTAAAGATGCACACCACTGCATCTGGCTTTTTATGTAGGTGCTAGGACTCCAGACTCAGGACCTCATGCTGTGGGGTGAGCACTGTACCAAGGGAGGCAGCACTTCACCTCACTTTTTGAGATAGTTTCTTTGGAGACTCTCACTGCCTCTTTGTATCATTTACACTCCTGTAGCAAGCACACTTCTGTGCAAACTGTAGCATATAAAATATTGCAGTGTTGTTTGATTTCATTCTTTTATCTTTTTCTGAGTCTGGCTGATGTTTCTCCAAGATGAGAGTCATTTCTTCTACTTGTTTTATGGGTTTTTGGATAATTTTAATGAGTAGATCGCAGAGTTTGTCGCCAGGAGCTCTATCTCAGCTCCTAGACGACAGTGGAAGACCAGGAGATTCATGACAGACCCACTTGTTTTGAATCTAAATTAAAATCCAATTGACTTGAAAGGATTTATGAATGTCTTAGTTGAAAATCCATAGCCTATTTATAACTAGCATTTTCTTTAATAGAGTTTGACCTTGGGAACAGGGTTTCTGAGACTGTTAAATTCATGTCAGAAGAAAATTTTATAGAATTCCTTTATGTTGTTGGCTACTTTTTTAAGCATTTTGATGTCCTGAAGTCTGAGTTCATAACTAAAGTGACTCCACTCTCAGAACTGAGATGATTTGAGCAGATGCATCTCAGTCTAGGGGTGCTTGGTTTTACTAATAGTCCGGAAATCCTGGGTTTTATTAACTCAGACTTGTTCATGTTTTATTTATGTAGTGCCTTTTAGAGAAAGAATTCTGTTAGGGAATTTTATTAACCTGATAATACTATTTAGATGTCAAATCACTGAATATACATAAATTAAATATTCATAGAAATAAAATTGAATTTATTCATATTTTCTTTGCTTTATTTAACCGTAAAACTTTTCTATATCGAACTCATCTTTCATTCCCCATAGTATTTTAAAGAAGTTTTAAGAATATTATGTTAAATACCTTTGATACCCTTGATCACATTGTGTCTGATACTTGCAAACGTTATACTATTTTTCTTTTGTTGCTGTGACATATCTCTACAAACAGTCTCTTAAAGTAGTTTCAAGTTATTCTTTGCTGTTCTGGAAGTCAGCAGTCACTATGAGACTTGAAGAGGTAAAGTCAAGGCATTGCAGAGGCTTCATCTTGAAGAGAGCTTCGGGAACAAATCCCTTGCTGGGGACATTTTCTGGAGGCTTGTGTTGCTTGTCCTCTGACCTTGAACACATGGATTGTGTTAACTCTACAGGTCAGTTGGGACAGTATCTGTATCTTGTCAATAGTAAAACCAATACTGATGTTCCTTTTATTAGGTATTCCTTTGACATCTGAAGAATATCAAGTGTGGTATATTTGTAGCATTCAGCATATTTTAAAGGATTTAGCAGATCCAGTGTGTATTGAAGTCTCTTGAAGAAGAGGATAAGGTAGTCCTTTTTTTTTATCATGTTAAGTGAATGGTATGACATTTTTTGACTGGCTCAGTCTAATTAATTTCAGTTCTGATTGGCAGCCAAGAAGGTAGGTGATATTGCTTCTTGAAAAGCTTATGCTCCAAGCCCAGATGGAAAGGAGTGGAGAATTCGAGCTGTTTTTTAGGCTTGTTTGAAGTGTTTTGTTTTGTTTTGTTTTTCTTGGAGTTTCCAGTGGGGGTGCCAAACTGGCAGCAAATGAAGTATACTGTAATCTGAAGCCTTATAAATATGTGTTGGACCACGGCCATCCTTATCAAAAGTGCTGCCACAGAAATGTGCCAAAAGATTTTCAAATTAGGGTTGGCCTGCACATGTAAAAGTTAGCTTGTAAAGCTCAAGAAATACCACATTGTAGTCCATTAGTCCCCTGCATTTTATTGCCCTTTCTGAAATAATCATTCACTTCAGAGCATCCTTTAATCTGAGCTGAGTTGTGTCTGGGTAAGAATGCAGCTTCTTTTTTCTTTGTCCTTTATGTATTTAGATGAGGAAAATTTCATAAATAAATCACAGCTAAAAAGCACATTTTCTTTCCACCTTTTTATCTTCATGGAAACCCAGCTTTAAGGCATTTGAGTAATGCATTAATCCTCAGCTGCACAAGTCCACGGAAAAAATAATCTTTAAAGTCACTTTTTTCTCTTTTGCCTCTTATATCCTGGACTATTTGGGGTCATGGTTGAAAGAGGCAGCATTCTATGACCTCAAGGAACAGACCTTTGACTGTGAAACCTTAAAGTTTTACTTCTTTTTCAGTAACTTCTCTAAGTTTAATGGGGCTCGTTAAGAAGATCCCTTTTTGTTTGAATTAAGATAAAGACAATCTACACTAAGACATAAAAGTTTTCAGTGAGTGGAGATGAGTGCTTGTGCCATACTGAGCAGCCATACTGGTGCGCCTGAGACAGCCCTGGACCATAGCACTGTCCTGTGTGGGGATAACAGCCTGGGGAGGGTTGGGAGCTATTCTGATGTCTAGCAGCTCTCTGTGCTTATCATCTTTTAAGACTTTTTCAAAAATTTTCACTGTGTGTATCTGTGTGTGTGTGGAGGGGGTATGTGGTCATAAATACAGGTACCCACAGAGGCCAGATGTGTTAGACCCTCCTGGAGCTGGAGTTTAGGCAGTTATGAGCCACCTGACATTGTTCAGGGAATTGAACCCAGGTCCTCTGCAAGAGTACTATCCACTACTGAGCTGTCTCTCTAGTCCCTTGTCCTCACTATTTCATATTTTTTTAAAAAATTCTAGTTGTCAATCCAGATAGAAATTGTGAATTGAGAACATGGTTTAACACAGAGAGTTTATTTGGACATTTTAAATTGTTTATAGAATATATTGATGATGGCTGAAGTTCATGATTTTGTATGTTGAACCGAGTTGCAAATAGAACTGACCTTGGTAGGCAAGAATGACAAAATGTGAAGAAAAGATTCCTCTTATTAAATTTAAAGTGTTTAAACGCTTCATGTGAATTCTTACACACAAAGATAATTTTCCAAATGTGCATTCCAGCTTTAGGTTGTATTTTTTTGTTGATTAGTTAATTAATTTACTTTATATCCTAACCAGTTTCCCCTCTGTCCTTTCTGTCAGTCCTTCTCACACTTCCCTTCCAATCCAACTCCTCCTCTTTTCTCTTTAGAAATGGGGAGGCTTCCCAGGGGTATCAAACAGTTGATATCCAGTCGTAGAAAGACTACGACCTTCTCCTACTGAGGCTAGACAAGGCAGCTCAGACCAGGAAAAGGGTCCCAAAGCAGGCAACAGTGTCAGAGAAGGCCCCTTACTCCAACTGTTAGAAGTTCCACATGGAAACCATGCTGCACAGCTGTATATATGCAGAGGACCTAGGTCAGTCTCATTCATGGTTCTTGGTTGGTGGTTCAGTCTCTAGGTTTTCTTGTAGTGTCCTTGACCCCTCTGGCTCCTATAATCCTTCTCCCCAGTCTTCTGTAGGATTCTCCAAGCTCTGCCTAATGTTTAGCTGTGAGTCTCTGTATCTGTTTCCTTCAGTTACTGGGTGAAGCCTCTCTGATGATGGTTATGCTAGGCTCCTGTTTGCGACTATAACAGAATATCATTAACAGTGTCAGGTGTGTGCTCTCTCTCATGGCATGGGTCTCAACCAGGACCAGTCATTGGTTGGCCATTCCTCAATTTCTGCTCGATCTTTACCCCTTCACCTTGTAGGCAGGACAAATTGTAGGTTGAAGATTTTGTGTCTGGATTGGTGTCCCGATCCCTCCATTGGAAGCCTTTCCTGGTTGCAGAAGATGGCCAGTTTAGGCTTCATATTTCATTACTAGGAGGTTTAGCAGGGTTCCCCTCATAGATTCCCGGGAATTTCCATTGCCCCAGGTTTTCTAGCTCATCCCAGAGATGCCCCTGCTCCAGTTGGTCTTTCCCAGTACTCTCTCCCTCCATCCTCCCCTCACCTGATCTTTTCTGTTCCTATCCCCATCTCCTCTCTCATCCAGTCCCTTTCTCCATCCACAATGGCTATTCTATTTCCCCTTCTTAGTGAGATTCATGTGACCCCCTTGAGTCTTCCTTGTTACTTAGCTTCTTTGGGTCTGTAGATTGTAGGGTGGTTATCCTTTACTTTACAGCTAACATCCAATTACAAGTGAATACATATCATGTTTGTCTTTCTGGGTCTGGGCTACCTTACTCAAGTTGATCTTTTTTTTATTACAACCATTTGCCTGCAAATTTCATGATGTCATTGTGTTTAATAGCCAAGTAATAATCCATTGTGTAAATGTACCACATTTTTCTTAATCCATTCTTCAGTTGAAGGATATCTAGGTTGTTTCCAGTTTCTGGCTGTTAGGAATAAAGCTGCTATAAACATAGATGAGCTGGTGTCCTTGTAGTATGGTGAAGCGTATGTTGGGTATATGCTCAGGAGTGGTATAGCTTGGTCTTGAGGTAGATCTATTGCTAATTTTCTGGGAAACTCCCAAATTGATTTCCAAAGAGGCTGTAAAAATTTGCACTCCTATTAGCACTGGAGGAGTGTTCTCCTTGCTCCACATCCTCACCAGCATGAGCTGTCACTTGAATTTTTCGTTTTAGTCATTCTGACAGGTGTAAGATGGAATCTCAGAGTCATTTTGATTTGCATATCCCTCATGGCTAAGGATGAAGAACATTTCATTAAATGCTTCTCAGCCATTAGAGATTCCTCTGTTTAGATATGTACCCCCTTTTAAAATTGGGTTATTTGGTTTGTTGTTCTCTAGTTTCTTGAGTTCTTTATATATTTTGGATGCTAGCCCTCTGCCACACATGGGATTAGTGAAGATCTTTTCCCATTCTGTAGACTTTTGATGGTGTCTTTTGCCTTATGAAAGCTTTTCAGTTTCATGAGGTCCCATTTATTAATTGTCGATCTCAGTGCCTGAGCTGTTGGTGTTCTGTTCAGGAAGTTTGTCTTCTGTGCTAATGTGTTCAAGGCTATTTCCTACTTCCTCTTCTATCATGCTTAGTGTATCTGGTTTTAGTTTGATGTCTTTGATCCACTTGGACTTAAGGTTGGTGCAGTGTGATAGATATAGATCTATTTACATTGTTCTACATACAGATATCCAGTTAGACCAGCACCATTTGTTGAAGATGCTTTATTTTTTCCACTTAATAGTTTTGACTTCTTTGTCAAAAATCAAATATCCTTAGGTATGTAGAGTTTTGGGGAGAGAGAATCTGCAGGATATCTGTTCAAGGCCTTTGGGTGTAAGTGTAATAGGGTCTACCTCTTTATCTGACTTGCTCTCCTCCCCCCTACAGTTTTCAGTATTCTTTCTTTATTCTGAATGTTTAGTGCTTCTTTTCTTGTCCATCTGTGTGATATTCTGTATGCTTCTATCTTTATAGCCATCTCTCTCTTTAAGTGAGGAAAATTTTCTATGATTTTGTTGAAAATATTTTTTGGGCCTTTGAGCTGACTTTCGTCTCCTTCCTCTAGTCCTGTTATTCTTAGGTTTGGACTTTTTATACTGTTCCAGATTTCTTGGATGCTTTGTGTCAGCAAGTTTTTAGATTTAATATTTTCATAGACTGATGTATCAATTTCCTTTATCATATCATTATATGTGTCTTATACTCTTTCCCGTCTCTTGTATTCTGTAGGTGACATGTGCATCTGTACTTCCTGTTCACTTACCTAGGCTTTCCATCTTCATTGATTCTTTTTCATATTCAGGTCTTGAATAGCTTTATTCATTTTTGCCTGTTTGATTGTATTTTCTTGTATTTCTTTCAAGGGTTTATTCATTTCCATTTTAAAGTCCTCTATCATCTTCATAAGATTGGACTTACTGTAATTTTCTCATGCTTCAGCTGTGTTGGACTATTCACGGCTTGTAGTAGAATAGCCAGGTTCTGATGGAGTCATGATTCCCTGACTGATGTTGAGTTCTTATGCTGGCCTCTAGTCTTCTGGGTTTTGGTGTTGTTATAGATGTATGTGCTGATATCTGGGTTTTTCTTTGTTAGGTGGGTAGTTTTTGGATATTTCCCCCCTTGGTTTCTGTTTCCTCTCTGGTCTTCTGTCCTGAGTGTCCTGAGGTTCTGGTGATCAGCAAGTTGCCAGGTCTAGTAGTATGTTTTTGCTGGGTTATTTGTGGCCTGCATCACCTCTAGGTTTTGAGTGCCAACGTTGCTTCTGGCATTCCTAGAACTTGTTTGGCTTCAGGGAAACAGAGATCTTCCAAAATTATAGGTTAGAATATGGAGCTCAGGTTATAGGGTGCAGTTTACAGCTGTTGAGTGTGCTTTAAGCGGAGTTGCCAGGCATACTTCATTGAATGCAGTCTTACCTGGGGTCCTTGGTGCTGGCATGGCCTGTAGAAAAGCAGGCAGAGTTGCGTGATGGAAGATGGAGCCCAGGGTATAGAGTGCAGTTTGTGACTGCTGGGCGTGCTCTAAGGGGAGTTGGTGGGCATAGGCCATAGAGTGGGGTCTTAGCTGGGGTCTTTGGTGCCAGCCTAGATTGTTTATTTTTATTTTTATAAAATTGTTAGTAGATTTTTCTTTTGGCTAATTAAATAATTTTAAACTATATGGGTTTAATATTTGATATATTGAAATATTGTCTAGTACTGTTTTTTCCATGTATAGACTTACCAAACATAGATAAGGCTTTAATGAATTTTCATCTGAAACATTTCTCAAATGTTTTGAATTTAAAGAGTTACATAAACTAGTCACTGTAATCTCTGAGAAATAGATAAATAGAGCTTCCCCCTTTCTAACCCAACACTGTAATGGGTTTACCAGTTGCCAACTATAACTGCTTTTCTCTTTGAGTCTGCTTCCAACAACATACAAAGAAACAATAACAAAAACCCCTAATTTCCTCTTGCTGTCACTCAGGATCTTTTTTGTCAGAGAACATCCATTTTTCTGGTGAAGTTTACTTGATGGCTGACACAGTTATATGACTTTACAGTGTTCCTACATGCAGTTTCAATATGCAAATATTTTAGCAGCCAGTTTATTCAGTATATATAACAAAGTTGTGCATACAACTCAAGGCTTTCTGATTCTTAGGCATAGTACCATAGAAAGTGTAGATATACCAGATGAAATTAAATTTCCTATAGCCATCATAGTGGTTGATCTTTTATATAAAATGATGTCTTAGGGTCAGTCTTCTACATGATATGTTATTAATCACCATTATCTAAGAACTTATAATGTTAAGTGGAAAAAATCATTACTAATGTTGGAGGTCTTCCAAATTGGAACTCCTACCTTGAAGACATTTGTTTTAAAACGTGTTAGAAAAATAGTGGACAAAAAGATCATTTTCTTCTAGTAAATATGAACAAGTTGGTATTGACAAAATGGCCCAGTTGGTAAAGTGATTGCTTACCGTGTATGCATGGCTCATAGAAAGCTGAGTATGGTCTTCATACTTGTAATCCCAACCCTAGGAAGACAGAGCCACAAAGCTCCTCAGGCCCTTGGGCCAGCCCGCCCAACCTGCTTGATGAGTTTCAGAGCAGTGAGAGATTGTCTCAAACAAGAGATGGATGGTGTCTGAGTATATCAGAGGTTGCTCTTTGCATCCCACATGCATATCCAGCATACACATGTACATGTGCACATACAGTGTCTAGTGCATGTTCTCATGTATGTAGACACACACATACACACACACACACACACAAACACACACACACACACACACACAGTAAAATGATACCTAAATAGGAAGTCTCTATTCTGTTGCTATAAAGTACAGTAATTGTGAGCATCATCTGGGCTTTAGTCTGATTAGAATGACTTTGTTTCCATGTTTAGTATCACATGCCTTCATGCCTTGGAGCAGTCTTAAACCCCATAGGGCATACAAATGGTGGCTATCATTATAACAGAGAGGAGGAGGGATTCCAGTGGAAGACATTGGTTTGTCATGGGTGTACAGTGCAGTGATTACTATTGGTGTAATCACAAGTAGAGAGATGCAGAGGAGGATTTGAAGAGATAAATAGACATAAATTGTCCTTACATGAAAGTGAAGATTTACAGTATGTTCATTCAGCCCATATGCAAAGAGTTCCTTATGTATACATATGTCATGACCAAATACAGGATGGAGAGGTGAGTGTGTATTGTGAATGTAAAGAAACTGGAAAGTCCTGCTTAAATGGAAGCTGCGGGCCTTTCTTTTTTTTTTTTTTTTTGTCTGTTAGCCACTGAGGCTTCAGAAAAGATTTTTAGTTTGGAGTTAGTAAGAAAATTTGACATTCTGATTCTATATGTCTATGTCTATGTATACATGCATGTATGTTTTTATGGGGAAGCCTATGCATGATATATCTTAGAAGGATGTTTTTAAACTCACATCTGAGTAACTCCAGTAAGTTCAATGTTGTTTATTTGGTTGGTTGGTTGGTTTTTTACTTTTGTTTTTATTTTTATTCTTCTTTAAAAAGGCAAAAAATGGTTTGGAAATGTCTTCTCTCATCGTGATAAAAATCACCTATTGATTCTCATGAGTTAGATTGCTCTATCTCCCAGCATTCATCATTGCTATAGTTAGTGATAGTGGTGTGTGTGTGCGTGTGTGTGTGCGTGTGTGTGTGTGTGTGTGTGTGTGTGTGTGTGTGTGTGTGTGTGTGAACTCAGCAGTAGGGAAGATGAGCCTAATTAATCAGAAAAGCAGCTTGGTGAGGCAGCCACCAGCAGGAGCTGTAGAACTGACTTCCAGCTATGGAGTCCTGGCTTGAGCTCCCACAGGGAGGATCATCTCGGAAGTGCGTCTCAGCCCTAGTTTCCTGTTCTAGAGTGTATAATAACTCTCAGAAACTTACCGTGTAGGTAAATGAGAATGATATATAAAAATATTTTGCTTAATGCACAGAACCTGGTCAGAACTTTAGAACTTGAACTCATTTCTAAATTAATGACTTCATTTTTTATGTCAACATGGGGAGAGGTCTACTGCTTTGTGGTTCCTTTTTGATTGCATGGATTCAGTATGATGTGTGAACAGATGGGAAGCACCTTAAGTCACTGTATCACCGTGTTGCCTTGACCATCTTTAGGGCAACTGATGATAGTGTATGTTTTACAGTGTGGTGTCATTCATTTCTAAAAGTGCACTAGAGTCCACACACCACTACACTCACTTGCTTAAAGAGGAATCTGTAGCTATTGCCACTATTTGATTCCATGTCATACTCATTACTCAAAAGGAAACCACTTATCCATTAAGTAATCAATCTCCTGACCCACATTCCTTGTCTCCAGAAACAACAAATTTATTTTCTGAATATAATTTTTTCAGTTCTCAATTCTTTTACGTAAATGGGATCACATGTGATTTATTTTCATAACTGACTTACTTGCTTAAATATCTTAAAGATTTTATATATATAGTCTCCATGTTGTAGTATATATCAAAAATATACCTAATTTGTAAGTCTGAATAATACCGCACTGTATATATATGTCATGTTTTATATATTCATCACAGATGGAGAAACATAGTTTTGTATGGTTTGTTTTTAGGGGAGTCTTAGAATGTAGTTATGCCTTCATCAAAAGACATTGGTTTCTCCCAGATAGATTGCTCAGTTGTCGCCTTCTGAAAGAGAAGTTTCAGAAAATGCAATCTGAATTGTGTTCGAGAGAGATAATTGTTATTTTTATTGAAACCTAGTTTTTTAATTTTAAAAAATAATTTAAAAAATTTTAGAAATTATATATGATTTGAAATATAATGAAACTATTTGCCCTTTCTATTTCCTCCTCCAACACCTTCATCTTTTTCTTATGTAACTCTGAAACTTTATGAACTTTCTAGGGAGAAGGAGGAACAGCTCAGCAGAGTGACTGAAGTTCAGCGGTTACAAGCGCAGCAGGCAGATGCTGCACTGGAGGAGTTTAAGCGGCAGGTAGAAGTGAACTCTGAGAAGGTCTACGGTGAGATGAAGGAGCAGGTAAGACGCACACTCAACTCCAGAAGCACTTCACACACACTCAACTCCAGAAGCACTTCACACACACTCAGCTCCAGAAGCACTTCACACACACTCAACTCCAGAAGCATTTCACACACACTCAACTCCAGAAGCACTTCACACACACTCAACTCCAGAAGCACTTCACACACACTCAACTCCAGAAGCATTTCACACACACTCAGCTCCAGAAGCACTTCACACACACTCAACTCCAGAAGCACTTCACACACACTCAACTCCAGAAGCACTTCACACACACTCAACTCCAGAAGCACTTCACACACACTCAACTCCAGAAGCACTTCACACACACTCAACTCCAGAAGCACTTCACACACACTCAGCTCCAGAAGCACTTCACACACACTCAACTCCAGAAGCACTTCACACACACTCAGCTCCAGAAGCATTTCACACACACTCAGCTCCAGAAGCACTTCACACACACTCAACTCCAGAAGCATTTCACACACACTCAACTCCAGAAGCACTTCACACACACTCAACTCCAGAAGCACTTCACACACACTCAACTCCAGAAGCACTTCACACACACTCAACTCCAGAAGCACTTCACACACACTCAACTCCAGAAGCACTTCACACACACTCAACTCCAGAAGCACTTCACACACACTCAGCTCCAGAAGCACTTCACACACACTCAACTCCAGAAGCACTTCACACACACTCAGCTCCAGAAGCATTTCACACACACTCAGCTCCAGAAGCACTTCACACACACTCAGCTCCAGAAGCATTTCACACACACTCAACTCCAGAAGCACTTCACACACACTCAACTCCAGAAGCACTTCACACATACTCAACTCCAGAAGCACTTCACACACACTCAACTCCAGAAGCACTTCACACACTCAACTCCAGAAGCACTTCACACACACTCAACTCCAGAAGCATTTCACACACACTCAACTCCAGAAGCATTTCACACACACACTCAGCTCCAGAAGCACTTCACACACACTCAGCTCCAGAAGCACTTCACACACACACAACTCCAGAAGCGTTTCACACACACTCAACTCCAGAAGCACTTCACACACACTCAACTCCAGAAGCACTTCACACACACTCAGCTCCAGAATCATTTCACTTCTCAAAAAGCTTGGTTGGTGCCGGAGAAATGGCTCCGCAGTTAAAAGCATATACTGGCTTCACAGAGGACCGCAGTTCTGTTCCCACTACTCACCTTGTGCCTGTCCCCATGAGAACCGCACTTATGGTGTGGATTCTGGCACACAGGCTCACATGAGTGCGTGTGACTAAATACGAAAGTAAGGACTGGACACAGTTATGAGTTCCAAGACTGCCTATCTACATAGCAGGTTCCAGGTCAGCCAGCACTAGAGTGAGACCCCATCTCAAGAAAAAGAAAGCTCTGTCAAAACTAACAGTACATCTGGGTGAGAGATTAAGAGTAAAAAGGGATCTGAAACTGTGATTCACCTTTGAAGCCAGAATGGTCACTTAAGAGTCCTAACGTTCATCTCAAAGTATGGTAATGGCAACAGTGCGAACAACTATGTAATTGTATACATGCATGAAACATTCAAAGATTAATTTTTTGTTTGTTTGTTTTTGTTTTTTAAGATAGGGTTTCTCTGTATACTCCTGGCTGTCCTAGAACTCACTCTGTGGACCAGGCTGGCCTCAAACTTACAGAGAACTGTCCACCTCTGTCTCCCAAGTGCTGGGATTACAGGCATGTGCCACCACTGCCCAGCAAAGAATAAATTTTTAAAAGAAAAGATTATGTAAATACTGAAAGCTTTTATCTGTTATTCTCATAGTTATATTTAATGGTATGTATTTGTGTTTTATGTTTATTTAGTACATTTTAATGGTAAATATATTTTGCCATTTATAATTTATATAAATTATATAATTTATATATTATTATATATTTATATATATAATTATTTATATATTATTTATATATTATAAATTATATAATTTAATTCCATAAGTAATTGTATAATTAATTAATTGTATAATTATATATTATATAAATTATATAATTTTATATTTTATTTTTTTTTTTTTTTTTTTTTTTAATTTAATTTTATTTTATTTTTTTAATTTACATTCCAAATCACTTCCCCTTTCCCGTTTCCTCCCTCCCCGAAGGTCCCATAAGCCCCCTTCCCTCCCTCTTTTCTCCGTTCAACCCCCTCTCATTACTCTGTCCTGGCGTTCCCCTACATCCAGTCTTTCCAGGACCAGGGGTCTCTCCTTCCATCTTTTTAGAAATCTATTGATATGCTGATTGTGTCTAGGGTATTCTGAGATTCTGGGTCAATATCCCCTTATCAGTGACTTCATACCATGTGTGATCTTTTGTGATTGGGTTACCTCACTAAGGATGATATTTTCAAGTTCTGACCATTTGCCTAGGAATTTCGTGAATTCATTGTTTTTAATTGCAGAGTAGTATTCCATTGTGTAAATATACCACATCTTCTGAATCCATTCCTCCGTTGAGGGACATCTGGGTTCTTTCCAGCTTCTGGCTATTATAAATAAGGCTGCTATGAATATAGTGGAGCATGTGTCCTTATTGCATGCAGGTAAAGTCTCTGGGTATATGCCCAGGAGTGGTATAGCCGGATCCTCCGGAAGTGTCATGCCCAGTTTTCTGAGGAGCCGCCAGACTGCTTTCCAGAGTGGTTGTACCAGCCTGCAATTCCACCAGCAGTGGAGGAGTGTTCCTCTTTCTCCACATCCTCGCCAACAACTGCTGTCTCCTGTGTTCTTGCCAACCGAATCCAAGAACACATCAAAACGATCATTCACCACGATCAAGTAGGCTTCATCCCAGGGATGCAGGGATGGTTCAATATAAGGAAATCCATCAATGTAATCCACTACATAAACAATCTCAAAGAAAAAAACCACATGGTCATCTCATTAGATGCTGAGAAAGCATTTGACAAAGTTCAGCATCCTTTCATGCTAAAGGTCTTGGAAAGATCAGGAATTCAAGGCCCATATCTAAACATAGTAAAAGCAATTTACAGCAAACCAGTAGCCAGCATCAATCTAAACGGAGAGAAACTTGAAGCAATCCCACTAAAATCAGGGACTAGACAAGGCTGCCCTCTCTCTCCATATCTTTTCAATATAGTACTTGAAGTTCTAGCTAGAGCAATTAGACAAGAAAAAGAGGTCAAAGGGATACAAATTGGAAAGGAAGAAGTCAAACTATCACTATTTGCAGACGATATGATAGTATACATAAGCGACCCAAAGAACTCCACCAGAGAACTCCTACAGCTGATAAACGACTTCAGCAAAGTGGCCGGATATAAAATCAACTCAAGCAAGTCAGAAGCCTTCCTATACTCAAAGGATAAGCAGGCTGAGAAAGAAGTAAGAGAAATAATACCCTTTACGATAGCCACAAACCATATTAAGTATCTTGGCGTGACGCTAACCAAACAAGTGAAAGATCTGTATGACAAGAACTTCAAGTCTCTGAAGAAAGAAATTGAAGAAGACCTCGGAAGATGGAAAAATCTGCCATGCTCATGGATTGGCAGGATTAATATAGTAAAAATGAGCATCTTACCAAAAGTAATACACAGATTCAATGCAATCCCCATCAAAATCCCAACTCAATTCTTCATAGAGTTAGAAAGAGCAATTCAAAAATTCATCTGGAATAACAGAAAACCCAGAATAGCTAAAACTATTCTCAAGAGTAAAAGAACCTCTGGGGGAATCAGTATCCCGGACCTCAAGCTGTACTATAGAGCAATAGTGTTAAAAACTGCATGGTATTGGTACAGTAACAGACATGTAGATCAATGGAACAGAATTGAAGACCCAGAAATGAATCCACACTCCTATGGTCACTTGATCTTTGACAAAGGAGCTAAAACCATCCAGTGGAAAAAAGATAGCCTTTTCAACAAATGGTGCTGGCTCAGCTGGAGGTCAACATGCAGAAGAATGCAAATTGACCCATCCTTATCTCCTTGCACTAAGCTCAATTCTAAGTGGATCAAAGATCTCCACATAAAACCAGACACACTGAAACTAATAGAAGGGAAACTAGGGAAGAACCTTGAACATATGGGCACAGGGGAGAATTTCCTGAACAGAACTCCAATAGCTTATACTCTAAGATCAAGAATAGACAAATGGGACCTCATTAAATTACAAAGTTTTTGCAAGGCAAAAGACACCGTCAAAAAGACAAAGCGGCAACCAACTAATTGGGAAATGATCTTTACCAACCTTACATCCGACAGAGGGCTAATATCCAAGATATACAAAGAACTCAAGAAGTTAAACTCCAGAGAGGCAAGTAACCCTATTAAAAAATGGGGTACAGAGCTCCACAAAGAGTTCTCACCTGAAGAATATCTAATGGCTGAGAAGCACCTAAAGAGATGTTCATCATCCTTAGTCATTAGGGAAATGCAAATCAAAACAACCCTGAGATTCCATCTCACACCAGTCAGGATGGCTAAGATAATTTTATATTTTATAATGGTAAGTATTTACTATTTTAATTATTAGCTCCTTGTAGCAAGTATATTTAGAGTATTTTCTGTCATAATTAGGGTCTCTGTTGCTGTGATGAAACACTATGACCAAAAGCAACTTGGGAAGAAAAGATTTATTTTGCTTACACATCCATATCATATTTTACCAACGAAAGCAGTGAGGGCAAGAATGCAAACAGGGCAGGAACCTGGAGGCAGGAACTGATGTACAAACCATGGAGGAGTGTTGCTTACGGGCTTGCTCCTCTGTGGCTTGCTCAGTCTACTTTCTCATAGCACCAAGGACCACCTGAGCATGAGTGATCCCACCCACAATGGGCTGGGCCCTCACCCAACAGTTACTAATAAAGAAAAGGCCCCCACAGACTTGTTTACACCCATTCTTATGGAGGCATTTTCTCAGCTGAGGTTTCCTCTTGCAGAATGATCCTGGCTCGTGTCAAGTTGACATCAAAATTAGGCTGCACAATTGCTCAAGCAGCATGTTGTAGTGATGTTGTGTTCCACTTCAGCTGCAGGTGTTTCCCTTAGGAACATCAAGCACATAGGAGTGTTAGAAATGGCCCTGAACAAAACCTATAGGCTTTATGTTTAAAACTGTTTATTTTGATGTGACTTTCTCAGTTCTGATTTCCACTAATGCTGATTTGGGAATGTGGTTTGGAGGACTCCATTTTTCTGTTTTCAGCTTGCTCCCTGGGTAAAATCTGAGTTTCTTTGGGGACTTTGTGCTAGGCAGCAGAGACTTTCCATTCCTCCTGTATAAATGAGAATTTCAGTTCCTGTTCCACTGGTCCCTAGGATGTATATGTGACCCAAATATTTCACGGAACTGATAGGAAGTTCTCTTATAGGCTCAAAATGAAAGGAATAAAGAAATAATAATAACAGAAAGCTTGAGGAAAGAATATGTAAACATACTGCCAAGAATTATAGGCTAAATATTAGGTGTTTGACAGTGCCTAGGTCAATAGTAGAACATTTAATAAAAACTATTATGGTCAACTTTGGGTCACTACATGCACTGAACTGATGATGCAATACAAACAAGGTAACAGATATCGTGGGTGACTAAGAAGACAGAAATGGTCAGATAATGGAATCTCAGAGAATACTGTAGAACCAGCAAACAGAATGTGCATTCAATCCTCACAGTGTAAAGGCACAAGTCTGAAAATGACCTATGTTAGAATTCAGAATTAGTTAAAAACCAGGATCATATATATGAGAAAAAGAATTAAACCTCTAAGATAAAATGAACATTATATAGCTTTCTATGCATTATGATACTAGTAAAGAAATTAGAACGATGATAGTGTTTCACAGTTTGAGAAGAAAAAAATTACAATTCAATTTAATCAATAACCAAGGAGTTTTTTACTCACTAGATAACATAAAAACTGCATGTGTGCGTGGTAGCCTGGTTGAAACTCTGAGTGTGGGTATTAGCTTAGCAGTGGGGAAGAGATTGGGGGATGCTGAGAAGAGCAAAGTATATAAGGCTCTTTGTCACTAATATGTGACACTCATAAGATTCTTAAACCAAGGAAACATAGCTTACAGTAACCTGGAAACCTGAAGCCTGATAGAGTGGTACATAACTTTAAACCTAGCACTCTGGAGACAGGTAGGTGAATCTCTGTGATGTTGGGGCTAGCTTAGTTTATGCAGTGAGTTCCAGAGCAATCAGGGCTACATAGAGCAACTCTGACAGAAAAAGAGAGGGAGAAAGAGAGAGGGAGGGGGAAGAAGGAGAGGGGAGGGGAATTAAAGGGAAGAGGCCAGTGAGATAGCTGATTTCATTCCTAGAACCTATGTAAAGGTGGAAGGAGAGAACAGCACCACAAAGCTACCCTCTGACCTCCATACATACCCCCTTCCATCGTGCACACGCATACTCAAAATATTTTTTTTTATTTTCTATATTCTTTTTTTTCTATATTCTTTATTTACATTCCAAATGATTTCCCCTTTCCCGGTCCCCCCCCCTCCCCAAAAGTCCCATAAGCCCTCTTCCCTCCCCCTGTTCCACATTTTCCTAAGAATTTCATGAATTCATTGTTTTTAATTGCTGAGTAGTATTCCATTGTGTAAATATACATGGAAAATATCTCTGATAAAATTGAAGAAATATGTAGAAAAACATGTTAAGATTGACTATTTCATGGAAAAATTATACAGATAAAATGGTAGGCATAAAAAACATTACTAAATTGAAAGAGGAATAACAAACATTTTCTGATAAAATTGAAGATTCACATGAAAAATATTTCTGTTACATTATGTTTTTGGTTGGGGAATTGAGTCCATTGATGTTATGAGATAATAAGGAATAGTGATTGTTGCTTCCTGTTATTTTTGATGTTATTTTTATGTTTGTGTGGTTACTTTCTTTTGGGTTTGTTGGGAAAAGATTACTTTCTTGCTTTTTCTAGGGTGTAGCTTCCCTCCTCATGTTGGCGTTTTCCATCTATTTTCCTTTGTAGGGCTGGATTTGTGGAAAGATATTGTGTAAATTTGGTTTTATCATGGAATATCTTGTTTTCTCCATGTATGGTAATTGAGAGTTTTGCTGGGTATAGTAGTCTGGGCTGGCATTTGTGTTTTCTTACGGTCTGTATGAGATCTGCCCAGGATCTTCTAGCGTTCATCGTCTCAGGTGAGAAGTCTGGTGTAATTCTGATAAGGCCTGCCTTTATAGGTTACTTGACCTTTTTCTCTTACTGCTTTTAATATTCTTTCTTTGTTTAGTGCATTTGGTGTTTGGATTATTATGTGCCGGGAGGATTTTCTGGTCTGGTCCAGTGGAGTTCTGTAGGCTTCTTGTATGTCCATGGACATCTCTTTCTTTAGGTTAGGGAAGTTTTCCTCTATAATTTTGTTGAAGATATTTACTGGCCCTTTAAGTTGGAAATCTTCACTCTCATCTATACCTATAATCCTTAGGTTTGGTCTTCTCATTGTGTCCTGGATTTCCTGGATGTTTTGGCTCAGGAGCTTTTTGCATTTTGCATTTTCTCTAACTGTTGAGTCAATGTTTTGTATGGTATCTTCAGCCCCTGAGATTCTTTCTTCTGTCTCTTTGTATTCTGTTGTTGATGCTTGCATCTATGACTCCTGAATTCTTTCCAAGATTTTCTATCTCCAGAGATGTCTCACTTTGTGATTTCTTTATTGTTTCTACTTTCATTTTTAGATCCTGGATGGTTTTGTTCAGTTCCTTCACTTGTTTGTTTGTGTTCTCCTGTAATTCTTTCAGGGATTTTTGTGTTTCCTCTTTAAGGGCCTCTACCTGTTCACCCATGCTCCCCTGTATTTCTTTCAGGGATTTTTGTCTTTCCTCTTTAAGGGCCTTTACCATTTGACCCATATTCTCCTGTATTTCTTTAAGGGAGTTATTTATGTCCTTCTTGATGTCCTCTAACAGCATCGTGAGATGAGATTTTAAATCCAACTCTTGCTTTTCTGGTGTGTTGGGGTATCCGGGACTTGCTGTGGTGGGAGAACTGGGCTCTGATGTTGCCAAGTAGCCTTGGTTTCTGTTGGTAGGGTTCTTGCGCTTGCCTTTCACCATCTGGTTATCTCTGGTGTTAGTTGGTCTTGTTGTCTCTGGCTGGAGCTTGCCCCTCCTATGGGCCTGTAAACCTGTGTCTGTACTCCTGGGAGACCAACTCTCTTCTGGCAGGATCTGTGCACAGAAGGCTATGGAGCTGTCTGGTTCCCTGAAGCAAATGGTGGCGGGAAGGGACTACTCCTGTCCCAGCAGCTCCACTGATTGTATGCCTTGTAAGCTTCTAGCTGTATCCCTCCAGAGAGAAGGTGGAGATCTCACCTCTACACTCAGAAGTGAAATCGCTGCTGGGAGATCACTCTTTCCTGGTGGGCTAAGCACAGAAGGCTGTGGAGCTGTCTGGTTCCCTGCTGCAAATGGCAGCTGGAAGGGAAGACTCCTGTCCCAGCTGCTCCAAAATTTTTTTAAAACAATCAAACTTCATTAAAATTCATGTGCTTGAGAGTGATCTGTGCTGAGAGAGTGCAGAGTGCACTCCGCCATCTTTGCTCCAGCAACAGGGCAACTCAAAACTCCAGACACAGAGATAATCAAGCGTAATATCGCTTGAGTCTCAGCAAGCTTGTGTGCTCCCTGCTCCCAAGAGCTGGGCAGGTCTTTGGTCACCTAAGCGCCAGCTCTGCTGTACCCAGATGTCCCTCAACGGAGGAATGGATTCAGAAGATTGGTATATTTACACAATGGAATACTACTCTGCAATTAAAAACAATGAATTCACGAAAGTCCTAGGGAAGTGGTCAGAACTTGAAAATATCATCCTTAGTGAGGTAACCCAATCAGAAAAGAACACACATGGTATGCAGTCACTGATAAGGGGATATTAATCCAGAATCTTGGAATACCCTAGACACAATTCGTATATCAATAGATTTCCAAGAAGATGGAAGGAGAGACCCCTGGTCCTGGAAAGACTGGATGTAGGGGAATGCCAGGACAGAGAAGCGAGAGGGGGTTGAATGGGGAAAAGAGGGAGGGGAGGGGGCTTATGTGACTTTCGGGGAGGGAGGAAACGGGAAAGGGGAAATGATTTGGAATGTAAATAAAAAAACTTAGAAAATAAAAAAAAATTCATGTGCTCTTTCTGTTATAATGCTTTTATTGGGTGTCAAAGTTTTTAAAATTTTAAGTAGAGGAAAACAAGCCAATGAATGAAGACCAATTCAGCTTTGTAAAGTTTACTTGATCGTGGAGGGTTTTCTTTTTAAAGGTTATAGAACCGGATACCATAGTGGAATAAAACTGGTTCAGAATCCACAGCATCCCAGTCTCATAGTGTGGTGAGTGGCTTTTTTAACTAAAGAGTTAGGAGTAACAAACAGCCATTTCCCAATCGGTCCACGTTGCCACTTTGCCTGCTGCCATCTTTGGGTCTTACATGGCAGCCTTCAGCCTGGGATTGGCTACGGGTTGCAGTGGTGCGTCACTTCCGCTCTGCTGCTTACTCGTGGCCTGAAGTCTCAGGTTAGCCTAGAACCTGCTTGCACAACTGACACTGTAGATGCAAGTTCCTTTGCGCCAAACTCCGTTTAGGTATGAATACTAGTTTAAGCCAGTTTATTTTCAACATCATAAAGGCACTAATCCATTAATTATCTAGATGCACATTTTCATAAATATCCTGAGAAGGTAATTGCAGAACCTGAGAGGGAATATTACCAAAAAGTGGGAGCAGAGGGAACTGCAGTGTTCAGACTACAGCAGAGTACACTCATGCAGTTGTAAACATTGACAGGTTTTTGTTTTGTTTTGTTTTGTTTTGCTTTTTGCTTAATGGGTAGTATTAACAGACCTAAATCTACAAATATGCTTTTATAAAATACACAACTGGAATAAAATTAACCAAAAACTTTTGTTAAAAGGATGATAAAAATGTGTCATTTATTTTCAAGGGAAATGAAGGAGAACTGTAATGAAACATCATACAAATTAGAATTAATACAATTCAGTAAACTAGACCAAAGGGCTTGTGTTTGTGTGTCAAAGACAGGACTCCTTGGGTCCCATGTTTGGAAAGGTATTAGAGATGCACAGAGAGGTCACAGTTATCATGTACTTTCACATTTTTCTCAGTCTATTAAAATTGAAATGAACCAGATGCATTTTCTACTTTCTACTATGTAGATACCACACATTAAATTTTTACTCTTGTAAATCAGTTATGAAGTTTAGTAGAATATACACAAAATTTCATTTTATTTCTAAAACTTGACATATCAAAAAGACATGTTATTTACCACAATGTAATAAAATTGGAAATTCAATTTGAACTGAAACTCCTGCAGTTTCACCAAATGAAAGGGTTTTACTCTCTGAAAAAAATCCAATAAATTACAACAAAAGGAAAGTCTGGGGAATGGGAGAAAATATTTTAATTTCTACATTTCAAAGAATTTTAGCATAAAATATGAAAGATATCAATACAACTCAATCAAAAGACAAATAGCCCAATCAAAAATAGGCAAAGAATCATAGAGATACTTCAAAGAAGATATACTAATGACGTCATTAAGTAAGCATGGGAGGAGATGCTGAATATCTCACTAATGAGATGCAAACTAAAACAAGATGAGATGTTACCCTTCTTTAGATTGAATAACTAGAATAATAAAGATGAGCAGATGATAAGAAGTGCGATATAGTTAGAGTTTTGTATGTTGTTAGAAAACACGTAAAATAGAGTTGCCATTTTAGAAGATTGCCAGTTAATTGAACAGCTCTATGTCAGGGATTCTTGTATTTAATGAAGAGAAGTAAAAACAGGTATAGACAAGAACTTATGGACAAATATTTACAGAAACTTTCTTCACAAATGTCCCAAACTTCAGTAATTCAAATACTACTCAACAAATGGGAAGATGAACAGGAGCTGATAATGTGCAGAGCAGTCAAAAGGATTGGGTTATTGATAATTCTCAACAAATGGATGTCCCAACGCCTGTGCGTGAAAGAATATAAAACAAGAAAAGGCTATACTGAATGCTTTCTAATCACTGAATTCTGTTAGAGTACTTTAGACCATGTTGAGGCTTCTTTAAATCTCACAACTGAATGTATTTCAGAGCCAGGGGTCTTGTCTCATTCTTTGGGAAAAATTTTATTTTGTATAAGTTGGAAAGCTTTCTATCATGCCAAGTTGTTTTTGATTGTGCCACTTGGGTGGATTTGACACTTGGTGGTGATTTTAGTCACCCACACCCACTGACTGCAGGTACTCATGGAACATTCCAGAACAGGTGATCTGCTTGGCCACAAGACCAGCCTCAACCAATGTAAAGGATTAAAGTGATGCTCAGTGTGTTTTTTCAGCCACATTATTTAATTTAGAAATACATGACAAAACAAATCAGGGAAACACTCACATATTTGAAAGTTAAACAATAAACTTTTAAAAATAATTCATGGTTCAAGGTAAAACACAGAAAATAGAATATTTTGACCCAATTTAAAGCAAAAATTATGACATCAATTTTTTTTCAGTTCAGGTAAAGCAGTTATAGCTTGAAGCACCTATGTCCAAAGAGCTCACTCCATGTATTCTCCTTCTTCTACTTCACTCCATCCTAATCTCCTTCATCACCTATAGTTTCTTTAGACTCTCATGTCAGTACACACACACACACACACACACACACACACACACACACACACACACACAAACAATTTTATGTCTATATCTAAAGTCAAAGATCCATAAATGAAACATATATATTTGTTTTGCTGAGTCTGGCTTATTTCACTTATAAGACAATGACCAGTTGTATCCATTCTCCAGCAAACAGCATTCACTCTTCTGTTTTTTTTGTTTTTGTTTGTTTGTTTGTTTTTTGGTATTACATTTATTTATTTTATTTATTTATTTATTTATTTATTTATTTATTTATTTATACAATCTAGTCATTGCCCCTGCTCGACCATCCTCCCACAATTTCTTAGCCTATTCCTTCTTCCCTGCCTCCAAGAGGATGTCTTCCCCCTCCACCCGTACCCCTCCACCAGGCCTCCCTACTCTCTGGGGCCTCAAGTCTCTTCAGAATTAGGTTTGCATATTCTCCCACTGAGACCAGACCAGGCAGTCCTCTGCTTTATATGTGTTGGGGATGGGGGGTGGGGGGAAGACTGGGGAGAAAGGGCTTAGACCAGCTCAAGTATGCTGCCTAGTTGGTGGCTCAGTGTCTGAGAGATTTCGGGGGTCCTGGTTAGTTGAGACTGCTGGTCTTCCTATGGGGTCACCCTCCTCCTCCTCAGCTTTTTCCAGCTTTTCACTAATTCAACCACAGGGGTCCCCAACTTCAGTTCAATGTTTGGGTGTAAGTATCTGCATCTGTCTCAGTCAGATGCTTGTTGGGCCTCTCAGAGGATAACCATGCTAGGCTCCTGACTGTAAGCACACCACAGCATCAGTAATAGTGTCAGGCCTTGGAGCTCCTTCTTGAGACGGATCCCAAATTGACCTAGTCATTGTACTTCCTTTCCTTCAGTCTCTTCACTTTTGTCTCTGCAGTTCTTTTAGATAGGAACAATTCTGGGTCATAATTTTTGACTGTGGGATGGCAGCCCCATCCCTCCACTTGATGTCCTGTCTTTCTACTGAAGATGGACTATACGAGTTCCCTCTGCCTACTACAGGGCATTTCATCTAAGGTCCCTCCCTTTGAGTCCTGAGAGTCTCTCACCTCCTAGGTCTCTGGTACATTCTAGAGGGTCCTTCCACTTCTCTCCCCACCCCTATCCCCGAGGTTGTATATTTCCATTCATTCTGCTGGCCCTCAGGGCTTCTCTCTTGTCTCCACCCCCATATCTGATCATGTTCCCCTTTTTCCCTTTCTCACCCAGATCTCTCCCTCCCTCTGTTCTCCCTCCCAAGTGGTATTGAAGCATCCTCACTTGGGCCCTTTTCTGCATGATAACCCTTGAGTTCTGTGGGTTGTATCCTAGGTATTATATAATTTTTTTTGTCTAATATCCACTTATTAGTGAGTAAATATCATGCATATCCTTTTGGATCTGAGTTACCTCACTCAGGATGGTATTTTCTAGATCCATCCATTTGCCTGCAAAACTCATGGTGGTCCTTGTTCTTAATAGCTGAATATTATTACATTGTGTAAATAAACCATATTTTCTGTATCCATTCATCTGTTGTGGGACATCTGGGTTGTTTTTCTAGCTCTGGCTATCACAGATAAGGCTGCTATGAACATAGTGGAGCACGTGCCCCTGTGGTATGGTAGGGCATCTTTTGGGTATATGACCAGAAGTGGTATAGCAGAATCTTTAGATAGATCTATTTCCAATTTTCTGAGGGACATCCAGATTGATTTCCAGAGTGGTTGTACCAGTTTGCAGTCCCACCAGCAATGGAGGCATGTTCCTCTTTCTCTACATCTGTGCCAATATATGCTGTCATCTGAGATTTTGATCTTAGTCTTTCTGATTGGTGTAAAGTGGAATCTCAGGGTCAGTTTGATTTGCATTTCCCTTAAAGAAATGTTCAAAGTCCTTAGTCATCAGGGAAATGCAAATCATTTCACTCCTCTTTATGGATGAACACAGCTCCAGTCTGTATACCACAGTTCTTTCTTTCAGGTGTACACCCAGAATAGGAACTGGCCCACGTGTCAGTTCTTTATGTAGTCTACATATTACTCTTTGTCAGATATAAGCTGGAAAAGATGCCATCCCATTCTGTGTCTCCCCTGGTTGGCCTCCTTTGCTGTGCATACAGTCCTGTTTGCCAACTTTTCATTTTCCTTCCTGCTCTGTTGAAGTCTTCTTCATCAAGTTCTTGCCTGTACCTATAACCTGAAATGTTTCTTCCTGGTTTCCTCAACGCTTTCAGTTCTTAAATTACAGTCTTCCATCCATTTAGTTGATTTTTGTGTGGGCTGAGAGCCTGGGTTGTAGTTTTATTTTTCTTCTACTTGTGGACATCCAAGTTTTCTGGCACTATTTGTTGACAAGGTTGTCAATTTTATAATGTATACTTTTGGAATATTTGTCAAAAACTAGGTTGCTGGATCTGGGGGGGTCCTCTATCCTGTTCCACTTCTGTGTGTTTCTGTTTTTGTTACTTGTTGTGTAGTGGTGTTATTTGAGAAAAGGCATTGTGGGTGTCCAGCATTGCTCTCTTTTCTCAGGATTGCTCTGGCTATCTGGGGTCTCTGCGCAGCCATAAAGGACTTTACAGTTTGTTTTCCTATGTATGTGAGTTATTTCATTGGAATTGTGATGCAGTTTTTATTGAATCTGTGGTTTGCTTGTAGAAATATAGGCATTTTCACGATATTCTGTCCATTCAGGAGAATGTGAGTTCTTCATCATGTCTTCATTTTCTTTCCTCATAGTTTTAAAATGTTCATTGTAGATATCTTTCATTTCTTTGTTAGATTTACTCTCCAGTATTTTGTTTATTTTTAGCTGTTGTGAGATTGATTTCTTTCTTGGTGAGCTCATTTGGGGGAATAGAAAATTACTGGTTTTTATTTCTTGATATTGGATACCACTGCTGCTTTGCCAAAAGTGTTTATCAGTGCTGCAACATTTATAGTGTGTCTTTTTGGTCTTCTGTGTGTAGAACTATATTGTCTGCAGATATAGATGAGCTTCATCCTTGTTGGTATCATTCAAGACCTCTGGGATTGAGCTGAATAACAGCGGGAGAAGTGGACAACATCGTTCTGTACTGTTTTTACTTGTTTGATATAATACTACCTACAGGTTTATTATATATAGCCCTTATCATCATGAGACATGTGTATCTCATTAATTTCTAAAGGACTTTCATTATGAAGAGATATATGATGTTTTTTTGGAAATTATGGAGAAGATCATGAGATATTTTCTCTTTGATTCTTCTTATGTTTTTTTTTTTTGAAAGCAAAATCCAATTTTTTTTGTTTTTTTTTTCCTAAGTTTTTTTATTTAAATTCCAAATGATTTCCCCTTTCCTGTTTCCTCCCTCCCCGAAAGTGCCATAAGCCCCCTTCCCTCCCTCTGTTCCCCATTCAATCCCCTCTCGCTTCTCTGTCCTGGTATTCCCCTACATCCTGTCTTTCCAGGACCAGGGGGTCTCTCCTTCCATCTTCTTGGAAATCTATTGATATGTGAATTGTGTCTTGAGTGTTCCGAGATTCTGGGTTAATATCCCTTATCTGTGACTGCATACCATGTGTATTCTTTTGTGATTGGGTTACCTCACTAAGGATGATATTTTCAAGTTCTGACCATTTGCCTAGGAATTTCGTGAATTCATTGTTTTTAATTGCAGAGTAGTATTCCATTGTGTAAATATACCACATCTTCTGAATCCATTCCTTCGTTGAGGGACATCTGGGTTCTTTCCAGCTTCTGGCTATTGTAAATAAGGCTGCTATGAACATAGTGGAGCATGTGTCCTTATTGCATGCAGGGGAAGCCTCTGGATATATGCCCAGGAGTGGTATAGCAGGATCCTCTGGGAGTGTCATGCCCAGTTTTCTGGGTATATGCCCAGGAGTGCTATAGCAGGATACTCTGGGAGTGTCATGCCCAGTTTTCTGAGGAACTGCCAGACTGCTTTCCAGAGTGGTTGTACCAGCTTGCAATCCCACCAGCAATGGAGGAGTGTTCCTCTTTCTCCACATCCTTGCCAACAACTGCTGTCTCCTGTGTTTTTGATCTTAGCCATTCTGACTGGTGTGAGATGGAATCTCAGGGTTGTTTTGATTTGCATTTCCCTAATGACTAAGGATGTTGAACATCTCTTTAGGTGCTTCTCAGCCATTAGATATTCTTCAGGTGAGAACTCTTTGTTTAGCTCTGTACCCCATTTTTTAATAGGGTTACTTGCCTCTCTGGAGTCTAACTTCTTGAGTTTTTTGTATATATTGGATATTAGCCCTGTGTCAGATGTAGGGTTGGTAAAGATCATTTCCCAGTTAGTTGGTTGCCGCTTTGTCCTTTTGACAGTGTCCTTTGCCTTACAGAAACTTTGTAATTTTATGAGGTCCCATTTGTCAATTCTTGATCTTAGAGTATAAGCTATTGGTGTTCTGTTCAGGAAATTCTCCCCTGTGCCCATATGTTCAAGGTTCTTCCCTAGTTTCCTTTCTATTAGTTTCAGTGTGTCTGGTTTTATGTGGAGGTCCTTGATCCACTTGGAATTGAGCTTAGTGCAAGGAGATAAGAATGGATCAATTTCCATTCTTCTGCATGTTGACCTCCAGTTGAACCAGCACCATTTGTTGAAAAGGCTATCTTTTTTCCTCTGGATGGGTTTAGCTCCTTTGTCAAAGATCAAATGACCATAGGAGTGTGGATTCATTTCTGGGTCTTCAATTCTGTTCCATTGATCTACATGCCTGTCACTGTACCAATAACATGCAGTTTTTAACACTATTGCTCTGTAGTACAGCTTGAGGTCCGGGATACTGATTCCCCCAGAAATTCTTTTACTCTTGAGAATAGTTTTGGCTATCCTGGGTTTTCTGTTATTCCAGATGGATTTTTGATTTACTCTTTCTAACTCTATGAAGAATTGAGTTGGGATTTTGATGGGGATTGCATTGAATCTGTATATTGCTTTTGGCAAGATGGTCATTTTTACTATATTAATCCTGCCAATCCATGAGCATGGAAGATTTTTCCATCTTCTGAGGTTTTCTTCAATTTCTTTCTTCAGAGACTTGAAGTTCTTGTCATACAGATCTTGACTTGTTTGGTTCGAGTCACATCAAGATACTTTATATTGTTTGTGGCTATCGTGAAGGGTATCATTTCTCTTATTTCTTTCTCAGCCTGCTTATCCTTTGACTATAGGAAGGCTACTGATTTGCTTGAGTTGATTTTATATTCGGCCACTTTGCTGAAGTTGTTTATCAACTGTAGGAGTTCTCTGGTGGAGTTCTTTGGGTTGCTTAAGTATACTATCATATCGTCTACAAATAGTGATAGTTTGACTTCTTCCTTTCCAATTTGTATCCCTTTGACCTCCTTTTGTTGTCTAATTGCTCTAGCTAGAACTTCAAGTACTATATTGAAAAGATATGGAGACAGAGGGCAGCCTTGTCTAGTCCCTGATTTTAGTGGGATTGCTTCAAGTTTTTCTCCATTTAGATTGAAGTTGGCTACTGGTTTGCTGTAAAATGCTTTTACTATATTTAGATATGGGCCTCGAATTCCTGATCTTTCCAAGACCTTTAACATGAAAGGATGCTGAATTTTGTCAAATGCTTTTCAGCATCTAATGAAATGACCATGTTTTTTTTTCTTTAAGATTGTTTATGTAGTGGATTACATTGATGGACTTCCTTATATTGAACCATCCCTGGATCCCTGGGATGAAGCCTACTTGATCATGGTGAAGTATCGTTTTGATGTGTTCTTGGATTCTGTTGGCAATAATTTTATTGAGTATTTTTGCATCGATATTCATAAGAGAAATTGGCCTGAGATTCTCTTTCTTTGTCGAATCTTTGTTTGATTTTGGTATCAGCGTAATTATGGCTTCATAGAACAATTTGGGTAGTGTTCCTTCTGTTTCTGTTCTGTGAAATAGTTTGAAGAGTATTGGTGTTAGGTCTTCTTTGAAGGTCTGATAGAATTCTGCACTAAAACCATCTGGACCTGTGCTTTTTTTTGGTTGGAAGACTTCCAATGACCACTTCTATTCCTTCAGGGGTTATAGGACGGTTTAGATGGTCTATTTGATTCTGATTTAATTTTGGTATTTGGTATCTGTCTTGGAAATTGTCCATTTCCTCCAGATTTTCTAACTGTGTCGAATACAGGCTTTTGTAGTAGGATCTGATGATTTTTTGAATTTCCTCAGTTTCTGTTGTTATCTCTCCCTTTTCGTTTCTGATTTTGTTAATTTGGATACTTTGTGCCCTCTGGCTAGTCTGGCTAAGGGCTTATTTATCTTGTTGATTTTCTCAGAGAACCAACTCCTAGTTTTGTTGATTCTTTGTATGGTTTTATTTGTTTCTACTTGATTGATTTCAGCCCTGAGTTTGATGATTTCCTGCCTTCTACTCCTCTTTGGTGTATTTGCTTCTTTCTGTTCCAGGGCTTTCAGGTGTGCTGTTAAGTTGCTAGTGTATGCTGTCTCCCGTTTCTTTTTGAAGGCACTCGGGACTATGAATTTTCCTCTTAGCACTGCTCTCATTGTGTCCCATAAATTAGGGTATGTTGTGCCTTCATTTTCATTAAATTTTAAAAAGTCTTTGATTTCTTTCTTTATTTCCTCCTTGACCAAGTTATCATTGAGTAGAGCATTGTTCAGCCTCCTTGTGTATGTGGGCTTTCTGTTGTTTTTGTTGCCATTGAAGACCACCCTTATTCCATAGTGATCTGATAGGAAGCATGGAATTAGTTCGATCTTCTTTTTTTTTTTTAATTTAATTTAATTTTATTTTTTTAATTTACATTCCAAATCACTTCCCCTTTCCCATTTCCTCCCTCCCCGAAAGTCCCATAAGCCCCCTTCCCTCCCTCTTTTCTCCGTTCAACCCCCTCTCATTACTCTGTCCTGGCGTTCCCCTACATCCAGTCTTTCCAGGACCAGGGGTCTCTCCTTCCATCTTTTTAGAAATCTATTGATATGCTGATTGTGTCTAGGGTATTCTGAGATTCTGGGTCAATATCCCCTTATCAGTGACTTCATACCATGTGTGATCTTTTGTGATTGGGTTACCTCACTAAGGATGATATTTTCAAGTTCTGACCATTTGCCTAGGAATTTCGTGAATTCATTGTTTTTAATTGCAGAGTAGTATTCCATTGTGTAAATATACCACATCTTTGAATCCATTCCTCCGTTGAGGGACATCTGGGTTCTTTCCAGCTTCTGGCTATTATAAATAAGGCTGCTATGAACATAGTGGAGCATGTGTCCTTATTGCATGCAGGTAAAGCCTCTGGGTATATTCCCAGGAGTGGTATAGCCGGATCCTCCGGGAGTGTCATGCCCAGTTTTCTGAGGAACCGCCAGACTGCTTTCCAGAGTGGTTGTACCAGCCTGCAATTCCACCAGCAGTGGAGGATTGTTCCTCTTTCTCCACATCCTCGCCAACAACTGCTGTCTCCTGTGTTTTTGATCTTAGCCATCCTGACTGGTGTGAGATGGAATCTCAGGGTTGTTTTGATTTGCATTTCCCTAATGACTAAGGATGATGAACATCTCTTTAGGTGCTTCTCAGCCATTAGATATTCTTCAGGTGAGAACTCTTTGTGTAGCTCTGTACCCCATTTTTTAATAGGGTTACTTGCCTCTCTGGAGTTTAACTTCTTGAGTTCTTTGTATATCTTGGATATTAGCCCTCTGTCGGATGTAAGGTTGGTAAAGATCATTTCCCAGTTAGTTGGTTGCCGCTTTGTCTTTTTGACGGTGTCTTTTGCCTTGCAAAAACTTTGTAATTTAATGAGGTCCCATTTGTCTATTCTTGATCTTAGAGTATAAGCTATTGGAGTTCTGTTCAGGAAATTCTCCCCTGTGCCCATATGTTCAAGGTTCTTCCCTAGTTTCCCTTCTATTAGTTCCAGTGTGTCTGGTTTTATGTGGAGATCTTTGATCCACTTAGAATTGAGCTTAGTGCAAGGAGATAAGGATGGGTCAATTTGCATTCTTCTGCATGTTGACCTCCAGCTGAGCCAGCACCATTTGTTGAAAAGGCTATCTTTTTTCCACTGGATGGTTTTAGCTCCTTTGTCAAAGATCAAGTGACCATAGGAGTGTGGATTCATTTCTGGGTCTTCAATTCTGTTCCATTGATCTACATGTCTGTTACTGTACCAATACCATGCAGTTTTTAACACTATTGCTCTGTAGTACAGCTTGAGGTCCGGGATACTGATTCCCCCAGAGGTTCTTTTACTCTTGAGAATAGTTTTAGCTATTCTGGGTTTTCTGTTATTCCAGATGAATTTTTGAATTGCTCTTTCTAACTCTATGAAGAATTGAGTTGGGATTTTGATGGGGATTGCATTGAATCTGTGTATTACTTTTGGTAAGATGCTCATTTTTACTATATTAATCCTGCCAATCCATGAGCATGGCAGATTTTTCCATCTTCCGAGGTCTTCTTCAATTTCTTTCTTCAGAGACTTGAAGTTCTTGTCATACAGATCTTTCACTTGTTTGGTTAGCGTCACGCCAAGATACTTAATATGGTTTGTGGCTATCGTAAAGGGTATTATTTCTCTTACTTCTTTCTCAGCCTGCTTATCCTTTGAGTATAGGAAGGCTTCTGACTTGCTTGAGTTGATTTTATATCCGGCCACTTTGCTGAAGTCGTTTATCAGCTGTAGGAGTTCTCTGGTGGAGTTCTTTGGGTCGCTTATGTATACTATCATATCGTCTGCAAATAGTGATAGTTTGACTTCTTCCTTTCCAATTTGTATCCCTTTGACCTCTTTTTCTTGTCTAATTGCTCTAGCTAGAACTTCAAGTACTATATTGAAAAGATATGGAGAGAGAGGGCAGCCTTGTCTAGTCCCTGATTTTAGTGGGATTGCTTCAAGTTTCTCTCCATTTAGATTGATGCTGGCTACTGGTTTGCTGTAAATTGCTTTTACTATGTTTAGATATGGGCCTTGAATTCCTGATCTTTCCAAGACCTTTAGCATGAAAGGATGCTGAATTTTGTCAAATGCTTTCTCAGCATCTAATGAGATGACCATGTGGTTTTTTTCTTTAAGATTGTTTATGTAGTGGATTACATTGATGGATTTCCTTATATTGAACCATCCCTGCATCCCTGGGATGAAGCCTACTTGATCGTGGTGAATGATCGTTTTGATGTGTTCTTGGATTCGGTTGGCAAGAATTTTATTGAGTATTTTTGCATCGATATTCATAAGAGAGATTGGCCTGAGATTCTCTTTCTTTGTCGGATCTTTGTGTGCTTTTGGTATTAGTGTAATTGTGGCTTCATAGAACGAGTTGGGTAGTGTTCCTTCTGTTTCTATTTTGTGGAACAGTTTGAAGAGTATTGGTGTTAGGTCTTCTTTGAAGGTCTGATAGAATTCTGCACTAAAACCATCTGGACCTGTGCTTTTTTTGGTTGGAAGACTTCCAATGACCACTTCTATTTCTTCAGGGGTTATAGGACGGTTTAGATGGTCTATTTGATCCTGATTTAATTTTGGTACTTGTTATCTGTCAAGAAAATTGTCCATTTCCTCAAGATTTTCTAGTTGTGTTGAATACAGGTTTTTGTAGTAGGATCTGATGATTTTTTGAATTTCCTCAGTTTCTGTTGTTATCTCTCCCTTTTCGTTTCTGATTTTATTAATTTGGATACTATCTCTGTGCCCTCTGGTTAGTCTGGCTAAGGGCTTATCTATCTTGTTGATTTTCTCAAAGAATCAACTCCTCGTTTTGTTGATTCTTTGTATGGTTTTATTTGTTTCTACTTGATTGATTTCAGCCCTGAGTTTGATGATTTCCTGCCTTCTACTCCTCTTTGGTGTATTTGCTTCTTTTTGTTCCAGGGCTTTCAGGTGTGCCATTAAGCTGTTAGTGTATGCTGTCTCCTGTTTCTTTTTGGCGGCATTCAGGGCTATGAATTTTCCTCTTAGCACTGCTTTCATTGTGTCCCATAAGTTAGGGTATGTTGTGCCTTCATTTTCATTAACTTTCAAAAAGTCTTTGATTTCTTTCTTTATTTCCACCTTGACCAAGTTATCATTGAGTAGAGCATTGTTCAGCCTCCATGTGTACGTGGGTTTTCTTTTGTTTTTGTTGCCATTGAAGACCACCCTTATTCCATAGTGATCTGATAGGAGGCATGGGATTATTTCTATCTTCTTGTATCTGTTGAGGTCTGATTTGTGACCAATTATATGGTCAATTTTGGAGAAGGTACCATGAGGAGCTGAGAAGAAGGTGTATTCTTTAGCTCTAGGATGAAATGTTCTATATATATCAGTTAGTTCCATTTGGTCCAAGGCTTCAATTAGATTCACTGTGTCCCTGTTTAGTTTCTGCTTTCCTGAACGATCCATTTCAGAGAGCGGGGTGTTGAAGTCACCCACTATTATTGTGTGCGGTGCGATGTGTGCTTTGAGTTTTAGTAAAGTTTCTTTTACGAATGAGGGTGCCCTTGCATTTGGAGCATATATATTCAGGATTGAGAGTTCTTGATGGTGGATTTTTCCCTTGATCAGTATGTAGTGTCCTTCTGTGTCTTTTTTGATGACTTTGGGTTGAAAATCAATTTTATCCGATATTAGGATGGCTACTCCACCTCGTTTCTTGGGGCCATTTGCTTGTAAAATTGTTTTCCAGCCTTTTACTCTGAGGTAGTGTTTGTCTTTGACACTGAGGTGCGTTTCCTGCATGCAGCAAAATGCTGGGTCCTGTTTACGTATCCAGTCTGCTAGTCTATGTCTTTTAATTGGGGAATTGAGACCATTGATATTAAGAGAGATTAAGGCATAGTGATTATTGCCATCTGCCATTCTTGACGCTATCTTTATGTTTGAGTGGTTATCTACTTTTGGGTTTGATTCAAGAAGGTTATTATCTCATTTTTTCCAGGGTGTTGTTTCTCTCCCTGTATTGGAGGTTTCCACCTATTATCCGTTGCAGGGCTGGATTTGTGGAAAGATATTGTGAAAATTTGGTTTTATCATGGAATATCTTGGTCTCTCCATCTATGGTGATTGAGAGTTTTGCTGGGTATAGTAGTCTAGGCTGGCATTTGTGCTGTCTTAGTGTCTGCATGAGATCTGCCCAGGATCTTCTGGCTTTCATAGTCTCTGGTGAGAAGTCTGATGTGATTCGGATAGGTCTTCCTTTGTATGTTACTTGGCCCTTTTCTCTTACTGCATTTAGTATTCTTTCTTTGTTTAGAACATTCGGTGTTTTGATTATTATGTGACGGGAGGTATTTCTGTTCTGGTCCAGTCTGTTTGGAGTTCTGTAGGCTTCTTGTATGTTCATCGGCATCTCTCTCTTTAAGTTAGGGAAGTTTTCCTCCATAATTTTGTTGAAGATGTTTACTGGCCCTTTAAGTTGCAAATCTTCACTCTCATCTATACCTATAATCCTTAGGTTTGGTCTTCTCATTGTGTCCTGGATTTCCTGGATGTTTTGGGTTACGCGTTTTTTGCATTTTGCATTTTCTTTGACTGTTGAGTCGATGCTTTCTATGGAATCTTCAGCACCTGAGATTCTTTCTTCCATCTCTTGTATTCTATTGTTGATGTTTGCATCTATGACTCCTGATTTCTTCCCAAGGTTTTCTATCTCCAAAGTTGTCTCCCTTTGTGATTTCTTAGTTGTTTCTACTTCCTTTTTTAGTTCCTGGATGGATTTGCTGAGATCCTTCACTTGTTTGTTTGTATTTTCCTGTATTTCTTTAAGGTATTTTTGCATTACCTCTTTCAGGATTTCTTCCTGATGACCCACGTTCTCCTGCATTTCTCTGAGCGATTTTTGTGTTTCCTACTCATGGGATTCCATCTGTTGATCCATCGTCTCCTGCATTTCTTTAAGCAGTTCTCGTGTTTCCTTTGTAAGGGCATCTAACCGTTGATTCATTTCTTTAAGCAATTTTTGTGTTGCCTCCTTATGGGCATCCGTCTGTTGACCCATATTCTTCTGCATTTCTTTATGCAAATTTTGTGATTCCTTTGTGAGTGCATCTACCCGTTGATTCATCTCGTTAAGCGATTTTTGTGTTGTCTCCTTGTGCGCCTCCATCTTTTGATCCATGTTCTCCCGCATTTCTCTAAGCGATTTTTGTGTTTCCTTTGTAAGGGCTTCTAACCGTTGATTCATGGTCTCCTGTAACTCTTTATGAGATTTATTTGTGTCCTTCTTGTGATCCTCTAATAGCATCATGAGAAGTGATTTTAAATCCAGATCTTGTCTTTCGGGTGTGGTGGGGTATCCAGGACTTGCTGCTGTTGGAGAGTTGGGTTCGGATGGTCCCACATTACTTTGATTACTGTTAGTAACATTCCTACATTTGCCTTTTGCCATCTGGATACCTCTGGTGTTAGTTGGTCCTGCTGCCACTGGCTGTTGGTTGGACCTCCTGTGAGCCTGCAAAGCTATTTCTGCCCCCCCTGGATTACCAGGATTCCCCTGGCACCGATTTCTGGGGCCTGCCTGCTCCTGAGTGACTTTGGAGCCCTAATGTGCTTTGCCCCAAGTGATCTTATATTGGGGAGGCCTTGTGCATCTAAAGGCTCAGCCTAGTGGATTCCTGGAGCAGAGGTCGCCAAAGGGAGGCTGGCAGGCTCCTGCCCTGTGCAGGGGTGTGTGATCTCTCCTGGGGGGGGAGGGGGCGTCCCTCTGCCAGGCAGAAGTCCCACAGCAGATCTGGCGCGCTGGTCACTGCAGATCAGCCCAGCACCTGGGAGCAGGTTTCACACAAGCTGCCTGAGACCGAAGCGATATTATGCCTGTCTGTCTCTGAGCCTGGTGGTCCCAACTACCTGGTCACTGGAGCAAAGATGGCGGAGGGCACTCTCCGTGGCGCCGCTCACACCGCTCTCCCTGTGGTCACGATGGCCCGCCGATCTGGCACCCAGAGGACCACAGCGCCAACCCGCCCTCGGGCACAGACGGAAGCCCCAACAGGCCGTGTCCCAAGTGATGTTATATGGGGGGGGGGGGGAGAGCCTGGGTACCGGTCTCTCCAGCGCAGTCCGCGGGAACAGAGGTCGCGGAAGGGAAGCTGGCAGGCTCCCTCTCTGCGCGGGGTCCCTCCACCAGGCAGAAGGTCCCACCGCGGAACTGGCGCGCTGGTTACTGCAGATCAGCCCAGCACCTGGGAGCAGGTTACACACAAGCTGCCTGAAACCGAAGCGATATTATGCCTGTCTGTCTCTGAGCCTGGCGGTCCCAACTACCTGGTCACTGGAGCAAAGATTGCGGAGGGCAGTCTCCGTGGCGCAGCTCACCCTGTGGTCACTATGGCCCGCCGATCTGGCACCCAGACGACCACAGCGCCAACCCGCCCTCGGGCACCAGTTCGATCTTCTTATATCTGTTGAGGTCTGATTTGTGACCAATTATATGGTTGATTTTGGAGAAGGTACCATCAGGTGCTGAGAAGAAGGTGTATTCTTTTGCTTTAGGATGAAATGTTCTATATATATCTGTTAGTTCCATTTGGTCCAAGGCTTCAATTAGATTCACTGTGTCCCTGATTAGTTTCTGCTTTCCTGAACGGTCCATTTCAGAGAGCGAGATGTTGAAGTTACCCACTATTATTGTGTGAGGTGCGATGTCTGTTTTGAGCTTTAGTAAAGTTTCTTTTACAAATGAGACTGCTCTTGCATTTGGAGCATAGATATTCAGAATTGAGAGTTATTCTTGGTAGATTTTTCCTTTGATCAGTATTTAGTGTCCTTCTGTGTCTTTTTTGATGACTTTAGGTTGAAAGTCAATTTTATCTGATATTAGAATGGCTACTCCGGCTCGTTTCCTGGGACCATTTGCTTGTAAAATTTTTTTCCAGCCTTTTACTCTGAGGTAGTGTTTGTCTTTGACACTGAGGTGCGTTTCCTGCAAGCAGCAAAATGCTGGATCCTGTTTACGTATACAGTCTGTTAGTCTATGTCTTTTAATTGGGGAATTGAGACCATTGATATTAAGAGAGATTAAGGAATAGTGATTATTGCCACCTGCTATTCTTGACGCTATCTTTATGTTTGAGTGGTTATCTACTTTTGGGTTTGATGCAAGAAGGTTACTATCTCGTTTTTTCCAGGGTGTTGTTTCTCTCTTTGTATTGGCGTTTTCCACCTATTATCATTTGCAGGGCTGGGTTTGTGGAAAGATATTGTGTAAATTTGGTTTTATCATGGAATATCTTGGTCTCTCCATCTATGGTGATTGAGAGTTTTGCTGGGTATAGTAGTCTAGGTTGGCATTTGCGTTCTCTTAGAGTCTGCATGAGATCTGCCCAGGATCTTCTAGCTTTCATAGTCTCTGGTGAGAAGTCTGATGTGATTCGGATAGGTCTCCCTTTATATGTTACTTGGCCTTTTTCTCTTACTGCTTTTAATATTCTTTCTTTGTTTAGTACATTTGGTGTTTTGATTATTATGTGATGGGAGGTATTTCTGTTCTGGTCCAGTCTGTTTGGAGTTCTGTAGGCTTCTTGTACGTTCATCCTCATCTCTCTCTCTTTAGGTTAGGGAAGTTTTCCTCCATAATTTTGTTGAAGATATTTACTGGCCCTTTAAGTTGCAAATCTTCACTCTCATCTATACCTATAATCCTTAGGTTTGGTCTTCTCATTGTGTCCTGGATTTCCTGGATGTTTTGGGTTACACGTTTTTTGCATTTTGCATTTTCTTTGACTGTTGAGTCTATGGTATCTTCAGCACCTGAGATTCTTTCTTTTATCTCTTTTATTCTATTGTTGATGTTTGCATCTATGACCCCTGATTTCTTCCCAAGGTTTTCTATCTCCAAAGTTGTCTCCCTTTGTGATTTCTTAGTTGTTTCTACTTCCTTTTATAGATCCTGGATGGATTTCCTCAGATCCTTCACGTGTTTGTTTGTATTTTCCTGTATTTCTTTAAGATATTTTTGCATTTCCTCTTTCAGGATTTCTTCCTGTTGACCCAAGTTCTCCTGTATTTCTCTAAGCGATTTTTGTGTTTCCTCCTCATGGGCTTCTATTTGTTGATCCATAGTCTCCTTCATTTCTTTAAGCAATTCTCGTGTTTCCTTTGTAAGGGCATCTACCCGTTGATTCATTTCTTTAAGCGATTTTTGTGTTGCCTCCCTATGGGCCTCCATCTGTTGACCCATATTATTCTGCATTTCTTTAAGTGATTTTTGTGTTGCCTCCTTATGGACCTCCATCTGTTGACCCATATTCTCCTGCATTTCTCTAAGCGATTTTTGTGTTTCCTTTGTAAGGGCTTCTACCTGTTGATTTCATGTTCTCCTGTATTTCTTTATGAGATTTATTTGTGTCCTTCTTGAAATCCTTTAATAGCATCATGAGAAGTGATTTTAAATCCAGATCTTACCTTTCGCGTTTGATGGGGTATCCAGGTCTTGCTGCTGTTAGAGAGTTGGGTTCTGATGGTGCCATATTGCCTTGATTTCTGTTAGTAACGTTCCTACATTTGCCTTTGCCATCTGATTACTTCTGGTGTTAGTTGGTCCTGCTGTCACTGTCTGTTGGTTGGACCTCCTGTGAACCTGCAAGGCTATCTCTGCCTCTCCCCTTGGATTACCGGGATTCCCCTGGCACCGATTGCTGAGACCTGCCCTGCTCCTGAGTGACTTTGGAGCCCTGACTTGCCTTGCCCCAAGTGATGTTATATTGGGGAATCCCTGCACATCCAAAGGCTCAGAGTAGTAGATCCCTGGAGCAGAGGTTGCCAAGGGGAGGCTGGTGCGCTCCCTCTCTGTGCGGGTGCGCTCTCTCCCAGTGCGGGTCCCTCTGCATGGCAGATGTCCCACAGCAGAGCTGGCGCGTAGGTGACCACAGAGCTGCTCAGCTCTTGGGAGCAGGGAGCACACAAGCTGGCTGAGACCCAAGCGATATTATGCTTGATTGTCCCTGCGTCTGGAGGTCCCAATTGCCCTGTTGCCGGAGCAAAGATGGCAGAGTGCACTTTGCACCCTCTCAGTGCAGATCACTCTGCAGGGCAGATGTCCCGCAGCAGAGCTGGCGCCCAGACGACCACAGAGCTGCCCTGCTCTTGGGCGCAGTTGGAAGCCCAACAGGCTGTGTCTGTCCCAAGTGATGTTATATTGGGGAGTCCCTGGGTACCTGGATTCTCAGTGCAGTCTATCCCTGGAGCAGAGGTCGCCAAGGGGAGGCTGGTGCGCTCTCTCCCAGTAAGCATCCCTCTGCAGGGCAGATGTCCCACAGCAGAGCTGGCACGTAGGTGACTGCAGAACTGCCCAGCTCTTGGGAGTGATTCCTCTTATGTAATGTGTACATTTACTAATTTACATATACTGAACCATCTTTTATGATTAAATCCAAATTAATCAATTGTGAATGACCTTTTAAATGTGATAATTGAATTTCAAAAATTTTGCATTGTTATTCATCAGAGAGATTAACTTTTTATTTATTATGTCATGTGTGCATGTGTGCATGTATGTATGTGTCCTTATTTTGTTTGGGTAACAAGGTAATATCAGCTTGGCAAAATATACAGCAGAACTGAAAGCCCTGACAATAGTGTAATCTCAGGAACCATTATTGTTATTATAATTTAATTTTTTCATTTTTAAGGTTATAATTGCATCATTTTCCCTTCCCTTTCCTCTTTCCAAATCCCCTCACAAAACCCTGCTTTCCCTCTTTATTTCATTAATTTCATGGCCCCCTTTTTAATTAATTGTTGTTTATATGTGTGTGTATATATATATATATATATATATATATATCCTGTTCCATCTATTCGGTGTTACTTGTGTGTATATGCACATTATTATTTTGTCATATGACATTTTATATTTTGAGAGTAAGTACATATATAAATTATACATCTACACAATTCGTTTCCATTATACTCAACTCCCATTCCTACCCTCCTGTTCTTTTTGGATCTTCTCTCCCAATTTCATTATTTCTTTGTCCCCATGTCTCACTCCCACTCTTATTCAGAACCCTGTGCTTTCTGAATGCTGAATGCCCATATATTCAGAGGTAAGGCCATCCACTAGAACATCATCAGCTCGCAGAGACTGCATTCATAAAGGAAATTGGTTCTCCCTTTCCTAGCAGCACCGACTCTCATTAGGTTCTTAGCTGGAGGTTAGGGCCCATATCTACCATCTAGGATGGAATATTGACTGGCTTTATATAGTTCAGGCAACCAAAGCTGCTGTGATCTCATTTATGCATCAGCCCTTGCCATGTCCAGAAGACACTGTATTGCTGCAGTGTTACCTGAGCTTTGTGGACAGGTCATGTGACATAGATTTCTATGTATAGGTGAGCCTTCCACCAACACTTGTTCTCTGATGTTTGACCAGTTATGAATCTCTTTATTAACTGCAACCCACTATGCAAAGATGCTTCTCTGATGAGGATTAAGAGCTGCATCAATCTATGGCCATAGAGATACATATTTAGAAAGTAATAGTAGTAGGCTTCACCTCAGGGGCCTCTGAGCTCTCCAGCTATAGGTTCTTGGTCAGATGAACAGTAACAGCTATGAGTGTCTTCCTGTGGAGTGAACCAGAAAACCCTGACAATAGTGTAATCTCAGGAACCATTATTGTTATTATAATTTAATTTTTATTAAACATAAATAAAACATACATGCCACTCTTGAACTCATGGACATATCTTGCCATTCCATAGAGTTCACAACTGTCTCTGACTATGGAACCATTATTTTAATAACCTTACCCGTACATAAAATGAGGTAGCCATCAAATGTGGATAGTTAGAGATGACAGGTAGCATTTGGAGATTTGCTTTTGGAAATGACATGTCTATTGGATCACTCCTTAAACCATCTCTGTTCTGTGCTATGCCAGGCTCCAGTTTCTAACTCCACCACACCTGCCAGACCACCATAAGAGTCCATGTGCTTACCTTCTTCTCCTCATGTCTCTGTGAGCTGAGTGAGCTCACACAGGGCCCTAAGTAGTGCATGCTTCTGGTATCCTTTGACTTTTTCACATTTCCTGTCTCTATGGCCTGCTTTCAGGAAAAGTGCTTGCTAAGCCTGGGTTGCTGGGTGGGGCTAATTCGCACTTTTGAATACTAATAGTGACGACACAAGCAGGATGTTCATTTAGTAGTCTCTTGTTGAAGGAATGGTTTCTATTATATAGAGTTTCCAAGTAGAATCAGATTCCCAAGATAAGAAAGCACCATTTGTATAAGTACTAAGGGATTCCATGTGTGATGGAATCCTTACAGCTAGCTTTTTCACACATCAGTCAAGTGATTTTTACTGGGGGAACTTGAATAAATGTTAAACAAAATGTTAAAATATATATGGAAATACATGCTAGATTAGAATATCCCATTCAAGATTATCAATTATATAAATAGTATGTGGCTGGTATAGATTAAATTCTACAAGAGAATAAAGCAGTAGATTTACCTGGGACTTATGTTTTTAATCTCTATTTAGCCAGGCATATAAGTAATTATTTATTTAGCTTTCTGCTACTTTTTTCTTTTTTTATCTGTGTAGGTTTGTGGTGTGTATGGATATGTATACAGTTTGTGCATATATGTGGACATGAGTGTGCATGGGTGCAGAGGTTTGAGGTTGATGTCAGAGGTCACCCTTAATGGCTCTGCCACCTTATTCTTTGAGGCAGGCTCTGTCAATCAAATTGCAGCTTGCTGATATGGTTAGTTGTGCTAGCCAGCATCCTCTGGGGGGTCTTTTGTCTTATCTGTGACTTTAATCATGGGTGGGCTACTACCTCCATCCAAATTTTATTGAGGTTCTAAAGGTACAAACTCTGCTCTTTAGACTTGTGGGGCAAGCACGTCAACCACTGAGCCTTCTTCCAAGCCATACTTTCTGGCATTTGTACTTATCTGTTGATTGGTCTGTGTGTTTCAATGTTTTTGTATAACTATCTATGTATATGTATCTTAAAATACTTAAAAGACAATTTCTTAGCACTGTTCTAAATATTTGGTATATATGATAAAGCATATTTCTATTCTAAATTATATAACTTTGTAATTATACAACTTAGACCGTGCATGTCGTATTACTTATGATGTAATGGTGCACAGCACTTTATTGGAGAAAGACCAGTTACTTTTTATGACTGTAGTTGATGGAAAATGCTATGTGCTCATCCATTGTCCATTCTTTCTTTTTCCTAGAACCCTCATTTAGGGAATCAGGAGTCATCCATTTAAAGACTCTTCTGTTATAGAAAGTGGTGAATATTTAATGCACTTCAAAGGAATAAGATGCAAATAGGGCAATTAAGTTGCTACTGACAGGAATTTAGACTTGCAGAAGTTCAAGGGGGAGAGGGTTTGTTTTGGCTTACAGTTTGAGGAGCAGTCCATCACTGTGGGGAAGGCGTGGCAGCAGGCCGATAAATCATCTGATCACACTGTCCACAGAATGCAGAGAAAGATGAATGCTGGCGCTCAGCTTGCATTCTCGCTTTCTTCCTGTTTATTTAATCTGGGACCCCAGCCTGGGAAATGATTGCACCTGCATTGGGGGTGGGTCTCCTCAGTCAGCTCCTGTATACTATCATTACAGACATGCATAGAAGTATGTCTTTTAGGCGATTCCAAGCCTATAACATTGAAAATAAGGATAGATCATCATACCCTGGCTTAAAAGAGGACTCTAAGCTAATTCATACCCTTCTTCCTTCTCTCCTTTCCTTCACCCTCTGCCCTCCCCTTCCCAGATGTCCAGAACTAAAGAGATCATTTTGCAACTGCCAGGGCAATGTTGAAAGGCAGCAGCTGTGACCCTGACAGCTCTGACCTCCTGTAGATGGTTACTCTTGACCTTCCTTCCATTGGGAAACAATTACGTTCCACAGTACACTGCTGAAGCCCTGGGTACATGGGCTTTCTCTAAAGTATTCCTTCCTTTGGCAAGGAATAAGTCTGAGAATCCTATCAGGAAGATCCCAGTGTCCTTCACCACTTCTAGTTCTTGCTTCTGTGTGTACCAAGCAGCACAGAAATGCATGCAGTCCTCCTCCTGCTCCTGGGTGGGCTGCCAGACTGTATGCTTGGTTTTTCTTGAAGCCAGAGATACACAATAAAGGAGCTCTTGCTTCCCTTTGGTTTTGTTTGAAGTGAGTGGAATTTGGAATGATGATGTGTGAGGAAGCAGAATCCTTTGTAGTTATGGCAACTGAGAACTCTAGTTTTAGATAAGCTTTGTAAGGCTTGTTTTCTATTCTACTTAAATTGCAGAGGAAGAATGGAGTGGGGTTTGGCATTCTCGGTCAGTGTTAATTTAAAGTGAAATATATTTCATTTTTACTTATTAGTCATTGTTATTTACTTTGGTTTTTCTTTCTTTTTTTTATTGGCTATTTTATTTATTTACATTTCAGATGTTATCCCCTTTCCCAGTCTCCCCCCCCCATGAAACTCCCTATCTCATCCCCCCTCCCCTCCTTCTATGAGCGTGTTCCCACTCCCATCTCCCTGCCCTGGCATGCCCCTACACTTGGACATCAAGCCTTCACAGGACCAAGGGCCTTTCCTCCCATTGATGCCCCACAAGGCCATCTTCTGCTACATATGGAACTGGAGTCATGGGTCCACTCTTTGATTGGTGGTTTAGTCCCTGGGAGCTCTGGGGGTTCTGGTTGGTTCATATTGTTGTTCTACCTATGGGGTTGCAAACCCCTTCAGCTCCTTCAGCCCTTTCTCGAATTCATCCACTGGGGACCCCATACTCAGTCCAATGGTTAGCTGCGAACATCCACCTCTATATTTGTCAGTCTCTGGCAGAGCCTCTCAGAAGACAGTTATATCAGGCTCCTATCAGCAAGTACTTCTTGGCATCCACAATAGTGTCTGGGTTTGGTGTCTGTATATGGATGGATCCCCAGGTGGGGCAAATTCTGGATGGCCTTTCCTTCCGTCTCTGCTCCACACTTTGTCTCCATATTTCCTCCCAGGAGTATTTTGTTCCCCCTTCTAAGAAGGACCGAAGCATCCACACTTTGGTTTTCCTTCTTCTTGAGATTCATGTGGTCTGGTAATTGTATCTTGGGTATTCAGAGCTTTGGGGCTAATATCCACTTCTCAGTGAGTGCATACCACTTGTGTTCTTTTGTGACTGGGTTACCTCACTCAGGATGATATTTTCTAGTTCCATCCATTTGCCAAGAACTTCTTAACATTTGTATTTTTAAAGTCTTTTTTGTTTGTTTTAATTGTTTTCTATTCTAATTTCACACACAATATTGCTTACATACATAAAGTGCTAAATTTTATTTTATATCTTTACATATTTTCAATTTTAAAATTTATTTACTTTTAATATTCCATCTGTACTGAAGTAATAAGAAGCAAGAATCTATGTCCTGTAATGTTTGTCTGAAAGCTACTATCAGACTAGGTCTGCGCCAGTCTGCCCTCTTGCTTTACTCGTCCCTTTCCTTTGTTTATTCTTTCACTCACTCATAAGAAAGCTTTTAGTCTCAAAATATGATGATTTCCTTATTTCTTCAGTTCACAAGCCACAGTCATATGTTTATGGTGCAGTTCACACCTTTCTGTCATGCAGTTTGCTGCGGCAGGAGAATTACAGTCTTCATCACCTCCCTGCTCTGTGGTGATGCTTGATGGTTATGAGTCTGTGCTGTGGACTGCAGTCCCTCCCAGTGCTGCAGATCACTAGAACTCACTCCTGGACAACATGTGCCAATGCTTTCCCCTCTCTGTGGTCTCGGGTAGCCACCACCGTCCTTTCTGTTCCATGAGCTTGACTCTGTCAGATTCTAAACATAGATGAGGACATGCATTCTGTCTTCCTGAACTTGCTTATTTCATTTAACATGTTACCCCTCCCATGTTGTTGCAAATGCCAGGTGCCCTATTTTTTCAAGACTGAGTAGAATTCTGTTTTGCATGTGTTATACACCACCCTGCATGCATGCCTGTGAACATTTGGAGAGATCTCATATTTCGACTCTACAATAAACATAGGAGTGCAAATATCTCTTCAACATCTCAATTTCAGTTACCATGGGTATATGCACAGTATTTGGATTACTAGATCAAGCAATAGCTCTGCTTTAGTTGTTTAGAAAGCTCCACAGTTGTCTACAGATATTGTGCTGTTACACTCCACTTACAGAACCAGAAGTTCCTTTTATTCTGCTTCCTCCTTATCACTGTCCTTATCTTTTCAGTAATAATCATTCTGACAGGTATAAGATGCTAATTGTGGGCTGGGCAGTGGTGGCGCACACCTTTAATCCCAGCACTTGGGAGGTAGAGGCAGGTGGATTTCTGAGTTCAAGGCCAGCCTGGTCTACAGAGTGAGTTCCAGGACAGCCAGGGCTACACAGAGAAACCCTGTCTTGAAAACAACAACAAAAAAGATGCTAACTGTGGTTTTAATTTGTATTTACCTAATCATTGGTGATATTGAACATTTTTTTCAGGAATCTGTTGGTTATTTGGATAGATCCTTTGAGATACATGTTCAAGCTCTTTGCCTGGTTTTAAATATCTGTATTCTCTTGCCGTTTTGATGTTGACCCTTTATGAAATATACTCATCCTGTGTCAGCTGAATTGCCATAGTAGCTGTAAAGAAACTTTTGCTTTCATATCTCTCTGTTTTGTTGTCGAGCCATTTTGTTGCTGTACCAGTAAATCTTTGCTAAAACTAATGCCAAGAAACTTTGCCCATATGTCTACTCCTAATCATATTACAGTGTCAGGTGTCATGTTTAAATCTTTCTTCCATTTTGAATTTTGTGTATATCGTGGGAAAGAATCCAGTTCTACCCTCCTCAGGTAGACAGCCAATTTTCCAGATGCCATTTTCTGAAGAAATTTCCTTTTCTGTGATCCTGGCATGCATGTAGAAAATCACCTGACTGTGGATGCATGTTCATTTCACATGCACATCCTAATGGTCAGTCTGATTTAATGGCAGTGTCGTGCTGTTCTGATTACTGTAGCTTCAGTGTATAGCTTGTGTTGGGTAGTATGATAGCTTCAGCTCTGCTCTTTTCTGCTCAAGATTGCTTAGGCTGTCGGGAGCCCTTGATGGTCCTTTGGAAATTTTAGAATTGTTATTATCCAATACTGTGAGAGTGATACTGAAACTTGCTAGGGATACCACTGAATCTGTGGATTGCTTTGGTTGAGATTGCTTTGGTTTGCTCTCTAACCAGAGAGCACTGGATGTCTTTGTATTAAATTATTTTTATTGGTTTCTTTTATCAGCATTTTATAGTTCTGATACATTCTTTAACTGTTCATTTGAAGTTATAGCTAATCATTAGACTTTGTTATGAGTGGGATTTTTTTTCTTAAAGTCTTTGTTGCTGGCATATATTAATATTCCTGGTGTTAGACTGCTGCTTTGTATTTAGCAACTTTATTGAATTAGTTAGTCCTAACTGTTTTTAGTGACCTCTTTATGGGTTTCTATGTGTAAGATCAGAAATGGTTTTACTTCTGTTCCTGGTGGACTCTTTCTTCCTCTCAGCATGCCCTTGCTCTGACCAGGACTTCCATATCTGTGGAGAAAAGGGTAGAAGTCGACATCCTTGTCTAGTGGCTTCTCTTAGAAAAAGAACTGTCAGCTTTCCACAGCTGAACGTGATGCTAGTTTGGGTATTAACCTTATTATTGTGTTGAGGTGCATTCTCTCTATATTGAATTTGTCAAGAATTTCTAATGATAAAAGTGTTGACTTTCAGTCATCGATGGGGGCACACTCCTGTAATCTCAGTAATGGGAGCCTGAAGCAGGGGCACCTGGAGGTCCAGGCCAACTTAGGCTAAATTTGGATAAATCACATCTTAAGAGGAAAGAAAAACACATTGAATTTTGTTTAATGCTTTTCTTGAAACTCTTGTGGTGATTACATAGAATTTTTTCTCTTATTTCCTTAATGTATGTTTTATTGTAGTTATAACATTAGAACATAGTCAGATGTATACCAATTTTCATCTCTTCTTGAAATTATCAAAGCATACTGAAATAGTCACCCATTCCATTCTCTTACCAGCCTTACTTTATTATTGATTGTTGAGGTATTTAAAGTTTGGGACTTTAAGAGATGGGCAAAATTTAAACTATGAACTATGAGTTTTTAAAAAATTTATTTTTAACTATCACAGATGGAAAAAGTGGAAGCAGACCTAACTAGATCCAAGTCTCTTCGTGAGAAGCAGTCCAAGGAATTTCTGTGGCAGCTGGAGGATGTCAAACAGAGATATGAGCAGCAGGTCAGCCTTTCATTTTCATGATACCAGTTAATTTTTAATATGAATATAACTTCTCTTTTAATCATCTCTCTATCATAGAAATCTCTTTAAAATGTAAACATGATCATTAATATATTTGAAATATTTAAAATAATACATTTTATTGAAACCCAGACAGAAGAGTTTTAATATTCTTCTGAAGTCTATCTTGATGGTTTGTTATTCTGAATATTTAATTGAAAACTTTATTGTGAATCCTGACTCCTATCTCTCTATCCTAGAATTACAGGCAGTACAGGATAGAACTGGCCCCTGCTGTGTGCAGCCTCTGCTAGTGGCACTGGGCATTGCTAGTCAAGGAGGCAAGACTCCTTTGCTGATACACTCTAGATTTTGGTACACAGTCAACATGTGAGTAAAAGTTGAAGTGACTGAAAAGTGAGTCAAGAATAGAAAGGGAATATGCTGCAAGACTGCCCATAGGCAGGCAGGAGTCCGGTCCTCAGCATGGATAGATGAGACAGGTCATTTGAATCCGCGCTGAGAGTTCTCTGGAGCACCACAGGGGAGCTGCCAAGAGGCTCTTGAGGCACAGCATTCTAAGCAGGGAAACTAGTAAGTTACAAGAACCCATGAAGAGACTGAGCTGGGGGGACAAAAGTGACAGTAAGCTCAGGCTAGACAAAACGTAGGAGGAAGGCTCCTAGTGGTTCCTAGCCATGGGAACAGGGGAGTTAGACTCAATCTATGGTGGAAGGATTTTAGATTTTAAAAATCAAATGTTCTTCTCTTTTTTTAAAGTCTCCCAGAATATTTAACTCCTAGTAGCTTTTTTTTTTTAATCTAATTTGCTTGTCCTTAACATCTGGAAAAGCATTAACTGAATTTGTAACTCAGGTTTCTAAATTTATTTCTAAATATATTTGAATCTTTGACATCTTAAAATGAGCATAATTTTGAAAATTCTACTTTAAGCTCCATTAAGAAGGTACTATATCAAAACTAATTAATCCCTTATGATCATTGGATTTTGTTTCCTCTACTAATTGATAGCAATTACTGGTTTACTTGAATTCATCCAGAAAAAAACAAAAAAAACAAAAAAAAACCAAGCCTGATCTGCTATGCGTCCTGAGGGTTGTTGTTTTAATCTTAATATATTAGTAAAAATAAATGCCTGGGTTAACTTTCATAGGGATGGTATAATCACATATGCTTTAAAAAGCGTGCATGTGAATGGGTCTTCCTTGTTTAGAATCTGACAGTCCTGCTTTTTTCATGCCCACCTTGTGAGATCGAAGCTGTGGTCAAGGCTTTTTATCCAACTTTGCATCTTTTTAGCCTATATCATTTATTACTGCTGTTGTTATTTCTCTAGAGCTATAGAATTTGGAAGTCAATTTTGTACCTTAAATCTGTTCTTTACTGAAAAATTGTCTCTTACACCTCTGTTATTGACATACATTTATATTAGTATAATATTAACATAATATAATAATAATTAATATTAATGTATTATTCATCCTAGTTGTGAAATGACCTGCTCAGAGTACCAGGATAAATTGTGTACTAGAGTAGTAAGAACATTGAAATAAGTGGACTGGATTAAGTAGGAGAGAGAAGAAGAAGAACCTCCCCTACAAAGTATTTACACATGTGTACAAAAGGTGTGTTTGCGTGCATGTGTACATGTGTGTGTGTGCACTTGTTTGCTTGCTTATGTGATTGTGTGTGTATATGTGTCTGTGCAAAATTATTTGGAGTAATAGAAAGTTGCAAATAAAATAAATAACACTAGATCTATCTGATATAATACTATGTCAAAATATGCAGATTTATATGCTATATTGATAAGAGGAATAAACTACATTTTAGAACATCTTGTAGATTATCTTATTTGTGTAAAGCTAAAGGATATGTATCCACATCATGTAATTAGATATATAAATTCGGCAAAAAAAATTTTGTAAGACTACACGTTTCTATGGAGTAAACACAACCTTGTAGGTTAGGAGTATAATGACAGCATATTTTCCCATCATGCCTTAGGTAGTCCACTGAACTTGAAATTAACAAATCAGCATGTCCATTACATGGATATTAAAAACAGCAATGCTTCTATAAACTATAGAAAATATAGAACATTTATATCATATCACATTTTAAGTGATAAATTCAAACCCTCCCATTCCAGAGAGAGAGAGAGAGAGAGAGAGAGAGAGAGAGAGAGAGAGAGAGAGAGAGAGAGAGAGAGAGAGAATAAGTATGAAAAGTTTAAGAGAGAAGATAAAGCATTAGCAGGTTATTTTCAAGGTGCAAAATCTGGGTGATATGGTATTTTCTAACTAAGGTTCAGTGAAAAATTTTTAATCAGATTTTTTTAAGTTGCAAAATAGAAAAATGACATAGCCAATTTCTGATTAATTTGCAGCAGCATCCAAAAGTTATTCGGAGACAAGCCAACTTCTTAGTAGTGTGCATTTCTGCTGGAGTACACCAGTGAGCCATGAAGGACAGTGTCTGTACCCTAATGCTCTGAGAGAGGCTGCTGGGAAATAACACTCACAATGGAGTACAGAATAGTATGTTAAGACGTGGCTCCTGGGCTGAGAAGTGTGAGGAGTGTGCAGCACACACTCGAGAATAGTTGTCAATGTGACAACATGAAAAACTTAGAAATCTTTTAGCAGAAAATTCTATTGACCAGAAGAATGTTTTCAGAAGTCAGTGCACAGATTGCGGGTTTTACTATGAAACCTTATCATGAGAAATGATGGTGCAGTAATGACTGTATGTCAGCACAAGCATGCCTAGAGCTGACCAGCTCAACAGCTCTTTTCCTTCTTTGACCAGGTAGCCTGGTGGGTGCTCAGGGAGGGGGGTGGAGACAGACTGTGTGCTTTTCATGAGCTACCTGACAAGGACCATCATGAAGGTGAGAAATGTCTCAGTTAAGTGACAACTCACAGAGCCATCTTTAAACAATCTGTGCCAACCGCAGCTGAGACAGTTAAGTGTCAAAATCACTAATAGTGATTTAGAATCAAGCTTCCTAAAGTTGAGAACTCAGACAGGGAGTTAATATGTAGCATAAAATCCTCAATTTTATGAAACTTCAAATAGACTGGAATTAAGTAGATTACTTACTGGGATCCAATATTAAATGTTGAGCTTAGTTTATATCTGCTCTAAAAATTTGAGAGTAAATAAGGGTAAAGATGATAGAATCAGAAGCTAGGCGACCACAGTGATCGGGACTGTGTAAATAGCTCTGAACCTAGTCTGTCTAATCTTTTGTCACATTAGGAGTAAAAATTTGGGTTGTTTATGTAGGACACTGACGAACTTGAACATGTTCAAAGAGATTTCCAGAATATAGCAAGGTCTGGAATATGTCAGAGGGAACATTTAAAGGAATCAATTATCTCCCCAAGAAAAGACAGTAGTAAAAAGGATTTAGTTTCTTCCATTTTTACTGTAGGCCCACAGCTGTCAGGGCCTCCTTTGGGCCAAGCACTGCTTTCCGTGTTCTGTCTTCATTTTTTCTGCATGCTCATTTCCACAGTGCTCTGGTAAGGTAGGCAGGCATCTTTATGCATTTTTCCATCTTCTAGGACTAGAATGCAAGGATGTCTAGTCATATCACTGCTAGAGTCCTACACTGTGAGTAGGTGGCAGATCAGAACTGGAAGCTGAGCTGTTCTCAGAACTTCCACCCTAAACACTGTGCTGTGGAGTTCCAGGAGTAGAACTAGAACCACAAGACCAATGGCAGCATGGACAGTTGGAGTCGTTTCAAGGTGGCTCTCTATTGGAAAACTATTCAAATGTGCACTGATAAGTCTGTGAGACAGTATATTTTCCAGTGTCAAGCATGTCAAATATCTGTTTTGACGATTATGAAGGTAGTTGTGCAATTGAGACCATCTCATTGTGAATGTCCCTTCTATAGTGAACATTGTGTGGCTTTCTGCTTGTCTGGTCTCAGCCTCTCCATGAGAAATGTAGATTTGCTGGTACCTTGATGAACTCATTCCTTACATATCTGCCTTACCAGGTTTTCTCATACAACACTTCCACCTACTTTCCCAGTTACCATTCTACTGTCTTGTCATACTTTTTTCCAAAAGTAAATACTTAGACACCATAACTATAGCATCGGCACACAAGCCCTTTCTTCTCTCATGGGTGCAGGGTGACCCCGGTGTGGTGAACACATATGGTTATATAAGGCTACTTACCTGCTTCCTAGAGTGTTGGATTCACATGAGTATTTTAACAGAAAGTATGTGGCTTTACTATTGAGGTAATATGTTAAAACAAACATAGACTTTCTGCCTTGCAAAAATGAAAAGCTTTCACTACTTTCTAACACAAATTGAACATTTTAAAGAAGCTTTCAGTTTGTAGTTACTTCTGGCCGTTGCCTCAGTCCCTGAGGGACACTAGTCATCTTTGCTGCTGCTGGGAGGTTCTTCAGAAACACTTGCCCAGTCAGTCCTTACGTTTTATAAGGAAGGAACTGACATTAGAGGAAGTGAGTGCCTTCTGCCTTCTGTGCCTCAGTTTCCCTTCTCTGGGCTTGGTTTTTGAGCTCCTCTCATTATGGAAAGCATCTTACTGGGAGCTATAAAAATTTTAGAAAAGGAAAGAACATTACCTTGGGCCAAATGTAGGCACAAAGTATACAGATGTGGAAAGAGAAACATCAAACACATGGGATAAATACTCACAAATATCCTGCAAAGCCCAAGCTTGCATCGGGATTTCCTGCTCCTTTCCTGTCTAAGCCATTGGAACAGAAAGACAATTCTAATTGTCTTTTCACAGACTTCATTCATGTTGAAAACAAACAGCTCGGCATGCTAGGATTTCCTGAACTGTGGAAATGTGTTTTTGGCAATTCTATCTTACCACTCTTTAATCTTCTATTTTATATCTTCCCTTTATACTACAAACCCTTTAAAGAGAAATGTTGTTCAGCAGATAAACAAGTGGTCACAATTTTCAGGAAGATTAAGTGTTTATTGTTAGTGACTGTGAGAAACAAACTTGGGGCCATCCTCTAGCAAGGTCATGATTTGAATGATTTGAAACAAAGTTTCATGGCAACAAACACAGTGGCAGAGAAACTAGCTGGCCATTCTACAAGACATACAAATGGAAAGTTTTCAGTTTAGACAAGTTGGGATATTGAAAGGGGCTGTTTAATCTACACTGAATAGAAGGAATGGGGGAGGGGAAAGAGGAAACAAAGACAGAGGGACAGAGACAAAAAGACAGAGAGACAGAGAGAGAGAGAGAGACTGAGAGAGAGAGACTGAGAGACTGAGACAGACAGATTGAGATCCATTCATTTAGCCAGTGGCCTTTGGTTATAGAAAGTGTAAGTGGGGCCTCATCACAGATTGAGTTGCTTGCTGGAGCAGAGAAACGGGCCTTGCTGTAAGTGGAGAGCAAAGGGGTGGCATGGATATTGGCAGATGAACACACTTAAGGTGTTTTTGTCACTAGAAGTGTGTCTTTTTGAGAGAGGACAATAATGTTTATTGAGACTAGAGAATTACAGGGGCAGAAATGCTGATTTAACTGGATTACTTTGGTCGTTGTCAGAAGGATGTAAAATTAGGAGAAAATGTTTCTTCATTATTGAGGTACTAGTTCCGGTTAGTGATGAAGAATTTGTGAATCTCCCTAAAATCTTAACAAAATGTACTTTCATGTGATTTTTAAAATTCTAGATATATATATAATTTACTGTGTATCCTATATAGAGTGTTGCTATTTTTCTCTTTGTATTCTCTTCACTTTATGCCTTTTGGAAAAGCAAAAAAAAAAAAAAAAAAAAGACAAAGACAAAGAAAAAAAAGTTTGGTTAGCTTTTCTTTAACATTTGAATTTTTGTTTGTTTTGTTCTTCATTTCTGGTGCTGGCATGGAACCCAGGGCTTCATGGATGCTAAGCAAGTTCTTCACTGCTGAGCTATATCCCCCAATCTACAATCTATAATGAATAGTTTTTCTTCTGGAACTTATTGTTCCTACAGGCTGAAGGATAAGAACTCTCTTTCTAACCACTAAGTTTTCAAAGTCAGAGATCCAAGTAGTGAGGCTCCCGGGCCTTGGGTGTGTGGACAAGCCAAGTATGTGGGTTTGGAGACACAGGCTTTGTGAAAGGCAAAGCATGCTGTCTTCCTTTTATTGTATGTTGTTAAGGGATAGGGAGCAGCTGAAGTTTTCCCACTTAGATTAAAGAATGGTAAAAAGAATGTGAATTAGTGGGGCAAGGGTGAAGGCAGTGTCCAGAGTACAGAATATGTTTCATTTTAGATGTAATTCATTTAACATTTCTCCCTGAATAGTGACTCTTTGCATTGTCTTGTTAGATTAAAATATGAACTGGAGTCAATGATTTCTCATTTATTAATTCATGTTTATAGAGAAAATGCTTACATTAATCATTCTTCTAAAGAATTAGGATATGCCAGTAAGGAATTTCTTGACTTGAAATTTTATTGTGTTAAAATGAGGCAGTGACCATTGTTTTCAAAATCCATAAACCTGGCTCTTGTGATTGTCAGTGAAGGTGTATTTTATATGAAGAGTTATTGTTAGGTAGGTTGGCAGCAGAGGACTATAATGTACTAATACTTGACTTACTCCCTGAGGAAAGTGAAGGAAGAGCCCCTTGCACAGCCTGAGGTAAGGGATTATATTCTAGGCAGTTACCAGTGCTTTCTGAGACTGGAGCAGGTTGCTCTGCGGCCGCAGTGGAGTGAGCTAGGGAAGGCTCTGCGGCCGCAGTGGAGTGAGCTAGGGAAGGCTCTGCGGCTGCAGTGAAGTCAGAAGATCAGTTCTGCCCGGCGCTACAGTAGACTGCATGGAGCTTAGATTTCACTCCAAGTGTGATGAGAAACTATGGGAACATTTGAGCAAGATCTGCCATCTATGGTTTTGTTTTGTTATGTTTTGTTTTTCAAGTATTTTTGTGGCCCCTCTAGTGGAGGAAAGAAAGGAAGCAGAGAAGTACATTTGGAGATGGTAGTGGTAGACTGATAAGAGACCACTCTCTTAGTTAGGGATTCTATTGCTGTGATTAAACACCATGACCAAAAATGCTTGAGGAGGAAAGGATTTATTTCAGCTTAGAGTTCTACACCATAATCTTTCACTAAGCAAAGTCAGGGCAAGAAGTCAAACAGAACAGAAACCTAGAACAGGAACTGATGAGAGGCTGTAGAGGGTGCTGTTTTCTGGCTTGCCTATTATGGCCTTGCTCAGCCTACTTTCTCGTAGTACCTCTCATCCAGTACCTCCTACTCAGGTGTAACACCACCTACAATAGACTGGGTCTTGCACATCAATCACTAACCAAGAAAATGTCCTATAGCCTAGTCTGATAGGAACATTTTATCAACTGATGTTTTCTTCTTGAATAACTCTAGCTTGAATCAAGTTAACATAGTAACTAGCCAACATAACCACCACGGCTGTGAATACAGTGGAAATGGGAGGCAATGACAAGTGGTCATGGGGATCCAGAGCAGCAGGATTTGTCAATTCTTGTGGAATGTAGATGGAACAAGATTGTTCCCACTGAGCTACTGGAGGAACAGTTGTTCCAGATGCTGAAATAGGACAGACAGGAGACCCCGGTCCTGAACCCAAGATCATGGCAACAGTTAGAAGTGAGAAAGAGGTAGACACAGCGACAGAAGAGACTCGGAGCAGCCAGTGAAGAAAAACGACTAAGGTGATTGTATAAGGTTCACGCAGGGGTTCCTCAGGGAGGGGGGGATGTGGGTAGCCTTTTGTTTCAGGCCTTGCCAAGAGGGCCATTAGGTGGAAACTGAGACCTATCAAATATGGCAAGTGGATCATTAGCCAACAAGTCCAGCTCTAGTTGAATGTGGGAACAAAGCCTGGATAGTATAGGTGGAGAGAGAACAGGGTATGTGCAGTCCTTTTGAGGAACACAAGGAGAGTAGAGAAATGAAGTGATAACTACAAGTCTTCTAGGGTCAAGGGAAAGACTTCAAAAATGAAATAGATTCCAAACATATGTAGAAGTGAGAATGATCGAAAAAAATGAAAAAATGATGTGCAGTGGTGGCTCACTTACAAGAGTGAGTGACATTTTTATGTTGTAAGAGAGTGAGTGGAACCAATGACTGATAAAGAGTCACCTTAGGCAGCCGCAGATCTGCCGAGCCACTTAAACTATAGATGGGCACAAGACCTCACAGGACAGGTCAGTTGGGTGCTAAGAAAAGTGAAGTAGAATTGTTCCATCTACTTCTGTTTGGCGTGTGTGTGTGTGTCTGTATACACATGTGCATATGTTTATACACATGTGAATATGCATGTGCCTGTGTGTGTACATGTGCATTGTTTGTGTGTGTGCATGTGCAGGTCAGAAGTCAATCTCAGGTGTTGTTCCTCTTTTAATACAGGGTCTGAGCTCACCTATTAGCCCTGCCTGGTGAGCCGGCAAACACTGTAGACCCACCTGTCTCTGTCCTCCACACTAGCACTAGGATTGCTAGTCTTGTGACACAGCACCTAGTCTTGTGACACAGCACCTGGCTTTTGTTTACATGTTCTAAAAATGGGACTCAGGTGCTCATGCTTGCACAGGCAAATGCTTTACCAACTGAACTCTCTCGCCAGCCCTGATTTTATTCTTTGTTCCTGGATCCCACATTGTTTAGTTTAAAATGATGAATGATTATGAAATATTGCAGGTCAAGGAGGAGTTTCTAAACTTTGATGAGCCTGTTTTTCCCAATTCCATACTTGGTTATCCTAGTTAATATTATTCCAACAGCAGTGATATGTTTGATTAAGGCAGTCTACACTTCATCTAGAACTGAATGCATGTCAGAGAAACAGATGTAAAATTAATAGAACTATGAAGTTAAGATGTGGTCCAAACCCAAAATTGAATTCTGCCTACAATGGTGAATTCTTAACTAAGATTGCTTATCATTCTCACTTGAGTTGAGCATTATTAAAACAAGAAATGCTTCCTGAGTGTCCTTTGATATGGTGTAGAGAAACTATAGCTATTTTCATCAAGCTTTAATATTCAGGACTATTTTTGTTAATCATCATCCCTGGGCCTGCAAGTATTTTGAAGTGCTCAGTGAGATCTAGGGTGGGGCTCAGTTGTAGAGCACTTACTGCTCGGATGGCATGCATGGTGCGTCATTCATCAGCACTGGGAGAAAGTGTTGAGTGTTAACTGTGAGAGACTGCTCTGCTTAGTCACAAAGTCAGATTTGCTTCCAGCCTCTGGCTCACGGTGCATCTTGAGCAGCAGAACCTTCAGGAGGTGTTTCTTTTCCTTGGCACTGACAATTGACTGAGAGGAAAAAGAGTGTGCTGCCAAAGCCTGCAGCATCTCCAGTAACAGTTATCATGGCATACTATATTGTGAAACAGAACTCTCCTAGCTAAAATGAACTGTGGGTTGGTTGGGGTTTTTTTTTGTTTTTTGAGACAGGGTTTCTCTGTGTAGCCCTGGCTGTCCTAGAACTCACTCTGTAGACCAGGCTGGACTCAAACTCAGAAATCCACCTGCCTCTGCCTTCCAAGTGTCGGGATTAAAGGCATGTGCCACCATTGCCTGGCATGAACTGTGGTTTGACAGACTTCATGGATCGTTCTTTTTCTTGTAGGAAGTATTGGTCTCATAGCCATCCACAGATGATAGGTTGTGTTTCTACATTGGCTTCCTTTTTCTCTTTTGCATGTAGGGGTGGCTAATGTGGTGCAGGTTCACGTATGTGGAGATGAACATGCACTCATAAAGATCAGGCTCATACATGGCCCTCAAGGTCTCATTGTCCTGGGACTTGGCTAGCCTGGCTGGTCAGGGAGCCCCATGATCGCCCAACTCTCCTTCCCCAGAACTGGGGTTGTAGGAGTGTCTCCATGCTCAGCTCTTTTATGTGGTTATTGGGTGTTGGACATATGTGCTCGTGCTTGCCAGGAAAGCACTTTACAGCTAAGCTACAGACTCAGTCTTTTTTAGTAGGAAAAAAAATACTTGTGTGCCTATTTTTTTATCAAAATTTAGATGTTGTGCATAAATATTCTCAGAACCAAAAAAAAAAAAAACTGGCATCCTGGAGAGTTTAGCCTGGCCCTCCATGTAAAAGGATTTTTCAGCTGTGCTTGTTGTATATATATATATATATATACACACACACACACACACACACACACACACACACACACACACACACTCCCCAGTGAAGGATGGAGGATCACAAGACCCTCGTCCGACTGCTCTCTGCTACCTGTTGCATGTGGCTCTGCTGTGCTTGCTGTGGCCTCTCGGAGATACGTTTACAGGTCAGAAAAGGTTAGGAGAGGGGAGCGCCATCTGTACAGCTCTTGAGACACCCTCATCCTTGTGTGTAAAATCTTTGGGAGAGGAGTTCCCACACCCTAGTAAGGATCCCTTTATCTATACTTTATAAGGAAGCCCAATAAACTCTTTGGTTCTTCAGAGTGAACTTTCATGGAATTGTGCCCCAGTTTGCCACTAGGGCCATAGGAGAAGGGGTAGACATAACTAACTCTCCCCAGGAGGAATTTTTTTAACAGTCACAAAATTATATCAAACTGTCAGATTTTGTATTACAGTATATTTTTACTCTGACTCCAAAGACACTGAGAGGGTTGTGTATGTCCTGAAGGAAGGGCACATTTAAGGAAGTCATTTTCTTATGCAACAGAGTAGCACATTTTGTAGCATAAAATTATTTTAAAAGATGCCAGCTCCTTTTGTAAGGACATAAAACCAGTCTAGTGAAATCATGCCAAACTCAGAGGAAATTTTTCCCTACCTGAGCTGGATGTCTAGGATCGTAGAAAATGGTGTTAACATTTTAGATGTGGCCTTTCGCACATGCTCAGAGCTATAACCAGATGATGATGTTAGGTTATGTCTCAGGAATGGAATGTATAAAGACTCTATCTGCTTCTTAGTGTGGATCTTATGCCATGTCTTACCATGAGTATAAAAGTAATAGCAAATTTCATGAGCAAGAAATGAAAGTTTTCTACAGAGAGCACTTGAGTGGAATGTGCCTGGTAAGCCCTATAGAAAAAACTTCTGTCTTTTAATAACTAATGTAATAAAGTAAACTATTCCTTGAACTATTATTGTGATGATCATAACCCACAATGATTTAACTGCTTTTAATTTGTCATTTAAAAAATGTAGACGGAGTTGTGAGATAGCTTAGCCATAAAAGCTCTTGCCACCAATGCTACTGCCTGAGTTCAGTCCCTAGGACCCACATGATGGAAGGAACAATAGATCCCTTAAAGTTATACTCTAGCAAGTGCACACACACACACACACACACACACACACACACACACACACACACTAAATATAACCTAATTTTTAACAGAGATATTTATAGTAGTTTCTGATAGTTTTTAGTAGTGAGATTCACTGCTCTTCCAGTTGTGTTGACCCATGGTGAAGGTACCAGATATTATCTGATTTTACAACTTGGGCATTTCCACAGTCTAACTCCTTGTCTACATAAACTCTTAGACTTTGTTGCTCCACCCAAAGTATCCACTAGTCCAAGAGAAGAAAGATGCTGCTTAATGCTTCCCTGAGAACTGTGCTCCTGAGTAAAGGACCACACTAACAAGTTGAAGACCACTCTTTACCGTTCAGATGACATGGAAGGACCAGAACCAGGGTCTAGCAATGCTTTGATTTCTTTTTTTTCTTTTCTATATTCTTTATTTTCATTCCAAATGATTTCCCCTTTCCCAGTTCCCCCCTCACCAAAAGTCCCATAAGCCCTCTTCCCTCCCCCTGTTCCGCAGTCAACCCCCTCCCACTTCCCTGTCCTAGTATTCTCCTACACTGCTGCATCTAGGCTTTCCAGAACCAGGGACTTCTCCTTCCTTCTTCTTGGGAATCAATTGATATGTGAATTGTGTCTTAGGATTCCGAGCTTTTGGGTTATTATCCCCTTATCAGTGACTGCACACCATGTGTGTTCTTTTGTAATTGGGTTACCTCACTTAGGATGATATTTTCCAGTTTTGATCATTTGCCTAAGAATTTCATGAATTCATTGTTTTTCATTGCAGAGTAGTATTCCATTGTGTAAATATACCACATTTTCTGTATCCATTCCTCTGTTAAGGAGCATCTGGGTTCTTTCCAGCTTCTGGCTATTATAAATAAGGTTGCTATGAACATAGTGGAGCATGTGTCCTTATTGCATGCTGGGGAGTCCTTTGGGTATATGCCCAGGAGTGGTATAACAGAGTCCTCCAGGAGTGTCATGCCAAGTTTTCTGAGGAACCGCCAGACTGCTTTCCAGAGTGGTTGTACCAGCTTGCAATCCCACCAGCAGTGGAGGAGTGTTCTTCTTTCTCCACATCCTCACCAGCAATTGCTGTCTCCTGTGTTTTTTGATCTTAGCCATTCTGACTGGTATGAGGTGAAATCTCAGGGTTGTTTTGATTTGCATTTCCCTAATGACTAAGGATGATGAACATCTCTTTAGGTGCTTCTCAGCCATTAGATATTCTTCAGGTGAAAACTTTTTGTTTAGCTCTGTACCCCATTTTTTTTTTGGTTTTTCGAGACAGGGTTTCTCTGTGTAGCCCTGGCTGTCCTGGAACTCACTCTGTAGACCAGGCTGGCCTTGAACTCAGAAATCCGCCTGCCTCTGCCTCCCAAGTGCTGAGATTAAAGGCGTGCGCCACCACCGCCCGGCCTGTACCCCATTTTTTAATAGGGTTATTTGGCTCTCTGGAGTCTAACTTCTTGAGTTCTTTGTATATATTGGATATTAGCCCTGTGTCAGATGTAGGGTTGGTAAAGATCTTTTCCCAGTTTGTTGGCTGCTGTTTTGTCAGATTGACAGTGTCCTTTGCCTTACAGAAACTTTGTAATTTTATGAGGTGCCGTTTGTCAATTCTTGATCTTAGGGCATTAGCTATTGGTGTTCTGATCAGGAAATTTTCCATTGTGCCCGTATGTTCAAGGTTCTTCCCTAGTTTCCTTTCTATTAGTTTCAGTGTGTCTGGTTTTATGTGAAGGTCCTTGATCCACTTGGAGTTGAGCTAGGTACAAGGAGATAAAAATGGATCGATTTGAATTCTTCTTCCTGCTGATCCCCCAGTTGGACCAGCACCATTTGTTGAAAAGGCTATCTTTTTTCCACTGGATGGTTTTAGCTCCTTTGTCAAAGATCAAGTGACCATAGGAGTGTGGGTTCATTTTTGGGTCTTCAATTCTATTCCACTGATCTATATGCCTGTCACTGTACCAATACCATGCAGTTTTTAACACTATTGCTCTGTAGTACTGCTTGAGGTCAGGGATACTGATTCCCCCAGACGTTCTTTTACTGTTGAGAATAGTTTTGGCTATCCTGGGTTTTCTGTTATTCCAGATGAATTTGAGAATTGCTCTTTCTAACTCTATGAAGAATTGAGTTGGGATTTTGATCAGAATTGCATTGAATCTGTATATAGCTTTTGACAAGATGGCCATTTTTACTATATTAATCCTGCCAATCCATGAGCATGGCAGATTTTTCCATCTTCTGAGGTCTTCTTCGATTTCCTTCATCAGAGACTTGAAGTTCTTGTCATACAGATCTTTGACTTGTTTGGTTAGAGTCACACCAAGATACTTTATATTGTTTGTGGTTATTGTGAAGGATGTCATCTCCCTAATTTCTTTCTCAACCTGCTTATCCTTTGAGTATATAGGAAGGCTACTGATTTGCTTAAGTTGATTTTATATCCGGCCACTTTACTGAAGTTATCAGCTGTAGGAGTTCTCTGGTGGAGTTTTTGGGTCACTTAAGTATACTATCATATCATCTGCAATTAGTGATAGTTTGACTTCTTCTTTTCCAATTTGTATCCCTTGATCTCCTTATGTTGTCTAATTGCTCTTGTTAGAACTTCAAGTACTATATTGAAAAGATATATATAGAGAGGGCAGCCTTGTCTAGTCCCTGATTTCAGTGGGATTGCTTTAAGTTTCTCTCCATTTAGTTTGATGTTGGTTACTGGTTTGCTGTAAATTGCTTTTACTATGTTTAGATATGGGCCTTGAATTCCTGATCTTTCCAAGACTTTTAGCATAAAAGGATGCTGAATTTTGTCAAATGCTTTTTCAGCATCTAATGAAATGACCATGTGGTTTTTTTTCTTTGAGATTGTTTATGTAGTGGATTACATTGATGGATTTCCTTATATTGAACCATCCCTGTATCCCTGGGATGAAGCCTGTTTGATCATGGTGATGATCATTTTGATGTATTCTTGGATTCTGTTGGCAAGAATTTTATTGAGTATTTTTATATCTATATTCATAAGAGAAATTGGTCTGAAATTCTCTTTCTTTGTCATATCTTTGTGTGGTTTTGGTATCAGCATAATTGTGGCTTCATAGAATGAGTTGGGTAGTGTTCCTTCTGTTTCTATTTTGTGGAATGGTTTAAGAGTATTGGTGTTAGGTCTTCTATGAAGGTCTGATAGAATTCTGCACTAAAACCATCTGGTCCTGTGCTTTTTTTTGTTGGAAGTCTTTCAATGACTACTTCTATTTCTTTAGGGGTTATGGGACTGTTTAGATGGTCTATTTGATCCTGATTTAATTTTGGTATCTGGTATATGTCTAGGAAATTGTCCATTTCCTCCAGATTTTCCAGTTGTGTTTACTATATGCTTTTGTAGTAGGATCTGATGATTTTTTTTGAATTTCCTCAGTTTCTGTTGTTATATCTCCCTTTTCATTTCTGACTTTATTAATTTGGATACTGTTTCTGTGGCCTCTGGTTAGTCTGGCTAAGGGTTTATCTATCTTGTTGATTTTCTCAAAGAACCAACTCCTAGTTTTGTTGATTCTTTGTATGGTTCTGTTTGTTTCTACTTGATTGATTTCAGCCCTGAGTTTGATGATTTCCTGCCTTCTTTTCCTCTTGGGTGTATTTGCTTCTTTTTGTTCCAGGACTTTCAGGTGTGCTGTTAAGCTGCTAGTGTATGCTCTCTCCTGTTTCTTTTGGGAGGCACTCAGGGTTATGAGTTTTCCTCTTAGCAGGCTTTCATTGTGTCCCATAATTTAGTGTATGTTGTGCCTTCATTGTCATTAAATTCTAAAAAGTCTTTGATTTTTTTTCTTTATTTCTTCCTTGACCAAGATATCATTGAATAGAGCATTCTTCAGCTTCCATGTGTATGTGGGCTTTCTGTTGTTTTTGTTGCTATTGAAGACCACCTTTACTCCCTAGTGATCTGATAGGAAGCATGGGATTAGTTCGATCTCCTTATATCTGTTGAGGTCTGTTTTGTGACCAATTATGTGGTTGATTTTGGAGAAGGTACCATGAGGTGCTGAGAAGAAGGTATATGCTTTTGCTTTAGGATGAAATGTTCTATATGTGTGTGTATATATATATATATATATATATATATATATATATATATATATATATATATATATCTGTTAAATCCATTTGGTCCAAAGCTTCAATTAGTTTCTCTGTGTTTAGTTTCTCTTTTCCTGATCTGTCCATTGCAGAGTGTGGAGTGTTGATGTCACCCACAATTACTGTGTGAGGTGCAATGTGTGCTTTGAGCTTTAGTAAAGTTTCTTTTACGAATGAGGATGCCCTTGCATTTGGAGCATAGATGTTCAGAATTGAGAGTTCTTCTTGGTGGATTTTTCCTTTGACCAGTATGTAGTGTCCTTCCATGTCTTTTTTGATGACTTTAGGTTGAATGTCAATTTTATCCGATATTAGAATTGCTAATCCAGCTTGTTTCCTGTGACCATTTGCTTGTAAAATTGTTTTCCAGCCTTTTACTCTGAGGTAGTGTTTGTCTTTGACACTGAGTTGCGTTACCTGTACGCAGCAAAATGCTCGGTCCTGTTTACATTTCCATTTTGTTAGTCTATGTCTTTTTATTGGGGAATTGAGACCATTGATGTTAAGAGATATTAAGGAATGGTGATATTGCTTCCTGTTATTTTTGATGTTATTTTTATGTTTGAGTGGTTATCCTCTTTTGGGTTTGATGAAAGAAAGTTACTATCTTGCTTTTTCCAGGGTGTAGTTTCCCTCCTTGTATTGGCGATTTCCACCTGTTATCCTTTGCAGTGTTGGGTTTGTGGAAAGATATTGTATAAATTTGGTTTTATCATGGAATATCTTGGTTTCTCCATCTATGGTGATTGAGAGTTTTGCTAGGTATAGGAATCTGGGCTGTCATTTGTGTTCTCTTAGAGTTTGTATGAGATCTGCCCAGGATCTTCTAGCTTTCATAGTCTCTGGTGAGAAGTCTGATGTAATTCTGATAGGTCTTCCTTTATATGTTACTTGGCCTTTTTCTCTTACTGCTGTTAATATTCTTTCTTTGTTTAGTACAATTGGTGTTTTGATTATTATGTGATGGGAAGTATTTCTGTTCTGGTCCAGTCTATTTGGATTTCTTTAGGTTTCCTGTATGTTCACGGGCATCACTGTCTTTAGGTTAGGGAAGTTTTCTTCCATAATTTTGTTGAAGATATTTACTGGCCCTTTAAGTTGCAAATCTTCACTCTCATCTATACCTATAATCCTTAGGTTTGGTCTTCTCATTGTGTCCTGGATTTCCTGGATGTTTTGGGTTACAAGCTTTTTGCATTTTGCATTTTCTTTGACTGTTGAGTCTATGGTATCTTCAGCACCTGAGATTCTTTCTTTTATCTCTTTTATTCTGTTGTTGATGTTTGCATCTATGACCCCTGATTTCTTCCCAATGTTTTTTATTTCCTTTTTATTGAATATATTCTTCATTTACATTTCAAATGTTATACCCCTTCCCAGTTTCCCCCCTTCCCAAAAACCCCCAACCCATCCTCCCACCTCCTGCCTCCAAGAATATGCTCCTCCATCCAACCCACTCTTATGACCCCCACTCAATTTCCCTACACTGGGGCCTCTATTAAGCCTTCACAGGACCAAAGATCTCTCCTCCCACTGATGCCCGACAAGGCATTCCTCTGCCAATCTTTTTGCTGGCACCACATGTTGATGGCTTAGTCCCTGGCGGCCCTGGGGCGTCTGGTTGGCCGACATTGTCATTCTTCCCATGGGGATGCCAACCCCCCTCCTCGAGCTCCACCAGCTTGCCCTCCCACTCCTCTATATTGAACCCCACGCTCAGACCAACAGTTGCCTGCTAGTATTCACCTCTTCCCAAGGTTTTCTATCTCCAAAGTTGTCTCCCTTTGTGATTTCTTAGTTGTTTCTACTTCCTTTTTTAGATCCTGGATGGTTTTGCTCAGTTCCTTCACTTGTTTGTTAGTGTTGTCCTGTAGTTCTTTAAGATAATTTTGTGTTTCCTCTTTCAGGACTTCTGCCTGTTGACCCAAGTTCTCCTATATTTCTTTAAGTGATTTTTGTGTTTCCTTTGTAAGGGCTTCTACCTGTTGATCATGTTCTCCTGTACTTCTTTAAGAGATTTATTTATGTCCTTCTTGAAATCCTCTAATAGAATCATGAGATGTGATTTTAAATCCAAATCTTGCCTTTCTGGTGTGTTGGTGCATCCTGAACTTGCTGCTGTTGGAGAGTTGGGTTCTGATGGTGCCATATTGCCTTGATTTCTGTTAGTAACGTTCCTACATGGCTTTTGTCATCTCTGGCATTAGTTGGTCCTGCTGTCATTGACTGGTGCTTGAACTTCCTGTGAGCCTGCAAGGCTATTTCCGCACCCCTGGATGACTGGGTTTCCCCTGGCACAGATTGCTGAGGGACTGCCCTTCTCCTGGGTTCTGTTGGAACCCTGGTATGCTTTGCCCCAAGTGATGTTATACTTGGGATATCTCTGTGTACCTGTTTTTCCCTGTCAGGTCTGTCACTGAAGCAAAGATGGCAGAGGCTGCGGAGCTCCCTTCAGGCACGGGTCACCCTGCAGGGCAAATGTCCCACGGCAGAGCTGGTGCACAGATGACCACAGACCTTCCCAGCTCTTGGCTGTGTCCCAAGTGATGTTATACTCGGGATATCTCTGTATACCTGGAGTCCCTGTCTCAATGCTTTGATTTCTAACACAGTTCCACTCCAGTAATGTACTTTGTGATTATGAACATCATCTTCAAAATATTCCCAGAGTATTTCGACTTTTTCTGTGGACTCTGCCATTTATCTGGAGATGACAGGAGAATCTGACAGTGAAGAAACTTAGGCTGAATCTAGAAGAGGCTTAGAACATTTAGAAGTAAGCTGCATAGTCTGTACGTGAGCAGACAGTCCTCAGTTCTTGCGTTTATCAGGATTCACTAACCTAGATATTTATTCCTGAAGACTCACTTGGGAAAATATTAAACTAACAATTCATTAACATCTCTTTTTACATTGAAATTCTAGTAACTCTTTTCTTGTTTGTTTTTTTAAATGATGAAACACATCTAACCAGTACAGATTAATTGAACAGGCTATTAGAACACTTATGGTTACTGGGGTTAGAAAGATGCTGAGGTTATATGGGAGCAGACTATCATTAGATTGTAGAAGAGTTCAGCAATGTCATCCTGGAAAGGTAGTGTTTCATGGCAGTCTTCGCCATCCTTGGCCACCTGACTTCTTTTCAGCCTCTCTTATGCCCCAGACCTTGGGGATCAGAATGTAGGGATGATACCTCTGTCTTATTCAAGACTGAGTGTTCTTTAGTTACTATTCTCATAACTATGATGGCTTATAAATATCTGCTTTAATTGCTACCCTCTACAAAACAAAACAAAACAAACAATCAAACAAACAAACAAACAAAAAACCACGATTCTCTCTGCTTCAGGCTAAAAGCTGAATCAGTCTGTGGGTATAAACATTTAGATGGTTGATGGCACATTCAATTAGGGAGACAATAGCAGTGTGTTGCTTCCTTGGGCTCATGCCTTCAACAACCTTAGGCTTTTGGCTTGATTTGTAGTATAAGGTGTATATATTCCTGCCCATGGAACAGGCTTCACATCCAATCATTGCAAACACACATACACACACACACACACACACACACACACACCTGCATGCACAAGAAGACTGGCCTCCAACTTTCTATCGTGAATAGAGGAGGTACTTACGGAGCCCTGTACTTTCTGGAGAGCTAATTGACTGTAAATGGTTGCTGAAGGAAGTGATGTCATTTTTTCTAATGCAACCACTGGGGGACTAGGTGGGAAGAAGACACTGTTCAGAAGGAAGGGAAAGGAGCATACCCAAGTAATGGGGTGAACATAATCACAATACATTGTATATATGTATGAAACTTGTAAAATAAAGGGAGGATAAACAATTGGACATCATTCATTACTAGTAGCCTTATCTCTATTTCTTGGCATATGTCCTTTCAAGGGAAATATTCTATAATTCTTCCATTGTAGTATCAGGTTATTTGGTTACTTATAAATATTTTACTTTCTATCCCCAAATTTTTTAAAGTTTTCAAAGATCCCAGTAGAATGTTCTACGCCTCCCTCTACTTCTCTTCATTGTAAAACATGCTTAAAGAATTTTGATTATTGTTTTAAATTTTATTTTAATGATACTTGGTACTATAACACTGAATAGAAATAATAATGTGTCTAAGAACTAAAGATTTTCTAGTTCAATAATTAATACAGTTAGCTGTTGAAAATCTGCTCTAATAATGCTCACTTTATTTTCCCTCAACTGTTGGGTTTAATATTATAGTTGTGTAAATCATAGAATAAAACATATGCATTTATTTTAAATAATAAAAACCTTTTTTCTTTACTATCTGGTACACTTAGTATATATTATAAATAAATATATACTATTTTCTCTCTTTACTAGTACATTGAAATAATATATGAACAAACACCCAAATTTTAAGTAAATCTGATGCAAAACATGTTTTCTATATTATTTATGTACTATTGTAACATAATCATAAGTAGGTATGTTCAAGAATTAACATATAATTCTTCTAAATAATATGACACATTTATGAATAATTATAAATTTATTATTGGTTTCCCAACTCTAAAGTGTCACAATAAAAATATTTTAAAACATATGTTCTAATCTAAAAGCAAACTTAATTTGATTTTTGATTCTTATTTGCAAAATTAGGGAATTAAAACTTTCAAATTCATAGAAAAATGACTTCTGAGATTTAGTGTTGTGTGCATTCCTGGAGAAATGACTGCTATAGCTTTAAGATAAGGTAGTCTGGTGATTCATTGCAGGAAACAAGATCGATTTGGAGCTGACTCCTACTGTTAGCTTTTTTGAAGATGGAGTCTCACGCTGAAAATTACACAACATATTCTAAATAACAGCACCCCCCACACACACACACACACACCCTGAAATCCACCAAAACTGAAGAAAAATCCAAGTGACTGTTCTTAGCAGCTGTGTGGCCTGGAGTTCACTGGGGAAGCTGGCTTCCTGCAGTCCCCTATTCATCACCTGCTTCAAAGACAGCCTGGCTGGCTATAGTTTGCAGGCCAGGTAGGGTGCCATTGTGCACAGTCTGGGAGGATTAGTATCAAAGCTGCGGCAACCAGGCCCTTGGTCTCAGGCTGCCATTCAGTCTAGCAGGGAGAAGCTAAGACTGGCCAAGGTCACAGTCTCCAGTGTGGAGTGGACTGGGAAAGGATCCTGAGAATAGAATGCTTTTTATGAAATCATGGCGCAGGCTTGCGGCACAGCAGGTGCCCTTCTGGAAGACATAACATCTGTTTATGTTGGTGTGCCGTAGCTGACAACGAGATAATAGAGCTTTGAAATTTATCATTTTATTTTTAAAAGACAACTGTATATACAATAATCCAGATGCGTATTTAGCTCAGATCTTTTATTGGGAAATCATAAAGGGAACTGATCGACTTAATTGTTGCTTTTTACATGTTTATATTCAAGCAGAAAGCAAGGCGAACTGACTATTAACTGTTTACAACCATTGCTGATCAGTAATACCCAGTTTTGGGGGAGGAAATACCTAATATTCAACATAAATTTTTTTCAATGTTCAGACATTAGTGTCAACAGATTGCAAAGGATTTCCTGAATATGCCAATATTCAATATCTTGAATATTAGGAGTTTTAGATAAAATGCTTCCTGTCAAAGGAATGTGTTTTAAGGGTGAGGTAATAATGACGCAAAAATAAAATTTTCAACTTGGACAAATTAGAGAAAAATTAAGCTGTACATGAGTTGTCATGACGACAAGGATGTTCTGTTGATGAACTGTCCTCCTCATTGTCCAATCAGATAGTAGAGCTGAAGCTGGAGCATGAACAGGAGAAGACGCACCTATTACAGCAGCGTAGCGCAGAGAAGGATAGCCTAGTCCGAGACCATGATCGGGAAATTGAAAACCTGGAGAAACAGCTTCGCGCTGCCAATATGGAGCACGAAAATCAAATTCAAGAGTCCAAGAAACGAGATGCACAGGTAATTATCCATAATATTTGCTAAAACGGGTGTCTATCTTAAAAAGTCATCAGCATTTCATGTTTTCTTATTCTTCTTGATGCACGCTGTTTGATCATTTGCAACACTGACATAAAAATGTGATTTTTTTTTTGTTTTCTCCCCCCGCCCCACCCCCTGTTTGGAGGATGAATAAGGCTTTAACTACAGAAACCACAGGTAGCCAGATTAAAAATCCCATGGCGCGCTATAACTTGGTCCCTTTTTTTATAATCTTGTCTCAGTTCCTTTCATGATTTTTTTTAAAGGTATGCCCCTTACCCCTCCCCTCAGCCTTAGAAAATCCCTAAGAAATATATTAGCCTCACCCTGGTTTTTTGTTTTAATCTCTGAAGGCAATCAAGTAGCTGCTTTAATATTTGCTTCTCCTGCCTATTGTTTCTTTTCTCCATGAGACTCTATGTTTGATTTCCTTACTTGGATGGTAATTGATAAAATGACTCCAGAGAAGTGCTCTTTCCCATCAGGTCTGTTGCTTTTTCCTGCACACACACATGCCTCCTAGCCTCCATCTCTGTAGTCCCTGTTGGAAGCCATTTGTAGAATAACCCCCAGCTGTGGTAGCATTTGACTCTTCAAACTTATGGATGAAATGTGCACTGTCAGCATGGAAAATTATCTTTATAAATTTCAGATGAAAAAAATCTTATTGGGTATGTATCTTTGTGGTACAATACATTCTTTAGGGTATATATAATCAAGGGCCTTTAGTATATCCTCTTGAGCAGATTGCTGTGAAATTTTATTAAAGAAAAATTTAAGAGCAATTGACAACAATAAAAAGATAATTTTCTTTTCTAATAAAACCATATCATCTAGTAGGTCTAAAGACCTCTTTTGCCATTGAAATCCAAGCATGCTAACCACACTAGAATTAAGCCCTGGTTATCCTTCCTTCTAAGATAATAGAATTTCCAAATAGCAAAATAAATCTTCTGGTTTGGTATGTGTTTAAGCAATTCTGTAATTACCTAAACATCAAAACATTTCTAATTAAAGAAGATGTTAAATTTTTGAGTGGAGAGCAGCTGGCGGTAAGGCAAAGAATGGGAGTTGGTTATTTTTCATTTGACCTTGGTTTGTCTTATTTCAGAGAGTAATTGGTACAATAGGAGTATTCTTGATCAGATTTTCTGTCAATAATATACATTTTTAGGGAATGTATGTTTTGATTGCTTTATGGTTATATGCTTACTAACAGGTGATTATTATAATGCGCATGGTCCGAGAACAATCATGTGGTTTCTAACAACATTCATTATATTTTTCTATTAACCTCATTAGAACCTTTAGAAAATATATGCTGTTGTTTTTTATTTTTCAATCATTTGATTTTTTTTAAAGACCATTTTCAAACTTATGTTCTCCTTCCGACATAATGTTAACCTTACCATTGTCCTCCCATGATAAGGGACATGAGGTTTGGGTCAGTATAGGATCTGTTTGCATAGAAAAATCACATAATAGATACAATAAAATCCATTAGTTTGCTTAAGTGCTGACTATTTGGTGCTGTGGTAGAAAGCCGACACACTGGAGGCCAAATTTATAGGAAATCTTTCTGATTTTCATCTGCCGCATCTGCCATGTAGGGCGCGGTTCATCTGATCATAACAAAAGGGAAATTTCAGAACTATTATGTGTAATTCAACCACAGGAAAGGTGCAATATGGCTGTTAACAGGGTTTATGCTCATCAAAGTATTCACTGTAAAGACTCTGGCCGTTTTAGATGCTTTGGTTTAGGGGATTTCACATATTTTGTGTTTTTTTTAAGCGTTTTACTAATTGAGATTGCTGTCATGGGAATGCCAGTAAGCAGTGCAAACTCAGAGTCAATTCATTCCTAAGCAAAATGAAAATAATTTGGTACATATTGTTACCTAGTTGTGTTTGGAGAGTACAGTTTTAAGGAACTTTTATTAATAACTACATTTAAAAAAAATCTTATCATGTCTACCAATATACTAAAAATGCGTGTCTCCGGTGCTTCTCTGAGGGTGCTAACCCAGTAGCCTTCAGGAAGCTCCTTAAGCTTTAAATTATGTCTTTTTATGAGTGTGGCCTAAAAGTTTAATGTATGATACCTTGGAGTTACTCAATTCCATTCACAAATTAAAAATACACAAAATGATGTTTTTCAAAATAGAAAATAAAAATACTCACCAAAGTATTTGATGTAGAAAAACACGTATATTTTAAATATTAGATTGTTTTTTTATTTCCAGAGAGATTTGATTTTCAGCTAATATTTGGTTCATCCAGTTTAGCATTGGAAGCCATTTTGTACAGTCCTTAGCTGGCAGAACACTGCAGTGTCTGTTGTAGATAACATGGCTTTGTTTGCCACTCTCTTCCATCAGATCCTGAGACTGAAGATAATATAAAAAATAAACCATTTCAACTTCTTCCAATTTTATAGTATATTATATACTGAAAGACAATGATTATTGCTTAGTTGTCCTTCTTTATGTGAGCCTTGCCAATTAGTAACAACCTTTTGGTGAATATGATTATAATTATAACAAATTAAATTTTATCCTAGTTAATTCCCCTTTTCTGTAATAAGGATATCACTTGTAATATATCTAAGAACAGTCAGTCACTACCCTCATCTTATTAGTTCATTATTCTATGTGTATGTCATTTTTTTCATACATTTTAGCAACAGAATATATTATTCTGTGATCATTAGTTTTGCTAAAATATACATCAGATTTTGTCACCCTTGTTTAACATGTTCAGTCTGGATTTGTCTAAGATCATATTTTAGAAAAAAACATCCAAATTGGTGGAAATGAACACCATGATTTATTCAAATATTTTTCTTTAACCAGCACTCTCTTACTGAAATTCGAGAATGGTTTAATTGACTGAATAACATTTTAATATGAAGAAAATGTATAAATATCATCTTACAAAGCTTTGTTTAGTATGGCAGTTCTGTATGCAGTTGTACTTTGCTTTAGTATTCGCACATAATGAGTTCATAATGTTGACCTTGGTTTTCTATTTGGGATGATGACCCTTTTAGAGATTTCTTAATTTTGTCTCTGGTTGGCCTCAATGGGAGGTTTGTATGAATACCAAAAGACAGTTATGGTGCCTTTGTGACCACCCCAGACGTGGTATTACCACCTTAGCAGGTCCATGTGACCTGTTGCAGGATAGACAGATCAATAAGGGGAACTGGCCAGCACTGTGAACCCCCTCAGGAGAGCATCCTTGGAGAAAGCTATCAACAATGTCTAAAAACATATCAAACATAGCACTTTATGTGCACTATGAATTTTGCATGACATTGGCATACTGAATGTCATTAATTTCTTAAATGGGCAATCATGATTTAATCATGATAAAACAACTTTGGGTAGTAAGTAGGTAAATCATCTTAATTTTGCTTTATTGATTCACATTAAGAAGTTCTACCTATTATAGACATATTATAAAATGAAGAATTATAGACCTCTACTTTAAAAACTTTCCTTGGAAGATACTTATTTTTTAATATTTTTAAAATTGTATTTTAACAGCATTATATTTTTATTAATTTGTATGCATGAGCACAAGTTATAAATTTCCATTGACAATTTGGATATGTGTAGTGCCATGAATTAAGCATTACTATAACTCTTTGAAGGTTTTTAAAGGGCTAATTGCATACTATTTGTAATCTGGACCTTACTAGTATGCCTACTTATTGACAGTGTTTGACGTAGCATTTTTCTATCAAAGAGTTTGACTTTTTAAAATACACATACTACTTTCAAAAATTGCTAATAGCAACATCTTATAACAAATTTATACTTTATGATCAAAAATAATTGTTAAACCAAAGATCATATTAAGCCACATTAGAAAATCTACACTTGTAAAATTCTGTGGTTAAATGTGAGGTTCACCTGTGAGCTTGCTAGAAGCCACAGTACAAAGGGAAAGATGATGAATATATGATTCTATTTACAATAAGAGAAGTCATCACTTCTCTCCCTAAATCTCATTTTGGTATAAATTTATGATATGGGACTGAGTATAAAACATGTTGGCATTAAACTGATGGTGTTTCCTGTAAATTAGGCATTTTCCAATATCAAGTGCAGGAACATTAGAATCTTTGATCATTTACACAAAATGTAAGTAGCATCCTCTATATAAATGAGCTCACATTTCATTGTAATTTATTGAGAATATCATTTTTTTCAAATCAGAAAACTAAGCTACTATGAGATATCTAAGTTTTAAGTCATTATATATCATATGAAAGAACACTTTGAGTAACCAATCTACCAAATTCTAATGATGTCATTTTATTGCTGGGCCTGAATTATAACAAAATATCTTGAAGTGACAGTCTAAACCTGGCAGGGTCTGTAAGTAGTTCAGAATTTAGCTGATTTCCAAATGCTTTCTACCTTCCATTACATTCTTTTCTCTGACCTGACTGTGAAAAAGTATTACGTAGTAAATCAAATGGTAGTCTATGCCAGGAATAAAAGATATTTGTATCTGTACTAAAATGATTGAAGTAGTGTTTCATCACCAGTATCTATTAATATCATTTCCTGTATTCTAAAGGAGGAAGTTTTCAGCTCTTTGGGTCACACCAGACTCATTGCCTAGAAACCCAAAATATGAGAGGCAACTGTGAGCCATCACCTGTCTACTCTTCACTCCCTCCTCTAGTGACAGTCACACTGCAGTGGCTGCCTGCTGATCAACTGTGTACACACCACATTCTGACAGTTGTTCCTAACACACCCAGCTATTGGTATCAGAGGGAGAGTAGAGAAGAGTTAAGTATTTTAAGTGTTATGAGGATTTTGATGCAGTGCACAAAGTCTTTTCCAGGCAATAGACAGCTGGTTGGAAAGACTTTTTACATTTCACTTTTCTTTGCAAAAGGAAATATGACTTTTAGGGAAGATAACTATTAAACCCACACATTATAATGATCTGCTTTCTTTAGTTAGGGTTTGTCACTAACTGGTATATTTAATGTGTAAGTAGAACTTTCCTAACTAATATATTTTTTTAAAAATCTAGTCAGGAAATTTCTATATTTTTCTAATACCATCCTGGACCATAAAGATTTTTCCAAATGGAAGTGGTGAAAAAAATCCTCCTTATATTTTGCATAGATAAACTGATGAGAAGATCTCATTTTATTTGTATCCAACAATGATTTCTTTTACAGTGATATTAATAATGTACTTGTTATTTGTGTGTTCTTTAAAATGTATATCTATTAATATGAATTTAATGTGGCAAAAGTATAAGTGGATGTCATTTCAAGTAAAGACAAACCTTTTTAAACGATTTCCAGATTTCTTTTTCTATTATAATTCTAAAACTGTTCATGTTATGAAGTACAAATATACTGGTAACTAAACCATTATAAATAAGTCATCTTAATATTCATTATGGAAAAAGGAAGTTTAAAAAACAAAAATATAAACTGAAACAAGGTAATTTATAACAATCCATTCCTAGAATTATACAGTGTATTTGTAGTTTTCTGCATATTTTTAAAAATGGGTTAGTTACCATGGAAACCACATGCTATGATATGTGGTCCACTTTTAGATAAAGAATATTCATTTAAAGAGAAACCTTCTAAATAATAATGTATAAAGTATTCCTTTTGAATTAACAACCTTGTATCAACTAATAATGACTGCTTTAAAATTATATTCTTTGTTCCCATTATACTTAATGGGTTTCTTTGGAAATATTAAAATGTCCTTGAAAAAGAGTTAATTAAATGCTGGAGACAATTTAAATACAGATTAGAATGGGATTCCTCTCCAGTGCCAAAACAGTTTACCAAGGAGCCAGAGGTATTGAACCATGGGTTCTTCAACCACACACAAAGGTCTTAGTCATCGTTGATGACTTAAGTGTCCAGTAATAATATAGTCAGGTTAGGTCAGTTAGAGATGACCAAATTTCTGTCATTTCAGTTCATAGATAAGGAATGTGGGATTCTTCTTGCCCAAGGGCACAGAACTAGCAAATAGGACTTCTTATTCTTAACTCAGTTTTTTTAAAATTGGTTATTTTATTTATTTACATTTTAAGTGTTATCCCCCTTCAGTTTCCCATCCTCAAACCCCCTATCCCTCCTGCTTCTATGAGTGTGCTCCCCCACCCACCCATTCCCACCTTACTGCCCTAGCATCAAGTTTCCACAGGACCAAGGGACCCCGTCCCTTTGACGCCAGATAAGGTAATCCTCTGCTACATATGCAACTGGAGGTATGGGTCCCTTCGTATGTACTCTTTGGTTGGTGGTTTAGTCCCTGGGAGCTCTGGAAGCTCTGGTTGGTTGATACTGTTGTTCTTCCTTTGGGGTTGCAAACCCCTTCAGCTCCTTCAGTCCTTCCCCTAACTCCTCCATTGGGGTCCCTGTGCTCAGTCCAATGGCTATGAGCATCTGCATCTGTATTGGTCAGGCTCTGGCAGAGCCTCTCAGGTGACAGCTATACAAGGCTCCTGTCAGTAAGTACTTCTTGGCATCAGCAATAGTGTCTGGGTTTGATGTCTACAGATGGGGTGAATGCATAGGTGGGACAGTTTCTGGATGGCCTTTCCTTAAGTCTCTACTCCACTCTTTGTCCCTGAATTTCCTTTAGACAGGAATAATTCTGGGTTAATATTTTTGAGATGGGTGGGTGGCCTCATCCCTCAACTGGGTGCTGTGCCTAACCTCTGGATATGGTCTCTACAGGTTCTATCTCCCCTTTGTTGGGTGTTTCAGCTAATGTCATCCCTGTTGGGTCCTGGGAACCTCTTGCTTCCCTGCATCTGGGACTTTCTAGTGGCTACCCCTGGTTCCCAATCCCCCACTGCTACATGCCTCCTTTCAATTTTCTGATCCTCTGTACATCTCTCCCATCTCCTCCCACACCTGATCTACCCCCACCCCTTTTTCCTTCCCCATCCTCTCTCCCTCCCAGATCCCTCCCTCCCTCTATCTCCTGTGATTATCTTCTTCCCCCTTCTGGTCTTCCTTCTTCTTGAGCTTCATATGGTCTGTGAGTTGCATCCTGGGTATTCCAAGCTTTTTGCCTAATATCCACTCATCAGTGAGTGAATAACATGTGTGTTCTTTTGTGACTGGGTTACCTCACTCGGGATGATATTTTCCAGTTCTATTCATTTGCCTGCAAATTTCATGAAGTCACTGTGTTTAATATCTGAGTAGTACTCCATTATGTAAATGTACCACATTTTCTGTATCTATTCCTCTGTTGAGAGACATCTGAGTTGTTTCCAGCTTCTGGCTATTATAAATAAGGCTGCTATAAACATAGTGGAGCACATGTCCTTGTTATATGTTGGAGTATCTTTTGGGTATATGCCCAGGAGTGGTATAGCTGGGTCCTCAGGTAGAACTATTTCCAATTTTCTGTGGAACCACCAGACTGATTTCAGGAGTGGTTGTAGCAGCTTGCAATCCAGGCCCATACCTAAACATAATAAAAGCAATATATAGCAAATCAATAGCTAACTCACTGCTTTTTATGTAAGAACTCCATCTAATAAAGTTTTAGTTTCTGGAAAGGTTTGGACATGGCAAAAAATGTACAAGCTTGTTCATAAAGCCTTGCTCAGAGTGGAAGACTCCCAGGTCTTTGCTTCCCATGCTGCCATTGCCTGAGCACTTGTAGCTTGTGTTTCTTTTGGTGACTGCCATCCTCAGTATTGCTGTAAAGTAGGAATGTGATAAGGCTGCTGGCTTCATTTTCAGTAAGATGCAGTAGTCTTTACATGTCAACATTGACATAGGAAAATGACACTAGTGATTTTTAGTCCAGTGTCCTTGCTCCTCAGCTCTGTCTCAGTGAATTCACTGAGTGTTGGCAGGAATTATCTTTGAGGAGATGTTGGGTGAATATCTTCTTCCTTGATGTCTTAGAAAAGCCATCTTTGGATTTCTGACCACATCAGTTCTGTAAGGGACATCCCTGAGGTCTTCATTGGTATAGTTGAGGTAATTTTTCATGACAGAAAGGTTGAAGCCAGAGTGCAAGAAATGATTGGCAGAATGATGATATCATCAAATGTTCAAAGAGCTGGCAAATTGAAGCTTCTTAAGCTGTCATTTGGGTTCTATGCCAGACTAATTGGAATCATGCCTAGTTGCATGATATGAATGATATTTAACAATTGAGCCAAAAATGACAGAAATTGATGTAAAGGAGAACTTATATTTGAAGAGGAAAGCAAGGCACTGTGGAAAGCATTTGAAAAATATCTTATGTAAAAACTTTTTAAATAATTAAAATTGATTTTATTGATCCTAAAAGTACTGAAATCAGTGCTAATGAGTTGAGTTTTGAAGATAATATTTCTTCAAATTATAAATAAATAGCAAAGTCCTGGTTTTAAAGTTTACTTGTTTTAATAATTATCCCTTTTGCAGACCTTTCTAATTTTGGGAATTTGTGAACTGAACAGGTGGGAAATAACACTAGAAGTTATAAAGTGGTAACAATCAGACTTCCAGGGTTTGGACGTGCATTATTTTTCCAGTTCTCTTGTATTTTTCCCCTTAGATTTGAAATCAAATCCTGATGTACTATTTGAACATAAAGTAGTGGTATTTTAGATAATGAAATTTGAGGCACTGTGAGACTGGATCTCAGTGTTTTTCATTGCTTGTAGAGACAGTTGTAGTGTAGCAGTGGTCTCTAGATATGTGAACACATCTTCCCAGTAACACAGTAACCTCTGTTTGAGGAGGAGATTTCACCCATCAGGGAGCCAACAGCATGTCCAGGCCCAATCCACAACAAGGGAATTTTCCAATGAGAAAACCACAAATCTTTGAAAAGTTTAAAATGAGTTAGGTAATTTGTTTATCGCAATGGCTTACATTAGCAATTATTAATGATCTTATTTTTCTAGAATTCCCAAAGGTATAATTTTATATTTAAAATGTATATGTTCATTAATGTTATCTAAAAAACAAATACTTAAAATGTGAATATCATGTGCTCTTATTGGGCAAATGATTTGATAGCTCCAAATATAGCTATGCTAGGGTATGCAGTAAGAAGGAGAGGGCAAGACTGGAAGGCTTTTTGCTCCTCAATTGCTTGAAGATTACTATTTGAAGCTGGCACTTGATAAAGGCACAGGTTTCAAATGTGAGTGTTCTAAGCTTCATATTGCAGTCAGTCCACCTGCGCAGATGTTTCAAGCTTTGGGTAAAACATGGAACACCATTCTAGTGGCATGCAAAAACAAATCATCACCAGTACTGTGGATGCTTTTTTTTTTTTAGAATTTTTCATTCATGTATATAATGAAATGTGGTCATATATACTCTTTATTTCTTCCCTCAACTTCTACCATATACCCTCAACACATCCGCTCCCAGCTGTATATATATGTGTATGTGTTTGTTTATGTATATGTGTATGTGTATATATGCATTATATGTGTGTATGTATATGTGTGTATATATATTGTATCTGTGCATATTATATGTATGTGTATATTGTATATATCTAGACATAAACATACACTAAGTCCAATTATTGCTGCCTATATGTGTGTGGGTTTAGGGCCATCTCCTGGAATATGGGAAACCTACAAGTAGCTCTGCCCTCAAATTGATTTCCTCACTCCCAGAAACACTACACTGCCAAAATCTCCTCAGTAGGGTGTGGCAACTGAAGAGCACCCACTCCATCTATGCTGGAAATTTTACTGTCTTGATCTCATATAGGTCTTTTGCAGGTAACCACAGTTGTGTGTTCTGGATTGCCTTAGCCATGTCCAAAAGACAATGTTACATGGCACTCATTTGCAGCTTCAGTTCTGACTGCCTTTCTGCATCCTTTTCCATGATATTCCCTGAGCCTTGGTGGCGGTACTAATAACGATGCCCTGGTACAGCTGAGCAGTCTTGATCTTATTCTCGATACTCATCACTCCATTTGATTGTTGTGTGTGCACAAAGAAGCTGTTCTAACTAAGGTTGTAAGAATCACAGGGTCTGTGGTTATAAACATAAGTATGTCAAGCACCATGACCATATGACCACCTAGCAAAGCCCAGCCATGGGCCTTTGACCAGGATTATAGTACCAAGCATGAAATGTCCTCCTGTGTAACAGGCCTCAGATCTGATCAAATAGTGGTTAATTATCCCACAGCAGCTGTGCCACTATAATACCAGTAGACAGTCTTGTCTGGCATGTTGGTATTGCCATATGAAGAGTCCAGTGCTGGGTAAGTCCACTGATGTCTTTTCTCTCCTAGCCTACAAAGCACTGTGAAAGCTAGATTGTTCAACTTAGAAATACGAAGAATACATCTCTTAAAAATTTCAATCATTACCTATTCTAATTCCTCTTTGAAAGCACATTAGTGTGGATTAATATTGAAAAAATGGAGTTCCAATAAAAACTATAGTTATCATTACTCAGAGGATAGATACCTCAAATTTATTTCTATGTAAATTTTTATATAAACATTATCCAAAATTATAAATATAGACTTTTCCTATGGCAGCTACTTTCAACTTGATTAATTATCCCATTAAGATTTTTAATTACCTGCTCTGCCAGGCCTTAGGGTTCATGTGATGGTGAGGTTGAAGGCTAGATGACTAAGTGGAGCCAAGCTAGTGAGACATGGTCAGACTCTTATCTAAGGCAGTGCCTTGGAGACGGTAGATCAGGTGGGGAGAAGAGGGACATCCAGAGCTATGGCTTGATGTGTCTCTAGACATCTAGGTATTGATGCCACTGAATTATGTGATCATGCAGGACTAATGTTCTAAAGAAAGTTCTCCATCACCATTAGAAATAGCTTGAGGTCACAAGCATGGATTGAAATGGTTATCAGTGTGGTAGAGGCAGATGAGAATCAGCAGATATGCCATGCTAAAGGGAAAGTGAGAAAAATAGAAACAGAACAAATGGTCAAGAGAGAGAAGAGAACCTAAAGCAAAATAATCAATAGACTGTAAAGTCATACTTGACACCTAGCTTGCTGAGGAATTTGAAATGAACACTTATTTTAAAACAGCCCTAACCATACTAGGCTATTTATTTTGAAACTCTAAACTAGGTATACAACAGTAGACTACTGTACTAGATGAGGATGTTGCCACCATAATTCTGCAAGTGAATATGGATTTAGAGATTAAGGAGTCTTGTAAGGAGCCAGGAAACAAGGCTTAGATGAATGAATGAATGAATGAATGAATGAATGAATGAAGCAACCTGAGCCATTAGTTACTGAGGAAGGCTTAGATGGAGAGTAGGCATGTTAGTGATGTATGGAACATCACAAATACCTCACCTAGCCTCTCCAGTCCTACTGTTGCTTTGAGAGCATAAAGGTTTCTGGTCCACATGGAACTTTCCCCAATTGGGTAGCAAGAAAGCTTTTACATCTACCCCAGATGAACATGCTTGACTGCCAGTATTACTCAGAAGTACAATTCTAATCTAGTAGGAAAACAAAGCAGGTTTTTCTTGGGTGTCCCTACAAGACAGAGTTTGAGGAGCCAAGAACAGAGGGAGAACATGCAGGATTCGTTGACAAGTACTGGGTGGAAGTCCTTCTCTGAAGGGTCCCCTGTCAGGCAATTTAGCAGGTGAAAGAAGCATTGCAAATGAAGTAAGTGCTATTTGTCTGCACCTCTAGTCAGATGATAGAGATGACAGTTTCTACGGAAACTGGTCAAGTTCTTATGAAGTGAAAACACGAACATTGAACTAGAAAAGAGTTATTCTAGAGGCCATGTTATAATAAATTTTTCTGAATTAAATTTTTCTCATAAGCTGAATCCCATTATACTAGAAAATGAAAACATTATTGTGTGAAAAGAGAATAAGAGAAGAAAGCAGAGGGTTTGAAGGAAGATGAATTTCTAATAGCATGCCAACTAGAGGTTTGTCCAGAGTGTTGGACATCTGGAGATTGTGACAGGGAGGTCAGCATTAGGAAGATGCAGACAAGCGGGGGGGGGGCGGGGGGGGAGGTTTTAAGGAAGCTTCAGTCTATTTGAAGTTGTCACTAGGCCATTCACACCAAAACTATAGGCACCTAGAGACCTGGAAGAGAAAAATGGGCCCTTCCTTGGGAAAATAACCCTCAAGATTTCCCTATCACAGAAAACTTGGGAGCAGGTGGGAGGCTGTTAGACCAATTGCTTAAGCTACACACCGTTTGCATCAACTTTCTGTTTGTCAAGCATTCTGCTTGGCAACGCTGTTCCCTCTACCATGCCCCAGTCCCTACCCTGGCACTCCGTCTGCAGAGCAGCTGCAGTGGCTGTTGCAGGGCTGAGCTGTCAAAGCTAGTTGTATCCTGTAGGCTTTAACTAACTGTGGCCATGTCAGATTCCAGGAGAAGCAATGATAGATAGTGTTCACAAATTGCTGCTTGTGGGGCAGTGGGAAATTTCAGCATCTGCTTTAAAAAGATGAATATGTTCATTAAAATATGATTTTGTTGTGTATAAGAATATAGCCATTTTCAATTACAAATGGCCTAATTTTTTTCTATACATTGTTTTGCTTGAAAATGGGAATTGAGCATATATATGTTCAACCTTGTTCCACATGTTCTAGGAGGAGAGACTATGATCTCAGTCTTCACAGATGGGAAAGCAAACCCAAACAGTTCTTCTTATATGTAAAGGTAGGATTTGAATCCAAACCCATCTGACTACATCCCCCTCCCATGAACTCTTTCTCACCTGTGCTGCATCATCGATATAAATTACAGGGATAGCGATTTGTGGGAGATGTTTCTGCTACTACTCACTAAAGATTTGTGGTTAACCTTCATAAATATTGTGAGGGCAGTTTCACAGATCAAATCAAATTGACGTGGGAGAACTCTTTGGGTGAGTGGATGCCCCGAGCCCTTCCTCTCCTGGATGTGAGCAGTGTGCTCACCAGCATTTTCTCTCAGCACCACATGCCTTTCTTTGAAAGTAAGCATTGATGTCAAATTGTAGTTGAGGCTGCAGTGTTTCCTCCTCTGCACCTCTGTCTCCTCAGAACCCTGTGGTGGCCTGTGGTTGTCTAGATTGAGCTCTGGAATGCTTTTAAACATTAATTTGCTTTGACATGACTTGTGCACAAATTAATTATTCAGGCACATATTGTTCTGAGTGCATGAAAAGAAGGAAGCTGTAGTGGAACACATCCGAACTACCACATGTGAACTGTAATGTTACAAGCAAGCCGACTATTAAAGAACAAAAGCTGGAGCGATGGGGGCTCTGCCTTGAGCCAGTCCCACAAAATCAGCATAAATATGTGAGGTAATCAGAAGAGTTTGGAACTTCCTAACAAAGTGTCCTTATTCTTATCTAGTTCTAAAAGAATGTGAAATAAACTATTCATTTAACCAAGTATAAAAATATGTGTGCTATGCAGTTATCATCATGTGTCATTAATCTGAAAATACTGCAGAAGCTCTGACAAATTAAAAACACAAGGATGTGTCTGCAAGGGTGTCTGCAGCCATTACAAAGCCGCTTCCCCTCTCAGGCGAGCTCTTTTATGGCAACTTCTTGCTCAGTGTACTGACATCTTCAAAGGCTTTGACATCTGTCGGCCTTTGAACTACCATTAAAAAATATTATCCCATTTCCATTCTTTTATGCCCATTTTTTTAATTATAGCCCTTCTTTCAAGTTGGGAACATGGTTGGTTTAAATGATGCTGTCCTTTCGTTTTCAGCCACCCAGCTGCGGTTTGAATAAATTGATGTAGAATCAAAGGCGGGACTTTAAAGGAAAAAGGTTTGATGGACTTGGACTCCGAACCAGATGAGGTTTTATGATGAAAAGGGTTTAATCCCAGCACAGGCATCGCTTCTATCAGCTGAACACTACAAAGCAATTCATATATATAGGTTCCTGCGAAATGATCTATTTTTTTAACAGCACAGATCTCTTCAGGACTTGCAAATGTGGCATTAGCTAATATTCAGAGAGCTGATTCCCTTTCATCCACCAGAAGCTTATGATTATGGTACAGTTCTCGAATTGGAAATGAGAGCTGCAACACAGATTTAAAGCTGTGCTGTCTGATTTGTATTCAATATACATGTCACTGCGGGACAGGCTAGTCTGGGCCAAGCTGGTTCAATACAAGGAAAAACAGTTTCATCATCTGAGATTCTTGGTCGGAAATATCACCAGCTAATTAAAGCAGCAGTCCATGACTATTAGCGAGGTGTTTGGCTGATTGGAATCTCTTACTATTTGACAAGAAGGATTTGGAGACCAAGCCTCTCTGCTGTTTCATAGTCTTCTTGCAGTGTTAATTTGTGCAAGCATATTTCAGGCTAATGAAGTCAAATCGATGAACTCAAACTATTTTTAAAGGGAAAACAAATTTAAAACACTTATTTTGCATTAAATAGCTTTCCTTATCTGATTATTGATCTGGAAAAGAAGCCATTTGTGATAGCAGATTCTAACTTTGTCCATATACTACTGAATAATAGTACCTTGAGCTATACAGCTAAGTAACTAAGTAAGTAATTTAGGAAAATTATAAATGTATAATGTAGATTTGAGTGCACTTTAAAATTAAAACTGATTCTTTTAATGTTCTAGTGGTCACTTAGGATAAATAATAATATATTAACAAATTTTCTCAAGATAATGTGTACCTGTGTTGTATTAGTAATTTGTAATCTATTTCTCAGAATACTATGTGGTTTTTCCATTTCCTTAGAAGATTTGGTACTATTTGATGATACATAACTAATAATTCTGTACTATTTTTCATGTCCTTAAAATAGAATTTCAATTTTTTAACTATAAATTAAAGTATAAACCACAGTTAGAACAAATTTTTTTTTCAGAAACAATGGTAACTCAATCTTTTGGTGCAACAACTAAAAGCTAATCTTGTACACCTTATTAAAATCTGATCCCTCTGGGAGCAGATCCACAAGGATATGACATGATACTAGGAAACTTTAGCAGCTATATCTTACCCCTCTGCTGTCCCGGTTCCAAAAGCTAGAACAAATTCTTAGTGAGTATAATGTTAAATTAGCAAAACATAAACCCTTCAGAAAAACTTCTATTGGTGGAGGAAGACAGTGAGATGCCATGGTTTCTAGAATTCTTTTTCTTTTCTCCTTCAAAAAAAAAGCATGGAATAAAACACTTGCGAGCAGAGTTACTAGTGAATACATTTTATTTAACTCACACTCTGCAGACACACGGTGTTCACTGGATCACTCAGAAGTTAGAGTTCTCATGGTACAGTCCTCACTGCTGTGCCTTTAGGCCTCTTTAGCTCCGAGTGTCACTGCACTGACTGCAGCTAGGCCACCTTGCATCACAATTCTTCCTGGCCTAGGTTGTCTTCCCTGCCCACTAACTCCATCCTACTGAGTGACCCCTGGATCTTCTGTCAAGCCCCTAGTTTTCCCGCTGTTTCCTCTATTTCATCTTTCTTTTTTGCCACTAGGTCCATGATCATTCTTTGCTGGAAGCCATGCCCTTCAGTTTTTTTCTCTCCTCATGCTTCTAGTAAGTGGTCACCAGCATTTCATTGATCTTAAGAAATAGCTATATGCTAAAACCTCCAATTGCCCATCTCTCTTTTCAAATATCTATTGGTCTTTACCATTCTGCTTAGCCCCCTTCAGCAACTTCTTAGCCTCTTTTGCATCTACCCTTAACTTGCTCATAGACATCTTCATTCTATAGTCCTGTTCAGAGATGAATGATGGTATACTCAAACTCAAGGTAACCTTGGGGTCTTTCTTGTTATTTTTCCTTTCTTTTAGTCTACTGGTAAGTGCTATATGTTCAGAACCCCACCTAGATCTCCTGTTCATTTACTTCTATATATTGCCGTAGTCTAAACCTTCACATTTATCTTCTGATTTTCTTACTTTCTTATTTGTTTAACAGCAGGATAATGATCTTTCATGATCATTTTGTCTAGATATAAAGTATCATCATATAATGATCTCTCAAATATAAATTGGATTAGAGAACTCTTTTGAATACCCCCCCTTACTTGTATTTAGAATAAACCCCAAATTTCTTAGCATGGCCCATACATTCTCTTCTTCATGATCAGGCACTGTGGCTGCTTCCCAGCATTATGCACTCTTCTCTACCATAGCAGATGCCACTGTTTGATGTTTGTAATTCTATGTGTGGTAAGACTTTTGCCTATTCCACAAATACACTTAAAAAGGACCTTAGCAAATTTCCTTACTCTGTCACCCTTTACCTAAGAGATTCTGTGTGTGGACTGTGGCCACAGCAAACATCTGCAAATGACTCTCTTAATAAAGGCAGATTCACAGTTGTCAGAATGACAGCAAAGCTACAGCATCTTTGCTCATTGGCACAGGCCTAGCAGTTGAACAAGGGTGTAGACCAAGCAGCAACAATTTTCTGTGCTCCTAAAGAAGCCACAGTTGGGTCTGGGCTTTGGTTGTGTGCTCTTTGCTGGGTTGTAGTGTTGCTGTGCTCACCATTGCATGGCTTTTACAAAAATCTTTAAGTGACAAAGACAAAGTGAACCCATATCTGCTTTACTGTTACTAATTACATGTCTATCTTCCAGAGGAGGAACCAGAGCTTGTCGTCTTCTGCCATGAGCACTTCCTGGAGGCCCTGTCCTAAATATTGCTGTTTATGAGCCTAAAGCCATGAACTGAAACAAGCGTTCTGAAGGGAGTAGTTTAGGTCTATATTATAGTTCATAAACCCTTAGATATCTAAAATATGCAGAACACATTAAATAAATCACCAAATAACAATGAGTTCAGAGTACTAGCTACCATTTTGGTAGTAAGATAAAATGAAAGAATATCTATCCAAAATGTATTGAGGGCATCTTATTTAGGTTTAGTCATTAATGGATAAAATGCAAAAATGATTAAGATTCACTTAATCATGACAGGTAAAAGACAAAGGAGCACAAATAAAATAAGGTGTGCAGTATAGTTTTAAAAACAATGAAGGTCTCTGTGCCATAGGAAAGAAAGCTAAAATCATTTTAAGAGGGAACAATGGTGGTAATTCTGCCTTTCAGAGGAGGCTACTCTGTGGGCACTGTTCTTCTGATGGATTCTTACAGTCAGTACACTTTCCCTCCTTTAATGGTTTTAACAAGAACAAAATTATTGTACATCCATATAATTTCTCCCAGCAGAATTTGTCATGCCAGTAAGAAATAGGGACAAAGGTCCCCCATGCTGAATGTCACAAAGACTCTTCAAGAAATGAATTGTGATGTGATTCCTAGATGTTAAAATGGCATTCTATATGGCTTTAAAGATTTTTCAATAGTTTATATTCTCATCTTTAAAATGGGGTCTGTTATGAAGAATGTCTTTAATTTTGTGGTGTCCTTGTGATCATGGACATTGATGTGGTTTTATCTTAGAGAATTTTTAGGTATAGTTCTGGTACACAAACTAAACTCTGTGTGTAGTAATAATGCTCGCATACATTGAAGTGTTGCCATGCAAGGACAAATGTGGCAACTATGTCATGGCGAAGAGCTGCACCACAGGACCTCACTTGTTCTTTTTATCCATGTCCAATGGGTATGATGTTATAATTAGGGATAGTTATTTGGCAAAGAGAACATAGTCTGAGATCATCTTCAAGGGCTCCTTTAACTCTTCTCCAGGCAATAAATTAACTTTCATGGGGGAAAATAATAAGATGGTTGTTTGAAGCTACGTCTGATGGCCAAAGGGAAAACATGCACACATGCTTGCATGCCTGCATGTGTGCACTTCCCCCTCTACACACACACAGCCCTTTTTTTGTTTTGCCTCTGAAGTTAGTGTGTGAACTTGGCTATTTCTATTCTTATAAAAATGACACAAAGGGGAAAATCCATCAGCTATAATAAAGTCCCATCGCTCTGGTTTGCAGGGGTTTTTGATTTCCTCTTCCTATTTTTGTTTTCACAAAATTTAATCATTAATTGTGTTTGAGATTGTGTTCATTTTGCAGTTGCTAAATACTGCTCTTTTGTTAGCCAGTGATTGTGGTCTGAGTAATCTCAAGATTTTATTACTTAAATAAGAAAAGTTACAATAATTAACCAGCTGCAAGCACTTGATATATAATGACTCCACATCAGGGACAGATGTATGAGAGTGCCCTGCCCTCAGAGCACTTTGTGGCAGGTCGCTAGTTGCCCTTTTGTATTGAATGACTCAAAATCAGAGGCAGAAAGCAGACAGCCTAGTTTCCGTCAAAGAGCCCACAAGCTCCTGAGCAAGGTCTTCTTCAGGAGCTTGTTATCATTACCCAGGAAGGATGAGTTGTGTATGTGGGGTTGAACTGTTTTCGGCACATCATCTACCTCTAAGAGGCAGCTTCCTTTTACCCAATTTCATTTCTCTGTTTTTAAAAATTATTGACTTACTCTTTACATTTTTTTTATTTTAAATGTATGAGTGTTTTGCCTGAATGTATGTCTGTTCTTCACGTGGGTGTCTGGTGCCCTTGGTGGTCAGAAGAGGTCATTGGAACCCTGGAACTGGAGTTGTGAAAGTTGTGAGCTACCGTGTAGGTGCTGAGAACAGAATCCAGGCCCCGAGCATGAGCAGCAAATGCTCTTAATAACTGAACATCTGTCCACTCTCCAACCTAGCATTACTACCCTCTCAAGTAGGATAATACTGAGAGATTCTGTGATCACAATCCTTCTACTCCCAGTCTAATTTACAGAAGTGACTTTGTTTAGCTACTATTTGTTTAGTTTAGCTTTAATTTGTTTTTGTTGTTTCAAAGTATGCTGATGTCTCTGAATCTTGATTTGATCTCTTTGGACATTTTTTGGCACCTTCCAATGGTAGTAGTGGGGTAAGTGCCAGAAGCTCCCACTGTCCAGTTTTCTTTCCCAATACTAAATAATTAGATTTTCCACTTCAGTTGTTAACAGTGCTATGCTAAATAATAGTCTTAAACTTGTGTATCTTGTTCTGGTAAATTTAGGCCATTACTAGAGGTCCTTGTTTCTATCCAGATTGAGGATAGAAAAGCTGTTCTTTGTTTGAGGTAAGCCAAGACAGGAGCTCAAGTCAAGAACCTGGAAGTAGTAACTGAAGCAGGGACCATGGAGGGATACTTACACTGCTTACTGGTTCATGTCCAAGCTTATGTACAGCTCTCTTTTTTATATATCCCAATATCCCAGGACTACCTGCCCAGGGGTGGTTCTCCACACAGTAGGCTGAGCCCTCCCACACCAATCAACAATCAAGAAAATGCCACATAGACTGAATGTGGACCAAATTGATGGAGATGTTTTCTCAATTGAAGTTCTCTCCTCCCAAGTGACTTTAGTTTCTGGCAAGCTGACCCAAAATTAACCAGAATACCATCACACTTCAGACAACATTGCTTTCTAAGACAGACATGGAAGTTTTACAAACAGCAGTTGGACCATTTTTGGTTGTACTGTGGTTTAATTCACAGTGAGAAAAAAAGGTCTCAAATGTAGAGTTTTACTGGGACAGTTTTACAGAGACAGGTTGCAGAGAAAGAATATGCTAGACACAGGTAAAGACAGGACAAGCCAGAGAATGAGGATCCAGAAGATTAGAACATATTGCTAAAGTCAGTATGAGGCCGAGCAGAGCAATTCAGTTAGAGGCTAACAGAGAAGCCAGCTAGGATCAGTCAGCTTGAAAATGAGTTTGAGCCAGAACAGCAAGGCTGAACAATCCCGCCAAAGCTCAGCAACAACTAGAAAGGGTCTGCATGCTCAGCAGTAAGTCTCAGAGGCTGAAGACATTCTAGACCTAGATTAGATTGTATGGAGGCAAGAAGCTTCCAGGACTAGGTCTAGGTTAGCAGACAGAAGCAGTAACCCTTGGAGATAGCAATTACATCAGGGGAATAAAAGCTACCTTTACAAGAAGCTATCCAAAATTTTCAATCCAAGTTTAAAAACAGAACTTTTCAAAATTAAAAGCAAATTGAAATAATTTCACTGGGGAGATTAAAGCAAAACTTATGTACTAAAATAGAATTGTGAACTAGAAAATTAATCTTGAGAAACCAACTAGAATACAACTTGAAAGCAATGGAAAGCGTGGAAAAGCGGGAGCTGTGACGAACACAAGACTCAGCATTCACTCCAATCTTGGCTCCAGAAAGAAGACAAAGCAGGCGTGGTATTGCTGTGATTGGTGCCTGAGAATTTAAAGGAATTGATAAACAAGACCAAGACACAGACCTGAAAGAAGCAACAAATGCTAAATAGACAGGGAATAAATGCTAAGCCCCACCTTCAAACCTCACAAAGAATCAAATGCAGAAACCAAAGAAAGCACTTGAAAACGGCAAAGCTTCAAGAGAATGGAATGAAACCCACAGAGCCAACTTGGAGCTCTGTACTCAGCAGTACTTTGAATTTGGTAGCAGAAGTGTCAGGACATAGCTCTATGTTTGAGACCTGTTTTCCTCACTGTGGAAGACTGGCAAAAGACCTTTAAAGGCTGTAGGCCAGCACCTTGTTCAGGCTTCAGTTTCTGGTTCCCACTATATGAACAGTGTGTTTGGGGAGGTCAGTGGTTAATTTGCAGAAGTTCATTCTCTCCCCATTTGGGTTCTGGGGATTAAATTCAGGTCATCAGGCTGGGCAATAAGTACTTTGTCCCTGAGCTATCTCATGGTCCCAGAAGTTCATGGAAAAGATCTATGAGTGCTAACTTCTCATTTGTATTTTAAACCTGGCTTCTTTACATCATGAGCATTGTTAATAAGGAAATTTTAGAAGCAACACTTTAATAATCTTGATATCATGGCCATTTTTCCTCTGGGATGTGGCTCTGGTGGATTGCCTAAGCTTTAGTGGTTGACTGCTACTTGCATGTGCATGTAAATGCTGTTTATCCTATAGCAGAGAGATTTCCTTACAAAATTAGAGGAAAAACGACTTTTCCCCCAGCAGCCATCAAATGTAGTATTTCCTAAGCTAGGGGTTCAGCCTCATAAGCCCTCCCCAGTCCATCAAGGAATGTTGCCTGGCTTGATCATGTACAGGTCTTATACAGGTAACCATAGCCTCAGTGAGTCTATGAGCATGGAGATGCACTTCACAGCACCACTCCCCAGCCTCTAGCTCTTACTTTCTGCTCCCTTACTATGATGTACCATAAACATTGGAGGTGTTGACAGAAATGCCTATTTAGAGCTGAACACTCAACAGTCACGAGTTTTCAGCATTTTTACCACTTGTGGTTCTCTGCATTAACCACAACCCTGAGCAAAAAGGCACTTCTTTGACCAAGGCTGAGTGCCACACTGATTCATGGGTATAAAGATATTTAGAAGGCAATTTGGTTCCCTCTAGAACCCACAATCTCCCGGCAATGGGGTCTGGACTAGGTTTACAGTATCAGGGATGGATTCCCTCCTGTTGGTGCAGGCTCTCAGTACATCAGAAAGTGGTTGATTAATTCCATAGAAGCCATCCACTGTTGGACCAGTGGACACTCTGCTCAGCAGACTGGATTGTAGCTGGATTTTCTCTATGTCCTTCAACCAAAGTATGTTGTGTCTTCAACAATATGGTATTGCCATTCAGTTATTGGGGGCCACCAAAAGCAATGGTAATATGGTTTTGAGGGCTCTGGGAAACTCCTTGACCAATAATTTGTGGAGAAGCATCTCACACTGGTACTGAGATTTTTAGGTAATGAGTCATGCCATTTGAGGAGCACTGTTCACCTATGTAGCACCTCAAACAGAATTTAAATATATAAACTTATATATAAAACATGTATATAATACATATCTTCTACACTAAATATACAACATGTATACATTATGTTATATTTGTAGAATATATACCTTAAATATGATATATAGGTATATTTTAAGTGTATATATTTAAATAGGGAATATATATATATACATATATAAGGATTTAAGTATATATATTCAGACTCCTTATTTAAATATATATACTTAAATATATAACTATATATACTTATATATTTGTATAATATATACACTTAACATTTATATGTGTGTATGTGTGTATACATACCCATCTTTACAAAGTAGCTTACTAAGTAGTGGATCTCCGTAAGACTTTTCATGTATTCTTAGATTGATTTAGCCAGCTCACCAACATTTCCTCTCCTCTTTCCTTCTCCATAGAAGATTTCAACATTATAAAAGCTAGCCAGCTTTCATCTCCACTGAAACCTTTGTCCCCTCCAAGTCCCCCCTTTCATATCATGTGTTCTATTCCCCTCAACTTTCTTCTCCTCTCCCCTATCCTCTTCATGACCCTTTCTTGCTTCCTGACCTCTGCTGACCCTCCAAATTAAGCACACAGCTCTTAAATTTTGAAGCTAGGATCCAGAAGGAATATTTTCAAACTTTAAGAGGAGTTTTTTTCCAATATTTCTTGTGTGTACTTTTGTGTATTGCATGTATGTGTGCATGTGTGTGCATATGTGTGAGGGTATGCTTCCCTGTGTATGCATGTATAGAAGCCAGAAATGAAGTGTCTTCCTTGGTTGTTCTCAAGCTTCCTTTTTTGAAATTCGGTCTCTCCCTGAGCCTGGGGCTCACTTTCTCACCTGGGTTGGTCTCAGCAAGTCCCAGGGATCTTCTGTCCTCATCCCTTTCTGGCGTGGAGACTTACAAGGTACAATGTAACAACACTGCCTTTCATGTGGTGCTGCGACTCAAACACCAGCGGTACTACGTGCACAGAAAGCACGTCTCTGCTGAGCCCTCTCCCCAGCCTCATATTTTTTTCTATAAAAACATCTGTTTTCACTTCGTAGATGTAATCAATTGTGTTATCTTTCCTACTTTGTGAATTAGAATGATTTTTTAAGTTCTGTTGCTTGAATTCTTTTTCTCCCCCAAGGTTAGATTGTCTGTCTTTATCTTCCACATCTGTGTTGGCTTTTCTTATATGCCTACAATTGATGCTTTTGATTTATTTTTACAAAAGGCAAATGGTATGTTTATTTCCTGTTGGTGTTGTAACAATTTAAAACAAGCCCTGTATCACAGAAAAACAGACACCTTTTATTTTACAATTCTCAAGATGAGAAGCCTGAACTTAATCTTTCAGGACTCAAATTGTTGGTAGAGTTGACTCCTTCTGGTTCTTTCAGGGGAGAATATATTTCTTCCTGATTCTAGCTGCTAGTGACCCAAGATCTCCTGAGTGGCTCCACATCATATTCCCTTCCTTCTGCTTCTGTTGTGGACCCTACTTCATTCTCACTGAACCCTAGGCCACCTCTGTTACAGAGCCCTGTGATGACATTGAGCTTTGTGCAGAGTCCAAGAAGACTCCCCAGCTCCAGATTAGTTATTTACTAGATTATTTAGAAATAGGATCACACTGTGTAGTCCTGGCTAGCATGGAATTAACTGTATACACCAAGCTAGCCTCGAACTCATAGAGATCTGCCTGCCTGCCTGGTATGTGCTACCAGAGCCAACCTCCCTCTCAGGATTTTAAATTAACTTCCTATTGTCCTTTTAATTAGACTATGGAAGTATCACAGTTACAGGTTCTGAGGATTATAACATCAAATTGACATTCTTCGGATGAGGAGGAGGAGTAGGAGGAGGAGGAGGAGGAGGTTATTACTCAGTTTTTCACAGATGAGATACCGAACAGCTTATTTGTTGTTTTAAAAAGAAGCTTCTCTTTTTCTCCTAAAGCAGTAGTTCTTGACTTTCCTAATGCTGTGATGCTTTAATACAATCCCTCATGTTGTGATGACCCCGACCGTAAAATTATTTCTATTGATAGTTCATAACTGTAATTTTGCTATTGTTAGGAATCGTAATATAATTATCTGGTCTTAGTCGACACCTGTGGAAGGTTGTTTATTCCCCAAGGGGATCAGGACACATAGGTTGAAAACCCCTGTCCTAAAGGGCCCCTTCCTGAGTGGGAAGAATTCTGGAGTTGACATTGCTGTTTTAAGATTCTCTCCTTTTATGGCCTTGTCAGGCATCAATGGGAGAAGAAACCTTTGGTCCTGTGAAGGCTTGATATCCCAGTGTAGGGGAATGGGAGGGTGGGGAGGCAATAGTGGGTGGTTAGGTGGAGGCACAACACCCTCATAGAAGCAGGGTAAGGGGGAATGGGATAGGGGTTTTCTTGGGGTGGAATTGGAAAAGGGAATAACATTTGAAATGTAAATAAATAAAATATCCAATAAAAAAAAGATTCTTTCATTTTGAATCCAAGATTTAGGAAGGCTTATTTTGAGATTGTGAAATCTACATCAGAACCCATGACTTCCTCAGATTGTTTTTAAATTTTGTTTTAGGGAAGAGCCTTCTAGTTTTGGTTTTTTGTTTGTTTGTTTGTTTTTGGGTTTTTTTTTTCTGTGTTAACTACAGTGTATCAATTAGGATGGCTCCTTTGGGGATGTGTTAGTATTCTCACCTCTAACTGGTTCTCACCATCTTTATAGTTTTAGAGCACAACCTATTGTGAGGCTATGTAGTTAGATGTAGGCCTATCCCTGAAGCCCCTTCCCACCAGTTAGCTGGAGCTGTCAGAGTCTGACTCTTCAGGTTTTCAGGCAGGTCTTTCAACTTCCTGCTCCCCAGAAAGTTCTGCAAGCTCTTCCCAGTTACCTAATGTCTTCAAAGGTTTTGTTTCTATGGCTCACTTTGCCTCATAGTTCTAAAATTTTTTTCTAAAGATCTCTTGTTAGAAGTTTACAAAATTAATTAATGGTTACTAAAAGCAGACTTTAAAACTTGCTGTGTATATTCACTGTATCTTTTTGTTTGTTTTGAGCTATAATTGACAAATAATTGTATGTGTGTAAGGTATCTAACTTGAAGGCTTTGCTTCTCTTTCTCTCACTGTGCAATGATCACTGCTGTCTTAATCCATCATCACATCCCTCGGAATACCTTCCCCTGTTCCTGTTGTGGAGAGAACATGTGAAATCTGCTGGATTAGTAAACTTCAAATACACCATACAGTGTGGTTAGACAAACCAAGTATATCAGGCTGCCAGAATTTGATCATCTTTTGTAACTGAAACCTCTAACCTATAATCAGCATTTACCTATATCCCTCCCCAAACCCCAGCTTCAAACAGCTCTCATTTTATCCTCTGATTTTATAAGGCTGATTATTTTAGATTTCACACAAATAATTTAATACTTTTTCTCTATATGTCTGGCTTATTTCACTTAGCAGGATTCAGGTATCCTCCAGGTTCATCCATGAACTCAGGGTGTCCTGTGAGTCAAGTAGACACATATAGAGATAGATGTTCTTATCTGATCAGTGTAGGTTGTTTTCATGTTCTGCTGTTATGAACACCAAGTAACAAATATAGTTATGCAACCATCTCTGAGACCCAGATGTGGGATTTCTGGACGGTAGGGTAATTCTGTTTCTCTGGGTATCTCATTCTAATTTTAAGGTTTTAATCATTGTAAGGGTGTGCATGCACAGTTTGTGTGTGAAGACCAGAAGACAATGTTCACAAACAGTCCTCTCCTTCCACCAGCAGATCTGTGGATTGGCCTCAGGTTTTCAGTTTGTGGCACATGTGTATGCACTGAGCCACCTCCCCACCAATCCTGGCGATTTAAATTTTGATGTGTGTGAAAATTAGTGATGTTGGCCTCTACTGGCCATTTTTTTGTATTCTTTTAAGAAATGTTAATTCAAGTTCTTGTACTTAATTTTCAGAACTTAAGTTATTTGAGTTTTAATGAGTTGTTTGAATCACCTTTATTATTTATTGTTTATTCCCCTTACCGAGTAGATTTACATATTTTATCCAATTTTGTACCTCTGTTACTTTTCCAGTTGTTTTCTTTACTTCCAGAAACTTTATTTTTAGTTCGCACAATCCTACTTGTCCATTTTTGCTTTTGTTGCCTATGCTTTTGGGGTACTATAATCTTGTACTATTTTAAGTAATAATTATATCTATATGTTTGAATTTGCCTTTTGTAATCATAAAAAATAAATTCATGATGATAGACACTATATGTTGCCAAACTTAATATAAGTACAAATGACAAAATGACAAAAGTAAAAATTTATGAAGATCACGAAAATACATGTGTGGGCTTGCAAGATGATTCAGTGAGTCAGTGCTGACAGCTGAGTTCAATTCCCAGAGTCCACATGGTAAGAGGAGAAAAAGGAATCCCACAAGTTGTCCTCTGACCTCCACTCCCTTGCCCCTGTGTGCATGGGTTTGTGCACACACACATTCACCAACACATGTGCACACATGCACACACCTGCACACACACACACACACACACACACACACACACACACACAAGCTAGGTTAAAGTTACAATATACTAACACACTCATGTACAAAGTGAGAATTAAGTGATAGAAACAATACTTCCTTTATTGATATAATAATAGCCAATAAAGAAATTAATATTTACTTTATTGACATTATAATGATAGCCAATAAAGGAATTGAAATGATAATGCAATTGTGTTTTGAAGATGGTGATAAGAGATCAGGACTTTACAAACTAAATGTCTTTTATGGCAGAAAATTATCAAGTAATGAATAAATTAGTAATTCCTAAAGATTATAAAGGCATCGTGATGGTTACCAACAGAATTAAAAGCAAGAAACTTAGAGAGCAGCTACTGGAAAGTGAAAAAGAGATGTGAAATCATAAACATTTCACTTCTGTACTTTGGGATTTTTTTTGTTTATTGTCAAATTAAAAACATTTGAGTGAGAAACTCATAAAGAAAATTTTTAGTTATCAGTGATTGAATTTTTCTTTTTCCGTTTGTGTCTCCTGCTCTCAGGTAGTCCTCAGAATTAAACAGGTTTGGGCATTACTAGCTAGTTAACTCATCATAAATGTATAAAGGGAAATTTAAACATGTTTTAAAATTCATGTTATGTCTTGTGAAACATCTTTGAGGACTATCATTTACTATTATTTTGTAATAACAGTGAATAAATTCTTTGTGATGTTGATGTAATAAAAATACATGTTTTAGGATAAAGAAGATGAAAATTTAGTAATAATCAGGATGAACAGTTAAGGCTCAAAAACAAACCTTGCATTCTCCACAGTGTCAATCACAGGTGTTTTATCAATGATTGATGCTTTTAATGATACCAAGTAATGAAGAGTCTACAACATAGAAAGGACACCACGATCAAGAGCACATTCAGTAATTGCCATGACACAGTTGTCTTCAACAGTGAGTTGAGGAAAGAGTAGTAAGAATACCGGAGGGATAGAAGCACATGGAAAACTGAACTGTCCGAGTAAATCAGTACAAGATGGAGTCAGCCAAACTTTCATAATAAATCTTCAACATCCTGTTAAAATGCAATTTTGTGATGCAATAAAATATGGGGAAAGAAGTAAAATCACGTTCAACAAAACTGCATTGTTTCAGAGAGGATTTGCCAGTGCTTGGGAAACTATTCATTCTGGAACAGTGTCATTATTTTAGATTTCCTTAGGATGTCTTCAGTATTAGAATATTAGTTTAATCAATTTTATTGATTTTGCTGGCAACCATTTAAAGCAAACAAACAAACAAAACAAAAGCAAATACAATAGTGGCCACTAAGCAAAAGATTTTTAGGTTTCCTAATCACTTGAGTGTGAACCTTTGTACTGGATCTCAATATGATACAGTGCCCTTCCGCTCCATTCTTTCTGCTAGGCCAGACTCTAAGCTGGTCTGCTCCAGTGAAAACACCATATTCTGACCCATCCTAGAGGACCGGATGCACTCAGAGCAGTAGAGGACCTGCTGCATTCAGAGCAGTTGAGGATCAGCTGCACAGCAGTTGGACAACAGCTTGACTGCTCCACTGAAGAACCAACAGTCTGAAGGCCTCCCAGGAGATCTACTGCAGCCAGTGCAACAAATCAGCAGCTTCTCTGTCCCTGTGAAGAGCCTCCAGTGGAAAGCCCCACAGGTGGTCTGCTACAGCCAAGGCTTCAGGCCTACCAGGAGACCTGAAGCAACCCAGGGACAAAAGAGGCAGACTCCAGACAGTCACTCAGACCAACAAACACCAGAGATATCCAGATGGCGAAAGGCAAGCGCAAGATCATAAGCAACAGAAGCCAAAATATGTCAGCTTCATCAGAACCCAGTTCTTCCACCACAGCAAGCCCTGAATACAATAACACACCTGAAAATCAGAAATCTGTAAATTCCTATTTCCTGAAGATAATAGAGTCCTTTAAGGAGGATATCAATAACTCATTGAAGGAAATACAGGAAAACACAGGTAAACAGGTGAAGTAATTGAATAAAGCAATCCAAGACATAAAAGTGGAAGTAGAAATAATATAGAAAACACAAATGGAGGCAAACCAAAAAGGTACAAGAAGCCTATAAAACACCAAATAAATGGTACCAGAAAAAAAATCCTCTCATCGCAAAAAATCAAAACGCTAAATGCAGAGAACAAAGAAAGAATATTAAAAGCTGCAAGGGAAAAGGGCCAAGTAACATACAAATGTAGACCTATAAGAATTACACAAGACTTGTCAACAGAGACTATTAAAGCCAGAAGAGCCTGGTAAGAGGTCATAAAGACTCTAAGAGAACACAAATGCCAGCCCAGGCTATTATACCCAGCAAAACTCAATCAGCATAGATGAAGAAACCAAAATATTCCAGAACAGAACCAAATTCAAACAATATCTATCTACCAATCCAGCCCTACAGAAGATCCTAGAGGGAGAACTCCAACACAAGGAAGGTACCTACCTGCACCAAAGAAAGGACAAGATATTAAGCATCTCACAACAAAGCCAAAAGGAGAGAACCACAAGCACATAAAGCCACCTACAAAAACAAATATATTATGAACTGACAGTCATCTCTCTTTAATATTTCTCAATATGATTGAACTGAAGTCACCTATAAAAAGACATAAACTAACAGACTGGATACACAAAAAGGATCCAGCATTTTGCTGCATATGAGAAACACATCTCAATGACAAAGACAGACACTATCTCAGAGTAAAAGGATGGGAAAAGGTCTTCCAAGCAAATGGTCCCAGGAAACAAGCAGGTGTTGCCATTCTAATATCCAATAAAATAGACTTTCAACCAAAAGTTATCAAGTGTGATGATGAAGGACACTTCATATTCATCAAGGGGAAAATCAAAGAGAAAGTCTCAATTCTGAACGTCTATGCCCCAAATGCAAGAGCACCCACATTCATAAAAGAAACTTTACTAAAGTTCAAAACACATTGAACCCCACACAATAATAGTGAGAGACTTCAACACCCCACTCTCAACAATGGACAGGTCATTGAAACAGAAACTAAACAGAGACACAGTGAAACTAAGAGAGGTTATGAACCAAATTGATTTAACAGATATCTACAGAACATTTCACCTTAAAACAACACACCTTCTTCTCAGCACCTTCATAAATCAACTATATAATTGATCACAAAACAACCCTCAACCAATACAAGAAGATTGAAATAATACCATGCATTCTATCAGATCACCATGACCTAAGGCTGGTCTTCAATAACAGCAAAAACTACAGAAAGCCCACATACACCTGGAAAATGAACAGCTCTTTACTCAATGATAACCTGGTCAGGGAAGAAATAAAGAAATTAAAGACTTCTTGGAATTTAATGAAAATGTTGACACTTCATACCAAAACTTATGGGAGACAATGAAAGCATTGCTAAGAGGAAAGTTCATAGCACTAAGTGCCCTGGTAAAGAAACTGGAGAGATCTTACACTAACAACTTAACAGCACACCTGAGAGCTCTAGAATAAAAAGAAGCAAACTCACCCAAGAGGAGTAGAAGGCAGGAAATAGTCAAACTCAGGGTCAAAATCAACCAAATAGAAACAAAGAAAACAATACAATGAATGGAAGAAACCAGAAGCTGGTTCTTTGAGAGAATCAACAAGATAGATAAAGCCCCTAGCCAAACTAACTAACAGGTTGAGAGGCAGTATCGAAATTAACAAAACCAGAAATGAAAAGGGAGACATAACAACAGAAACAGAGGAAATTCAAAAAATCATCAGATCCTACTATAAAAGCCTATACTCAACAAAACTGGAAAATCTAGATTAAATGTATGGTTTTCTATACAGATACCACATACCAAAGTTAAATCAAGAGCAGGTAAACTAACTAAACAGGCCCATATCACACAAGGAAATATAAGATGTAAATAAAAACCTCCCAACCAAAAAAAGCCCATGGCCAGATGGATTTAGTGCAGAATTCTACCAGATCTTCAAAGAAGACCTGATAACAATTTTCCTCAAACTATTCCATAAAATAGAAAGAGAAAGAACCCTACCTAACTCATTCTATGAAGCCACAATTACTTTGATACCTAAACCACCCAAGAACCCAACCAAAAAGAAAAAAAAAAAAAGAACTTCAGACCAATACTCAATAAAATTCTTACAAACCAAATCCAAGAACACATCAAAACCATCATTCACCACGATCAAGTAGGCTTCATCCCAGGAATGCAAGGTTGGTTTAATCTATAAAATTCCATTAGTGTAATCCACTATATAAACAAACGCAAAGAAAAAAATCACATGATGATCTCCTTAGATGCAGAAAAAACATTTGACAAAATACAACACCCCTTCATGTTAAAAGTATTGGAGAGATCAGGAATGCAAGACCCATACCTAAACATAATAAAAGCAATTTACTGCAAACCAGCAGCCAATATCAAATTAAATGGAGACATACTTGAAGCAATTCACTGAAATCAAGGACAAGACAAGGATGCCCACTCTCCCCATATCTATTCAATATAGTACTCAAAGTGCTAGCTAGAACAATAAGACAACGGAAAGAGATCAAGGGGATACTAATTGGCAAAGAAGAAATTAAGGTATCACTATTTGCAGATGATATGACAGTATACACAAGTAACCCCAAAAATTCTGAGAAATCCTCCAGCTGATAAACAACTCAGCATAGTGGTCCGATATAAAATTAACTCAAACAAATCAGTAGCCTTCCTTTATACAAATGATAAACAGCCTAAGAAACAGATTAAAGAAACACCTCCCTTCACAATAGCCACAAATAATATAAAATATCTTGGGGTAACACTAACCAAACAAGTGAAAGATCTGCATGACAATAACTTCAAATCTCTCAAGAAAGAAATCGAAGATCTCAGAAAATGGAGAGATTTCCCATGCTCATGGATTGGCAGAATTAACATAGTAAAAATGGTCATCCTATCAAAGGCAATCTGTAGATTCAATGCAATCTCCATCAAAATCCCAACACAATTCTTCAAAGACATGGAAATAGCACCTAAAGAAATGTTCAAAATCCTTAGTGATCAGAGAAATGCAAATCAAAAGGTCCCTGAGATTCAACCTTACACCAATCAGAATGACTAAGATCAAGACCTCAGGTGAGAACACATGTTGGAGAGAATGTAGAGAAAGAGGAACACTCCTCCATTGTTAGTGGGATTGCGAACAGGCACAACCACTCTGGAAATCAATCTGGTGGTTCCTCAAAAAAATTGGAAATAGATCTACCTGAAGACCCAGCTATACCAATCTTGAGAATACCCAAAAGATGCCCCACCATGCCACAGGGGCATGTATTCCACTATATTCATAGCAGCTTTATTTGTGATAGCCAGAAGCTGGAAGCAACCTAGAGGTCTCACAACAGAAAGATTGATACAGAAAATGTAGTTCATTTACACAGTGGAATACTACTCAGCTATTAAGAATGAGGACATCCTAAGTTTTGTAGGCAAATTGGATGGAACTAGAAAATATCAACCTGAGTGAAGTAACTCAGACCCAAAAGGACATACATGGTATCTACTCACTAATAAATGGATATTGGCAAAAGAAAAAAAAAGTACAAAATACCGAAGATACAGTCCACAGAAATCAAAAGGTCAACAAGATGAAGTGCTCAAGTGAGGATGCTTCAGTCCCACTTGGGAGGGAGAAGAAAGCAATCACAAGTGGGAAGGGAGGCAGGGACCTGAGAGGGAAAGTGAACAGGTGTGGGGGAGTCCGGGGGAGAGGGAACCTGATTTGGTATTGGGTGAGGGAAAAGGACTGAAGCCCTGAGGGCCAGCAGAAAGAATGGACACAGGCAACCTCGAGAGATAGGTTGGGGGGACCCTCCAGTATGCACCAGAGACCTGGGAGGTGAGAGACACTCAGGACTCAAAGGGAGGGACCTTAGATGAAATGCCTGACAGTAGGGAGAGGAAACTTATAGAGCCCACCTCCAGCAGAAAGACAGGGCATCAAATGAGGGGGGGGGTCCATGGTCACAACTCTGACCCATAATTGTTCCTGTCTGAAAGAATTACAATGATGGACATGGAGAGGACATGGAGAGGAACATGAAGAAAAGAAGGTCCAGCAACAGGCCCAAAGTAGCATCCAGCTCAATGGGAGGTCCCAAGACTTGACACTATTACTGAGGCTATGGAGTGCTCACAAAAAGGGACCTAGCATGACCGCACTCCTGAAGACCCAATGAGCAGCTGAAAGACACAGATGCAGATATTTTCACCCAACCAATGGACAGAAACAGCTGACCCCTGTTGTTGAATCAGGAAAGGCTGGAAGAAGCTAAGAAGGGAGACCCTGTAGGAGGATCAGCAGTCTCAATTAATCTGGACCCCAGAGATCTCTCAAACACTGGCCCACCAACCAGGCAGCATACACCAGCTGATATGAGGCCCCCAACACACATACAGTAGAGGACTACCAGGTCTGTGTTCATTCAGAGATGATGCACCTAACCCTCAAGAGACTGGAGGCCCCAGGGAGTTTAGAGGTCAGGTGGGGTCAGGGGTAGGGACATCAATGTGGAGACGGGTGTGGGGAGGAGGTATGGGATGTGGAACAGTCAGAGGGTGGCCGGGGTGGGGGGATAAAATATGGAGTGTAAAAAATAAATAATTTTTTTAAAAAAATTGCAGTGCAAGGTGCTACAGCTAGCTGAAGTATGACTCTATCAGATAGAGTAGGGGTGTAAACTCAACCGTTCCTGAACTAAAACACATAACTTAGCCCATTTTTTGGTTTTGTTTATTCTTTTTTTTCTTTTTATTGAAAAAGGAAGTAAAAACATTTTATGATAAAATTGAAGATTTACATAGAAAATATTTCTGATAAAATAGAAGAAATATATAGAAAAACACGTTAAAATTGACAATTTTCATGGAAAATTAAAGAATAAAGTGGTAGACATAAAAACATTGCAAAATTAATTGAAAAATGAAATAGAAACATTTTATGATAGAATTGAAGTTTTACATGGAAAATATTTCTGATAAAATTGTAGAAAATGTAGAAAAACATTAAAATTGAAGATTATCATGGAAAATTTTATATAGATATAATAATGGTAGGCACAAAATTATTCCTAAGTTGATTGAAAGTGGAATTATAAACATTTTCTGATAAACTTGAAAATTTACATGGAAAATATTTTTGATAAAATTGAAGAAACATATAGAAAAACATGTTGAAATTGAAGATTATCATGGAAAATTATACAGATAAAATGGTAGGCATAAAAATGATTCTAAGTTGATTCAAAGTGGAATAATAAACATTTTCATGTAAAATTGAAGATTTACAAGGAAAATATTTCTGATAAAATTGAAGAAATATATAGAAAAACCTGTTAAAATTGAAGAGTATCATGGAAATTATACAGATAAATGATAGGAATGAAAATAATCCTAAACTGAATATGGAATTATAAATGTTTTCAGGTAAAATTGAAGATTTTCATGGAAAATATTTCTGATAAAATTCAAGAAATATTTAGATAAACACATTAAAATAGACTATTTCATGGAAAATTATACAGATAAAATGATAGATATAAAAAAACCTTTCTAAATTAATCAAAGATAGAATTAAAAGCATTTTGTGATAAAATCAGAGATTTACATTGAAAACATTTCTGAAAAAATAGAAGAAATATATAGAAAAATATTAAAATTGAAGATTATTATGAAAAATAATGCAGAAATGGTAGACATAAAAAACTTTGCTAAATTAATTGAAAGAGAAATTACAAACATTTTCTGCTAAAATTGAAGATTTACATGAAAAATATTTGTTAGTCATGTCTTTTTATTGGGGAATTGAGTCCATTGATGTCAAGAGATATTAAGGAATAGTGATTGCTGCTTCCTGTTATTTTTGATGTTATGTTTATGTTTGTGTGAGTATGTTCTTTTGGATTTGTTGGAACATTAATTTCTTGCTTTTTCTAGGGTGTAGCTTCCCTCCCTGTGTTGGTATTTTCCATCTATTATCCTTTGTAGGACTAGATTTGTGGACAGATATTGTATAAATTAGGTTTTATCATGGAATATCTTGGTTTCTCCGTCTATGATGATTGAGAGTTTTCCTGGGTATAGTAACCTGGGCTGCCATTTGTGTTCTCTTAGGGTCTGTACAAGATCTGCCCAGGATCTTCTAGCTTTTATCGTCTCAGGTGAGAAGTCTGGTGTAATTCTGATAGGCCTGCCTTTATAGGTTACTTGACATTTTTCTCTTACTGCTTTTAATATTCTTTCTTTGTTTAGTGCATTTGGTGTTTTGATTATTATGTACCAGGAGGACTTTCTGGTCTGGTCCAGTCTGTTTGGAGTTCTGTAGGCTTCTTGTGTGTTCATGGGCATCTTTTTCTTTAGGTTAGGGAAGTTTTCTTCTATAATTTTGTTGAAGATATTTACTGGCCCTTTAAGTTGTAAATCTTCACTCTCTTCTATACCTATAATCCTTAGGTTTGGTCTTCTCATTGTGTCCTGGATTTCCTGGATGTTTTGGCTCAGGAGCGTTTTGCATTTTGCATTTTCTTTAACTGTTGAGTCAATGTTTTCTATGGTATCTTCAGCCCCTGAGATTCTTTCTTCTATCTCTTGTATTCTGTTGTTGATGCTTGCATCTATGACTCCTGAATTCTTTTCAAGATTTTCTATCTCCAGAGTTGTCTCACTTTGTGATTTCTTTATTGTTTCTACTTCCATTTTTAGATCCTGGATGGTTTTGTTCAGTTCCTTCACTTGTTTGTGTTCTCCTGTAATTCTTTCAGGGATTTTTGTGTTTCCTCTTTAAGGGCCTCTACCTGTTCACCCATGTTCTCCTGTATTTCCTTAAGGGAGTTATTTATGTCCTTCTTGATGTCCTCCAACAGCATCATGAGATGAGATTTTAAATCCACCTCTTGCTTTTCCAGTGTGTTGGGGTATCTGGGACTTGCTGTGGTGGGAGGACTGGGCTCTGATGTTGCCAAGTAGCCTTGGTTTCTATTGGTAGGGTTCTTGTGCTTGCCTTTCACCATCTGGTTATCTCTGTGGCTAGTTGGTCTTGCTGTCTCTGGCTGGAGCTTGTTCTTCCTGTGGGCCTGTAAGCCTGTGTCCTTACTCCTGGGAGACCAACTCTCTTCTGTCAGGGTCTGTGCACTGGCTGGCTCCCTGGTGCAAATGGCAGCCTGAAGACCTCTGTCCCAGCTGCTCCACTGATCTTATGCCCTGTGTGCCCCGAGCTGTTCAACTCCAGAGAGGAGGTGGAAATCTCACCTGTGCACTCAGAAGTGAAAGCGCTGCTGGGAGATCACTCTCTCCTGACAGGTCATGCACGGAAGGCTCTGGAGCTGCCCAGCTCCCTCTTCCAAATGGTGGCGGGAAGACCTTGTTTTGTTTATTCAACACAGGGTTTCGCTGTGTAGCCTTGGCTGTCCTAGAACTCACTCTGTATACTAGGCTGGCCTTGAACTCAAAACACCCTCCAGTCTCTTGCTCTTGAGTGATGGGGATAAAGATGTGTGCTACCACACCTGGCGACCCACATTTTTAAGCCTCTTTTATGGTTTTGTTTTATTTTTGGAAATAACAACCTACATGTTTGTTAGAAGGAATTCAACTAAATATGTGAAGCTGCTTGTGAAATTTTGAAGCATATGGAATATATATATAAATATACTCTATTAAATAATGGTTTTCTAAAAATAGAGCTAGAAAGAAAGGTATTTATTTAGGTGATGTGGTTTGTATTATGGATATCATTCTAGTTAACAGCAGCTACTTTGTTATATACATTCAATTGTGAACATTCAGAGCTAGGGAAATTATTTCCTTGTAACATATGAAATTACTATCTACCTAACTTCATGGAATTTCTTACCTAACAAACAACAAAAAGCAGACCAGAAAGAACCTCTAATACAATTTACTACTATTAAACTAATATGTACCTTCTAATTTCTTTGATCGAATGCTTAATTAAGTCTTTGTATCCTTGTTGACTACTTCTTGGCTTTGGAACTGCATAGAATAAAACTTAGGTCATAAATAGAGCTCTGTTTCCATAGCAACATACATTTCAGTTTCAATACTTTGGAGGTAGTTATTTTCATTTGTTACTTAGTTTTGCTGGGGGATAAATGGTTCAATAAATGGCCTGAGAATAAACCCAATAATGCCAGTACTTTAAGAGTGGCAGATGATAGGACTAAAGCCTTAGGGCCTAGGCATGGCTGTTAATCATTAGTCCTCAGAGAATGAGTTGATGGGTCAGAAATTAAATTACATGAGCTAGTAAATTTTAATTTGGGTCCAGAAATTAGGGAAAGCTTCAAGAGTCCATGTAGCTAAGACAAAAACAAAAACCATATATTTCTAGATAGTCAAGAATCTAATCCTAAAATTAATTGGGAGCAGGAATCTTAGTTAAGAACATTCCTAATGTCCTAGATTCCAGATCATTTAGTAAGTATCAAAGATGGAGAGTAATAGAGTCAGGCAGAACCTTGACTACAGTTGGTAGCAGTGAGACAGTTTAAAGGCAAGGCCTTTCTATTATGGTTTTGAGGGGCTAATCATGAAAGCATGGAAGAGAATAATCTTGTTCTTGAGAGTAAAGGAGAAAAGATGAAAGGAATCTTTGAGTCATTTGGTTAAAGAAATCACAAATGATGTCAGAGTTTTTGGTCAGGTGACTTTGCTCTGCATACTGGGTAAGTACAACATGTGCCATAAACAGTAGTTTTAACAGACATTAAAAACGTTAGAGATTGAGGGTGATCACACACAGAACTTTCTAAATGCAAAGTATCTGAGATGAGCTCATACTGAATAGTATAGAACATGCCCATTGTAAATAGAGCTTATGTTTGTTAATAGTTAATGAAAGTATCAGTATTAAAAATCTCATAGCCCACTAGTAGAATTTCTGTTGTTACTCTCTAGATTCAGTGTTTCTGTGGATTTTGAAAATCTTTTGGATTTATGATTTATGACCTTACTATTCTGTACACACCTGTCTGTTCTCAAAATCTGTTGGTATCCATGGTATTTATCTAGGTAGCCTTTGTTCCTTAACTTTATATGTTGTATATAGGTAAAACCAATGTGGTTTTTCACTTAAGTATTTAAATGTCTGAGATGTACAAATATATAAAACTGTCTGGTTTTATAAGAAGTAAGAATATAATGTTGGAAAGGTTTTAATAATACCTCATAAGAGATAGTCTTAAATTGACAGTTGAAATCCTTCTCTAAATTCACTTAAAATCATTATTTTATACTATCTCATCATTCTGAAGTGTGATCATGTCATGGATATCTTAATTTTAATGTATATGTGCCATTTTATATGTAATGTAGAAGTACTTATACCTCTTGACCATGTGCTCAGGAAATAGTAAGATAAGAGCTGAGATAAAAGTAAACCAGAAAAGTTATTGGAATTGGAAGTAGTTTTAAGGTCAGAAAGCCTATGTAATTAAAACTTGTATACTTCATATATGTACCCAGTGACAGATGCTATGTTAATTTAGTTACTGCCTTTTTTTAGTTATTTACATTGACTTTGACCACTTAATTTCTTTTTGTATTGAGTGAATGCATTTTAAGAGTATAGAAAGAAATACAGCAAGTAACAAAATCACATATAAATGTTGAAGCTACTGTAGTAAATGTACGTGCTACCCACAGCCTCAGGGCAGATGTGTTGATGATGCAGGAATAGCCAGGATGCTTCACCATGCACAGAATGCAGAGTGAGCTCAGGGAGGTCATGATATATATCTCCACGAGAATGTATTTTCTTCAGACTGGATATTAGCTTAAGCCTTTTTCAAACTTCCTAGAAACAAATCTTCCAAGAAATACATTATTTTATACTAGTGAAAACACAGGAATATAAATTAGGTCTCTGTACTATCTAGTCTATCTCTGTCTGGTGCATTCAAGTAATATATTTCAGATTATCTTTCAGCTATTTTTTTCTGCTGATCACTCTAAAAAGGTTCTCGAATTAAAATTCTGATTTTTGCATGTTACCAACTTTAAACTTCTGTGTATGCATCTGCTTGTCTTCCAACAATTAGTGCACAGAGTGCACGCTGTGAAGGATGCAGAGATGGGAGAGAAGTTCTGTGCTGACTGAGGCTGTTGGCAGAACCATTTAACCTTTGTAGTCAGTGGACTGGTGCACTCTATACATTTTCTTCTACATAGTTAAGCACCCAGATCTTTTGAGTGCATTGACATTAGGTCACTAGTGTTTTACAGATGACATGAGCATACCATGCAAGCTGCTGGGACCACCTGCAGACAGTGTGCAGAAAGAGAGGCTGATCCTGAAGTAGCAGAATCCACAGTTCAGCAGAACGCCACTTTCCTGAGACAGGGCGGTAGCTTAACTGACCAGAGTGCTGGAGATCTGGTTCCCAGTTACCTGAATGGCACTGTTTATAGAAGGAAGTTTGTAGCAAAGAAAGAACTCCATCTGAAATTTGTTTTTTGAAGATTAAATAGGTTGCTTGATACTCCTGGAAACACTGTCAGGAAGATAATGTTAAGTGTTTTTAGATGCTGTGCACTCCATCTTCTAAACACAAACGCCTTCTATTTATTACAATGCTGCACCAGTCATGGGTAGTATGTCTGTGTGAGATTTTTAATGTATTCATTTTTTTCTTTCAAGATGAAATTATTGAAAGTGCTCTTTGAAGGTAGATTCATTTAGAGTCATCATTATCAAGTAGAAAATTTCCACTTACATAATCCTATTTAAGTATAAATATATATGGTGAGCATTTATATCTTGGCTTCTATTATTTGCATCATCTATTTGTAGACTTAAGTGCTCTTGTAAAAATCAATGACTCTTATATTCCTTTAACTTTGATTTTACCTGAAAGGATATTCTTAGAACTGTGGAGAGAGTCCGGAGGTTAAAGCTATGCAAGCAGAAGGACCAAGGTAGATCCATAGAGCCTCTGTGGTTTTTATGTAGGCTCGGGAGTGGTGTCACACCTATAATTTCAGCCTCAACAGATTCTGACAAGGGATTCCTGGACAAAGGGATTGCTAATCTCTGGCCTTGATCATGACTTTTGAACACTGCTCAAAAGAGTGAAGGGGAAGAACAATTGGGGAACATTCTAGACCTTAACATTGAACTTCCACATAGATATGCACACATGTGCTCAGACACATGTGAACCTGAATACACACACACACACACACACACACACACACACACACACACACACACACACGAAATGAAGGGGGAAAACACATTGGTTTGGTTTCAAACTCATTTTCCTCAAGATATATTTTCCATTATGTAATTTGAAAGTTCTTTTAAATAAGAAGTTTAAACAACAGTTATAGAGCTTTAGTATTGTCATTACATAGAACAAATGCAGCTGTGCTTGCTGACCATGTGATGCATATTCTATTACTAATGAAGGTTGATCTTCCTCTAGAAGACATAGAGATTAATGAGGACCCTTCTTTGTATTGCCCTTTTTCATTTCATAAAAAATAAAAAACCTCTGTAGAATACCTTCTTCTTTGCAAGTAAAAACAGCATTAGCATTGGCATTAGCATTGGGTAGTATGTTCCAAAGTTGTCTGTTTATTGTTCTAAAATTGTAGCCTATTAAAATTTTACCCTTTCCTCTGTGGTAAGCTCTGTCTTCTCATTCATCATGTAATTTAATTGCATCATCATGAACAACAGAATAGCATTATAATCTCATGCATACAATTCTTTCCAGAACTTTGCTTTTATAAAAAGTGGATTTAAGGGAAATTTAAGTTTCTTCCCATCTTTATAAGTTCAGAGTACACTGATATTTAAGACTAGAAACAATAAAATGAGAGTCTAAAAACTCCAAGGTACTTTAAATACCTCTAGCATGCATGTTGGATTTCAGCTACTTTAAAATTATTTTAAAGGTAAAGCTGCTGGCTCCATTTCTAAACACCTCTTGGTCCTTTACAAACTTAAAAAGCATTTTCTATCAATCCAGAAGATTTTTTTATATCAGTTAAAACTAGAACAGATGTTGCCCTAGGAATCTGAACACCTGGTATCTTGCCCACACTTTTCTTGCATTCTGTAATGTTTCTCTTTTCTATTATTATCCACTGTGTCTATGTCCTATGGCACCCAGGACAAACTGCAAATGCTTTATGAAGCTCCTAAAAAACAGTGGTATAGAAACATGATTTTTATTCAGAAACTCAAATAAAAAAATACCTCAGATATAAATAATTTTTCAGGACTTAGTTTGAAATAATTAATTTCAAAATATACTAAAGTCACATGATCATCTTATTCAATGCAGAATGTGCCTTTGACAAAATGCAACAGTTTGGAGACTAACACGAAGGTCCTTGCACCCATAGATCTCCAGGAAGACTAGGATGTTATGCCTGAAGGTTTTTTTTTTCAATAGGAAAGATGTAAAACCTGTTCTTCTGTTGAGAAAGCTTGGAATGGGAGGTGACTAATAGCTCAGTGGTCTGCATTATCTGTTGGGCCAGGAGAAATCAAGCTCCTACAACCAGGACTGGAGGTGGCTTACAATTGCAATAACCCTTGCAGCCAGGGGCTCCCCAAAGCTCCCACAGCCAGGACCAGAGGTGACTAAGTAGCACAAATGACCTCTATGTTATCTGTAGGATGGAGACCAGGCCTTACCCTTTCTTAGGCCCCTAATAGTTCATCTTTTTGGAAGAAATTACATATATGCTGAGTCAAGTTTTGATATAATTATACTTCCTCATGCACCGGGGTTTGTATTACACCAAGAAACTTTTTTCCACAAGTTATACTGTGTTTAAAAGCTTTGGGAAGCAACTGCCTGTGACCAGACTTTCTGAAGTCTTGATCCCAGTTAGCATAGTCAGTCTGAACAGAGTTGTCACTCTCTCCTCTTCACAGTTCATTTCTCACCTGCCTGACACCACTGGTATTAACTGAACATAAGTCTACACACCTACTTCCACCTTGGTTTTGGAAATAATATACACTGGAGAAAAGACAGTATCTTCAACACATGATTCTGGTCAAACTGGATAACCACAGAAGAATGAAACTAGATCCTGTATCTCACCCTGTACAAAACTCAACTCCAAATTGATCAAGGACCTCAACATAAGACTTGATACCTAGAACCTGATTGAATAGAAATAGATAATGGAGAATGTGCTTGAACTTAACTTTCTGAACAGGTTCTGGACAGCACATACATTAAAGCCAATTGATAATGGGCCCACATGAAACTAAACAAATCTTCATAGCAAAAGCCCCAACATCATCCAAGTAAAGAGGTAGCCTATAGAATAGAAAAAATCCTTACCAATTGATGATACATCTGACAAAGGGTTATCTAGACTATATAAAAAGCTAAAAAGACTAAATATCAGGAAAACAGATAACCCAATTAAAACTGAATCATGTAATTGAACATGAAATAAACACTTTTCAGGATGTTCAATATCCAAGCCATCAGGGAAATGCAAATCAGAACTACTTTGAGACTTCATCTTACCCAGGGAAGAATGGCCAAGATAAAATCAAACAGCAAACAAACAAAAACTAAATCACAGCAAATAGTGGTGAGGATGCAAGGAAGGGGGAGGAAAGGGGACCCTTCACTTCTGTTAGGACTGCAAACTAGTCCCACCAATGTGGAAATGTGTGTGGATGCTCCTGAAAGGCTAAAAATAGCTCTACCACAACATCCAGCACATAAATCCAAAGGACTCTCTATTATTACAGAGATACTTGTTTGTCCATATTCATTGCTAGTGTATTCACAATAGCCTTGAAATGAAAATAGACTAGTTGTCTAGCATCTGATAAATGGGTAATGAAAATGTGTTGGTTTTATATAATAGAATAGTATGTACCCGTTAATAAAAATGAAGTCATGAAATTCTCAGGAAAGTGGGTGGAACTCGAACAGTCATTCTGAGTGGAGTATCCCAGACGCAGACAGAAAACATTTCCTATTTTCTTTTATATGGATGTTAACTTTTAAGCTTTGGATATCTGTGTTCCATTTGGATTACCCTCAGAGGTTAACTAACTAATAAGGGGATTATGGAGAAGAGGGAATCTTTAAAGGAAGAGGAAATAGAAAATAGTACTTTCAAAGGGGAAAGGGGAAAAATAACAAAGGATTAAATGGGATAGGGAATGGGAAAATGGGATGGAGAGAGGAATATGTGAGAGGGATTACTAACATTAGACTTTTTTAAAGCCATTTAGATGCCTGCTACTGTAAGAGCTTCCTAAAATATATACAGCTGACATTTTTAATGAGGCCAAGAACCTGTGGCTACATAGGTTATGGGCCCCAGGGGAACCTATTACTATTTATTATTCTTCCAAATAGATATAGCAACAGAAGGACTCATTACTATAGCTATAGATGAGTGTCTCACCCAGCCCTCATCACAGAAACTTCTTGGAGTAGACAGCAGCTAACTAAAATGCCCACAAGAGGACAAGGTGCAAAGAACAAGTGACAGGCCACTTGGGGTCTGTGTGACACTTCTCCTCTGGATACGGGGGAGCAGAAAGATTGGGAGAGCCAGAGCTGTTCAATGACTTCAAGGAAACGGTGTTGTACAGACACAGCGGGGCAGCTGAACATATGACCTCCCAACGATTGTGACAGCATGTACATGACATGCACAAGCTGAAACCAGACACAGGCCCACCTAGCAGAGGAGAATGTAATCATGAAATCCTACCATTAGCCGAAAAACTATTGGCATTTGATAACTATTGGAAAGGCAGAGTCTCTTCAAGGGAGGGACACCTGTTATTGACACATGCCTGGGCAAACCCAGACCCAGGAATAGTTTGTCAACCCAGACTATACTCAGTTCTTTTCAAGCAGATAGACAAAATATGGAGTTTGGTGGCTATTGAGAAAGGGAAATAATCTAGTAGAAATTTAGCAAGAGATGAATATGATCAAAATACATTTTATTAATTTCAAAGAATCAACATTATTTTGAAAAATTATATTTTAATGTGGTAGGTTATAACTATGTAGCAAAACCTGCTTTTTATTTTTGGATGATCACTTAAAAATTGAGTTTTAAGTAATACTAATATAATATATAGTTATATATGATATAAATTTATTCTTTGTGATACAAATTGACATGATAAATCTATCCAAAATATTTTTTAGTTGCTATATTTTTCTAACATATAATATAACTCCTTTTTTTAATGTATATGTGACTGCCCTTTGAGGTCTGAATGTACTTTCAAAACATCAATCTTGTAAGTTTAATAGAATTACAAAGTGCATATTTTGTATTTTATTTAATGGTGAGAATGTTCTAGATGAATAAGAGTATAAAGTTTTACCTTATTAATAATCTTGACATAAAGAATAATCATTAAGCACTATATAATGGAAATAGTATGTATTATCTATATTTTAGTTTTAGTATTACTCTAGTAATAAAGATAAAGAGCATAAACTAGTAACAAGTATGGTGCATAGACGTAATACATACCTGTGTTTCTAATCCTGGTTGCACGGTTTTTCATCCATGAGGTTGTCTAAGAAGCAGTTCCAAGTCATCCTTGCCCTTCCTCCTCCCCTGCTTGATGCAATAATAAAGGCTATTTCCCAACATTTCCGCTTGTAAATAATACAAACTAAAATATACATTAAGATGGGAAATATACACTAATCAAGGTATGCTGTTGTATAATGAATTCTTACTGTTTAGGGTCTAAAGTAAAATAAAGGGAAGTGGGGAATCTTTATGAATATCCATAACAATTAAAAATTAATAGCGATGGCAAGCGTTCTTGTTTCTAAAGGACTTACAGGTTATATGTCTGCTCACCAAAAATTAACCCGAAGCCCCAACACCTATACATGCATTATTTTACAGTGATGTAAGCATGTTTATTCTTGCCTTTAGTTATGAACTCTTTCTGTTCAAACTAAAAGTAAAATTGCATTATGTGCACACACAGTGGTTTGCCCTCCTTGGTATAGTGTACTTACTGCTTGCAATGTTGTATTGACGTCAGTTAACTGTGTCGTTCATCCGTGACCCATATAGAACCACTGCTCTTGTCTTCTCTGTATGAGGTAAAATGAAAGGGCCAAACACATGAAAGGTGACAATATCGAAATAAAATCCCCAAAAGCTCTTTAAACACAAGGTCATTACAGTAAAATTGATCACTTTTTCAAATCGTAGTTAATCTATAAGATTTCATCTCTGTGGCACTTAGGACAATGTCTGATCTGTACTCCATTGTATATGTAAGAAACATAGGTGTGTTGAATTCTCTGTGTGCCCTCAGAAGGCTGGAAGAAGCATTTACGATGATACCTGACCCTCTGCTATCTGCTGTCACATGTGCTACTTGCAGATTTTAACCATGTAGTAATCCTAAGCAGTCAAACAATATTAAGTGGGCAAACCTAATGGTGGGAGGCCCTCTGCCTTTTCACTGAGACGAATTCCCTGTGAGGAGGAAAGCAGGAGCATGACTGCTCTCAGTCCAGTCCCAGTCCTCAGAGTTGGTTCTGCAGGCCATTCATGCAGATGGCCCAGCTCCTTAGAATGGGATTCAGTGACTTCTTTGTGTTTGGAGGGACAAGTGCACAAACCAGTGACTGGCTTAGCCCACCAGAGAGCTTTGGATTACCTAAGTATCAAAGGTTTGGAAAGATCTAGACTCATATCAAAATAAAATTGTACTTCTGTGACCTCTTCTCCGTCACACTATTCTAGAGTTAATCTCCTTGAGTTGTCTTTGCACCCTTTTCCTGTCTCTCTTTAATCCTCCATATTGTCTGGCTGGGCTGTACTCCTCATCAGCAGTGTGCGTTACAAACCAATTGTCTACCTTCATAATAATTGCTTTTTTTATTGCTAAGTTAACCTAGTTAATATTGTTAGACCTTGCTTGACCATGAAACTGGAAAGCAAAACTGGGGCTCAGAGAGAGACTAGCTCTCACAGAGTTGTTCCGTTCTCATCGGGCAGTCTTAGAAGCTTATCATCTTCCCACAGAAATAGCCACATGTCTTAACAACTTCCCCTAGTTTCAGGGAAACAATTTGCCTAGGTCTGGGCAGCTTCCTAACGTCTGTCCCTATACATGGATCTGCAGTTAGAGGTATTTCATGTGATTTTTTTTTTTTTTTGTAGAAGTGGAATTGTACAGTATGTCATGATGGCTTTTTTTCACCTACTATATTTTCAAGGTTCATCATGCTGCAACAAGTTTAATGTTCCACTACTTTTCATTGCTGGGTAATACTCCATTTTGTGGATCTGCTGTGTTTGTCTACTCACCAGTTAACAAACATTTTAGTTATATTTAATTATATTAGAGATTATATTGACCTCTAAGGATAATGCTATGAACATTCATGTGTAAGTGTTATATAGTCCTATTTTTATTTCTTTTTAATATAGACTTGGAGATAATTTTTATTGGCACATACTTGGTTTAATAAGGACATTTTCATGAAAGTATATATTGTATTTTGAGAGTACTCCCTGCAAACCTTTCTACTTTCCCCTTTCCCTCAGCCATCGTCCACCAGTCCCCGTCATTCCCACGAACAGTTCTACTTTCATGCCATATAAGCACACACAGTTTTCTGCATTTATGTAAAATCTAGGATCTGTTGTTGTCTGAAGCTGACCTAATTCATTTAACATGATATTCTCTGGTTGCATCCATTTTCTTGCCACTGACATGACTTCATTCTTCATGTCTGAGTGAAATATCATTGTGTAGATATACTACATTGTATTTATCCATTCTGCTGTTTGCCAATGCCTATGTAGATTCTACAGCTTTGCTCTTATAATTCTGCAATAAATGTTGATATGCAAACACTCTGCAACGTGTTGGCTTGGACTCCTTTGGATAAAACCCAAAAGGTATAGCTGAGATGTTAGGTAGGTACACTTTAGTGTTCTGAGAACTTCCTGCTGATTTCCATAGTGCTGGGCCAATCTTGTTAAGATTGTTATAGCATAATGAACCTTGAAAATATAGTAGGTGGAAAAAAGCCATCATTACATACTGTACAATTCTACTTCTGGGCCAATGCTTGCCAGCACATCTATAAGAATTCCCTTCTGTCCACATACATATCAATATACATTTGTGACATGGACTCTCATTGTGGTTTGGATTTGATTTCTCTGATGTCTGGTGAGACTGAGCATTTTCATCTCTTACAGGCTAATTTTGATTCATCTTTTGGGAACTGGCTGCCCTCTTCATTCATCCATTTATTGATTTCAGTTGTTCAGTTCTTACTATTTAGTTTTCTGAGTTCTTTCTGTATTTTAGATATTAATCCTCTGCCAGATGTGTGGTTAGAAAAGATTTGAGAGAACTCACTTTTGTCCCTTATAAGATATGGATCTGTTTTTTTTTCTGCGTGGAGAAGCTTTTCCTCAGCACATTCCTGGAGCAGCTTTCCAGACCTCTCTCTCTCTCTACTGCCCTGTTAGTTCTGCCCAGTGCCAGCAGACTGTAGGCTCTGGACTCTGTCAGTCAGTCTTTCCTACTCTCATTGCTGCAGCCCTGCTAAGGCTGCAGGTGCAGTAGGTAGTATTAGACCCTTAGCTGTGTCCTGTTCTTCTCGGGGTGCAGGTGCTAGAGATGGAACTTCAGACCTGCAGGCATTGGCAGGCATTCTAGCCTCTGCTCTAGTTACAAGTTTGAAAGCAGGGTTGGACAGCAGGTTGAAAGCAGATTGAACAGCCTCTCTTTGGACCTCAGCTGTCTAAATGTTGAGATTTTAGGCATGTGCCACCCACCCAGGGTCCCTGCATTTTTGAGACAGTATCTTCTTCAATAGTTCAGACTGGCCTCAGAGTCATGATCTTCCTGCTTCCTGCTCACGAGTGTCTTGTCATCTCAAAGGCTTTTCTATAGTTAGTCTCACGTGGGTGGTGTAGATTATCAGGAATGGTCGGTGGGTGTGCCTCACTGTGGTATTAGCCCACAGTTATTTAGCTCTTCCTCAATGGCTTTCATAGGGGCTTATACTTTTAGAGGCCTATAAGTCTTTTCATGTACTTACTTCTAAGAATTTTTATTGAATTTAATTTTTTATTATACTGGATTACTAAGGCCATTTCCACGAACTGTAACTCTTTGAGCGTATCTCTATCCATACCCTAATTTGTGCTCTTTACCACTGAACCATCTCTGTAGAAGGCTTCTTCTTGATTTTAAAGACTTAATTCAAAGCTTCACATGCATAAAATCATTGAATGAAATTTGCTAAGTTGAACAAATACCTATTACCTGGTTGAGAACATTCTTTCCAATACCTACATAGCTAAGAATATCTGTTACTGAACTTTTTAAATTATTTTCTCATTGAAATAATATAACCATGAAAATGTCAGGGAGTTGTATCAGATGCTTTTCTATGTATTCAGAAATATTTCATGCTGTTTTCTTTAGTGAATTTAATTAATAGAGTAAATTATACTTCAGGTTACTTTGGGGGTTAAACCTTATGTCGTGTGTGTGTGTGAGTGTGTGTTCATAGATAAAGGTGCACATGTGCTGCTCTACATGTAGACATTAAAAGGTTCATATCAAATCTTTTTCTCAATTTCTCTTCAATTGTTTTTTGAGACTCAGAACTCACTAGTTCAGCAAGACAGGCTGTCCAGCTACCTCCAGGAACCCCTGCTCCCCAGAACTCAGATTACAGATGCATGCTACTGTGCTGTCCTTTTTATGTGGATGCTTAGGATCAGAAGTCAGGGTGTCTGCTTACCCAGTTAGCATTTTACCAACTGAGTCATCTGTTCAGCCTCCACCCAGGTTTAATAATGTTATATTATTGAATTCATTTTGCTAAGAATATTGGGGACAGATAATGACCTGTGAATCTATGGACACTCTAATTAGCATGCTTTTAAGTCGAGGTTAGCAAGTTTTGTAAACTGAGTTCCTGAATAATGAGTCTCTGAAAACTTGCAGGGTGATTCATATCTTCTGGATGTTTGTTGGTTGTTTTTGTTGTTGTTTTGGTTTTTTTTTTGGTTTGATTTGGTTTTTGTCAGTTTTGATACGGTTTTATAGTGCAAGCATTTTTCTTTTCATTTAAATTTTATATTATTGACAATTCTAATTTGTATATTTGTTTGTTTTTGTTTTTCAAGACAGGGTCTTTGTCTCTGGCTGTCTTGTATTTACCTTGTAGCCTAGGCTGGCCTCAAAGTCACAGTGATTCCCCTGCCTCTGTCTCCGGAGTACTGGGATTAAAGGAATGTGCCACCACCCAGCTGACAGTTCTAAATTTTTGTAAGTGTCAGACTGTGTTTCCATTCTCTAAACTCAGTGATTATATGTTTTACTTTTTTTAAATTTTTTATTGGGTATATTCTTTATTTACATTTCAAATTATTTCCCTCTACTGGTTCCCCCCTCCCCAAAAGTCCCATACACCCTCTTCCCGCCCCCTGCTCCCCAACCAACCCACTCCTGCCTCTCCTTCCTGGTATTCCCCTACACTGCCAAATTGAGCTCTTCCAGGACCAGGACCCTCTCCTTCCTTCCTTCTTGGTATCCTTTGATATGTGAATTGTTCCTTGGGTAATCCAAGCTTCTGGGCTAATATCCACTTATCAGTGAGTTCATGTCATGTGTGATTTTTTTTTTTTTTTTGTGAATGGGTTATCTCACTCAGGATGACATTCTCCAGTTCTACCCACTTGCCTAAGAATTTCATGAATTCATTGTTTTTAATAGCTGAGTACTATTCCATAGTGTAAATATACCACATTTTCTGTATCCATTCCTCCGTGAGGGACATCTGGGTTCTTTCCAGCTTCTGGCTATTATAAATAAGGCTGTTATGAACATAGTGGAGCATGTGTCCTTATTGCATGTTGGATGGTACTCTGGGTATATGCCCAGTAGTGGTATAGCTGGGTCCTCCGGTAGTATTATGCCGAGTTTTCTGAGGAACCGCCAAACTGATTTCCAGAGTGGTTTTACCAGCTTGCAATCCCACCAGCAGTGGAGGAGTGTTCCTCTTTCTCCACATCCTCACCAGCACCAGCTGTCTCCTGAGTTTTTGATCTTAACCATTCTAACTGGTGTGAGGTGAAATCTCAGGGTTGTTTTGATTTGCATTTCCCTGATGACTAAGGATGTTGAACATTTCTTTAGGTGTTTCTCAGCCATTCGATATTTCTCAGGTGAAAATTCTTTGTTTAGCTCTGTACCCCATTTATTAATAGGGTTAATTGGCTCTCTGGAATCTACCTTCTTGAGTTCTTTGTATATCTTGGATATTAGCCCTCTGTCGGATGTAGGGTTGGTAAAGATCTTTTTCCAATTAGTTGGTTGCTGTTTTGTCCTTTTGACAGTGTTCTTTGCCTTACAGAAACTTTGTAATTTTATGAGGTTCCATTTGTCAATTCTTGATCTTAGAGCATAAGCTATTGGTGTTCTCTGTTCAGGAAATTTTCCCCTGTGCTCAAGGCTCTTCCCCAGTTTCTTTTCTATTAGTTTCAGAGTTTCTGGTTTTATGTGGAGGTCCTTGATCCACTTGGACTTTAACTTAGTACAAGGAGATAAAAATGGATCGATTTGCCGCCTTCTGCATGCTGACCTCCAGTTGAACCAGCACCATCTATTGAAAAGGCTATCTTTTTTCCACTGGGTGGTTGTAGCTCCCTTGTCAAAGATCAAGTGACCATAGGAGTGTGGGTTCATTTCTGGGTCTTCTATTCCATTGATCTACCTGCCTGTCACTGTACCAAGACCATGCAGTTTTTAACACTATCGCTCTGTAGTACTGCTTGAGGTCGGGGATACTGATTCCCCCAGAAGTTCTTTTACTCTTGAGAATAGTTTTATCTATCCTGGGTTTTCTGTTATTCCAGATGAATTTGAGAATTGCTCTTTCTAACTCTATGAAGAATTGCGTTGGGATTTTGATGGGGATTGCATTGACTCTGTATATTGCTTTTGGCAAGATGGCCATTTTTACTATATTAATCCTGCCAATCAATGAGCATGGAAGATCTTTCCATCTTCTGAGGTCTTCTTTGATTTCTATCTTCAGAGACTTGAAGTTCTTGTCATACAGATCTTTGACTTGTTTGGTTAGAGTCACACAAAGATACTTTATATTGTTTGTGGCTATTGTGAAGGGTGTCATTTCCCTAATTTCTTTCTCAGCCTGTTTATCCTTTGAGTATAGGAAGGCTACTGATTTGCTTGAGTTAATTTTATATCCGGCCATTTGCTGAAGTTGTTTTTCAGCTGTAGGAGTTCTCTGGTGGAGTTTTTTGGGTCGCTTAAGTATACTATCATATCATCTGCAATTAGTGATAGTTTGACTTCTTCCTTTCCAATTTGTATCCCTTTGACCTCCTTTTGTTGTCTAATTGCTCTAGCTAGAACTTCAAGTACTATATTGAATAAATATGGAGAGAGAGGGCAGCCTTGTCTAGTCCCTGATTTTAGTGGAATTGCTTCAAGTTTCTCTCCATTTAGTTTGATGTTGGCTACTGGTTTGCTGTATATTGCTTTTACTATGTTTAGGTATGGGCCTTGAATTCCTGATCTTTCCAAGACTTTTAACATGAAAGAATGATGAATTTTGTGAAATGCTTTTTCAGCATCTAATGAAATGACCATGTGGTTTTTTTTCTTTGAGATTGTTTATGTAGTGGATTACATTGATGGATTTCCGTATATTGAAACATTCCTGCATCCCTGGGATGAAGCCTACTTGATCATGGTGAATGATCGTTTTGATGTGTTCTTGGATTGGGTTGGCAAGAATTTTATTGAGTATTTTTGCATCTATATTCATAAGGGAAATTGGTCTGAAGTTCTCTTTCTTTGTTGGATCTTTGTGTGGTTTTGGTATCAGCGAAATTGTGGCTTCATAGAACGAGTAGGGTAGTGTTCCTTCTGTTTCTATTTTGTGAAATAGTTTGAAGAGTACTGGTGTTAGGTCTTCTTTGAAGGTCTGATAAAATTCTACACTAAAACCATCTGGTCCTATGCTTTTTTTGGTTGGAAGACTTTCAATGACCACTTCTATTTCTTTAGAGGTTATGGGACCATTTAAATAGTCTATCTGATCCTGATTAAACTTTGGTAGTTGGTATCTGTCTAGGAAATTGTCCATTTCCTCCAGATTTTCCAGTTGTGTTGAGTATAGGCTTTTGTAGTAGGATCTGATGATTTTTTTAATTTCCTCTGTTTCTGTTGTTATTTCTCCCTTTTCATTTCTGATTTTGTTAATTTGGATACTGTCTCTGTGGCCTCTGGTTAGTCTGGCTAAAGGTTCATCTATCTTGTTGATTTTCTCAAAGAACCAACTCCTGGTTTTGTTGATTCCTTGTATAGTTCTTTTTGCTTCTACTTGGTTAATTTCAGCCTTGAGTTTGATGATCTCCTGCCTTCTGTTCCTCTTGGTTGTATTAGCTTCTTTCTGTTCTAAAGCTTTCAGGTGTGCTATTAAGCTGCTAGTGTATGCTCTCTCCAGCTTCTTTCTGGAGGCACTCTGAGCTATGAGTTTTCCTCTTAGCACTGCTTTCATTGTGTCCCATAAATTTGGGTATGTTGTGCCTTCATTTTCATTAAACTCTAAAAAGGTTTTGATTTCTTTCCTTATTTCGTCCTTGACCAAGGTATCATTGAGTAGAGCATTGTTCAGCTTCCATGTGTATGTGGGCTTTCTATTGTTTTTGTTGCTGTTGAAGACCACCCTTACTCCATAGTGATCTGTTAGGAGGCATGGAATTAGTTCTATTTTTTTGTATCTGTTGAGGTCTGTTTTGTGACCAATTATATGGTCAATTTTGGAGAAGGTACCATGAAGTGCTGAGAAGAAGGTTTATTCTTTTGATTTAGGGTGAAATGTTCTATAGATATCTATTAAATCCATTTGGTCCAAAACTTCTGTTAGATTTACTGTGTCTCTGTTTAGTTTGTGTTTCCCTGATCTGTCCATTAAGGAGAGTGGGGTGTTGAAGTCACCCACAATTATTGTGTGGGGTGCGATGTATGCTTTCAGCTTTAGTAAGGTTTCTTTTACGAATGATGGTGCTCTTGTATTTGGAGCATAGATGTTCCGAATTGAGAGTTCTTCCTGGTAGATTTTTCCTTTGATGTGTATAAAGTGTCCTTCCATGTCTTTTTTGATGACTTATGGTTGAAAGTCTATTTTATCAGATATTAGAATGGCTACTCCAACTTGTTTCCTGGGATCATTTGCTTGGAAAACTGTTTTCCAGCCCTTTACTCTGAGGTAGTATTTGTCTTTGACACTGAGATGCATTTCCTGTAAGCAGCAAAATGTTGGGTCTTGTTTATGTATCCAGTCTGTTAGTCTATGTCTTTTTATTGGGGAATTGACCCCATTGATGTTAAGAGATATTAAGGAAAAGTGATTGTTGCTTCCTGCTATTTTTGATATGATTTTTATGTTTGTATGGTTATCTTTTTTGGGTTTGTTGGAATAGGATTAATTTCTTGCTTTTTCTAGTGTATAGTTTCTCTCCCTTTGTTGGTGTTTTCCATTCATTATCCTTTGAAGGGCTGGATTTGTGGAAAGATACTGTATAAATTTGTTTTTGTCATGAAATACCTTGGTCTCTCCATCTATGGTAATTGAGAGATTTGCTGGATATAGCAGTCTGGGTTGGCATTTGTGTTCTCTTAGGTTCTGAATGACATCTGCCCAGGCTCTTCTGGCTTTCATAGTCTCTGGTGAGAAGTCCGGTGTAATTCAGATAGGTCTACCTCTATATGTTACTTGACCTTTTTCCCTTACTGCTTTTAATATTCTTTCTTTGTTTAGTACATTTGGTGTTTTAATTATTATGTGATGGGAGGAACTTCTTTTCTGGTCAAATCTATTTGGAGTTCTGTAGGCTTCCTGTATGTTCATGGGCATTTCTTTCTTTAGCTTAGGGAAGTTTTCTTCTATAATTTTGTTGAAGACATTTACTGGCCCCTTAAGTTGGAAATCTTCACTCTCTTCTATACCTATAATCCTTAGGTTTGGTCTTCTCATTTTGTCCTGGATTTCCTGGATATTTTGGGTCAGGAGTTTTTTGCCTTTTTCATTTTCTTTGACTGTTGTATCAATGCTTTCTACGGTATCTTCTGCATCTGAGATCATCTCTTCTATCTCTTGTATTCTGTTGTTGATGCTTGGATCCATGACTCCTGACTTCTTTCCTAGGGTTTCTAGGTCCAGAGTTGTTTCCCTTTGTGATTTCTTTATTGTTTCTACCTCCATCTTTAGATCTTGGATGACTTTGTTCAATTCCTTCACCTGTTGTGTGTGTGTGTGTGTGTGTGTGTGTGTGTGTGTGTGTGTGTGTGTTTTCCCTTAGTTCTTCAAGGGCTTCTCCCTGTTTACTTGTGGTGTCCTGTATTTCTTTAAGGGAGTTATTTATGTCCTTCTTGAAGCCCTCCATCAGCATCCTGAGCAGTGCTTTTAAATCCAGTTCTTGCTTTTCTGGTGTGTTGGGGTATCCAGGACTTGCTGTTGTTGGAGAACTTGGTTCCGATGGAGCTATGTTGCCTTGGTTTCTATTGGTGGTGTTCTTGCATTTGCCTTTTGCCATCTGGTTATCTCTGGTGTTAGCTGGTGTTGCTGTCTCTGACTGTGGTTTCTCTGTGCTCCCTGGAGACCTGTTCTCTCTGTGTACAGTGATATGTAAGTACTTCTGCAAGACCCACTCTCTTATAGTTGTAATTAGGTATGTACCTCTGTGGCCCAGATCAACTCTGGGTGCAGGTGGTAATCAGAAGAATCCTGTCCCAGTCTGTACCTAGGCTCCTGTGTCCTCAGGGTTTCAGGCTGTTTCCTCTTAGCAGCAGGGGCGGTCCTATTGTACCACTGTGCCTCTCTGCATTCCTGAGTGGTTAGTTACCTTCTTGTATCCCTTGGATATGGTACCCAGTGGCAGAAGACAGTGCCTCTGCTCTGCAATGCAGGTCTCTCCTGTGCTACCTAACTCCTCCAAGCAGCTGCGTAGATGGCTGGCTTCCTGCGCCACTTGCAGATGGTATGCTGGAGTCCCTGTCCGGTGTATCACCAGAGCAAAGATGGCAGAGGCTGTGCCGCTCCCTCCAGGCACTGATCACTCTGCAGGGCAAATGTCCCACAGCAGAACTGGCGCACAGATGACCACAGAGCTGCCCAGCTCTTGGGTGCAGGCAGCACCCTAGCTGGCTGTGTCCCAAGCAGTATTATACTCGGGATATCTCTGAACCTGGAGTCCCTGTCTGCTCTGTCGCTGGAGCAAAGATGGCGGAGGCTGCTGCACTCCCTCCAGGCGCAGGTCACTCTGCAGGGCAGATGTCCCACAGCAAAGCTGGCACCCAGACGACCACAGAGCTGCCCCGCTCTTGGGCGCAGGTGGAACCCTAGCTGGCTGTGTCCCAAGCGATGTTATACTTGGGAAGTCTCTGTTTACTTGGAGTCCCTGTCTGGTCTAGCACCGGAGCAAAGATGGCAGAGGCTGCAGTGCTCCCTCTAGGTGCTGATCACTCTCATGTTTTACTTTTATAGAGCAGTAAGCTAGGTTTTCTGTAATTTATTTTAAGGTAATTTTATTCCTGAATTCATAAGTGACTTTGCTTGGTAATTTTGTTTCTCCTCCTGCCCCTGTCATCTTTATTAATATTGTACTGACATTTAAATTAATTAATTCACAATTAATTAATTGTGAATAGTTTTGACTTTCTCTGTTTTGTGAGTTTATAACAGGTAGAGTGATATGATCCTTCAAAAATTTTAAAACTCAACCTATGAAGTATATGAACTCAATATTTTCTTTGTGGAAAGATTTGTAGGTGCTATTTTATTTTTTAATTAAATTTGCCTAACTTTCAGTTTCTAATTTTCATATTTTATATGTTGCAAGAAATATGTTCATTTCATCTCAATTCTCCAGTTATTGGCAGAGTATTTTATAATCTTTCAACGCAGATGAATCTACATCTTTCCTTATTTGTAACCCCAGTTATGAGTATGTGTCCTTGTAGGACACTTTGTCAGTGCTTCGTTTTTATCTCTAGCATTGCTTGTTCGTGCCTTCCTTTCATTTCCTAGGTTAATATTACCAAAACTTGTTCTCCTTAACTAACTTGTTAATCTACTTTGCTATATCATTAATAGCATTTCAAATAAATAACACATCAAGACTCCTTTTCCTGGTTTGAGTTTCATCCTCTAAGATTTAATAGGGAACTTTATAATTATCAGTCATTTATAAACCTCTTACTTAAATGTTATGGATTCATTTGGGTTAGGAAATAAGTAACATCAATCAGAATGTGTAAGCTACAAAAATAGATATAATAAAATACTTTCCACTCACCCCTGACCTGCTAAACCCACCCCTTTCATTCCTATCTAAAATAGTACCAGTGTAAAAATGAGTAATGTCCTTCCACAGATCAGTTCTAGCTACTTTACATTCCCTTTTAATTTTATCTTGAACCCTTAGTTAAAGTGAGTGCTTTTAATTCTAAAGTGTTTGGGGAAGTATCTTCCTTTTGCTCCCACAGTTTGGATACTGGTCAGCAGCTAATTCAGTTGCAGTGTAGTAGAGGATAGCTTTCTGATGCTACCAGTTTCTGTGATGCGGATACTTTAACCTCATAAATACATCTAAGCATGATTACAGGATTAGTGTTCCCTGAAGCTGTGGGGTGTGGCCTTTCTCCCAATAGTTACATTCCATTAGCTATGTCTTCTGCTTTTGTACTGTGAATTATCTTGTCATGCTTTTAATGTGTATTTCACAGTGTAGACATTCAAATGTTGAAAAGATTGTTTCTTGTATCATTATTTTTATTTCATAGGTTATTCTGATGTGTCTAATAACAAGCTATCAAGACCTGATACACTTCCTCATATTTGTGTGTGTGTGTGTGTGTGTGTGTGTGTGTGTGTGTGTGAATGAAAATCAAGTTTAGGGCTTTGTGATACGAAGCAGTTATCATTGATCTGTACTCTAGCTCTTCTGGTTTATGTTTTACCTTTATGTCCACAGTCCATTTATATCTAATTTTTATGAAAGATGTGATGATTGTAGCTTGTTTCTTTTTTAATGTATATTTAATTGTTCCAGAATCATGAGTTTAAAAAGTTTTCATTGAATTGCTTTCCAGGCTTTTCTTCAAAGGGGAATAGGTATTTGCTTCAGCTGAGAATAACAACTCCACACTTGCTCTAACTGCCTTAGCAGTTCCATGTTGTCTGATGCTCCATACTTGACGCTGGCTCTGGAGTCACCACTAATGTGTCGTGCCATCCGCTGTGCCTTTCCTTTCTGTGCTCTTGTCCCTTTCCCTGCCTACAGCATCAGCCTGTGCGTGGTTTGTTTTGTCCCCCACCCTTTGCATGTTTTACTTACAAAGAAACAGCCAAAAAGTCTCATGCAAGATTTAGTTGTTTTACTTTTTGAGGGACTCTTGGAATACCTAAATCGTTAAATTGTCTGAAGTTGGTATCCCTTTTTGATTTTCCTTCAGCATCCATTTAGCCCTTATAATTCTACTTCTAAAATTATGCCTGTCTATTCTACTCAACTCTATCGACCTTCCTCTCTATCTCGAGTATATTAAATCATATTATAGAGTTCTAGATTCTTTAATATCTACACTTTTTTTCATTCCTCTTCAGTTTGGTGTCCTGTTTCTTTCATACCCTTCAGTCTTTCCATATGTGACAGGTCCTGTGTCAACCCTACCTCCAGAAGGCATGTCTATCTCTTAATGTGCATCTGACGGTATTCAGCAAGTTAACTGCTTCCCCATCGGAACTCTCACAGTACTTTCTTATCTCTTCTGTGCATAGTTTATATTGTCTTCTCAAATTTCTTTAGGAAACTTTTTCTCTTGAAGTCTTCTATCATGATTGATTTCACATAAGATATAAATAGTAAAAATAGTAAATTACGCATAATTCTAAGGAATGTCATTGCAAGATTTCAGCTTTTTATGCTTGTTCATGAGTTTTCATAAAAGATTACACAGATTACAAATTTAACTTCACATATCAGGATGTGTTTGGTATGATTTTATGCCAGGAAGGTATGAAAAATAATTTTTCAACTTGGAAAATAATCCAATTAGTTAACAGCATGTCCTCAACTAAATGACACTGTATTTTTATGAAGTATATTTATAAATGTTATGTGTGGCTAGGTTGACAGTGATCCTGGCAATTCATTCTCATCTCTAGAGTGTTTGAACCTTGCCTTTCTGTTGCCAGAACTTGTGAGATTCCAAGTGGTTTTGAGAATCACTAGCTTTCTAAAGAAACTGTTGGTATATTTTTAACTACTGATTGAAAGTCAATTTGAAACAGTTGTTCTTGTGATATTTCTCTTATAGACACAGTCTTTAGTAATCTGTGAATTTTTTTAAATTATTTTTCCGAGTGTATGTGTGTGCCCCTTATATGGGTCTGTGGAAGCCAGAAGATGGTGTCATATCCCCTGCTACTGAGGTACAGAGAGTTGTGAAGCAACTGTTTTCCATTGATCCTGGTACCCAAATCAGTCTAGTTATCAACACAGGCTGAGACACAAGGGACACCCTCACCCTTAACGTCTCTCTTACCATTTCATTTCTTCTACAATTAGATGATACATTTTCAAGACTGATTTTCCATTTGAAAATCACCATTAACCTTAAGCTAAGTGTGTATGTCCATATTGCCAGCAATTAAATACACCGTTCTTTAATTCAGCATCACATACCTAGTAAGCTAATAGAACATACATTATTCAGTGCAGCACACCAAGGAACTGTGGAGGGAACAGAGCACATGCATCTGTGGGTCACACCGGAAGCAGATTAGATACTTCTCTAGAGCAATTTGAGGGAGAAAGTTATTATATTTTTTTGTGCAAATAACTTTGGTAATGTACCCTAAGGCAAATTATCTTTATAATTTATCCACAAATGTATTATGTATTTATCAATGTTTGTCATTAAGACAAATGACAAGAGTAGACTGTTTTCTGGCAACAGAAGGGAGACACTTGCCCAAAGGGATCACATCAGCTTCCTCCTGTGTTCTTCCCAGGCTGTGTCCCTTCTTTTTCATACACCCATGGCTTTTATGTTGGGACAGCCTTCAGTGCACTTGGGAGCTTCTCAGGGTTTGTTTTGTTGCTTTGAAAGTACTTCCGGTCCTGGAGCTCTAGAGCCAGACTTCCTGAGGGCTCCACAGTTTTGATCAGGCAGGACAGCCAGTTCTGCTTTGTTACCTGGAGATGGGAGCTTTTTAAACTCTTTTGTGTCTAGAAGTATGGCTAGTGTTTGTTTGTCTGTCCAGTCTTAGAGTTCTCATCTATTCACATCTAATTAAATGGCCATTCTTGCTGTTGTAATGTCCTTTGTGTTGCCACCTATACTAGGATGAGCAAGGAGCAGAGTCAGTAGGCCAGTTAGTGATGATAATCCTACACACAAAATGAATGGGAACACAGTATATTAGTATCTAACAATGAATTACTACAAAGACTCTATCAAATAATCTGTGCAATCTAAATACTCAAAACCAGCAATTGTCATTTAGAAATATCTAAATCTGTAGAAATACTGAAGTTTTAAATAAGCAAAACAATGAATATAACATTTTTTGTTGACAGGAGGATATAGTTATTTTGATTACAAATACTTCTTTTTAAATATATTTTTAATTAATTATTTTATTTATTTATAGCCCAAATGTTGCCTCCCCTCCAAACCCCTCTCCCAGAGTTCTTCACCCCCTTTCCCTCCCCTTGGCCTCTGAGAGGGTACTCCCCCATCCCCCTTCCCTGAGGCATCAAGTCTCTTCAGGATTAGGCATATCCTCTCCCACTGAGACTAGACAAGGCAATCCTCTGCTACCTATGTGCCAGGGGCCTTGGACCAACCCACGTATGGTCTTTGAATGGTGGTCTAGACTCTAAGACCTCCAGTTAGTTGACCCTCTTGGTCTTCTGATGGGGTTTCCATCCCTTTCAGTTCCTTCAATCCTTCCTCTAACTCATCTATAGGGGTCCCCGACCTTAGACCAATGGTTGGTGGTGATTATCTGCATCTATCTTGGTCAGCTGCTGGTAGAGCCTCTCAGAGGACAGCCGTGCTAGACTCCTGTCTGCAAAGACAACATAGCATCACTCATAGTGTCAGGGTTTGGTGACCACCTATGGGATGGATCACAAGTTGGACTAGTCAGTGGTTGGACATTCCTTCAGTCTCTACTCCATTTGTCCTTGCATTTCTGGATCAAAATTCTGGGTCAAAATTTTGAAGGTAGGTTGATGTCCCCATCCTTCGACTGGGGGCCCTGTCTATTCTAATGGAGGTGGTTTCTTCAGATTCCATTTCCCCACTGTTGGGCGTTTCAGCTAAGGTCTCTCCCTCTCCCTCCCCTTTCTCCTCTCCCTCTCCCTCCCCTCTCCCCTCTCTCCTCTCCCCTCTCCCTCTCCCTCCCCTCTCCCCTCTTCCCTCTCCCTTTCCCTCTCCCTCTCCCTCCCCTCTCCCTCTCCCTTTCCCTCTCCCTTCCCTCTCCCCTCTCCCTTTCCCTCTCCCTCTCCCTCTCCCTCCCCTCTCCCCTTTCCCTCTCCCTCTCCCTCCCCTCTCCCCTCTCCCTTTCCCTCTCCCTCTCCCTCCCCTCTCCCCTCTACCCTATTCCCTCTCCCTCCCCTCTCCCTTTCCCTCTCCCTCCCCTCTCCCCTCTCCCCTCTCCCCTCTCTCCTCTCCCCTCTCCCCTCTCCCCTCTCTCCTCTCCCCTCTCCCCTCTCCCCTCTCCCTCTCCCTCTCCCCTCTCCCCTCTCCCTTTCCCTCTCCCTCCCCTGTCTCCTCCCCCTCCCTCTCCTCCCCTCTCCCCTCTCCCTCCCCTCTCTCCTCCCCCTCCCTCTCCTCCCCTCTCCCCTCTCCTCCCCTCTCCCCTCTCTTCCCCCTCCCCTCTCCCCTCTTCTCCCCTCTCCCCTCTCCTCCTCTCTCCCCTCTCCTCCCTCTCCCCTCTCCTCCCCTCTCCCCTCTCCCTCTCCTCCCCTCTCCTCCCCTCTCCTCCCCTCTCCCCTCTCCCTCTCCTCCCCTCTCCCCCCTGTCCTCTCCCCTTTCCTCTCTCCCCTCTGCCCTCTCCCCTTTCCTCTCTCCTGTCTGCTCTCTCTCACTCAGCATAGGCAGCCTACCAGGAACCATGTCCATGAAGAAAACTAAGCCTCCCTTCCCCAGCAGCCATCAGCTACCAAAGCACTTATGCTTCCATGCTGGGATTTTGAGTGCCTGATCTTGTTCATGGCCAGGTCACATCTAGGAGACCCGGGTTTGTAGTAATCCTTTCCAGTCTCTGGCTTTTACAGTCTGTTACCTCTCTCGTTTAGCTGCTGCTGCTGCTGCTTGTTCTTCTGCTGCTTCTGCTTTTCTCCTCCTCTTCTTCCTCCTTCCTCTTCCTCCTCCTTCTTCTTTCTCCTTTTTTTAATATTTTGGTCTCTGAGTGTCTGGTGTATATATTTGAGCACACCTATGCCACAATCTGCATGTGGGATCAGAGGGCATTTTAGGTGTTGATTCTCTCTTTGTATTACGTGGGTTCTAGAAATTAAACTCAGACCATCAGGCCTGTGCAACAAGCACTTTATCCACCAAGCCATCTTGTTATCCCTAGCTTTCTACTTTTTCTTAGCATGGTAATAATATTTTGTACTGGTCACTTTTGGGTTTTCCAGTCAGAGGAACACTGAATTTTGCAATGCTTATTTTAACTATGATGTCATAAATAAAACAGATACTGGGGTATTTTGGGAAATGTTGCATTTATGGCTAATAGTAGAAATTAAATGTTTTCTTTGCTTTTACCTTTATGTTTTATGTAATAAATTTTCTCTTTATTATTTTATTTTCATAAATATACACATATAATATCCTTTGATCATATCCCATTTCCCATTTTAAAATTTATTTGGAACACAAAAGATAGGGCAGCCAAAGCACTGCTAGACAAAAATAAATAAAACTAGAAGTTTCACTCTACTTGATTTTAAGGTACCTTATGGAGGCAGAGTAACAGAAAGATCCTAGGACCAGCACAGAAACAAGCATGTGGATCGGTAGGTAGGGCGGAAGGTACAGACGTGAGCACAGGCCGCTGCAGGGACTTGACCCAGTGTTCATCTGGTGCCGTGGCAACACAGGTGTCCTGGTCAACTTCCGTTCTGCAAAACACTAAACATGCTGTATGCTTTTTTAAAAAGACATTTTTGTTGTATTCATATGCTGTTATATTAGTTAGGATAATCAGAGAGCAAAACTAAATGAAAACAGAATCTATAAGCAAAAGATGAAAGGAAGCTTCACTATGAAAGTATTTTTTAAATGAGGTAAATTTTTGGGGGGAGGGACTATTGGGGTTTTTTTTGGTTTTTTTTTTATTTTTTTTTTTTATTTCTTACTCTTATGAGACACAGGAATGGAGCATTCATGAGAGTCTGGGTCGTTTGGGTAGGAAGTCACTTAGACCATCAACATGCATAAACTTGGTGCACCAAACAACCATCCTCATAGTTTGTATCTGGGTTGGACATCAGTGAACCAGAAACAGAAATACTACATCTTAAGCCAAGTATGATAGACCTTGTCTGTAATGCAAGCCCTTAGAAGGCAGAGGCAGGTGGATTAGGAGTTCAGGGACAGCCTTGGCTACATAACAAGTTCAAGTTTAGTCTAGACTATATGTTGCCCTGTCCAAAAAAGAAAAAGACGATTATATTTAGTTTTTAACAGTAAGTCAGTGTCTAACAACTGAGAAATTCAGAGATACAAGCCAGTTCTCCTAGGGAGACTGGCACATGAGGAATATGAAAGGATTTAAGAGAAAAAGAAGAACAGGAACATCTGAGTGAAGTTGTGTAGGCAGTATTCTGAGCAGGATGGTACAATACTAGAGCATGGAACAGAGAAAAGAACCAAGTTCACTGAAACATTTGCAATATTTGTCAAAGATTTCACAGAGATTTAGATGATAACAAGCCTACTCAACACCACAAGGCATGTGAACACTTAAGGAAAAATAAAGAACTCAGTTAACACTGGAGATGAAGAGCAAACCTGGGAAGCAGGTAGAGATGAATCAGAGTCCCTTCAAAGGGTTGACAGCTGCCTTTCAGCCCCACCCACAAAGAGGCTTTCAGACCAGCCCATGCTGCAAGGGCTGGAGATGAACCTCTTTGAAAGAACTTAAACCATGCCGGGGAGGGCAGCAGGGTGCTGGTTATGTGAGGGTAGAGAAGGGAGGGACCAGGCCTCTTCCTACTTCCAGGACAGACAGGAAATGCAGTACATGACTTCCAGGAGAGAGAAGACAGGAAGGTGATGGAGGAAAATAATGAATTGATTTAGATAAAAAGACAAAATGGAGGAAGTGTAAAATGTACAAAAATATAGAACAACTCGCATAAAAATATTTTACAAAATAAGGCAAATACTTAGGTATATGTAAACTAACTAAACTAAATGTCCCATTTAAAGATAAATATTGGTAAGATTTTAAGAGAAAATTAAAAATCAACGTGCTGTTTATATGTCTAAAAGTTGAAATTGCCAAAAGCTTTAAAGTAAAAAATTAAAATATAGCAAATGAATCTCTGCCCTCTAAACTCTGGTGCTGTTCATGCTGTGACTCCCAGGAGAAGGTGGCTTTATGGGTGACTCATGCTGGAGGTCAGGAGGGTGCTGTTTAATAAGAGCATATGAGCATCACTTTGATAGCAAAACCCAGTGAACAAGGTATGGCCCTTATCATCTCAAATATGTAAAGGAAAACTTAACTAAGAGGAACCAGCAAATCTGTCAGTACAGTGAGAGATTTAAATGTGTATTATTAGCTGATAGCTTCCACTTAACTTTATCATAGGTTTTAGACTTCAACATAAATATTTCATAGAATGAAGCACTCAATATGTAGAAATTTTAGACCAATTTCTTAGCCTTCTTTCATGAAGAATTAAAAAAATTGACAACATAGCTTGTCATTAAGCAATCTCAATTCTTTGAAGTAAAAGATATAATACAGTATATATCCCTAATACAGTCTATATCCCTGACCCTAATGTGATCAGTGCCTTTCTTTCTTTTATTTTTTATTGAAAAAGGAAGTAAAATCATTTTATGATAAAATTGAAGATTTACATGGAAAATGTTTCTGACAAAGTTGAAGAAATATATAGAAAAACACATTAAGATTGGCAATTTTCATGGAAAATTAAAGAGTAAAATTGTAGACATAAAAAAACATTGCTGAATTAATTGAAAAAGGAAGTAGAAACATTTTGTGATAGAATCGAAGATTTACATGGAAAATATTTCTGATAAAATTGTCGAAAAATATAAAATAACATGTTAAAATTAAAGATTATCATAGAAAATTAGAGATAAGATGGTAGGTATAAAAGTATTTCTAAGTTGATTGAAAGTGAAATTATAAACATTTTCTGATAAAATTGAAGATTTGCATGGAAAATATTTCTGAAAATTTGAAAAAAAATATGGAAAAACATTAAAATTGAAGACTATCATGGAAAATTACAGATACAGATAAAATGGTAGGCATAAAAAATTTTCTAAGTTGATTGAAAGTGGAATTATAAGCATTTTCTGATAAAATTGAAGATTTACATGGAAAATATCTCTGATAAAATTCAAGAAATATATAGAAAAACACATTAAATGACTATTTCATGGAAAATTATACAGATAAAATGGTAGACATAGAAAAATTATTAAATTGATTGAAAGAGGAATTACAAACTTTGTCTGATAAAATTGAAGATTTACATGAAAAATATTTCTGTTAGTCTGTTTTTTATTGGGGAATTGAGTCCATTGATGTTAAGAGATATTAAAGAATAGTGATTATTGCTTCCTGTTATTTTTGATATTATTTTTATGTTTGTGTGGTTACTTTCTTTTGGGTTTGTTTGAAGAAGATTCCTTTCTTGCTTTTTCTAGGGTGTAGTTTCCCTCCTTGTGTTAGTGTTTTCCATCTATTATCCTTTGTAGGGCTGGATTTGTGGAAAGATATTGTGTAAATTTGGTTTTATCATGGAATATCTTGTTTTCTCCATCTATGGCAATTGAGAGTTTTGCTGGGTATAGTAGTTTGGGCTGGCATTTGTGTTCTCTTAGGGTAGATCCTGTATGAGATCTGTATGAGATCTGCCCAGGATCTTCTAGCTTTCATCGTCTCAGGTGAGAAGTCTGGTGTAATCTGATAGGCCTGCCTTTATAGGTTACTTGACCTTTTTCCCTTACTGCTTTTAATATTCTTTCTTTGTTTAGTACATTTGGTGTTTGGATTATTATGTGCCGGGAGGATTTTCTGGTCTGGTCCAGTGGAGTTCTGTAGGCTTCTTGTATGTCCATGGACATCTCTTTCTTTAGGTTAGGGAAGTTTTCTTCTATAATTTTGTTGAAGATATTTACTGGCCCTTGAAGTTGGAAATCTTCGCTCTCTTCTATACCTATAATCCTTATGTTTGGTCTTCTCATTGTGTCCTGGATTTCCTGGATGTTTTGGCTCAGGAGCTTTTTGCATTTTGCATTTTCTCTAACTGTTGAGTCAATGTTTTCTATCGTATCTTCAGCACCTGCGATTCTTTCTTCTCTCTCTTGTATGCTGTTGTTGATGCTTGCATCTATTCAGGATGCTTGTATCCTGAATTCTTTTCAAGATTTTCTATCTCCAGAGATGTCTCACTTTGTGATTTCTTTATTGTTTGTACTTTCATTTTTAGATCCTGGATGGTTTTGTTCAGTTCCTTCACTTGTTTGTTTGTGTTCTCCTGTAATTCTTTCAGGGGTTTTTGTGTTTCCTCTTTAAGGGCCTCTACCTGTTCACCCATGCTCTCCTGTATTTCTTTTAGGGATTTTTGTGTTTCCTCTTTAAGGGCTTTTACCATTTGACCCATGTTCTCCTGTATTTCTTTAAGGGAGTTATTTATGTCCTTTTTGAAGTCGTCTGTCAGCATCGTGAGATGAGACTTTAAATCCAACTCTTGCTTTTCCAGTGTGTTGGGGTATCCGGGACTTGCTATGGTGGGAGAACTGGGTTCTGATGTTGCCAAGTAGCCTTGGTTTCTGTTGGTAGCGTTCTTGTGCTTGCCTTTCGCCATCTGGTTATCTCTGGTGTTAGTTGGTCTTGTTGTCTCTGGCTGGAGCTTGTCCCTCCTATGGGCCTGTAAGCCTGTGTCTGTACTCCTGGGAGACCAACTCTCTTCTGGCAGGGTCTGTGCACAGAAGGCTGTGGAGCTGTCTGGTTCCCTGCTGCAAATGGCGGCCAGAAGGGAAGACTCCTGTCCCAGCAGCTCCACTGATCTTATGCCCTGTGAGCTCCTAGCTGTTCCCCTCCAGAGAGAAGGTGGAGATCTCACCTGCGCGCTCAGAAGTGAAATCGCTGCAGAGAGATTTCTCTGTCCTGGCTGGGTGTGCACAGAAGGCTGTGGAGCTGCATCGCTCCCTGGTGCAAATGGCTGACCAGTGCCCTTCTGAAACAAACATCCAGAGAGAAGCCCCAAGCAATGTGGAGAGAGAGAGTGGAATGTTATGTGTACACACCAAGGAATACCAGTTGTGGACAGCAGACATCAGCATCTAAGGAAAATGACTAGGGTGAACTCTTAAGAACCCCAGAAGCAACCAGCTCACACAGCACTTGCTTTTGAGGTTTCTAGTCCCCAGAACTGTGAGAGAATATATTTCTCTTATATTTTTAAGACTTATTTATGTTATATGTATGAGTTTGCCTGTACGGATGTGTACATACTGCATGCAGGCCTGCTGTCTCCAGAGGCCAGAGAAGGACACTGATTCCCTTCTGGCTAGAGTTATGAGTGGTTGTAAGCTGCCATATGGGTGCTGAGAACCAAACCTGCATTCTCTGCATGAGCAGCAAAGTGGTCTTTAGTGCTGAGCCTCCTCCAGCCTCACAGTGTTCTTTTAAACCATCTAGTTTGTGGTACTTTGCTGCAGCAGCCTTATGAAACTTAGATTCCATGAATTTTAGAGCTATGAAACATACGTCTGAATGATTCACAAGTCAAAGAAAAGAAGAAATGAAGTTAAATGTTTATTGAACCAAATAATCATAAAAGATATTTATAGTTAATGAAATACAATTTCAAATATATAAATCAGGAAAGAGCGTAAAAATTAGAAATAATTATTCAAAATCAGAAATTGGTAAAAGGAGTAGAAAAGAAGCAAGAAAATAGGGAAAACAACAAAATCAGTGATAGAAAAAGCCCAGTAGAGGACGTTAGGTGAATTCAAAGACCTTGATGTTGAATATTGAAATGGCAGGCTTCAGAAGGACACTCACAGTAGCACAACATATGTATTATGACCAGGTAAAGTTAGGCAGTGTAATGGTGGTTATGGGAAAATGTTCCTCTGCCACATGACATTTACCTCTAGGTGGGACCAGGATTGAAGGTCACAGACAGCAAAAGAGACCCTGGATGGGGACATGAAGGACAAGTGAACATTTATCATATGTATTCATTGGCCTCTGGAGTTGTTCCTTTGTGACTTCCCTATTTTTAATCTCTGCCCATTTCTCCATGCTAGGTTATTGCTGACATGGAGGCCCAGGTCCATAAGTTGAGGGAAGAGCTGATTAATGTGAACTCTCAACGGAAACAGCAGTTGGTAGAACTTGGTCTTCTTCGGGAAGAAGAAAAGCAGAGAGCTGCAAGGGACCATGAGACCACTGTCAAGAAGCTGAAGGCTGAGTCAGAGAGGGTGAAAATGGAGCTGAAAAAGACGCATGCTGCTGAGACCGAGATGACTCTGGAGAAGGTGAGGAGGTTCTGGGAGGACTGTGGTTAGGCCAGTGTAGGTTTAAACCCCACTGTACCTGCTCTGGTGTTTCATCTCTGAAAGGTGGTGGGCATGGGTACACATTCAGACTTAGAGGAGCAGTTTGAATATTGTGTTGTGTCTTAAGCACTGCGAAATGCTATAAGGAACTACCTAACTTTCTTTTGACTTTTATGGAGGGATTCTCTGGGTTATCCCCTTTCATAGGAACTCAATATAGTGATAGAACAGTCTCGAACACTGTCACATACCATGTACTCTAGGGATATTTGGACTGTAGCTCTGAATTTTCTTAGGTTTAGAATGAGTTGTACATTTCCCCTAAACTGTTGTCTAATAGTCATTTTTAGACTTCATAGTCTCTCTTTAATAACACTAACATAAGTGATGATGTATTTTTCTACATTATTATTTTAGTACAAATAAGCTCATAAATAAATATCAATATAATATGTACACATTTGGCTTGGATTATATTCAAGTTACAATCTTGAATGTTCTTTTTAAAAGTTTAGATATTTGTCAGGTACTAAACGTGAATGGCTGTTCATCACAGCAGCTGTACTTGTTCCCCGAGCTCTTTTATTAATGCCAGGCTGTATGAAACTTGACACAGTAATTTAAGAATCATCTAATTCTGCTCAACTCTACTTCTCCTTTCCCTTTCCTTTTCTTTTCAAGTAATATTGAGCCCCGAAAGACTGCACACAGTCATTCTAGGCAGTACTGCACAGATCTCACAGACTGTGAGCCTAGGCCATTGCCTTAGTGCCCTAATTCATGTGGAAGTCAGATTGGAACATACTTTGTCCTTAGCAGGGTGGCTCTGAACTCACAACTAAGTAGTAAGGGTGCCCTAAAGGATTGAAAGACTGCCTGGCTTCTCAGAACACCAGGGAGGGCACTGGTGTGTCCAAGAAGAATACAGAAAGGATGCCTCAGGGCCCCAAGGCCCAGGTCCTGAGGCTGCCATGGCTTTGCTGTTACTATGAGTAGAGGAGGCTTGCATGCTTGAACAGAGCAGTGGTGTGATCTGACTTATGGACACTGTGTGAAGTGGGATGGATCTCCACGGACACATGAAGTGGGATCTCTTCATGAAGAAAATGGACTAGCAAAAGGGCAAAGGAGGAAGGGGGAAACCAGCAATGAAGAACTCCAATAATTAAAACAGACCAGGAGAGGAGGCTTGGGCCTGAGAATTAGAGCAGCAGCCGGGTTTGTTTGTTTTTTTAAGTTGACCAGGGTATCTTTGAAAGGTAGAGCTGACAGGATTTACTGTTAGTTTATATGTGAGATAGAAAAAGACAGCAAGTCTGGGGCAGTCATGGTGAAGCCTGTAGACAGATGGAATCGCTCTTTGCTAAAAAGAAGAGCATGAAAGCAAGAGCAAGGCCTTGCAGGATCCAGTCAGGCTGAGGTGTCTTGTGACCAGGTATGTGGGATGTTGGTGAACCTGCCATCAAGTCAGTTCAGATAGTAATGCTGGTGCCTCACACAGGTAGCTGAGCACTGAGGCAGCAAACTGCCGAGGGGTTGCTGGAGAGTAACTTAGAGCATACTGAGGACAAAAGAGCTGTGGACATTATCCTCAATGACCATCTTAAAAGATTATGAAATAGTAGACAACAAGACAAAATACATGTAGATGTATGACTGTGAGTAATGTAAAGGGAAGTGCAAAATTAGAGGAAATTTTTTTCTGTTGAGATCGAGAAAATTTAACCAGAATTGATGCTATTTAAATTAGACATGAGTGAGCTGAGGAATTCTCAACAAGCAGATATGGAGTGTAGCATTCCAAGACACAGGATAAACAAATCCAGGAGAAGAGAAAATCATGTCCATGATATACAGGCTGATCCCAAGGGGGCAGGTTGTAAGGCTAGACTATGGCCCATGGAGTTGGGGTCTCTGCTGCCCGGAGTAAGTGACAAGAAGCTGAGGAATGGCTGGGCAGTGGTGGCACACGCCTTTAATCCCAGTACTTGTGAGGCAGAGGCAGGCGGACTTCTGAGTTTGAGGCCAGCCGGGGCTACACAGAGAAACCCTGTCTTGGGAAAAAAAAAATAAAAAAGAAGAAGCTGAGGAATGAAGGGTCAAGATCTGGGGATCATTAGGAGAATTGATCTGTCAACAACCTTTTGATGGCATAGCAGAAGATAGAAGCATTGAAAGGAACTGGCCTAGCCCAGGAGAGACTCTTGAGGGCTTGTTAGAGCTGTGACTGAGGGAGCAAAGTGTGGCAACAAAGCAGAAAGGACATGATTGCGACTCATTGCAGAGAAGCCACTGTGAGTCTTATTAAAGGCAACTTAACCCTTAATCATTTACAAACATGGAAGAAGTCTCAGTGCTGTGGGGGAAGAATATGAATTCAGTTAGCAGTATGCTGGATTGAGAGTGAGCCTGAATATGGACTGTGGTTTTCACTTGCTGTTGAAAGGCTATTTCTGGGCACCTGAAGAAAAGGCAGGCTTGGAGAAAACAGACCTAGGAGTTGACTTTAGAGAATTCCTGGTGTGCCGCCTTAGGAATGAGACTGCTCATAAAAAGAAGGTGAGGAAGAAGAGAGAAAGAGAAACAGGCAGACAGACAATGAGGTGGGGGCACAAACGTTTCAGAGGTTGGGAGGTAAGTGTCAAAGAAGGGTCATCAAGGTTTAAGAACTATGTGTAGAAATTATTTTCATGAAATGCAGAAAAAGAATCTTTGGAAAGCAGTCCTGTCAAGAATGCAACAGGAAGTCAAGCAAGATGAGGACTGAGGAGAGGTCCCTGGGTTTGGAACTGAGAAGTCCCTGATGATCTTGGACAGCATACTGAAATGATAGTGTAGATGCAAACCACATTTGCCAAAGTTAGGGGTGAGCCCTGCAGATGAGGGAACCCTCTGTTGACTGGGAAACTCTAACATTGATATCAGGAAGTTAGACTTTCAAAGAGCAGGCGGAGCCAAAGCAGAGTATCTTTTTACACTGAGCACATCATAAGCATTTTGAAGCAGGAGAGAGGGGACTACTGGAGATAATCCAAGCTGGAGACTGGCAAATGATGACTGAAAGCAGGCCCTCTGGCGACAGCAGGACATGCAGCTGAGTGCCACCCCACCTCAGACCTAGGCTACAAGGAGGAAGAAGCATGAGATACCAGCCTGTTCCTGGAGTATGCCACTCTCTCCTGCTTCTAGATCCTTCTGCTCATAATGTTGTACAGTTATCTAACAGCTAGCCTTCTCTTCTGCCTCCTGCCTTCCTTGGATGATCTTTCCCCACATTCTTAATCTACAGGCTGATTCACTTAACCACAAGCTCATCTCATGGTATAACCACACGTGCATTTGTGCTTGTTTGTTTATTCTCTATTCCCTCCAATCCACCAGCATGTAAGTTCCAGGAGCATAGAACCTTGTTCAGTTCAGTCCTGTACCATTGATGCTAGAGAACCCTGGCACTGGCTGGACACTCAGCACTAGTATATACTGTGTGAGGGACAAGAGACATGCCCGTCACTCACAGGAGAAGTAGAAGGAGCTTTGATAAAGATAAAACATACCATGATGAAACTTAAAAGGAACTTATAGGTAAAAAGTTCTGTATGATGCAGAATCATATAGTCTACTTCTGTCAGGAGTTTGCAGAAGTATGGAAGTAAGATGCATGGGAAGACAGCGCCGATGCTCTTACCCACAGGAGGAGTGGACACGTGTGAGTGTGGAAGAATGGGATTCCTGAAATGGACTGAGAATGTGGGTCAGACAGGAAAACTGAAGTGAGCACAGGCATTTTAGGCAACATGGAAGAAAGGCACTGAAGGGGTTCTCCAGCGTGCTGGTAGTCATGGGCAAAGGAAAGAGAGCAGTCTGGAGAAGGGGAGAACGCAGAACCTGTGCAGACAGCCACTGTGCTATTTTAAAGTCTGTGGTAAAATCCAAGTACTAGGCTCTTGATACTGAATTATTTGTATTTCATACAGAGAAGTATTTTACTTAATTAGTAAAAACAAAAATTTAGCAATTTCAACTGGAAAAAAAATGCCTGGACTAAGTCAAAAGCACACCTTGTGGAATATTACTTTTTAAAGCTCTAGGATCAAATATAGTACTTTTCACAAAAGATAGTCATTAAATGTTATGTGAGTGAATCAAAGACTTCAGTATGGCGTTAGTGTATGACAGTGTGGATAAATAAATTATAACTCATCCAAATTTGATTTTAATCCATTATACATACTTTGAATAGGGCAAAATTTAACTTTGTATTCAAATATTCATTTGTGTCTCAAATAATTTCTTCCATAATTCTTAAATAAGTTAAACATAAAGCATGTTTTAGACATAATTTTGATATTTCTCTATAGTTGGAATTTCTTCTATGAAAATTTAAATCAGTACTAATAAGCTTAAAGTTTAGTTACTAATCATTCTGCAAAGTTGCTAAATTCTCACTAGATTATAAAGGTTAATATAATTATAAAGGTTAATATAGTGTGGAAGATGTTTCAGTGGTCAGGGCACTTACACAAATATGAGAACCTGAATTCAAATCCTCAAACTTTCTCTAAAACTCAGGTACAGTCTTTCAGACCTATAACTCCAACACTGCAGAGTAGAGAAAAGTGGGTGAGCTGGGGCTCATTGGCTAGATTGCCAGACTATAATGGCTGACTTAGGTTCAGTGAAAGGTGCTGTCTGGGAAGAATACTACCATAAGACAGAACACCAGTTCGGTCCTCTGCCTTGAGCACATGCACATGGGCATGACCCCCACACGTATGCACATACCACACACAACTTCATGTGTACATATACTTGAAAGTTCAAATATTTGCTAGCAGCTCAAAATCTAGTCAGAATGAAGGTCTTATAGTTTGAGTGCAAATTTAGGTTCAAGGAGAGGGAGACAATAACACTAGAATAATAAGTAATCTGGGTAGAGTCTTGCATCTAAGCCTGAATCCCCGCAGTAGCACAATGTGAGGGTTAGAACATCCGGATTCCCCCTTCCGCGACCTCTGTTCCCGCGGACTGCGCTGGAGAGACCGGTACCCAGGCTCTCCCCCCGATATAACATCACTTGGGACACGGCCTGTTGGGGCTTCCGTCTGTGCCCGAGGGCGGGTTGGCGCTGTAGTCTTCTGGGCGCCAGATCGGCGGGCCATCGTGACCACAGGGTGAGCGGCGCCACGGAGACTGCCCTCCACCATCTTTGCTCCAGTGACCAGGTAGTTGGGACCGCCAGGCTCAGAGACAGACAGGCATAATATCGCTTCGGTTTCAGGCAGCTTGGGTGTAACCTGCTCCCAGGTGCTGGGCTGATCTGCAGTAACCAGCGCGCCACTTCCGCGGTGGGACCTTCTGCCTGGTGGAGGGACCCCGCGCAGGGAGGGAGCCCGCCAGCTTCCCTTCCGCGACCTCTGTTCCCGCGGACTGCGCTGGAGAGACCGGTACCCAGGCTCTCCCCCCAATATAACATCACTTGGGACACGGCCTGTTGGGGCTTCCTTCTGTGCCCGAGGGCGGGTTGGCGCTGTGGTCGTCTGGGTGCCAGATCGGCGGGCCATCGTGACCACAGGGTGAGCAGCGCCACGGAGAGTGCCCTCCGCCATCTTTGCTCCAGTGACCAGGTAGTTGGGACCACCAGGCTCAGAGACAGACAGGCATAATATCGCTTCCGGTTCAGGCAGCTTGTGTGTAACCTGCTCCCAGGTGCTGGGCTGATCTGCAGTGACCAGCGCGCCAGATCTGCTGTGGGACTTCTGCCTGGCAGAGGGACGCCCCCTCCCCCCCCCAGGAGAGATCACACACCCCTGCACAGGGCAGGAGCCTGCCAGCCTCCCTTTGGCGACCTCTGCTCCAGGAATCCACTAGGCTGAGCCTTTAGATGTGCAAGGCCTCCCCAATATAAGATCACTTGGGGCAAAGCACATTAGGGCTCCAAAGTCACTCAGGAGCAGGCAGGCCCCAGAAATCGGTGCCAGGGGAATCCTGGTAATCCAGGGGGGGCAGAAATAGCTTTGCAGGCTCACAGGAGGTCCAACCAACAGCCAGTGGCAGCAGGACCAACTAACACCAGAGGTATCCAGATGGCAAAAGGCAAACGTAGGAATGTTACTAACAGTAATCAAAGTAATGTGGGACCATCCGAACCCAACTCTCCAACAGCAGCAAGTCCTGGATACCCCACCACACCCGAAAGACAAGATCTGGATTTAAAATCACTTCTCATGATGCTATTAGAGGATCACAAGAAGGACACAAATAAATCTCATAAAGAGTTACAGGAGACCATGAATCAACGGTTAGAAGCCCTTACAAAGGAAACACAAAAATCGCTTAGAGAAATGCGGGAGAACATGGATCAAAAGATGGAGGCGCACAAGGAGACAACACAAAAATCGCTTAACGAGATGAATCAACGGGTAGATGCACTCACAAAGGAATCACAAAATTTGCATAAAGAAATGCAGAAGAATATGGGTCAAAAGACGGATGCCCATAAGGAGGCAACACAAAAATTGCTTAAAGAAATGAATCAACGGTTAGATGCCCTTACAAAGGAAACACGAGAACTGCTTAAAGAAATGCAGGAGACGATGGATCAACAGATGGAATCCCATGAGGAGGAAACACAAAAATCGCTCAGAGAAATGCAGGAGAACGTGGGTCATCAGGAAGAAATCCTGAAAGAGGTAATGCAAAAATACCTTAAAGAAATACAGGAAAATACAAACAAACAAGTGAAGGATCTCAGCAAATCCATCCAGGAACTAAAAAAGGAAGTAGAAACAACTAAGAAATCACAAAGGGAGACAACTTTGGAGATAGAAAACCTTGGGAAGAAATCAGGAGTCATAGATGCAAACATCAACAATAGAATACAAGAGATGGAAGAAAGAATCTCAGGTGCTGAAGATTCCATAGAAAGCATCGACTCAACAGTCAAAGAAAATGCAAAATGCAAAAAACGCGTAACCCAAAACATCCAGGAAATCCAGGACACAATGAGAAGACCAAACCTAAGGATTATAGGTATAGATGAGAGTGAAGATTTGCAACTTAAAGGGCCAGTAAACATCTTCAACAAAATTATGGAGGAAAACTTCCCTAACTTAAAGAGAGAGATGCCGATGAACATACAAGAAGCCTACAGAACTCCAAACAGACTGGACCAGAACAGAAATACCTCCCGTCACATAATAATCAAAACACCGAATGTTCTAAACAAAGAAAGAATACTAAATGCAGTAAGAGAAAAGGGCCAAGTAACATACAAAGGAAGACCTATCCGAATCACATCAGACTTCTCACCAGAGACTATGAAAGCCAGAAGATCCTGGGCAGATCTCATGCAGACACTAAGACAGCACAAATGCCAGCCTAGACTACTATACCCAGCAAAACTCTCAATCACCATAGATGGAGAGACCAAGATATTCCATGATAAAACCAAATTTTCACAATATCTTTCCACAAATCCAGCCCTGCAACGGATAATAGGTGGAAACCTCCAATACAGGGAGAGAAACAACACCCTGGAAAAAATGAGATAATAACCTTCTTGAATCAAACCCAAAAGTAGATAACCACTCAAACATAAAGATAGCGTCAAGAATGGCAGATGGCAATAATCACTATGCCTTAATCTCTCTTAATATCAATGGTCTCAATTCCCCAATTAAAAGACATAGACTAGCAGACTGGATACGTAAACAGGACCCAGCTTTTTGCTGCATGCAGGAAACGCACCTCAGTGTCAAAGACAAACACTACCTCAGAGTAAAAGGCTGGAAAACAATTTTACAAGCAAATGGCCCCAAGAAACGAGGTGGAGTAGCCATCCTAATATCGGATAAAATTGATTTTCAACCCAAAGTCATCAAAAAAGACACAGAAGGACACTACATACTGATCAAGGGAAAAATCCACCATCAAGAACTCTCAATCCTGAATATCTATGCTCCAAATGCAAGGGCACCCTCATTCGTAAAAGAAACTTTACTAAAACTCAAAGCACACATCGCACCGCACACAATAATAGTGGGTGACTTCAACACCCCGCTCTCTGAAATGGATCGTTCAGGAAAGCAGAAACTAAACAGGGACACAGTGAATCTAATTGAAGCCTTGGACCAAATGGAACTAACTGATATATATAGAACATTTCATCCTAGAGCTAATGAATACACCTTCTTCTCAGCTCCTCATGGTACCTTCTCCAAAATTGACCATATAATTGGTCACAAATCAGACCTCAACAGATACAAGAAGATAGAAATAATCCCATGCCTCCTATCAGATCACTATGGAATAAGGGTGGTCTTCAATGGCAACAAAAACAAAAGAAAACCCACGTACACATGGAGGCTGAACAATGCTCTACTCAATGATAACTTGGTCAAGGTGGAAATAAAGAAAGAAATCAAAGACTTTTTGAAAGTTAATGAAAATGAAGGCACAACATACCCTAACTTATGGGACACAATGAAAGCAGTGCTAAGAGGAAAATTCATAGCCCTGAGTGCCGCCAAAAAGAAACGGGAGACAGCATACACTAACAGCTTAATGGCACACCTGAAAGCCCTGGAACAAAAAGAAGCAAATACACCAAAGAAGAGTAGAAGGCAGGAAATCATCAAACTCAGGGCTGAAATCAATCAAGTAGAAACAAATAAAACCATACAAAGAATCAACAAAACGAGGAGTTGGTTCTTTGAGAAAATCAACAAGATAGATAAGCCCTTAGCCAGACTAACCAGAGGGCACAGAGATAGTATCCAAATTAATAAAATCAGAAACGAAAAGGGAGAGATAACAACAGAAACTGAGGAAATTCAAAAAATCATCAGATCCTACTACAAAAACCTGTATTCAAAACAACTAGAAAATCTTGAGGAAATGGACAATTTCCTTGACAGATACCAAGTACCAAAATTAAATCAGGATCAAATAGACCATCTAAACCGTCCTATAACCCCTGAAGAAATAGAAGTTGTCATTGGAAGTCTTCCAACCAAAAAAAGCACAGGTCCAGATGGTTTTAGTGCAGAATTCTATCAGACCTTCAAAGAAGACCTAACACCAATACTCTTCAAACTGTTCCACAAAATAGAAACAGAAGGAACACTACCCAACTCGTTCTATGAAGCCACAATTACACTAATACCAAAAGCACACAAAGATCCGACAAAGAAAGAGAATCTCAGGCCAATCTCTCTTATGAATATCGATGCAAAAATACTCAATAAAATTCTTGCCAACCGAATCCAAGAACACATCAAAACGATCATTCACCACGATCAAGTAGGCTTCATCCCAGGGATGCAGGGATGGTTCAATATAAGGAAATCCATCCATGTAATCCACTACATAAACAATCTCAAAGAAAAAAACCACATGGTCATCTCATTAGATGCTGAGAAAGCATTTGACAAAATTCAGCATCCTTTCATGCTAAAGGTCTTGGAAAGATCAGGAATTCAAGGCCCATATCTAAACATAGTAAAAGCAATTTACAGCAAACCAGTAGCCAGCATCAATCTAAACGGAGAGAAACTTGAAGCAATCCCACTAAAATCAGGGACTAGACAAGGCTGCCCTCTCTCTCCATATCTTTTCAATATAGTACTTGAAGTTCTAGCTAGAGCAATTAGACAAGAAAAAGAGGTCAAAGGGATACAAATTGGAAAGGAAGAAGTCAAACTATCACTATTTGCAGACGATATGATAGTATACATAAGCGACCCAAAGAACTCCACCAGAGAACTCCTACAGCTGATAAACGACTTCAGCAAAGTGGCCGGATATAAAATCAACTCAAGCAAGTCAGAAGCCTTCCTATACTCAAAGGATAAGCAGGCTGAGAAAGAAGTAAGAGAAATAATACCCTTTACGATAGCCACAAACCATATTAAGTATCTTGGCGTGACGCTAACCAAACAAGTGAAAGATCTGTATGACAAGAACTTCAAGTCTCTGAAGAAAGAAATTGAAGAAGACCTCGGAAGATGGAAAAATCTGCCATGCTCATGGATTGGCAGGATTAATATAGTAAAAATGAGCATCTTACCAAAAGTAATACACAGATTCAATGCAATCCCCATCAAAATCCCAACTCAATTCTTCATAGAGTTAGAAAGAGCAATTCAAAAATTCATCTGGAATAACAGAAAACCCAGAATAGCTAAAACTATTCTCAAGAGTAAAAGAACCTCTGGGGGAATCAGTATCCCGGACCTCAAGCTGTACTACAGAGCAATAGTGTTAAAAACTGCATGGTATTGGTACAGTAACAGACATGTAGATCAATGGAACAGAATTGAAGACCCAGAAATGAATCCACACTCCTATGGTCACTTGATCTTTGACAAAGGAGCTAAAACCATCCAGTGGAAAAAAGATAGCCTTTTCAACAAATGGTGCTGGCTCAGCTGGAGGTCAACATGCAGAAGAATGCAAATTGACCCATCCTTATCTCCTTGCACTAAGCTCAATTCTAAGTGGATCAAAGATCTCCACATAAAACCAGACACACTGAAACTAATAGAAGGGAAACTAGGGAAGAACCTTGAACATATGGGCACAGGGGAGAATTTCCTGAACAGAACTCCAATAGCTTATACTCTAAGATCAAGAATAGACAAATGGGACCTCATTAAATTACAAAGTTTTTGCAAGGCAAAAGACACCGTCAAAAAGACAAAGCGGCAACCAACTAACTGGGAAATGATCTTTACCAACCTTACATCCGACAGAGGGCTAATATCCAAGATATACAAAGAACTCAAGAAGTTAAACTCCAGAGAGGCAAGTAACCCTATTAAAAAATGGGGTACAGAGCTCCACAAAGAGTTCTCACCTGAAGAATATCTAATGGCTGAGAAGCACCTAAAGAGATGTTCATCATCCTTAGTCATTAGGGAAATGCAAATCAAAACAACCCTGAGATTCCATCTCACACCAGTCAGGATGGCTAAGATCAAAAACACAGGAGACAGCAGTTGTTGGCGAGGATGTGGAGAAAGAGGAACACTCCTCCACTGCTGGTGGAATTGCAGGCTGGTACAACCACTCTGGAAAGCAGTCTGGCGGCTCCTCAGAAAACTGGGCATGACACTTCCGGAGGATCCGGCTATACCACTCCTGGGCATATACCCAGAGACTTTACCTGCATGCAATAAGGACACATGCTCCACTATATTCATAGCAGCCTTATTTATAATAGCCAGAAGCTGGAAAGAACCCAGATGTCCCTCAACGGAGGAATGGATTCAGAAGATGTGGTATATTTACACAATGGAATACTACTCTGCAATTAAAAACAATGAATTCACGAAATTCCTAGGCAAATGGTCAGAACTTGAAAATATCATCCTTAGTGAGGTAACCCAATCACAAAAGATCACACATGGTATGAAGTCACTGATAAGGGGATATTGACCCAGAATCTCAGAATACCCTAGACACAATCAGCATATCAATAGATTTCTAAAAAGATGGAAGGAGAGACCCCTGGTCCTGGAAAGACTGGATGTAGGGGAACGCCAGGACAGAGTAATGAGAGGGGGTTGAACGGAGAAAAGAGGGAGGGAAGGGGGCTTATGGGACTTTCGGGGAGGGAGGAAACGGGAAAGGGGAAGTGATTTGGAATGTAAATTAAAAAAATAAAATAAAATTAAATTAAAAAAAAAAAAAAAAGAACATCCGGATTCCAGATCCTACCTACCTGTCAGCAGTGATTTAGACCAAAATGATCTCTTAGGTGGCCTTGAGTCATGGAAAACAAGAAGTACTTCCACAAGGTCAAGTACTTGAAATAGAAAATCCAGGAGAATACATGATTGACATTTGCAAGTGAAAGCTGCTGCTTTTGCACTTTTAAAATTCTTTGAAATTCCTAGGCAAATGGTCAGAACTTGAAAATATCATCCTTAGTGAGGTAACCCAATCACAAAAGATCACACATGGTATGAAGTCACTGATAAGGGGATATTGACCCAGAATCTCAGAATACCCTAGACACAATCAGCATATCAATAGATTTCTAAAAAGATGGAAGGAGAGACCCCTGGTCCTGGAAAGACTGGATGTAGGGGAACGCCAGGACAGAGTAATGAGAGGGGGTTGAACGGAGAAAAGAGGGAGGGAAGGGGGCTTATGGGACTTTCGGGGAGGGAGGAAACGGGAAAGGGGAAGTGATTTGGAATGTAAATTAAAAAAATAAAATAAAATTAAATTAAAAAAAAAAACTACAAAAAAAAAAAAAAAGTACTGGCTGATCTTGCAGAGGACCCAGGTTCTATTCTCAGCACCCACATGGCAGCTCACAACCATCTGTAACTCTAGTACTTCTAGGGTATTTAATGCCCTCTTTTAACCTTTGTGGGCACCAGGCATGTGTGTGGTACACTGACATACATGCAAACAAAGCCATACATGTAAAGATAACATTGAAAAAATATTTCACAAAACGTAAAGTCCATCCATGGTTTTTAAAATACTGAGCAGAGAGACTGTGAAGCAGGTAAAAGTGCTTTTCCTGTGAGCCTGGTGATGGAATTTAATTCCTGGAAACCACAGTGAAAGGAGACAACAGTTTCCCAAAAGTCGTTCTCTGACACCTATGTGCTCTGACGCATGTGTGCATACTTACAAGCACACACATACGCATGAATATTAATAATAAATACAATTTAAAAAAACTTAATTCTGAGCTAGGCACTGTGGTTCATGACTTCAATATCAGCACTTGTGAGGCAGAGACAGACAGATCTCTTTGAGTTTGGGGCCAGCCTGGTCTGCATAGTGAGTCCTAAGACAGCCCAGACTAAAAAAAAAAAAAAAAATTCTTTGCAAACAGAATTGCAGTAAAGCCCATACTGTGCGACCTTTCAGATAGCTGAAGAGCAGTACTATAAACTGATGGTAAATGACCTTCATGTCCATTAGGGAAAACTATTCATCTCCTTAAACATGACCATTCTCTAAATAAAGGACAGTTAGAAAATATGAAGAATAAAGAATTGTGGGAAGCTCCTGTCACTGCCCTCCTGGGTTATAACCAGTGAGAGCAGATTAACGTCTATGGAACTTACAGAGTCCAGATTAGCTGCCTGAGATCACACTAAGAGATTTTCTCTCTTCCTGTTCTACAAATTATGCTAAAGATATTTCATTTGCCTTTTGAATTCTTTAAAACTATAATTTGTTTTATGGATTTTATTTGTGAACCCGGCATAATTGGTCATGTTGTTTAACTTTGAGATATTTGGGCTTTTCATTTTCTAATATGGATATTAGCATATCCACAAATTTTTATCAACACTTCCAATTTTTCTTTCTCCTTAATTAAAATTTCCATAAAATCATGAAATCCTGTTGCATTTCAGTAAGTGTAGCTTATTTTTCATTTCCCCCGTGGGACATTTGCTGTTGCTTAATATGCCCTTAGAATTATTTATATTTCATTTAATTTTTTGTATTTTTGTGAAAAGTGGTTATTGTTAACAGACTAAATATTTATACTAGATCTGTAGTATATATTTTTCATTTTCTGTAAAATTGTCTGTTGGTGTTTCTTTGGCATTCCCTATTTTTTTTCATGAACATATATAAACTTCTACTTTTAGTGATAAAAATCTTGCCATTGTGGCAAATATTCTTGGTATGTGCCTTTTAGTTATATGGTACATAAATGCTTTTATTTGTATTCAGTCTAGTATACCTGACTTAACCTTTGTAAGTTCTCACCTATAAAAAATTGTTTTAAACTTAACATTTTGATATTCTAAGATATATTGACAAATGATTTTCTACAGTATTCAAAATGAAAAGCTCTTGTGAATTTGACATATATTTACCAGCTTAGGTTCCCAGTCCATAATTTTAAGTGATATCTGAAGGGTTATTCTGGAAATCTGCCAACCCTAAAGTCATTAAAAGATTCTGAGAAACAATACAACATCTTTTTCAAATTTAAGAAATGCCTCATATGGCATAATTACCCAAAGCTAAGGTCATAGAAACTACTCAGACCTTTGAAATTTATAATTAAAGGATTAATATTAACTCATGAAGACATTGTCATTTTAGCTTTAAAGGGATTTCTAATTTCAGTTCCCTTCTTTCTTTGATCTTTTTCCTGACTTGTTCTTTGATTAAAAAATTTTAAATTCATTATTGAGATGTATATAAATTGACAAATAACACCCAAGCCAATCTATATTATATCCTCCAGAAGATGAACTTACAGTTGTCCTTTTCCTGTGGCTCTATGAGCTGTAGTGGGCTACTATGGCACCTCTAAGCATAACAAGGATTTGTGGAAGAAAAACTCAAAAGGCCGACTTAGAAAACGTAGGAATGATACAGAACGCAGAATCAATGACTCAGTACCCACTTATGGTGAGGTGTGAACTGTGTGCATGCTTGTGTGTGTGTACAATTATATGTGTGTACTTAGGTGTGGGGCCAAGTGTGAGTGTAACTGCATATTTGCATGTATGTAAGTGCATTTAGAACACCCACTTATGGTGAGGTGTGGACTGTGTGCATGCTTGTGTGTGTGTACATTTATATGTGTGTACTTAGGTGTGGGGCCAAGTGTGAGTGTAACTGCATATTTGCATGTATGTAAGTGCATTTAGAAGCCAGAGGTTGTGGTCTGGTATTTTCCTAGATTGCTCTTATATTTTAAGGCAGCATCTTTTATCACACCCAGCACTCTATGCTCTATCTAGTCTAAGTAGTTAGTTAATCTAGGAACTCCCTATCTCTACTTCCTGCTTGCTTGGGTTACAAACACCATCCCTACCTAGGTTTTACTGAGTTCCAGGGATCCAAACTCAGGTCTTCATACTTATGTGGCAAATCCCTCCAATCCCTAAGGGTTAGAATTTTAATCTGTGCAGGTGATTTCCATGGTAAACCTCCTCTGAATGGTGAAAGAGTTATTTTTTTTCTTCCTAAAAGCTAAGATTTGTATCTTTTTGATAGGATACCAAATCAAATATTTCAATTAAGTTAGCTTATTGTCTCCTGTGTAACAGGAGGCAATGTATTCTTCTTGTTTATTCCCTCTTCTTTTCTCTCTTTTTTTTTTTTTTGAGCATCAATTCTTACTGTTTCCTACTTTATCCTGTTCCTGTGAAGCACCTGTCCCATCGGAAGTCCCCTAAATCAACACCGGAGTCATTTCTGGGTGTTCATTTATTAAACAAAAGAGAAGTGTTTCTTTCACTTATGCTCACATACAAATGATAAACACACAGAGAAAACATCAGGGAAACAATACCTTTCACAATGGCATCAAAAAATGTATCTAGGAGTAACTCTAACCAAGCAAGTGAATGACCTATATATATTGTAAAAACTTTACAACACTGAAGAAGCCATCAGAAAAATGGGAGGATCTGCCATGTTCATGGATCAGTAGGAGCAATACTGTGAAAATGGCCATCCTTCCAAAATCAGTCTACAGATGAAATGCAATTTCTATCAAAATCCCTACACAATTCCACACAGATATTGAAAAAAGAAATTGCAAACTTCACATAGAAGCACACACACACACACACACACACACACGAACAAAAAAAAAACAAAAACCAGGATAGGTAGGTAAAAGAATCTTGATTAATAAAATAACATAACTGCTGGAGGTATCAGTATCCCAGATTTCAAGTTGTGACACAGAGTTATAGTCAGGAACACAGCAGGGAATTGGCATAATAACAGTTGGGTTGATTAATGAAATGGAATTAAAGTCCCAGTCAGAACTCCATATACCCACAGGCGACTGATTCATTCCTTTCTTCCCTCCCTCCCTCCCTCCCTTCCTCCTTCCTTCCTTTTTTTTTTTAACATGAAAGTCAAAAAATACTCATTGGAGTAAAAATAGCATCTTCAACAGTGGCATTGGTCAAATCTGATAGCTGCATGTAAAACAATGAAAATAGAGGGGCTGGAGAGATGGCTCAGTGGTTAAGAGCACTGACTGCTCTTCTAGAGGTGCTGAGTTCAATTCCCAGCAACCACATGGTGGCTCACAACCATCTGTAATAAGGTCTGATGCCCTCTTCTGGTGTGTCTGAGACAGCTACAGTATACTCATATACATAAAATAAATCTAAAATAAAAAATAAAAGAATGAAAATAGATGCATATCTATCACCCTGAACAAAATTCAACTCCTAATGGATCAAGGACCTTAACATAAGACCAGATATTCAAAATCTGATAGAAGAAAAAGTAAGGAATAGACTTGAAAATTCATGATACAGGAAGAAGCTTTCTAAATAGGACACAGATAGTGGAGGCACTAAGATCAACAGTTAATAAATAGGATCTCATGAAGTAGAAATTTTATGCATAGCAAAGCTTACCATTATCAAGCAAAAGCATAGGCTAGGGAATAGGAAAAGATCTTTACCAATTAATTAAACATTCGGCAGAGCGTTAGTCCCTAGAGTATACAAAGAGCTCAGACTGCTTGCACAGTCATGCTGCAAAGGGTCCATCTTACCTGGCGGGACTGCCAGGCTCCGTGCTAAGAGGAAGTCCCAGATGGAGCTGAAGCAAGCTGCTCTTTCTACAGGTCTTCTGCTCTCCCTCCCTCTGCCTCTGCAGGAAGCTGAAGAGCACTCTTCTTTTCTACAAACCCTGGGGGACAAATCAGTAGTCCCTGTACTTGAAAGGTATAGGCCAGAGGACCAGAAATCCAAACTCATACTTAACTATATAACAAGTTCAAGCCAGTCTGGGATACATGAAGGAAACCTCATCTCAAAACAAAACAAACGTGTTTGGAAAAAATCCAGAAATATGTGTGTGTGACTGTTTAATTTTAAATTAAGCATTTGAAGTTTATAAATCAGAGGTTCTCCAGTCTACCTTTCTAATGTTCTAGTAAAACCATTTAAAAATGAGGATTCTGCCATTTATTGGAAGTCTCTGTTTGAATGCTCATAAGTGAAAAATTAAAAGCTAGAATAAATGAAAATCTTTTAGGTTAATGCAGTAAAATATTTTGTTTTGACTTGGGAACTTACTTAAATTCATTTGTTATCTTCAGGTTTTAGTTCAAATTGAAAGAGCTACTATCAAATAACAGAAATAAGCATTTGTGGTTCATGCACACAATGTTTTTGATGTTTGTGAATGTTTAAGATTAGCACTATAACTGTATATCTCTTTTACCCTTATGCATTGGGCCTGAAGACTACTCATCTCTTTAACTAGGACCTATTCTTTGGCTAATACAGCATCAGTAATCAACACTTCAAAAAACATATTCCTCTAGAAATGATCTTAATTATGAACATTTTTTAAATTCAATGGGCAAAATTTATTTACATTTTTATAACATTGTATGCCACAATCACATGGCTTTCTTTTCAGGAATTCAAACATGGTTTGATATCAGAAACAGTTAGTGTAAGTCACTGTATTAATAAGTTTAAAGAAAAATTTTTTACTGTTCCCTCTGTATTAGAGTGAGACCAAGTTTTTATTAAAAAAAAAAAGACTCATTAAAATACAGATATAAACTAGACAGAAGATTTTATTTCTCTCTCATGTAACAGTCGAGAGTTATTAGGTAACTATCATAGGGAAGCCAGATAGGGACAGGAAATATTGTTGTAAAAGATCACTTAAGCACCTAGTTTCTTGGTATATCTCTCTCATCCCAATGTATTGATTCCATCCCTGCATTAAAGGTTGCTGCCTCAGTTGGCACTGTTTTCCAGCTAGTGAGTAATTTCCTTTTAAGGAAGTGTAGGATTTTCCTGTATAATTCTCCTAAGCCACTGACAAAAACTGGGTTTTAGGACCACAGTTAAGAAAGCATGGGTCCGTTGCCTTGCATAATGCCAAAAGGCAAAAAGAAGCTATCATTGGAAGCAGGATGAGGAGAATCAGAAAGGAATAAGGAGGGCTGCAGAGATGACTCAGCTCTTCCAAAGGTCCTGAGTTCAAATCCCAGCAACCACACAACCATCAGTAACAAGATCTGATGCCCTCTTCTGGGGTGTCTGAAGACATCTACAGTGTACTTACATATAATAAATAAATAAATCTTTTAAAAAAGCAATGGTATAAGGAGATGAAAGACAACATACACCGCGCGCGCGCGCACACACACACACACACACACACACTGCACATTTGATTCAGCTCTGGTTAGTTAAGGCAAAGCAAATATCATGTTAGACTTGGGTCTAACAGGAACTCTTGACTGAATGCTGTGATTTACATTTATATAGGTGACTTACACAATTTTAGGTTGTCTAATGTAATGATACAGAAGATTAAAAACTCTGAAGTTTCAGGAACGGGACCATCTAAAAAGCACACCCATGTTTCAATTCATTGAGAAGTTGTTATGGGCCATGTCAGTGTCTAGATAAAGGGATCACTAAAACCTGAACGGCTCCTTTGAAGAACCCAAGGCAAAAGGCAGAACTTGTATGGCCAAGGAGCAGTGTGGAGCAAGCATGGTGTGTGAGTGGAGAGGAGTAATTGGGATGAGATGTACAGAGAGTTCCAGAGTACCGATCCACTCTCCATTAGGAGGCAAGGATTTGCATTTAACCGTGAGTGAAGGGAGGCATGAGAATGTTTCTCCTTGAATGGAAAACCTAGCTGTCTGAGAACAGTATAGAAAAGCTAGCTAAGAAGCTACTTTGGTCATGCAGGTGAGAAATGTCAGTGGGTGAGACCAGAGTGTAGCAGAAGGTGGTGAAATTGTAGTGGTATTTTGAAAATAGTCATCGTGGTACACACTGCAGAGTAAGACATGGAGAAGTCACCCACAGAAAGGCTCAGACACATGAACATGTGGAAGGTTATGGTTAGATGACACTTTGTGTGATTTTTCTGTCTTTCCAAATGTATAAGTATTTTGTAAGCTGAACAGGAATATTTAGGAGTCACTATCTGTTCATATTGTTCCCTGTCCCAGCCCTGGGATAGCTTCTGCCTGTTACTGAGCTTTCCAGTCCTAAGAGATCAAAATCATAGAGAACAGAATGTGCTGGCCCCTAAGCTCTAAGGTTTTGCTAACTATTATCTGAAAACAAGCAAAGTGATTGTGGTGTCATTGTCTGTCCTCACCCTTCCCTGGGAGATGAGGTGTTTCTCAGTAGTGTGACCTATGGATGCAAGTCACTTGTCAGGGTAGAGGCACATCGAAGAAAGGGACCATGGCTTTGCCTGCCCCATAGCCTTGTGGTGTTGTCATCACCTCTGGGATTCTAGTGGAGTCTAACCTTAGATCTCCCAACTACCAAGGAATCACAGGCCCTGGAACTAACAGGAATAAAAGAAAAGAAGTGTAATGCCCCAACAGCCAAGCAGGCAGACAATATGAGACCAATGAGAGACACAGGACCATCCATCCCCAAAGAAAATATGGTAAGAATGAGAAACAGAGAGATACTTCTGTGTGAGGTAGAGATTTTTTAAATACCCTAATTCTCATAATAAGCTAAATTTAGGCACTGGTGATATGAACACAGCCCTTCCCATTAAAAAGATTAATTTTAGTGGGAAGGAGGGATTAGTATTAGAAACAATCATCATTACATTTAACTGAAATTAAGGTCATCATGTAATTTTGTTGGACTGAATTGCCTTGGAAACATCTAGGGTGTCTCAACTTCACAAATGAACTAAAAGAATTGAGCAGTATTTTCTAGAAATTATACATTGTAAGCTAATTGTATTTACCCATTACTTAAAATTTTACAAAGTATCATTGCCCTAAACAAAGTTTTGCTACAGTTTTCATGCCTTTTGGAAAAAATATTTGCATAATACCATTTCTTTTTTTCTACCTTTTCTTATTTTTGTATTTACTTTCACTAAATTAATTAATAATAAATTGAATTTAATTATATGACAAAATATAGCATTTAAAAAAACTTTATATACTGCTGTAGCATTAAGTTGCTTGAGTTGTTGTGCAGCTGTCCCCATTTTCATCTTCAGAATGCTTAATCTGACCAAACCGAAATAGTATCTTTCAAATAATGATTCACCATTAATTCTCCCCAGCCCTTGCCAACCACTACTCTATGTTTCTTTATATTTGACTCCTCCAGGTGTCTGGTACAAAGGAATCATTCAGTAGATACCATTTTGTGACTGATGTATTTTATCTGATACTGGAATGCCATAGTTAGTCTGTGTCAAAATTCATTGTGTGGATATGTCACATTTTGTTTATATCTATTGATGGACACTTGGTTTCCTTCCACCTTTAAGCAATTATTAATGATTCAATAATGAACATGGTTCTATAAATAACTAGTATGGTTTTGGGGTTTAGTTTGTTTTAATATATAACAAGATTATATAATAAAACAAGCTGAAATATAAAGAAAGATATAAAAGTGCAAATATATTTCTTGTGATGATAGTCATTTTTACTGTATTACTGTAGCTGGTCTTTGCTACTTTTTTTCACTTTCCCACCATTCATCTTTCACTCCCTATCACTAGATAGGAGAGAAAGGAGGAGAGAGGAGAGAGACAAACAGACACAAAGAGGCAGACAGACACAGAGAGAGAGAGAGAGAGAGAGAGAGAGAGAGAGAGAGAGAGAGAGAGAGAGAGAGAGAGAGAGAGAGAGAGGGAGAGGGAGAGAAGGAGAAGGAGAAGAGAGGAGAATGAATCACTGAATCTAATTTCTTTCCTGTTGTTTCTTCTTTGACCATAACTACTAGCAAACCTCAACCAACCCCCTGAATGACCAACAACCACTAATCATGCCTATTGTGGTTCTAGCATTTATATACTCTCTAAAAAGTTCTCAGAATTCCAAACATCACGCAATCGCAGAAACGATAGGCAGCTGGCAGAACCATGCTTCTGCTAGAGCATGAGGCAAATTGTAGTCAGCTGCTGCAGACAGTCCGAAACAACCCACCTCCTTACACCTGGGAATAAAACAAAAGCACATTCTTATAATATTTCTCTGTGTTTTAACAAAACCAAAGTTCTGGGATTCTCAAATATGTCATTTCTTTCCCCCTAACTTCTATTTTAAGCCATTAGTTGTGCTGTGTGTAGCAGGAAATTAGAAAGAGACATTTATGAAATAAACATTTTCTAGGTTAGTGACCAAGATTTTCAGGAGATTTCTGCTCAGTTCTAATCTTTGTCTGTTTCAATGGTATCCTCCACAGCTTTTCATTTCCTGCAGATATATAAACAAATGCTTATCCCCAATGCAATTTTACACTGGCTTCCATTCGGATGTTAACACATCTTTATAGTATATAGGTTGATTTAATTCTACAGTTTTTTTCTATAACACAAAATCTCTCTGCTGCTGTTGTTCCTTTCTCATTAACATTCAGAAAATTTAAAGTTAAAAGAGCCTTATTAATTTATCTCTGGGTTTTTTATTTTTCCTCTTTGTCACATGTCACTCCTTGACTGAATTGGCTCATAATTTTTTCTGTGAGACCCCTGAGCCAACGCCCCAATGCTGTTTCATTACTTCCTTTGAATCTTTGTTCCTGAAACCAGGGCAGGCTTTGCTGCATTGCATATACACCCCAGAAAGCCTAGGCATTCTTTCTGTTTGAGATTTAGGGAAACCATTGCTCCTAGAAATAGCTTGCTCACATTTTAGGCACAAAATACTATATTTCTCATAGTTTACACAGTAGGCATTTTGAGATCTGAGGTCTTTGATGTGGTCACAGCCTCTTTGCAAATGATTGTATTTCCTGAAATTGAAGCACTCAGCATTATGATATAGGAGACCTCTAGTTATAGCTTGACCTATTAGCATCAAACACTTTAGAACTAATATTGCTCTTATCCATTATCCATTTGTACATAGGCACTATTAGTACCTTTAATAACTTTTTTACATTCAGTATTCACATTTTCAAATGTAAAGGTTGCTATTAACACCTGTCTTGCATCGGGGTCTGATATAGCTTTGTTATAGCAGAGACTAATCTTTATAAATAAAATCAGTGGCTTCTCCAAAACTTTGTATAATCTTTGTAAACAAGGTGGATGTTTTCTGAGGCTCTTCAACTTTGTTCCAAGCTCTTTAAGCCACTAAGTGACATTGTTCTATGGCAGTGTTATCAAACTGAATCTGTTTTTGTATATTAGAATATCGTCTTTCACCCAACAACTGATCTTTCACTATAATCATTCCCCTTACTCTATTTTGCTTTTCAATATCTCTGGCTTCTTTCCTTCACCATGTAAATTATTGCAACTGCAAACTGGCCTCTAGTATAGCTGTTACTAATCCCGTCAAGTCTTGGGAAATAATTCTATTTTGAGTAGCCTAGTTATTTAGAATTTGTTTCACATAAGGCAAGTGTATCCCATATAAAATTGTGACCTCTTTAAAATGCCTTATATCAATCATTTCTGTAGGACACTATCCTATGTCATCATACCCTTGTTCTACACTATTAGCAGGCATTTGGTGTACAACTAGTGCAAAATCTGATGATGATCTCATAACCCCACCTGCCACTTCTCCCACTCTGGTGGTGAGGTTGGTGATCTTAGCTCTTTCTCTCATAACAGGATATTTCATCAGATTGCCCTCCCACTTTTTAATCGCAAAACCATGCTTTTTCTCTGACCTGACTGCCCTTCAGCACAGTTTCTTTCCAATTTTCCTCCTGCGGGAAACCCTGACTCTCTTGTTCAGTCACCAGGACTAACTTTTTTTGCTCTCTGTTTTCCAGTGCTCCTTGCTTTCCAAGTGCTTCCATCTCCACCCACAACCTCTCCAGTTGCACCACAAACTGCAACACTTTCAGAAAAAAATAAGAGTGACCCCCCCTTTTTTTTCCATTTCAGCTATTTTTTTGTTTCTCAAGCCCCTCCATTTTCACTCACAATTTTTCCAACAACCATTCTTCCAAACTTTTCTGAAACAATATAGGAAAAAGAAAAAACAAAAGCAACACCTAGAAAATCCCCTCTGGGAAGATTTTCTGATATCCTAGTGGTAGCAGCTGCAATAAACTTTTTGTTGGTATCAAAACAAAAAAAACAAAAAACCAAATCCATTCCTTTGTCCCTTGTCATTTTCTACGTACATTTAAACTAAAATTTTTCCTTTTTTTTCTTTATTGAACCCAATGCTTAGGCACCATAGCAGGTCTTTGCTACTTTTTAAGTTCTTCTTTTCCCTAATCTTATCCCCACCTCCATTTTCATCCCCATCACTAGACTGGGGAGAAGAAAGGATAGAGGTGAAGAAAGGATAGGGAGAAATTCTTGAATCTAAGTTTTTTTCCTTTTGTTTCTTCTATGAACATGACTACCTCAACCACCCCCTGTGAATGACCACCAACCACACCTATCCCAATAGCATTCATATACTGTCTAAAAAGTTCCCAGAAATCCAAGTGTTGCACAGTTGCAGAAACTATCTGCAGCTGGCAAAACCATGCTTCTGATAGAGCATGAAGCCAATCATAGTCAGCTGCTGTGGACATTCTTTATAATATTCCTGTGATTCTTAAACCAAAATTCCAGAATTCTCAAAACTCATTGCATATTGCTTCCAATCCACTAACAAAGGAGGACTTTTTTATTTCAAATTTTTCATACAATAAATTTGATTACAATCTTTTTCTTCTCAACTCCTCCCAGATCTTCCCTACACCCCAACCCATCCAACATCATGTTCCTTCTCTTTTTCAGTTTCACAAAAGGAAAAAGAAAAAATGCACACACACACACACACACACACACACACACACACACACACACACACGCACACATGCACGCACCACTACCACCACCAAAAATATGGAATCCATTTTGTGTTGGCAAACTACACCTGACCATGAGGAATGGCCTGGTCTGTGATACCCAGAAACACTGCATTGGGGAAAACTGATTTTCCCTTTCCCAGTAGGTATGGATTATAAAGAACTTCTTTGTTAAGAGTGGGGACTTGTATACTTCTACTCCTCTGATCATGGATTCATTTCATATGTGTATCATTTCTGTTGTATCTCGATCACAATGGTGTTTTTGGAGTTGTCTACCAATTCTTCGCATACAATCTATCTACTTCTTTTCCATATAGATCCCTGAACCATGAGGGGAAGAGTTTGATAAAGAAATCAGACTTAGGGCTAAGTGCTTCAAAGTTTCTCACTCTCTGCCATTGTCTAGTTGTGGATGTCTAGTTAATTAGCATCTACTGTAAGAAGCTTCTCTGAGGAGGATAGAATGATACTTTCATCTATGGGTATAGAAATATGTCATTAAGAGTCACATTATCACTTTGTTCCTTTAGGAAAATAATAGTAGATTTTTCTCCTAGGCCCATGAACAGTTTAGTTCCATGTTCTTGGCCACTTTAGCAGTTTCAGGTATGGGTTCCATCTTGTGTAGTTGCCTTAAAACCAGCCAGAAAAGTGCCTGCTTATTCCCATAACATTTGTGCTACTATTGTACTAGTATATATTGCAGACCAGTCTCTTTCATACAGCATATGGTTTGTAACTGGGTGATACTGATGATTACATTTCTCTTTTGGTATTATGCAAACCATGAGTGTTGTGGATGGGCCTGGTGCTGTTCTTGTGAACTAATCCACTACTGAATATAGGAGCCAATCACAGGGTGAGTAGGTGGGACTTCCAGGTTGGATGGAGGAAGAGAAGAAACAGGAGAGAGTGACTTCTTTTTGGAGCTGGGACAGCAGAGGGGTAAGATGTAGCTGCTAGAGTTTCCTAGTATCATGGCGGGTCCTTGCAGATCTGCCACTGGAGGGATCAGATTTTAATAAGACTTATAAGATTGGGTTTTAGTTGTTGCACCCAGAGATTGAGTTATCATTGTTTCTGAGCTAAGTTTGTGTTGTGTTTTCCTTCACGCGGCTCATCTGGTTTCAAGAAAGAAAGGGCCGCCACCATTTGCACCAGGGAGCCAGGAGGCTCCACAGCCTTCTGTGCACAGCCTGCCAGGAGAGAGTTATCTCCCAACAGCACTCTCACTTCTGAGCTTGGAGGTGAGATTTCCACATTCTCTCTGGAGGGGAACAGCTAGGAGCTCACGGCATACAATCAGTGGAGCTGCTGAGATGGAAGTCTTCCCACTGCTGCCATTTGCACCAGGGAGCCAGGCAGTGCACAGACCCTGACAGAAGAGAGTTGATCTCCCAGTAGTAAGGATACAGGCTTACAGGCCCATAGGAGAACAAGCTCCAGCCAGAGACAGCAAGACCAACTAGCAACAGAGATAACCAGATGGTGAAAGGCAAGCACAAGAACCCTACCAACAGAAACCAAGGCTACTTGGCAACATCAGAACCCAGTTCTCGCACCACAGCAAGTTCTGGATACCACAACACACTGGAAAAGCAAGAGTTGGATTTAAAATCTCATCTCATGATGCTGATAGAGGGCTTCAAGATAGACTTAAATAACTCACTTAAAGAAATACAGGAGAACATGGGTCAAATGGTAAAAACTCTTAAAGAGGAATCACAAAAATCCCTTAAAGAAATACAGGAGAACATGGGTCAACAGGTAGAAGCCCTTAAAGAGGAAACACAAAAATCCCTTAAAGAATTACAGGAAAACACAAACAATCAAGTGAAGGAACTGAACAAAACCATCCAGGATCTAAAAGTGGAAGTAGAAACAATGAAGAAATCACAAAGGGAGGCAACTCTGGAGATAGAAAGCCTTCGAAAGAAATCAGGAGTCATAGATGCAAGCATCAACAACAGAATACAAGAGATAGAAGAAAGAATCTCAGGTGCTGAAGATACGATAGAAAACATTGAGTCAACAGTCAAAGAAAATGCAAAATGCCAGCCCAGACTGCTATACCCAGCAAAACTCTCAATTACCATACATGGAGAAAGCAAGATATTCCATGATAAAACCAAATTTACACAATATCTTCCCACAAATCCAGTCCTACAAAAGATAATAGATGGAAACCGCCAACACAAGGAGGGAAACTACACTCTAGAAAAAGCAAGAAAGTAATCTTCTTCCAACAAACGCAAAAGAAAATAACCAGACAAACATAACATCAAAAATAACGGGAAGCAACAATCACTATTCCTTAATATCTCTTGACATCAATGGACTTAATTCCCCAATACAGACACATAGAATAACAGAAATATTTTTCATGTAAATCTTCAATTTTACCAGAAAATGTTTGTAATTCCTCTTTCAATTAATTTAGTAATTTTTTATGACTACCATTTTATCTGCAGTACTTTTCATGATAAACTTCAATTTTAACATGTTTTTCTATATATTCTATTTTATCAGAAATGTTTTCAATGTAAATGTCTGATTTTATCACAAAATATTTTTAATTCCACTTTCAATTAATTTATAAAGGTTTTTATGTCTACCATTTTATCTGTATAATTTTCCATGAAAGTCAATTTTAACATGTTTTTATTTATATTTCTTGAATTTTATCAGAAATATTTTCCATGTAAATCTTCAACTTTATCAGAAAGTGTTTATAATTCCATTTTCAATAAATTTAGGAATACTTTTTTGCCTACCGTTATTATATCTATATAAAATTTTGCGTGATAATCTTCAATTTTAACATGTTTTTCCACATTTTTCTACAATTTTATCAGAAATATTTTCCATGTAAATCTTCAGTTCTATCATAAAATGTTTCTACTTCCTTTTTCAAATAATTTAGCAATTTTTTTATGTCTACCATTTTACTCTTTAATTTTCCATGAAAATTGTCATTTTAACGTGTTTCTCTATATATCTCTTCTATTTTATCAGAAATATTTTCTATGTAAATCTTCAATTTTATCATAAAATGTTTTTACTTCCTTTTTCAATAAAAGAACATGCTAAAAGAGAGAGACAGAGAGAGAAATGTAGGGCAGCCAAGAAAAAAAAGAACATAAATTTGGGTGGGTAGGGAAGTAGAGAGGATCTGGGAAGAATTGGGGAAGGGAAAAACATAGTTAAAATATATTGTTTTTCACACACACACACAAAAAAAAGAAGCGTGGGTTTGCCTGAGGTGCTCCACAAAGACCGGGGGATTTGAAGCATGGGGATGGCAACTCGCCAATGGGAACCTAGCAATCTGGGTGGAGGTGTTTCGGGAGCTGGGGGCCAGTGAATTGGCCAGTGAATCTCCATGAATCTCCAGTGCATAGCCGGCCAGGCCACCAGAGCATTGTGTTAGAGGCACAAGCGTGGAAATGTGATGGTTCAACTTTTTAATATTCTCCCCCCAACACGTGAATCCTAGTCACGGGGCGGGGGGGGAGTAAAGCTTCTAATTAGGCACCAGCTCAATTTTTCCATGTTTAATGACATGAGGAAGTGCTGATTCTGGCAATAGGGCCTTACTGTCAGGTTATGGAACCTTTACAATAGCTTGTTATGTTGTGTGTGTGGCAGGTTGTCTTTAATATCCAGTTGACCAAAGACTCAATAACATAGAACCCATTCCTGGCACTGGAGATTTTACTTAGTGGCTTAAGATATCCATCTGGAGCGTTGTCTCCCCATAGGAGGCCTTTTGATCTTCTAGTATAGTCTTCAATTACTTTTTTCAGTGTTTTAAAATTTTCATTATAGATATCTTTTGTTTACTTGGTTATCTTTATTCTTATGTATTTTTAAGGTATTGTGAATATATTGTTTTCCTTATTCTTTTCTCACTATCTACTTTTTGTATGTTAATGTCTTTTTTAGTTCTACATTACTGAAAGTGTTTATCAGCTCTAGGTATTCTAACAGAATCTTCAGGATCACTTATATGTCAAATCATCTCATCTAGAAATTAATAATTTTTTATTTTCTATTCATGATTCATTTATTTTACTCTTGTATTTCTCTAGCTAAGACTTCAAAGACTATATTGAATAAGAGTGGAGAAAATAAACATTTAAGTCTTAGTCTTGATTTGAAAAGAAACCCTTAGAACTTTTGTCCTTTTAGTATAATGTTGGTATTGCTTTTTATTTACAAGCATTACTATGTTGCGGTATGTTTTTTTCTATTCCTGTTTCTTCTGTGTATGTGAAGGCATTTCATGAATATTCAGATGATTATGTGATTCAGTCCTTCACTTTATTATGATGCATTATAGTCATTGATTTGCATATATTGAAACATCCTTGCATCCCAGGAATGGAAACTATTTGGATATGGTGATTGATCTTTTTGATATGTAGTGGAATTAGGTTTGTTAAGTATTTTTCTGTTTTTTAAAGATTTTTTTAATGTATATGTGTAGATGTGGATATGCACATGTGAGTGCAGGTACGCAGAAGCTAGAAGTGCTTATTCCAATAGCTGGAGTTCCAAGTGGTTATGAGCCACAGACATATATGATTGGACCTGAACCTCTCAGGTTCTCTGTAAGAGTAATATGTGCTCGTAACCACTGAGCTACGTCTTTGCCAATTTTGCAAGTATTTTATTCAGAATTTTTGTATCCATGCTCACCTAGGAGATTGTCCTGATATTTTCTTCTTTGACTTGTTTTCATCACATTTGTGTATCAAAATAGTACAAACTTCATAAAATGAATTTGCTAACACTACTGCCTTTCTTTAGTGGAATATTTGATGATTTTCTCTGAGCATTTCTAAGGTCTGGTAGAATTCAGCAGTGAACCCATCTTGGCCTGGTCTGGTTATAGATAGAAAACTGCTTCACTTGCTGCAGATCTCAATATTCTTTAGGTTTAATTTTGGTAGGCCATACGTATCTAGAAATTGATCTGTTCCTTCTTTTTGTTTTTGAGACACTGTGTAGCTCTGGCTGAACTGGAACTTGCCCTGTAGACCAGGCTGACCTCAAACTCAGAGATCTGCCTGCCTCCCAAGTGCTGGGAATAGAGGCGTGCACCACCACCACCCAGCTAATCTATTCCTTCTTTATTTTCCAGATTGTTGAAATATGTTTTCTAAGTCAATGCATGTCATTTTGATAATATCAAATTGATGAGATTTAGATCCTTTGGAGACAAATTTCTGAGCATGTCTGAAAGATTTCTAGATTGTTAATTGAGGTGGGCAGACACCCTGAATGTGGGCAGTATCATTTTGTAGGTTTTAATCTTGAACTGAATAAAAAAGTATGATGAACACAAATGCATAGTCACCACTCTCAGCTTCCACCTTATCCCCACCCACTGCTTAACACGACTCCCTACAGCTCTGAAGTGTGGGCTGACATAAACCCTCCTTTTTACACTATTTTGGTCAGGTATTTCTTGCAATGTGTAAAGTGATTAATACACATGTGATTATAGAAATGAAGACATTAAGTCAGGTGGTGGTGGTGCATGCCTTTATTTCCAGCACTTGGGAGACAGGGGCAGACAGATCACTGAGTTCCAGGCCTGCCCGGTCTACAGAGTGAGTTTCAGAATGACCAGAGCTTCACAGAGAACCCTTGATTCAAACAACATACATATATACATACATACATACATACATACATACATACATATGAAAACATTACACATAAAAAGAAGATAGGAAAAGTTATACTTTTAAACACCTGTACTTAAGTTACAAATTGTTCTTTAAGTATTTAAAAGTCATTGGTATTTTGAAAAATTACAATTTGAAAAATGAAAATGTTATAAAAATTTAAAAATTGGATATTATATTCTATTATGTTTCATTTTGTTTACTTGTAAATGTTTGCAAATCGTATTTTAGAAATCAAACTCAGCATATTTTCTTCTCTACTATCCAGCCAAATGTACTAATTTCCCACACTTACAAAATTAGCATTTTTAAAAGTATTCTTGTGATATTTGCACTCTTGGTGAATTAATTCTTAAAAAAAATTTAAATATTGATTTGTTGGATGAGAATTCTTCAAAGTATTTGAGTTCCAAAATTGTAGGAAGTTCCTATCTGTCTCTTAAGTTAAACTCCTCTTAAGGTATTTTTCTCTTAATTGGTTGCTTATAGCTCTAAAGTGTGCTTTGAATTTTATATTCTTTTTTAAAAATATTTGCAGTATTGCACTACTTTGTTCACACACACACATACACACAAATATATAAAATACCAAAAAAATGACTTATTAACATTTACACATATGATATACATACCCACAGTTCAGACTGTATTGACTGATTCTTGTGACTGCATAGCTTGTAGCACTGCATTTATAATTTGTAGCTCACCCAGGTGTAGAATATCGTGTAACATTTCTGTGTGTGTTTCAGAAGGCATTACAAATTACTGTTGAAAAAAAGAAGAGCTGGAGCTTAAGTGTGTACAGATGTGAATTTTGGCTAGCAGAAGTATATTTAATATTCATCTATGGTATTTTCTTGGCAAAGAAAATACATTTGTTTCTACTGCATAATATTAACAGATCAATAGACATCCTCAGAACACTCTAAGGAAACAACCCAGGGTCATGGAAAATATCTCATAAAATATCAGTATGTTGAATCTGATTTTTGACAGTTGGATATGTTACTGGTTTTCATAGTTTTGAATGGGAATTTTAGCAGACTTGTAAATGAGACTTTAAGGATTGTAGTTTAGGTCTATATTTTTCAAAATTATAATTTTACATGATAAGGATTAAGGTGTTTTTCAACCCCAGCTATTTTATTAAAGTGAAGTGAAGGAAATACTTCCATTAGAAACTTCCTGAAAACAAGAAATGATCATAAGTTCCACGCATAAATAACAACTAATGGTCCATTCCACATTGTATTTGAAGTTTAACAGTACAGAGAGAGGTCATAAATGGATGGTGTTAGCCTTCAGATATCTATTTTTGGTAACAATTTATCAGTAGATGAGTCAACATATATTTTAGCAACATTGACTATATGCTTTCCTCAGCTCTGAGAAAGATCACAAAAGATAAATAACTTTGTCATTGATTAATGGAGCTTTCATACTCTTGTGAAAATAAGACATAAAGGAATTAGAAAATTCTATAATGTGTAAGAAAATTCTACATTAGAGTAAGATCTAGGAATCAGAGGAAGCCTATAGTGGCAAAGGTATTTTAAGGGAGAACAGGCTTTAATGTGCAGCATCTGAAAGACATTAGATTTTAGGTATTACCTAAGACAGTTGCAAGGTAAATCTGGAATCTGTGACCTTAAAACTAATTGTGACACTGTCAAATAGTAATTGTTTATGAAAACCTCCTCACTTATTTTAAAGACTACTAACTGTGACTTAACATTTTAAAAGACAACTTGCTTTTACTCATTGTAAAGTTCAGAAAATAATACAAGTACCTTTCAGCAAGCTTCTCTTAACATCTTATTTATGCATAATATAGTAACTCAAACCAGGAGACTGACATTGTACTGTATAAAGTTATTGATTTTCTGTTGGAAGATGTGGTATTGGGTACTTTTTCCTTGATGTGACAAACTGCTGTACAGAAGCAGCCAAGTGGAAGGATGATTTATTTTGTCTCAGTTTATAGTCATGCAGAAGATATGGTGGCACAAGTATGAGGCCACAGATTTTGTGGTCTCTAATCTACAAGCTAGAGCATCACTGCTCATTTGCCTTCCTTCTTTTCTTTTCATATTTGGTCCAGAAACTCAACCTAGGAGATGGCGTCACCCTCATTCAAGGTGTGCTGTTTCTTCTCATTTTATCCTCTCTGTAAATTCTCTCAAAGATGTACCAAGATTGTCTTCTTAGTAATTTAAATCCCGTGATGCTGGCAATGATGACTGATCATCACAAATCTTCCCCTTCTTGGGTTGATTCCTGTTCCAGCATTATTTAACCCTAAGCTTCCATCCCTTGTCCTCAAAGACTAATTGTTCTCCCATAATAATACAAAATGCATTCAGCTCTCTTAGAAGAATCTCCAACATCCTAACAGATCTAACAATGTTTAAAACCTAAAATTGTGGGCCTGGAGAGATGGTCCAGTGCTTAAGAGTATTTGCTAATTTGGCAGAGAACACACATTTGTTTCTCAGCACCCACATTAGGTAACTTCCAACTGCTTGAAACTCCTATTCCAGGGAGCTCTGGCCTCTGCAGTCATTTCCATTCACACGTACATACTATAGACACATACATATGATTAAAGATAAAGTGTATTAAAAAACCAAAAGCTTATATTTCCATGTTTAATGCTTAAGGTGGTCTCTTAATGTGAGCCTCTATAAAAGAAAAACTTACATTATATACTTCCAATCTTCATTGCAGAGTAAACTTTCCCATTCCAAAGAAGAAGAATGGAGAATAACAAAATCAAGCAAAACAAAACAAACATGACAGAAACCTATTAGGGCAAACCAAACCTTCCAGCTTCCATGGCTCATGATAGCACATTCTGGCCTCCAGTAGCCATGGATAATCCTGCCTCTCCAGTTCTCTTGAATGCAACACACATGATCTCTCTTGATCCATCTCAAGACCCATCTTACTGGCATCTCTAACATCCTAACATTGCCATTGCAACTGAGGCTTCTCTTTTACAGTGTCACCCAGTGGGCTCTAGGCCTCCTTGCCCTGAATGGGAAGCTTTCACAGATTGCCGGGACTTAGGGGTTTTCAGGTTCTTTGGTGCAAGCCACTACTCCTTCACTCTTGAAATTTATGTGTGAAAGTCAGCATCAAGTTGACTGTTGTTGGATTCCTCTGCTAGCTTATGATGTAGCCTAAGCTACTACTATCATAACTGCAGTGGCCTCTGTGCCAAGTCTGGAAAAAACACTTTCCTAGGTAGCTTGTTTTTTCAGTGGTATTCTCCGTTCAGTGTCTTCTTTCCAATTACTATGTGTGTTTTAAATCTACACTTTATACTAACATTTGTAAAGAGAAGATACACTTAATACAAGAGTCAGAACAATAGATGTTAGTGCTAATTCTTAGACTTGAAAACTTTAGAGAAAAATATACAATGAGGTTTCACAAAGAGGATCAGGTATTTAGCTTTCTCAGAGTCCTCACTAAAGACCATTTATCTATCTATCTATCTATCTATCTATCTATCTATCTATCTATCTATCTATCTATCTATCTACCTACCTACCTACCTACCTCTCTATTAGTGTGAAAACAGGGTAGATTTTCCTTTTGCCTTAACTTTTCTAAAAACAGTGATCTTATAAGTTATACGGGTTGTGAGATTATATTGAATTAAAATGTAATAAGCAGATAGTACTTAGTTCATTAAAAATTAAGCTCTTAGGTCAATGAGATGGCTCAGCTGGTAAGGACTGACTAAGCTGTGTATGATCCACAGAACCCACTCTATGGAAGGAGAGAACTAACTCCCACAGCTGTCCTCTGATTCCCACTTGTGGAATACATGTGTGCCTTTCAAAATAATCACGCCACATACACATATCCGCATACACATACAACATACACATGTACACATTCACATACATGTACACACACATATGAAGATAATGATATCAGGAAAGTTAAAATTTTGAAAAAATTACATCTCTGCTATTTGAATGCTATTATGCAAAAGAGCTAAGACCTTGTTTTGTAGCATTTTTCCTGATGTAGACAGTTTGATTTTAGATTACTCTAAAGGGAATGATATAGAGATGTCCTCCAGGTAACCTTGTTTTAAGATAATCCCATATTAACCTTGCAGAATAACAAAATAGAGGTTTGTCTTACAGATGTTACTCTTGAGGTTTGTTTGTTTTTGTTTTTGCCTCACCCTTTGCTCTGACAACTATATCCACTGAGAAGGGTTAGTTAAGGGAGGGGTAGAAGAAGATACAGAAGTGCTCAGTGCCCCACAGGTTATCTTTACTTAACTTTGTCTTATTCAAAAGCAAATGTTGCCCTCAGATTTTGATCTTGTACAGTAAAAACTTGGCTACACTTCACAGAAAATTTAAAACTTTTAACAGTATTTAAATCAGTGGTTATATGACCAAGTTATGCAATGCAGTGATTGGTGCCTGTGTGTTTAGCATCACCTGTATTAAAGGAAAAAGAAAATGCAGATACATCTTCTTTTTTATTATTAGATATATTCTTTATTTACATTTCAAATGTTGTCCCCTTTCCTGATTCCCCCCTCCCCAGAAAGTCTCATAACCCATCTCTACTCCCCCTGTTCCCCAGTCAACCCCCTTCCGCTTCCCTGTCCTGGTATTCCCCTACACTGCAGCATCAGACATCCAGCATTCCCAGGACCAGGGGCCTCTCCTCCCTTTGATATCTAACAAGGCCATTCTCTGCTGCCTATACATCTGGAGTCGTGGGTAACTCCATGTGTATTCTTTGGTTGATGATTTTGTCCCTGGGAGCTCTGGGAGTCCTGGGTGGCTCATATTGTTGTTCCTCCTATGGCACTGCAAACCCCTTCAGCTCCTTTGGGTCCTTTCTCTAGCTCCTTCATTTGGGACCCTGTGCTCAGCTCAATGGCTGGCTGAGAGTGGCCCCTTCTGTATTTGTCATGCACTAGCAGGGACTCCCAGGTGACAGCTATATCCAGCTCTGGTCAGCAAGCACTTGTGGGCATCGATAATAGTGTCTGGGTTTTGTAGCTATATATGGGATGGATCCCTGGGTGGGGTAGTCACTGGACAGACTTTCCCTCAGCTCTGCTCCAAACTTTGTCTCTGTATTTCCTACTGTGGGTATTTTGTTTCTCCTTCTAAGAAGGGCCAGAGTATTCATACTTTGTTCTTCCTTCTTCTTGAGCTTCATTTGATATGTGAATCATGTCTTGGGTATTCCAAGCTTCTGGACTAATATCCACTTATCAGTGAGTGCATACCATGTGTGTTCTTTTGTGATTGGGATACCTCACTCAGGATGATATTTTCCAGTTCCACCCATTTGCCTAAGAATTTCATGAATTCATTGTTTTTAATAGCTGAGTACTATTCCATTATATAAATATACCACATTTTCTGTATCCATTGCTCCATTGAGGAACATCTGGATTCTTTCCAGCTTCTGGCTATTATAAATAGCACTGCTATGAATATAGTAGAGCATGTGTCCTTATTACATGCTGGAGAATCCTCTGTGTATATGCCCAGGAGTGGTATAGCAGGGTCCTCCAGTAGTATTATGCCCAATTTTCTGAGAAACCACGAAACTGATTTCCAGAGTGGTTTTACCAGCTTGCAATCCCACCAGCAATGGAGGAGTGTTCCTCTTTCTCCACATCCTCTCCAGCATTTGCTGTCCCCTGAGTTTTTGATCTTGGCCATTCTGACTGGTGTGAAGTTGGATCTCAGGGTTGTTTTGATTTGCATTTCCCTGATGACGAAGGATTGAACATTTCTTTAGTTGCTTCTCAGCCATTCGATATTCCTCAGTTGAAAATTCTTTGTTTAGCTCTGTACCCCATTTTTTAATAGGATTATTTGGTTCTCTGGAGTCTAATGTCTTGAATTCTTTGTATATATTGGATATTAGCACTCTGTTGTTTGTAGAGTTGGTAAAGATCTTTTCCCAATGTGTTGGTTGCCATTTTGTCCTATTGACATTGTCTTTTGCCTTACAGAAACTGTAAATTTATGAGGTCCCATTGTGTTCTGTTCAGAAAATTTTCCCATGTGCCCATGTGCTCAAGGCTCTTCCCCAGTTTCTTTTCTATTAGTTTCAGTGTGTCTGGTTTCATGTGGAGGTCCTTGATCCATTTGGACTTGAACTTTGTACCAGGAGAGAAGAATGGATCAATTTGCATTCTTCTGCATGCTAACCGCCAGTAGAACCAGCACCATTTGTTGAAAAGGCTATTTTTTTCCCACTGGATGGTTTTAGCTCCTTTGACAAACATCAAGTGACCATAAGTGTGTGGGTCTACCTGCCTGTCAGTCTGGGATACTGATTCCCCCAGAAGTTCTTTTACTGTTGATAATAGTTTTAGCTATCCTGGGTTTTTTGTTATTCCAGTTGAATTTGAGAACTGCTCTTTCTAACTCTGTGAAGAATTGAGTTGGAATTTTGAAGGGGATTGAATTGAATATGTATATTGCTTTTGGCAAGATGGCTATTTTTACTATATTAATCCTCCCAATCCACGAGCATGGGAGATCTTTCCATCTTCTGAGATCTTCTTCAATTTCTTTCTTCACTGACTTGAAATTGTCTTACAGATCTTTGACTTGTTTGGTTAGAGTCACATCAAAATACTGTATCTTGTTTGTGACTATTGTGAAGGGTGTCTTTTCCTTAATTTCTTTCTCAGCCTGTTTATCCTTTGAGTATAGGAAGGCTACTGATTTGTTTGAGTTAATTTTATATCCGGCCACATTGCTGAAGTTATTTATCAGCTGTAGGAGATTCGTTGGTGGAGTTTTTTTGGGTCGCTTAAATATTCTATCATATCATCTGCAAATAGTGATAGTTTGACTTCTTCCTTTCCAATTTGTATCCCTTTGACCTCCTTTTGTTGTCTAATTGCTCTAGCTAGAACTTCAAGTACTATATTGAATAAATATGGAGAGAGAGGGCAGCCTTGTCTAGTCCCTGATTTTAGTGGAATTGCTTCAAGTTTCTCTCCATTTAGTTTGATGTTGGCTACTGGTTTGCTGTATATTGCTTTTACTATGTTTAGGTATGGGCCTTGAATTCCTGATCTTTCCAAGACTTTTAACATGAAAGAATGATGAAGCATTAGATGCTTTTTCAGCATCTAATGAAATGACCATGTGTTTTTTTTCCTTTGAGTTTGTGTAGTAGATTACATTGATGGATTTCTGTACATTGAACCATCCCTGCATTCCTGGGATGAAGCCTACTTGATCATGGTGAATGATCGTTTTGATGTGTTCTTGGATTCAGTTGACAAGAATTTTATTGAGTATTTTTGCATCAATATTCATAAGGGAAAATAGTCTAAAGTTCTCTTTCTTTGTTGAATCTTTGTGTGGTTTTGGTATCAGTGTAATTGTGGCTTCATAGAACAAGTTGGGTACTGTTCCTTCTGTTTCTATTTTGTGGAATAGTTTGAAGAGTATTGGTGATAGGTCTTCTTTGAAGGTCTGATAGAATTCTGCACTAAAGCCATCTGGTCCTGTGCTTTATTTGGTTGGGAGACTTTCAATGACTGTTTCTATTTCTATAGGGGTTATGGTAGTGTTTAGATGGTCTATCTGATCCTGATTTGACTTTGGTATTCGGTGTCTGTCCAGAAAAATGTCGATTTCATCCAGATTTTCCAGTTGTGTTGAGTATAGGCTTTTGTAGTAGGATCTGATGATTTTTTTTAATTTCCTCTGTTTCTGTTGTTATATCTCCCTTTTCATTTCTGATTTTGTTAATTTGGATACTGTCTCTGTGCCCTCTGCTTAGTCTGGCTAGTGATTTATCTATCTTGTTGTTTTTCTCAAAGAACCAGCTCCTGGTTTTGTTGATTCTTTGTATAGTTTTTTTTGTTTCTATTTGGTTGATTTCAGCCCTGAGTTTGATGATTTCCTGCCTTCTACTTCTCTTGGGTGTATTAGATTCGTTCTGTTCTACAGCTTTTAGGTGTGCTGTTAAGCTGCTATTATATGCTCTCTCCAGATTCATTTTGGAGGCACTCAGAGCTATGAGTTTTCTTCCTAGCACTGCTTTCATTGTGTCCCATAAATTTGGGTATGCTGTGCCTTCATTTTCTTTAAATTCTAAAAAGTCTTTGATTTCTTTCCTTATTTCTTCCTGAACCAAGCTATCATTGAGTAGAGCATTGTTCAGCTTCCATGTGTATGTGGAATTTCTGTTGTTTTTGTTGCTATTGAGGACCACCCTTACCCCATAGTGATCTGATAGGAGGCATGGAATTAGTTCAATCTTCTTGTATGCTGGATTTCCTGGATGTTTTGGGTTACATGCTTTTTGCATTTTGCATTTTCTTTGACTGTTGTGTCAATGCTTTCTATGGTATCTTCAGCACCTGAGATTCTTTCTTCTATCTCTTGTTCTGTTATTGACGTTTGCATCTATGACTCCTGATTTCTTTCCAAGGTTTTCTATCTCCAAAGTTGTCTCCCTTTGTGATTTCTTTATTGTTTCTGCTTCTATTTTTAGATCTTGGATGGTTTTGTTCAGTTCCTTCACTTGTTTTTTGTTTTTTTTTTTTTTTGTGTTTCCCTGTATTTCTTTAAGAGATTTTTGTGTTTCCTTTTTAAGGGCTGTTCTACCTTTTGACTCATGTTCTCCTGTATTTCTTTAAGGAAGTTATTTATGTCCTTCTTGAAATCCCCTATCAGCATCATGAGATGTGATTTTAAATCCAGATCTTGCTTTTCTGGTGTGTTGGGGTATCCAGGACTTGCTGTTGTTGGAGAACTTGATTCAGATGGTGCTATATTGCCTTGATTTCTGTTGGTAATGTTCTTGCATTTGCCTTTTTCCATCTGGTTATCTCTAGTGTTAGCTGGTGTTGCTGTCTCTGACGGTGGCTGATCTGTCATGCAAGCCTCTGTATCTGTGCTCCTGGGAGACCCATCTCTCTGTGTACACAGGCATGTAGGTACTCCTGCAAGACCCACTCTCTTGTGGTTGTTTTTGGGTATGTAGCTCTGTGACCCTGATCTGTTCTGGGTGTGGGCAGAAATCAGAAGACTCCTGTCCCAGGCTACTCTTAGGTTCTTGTGTCCTCAGGGTTTCCAGCTGCTTCCTCTGAGCAGCAGGGGTGGTCCACCTGTGCTGACTGTCCTCTCTGTACTCCTGAGTGGTTAGCTACCTCCATGTGCCACTTGGGTATGACAGGCTGTGGCAGAGGATGGTTCCAAGGCGGAGATAGAAACCAGAGGGCTTCCGCCAGAGGTTACCGGACGTGATCCTCTGAGTGGCAGGGCAGGTCTCACCTGTGCTGACTGTCCTCTCTGCACTGCTGGGTGGTTGACTACCTTCTTGCACCACTTGGATATGGCACAATGTGGCACAGGATGCTCAGATACATCTTCTCTTGGGTTTCATTGGTGTCTGAATCTCTGGGTTCTTTGCAAATTTCTGTATCACAAATTTGACCAGGTTACTTCAAATTCAAGTGAAGCATTTAATAAGTACTAACTACATGAGCAGGATATTATGAGACGATGTAACAAAAGAAAAGTCACTGATCAACTCCTAAAGGATTAAAATAGATTTTTATACAATTTTTGAATTATAATAAGCTTATATCTTATAAATATAGCCAATGAGATACTAGCTCATTCCATCATATCTTAGCTCAAATTGGATAGAAATCTTACTCAGAGCAATTGGGCTCCAATTGTAAAAGACTATGGGATTCCCATGTTGTCCAGCTTTATTAGGTTATAAACTGAAAATAAAACATTGTAAAAAAATTCCAGAATACTGTTTGGACATGTTTTAGCTTCCCTGTAATATCTAATAAGTATACTTAGATGGCCAAGGGATTATACAGCACTTTGATCGATCAAGAATCCAGAAATTGAGATTGGTGTTTATTTTTAAATATCCTGTGAGACCTCAGAAATCAAAGCAGGAAATCAGATTTACCAATGCAGTGCAGGAAATAGCACCATTTTTGACAGGAAGTTGTTGGAGAGATTGCAGTTTTATAAAAGGTATACTTACAAGATTTGCACAGGCATAAAAGGAAGCCGGCTTTCCTTTCATTTGATCTTTGACAAAGAAAAGAATGAAGTATTTCAGGGGGCCATTTTGTAATATTTCTCAAAAAAAATAGCTCTTAGTTCTTTTAGCCTCACATTTTCACATCACCTTTTCAGCCAGTAATTTGTAACATTTTTACATCAGATAGTATATTGGTTTTGTTGTAATGATTTTGTTCTTTTTGTAACATTTGACTTAACTGGACACCAAATGAAATGAACATTGATGTATATGTGGAATGTCTACATGCTTTAACTAATAAGAAGCCATTCCCTTGATTGTTTGTGCTTTTAGACAATCTCTAAGTTTATACTGCATAAAAATTAATTAAATATACTCACATAATTTACTACTTATCTCTTCATAACAGTATTCTTAATTGACATAATGAAAGAGTAAGGTAAAGATTATTTTTAGAAATCTGTGCATGTCAATATTCAAGAAATAGATAATATTCTTTGCACGAATTATAAACTACTTCCACACTCTTTATGAAATTGCCCTAGGAATAATAAAGGATTGGATGAGCACGTACATTTTAAAGACGATAACTATAATGGTATATTATAGTTTCAGTGGAGAAACTCTTCCTAACTTACCTTATAAAGCTCAGCATTATACCCTGATGATAAAACTGGACTATGATATTATAAGAAAAATAGACCCTGCACATTACAGGCAGTCAAATCCGACAGTATATAAAGTGTATGGTAATTTGAATGAGAATGGGCCCCTGAAGGCTCCTGTCTTTAAATGCTTGGTGCTCAGTTGATGAAACTGTTTGGGAAGAATTAGGAAGTATAGCCTTATGAGAGGAGGTGTGTCAGTGGGCGAGATTTGAGGTTTAAAAAGTTTACCCCAGATTGCAGATAAGACGTCAGCTCTCAGCTACTGCTCCAGTGCCATGTCTGCCTGCTGCCGTGCTCCCCATCATTATGGTCTTGGAACCATTAGCCCCAATAAACATTTTCTTCTATAAGTTACCTTGGCCATGCTGTCTTTTCATGGCAATAGAAAAGTAAGTAATAAAACAGAAGAATAACAGACCAGAATACAAAGCTGGTTCAACATTTAATATGATTAACCATATTAATTGAAGATCACATTATTTCAAAAGATGCAGAACAAGCCTTATATGAAATATAAACCCACCCAAAGAGAAAATAAGGAGCAGACAAATAGAAAAAGAAAGCAAGATCCTAACCTTGATTAAATCAAATACTCATGTTCTGTCCCACTGTATCTGAGCAGTTAAGCACGATTCAAAAGAGAGACATGTTAACTGTGCTCAGGGCCAAAAGACTGAGAGTGAGGAGTTGGTTCATTCTGCTACTCTCTGGAGCAATTCCATGCTCTGCTTTCCTTCTCCAACCTACTGCGTTTGTATTCCTCTTTTGAGATGATTGCCTCAGTGTCATTGAAAAAGAAATTAAATTTTTACTTAGTATTAATGAAACTGTAATTCTTCCCAAATCAGCAACAAGGCAGAGATATTCACCCTCCACTGGTGTTTCACAATTATACCAGCCAGTCTAAAAAGGCAAGGAAAAATATAGACAAATGACAAAGGAAGAAAAATTTTCTTTATTAACAGGCAAAATAATCTAATATGAAGTAATTTATAAGATCATACAATAGCTTCCCTTATACTAGCAATGAATAATTGGAAAGTAGATTTTGAAGTCATTATAATCATTTACCTATATGTATAATGTCAGTACATTGGAAATTGGTATGGAACTAAATTAGTTATATGCTTATTTCTCCCATGTTAATCTTTACAGTCAACAGAGGTACAATCTTAACTTCAGCAGATACATATGCACACACACACGTATACACACACACACACACACACACACACACACACTGAAAATGGCTCTAAATTTTATTTGAGTGTTAATTGTTTCAAAGGCACAAATTCAAGAGATCATATTTGCTGACATTGTGAATATAGAGCTGTAATCATCAAAAATGTGGCATCATGGTGAAGGTAAATATATCAATGAAAGAAAACAGTATTTAAACAGACTTTCACACTTATAATCAACTGAGTTTTTCTCACTGTTTTTGTTATTAAGAATTAAAGGGAGGGAAAGGGCAAGAGAGAGAAATCAAAGATAATGGGTGAGAGAATAGTCTCTCTATAAATAGATAAATGACACTGGGACAATGAGCCTTAACTTTTATCACAGGCTTATGCAGAATTCAATTTAAAATGAAAAATGGTCCTAAACATAATACAAAATTCTATGAGAAAACACAGAAGGGCACATTAGTGATGTGGAGTAAGCACAACACTTCTTTCGGTATATAACATATGACACATGAAAGAAAAAGATGACAGAAATAGACTTCATAAAAATTAAATTTTTGTTCTTCAAAGACATCCAGAAGGGCTATAAAGATGTGTGAGCCATTAAGGCCTAGGCCTACTGTAAGAAAGGTGCAGATATCCTCAAAGTAGGAAAAGCAAGGTACAGGCTAAAAGAAAACATAAAATGTTCACCTGACAATGAATATGTATTCCATGTATATAAAGAATTGCTAGAACTCAGTAAGACATTTTTAAAGATTAGAAAATGGCTTAGTAAAGTAGGCCACAGAAAAATGTACTGTGGTAACTGCAATTTAAACTGTTGTTTGTGAAATTCAGCTTATTGAACTAAACTGTGAAAACTGAAATTAGTGCAGGTTGGGCTCTGCAAAGGCCTGCCTTAAGAAACGGAATCACAATGAGATTCAAAGATGGCTAACTATATAGGTGTGTAGTTCGTCTAAGTGTCTGAGAAGGAGCACAGCCCATGTGGATTTAGGGAACAGCATTCTGTGGTTCTCATTGCATTTGATACTAGACTCTACTCTAATTGCCCTCATTGACACCTAGTGGAAATGCCCCACGTTTATGGGCCACGTTTATTGAATCATGTCTTGACAGTTCTGTAAAGGCTCATCTTTGTCTCCTCATATCAACCCCATAAGGTCAGGGGCTTAGATGTTCTCAGCGTTTGGAGAGCTGAAGTTCAATCTCAGTTTGCCAGCAGAACCTTTAGCTCATCTGTTAAACACATGGCGACAGTGTGCATCTGTTAAACACATGGCGACAGTATGCGTCTGTTAAACACATGGCGACAGTGTGCGTCTGTTAAACACATGGCGACAGTGTGCGTCTGTTAAACACATGGCGACAGTGTGCGTCTGTTAAACACATGGCGACAGTGTGCGTCTGTTAAACACATGGCGACAGTGTGCGTCTGTTAAACACATGGCGACAGTGTGCGTCTGTTAAACACATGGCGACAGTGTGCGTCTGTTAAACACATGGCGACAGTGTGCGTCAGTTAAACACATGGCGACAGTGTGCGTCTGTTAAACACATGGCGACAGTGTGCGTCTGTTAAACACATGGCGACAGTGTGCGTCTGTTAAACACATGGCGACAGTGTGCGTCTGTTAAACACATGGCGACAGTGTGCGTCTGTTAAACACATGGCGACAGTGTGCGTCTGTTAAACACATGGCGACAGTGTGCGTCTGTTAAACACATGGCGACAGTGTGCGTCTGTTAAACACATGGCGACAGTGTGCGTCTGTTAAACACATGGCGACAGTGTGCGTCTGTTAAACACATGGCGACAGTGTGCGTCTGTTAAACACATGGCGACAGTGTGCGTCTGTTAAACACATGGCGACAGTGTGCGTCTGTTAAACACATGGCGACAGTGTGCATCTGTTAAACACATGGCGACAGTGTGCATCTGTTAAACACATGGCGACAGTATGCATGATGACCATACTGCGAGGGGAAATAGAGGACTGTGGGAACAGACCAGAGCAGACAGACAGATTCTGAAGCCTCAAAGACTTCCCTGAGGAAATAATGCTTGTGCTACTTGTTAACATTAAACCCATGTGCAAGGAGAGATATGGGCTCTGGCAAAGCCTGTCTGTTACCAGCTACAGCCCTAGACAGTCAACTTCCCTAATAAGATCCTGCCTGTCTCTTATGTGACTTCTGTCTTTGCAAACTTCAATTTTTCATGCTTTCTCATTCTGTTCTGTTTTGAGGAAAGGCTTATTTGGTGGATAAAGGGATTTATGGTCTGGGTATAAGTTTACACATACTTTTTTTAATGCCCCTTTCCCCTTGTCATTTCCACCTCAACAATTTAGTGAAGTGCAAGATGTTTTGTAGAAGTTTTATAAGAAGTTGATGCTGTCAACAAGTGAATAACTGCATTTTTAAGGTCAGATACTCCAAGTGCTCAAGGCTAGCTCTTCATTTGTTCAAAGAAACTCTCTGAAAATGATTGACATAAGTTGAAAAAACAGACCCATAATCTGAATCTGTTGGCTTCGTGGAACTTTTCGTGTGCCTCCATGTGTAAGGCACCCTCATGTTTTACCCCTTGAATTCTCACAACTCTTTGAAGTTATTACTCCCTGAAAGAGTTTGGAGATAGTCAGCTCATTTATGCCTACCATTTTATCTGAACAATTTTCCATGATAATCTTCAATTTTAATGTTTTTCCATATTTTTTTCAATCTTATCAGAAATATTTTCCATGTAAATCTTCAATTTTATCAGAAAATGGTTATAATTCTACTTTCAATCAACTCAGGAATATTTTTATTCCTACCAATTTATCTGCATAAATTTCTTCAATTTTATCAGAGATAGTTTCCATGTAAATCTTCAATTTTTCAGAAAATGTTTTTAATTCTACTTTCAATCAATTTAGGAATATTTTTATGCCTACCATCTTATCTGTATAATTTTTCATGAAATAGTCAGTTTTAATGTGTTTTTCTATATATTTCTTGAGTTTTTTCAGAAATATTTTCCTTGTAGATCTTCAATTTTATCAGAAAATGTTTATAATTCCACTTTCAATCAACTTAGGACTATTTTTATGCCTACCATTTTATCTGTATAATTTTTCCATGAAATAGTCAATCTTAACGTGTTTTTCTACATATTTCTTCAATTTTATCAGAGATATTTTCCATGTATATTTACACTATGGAATACTACTCAGCAATTAAAAACAATGAATTCATGAAATTCTTAGGCAAATGGGGAACAGGGGGAGGGAAGAGGGCTTATGGAACTTTCAGGGAGGGGGAAACCAGGAAAGGGGAAATCATTTGGAATGTAAATAAAGGATATAGAAAATAAAAAATTAAAAAAGAAAAAGCTTGCTGGGATACAGGCAACTACAAGAATCTAGTTCTGCACCTTTTCTTTAGAAAACCATGGGAGCAATTACTGGTGTCCCAGGCCATTGCCCAGCTAATCCAGACATCTGTTAGCTCCAGTAGGTTGCCATTAGCAAGGATAGAAGCTCCTCATTTTCAGGATAAGTATTTTATGAATAAATATGTACTTGTTACCACATTCTTCATGCTCCAACCAGACTGTAACTCCAACAGTTGGTATAGTGCCTTTTATACACCAGCCCACCCTACCCTTTTTCTTGATTCACCCTTAGTTGATCTTTCAGCTCTTTTTTGATGACCCCAGACTTGACCTAAGATACTCTTATGAGATCCTCTTTTCTCGCTGTTACAGATCTGTATCTATTGACAAACAGTTGACTTTTCATGGGCATGTCTGTAGATAAGCGCCAAGACTCATCTGTAATATACTATAGACCACCTGGGTTCAGGGGAAATGATCACATGTGGACTATTTTAATCCTTATTTAAAATTGTATTTTATTTTAAGTTTTTAATTTATATTTAGTTTACATTATGAGTTTGTCTTCTCTGTGAATGAGCTATTCCATAACTTTAGAAAAACAGTAATTTCTTTGATTTTCAATCCTAGTGATTTTTGAAACAATTTTTATAACTAATAAATTCTAAAGAAATATGCTTGTTTTTAGTGCATAGTCTCTTTAAATATCATTCTGACATCTGTGGAAATCCCTGTCAGCTTAAATAGCAATGCATGCAGGTCACTGCCTTTAATAGCTGCCAGAATATCTTATCATTGTCTTTGATGAATTAGGGTGTGGGTTTGCAAAGTTGCTTTTTTTTCCTAAGTAAAAATGGTTTTGTTGTTGTGTTGTAATGTTTCATTTTAATCTAGTTGTATTGTGGTAGAGATAATACATATCAGGAACTCAAAATAGTTCAATGAATCCGTCACTTAGAAATGGGTGACTGATTGCTTTAGCTATTCTTATCAGCCTCATTACATTGCTGTTTTCCAAAGTTGTGGAAAGTTTGTCTCTTGGCTATTTGGGTCTATTTTGATGCAATGAGTATAAGTCATTTCTATTCTTTTTCTTAACTTTCTTAATCATCTATTAGAAAAAAATGCCATTTTTAAACATTTAAATGTTCTGGAGAGCAGAGAAATTAAGATAGTTTCAACAAGTAAAATTGCTTTTGATACATATGATACCAAAAATGACAAAAAGTTATGCATTCACAATGAAAAGTTACTTTACATTTATTTTAGTAGTAAAGTACTTCAGTTCAGAGCTGTAGACCAAAAAGAAAGCATCCTATTATTTTAGAAAAATACACATCTCTTAATTTGGTTTTCATTTTAAAATAGGATATTGGGAAATAAAAGCAATTAATTTGTTTCATTCAAATAAATGACACTACTAAAATCCTGGTGTTAATTCACACTCATATCTGTAAGGCTTCTGTGTCTGTAGCTTGTATGGGATGAATTTGGCATAAAAAGACCATAACCACCATCATTCCTTAGCCTCAGCCCCTCTGTGTGTGGCTGTGCTCTAGAGTCCTGGAAGATTCCTCCAACTCTGCCACCTTCCAGGCTTGGTTTCGGGTATTATTCTGTCTGCCCATCCTGTTTTTATCTTTAGAACTGGTACCTCCTCACCCCAGCAGGTTTCTGCCCTGTGGGGCACACAGTCCATTAACTCTCCACTTTTCACTGTCTATCACTTGCCTCTTCTCTGCTTCACAGCTTGGATGCCATGACCTATCACTACAATCACTCGGCTTCCATGCCTCTCACCTCTTCACTGCTAGCAAGATCCTAACCTTGATTAAATCAGATACTCATGTTCTGTCCCACTGTATCTGAGCAGTTAAGCACGATTCAAAAGAGAGACATGTTAACTGTGCTCAGGGCCAAAAGACTGAGACTGAGGAGTTGGTTCATTCTGCTACTCTCTGGAGCAATTCCATGCTCTGCTTTCCTTCTCCAACCTATTGCGTTTGTATTCCTCTTTTGAGATGATTGCCTCAGTGTCATTGAAAAAGTGGAAGCAAACACCAGAAAGCATGTTATCAACCCAACCCAAATCTACTACCTCATTGTATCTACCTCTATATAGTCTGCCTTCCTTCCTTTAGAGCAGAGGGTACTCTGCTTAGGAAGTGTGCCTCTGCCCGACACCTGCACTAATAAGATGTGCTTCTCAGGCCTGCCCAATGATGTTTTCCCCGTGAGTATCCATCCTTTCTCATCTATATTTCTTCTTTCCAAAATCATTAAACTATAGAATTATGTATCAAAGAATTGTTCCATGCTAAGTTAGGGCTGACAGGGTGGCTCACAGTATAAAGGTGCTTTCTTTACAAGCCTGACTATTTGTTTTCTAGATGTCAAGTGAAGGTAGGGGGAAATAGCAACTCTGCAAAGCAGCCTCCCTCCATACACCATGGCATGCACACAGCCCACATACATCATACATGCACATACACACATAATAATAAATAATAAAGTTAAAATAAAATATCAAATTTTGCTAAGTTATATTGTAGTGATAAATCAAGTCCCAAATTTTCAGTAGCATAACTGAACAAAGTTCTATTGTAGATTAAACTGATTGTATATTGATCATTTGATTAGTTAATGCTTTCCAGATTATAAATAGAGTGTTGATGGGCAGAAAAACTCAATTATCTTACCTATGGGTCATTGAGTGGCTGGATAAGAGACTGTGAAGAAACCATGCCCAATTCTTTGTGCAATGACCTAGAAGGGACACATTCCACTCAAAACCCTAAATTAGCAGGCCTAGGCGGAGACTCTGTGTGCTGTGTACTTGTAAGACACTCAGAAACATGTATGGTAAGCAGCTGCTGAGCCAGATAGTGCCTATTCATTGTTAAGACGTGTTCTGCTGTCATCCCGCCCTGCCCTGTCTTCACTGCACTCTCTGTTTCTCTTTACAGCAGTCTTCTGAAAGACTGCCTTCTCACTTCCTCTCCCACCTGAGCTCCCTTCCTTCATCAATGGCAATGAGGTCCTTAGTCTTCGTAGTGCACAGAAACATTGATCTGACCAACAGATGTTCTCTAAACTAAACGGTATTAGTCTTCATCTCAACTGACCCTACAGAGCTCAGTCTTCTAGACCCACCTATCACCACCCTCTCTAAAGAACTCTACTTACATGACCAGTTTAGAGCAACATCATCCTCTTCATGAGCCTCTCTTTGATCAACTTCACCTACTCTACCACCTTTAGAGGCCCCGCCTTATCTTCACACACCCTTAAGGTTTCTTTCCTCACTTGTTAAGGTAGCATGCCCAGACTCGGAGCCTTAAATGCCATCTACAGGTGGGCGCTGTCCTGTAGATGTTCAGTTTGTATCTCTAATCCTCTTTTCCCTGAACTCCAAGCTTATGTATCCAACATTCTTTCCAAAATTCTGTTCTGAAATTATACTAGACCTCACCCACTTAATCTCTCTAAAAGAAAGCCTTTGATTCTACAGAGCTCACAAAGACGTGCTTGCCTCTGCCTACCAAGTGCTGGGAGTGAAGCCTGCCCTACCACCACTGGCTTCTTGCAGTCCCTCATTCCACCTCTCAGAAAGCCCTGCTGATTCTTCAAATTACACACGTATCACAGCACACCACTTCCCATCGTTTGTGGCATTATCACCCTGGTGTGACGCATCCTTAGCTTGCCTGGACTGTTGAAGTGGTCTTACCTAGTTTTCCTGCTTTCACACTTGCTACCTCTGACAGTTTCTTCGTACATCAACCATCTTTTGGAAATAGATGTGATTGTGTTATTCCCCTGCTCCAAACCTTCCTGTTGCTTCTCTTTATTTTCAGAAGAACATGGAAACTCCTCTTTAACCTTTATCCTCCAAGTACTCAGCTCTCCAACTTACCTCTTCCCTCTTTCCCTTCAGTTACAAAGTCCAAGCAAGTGGTTCTGTTGCTATTATGACTGAGCCAAGCTGATTTCTACCTAAGGCCTTTCTGCTTTTTTTCTGTCTGGAGTTCTACCTCATCACTCAAAAGCATGTCTTCTGTATCATTGCTGCTCTGTGCCCGGTCACTTTGTGTTATCACAGCCTGCCTTTTTATTCCACATATTTCTCAATTTGAATGTTTTCATATCAGGGTCTTTCTGTGTAGACCAGATTGTCCCATCACTGCCTCGTGAGTGCTGGGATCAAAGGTCTGTCCCCTACTAACTGCCCCCCCCCCCCACCGCCCCAGCCATGTCTGGCTACATTTCTCAAGTCTTAGGTTTTACTGTTGTAATTGTCTTTATTCTCAATGGTTGTAGATTGCTGTCTTTAGAATGCTATCTGGTATGTGATAAAAGTTGTTGACTAGACAGCTGCCTAGATCTTCAGTGTTCTCCCTAAAGTGAGACTGAAAATATTTCAAAAAGAATGATTCCTCAGTTATGATTTCACAGAAAAATAATAATATATAGAATAAAAAAGTAAAATATTTATCTGCTTTTACATAAAATATGTGGCCTAAATTTTTGAAAATAATGCATAGCTGCTAAAAAACATTTGGGAAAGGGATTTGATGTGATGCAGGGAGAGAAGCTGCTTCTATATGAGAGTTCAGTTTTGATTTGGGGCAAATCAAAATCAAATTTTCTAACATCATGTCTTGATTAATTCCAATTATTTTTTCAACAAAATCTTGTTTGAATGAATTTCAAAGAGATCATTCTAAGCCAGGTAAAAGGAAGTACAGAAATATCAGCTGTTTTCCAGGAATAAAATTCCCCACATGTCATTTTCCATGTTATCTCTATATGCATGTAAGAGTTCACCATTCTAAATGATATTTTTCTGACATGTTCTACACGCTACCCTTGTTCTTTCAAACAAAAAATGCAGAAGTCATCAACCCACAATCAATATTGTAGTACAACCTAAGAGATTCCCTTTAATGAATGCGACTTCTGTGGCCCCTCCAGTTCTTGGTCCTTTCATAATTCGCCAGCCCTTCACTTGCCCTACTTCATGCTGCTTACAACTTCTTTCCACTTGATTGACTTTTATAATCCATTCATGGGCAGGAGCAACCCTTAATATCTCCAGAGTTCCTACAGCTCTAGACCACTGCCTGGAGACTTTGGTACTAGGAGTAGAAATAGTAAAATAATTAAAAATACACTAAAGTGATGATTTAAATGAGAATTTTATGACTGTTGGTCATTTCATGGAGTCCCTGTCCTCTTCTTGTTCCTAAGTTCTTCCCCCTGGTCTTCCACAAGATTTCCTGAGCTCCATCTAATATTTGGCTGTGGGTCTCTGTATCTGTTTCCATTGGCTGCTAGGTGGAGCCTCTCAGAAGACAATTATGCTAGGCATCAATAACTATTTTTCAGTGTGTGTGTGTGTGTGTGTGTGTGTGTGTGTACACACTTATTTATATACATACAGAGGCTAGAAAATAACCACATGCTTTTCTTCAGGAATCATTTGCCCTTTTTTTAGAGACAGTCACTCACGGTACTGGAGCTCAGTAAATGGTTTGGCCTCGGAGCCCCTGAATCTGCCTATCTCTGACTTCATGTGTTGGGATAATAAGTGCATAACAACTAGATATTTTTCAACATGAATTCTGAGGATCACACTCAGATCCTCATACTTGTGAGACTAACACTCTACTGATGGGGCTATCTCCCCAGCTGCTCCTCTCCCCTCCAGACCTTTTTAGACAAGAAGTCTCATATAGCCCAGACTGATCTAAACTCAAGGTGATCTTGAACTTCTGATCCTTCTGATTCTTCCTTTTGAGTACTAGCTTTCCAACTGTGTACCATCAACGAGTTTTCTGCTGTTCTGGGGATAAACCCAGGATTTGTACATGTTAGGCACATTCTGCTAACTGAACTATATCTCTAGCCCTTTTTACTCTGATTCTTTTTTTTTTTATTATTATTATTTATTTTATTTTATTTTTTTAATTTACATTCCAAATCACTTCCCCTTTCCCGTTTCCTCCCTCCCCGAAAGTCCCATAAGCCCCCTTCCCTCCCTCTTTTCTCCATTCAACCCCCTCTCGTTACTCTGTCCTGGCGTTCCCCTACATCCAGTCTTTCCAGGACCAGGGGTCTCTCCTTCCATCTTTTTAGAAATCTATTGATATGCGGATTGTGTCTAGGGTATTCCGAGATTCTGGGTCAATATCCCCTTATCAGTGACTGCATACCATGTGTGTTCTTTTGTGATTGGGTTACCTCACTAAGGATGATATTTTCAAGTTCTGACCATTTTCCTAGGAATTTCTTGAATTCATTGTTTTTAATTGCAGAGTAGTATTCCATTGTGTAGATATACCACATCTTCTGAATCCATTCCTCCGTTGAGGGACATCTGGGTTCTTTCCAGCTTCTGGCTATTATAAATAAGGCTGCTATGAACATAGTGGAGCATGTGTCCTTATTGCATGCAGGTAAAGTCTCTGGGTATATGCCCAGGAGTGGTATAGCCGGATCCTCCGGGAATGTCATGCCCAGTTTTCTGAGGAACCGCCAGACTGCTTTCCAGAGTAGTTGTACCAGCCTGCAATTCCACCAGCAGTGGAGGAGTGTTCCTCTTTCTCCACATCCTCACCAACAACTGCTGTCTCCTGTGTTTTTGATCTTAGCCATCCTGACTGGTGTGAGATGGAATCTCAGGGTTGTTTTGATTTGCATTTCCCTAATGACTAAGGATGATGAACATCTCTTTAGGTGCTTCTCAGCCATTAGATATTCTTCAGGTGAGAACTCTGTGTAGCTCTGTACCCCTCTCTGGAGTTTAACTTCTTGAGTTCTTTGTATATATTGGATATTAGCCCTCTGTCGGATGTAAGGTTGGTAAAGATCATTTCCCAGTTAGTTGGTTGCCGCTTTGTCTTTTTGACAGTGTCTTTTGCCTTGCAAAAACTTTGTAATTTAATGAGGTCCCATTTGTCTATTCTTGATCTTAGAGCATAAGCTATTGGAGTTCTGTTCAGGAAATTCTCCCCTGTGCCCATATGTTCAAGGTTCTTCCCTAGTTTCCCTTCTATTAGTTTCAGTGTGTCTGGTTTTATGTGGAGATCTTTGATCCACTTAGAATTGAGCTTAGTGCAAGGAGATAAGGATGGGTCAATTTGCATTCTTCTGCATGTTGACCTCCAGCTGAGCCAGCACCATTTGTTGAAAAGGCTATCTTTTTTCCACTGGATGGTTTTAGCTCCTTTGTCAAAGATCAAGTGACCATAGGAGTGTGGATTCATTTCTGGGTCTTCAATTCTGTTCCATTGATCTACATGTCTGTTACTGTACCAATACCATGCAGTTTTTAACACTATTGCTCTGTAGTACAGCTTGAGGTCCAGGATACTGATTCCCCCAGAGGTTCTTTTACTCTTGAGAATAGTTTTAGCTATTCTGGGTTTTCTGTTATTCCAGATGAATTTTTGAATTGCTCTTTCTAACTCTATGAAGAATTGAGTTGGGATTTTGATGGGGATTGCATTGAATCTGTGTATTACTTTTGGTAAGATGCTCATTTTTGCTATATTAATCCTGCCAATCCATGAGCATGGCAGATTTTTCCATCTTCTGAGGTCTTCTTCAATTTCTCTCTTCAGAGACTTGAAGTTCTTGTCATACAGATCTTTCACTTGTTTGGTTAGAGTCACGCCAAGATACTTAATATGGTTTGTGGCTATCGTGAAGGGTATTATTTCTCTTACTTCTTTCTCAGCCTGCTTATCCTTTGAGTATAGGAAGGCTTCTGACTTGCTTGAGTTGATTTTATATCCGGCCACTTTGCTGAAGTCGTTTATCAGCTGTAGGAGTTCTCTGGTGGAGTTCTTTGGGTCGCTTATGTATACTATCATATCGTCTGCAAATAGTGATAGTTTGACTTCTTCCTTTCCAATTTGTATCCCTTTGACCTCTTTTTGTTGTCTAATTGCTCTAGCTAGAACTTCAAGTACAATATTGAAAAGATATGGAGAGAGAGGGCAGCCTTGTCTAGTCCCTGATTTTAGTGGGATTGCTTCAAGTTTCTCTCCATTTAGATTGATGTTGGCTACCGGTTTGCTGTAAATTGCTTTTACGATGTTTAGGTATGGGCCTCGAATTCCTGATCTTTCCAAGACCTTTAACATGAAAGGATGCTGAATGATTTCAAATGCTTTCTCAGCATCTAATGAGATGACCATGTGGTTTTTTTCTTTGAGATTGTTTATGTAGTGGATTACATTGATGGATTTCCTTATATTGAACCATCCCTGCATCCCTGGGATGAAGCCTACTTGATCGTGGTGAATGATCGTTTTGATGTGTTCTTGGATTCGGTTGGCAAGAATTTTATTGAGTATTTTTGCATCGATATTCATAAGAGAGATTGGCCTGAGATTCTCTTTCTTTGTCGGATCTTTGTGTGATTTTGGTATTAGTGTAATTGTGGCTTCATAGAACGAGTTGGGTAGTGTTCCTTCTGTTTCTATTTTGTGGAACAGTTTGAAGAGTATTGGTGTTAGGTCTTCTTTGAAGGTCTGATAGAATTCTGCAGTAAAACCATCTGGACCTGTGCCTTTTTTGGTTGGAAGACTTCCAATGACAACTTCTATTTCTTCAGGGGTTATAGGACGGTTTAGATGGTCTATTTGATCCTGATTTAATTTTGGTACTTGGTATCTGTCAAGGAAATTGTCCATTTCCTCAAGATTTCCTAGTTGTGTTGAATACAGGTTTTTGTAGTAGGATCTGATGATTTTTTGAATTTCCTCAGTTTCTGTTGTTATCTCTCCCTTTTCATTTCTGATTTTATTAATTTGGATACTATCTCTGTGCCCTCTGGTTAGTCTGGCTAAGGGCTTATCTATCTTGTTGATTTTCTCAACGAACCAACTCCTCATTTTGTTGATTCTTTGTATGGTTTTATTTGTTTCTACTTGATTGATTTCAGCCCTGAGTTTGACGATTTCCTGCCTTCTACTCCTCTTTGGTGTATTTGCTTCTTTTTGTTCCAGGGCTTTCAGGTGTGCCATTAAGCTGTTAGTGTATGCTGTCTCCCGTTTCTTTTTGGCGGCACTCAGGGCTATGAATTTTCCTCTTAGCACTGCTTTCATTGTGTCCCATAAATTAGGGTATGTTGTGCCTTCATTTTCATTAACTTTCAAAAAGTCTTTGATTTCTTTCTTTATTTCCACCTTGACCAAGTTATCATTGAGTAGAGCATTGTTCAGCCTCCATGTGTACGTGGGTTTTCTTTTGTTTTTGTTGCCATTGAAGACCACCCTTATTCCATAGTGATCTGATAGGAGGCATGGGATTATTTCTATCTTCTTGTATCTGTTGAGGTCTGATTTGTGACCAATTATATGGTCAATTTTGGAGAAGGTACCATGAGGAGCTGAGAAGAAGGTGTATTCTTTAGCTCTAGGATGAAATGTTCTATATATATCAGTTAGTTCCATTTGGTCCAAGGCTTCAATTAGATTCACTGTGTCCCTGTTTAGTTTCTGCTTTCCTGAACGATCCATTTCAGAGAGCGGGGTGTTGAAGTCACCCACTATTATTGTGTGCGGTGCGATGTGTGCTTTGAGTTTTCGTAAAGTTTCTTTTACGAATGAAGGTGCCCTTGCATTTGGAGCATAGATATTCAGAATTGAGAGTTCTTGATGGTGGATTTTCCCCTTGATCAGTATGTAGTGTCCTTCTGTGTCTTTTTTGATGACTTTAGGTTGAAAATCAATTTTATCTGATATTAGGATGGCTACTCCACCTCGTTTCTTGGGGCCATTTGCTTGTAAAATTGTTTTCCAGCCTTTTACTCTGAGGTAGTGTTTGTCTTTGACACTGAGGTGCGTTTCCTGCATGCAGCAAAATGCTGGGTCCTGTTTACGTATCCAGTCTGCTAGTCTATGTCTTTTAATTGGGGAATTGAGACCATTGATATTAAGAGAGATTAAGGCATAGTGATTATTGCCATCTGCCATTCTTGACGCTATCTTTATGTTTGAGTGGTTATCTACTTTTGGGTTTGATTCAAGAAGGTTATTATCTCATTTTTTCCAGGGTGTTGTTTCTCTCCCTGTATTGGAGGTTTCCACCTATTATCCGTTGCAGGGCTGGATTTGTGGAAAGATATTGTGAAAATTTGGTTTTATCATGGAATATCTTGGTCTCTCCATCTATGGTGATTGAGAGTTTTGCTGGGTATAGTAGTCTAGGCTGGCATTTGTGCTGTCTTAGTGTCTGCATGAGATCTGCCCAGGATCTTCTGGCTTTCATAGTCTCTGGTGAGAAGTCTGATGTGATTCGGATAGGTCTTCCTTTGTATGTTACTTGGCCCTTTTCTCTTACTGCTTTTAGTATTCTTTCTTTGTTTAGAACATTCGGTGTTTTGATTATTATGTGACGGGAGGTATTTCTGTTCTGGTCCAGTCTGTTTGGAGTTCTGTAGGCTTCTTGTACGTTCATCGGCATCTCTCTCTTTAAGTTAGGGAAGTTTTCCTCCATAATTTTGTTGAAGATGTTTACTGGCCCTTTAAGTTGCAAATCTTCACTCTCATCTATACCTATAATCCTTAGGTTTGGTCTTCTCATTGTGTCCTGGATTTCCTGGATGTTTTGGGTTACACGTTTTTTGCATTTTGCATTTTCTTTGACTGTTGAGTCGATGCTTTCTATGGAATCTTCAGCACCTGAGAGTCTTTCTTCCATCTCTTGTATTCTATTGTTTATGTTTGCATCTATGACTCCTGATTTCTTCCCAAGGTTTTCTATCTCCAAAGTTGTCTCCCTTTGTGATTTCTTAGTTGTTTCTACTTCCTTTTTTAGTTCCTGGATGGATTTGCTGAGATCCTTCACTTGTTTGTTTGTATTTTCCTGTATTTCTTTAAGGTATTTTTGCATTGCCTCTTTCAGGATTTCTTCCTGATGACCCACGTTCTCCTGCATTTCTCTGAGTGATTTTTGTGTTTCCTCCTCATGGGAATCCATCTGTTGATCCATTGTCTCCTGCATTTCTTTAAGCAGTTCTCGTGTTTCCTTTGTAAGGGCATCTAATCGTTGATTCATTTCTTTAAGCAATTTTTGTGTTGCCTCCTTATGGGCATCCGTCTGTTGACCCATATTCTTCTGCATTTCTTTATGCCAATTTTGTGATTCCTTTGTGAGTGCATCTACCCGTTGATTCATCTCGTTAAGCGATTTTTGTGTTGTCTCCTTGTGCGCCTCCATCTTTTGATCCATGTTCTCCCGCATTTCTCTAAGCGATTTTTGTGTTTCCTTTGTAAGGGCTTCTAACCGTTGGTTCATGGTCTCCTGTAACTCTTTATGAGATTTATTTGTGTCCTTCTTGTGATCCTCTAATAGCATCATGAGAAGTGATTTTAAATCCAGATCTTGTCTTTCGGGTGTGGTGGGGTATCCAGGATTTGCTGCTGTTGGAGAGTTGGGTTCGGATGGTCCCACATTACTTTGATTTCTGTTAGTAACATTCCTACGTTTGCCTTTTGCCATCTGGATACCTCTGATGTTAGTTGGTCCTGCTGCCACTGGCTGTTGGTTGGACCTCCTGTGAGCCTGCAAAGCTATTTCTGCCCCCCCTGGATTGCCAGGATTCCCCTGGCACCGATTTCTGGGGCCTGCCTGCTCCTGAGTGACTTTGGAGCCCTAATGTGCCTTGCCCCAAGTGATCTTATATTGGGGAGGCCTTGCACATCCAAAGGCTCAGCCTAGTGGATTCCTGGAGCAGAGGTCGCCAAAGGGAGGCTGGTAGGCTCCTGCCCTGTGCAGGGGTGAGTGATCTCTCCTGGGGGGGGAGGGGGCGTCCCTCTGCCAGGCAGAAGTCCCACAGCAGAGCTAGCACGCTGGTTACTGCAGATCTGCCCAGCACTTGGGAGCTGCACACACACAAGCCGCCTGAGACCCAAGCGATATTAAGCCTGTCTGTCTCAGAACCTGGCTGTCCCAACTTCCCAGTCACTGGAGCAAAGATGGCGGAGTGCACTCTGCACACTCTCCGTGGCGCCGTTCACCCTGCAGACGCGATGGCCTGCCGATCTGGCACCCAGACGACCACAGCGCTGACCCGTTCTCGGGCACAGACGGAAGCCCCAACAGGCCGTGTCCCAAGTGATGTTCGATTGGGGATAGGGAGCTTGGGGTACCTGTCTCTTCAGCGCAGTCTGCGGGAACAGAGGTCGCGGAAGGAAAGCTGGTAGGCTCCCGCCCAGTGCGGGGTCCCTCTGCCAGGCAGAAGTCCCACAGCAGAGCTGGCGCGCTGGTTACTGCAGATCAGCCCAGCACTTGGGAGCCTCATACACACAAGCCGCCCGAGACCCAAGCGATATTATGCCTGTCTGTCTCAGAACCTGGCTGTCCCAACTTCCCAGTCACTGGAGCAAAAGCTACTCTGATTCTTAATATTACCTTCATTCTCAAGTGTTACCCAACTGTGAGTATAAATTTATTTATAATATATATGTATATACATATATATAGATATATAGATTACATATTGTAAAACACCAGAATTTCTTTCACTTGTTTCCAAATATAGCTCTTTGTAATTTAAACTTATATAAGGGACTTTTAAGTATTGTCATCATGTGTATACTTAGTACAAAAAATTAAATTCAGTATGTTAAGTAAAAACAAATATGAGTGAAGTATTTCCTCATGTCTCTTCTAGAGATTTTGTATGATACGGTGAGTGACTAGATTTATTTACGTGCCGAGTGACTAGATTTATTTTCCTATATTAACAAGGAAAACTACCTGAATCCCATTTGGTTTAAGCTTTGGGGCTGAGGTGACTCAGTGTACAGCACATGTGGTTAGCATGTGTGAGGCCCTAGGTTGGATTCCCAGCCTCAAACAAAACAAGTTCAGAGACTTAGAATACAAAAGTGTCATGATCGTGGAGACATATTTTTTATTTTGTGAAACATAATTCAAAGCTCTCTTATCTTTACTTAAGCTAACATATATTTTGGCTTTGATAGACCAGATAAAACATATTTTTAGAAATTTTAGGTAATTGATTCAGCTCTCTTAATCTACACTGAGAGGTTTATAAAGGTGCAGATTGTTCTGCACGATCCCTGTGCTGAGTATGCAGCAAGTTCTTGCAGCTATCAGCTGAAACCTGAAACCAAAGCATTTCCATTAGCTTGCATCTAGAATCTATAATCTATAATAGTATTAACTTTATTAAATTTTATTCTGTGAAAATTCAAACTTAATAGCTCTTCTCAGTGATTCACAAAACTGCTCTTTCCATTAGGAAACTAAACAAAATCCTAAGACATTGAACTCAGTGAACATTGCCTAAGAATAGTCAGTGAGTATAGCTAGGAACTGGTCATATGAATGACCTAGAAACTATCCTTAAGAGATGATCCTTTTAGAGATGATAGCATGAACAGGGTTTTTGCTTTTTTTGCCATTGTATGATACTTGGTTAAACAGTGCAGTAAGCTATATTTCAAGCAAAGAACATAACCCCCCAAAACACTGGGAAGAAGGACTGCCTTGGTAGATGTGAGTTCATTTCATACCTGGTTTGGCTTCATCTTGAAGCATAAATATGAAACACTTTTGTTTTAATTGCTTAACACTTTTTTCTACTTTAAAGTGATGCATAAGTAGGATATGATCATATATGTCTGTAGTCCCAGCAATTGGAAAGCAGAGGCAGGAGGATTGCCATAAGTTTGAGGACATCCAGGCCACATAGATCAAAAGATAAATGGTAGGAAGAAAAATGGTAATATTATGCACATACCAAGATAAACCTCTGCTATAATCTTCAATCTTTCATTTGTTGTTTCCCTGGTCAAATGCATAACAAAATTATCACATAATGATGCATCCTGACTTCAAACCATAATATTCATGTTTAATCATTGCTGTGAGCTTAGAATTTAGGAGTGGGTTTGAAACTGGTTCAGGATAAATCTACCTTAGGATGTGTCATGGTTGCACTCAGAAATCAGTTGTTGCCAAGGTTATCTCAACATCTCCACCTGCATTCCTGGTCCTTGGGCAAGAAAGCTACAAATAGCTGAACTCCTGACACCTCTATGTTGGTGTAGTCCCTCCTGATAGCTCTCAGGATAGATGAGTATCTCCCATGTTGGCTCACTCCTCACAAACTTCATGTCCTGGGATATAAGCCAAATGGAATCTACATCATTTTTTGAACTGGCCTTCGAATTAAAACTATTATTTCTGACCCTCTTTTAATTATGGTTTTGTTCTACCTAGACTCAAGCAATAAGAACTCCTCATGGAGTATAGATACCATATAGAAGGAAGAGTATATGGTCATCTCTTGAAAGTACAGACTGTTATACAGATGAAACTGAGGAATGACTATAAAGTCAGGCATTGGGACAGCTGCCTGACACCTAAGCATTTCTACCCACCATAACCTAACCACCCATTAGCCATGCATAGACTACATGTGACAAAGAAAACAGACTTTACAATGTTAGTTCCTAAATGTCTCTCTAAATAAACAATAACACAACATAACTCCCCAACAACAACAAAGAACTCTAGTGAAGGAGAGAAGAAAATCATGTTTTCAGAATTACTATGTTACGATATTCCGAATAACTAGATTTTGGTCAAATAGTTATGAGGCATGTGAAGCCTCAAGTGTAAACTCAGGGTGGGGAATATTGGAATCACTAGGGCTTGTCCCTGAGGAGCCTACTCTATGTTTAAGAAATAAAAGGAATTTTCTGAAGAAATAAGGAACTGTTGGTCTGCTGATACAGGACTTTAACCCTAGCTATTCAAGAGACCAAGGCACGAGGATCAATGGACTGTAGCCTCAGCCACCCAGGAAGCAGAGGCAGGAGAATCACAGGACTGGACTGTAATTCTAGCTACTTAGGAGGTTGAGGCAGAAGGTTCGAATTTTGAGGTCTGGTACCAACCTGGGCAACTTAGTAAGATTCTTTCACAGTAAAAAGGGTGGGGCACGGCACTGTTCTAGAGCACTGACCAGCACGACCAGGTAGGGGCACAGCACAGTGACAAAACCTTTGCCCAGCATGCACAGGCAGGGGCACAGCATCAATATAGAGCTCTTGCCTAGCTAGCATGCACAGGGTCCTAGATCCAATTCCAATACCTCCAAAAACTAAAACAGAAAAAAATATTGATTTCTCATCTGAAATTAAGCAAGATCCTGCGTTCAGCAAAATTCACTCTTTAAAATGAGATACTTAAAAACATTGCCAGCTTCAAAAGTGAATTTGTCAGTCTCTTACCAAACTTGCTTACAAACTACAATTATAAAAGTTTTCAAAAAAATTTCAGAATAAACATACTAAAAATCTTCATTACCTTGCACAAAACAACAGTTATTTAGATATTTCAATGATTATAAAAGCAATGGAAGAGAAAAGAAATTGTATTCCAGCAAAGTTTAAAACCTCTGATTCAGAGACCCCAGTGCCATAAAGAAACTGAAACATCTCACAAAATAGAGGCAATACTTAACAGCGTTCTGTCTCATAAAAGTCTGATATATACTGAATACAACTTAAAAAAGCAACAGCACGAATAACTTAAAAGTGAGCAGAGAGTCTGAGTAGACTTCTCTCCAGGAAAACCAACTGGAGAAGAAGCACATCCAGAGATGCTTAGTGCCCTCAGTGTCCATGAAATGCAAATCCAAGTAGGCAGTAAATGCTCATGCCTCCAGGATACAGATGCTCTGTGGGAAGGGCAAACTGGGGAGAGAGATGTGGGGAAGTTACCCAAATACTTTGACAGCCAGAGTGTCAAGTGATGTAGCTTCTTTGGAAATAGTTCAGCAATACCTCAGATGGTTTAAAGACTTAGCCACCATAGGACCCAGCTTTGCCTCATGCATGTATTCCAAGAGAACTGAAGACATATCTACACAAAAATGGGTATTCATGTTCTCAGCAACATGAGTCACATCAGTAAAGAGCAGAAACAACCCAGATATCCTTGTTCTGATGAGATCACAAAATGTCATTAACCCATGCAATGAAATAAATAGTATTGCTATAAGAAGGATGGAATGCTGATGTGTGCTACAGTGCAGCTAAATCTTGAAATTGTTGTGGAGATGAAATAAGCTAGACATGAAAAGTCACATATCAGATGCACCCGTTATATGAAATTCTGTGAACAAACTCACAGCAATAGAAAGTACAGCAGGAAATTCTAGCAGCTGAATGTCATATGACGCTTAGCTGTGTGCAGTTTCTTTTAGACTGAGGAAGAAGAGATTCGGGTAATGATGCTGCCTGAACAGCTTGGTGAATAATCAGAGCTATTGAGCTTTGCTGTCTTAAGGAAAATTTCAAGTGATATTTAGAGAGTTGAAAATGGAAGACAACACAAAGGAACTTGTGAGACTGGTCTATGTCCAGACAAAGGCAATGTTCTATCCTCAATTTCTGAGGAGCACAGGTGACTGCTGTCCTCAGATCTGTCAGTGCCTCTCCTTCTACCTGGCTCTCTGACAGGAAACCCCAAAGCTAAAGCTCTGTTCTCAAGAATCATGGGGTGGGGTGGGAAGAGAGTGCATTCATGAGTGTGTCTGGGTGCACCAGTATACTTCCAAAGACAGAGCAGAAAGGTGGATGGTAGGGATTTTAAAAGCAGTTTCTGCTTTGTTTTTGGTTTTGTTTTCTATAATGTGTATTTCTCTCTGAGAAAGAGATCTTAGGCTAGCCTGACTTCACTGTCCTTTTCTCCTTAAGACTGTGGCTTCCTTAGACTTGACACAGCATCCTGGTCACTGGAAGCAGTTCTTTTTAACGCCTGCCACAGTTCCCTGCTCCTTTCTGGATCACTCTCCACAGTTCCAAGGATTCCTCTCCACATCTAATGACTGTTTTACTCCCCACTCACAGTCGTCTAACATACCTCACGATGTCCATGATACAAACCAAATTCCTTGACTCGAGACTCCTTGAATTGGCATAAACCTTGAATTGTTGGCCTGTATGCCAGAGGTGAGTGGGAAACAGGCAAAAGACTGATAGAACAGTCGTGAGGTGAGTCTGGGCTACAGTTGGGCGCTGCTGCCCCTCACATTCGCAGCTCTCTATGCTTGTTGTCTGAACTGTCAAGGGGAAATGCGTTTTAGTAGCAGGTATTTACAAATATCTCTGCTGGCTTCCAGAGACTGTGGGAATTGTGCTTGGAAAACATTTTCTCTTAATTTCACATCAATTTAGAAGTGACAGGAAAATGAAGGAGTCAAAGAGACCATCACTTTTAGGAAGAGACATTTATATTATAGCTTTGGACAGTCAAGCGAATTTAGACAGTTAGCTCTTGCCTCTTCAAGTAAACTATGAAAAATAGAGAACAAATGTATCTGTATCCCAGACTGTTTGCCAGTCAGGTAAATTATAAAAACTAGAGAAAAAAGTGTGTCTGTGTTCTAGACTGTTTGCAAGTCAGCGTCAGCTGAGCTCTCTCCACCTGTTGCCTTAAGGGCAGAAGAGCCAAAAGAGTGACAGAGAGAGAGAGAGAGAGAGAGAGAGAGAGAGAGAGAGAGAGAGAGAGAGAGAGAGAGGTAAACATGCAAGTTCTCACAGGAATCTGAAACAAGGTCTTAAAAAGTACCTAGAGTGAGAAAGTCCTTTGATAATAGTAAAAATCATATTTCTCTGCCTTATTTTGGAGTCACGTTGGTAAGATATAGATATGGTTTGTCATCATCAGTCCCAGACCACTCCAGAGCACTTACTGCTATCCAGACCATAAGTAAAGCCCAGAGCTATTTTAGAGCACCTTCCAGACCTTGACTGAGCATCAGAATCAAAGAAAACAAGTGGTTTTTCCCCAGGCCTGATCTCCAGGCGCCTCTGGAGATGGGAGGTACTGATGTGCAGGCAAAGCCACTAATAGGAGGCGTGCAGTAAGAGCCAAATGAGTGCATGCTTACTAATTCACAGTAATTCTTTTCACTTGAAGTCAGAACTCGGAATGAAAATGAATGATTGGGTCTCCACGCAGGTTTGTCTTAGAGACTTGCCTTAGAAAGCCTAGATTGGTCTAGTGTGGGTCATGCGGCCTCCTCTACTGGACCCATTAGATTTATATTCCTGTCCCTGCTGTAAAGTTAGCTCTATTTGTGGGGGTGAATTTAGGAACTTTCATTCATTTTGTACATTTTTACATGCAACTATAGATATTTCTCTCTCTAGAAAGAAAATGCAGCTAGAGAACTGACTCCATAATTAAGAGCACTTGGTGCTCTTGTAGAGGACCACAGTTTGATTCACGGCACCCACAGGGTAGCTCATAACCATTTATAACTTCAGTTCCAGGGAAAGTACCCTCTGCTGCTGAAACAGGCACCAGGAACACACATGGTACACATTACATACATGCAGACAAACATCTTATACATAAAATAAACATAACTCAAATGTGTTAAAGAAAACTGACTTAAACAATAGGAAAACTGCTAAAATCTTAAAGATCAGAGAAATTTCAGATTGAAAGAGCTCTGGTCTGATGTTTCCTATCCAATTGCAGATTCCTGATAGAAAGCTTATGTCACTGAGACTGTAACTAGTGACTCCTAAGAGGAGTCTTCACCCCATTGCATTCTTAAAACTTTATATACAGTGCTGAATTAGCTCAGTCCTTCTTATGTAGAGCATGAATGTAAATGTACTTTGTCAAGAATTTTCTGGATTCCCATGTTTCATGATCCTTTATTTAGTTGAAATTAAATGTAGGAAATTAGTATTTTTCTTTGAGAAAGGGGCATCAGTCTATGACTGATCCCACATTGTTTTAATGAGAACAAAAGCAAGATGTTCCAAAATGACTTGCTTGCAGCTACAAGCATGTTTAAGGAATAAAAATCTCCTTCATTAAGAACATAAAAAAAAAAGAATTGTTTTTGAAGTTCTTAGGATCGGCTTGTATGAGCATCATTGTAAACTGACACTAAAGAGCTCCCATTATGATCTGTATACTTTGGTGCCAGGAGGGTTTTTTTCCTATGGTAAATTAGTAAGTTCTGTCAGCTGCTAGGCTGTCATGCAGAGATACAGTAAATCACATTACATTTTGTCATGGATTACACAGAGCAATAAATTTGGGAATAAAGATCAAAGCACTTCTACAATCACATCTGAGTGTAGGAGGGATGTTTAACTTGTAGAAAACTGATTTAGGTGAAACTGTTGCAGTTTTTGTGTGAATTGGAAATGAATTTGGATATTTGGTTGAAATTGAATGAGGATCAAACCCCAAAACAGCTTTCCATGTGAGTAGTTAGTCTGGAGAAAACTGTTCTTAACAGAACTGCATATTGTGAATTAGATAAATAATTGCATGCTGAGAGTGGTGGATTCAGTGAAAACTTTATTTTGGGGTTTCATTTGCTTTCATGATTAAACAGTATGTCCCATGCCTCTGTGTTCATGGTCAGGGGAATAGGTAATTAGTTAAATGCTGCTATAGTTATGCTCTGAACTGACCAGCTTGCTCAGAGCAGCAGTGAGTACATCTTGGTAGTTAATATGTCCATGCCACTACAGAAACTCTTGTGGAGTTAACAGAATTGATAATCGTCTCTTGTTTAGGAAAACCAATCTCAAGTGGTTGGACTTTTTTTCAGAGAAGAATCACTGTAGCAGGGTTATGTAGCAAAACCAATAGTCAGAAGTCACAGGTTTTATGCAAACTGTTGTTCCTATACTATTATTTAGAAAAGTGGTCCCAGTATACACCCAGGTAGTAGAATGATGGTTCCTGTTTGGAGGACCATCAGACAACACTGAGGAGCACATCACTGTTTCCTGAACCAAGAAGCTTCATGATCCCAATTGAGGAGACCCAGAAACTCAACAGTGTTTTCCTCCTTTTCTCCAACAATGTATTCTTTCCTCATTCTAATGTGTAAGAGTGTCTGAGAACAGATACAGAAGTTTACACGTGATGTCTCAGGATCGTGGGTCCTTGTTCTTTTTGTAGCCTTCTGCTGTCGTCCTCTTATTGATCTTTTTTTCTCTTCTGAAATCTAGAGGATTCACACCAATGCTGTGATAAATCAGCCTAACAATCCTACCAGAAAACCATATGAAGATTAAGACTACACCCCCATTCCAAGTGGGATCATGATAAAGTGTAAGTGGGGCGTGGATCTCACAGCCAGTGGTGCTGCTTTTGTTCAGAAAGGAAATCAAGGGCCACTTTGTGTCTGTGTGTATCAGGTGCACCCCCAAGGAGGGTACTAAGACAGAAGGAGGGGTTGCCACCAGGGCCTAAAGGAAAAAAAACCCAACAATTTGGAGACTCAGCCGAAGAGCATGGGGTACTTATAAGTCCCAAGTTCTCTAACATGCTCTTTTCAGGGGGTGTCTTTGGATAACACTGTGATGCCTCCCAAATCCATTGAGAACATCACCATAAAAACAAAAAGCAGGTAGCTCTTTGAGGAAGCAACCTAAACCCATATGGTTGGAAATTATGGGTTGTAATTCACACTGCCTCTGACCAAGGAATAAAAGGAGCTGAAGACTACAGACTTTTAGGGCATTCTGGAACAGACCAGAATAAGCCATCACTGAAGTTAGCTATGTCCAGACTGCTTGACATTGTGGGCAGCTTCCATGAAAGTTAGGAGATGTAAGCTGTATGTTTAGTACCTACAGGGCCTAGGCCAGACTAGCCTCTGAGGAGCCCTTGTAGTCATAGTCACATCGTCTTTAGTCTTAGCCATCTGACCTTGCCCTCATCCCATCCCAGCATAAATACATGATAGCTCTTGGAAATGGGCCCTATTCCTTAGCCTAGTTTATGTGAAACCCTGCTTCTAGTTTCTCCAAAGCTGAAAACGGCTCTCTCCTTGAAGGCATACATGTCAAGAAATGTCCTTGTCTGGAATCTCCATTTCCCATGTTCTACATGGCATTCTCAAATCATCCTCTTTAGGTTTCAAACTTTCTAATCTCTTTTCTGGGATTCAAGTTGCAAGCTCCTCCTCCAGGCAGGGGTGGGGGAGGGAAGCTCCCTTCTGTTCTCCTTAACCCATTGTCAGTTCTGCTCTACTTTCCATTGAGACACCCTGTCTCCTGTGGTGGTTAGGCCATGGAATGAGAAAGAAATGTGACCATGACCTCCAAAGGCACAAGGCATGAACATAGTGCACAGACATACATTCAGCAAAGCACTAGTACATATAATGTAAAATTAAATTAAATAAAGCCTTCCAGGACAGCCAGGGCTGCATAGACCCTGTCCCCAAAAGCAAGCAAATAAATAAATCTTTTAAAAAACAAACAAACAAAAATGATCTTTTAATGAAATAGCTGTCTCCTGAGAGGCTCTGCCAGAGCCTGACAAATAGAGTTGAATGCTCACAGCCAATCATTGGACTGAACTCCTCCCCAATGGAGGAATTAGAGAAAGGACTGAAGGAACTGAAGGGTTTGCAACTCCATAGGAAGAACAACATCAACCAACCTGACCACCACCACCCCCCCAAGAACTCCCAGGGATTAAACCACCAACCAAGGAGTACACATGGAAGGACACATGGCTCCAGGTGCATATGTAGCAGAGGATGGCCTTGTCAGGCATCAATGGGAGGAGAGGACCTTGGTCCTGTGAAGGCTTGATGCCCCAGTATAGGGAAATGAGAGGATGGAAAGGCGGGAGTGAGTGGGTAGGTGGGTGGGGGAACAACCTCAGAGAAGTAGGAGGAAGGGGGATGGGATAGGAGGTTTTGAGGAGGGGGACTTAGAAAGGGGATAACATTTGAAATGTAAATAAAGAAAATATCCAATAAAAAAAAGAAATATGTATAAAACAGGGTCTCATTTTGTAGACCTCAAACTCATGATTCAATAATGTATATGTACCTGTAAGGGTTAGTGTAGTCATTGTCACCAAATCAAGAATCACCTGAAAAGGGAGCCTCAGAAAGAGAATCTCTCTGGTTATCCTGTGTGAGTCTCTGAGTGATTATCCTAATGCTGTCCATTGAGGTGGGAAGAGCTACCCACTGTGAGTGACAGCTCTCCCTAGGCAAGGACTCCTGGATTGCATAAAAGGAAGCAAGCTGATAACTAGTGTGCATTTACTGCTCTCCCCTGACTATGGCTGGAGTATATGCTGAGCAAACTCATAATGAGCAAGCCTTCCTCACCAAGGTGGACAGTAACCTGAATCTGACAGTGAAAAGAAACCCTTTCACCCTTAAGTGCTATTCTCAAAATATTTTATCACAACAATGGAAAAGAAACTAAGACAATATCCATAAAAACTGGAAAAAAATTTCCTGAAAAATGTCTATAAGAATTTTACAGTAGCACTATCTGTTACTGTCAAAAGTGGAAATAGCTTAAGTGTTCTATGTTAGTTTCTGATCACCTTGACAACATACAGTTAGAAAAGTAGCTTAAATAAGGAAAGATTGCACATGTCTCTCTGTTTCTAAGGTCTCAGGCTACATTGGCTAGCTTCATTATTTGGGGGCCTGTGATGAGACAGAACATGGTGGAGTGGAGCTGCGCACCAAGCCAAGAAGCAGAGAGAGCTGTCTCTGTTCCCGTTTTGCTCCATCCAAGCCACCTGTCCTTGGAAGGTACTGCCCACATTGAGGATCCGTCTTCCTCCCTTGGTCATCTCTGTTGTAGCTCCTAAGTACTTATGAATCCAGTCAAGATGACAATGAAAATGAACCATCACGTTCATTTACTGTAAGAAGGATAAAGTGCACTATACCCATACAGTGGATTTGGCAATGAAATGGCATAGTGATCAGTGTTCTAATATGGATGGCTCTTGGGCTTGTGTTAAGTGAAAGAATGCAGTCAAAATGGGCCTTATGCACAGTTCCATTTATAACTACAAAGTGGGAGAGCCCATTGAGACAAAAAGTAGATTCATTGTAGCTGGTGTCAGAGGGAGAAAATGGAAAGTGACTGTTTTTATATATATCCAGTCTCAAAGAAATAACCCTGTGAATACACTAAAAACTACTGAGTGCACAGTTTAAAGTTTCCATTGTAAAGCTGTTAAATTGAAAATGTGACTGCCATGTATGGGTGAGTGTGTGGAACAAGCAGCTCTTCTGCTCTGGAGCAAGGACAAAGTGCCGCTTGGGAGATAGCCAGACTTGCTCGGCAAAGTCAACTGCTTAATTTATGTAGCATCAATTCAGCTACATAACATGCTCTTTAAACTCAAAAATATGTACCAGAAGACTTGCCCTGGACTGTGGCTCACCAAGAGGAAATCTGAAGAGCCAAATGTACAGAGGGGTAAGTCATTTTGATCTGTTCACGTAATTGAAGAATTCTTAAGCAGTGAAAACAAGAAAATGCAGCTTCAGCTGTGACATGAATAAATCTTTTAAACAATGCTAAAAGAACTGTTGTAGGCAACTACAAGGAGTAGTTTGTTGAAACCAAGCTTAAAATAGTAAAGCAAAACATGCTAGAGATGATCACACATATGTTCACTTTTAAACAATAAAGAAAACATGGGATAGTGATTAACTCTCAGAATGGAGACAGTGAGGAGGATGCATTCATAAATACACTGAAATACTGTATAATCAAGCTGTCTTATTGTTTTCAGAGCATTTGTGGTGGGGTTGTGTGCCTGTGCATGTTCACATGTGTATGGATGCATTTCTATACTCTGTACATACATGTATGTGCATGTATAGAGATTCTAACTTGAAATTATCTTCCTTGATGATTCTCTACATATTTCCCGAGGCAGAGTCTCCCATAGGACCTGAATTTTTCCAATTCAACTAATATGGCTACTGCTGGGATTAGAGGCAGTCCTCACATCTGCCTGGCTTTTTACATAGATTCTGGGGGTTTACTATGTCTCCAGAATTAACTACTAGGATCTGCATGGCAAACAGATGTCAACTGAGTCATCTCCTCAGTCCTAGGATGCTTCTTTAACCTGAGATAATATTATACTCCTTTGTGCGTATGAACTATATAATTTTATATTTCTCAGGTTTAAAACAATTGATTAACATTGTTAGAAGCAGCAGAGTGCCCTAACCCTAGGGACATATCAGGAAGGAAATTGTTTCCCCAGTAAAGAAGCTGAGACAGTCCTTTTCAGGGACTCGAGAGTGGAAGGATGAACTGGGAAGCATAACCAGAAGCCGCCGTAAGACTGATGTTAGTAGGTGGGCTTCCTAGCAGGCTGTCCTGCAGTTTCTTAAGCCTTTCTACAGTAGAGTAAGTTCTATCTTGCTTTGACTTTACCCATGGAAATGCAGCCGTGCCTTGGAGCTAACATTTCTCAGCCATTCACCTCTAAATCTCAGCCTGTCAAATGCTCCTTTTGATCACTCTTGCCTGGCCTTTTATTTCTTCCATTTTCTCACACATAAAGAACCTGGACCTTGTCCTCTTTCCAGTGCTGACTCGCCGTTCTCAGATGCCTTGCCATCTAGAACTTCTACCATCCCGACGATGCTAAACTTCAACTACATTCAATCATTATTGTCCACTTTATGTATACATTCTATATAATAGAATGTACAAGAAAGTTACATAATTTGCCATGGTCACACCACCCAAGTTGCTTGAACTTCAGTCAGCACAGTTAAGCAGCACACTTGAGTGCTTTCCCCTTGGCAGCAGTTGTAGATATAGTCAATCAAAGCAACTCAAGTGTATGGAAAAGATGGTGGGAGTAGCTTTTAGGGTCTGGGTGGGGTGATGGGAAATTAACTACAAAGTGATGTCATTAGCTGGGCACACACCTTTTACTTGCAGACTGAGTGAGGACTAGGCATGTTTTGAATGGGCATCACATCCATTGTCATCAAGCATCTCTCTAAAGTAATCAGCTCAAGTATTCAAATTATCATATTATCTAGAAGTGACTCCAAGTCTAACAGTGACTTACAAGGATATTATCTCACAAGTGGCCTACTGTTCATTACATCCCCTTTCGTGAACAAATAGCCAAACTGGAGGATTTTTCGCAGTAAGTAAAATACTCTTGTAATTTCTGAATATATCGAATTGGGTTATTAAGACCCTTGATTCAGTGTTAGCTTGGCATTGCTTATTATCTAATCTATAATTGAATTGCTGCCACTTGATCATGAAACCATTTTAAGGTTTGAATTCAAAACTTGAGGAAAATATTCTATGACCGAAAACAACTATGCCACATATTATAACTCATTTGTAAATTATATTAAGTACATTTAAATGAATATTATGCTTATGGTTTGTACATGTGCATATTTGTTTTCCTACTTTTTCACACAAATGTGTGTGGACACCAGAGATGGAAATCAGGTGTCTTTATACCTCTTCACCTTCTTCTGTACCAACTGGATAGACTGGGGAGTTAACTCATTCCTGGGATCCCCTTGCCTCCACCATCTCAACACTAGGATACAGGCACAAACCACCAGACCTGGGTTTTGTCATGAATGCTGGAACCCGGACTTGGGTCGTTGAGCTTGCATATCAGTAATATTGCCAGCTGAGCCATCTCTCCAGCTGTACGCCTGTAAAATTAACCTACTATAGTAGCCATTTTCTATTGACATTTGTCAAATCATTAGATTGTGGTGTAAAGTATAACAGTGTCAAAGACATGTAAAAACATTACAGGAGATAGAGATTCTTAAAATTAATTGGCCCCATTTCCATTAGGTCTTTGATGATAAATTCTTTTTTGCACATCAGAGAATAGCTACCTCTTCCCTAGAGCAAACTAAAGCTTCCTCTCCCTTTCCCTTATTCTTAAAGTTTGTATTCCTGCCCAACTAATAAATGAGTTTCAGTTTCTGTGGCCTTTGCTTCAGTGAGCTTCTCTGAGGGTGAGCTTTGAAATATGATTAAATCTTAATTCTTTAACTGTTTCCATAAGCTTGTTTCACAGTTTGCCTTCTTTTTCAATCAGTGGGGAGAGGAAATACACATAAATCTTATGTGATCACGTATGGGTATTAGCCACCTAAATGTGTGCTGCAGTGGTGATAGATTAGTCTTCAGTTAACAGTATCCTGTGTTAGTCATTATGTTATCTACCATAAAATACAGATTATTTTAGCCCGCAGTATTGGGCACAGTTATTAATTCTGTGTAATCAAAAAATACATCAAATACTAGTTGATATATTCAGAAGTAGGACCAAATTCAGGAGTGGTTCTTCTAAGAGTGAGTTGTTAATATTTACTGAGTAAGCCCTCAGTTGAGAGTAGCATTAATAATAGCATAAACCCTACTGCCTTCCTTCTCTGGCAAAGGGGATGACTTTCCACAGTGACTCTTAGTCTGGTTCCCAGTTTCCTACTGTAGGCAAAGCAACTAAGACAATTCAGTATCCTGGAAATTAATCAGAATTGAGGAGTCACTGAGGATGGAAAAATGGTATTGACTAGCTTATCATTTCTCAAATGAAGATCTAAATCTAAGGACAGAAAAAGACAATATTTTGTAATTCATGTTTATTTTCTTCTAATTGTTATATCAGAGTACTTATCCTTGACTCAAAGTAATATTTTAAAATTTTTAAGATGTATCCATGGGAACTTTGTTCTGTTTTGACTTGTGTCTTCATCTGACATCTAATAGAAAGTCAACAATTTTTTTACTTCCCTCCCTTGTCTCAATTGCCAATTTTAAAAGGGGTCTTTAAAATGAGAAATCTCATCCTAATAAGTCCAATTGCTCATCAACTAAGGAACTGATCATGAGGAAGGTCATATGAAATTAGGATAATCAAGTCGGTGATGGGTTAAGCTTGTTTTCATTATTCATATAAAAAAGTTTTTGATTAATGCAAATCATTACAATTATCTTACAAAGTAAACAACAACTAGAACTTCATTACTTTAACTTTTTTTCTTTATTCTTCTCTTCTACAATGAATCTTGATCATAGCCTCTCCTTTCTCCCCTTCTCTAAGTCCTCCTACCTTCCCTCCAGATCAACTGTTCCTCCATTTTCCTTCCCAAAAAAAAAAAAATTAAAAGGTTTCCCAGTGATATCAACTAAACCTGGCATAACAAGATGCAAGAAGTCTAGGCACAACCCTCATATCAAGGCTGGATGAGGCAACCTAGTAGGAGGGGAAAGGGTCCCATGAGCAGACCAAAGAGTCAGAGACAGCTCCACTCCCACTGACTCTCACAAAAACCCCAAGCTAAACAACCAGAGCCTGTAATGCAGAGGCCTAGCACAGACCCATGCACGGTCCGTAGTTGCTGCTTCAGTCTCTGCGAGCCCCTAGAGTCTGGCCTAGTTGATTCTGAGGTCTTCTTCCTTCAACCCCTCTGACTCCTGCAATCCTTTCTCCCCCTCTTGTGTGGCTTCCCCAAGCTCTACCTAGTGTTTGCGGTGTTCGGTTCTACCCTAGGTCTCTGAGACGTCCAGCATGCAGTGTGGGGCTTGAGCCTCAAGTTAGACCAGTCACTGGTTGACCACTCCCACAAGCACTGAGCCAGTGCATGTTGTAGGCAGGACAGGTTGTGCACAGATCATAGGTTTTGTGACTTAGTTGGTGTCCCTAAGTTAGACAAATATTATTCACATTGTTTTTAATAATCAACTGCTATTACAAGACTTTTCCTGGAGAGACATACAAATCTCTTTACCCTAGACAGAGCACAGACAACAGACCAAAGAAGCAGTTCATCTGAGTTCAGTTTAGTGAACCATAGGGTTTTGCATTGGGATTACTGCAGGAATATCAGTGAAATATTACTTGCAAAAGCATGGAAGCCTCAAAGACAGCTGTCACTGAAAAGTGCACCCCAGCATGAGTGACAGCTTACAAAAGCTGTATCACTGAGCCGTGAACCACTCTCAGGCAGCACAATAGGCTAAGGAGGCTCCTCTTCCTCAGCAGGTGTTACTGCTTCCAGAATCAAAAGGAAGATACAACAGCATCTTTTAAGTTACAAAAACTTTCTGAGACTTGTGAATTAATGGTTTCCTGGGCCCGGAGTAAGTTTAATTCACTTCTGGTATCTTAAGGAACCTTTTCCTAGGAGCAGATGTTTAAATCTGGAGAAAAATGCTACACAGATTTCTTTAAATATTGATAAATATTTATGCCATATGAAACCAGTAATATTTACCAGGATCAAAGAAAACAGAGATACCTTTTCTCACATTTTTTGTCCAATTTCTGTTTACCCCAGATTATTTCTCATCTCCACCTTTACAATGCTCAACCATCCAAGGTAGAAATAAAGGAATAGCTAAAGTAGAAACTTGAAGGTTCTTTGGAAAGTGTGTTGGATGGTGTTTTGCTGGGGCAAACTCATGAAGGAATGGTTGGTTTAAACAGTCACAGGAGGGTGGATGTTCTGCTAAGCAGGTACATGAAAGGACACACACGATGAAGGATTCTTTGCTAACAACATTCATTGTGTAGTTAAGCTGCATTTGCCGAGACTCCATAGAGAGAAATGCACCTAAAAACCTCTGGTTGGCAGAGTGATGTCAACTGAGACAGACACGTGCTAAGGCAAGACCCCTAGAGGACACATGATATTTGAAGAGAGTATGAAAGGATTCAGCAGTGACCTGGGCTGAGGTTGAATGCTGGTACAGCCAGCACTTGCAACACTTGTGGGTCTTGAATCTTCGCTGATCTTCACTTCACTGAGAGAGGCACAGCCAAGAACTTCTCCGGGTCCCTCCTCCCTCCGGGTCCCTCCTGCTGACCAGAGCCAAGGCCGAGGCCTGGCTGTCTCTGCTAGGTCATGCCACCACTGCAGATTCCTATTTGCTACCAAACTGGACTGCTGGTTTACCTGTGAGGTGTTTGCCAGTGGATTGAGCTGCTGCTGCCTGCTAACCTGTGAACTGAACTGCCAATTTCCAGATAACACAGTCTGGAGTTGCTCCAAAAAAACCTTTCTAAACAGGTCTACTTCCCTCCCCCATATTCTTTCTTTCCCAGTACCTCTGGTGGGTGGTAGGTTAAAGTGTTTAAGAACCATCATTAAAAATAAGGTTTGAAAAAAATTAAAGTTACAAATAGCTCTTCTCAATTCTAATTTTTAAAGTTTTACCAATTTACTCCATTCACACTTCCTTTACTCATTAGTTTATCAATATTTTCCAGATAAAACCACTAACAGCAAAGGAATGAAGCTAAGATAACTTTCTGGAACCTGTTAATATATAAAGCATCTCCCTAAAGCCTATAGAAGAACCACTTATATTATCAGGACTCTGAATATTAAAGGATAAAAAGAAACACCTTTCAGAGATGCAAGCAAAAATAATGTTGGTGTTTGAACTGGTCTTCATGAATTAGTAGGATTAGAGGGGCAAAATGACAGAAAGACTCAAAGCACAAATTTTGGTCTGGAAAGTTCTATTAAGACATATTACAAAATGGTTTTTCATTCACTTAATAATTATTGGCTGTAGTTGGTCTTGAGCTGTATCAGTGATCAGTCTAGGCAATGGTTTCTGTCCTTGAATTTATCTTCTGGTAAAACAAAGGTAGTATTCAAGGACATTAATAGAACAATGGTGTGGGCTCTATATCATCAAAGGCATAGCTATAAGAATTGTCACTGTGATCCAGGGCAGACTAGAGACAAGCTAAATATGAATTTGAGATGAGGCTGGGAAAGAAAAATATTGAATGAAATGGTGAGAGTGTTAGAGATCATTTATGGAAAAGGGGGATGAGACAGAAGTTCTGTTGTAAATACACAAATGGAGCAGTACCATTCCAACTTCGCGTTATTTTCCTCTTTGAAAATACATTAAAATTTTTGAATCCTCTTTCCAAATAATATCAAAACATTAGGAAATTCCATGGATTCTTAAACCCTATCCATGGCCCCAGATTAAGAATGTTCATGAAATGTGGTGTACGTCATCTCTGAATATATACTTCCAAGAGCACCTAGCCCTGGCCTGGGTGGGGAATAGGTTTGGAGGATGATAAATGCCTGTAGCACAATACCTACTTTCAAACTCACACGACTATAGAGATCTTTAATTTTGAGGTCACCAGGGTATGATCTAGATTGAAGGGTCTAGCAGGCAGGCAATCAAAGTGAAGTGGAGCCAAGTAGGAATGGGCGGGGAGACCTTCAAAGCTGGGACACCAGGAAGCATGTCATCTCAAGCCAGATGGACTGGCCCTTATGCTGGCTGGTTTATAGAAGTAAGATACTGGCAACTTTGGGTTTGTAGAGGAAATATATTTTGCAAAATGAGTTGTCATTACTTGTATTTACAGTGATTCTGATAACTACTCAATATTGTGGCTGTTGTGAAATTGGTTGGTGTCATCCTCAATTTGTGAGAACATACATTTTTATTCTAAATCTATATGATGATTTAGAATTTAGATTTAGTGAGCATCTAAAGTAGATTTTTGGAGTAATGTCTGTGTGCAGAGAGTTATGACAATACAAAGTGGGGAAAGTGATCAAAATGTGTTGTTGTGCTATATAGCACCCTTCTTCTGTCCCTTCCTTATAGAGTGGCAGTAACTAGTCCCTATAAAGGTACGATGCTGGCCATGTTTGCCTGCATGTGACTCAAGAGTGTTTGTCTTCTATGCTCCCTTCCGTGCTGCATAGGGATAAGATGGCTGGGCTGGGTCCATCTGTCTTCTGTCTCTCATTAAGCCTAAGCCAGCTTACTATTGCTTCATGTTTCTCCAGCCCTGTAGTTGACCAAAGGCTGGTTAGATGTTAATTCAGGCTTAGGTGGAAGGAGTCTCAACCTCAGAGGCACAGCCTCTTGTTCCCACCCACTTACCACATCAAGGGCACTGGGCACCCTCACAGCCTGTAATAAAGTGACTTTTGCCTCTCCATCGCTGCTGCTGCTTTCATTCACGGCTCCTTCAAGGAGAGGAGGCAGGATGGCAGGCTAGGATCTGAGCCAAGCACCAGTACTATAACCCTTAGTAGTGATAGCACTATCACAGATCTAGGATCATCTGCTCAAATGTTCAAACCTTTCTGCAGTTTAGTCCGGTTCTGTTTGAGTAACTGTTTGACTGTGGCAGTAGAAGCTTGTTACTTTCCCTTAGCTCCATTACCCATGCTTCCCCAGGACAGCAGGTCAGTCCCAGTGGCTGTCATGAATATGATGGATGAGCTGGCAGCCTCTGTGAAATTGCATGTCCCAGGTGACTTTGGCTGCCAGCTTGCATCCGTGTTAGCCTTTCTTCTTCTTTGAAAAGCCCATAGATCCAGAATTCTCTTTGCTACAACCATGCTGCTCTCAGACATCCAGGATTCGAGTGCTTTTCCTGCTTGGGAGGAGAAGTGAGGCCCTGGAGCTCATGGAGAGCTGTGTCCAGCAGTCTTCCTGACCTGCTAAGACACTACTGCCACACTGCTGTCTGCCCACGAGGTAATACCCATGCCAGTGTCACTGAGAAGACCAGCATCCTCCGGCTGCCTGTGGCATGAAGGCACAGCCCCTTCTGTTCTCAGAGGAGCCTTTTCCTACATGGGCTTTCTGGTCTTTCCTCCTCCCCCAGGCTGCTCTAGAGGTGGACACATGGCCTTCTTTCAAGATTGAACCCACAGAAAAGCATCTCAGGCCATACCCATTTTCTCAGCCTGGAGACTTTTCTCTAGTCTGAGGTTTGGGGAAGAAGTAGAAGAGGCAGGATAGATAAAAATCAATGTCCAGTAGGCGTGTGTACCAGGGCCCAGTGGGCTAAGGCCATGCTTTAAAGCACCAGCTTGGCTCCTTTGACTACACTATAGCTTATGGTGGTGACACTCTTTTCTGTGAGTTTGTGAAGGCCTTCAAAGTTAGGAGGTTTAAAACTTCAGAACATGCAGAAATATTACAGCACAGGGCAATCACTAAAATACCCATGCTGCTACACTGAAGAATGAATAGCAATAGGCTTCTTCACCCTGTGTGGAGTTCTTCCTTAGTTCATACAATAAACATGCATTAACATTTTTCGAAAATAGCTTTCATTGTAATTTATATACCCAAAATATTTATCTTAAAATATAGTTTTTTATTACATTTATTTTCGTGTGTTTTCTGTTTTCATGCCTCACTGTATAACCTTGAACACATTTTCTAAGTCATCTCTAGGTTTCAGTGAGATTAGCAAGAGCACCTGTGTCAGAGCTTCCATCTGGCAGTGTGTATAAAGCACTCACACTGTGCTGCAATAGTGTAAGAAAATGAGTGTCCTGTAGATGCTGTCATAGTCATCACTGTCCTTTGCTACCCAGTGCTTACCACAGCCTTCCTTCTCTCTCAGATATCTCCTACTTCTCCCTTAACACCTGTGTGCATCTTCTTCCTGACATGCAGTATGTTAGTGACTCACTCATCTGTCTCCTCCCCAAATGCACGAAGGCTTGTATTTCTGTACCCAGCACAGAAGAGGAACTGAAGGAGATGCTTGTGAGACTAGTCAGGTTCACAGGTGTATATCCAGATTTCAGAAAGGTCGTGCTTATGTATGTGTGTGCACACTGTAGTTAGTATGTCTGGAGGAGAAAAACTAGTCAGTTAGTGTAGAAGAAAATGTAGGAAAGAAAGAGAAGCTGGACATGGTATTTGAACAGGCTTTTAACCCTAACACTCTGGAGACAGAGACAAGTGGCTATCTGTGAGTTTGAGGCCAGCCTGGTATACATAGCAAGTCCCAGGCTAAGCAGGGCTACTTTAATGAGACCCTGTATCAAGAAGGGACCAGTGAGGAACCCTGACATTTGGGTGTTTTCAATACCATCAATACAAGAAAAATCAGCATTGCTAAACAGCACACCTCTTCATTCACACACACACACACACACATACACACACACACAGGTTATGATGTGGTTTCTGCTCATGTTTTTATGCAAAATTGTGAATATAATTCATATTTCTTTTTTGATGCATCACTAGTAAAACCACTTGGACTTAGATGTAATTGTTTTGTGTACATGTGTTCTCTCATATGAATGTATGTAACAAATATAAGGATTTTGGGGTTTTATTACTTTACATGAGTGATTTTTTAATTATTTGTGGTTCATATTATTTAAGAGAATCAAATACTTTGTCTAAATTATGAAAAAATTATAAATGTTTTTATAATATTTTCTTACAACCCAATAATGTCTATAGAATCTGATAGTGCTCTTTACTCTCATCTGATATTGGCAATTTTTACCTTTTTTCTAATCCATGTTTCAATGGATTTATCAATTCTGTTGTTCTTAATTTATAAGTTTTTTATTGTATTGCTTTTTTTTCCATCTTCTTTTAGTGCTTTCTGTTTCATTAACTTCTACCCTTCTGTTTTACTGGTTTTGCTTGCTTTGTATCTAATTTGCTATTTTTTTAAGCTTCTTCAGGGAAGGTTTATGTATCCTGTCTTAGATCTTCTTTCTTTACTAGTAAATAAATTAAAATTAAAATTTTTCTAAGTACTAACATAGCTGAAGTCCACAAATTAGTCTCTAACCCTAACATTGTCACTTATTTCAAAGCATTTTCTAATTTCCTTTTAAAATTCTTTGACTTATAGATCACTTACCTGTACATATTTTACTCTTCAAATACTTGGGGCTTATCAGATGCATTTCTGTGACTATTTGCTTAATTTCTTTGTATCAGAGAACGTGCTCTATATGAAATCAGTTCCCTTTAAACTTATCACTGTTTGTCTTATGGCCAAGAACATGGTCTGTCTTGATTGTGATCCAAATGGTTGGTAGTAATTTTCAGATTATCTTTTTCCTCACTAATACTCAAGTCTATTGATATTGATTACTAAGAAAGAAATACTAAATTTTCTTTGGTTACAGCTTATGAATTTGCCTATTAGTCCTCTTGTTTCTACCAGTCTTTGTTTCGTGTGTTTTGAAGCTCTTGAAGTTAAGTATTTGCTTATTTAGGATTGCTCCATCACTGAATGGATTAAAAATTTTAATTCTTAGCTCACCCAGCTGCTCATTGGTTCTTCAGTTATCATCTAGGCTCTGCAGCATGCGTTTTAGTCACAGCCAGCATTTACCCACTGTTTGGCCAGTTATGTGAGGAAGGCGGTCCTTAAGAACCGCATGTTATGTGAGGAAGGCGGTCCTTAAGAACCGCATGTTATGTGAGGAAGGCGGTCCTTAAGAACCGCATGCTATGTGAGGAAGGCGGTCCTTAAGAACCGCATGCTATGTGAGGAAGGCGGTCCTTAAGAACCGCATGCTATGTGAGGAAGGCGGTCCTTAAGAACCGCATGCTATGTGAGGAAGGCGGTCCTTAAGAACCGCATGCTATGTGAGGAAGGCGGTCCTTAAGAACCGCATGCTATGTGAGGAAGGCGGTCCTTAAGAACCGCATGCTATGTGAGGTAGGCGGTCCTTAAGAACCGCATGCTATGTGAGGAAGGCGGTCCTTAAGAACCGCATGTTATGTGAGGAAGGCGGTCCTTAAGAACCGCATGCTGCCACTTATTCATTCTTTCTCCTGTTTCTACAAGTGTTATAAACCTTGCAGTGTGCTGCTTTTTATTAATGAAACTAACGCTCAGTCTGTTTGAGGAGGCTTTACAATAAGAGCATTTTCTATTCATACGTGTATTTTTATAGCCAATGCAATCTGTTGCTTTTAGTTCATGCAGGCTGCTGTTTGATGTCTTTGTGTGTTTCTAAGAATGACTCTTTCAACCTTTATGTATGTGGAGGGGTGCACATGAGTGTGCAGAAATGTGACCCATGTACACATATGTCTTCCTCCATCATGCCCTACCCTATTGAGAAAGAGTGGCTCACCAATCAAGAAGCTCACCATTTTGGATAGGCTGACTGAGCCGACAAGCCTTTGGGAGCCGTCTGTGTCCAAACACCATGCCTACTTTTTTACATGGATGCTGGTCTTCATGTCTGCAAAATGTATGTTCTTACCCACCGGACCATCTCTTTTAGCCCTTCAGCCTTCTGTGTGGCATATACTACTAGTGATGAGACTCAGGTTGGATTCTGAAAAGCTATTCTTCACTTTTAGTTTGAAAGAGTATTTCATTGTATGTGCTACTTGAGATGAATGCATCCCTTCAGCTTTCATTGCTCCCTGACATGTATGGCATGAATGATAACTCAGTCATTATTATCTTTTCCCTGTATCTGTTTTCTCTGGCTGCTTTGAAGGTAATAGCTTTATTTCTTGTTCTTTCTGTGTTACCATGCTATGCCTTGATGTGGTTTTCTGTGTTTATCTTGTATTTTGTTCAATGATCTTCTGACTTGTGGTTTGGGGTTCTTTTTCAGTTTGGAAAATTTCTAGCCATAGTATCTTCAAAATTTGTTAACATTTTTTCTCCATCTGTACTATAATAAATATGAGGATGTGATTCTGTCTCAGAGATTATTAAGACTATTCATTAAACTTATCTTTTGTCTCTCTGGAAATAATTTAGATATTATAAATTTGATTTCTTGGTCAATTTAAAGTTTCCTCTTAGGTATAGAGGTGGTTAAAGGTACCACTCAGTCTATTGAGTTCAGACCTAGACAAAGTAAAAAGTCAGCAGCCTTTGTTCTGTTTCAAAAGTGACTTCATAGGGAAAGCTCCTGGTCTAGAATTTGGAGGACAGACATGGGGAATCACAATTTACCAGAGCAAATCCTACTTAGAGAAACCTCTGCAGGAGCCAGTGTTGGTAGAACAGCCAGAAATGGGATTGGTGGATGATAGGGACTTGGTCTGGGGAAATCTGGAAGATAAACCTCTAGTGAATTTACCTCCAAAATCTTCCCCAGAATGACACAGTGAACACAAGAGGAATATCTTACCTATGCTCCTTATAGATGAGGGTGAAAGTGACCCTTCTGATACAGCAGGGCATTCTGGTACCCTTAACCAGGCCTGCCTTCTTAAGGGCCCAACCTACTGGAGATCTCTCAGATCCTACAGAACCTAAAAGAAGGGAAGTGATCAACACTAGCCTATTCAGACCTTCTGCCTGTGGACAGAGGAGGGCACAACCCCAACTCCCTCCAGCTATCCTGCCTACCCTAAGAGAGGAAAGGGCTGAGAGACACCAGTGGGGTTCGTAGCTCAGTGAGATAGTAGATTCTCCAGGCTCCATCCAGGCCCTTGTCTTGTCCTCTCCAAAACTGCAGTGGTTATGCAGTGAACGGAAAACAAACAAGGGGATCTTTATTGTCCACATAAGAGCAGTCTAAACGGGAGCTTGGAAACTTGAGAAAGTAGAAAAAGGGTGCTGACAGCTCTAACTCCTCACAGGCTTCACACCAAGAGGAGTCTCTCTGGCAGAGTAGCTCGACAAGACCAGATCACTGATGATTGAGTAGCCGGTAGCAGAGTTGAAGGCAAGTCCGCCTAGAGCTGGAGCAGCAGGTCTGGGTGAATGGTCGGGTAGGATCTGTCTCCTTCATGACCTGAGGATCGCTGCAGTCTTCTTCCTTCTCTTCCCTGTTCAGCTAGCTGTCCAGCAAACCTGACTCTGAAATCTTCAGTCTGTCTCTGAAGAGAACAGATGTGTCGTGGAGCTAAGACACAAGCAGAATCAGCTGAAGACTGAACTGCAACAGTGAACCAGATGTTAGAAAACAAACAACAAAACAACAAAAACTGGAGTTCACTATTCTAGAGAGCTTGCTGAACCCTGATTGGTTGGATGTGTGTGCATTCACATGAAGTACAGACTATAACAAATCAGGAACAAGCTATCAAATCTAGATGGAGAAAGGAAAATCAAAGCCTGTCAAAAGGATCTCCAACCACATCTGGGGTACAGTGTCCCTCCACGCCTGTGCAATGTCAGGGAAGCCAAGCACTCAGCCATCCCATTGGTAGGAACACAAGACTTTACCCTGGGTTTTAAAATAGCATTTTAAAACTGTATGCTGTTCCCATTACCTTTGCATCCACAGTTACTACCTTGATCTATGCCTGGAGCTTTCCAGCTGCTACTGCGGCCCAGTCCAGTAGATGGTCTTCAGTTGTCAACATGAGCTTCAGCTCTCAGAGCACCTGGAATTCTTCCTGATCATCTTTGATCTCCATTCCTGGCCACCATACCAGTAGAACTACAGAACACTTTCTCCCCAAGCCATACCTATACCATATTGTAAAGGGCTTTTTAAAAGATTTATTTTTATTAATTTTAGGTTTGTAGTCTCTATTCAGTTGTAAGCTGCGCAATGTTGGTGCTGGGAACTGAATTTAGGTCTTCTACAGGAACAGTATATGCCTTTCCTTAAACCTTGAGCCATCTTTTCAGCCCCTGTAAGGGGCTTTTACTGAAGAAACTTGCACCCAGCATATAGTATCTGGTTATCAAGACAACATCAGACAATATAACCAAAGACAAAAAAAAATCAGAAAACAAAAGTTTGAAGAAATAGCAAATATTGAAGCCAGTTTCAGATATTGAATCAAGATTTATAATTAATTGTAATTAATAAGATCAATAATTTAAAACAATTATGATTAATGTATTAACAAATCCAATAGACTATAAAGAAATGAGTATTATAAGCAAAGTGGTTGGAATTCCAAGGGGAAAAAAAATAAAGAAATACTAAAGATAAAAAACACAACCTGAACTGGGCATGATCCCAGCACTCAGGAAACTAAAGAAGGAACATTGAGTTTGATACCAAGTTGGACTTACACAGTAACCCTGTTTCAGAAAGGAAGGAAGAATATCTTTGGTGAGCTCATTAGTTATACTGTCAAGAATTAATAAAGACCTGCTTAGCTTGAAGATCTCAAAAGAAATGTCTAAAATTGTAAAGAAAAGGAAAAATAAACATAATACCAACACCTTTGGGACAGCACACAAAGCTTAAAATTTGCATAGTAGGACTACAAAAGAGCAGGGAGAAAGGAAGAGGTATTACAGGAAATAATGACTCTGAATTTTCCGAAATTAGTGTCAGATACAAAGCCACAGTTCAGGAAGCTTGTAGGGCATTACTTAGGATAAAGGTAAGCACTGACTACAGTAGGCATATTGAAAACAAGAAATCAAAAATGCTGTTAAGATAGAAGGGTGATCTAAATGCAAGATGTCCTAATGTTTTTATCAGGATTGATCGGCTGATCTGGCTGCCTATGAGAGCATCCCCTGCCTCTCTTATTGATCCATTTGCCTCCTGAAGCACATGCTTGGTCAGAGAGCACGCCTTCTTGATAGAAGAGGACCACCCTTTGGTCAATTGTATACATGTAGCTAAGCTCCCCTGCTAGACCATCCTAAGAAGTTCTCAATGGAAGTGTATTAAAGATGCCAGGGGATGAGAAACACCTTACCTATAAAGATCAAAACGAGTAATCGCATCCTCTTTCTAAGAAACCTTTCGAGCATGAAGAAACTACGATAAAATTTGTAGAGTACAAAGTGTTGAATTCTTCATTTTGAAAGTTGAGAAATTGTTTCTCAAACAAAATAATGAAGCCCGCTGCTTTTTACAATGGAGCCTTTCCTGTAAGAAATGCTAAGGCACACTCTCTAGAAAGAAGAAAAGCCTGTGGGTCCTAAGCAAAGATTGTGTATTAATGGAAGAACACATGAAATAATTCCTCACAGCTGTTTATTTGTTTTTTCTTGAGCCAGAGTTTCAGTGTACAGCCACCTTGGTTGGCCTTGAACTCATGGTGTCCCACTTACCTCATCCTTCCAGGTGTTGGAATCACAGGCCAGTGCCTGTGCTCATCTTAACAAAGGCTTTTAACAGATTCAAAATAGTAATAGCTGCAGGTACTCAGGTACTTGTGGACCATATTTGCATGTGAAATAAATAACATTTATAAAAAAAGGACAGGCAGAAAAAGTTGGAATTATTTTGTTATTGTACAGCTCTAACTACTTATGAAGTGATATTTGAAAGAATTTATTATAAACTCTAGGGTAAAAATTTTAAATTATATTTTAATACAATTGATATGCTAAAAAGGAAAACCATGGAACCATACAAGATGTTCAGTTAAAACCACAAAAGACTGAAAAAGAATATGAAAAAAAAGGAATCAAATACAAAAAAATAACAAATCGTTTTGAAAGGTAATGGCCTAAATATACCAATTAAAAGGCAGAAATTGTCCGTGTAAGCCAAAATAAAATGCAATTATATGCTTGCTGTCTACAAGAAACCTGCCTTATATATAATTCACATACAGACTAAAAGTAAACCAATAGAGGAAGATATGCCATCCTTATTTAATCAGATGTTATGTTTTGAGTAGACTTCAGAGCAAGGAAGGTTGTCAGAGATAGGGGCATTATATAATTTCAAGAGAATAAGTCCTCCAAGAACACAGAACAATCCTTGATGTGTATTCCCCTAAAGTAGATCATTAAAATATGTGAAGGAAAAGTGATAAAACTCTGAGCAAGAATACTTGAATCCATATATTATATTTAGAGACTTCAACACCAGCTGTAAGTAGCAGGAATATCCAGCAGACAGGAAAATCAGGATATAGTTGAACGTTACGAAACCATGAATCAACTGTCTATAATGAGCATCTCTGAACCACTTCTGTAGCATATTCTAAACCATAGCTTCTTAAACTGTGAACTGTGATTCTATATGGGGTCATATGACTGAATGAGAGGGTCACAAAAAAGTTGGCAACAGTAAAAAGTTTCTAAACACACCAAAATAATTAATTCAAAATAAAGCACACAATGGACTGATGGGTTTCTGGCAGCATTTGTATGTTTCTATGTTGTATGTGTTTGCATGTGCTTGCATCAGGTGCTATGTTACATATGCTTGTATGTGTTTCTGTGTTTCATTTGTCTGCATGTGTTTACATGTGTTTACATGTGTTGTATGGAACTTCACTCAGCCTTGGTTCTGAACACTGAGCACACACACTCAGTGTGGTATCACACCACAGAACACCAATGAAAACTGCCTGACACACATCAGCTCGGCTTCCACAGTTTTGTACATTGTGAAATGTACAAAAAGTTTTACTGCACTTGCAAACTTTGCTGTTCTTCTATGAACAGCATGCTTTAATTATGGGGAACAAAGAGTGTTTCCTATTGTCATTCCTTATCATGTGTCAAATTAGTGCATCTTTGAATTGGATTGTTCTAGAACGTTTGATTTTTAAAATTGCTATTTGGAAACCAAGTAAAGAGGGTACATGCCTATAATCCTAGTACTTAAGAAAGTCAGGAGAATAAGTAATTCAAGATACATAGGCATACATAGATGCATACAATGTTCAAGGCCAACATTGGCTACATAAGACCCTGTTTTAATGTGATGCATGCATATACACATACATAATTTGAATCTTTAGAGTTTTATAAGACTTAGTGATAGAATATTTGCTTAACATGTAGAAGAGGTTCTGTTTTTCTCTCTCCACTGTAAAAAAGAAAAGGGAAAGAAAGAAACCCTCACATAAGTTGACATAGTCTCAGTTGCCAAATATCTTTTTTATAATTTTTTAAGATTATAATGTAACATTATTTCCACCTTCCTTTTCCTCTCTTCAAACCCTCCCATGCACCAGCCCCTTGTTCACTTCCAAATGTATAGCCTTTTCTTCTTTAATTATTGATGTGTATGTATATGTGTATATGTATACTTGTGCATGTGTGTGTGCAACCAAAATATAATAATATAACCTGTTGAGTCTGTTCCATGTTACTTGTATGTATGTTTTCAGGGTTGATCATTTGGTATTAGATAACTAACTGGTGTGATTTACCTGAGGAAGACTGTTTCTCCTGGTCTCATCCTTAGCTGCCTGTAGTACTTTGTCTGGGTTGAGGCCTTCCTGAACATCCCTCAGTCTGCATCAGCATGTCACTGTGTCTTCTTGTTCAAGTCATGTTTAGGCAACCATGTTGGTGAGGTTTCCAGAAGGAACCATCCCACAGCAAACTTCTGCTCGTCTGGCTCTTATCAGCAGCTTTCTGCTCCTTCTACAGAGAACCCTGAGCCTGAGGTACAGGAATTGTAGTATAGCTGTATGTGTTTGGACTGGGCTCTACACCTCTTCGTCATGATCACTTGTGGATTTCTATAGTGGTTTTTCTTTTTTTTTTTTTTTTAATTTTATTTTTTTAATTTACATTCCAAATCACTTCCCCTTTCCCGTTTCCTCCCTCCCCGAAAGTCCCATAAGCCCCCTTCCCTCCCTCTTTTCTCCATTCAACCCCCTCTCGTTACTCTGTCCTGGCGTTCCCCTACATCCAGTCTTCCCAGGACCAGGAGTCTCTCCTTCCATCTTTTTAGAAATTTATTCATATGCTGATTGTGTCTAGGGTATTCCGAGATTCTGGGTCAATATCCCCTTATCAGTGACTGCATACCATGTGTGTTCTTTTGTGATTGGGTTACCTCACTAAGGATGATATTTTCAAGTTCTGACCATTTGCCTAGGAATTTCGTGAATTCATTGTTTTTAATTGCAGAGTAGTATTCCATTGTGTAAATATACCACATCTTCTGAATCCATTCCTTCGCTGAGGGACATCTGGGTTCTTTCCAGCTTCTGGCTATTATAAATAAGGCTGCTATGAATATAGTGGAGCATGTGTCCTTATTGCATGCAGGTAAAGTCTCTGGGTATATGCCCAGGAGTGGTATAGCCGGATCCTCCGGGAGTGTCATGCCCAGTTTTCTGAGGAACCGCCAGACTACTTTCCAGAGTGGTTGTACCAGCCTGCAATTCCACCAGCAGTGGAGGAGTGTTCCTCTTTCTCCACATCCTCGCCAACAACTGCTGTCTCCTGTGTTTTTGATCTTAGCCATCCTGACTGGTGTGAGATGGAATCTCAGGGTTGTTTTGATTTGCATTTCCCTAATGACTAAGGATGATGAACATCTCTTTAGGTGCTTCTCAGCCATTAGATATTCTTCAGGTGAGAACTCTTTGTGTAGCTCTGTACCCCATTTTTTAATAGGGTTACTTGCCTCTCTGGAGTTTAACTTCTTGAGTTCTTTGTATATCTTGGATATTAGCCCTCTGTCGGATGTAAGGTTGGTAAAGATCATTTCCCAGTTAGTTGGTTGCCGCTTTGTCTTTTTGACAGTGTCTTTTGCCTTGCAAAAACTTTGTAATTTAATGAGGTCCCATTTGTCTATTCTTGATCTTAGAGCATAAGCTATTGGAGTTCTGTTCAGGAAATTCTCCCCTGTGCCCATATGTTCAAGGTTCTTCCCTAGTTTCCCTTCTATTAGTTTCAGTGTGTCTGGTTTTATGCGGAGATCTTTGATCCACTTAGAATTGAGCTTAGTGCAAGGAGATAAGGATGGGTCAATTTGCATTCTTCTGCATGTTGGCCTCCAGCTGAGCCAGCACCATTTGTTGAAAAGGCTATCTTTTTTCCACTGGATGGTTTTAGCTCCTTTGTCAAAGATCAAGTGACCATAGGAGTGTGGATTCATTTCTGGGTCTTCAATTCTGTTCCATTGATCTACATGTCTGTTACTGTACCAATACCTCTGGGGGAATCAGTATCCCGGACCTCAAGCTGTACTACAGAGCAATAGTGTTAAAAACTGCATGGTATTGGTACAGTGGTTTCTCTTTTGTAGAGAGAAGTTTTCTTGATGGGGGAGGTGAGACCTTATGTGTGGCTATAAATATTCAGAATGTATTAGGGACTATGTTGATGTAGTCAAGTGGCAGTTGTAGGTTCTCATCTAAGATCATGGCTTCACTAGATCTAAGCTGGCTAAGTTTCCAGTACCAAGCATGATTTCTCTCTTATTGAATGGAGCACTATAGCTTTTAAAATGACTCAGCAAGTAATGACCTTCCTCTTCAAAAAGGATGGCATTAGACTGACATGACTTAATCATAAACTCTACCAACATGTGAGGAAGAAGTTATATTGATCCTCTGTAGTCTTTGTAAAGTTAGAAAAGGGGAGACTATTTCCTAATGCATCATACTAGGTCAGCATGACTCTGATAACAAAACTGGACCAAGACTCTACAAGAAAATGACAGGACAGGATTATCTCTTAGAAGCAGAATTTCTAAATTAAAAAAAGATAAGTCAAATCCCAAATGGACAAAAAACCCCACCATGACCAAATGGAATTTATTCCAAATTGTGCATGGCTGAGTCAATACTTAAAAATTAATTAATGCAATCAAATCTAAAGAAGAAAAATCATATAAATCATATTCAAAGATGACAGAATTCAACATCCATTCTGGAAAAAAAATTCCACAAACGTGTGTGTGATGGTTCATCTCAGTTATCAGCTGGAGGGATCAGGAGCCAAGAGGTATGCCTCTGCGTGGGTCTGACAAGGCTTTTTCAGAAAAGATAGTTAAACAAGGTGAGCAGCCTCTCCCCGAGGCTGGGCAGGCCCTTCAGGTGGGTGGCCCCAATAGGAAAAGATGCTAGAAATCTAAGTGTTGCTTGTCTGCTTGCTGGCATTTTCCCCTTGCTGGCGAGTACATCTATCCTGTACTGCCATCGCTCACTCGCATCAGAATTTGCTTCTCTCTGTCCTTCAAGTATGAACTAAAGATCGGTAAACTCACTGCTATTCCTGAAGCATCCAGCTTCATGGACTGAGCAGTTCCTGAGCTCTGAGCATACACAGGACGCAGAAGGCCACAGTGATCTCACGTTCTTTGTGCTTCTTGGTTGTGTTTTATGTATGTTAGACAGGATATGTCTCCCAATTTTAAATTGCCCCTTTATCCCCCATCGTGTGGCTGCTTGATTCATTTCCTGTGGGTTCCCTTACAGGGTTCTTTGCTTGACATTGCATTTTCTGAAGATGTTCGCAGGGAGGTCCAGTGGTGCTCCACTTACTTATTGGCAGTACTGGTTTGCCTGGCTCTAAGAAACCTTTTTGTATACACCTGTAATCCTGTTATGTTTCAGAGACAGCAACTTTGGAGTACTGGTTGGAAGTGTGCTACATAGACTTGTTTTTAAGAGTAGATGCTATCAATGTTTAAGTAATGGAATAAAGAAGCAATGCAGAAAGAAAGAAGGGGTACAGTATGAGATGGGTAGAGCATGGGTTGGGGATTTGAGAGGTAACAGTGGGACTATATTACATGTGCAAATGTCGGGTTTTATGTAGAACAGAGGGGGGCAGTCATGAATGCAACATAGAGGTTAAAATACAGTAGGTTAACATTGTACAGAATAATAAAAGCTAGTCAATTAGAAATTAAACTACTACATTGTTAGAAAAACATGTCACAAGGCATTAAGTGCAACATATAATATATATTATATATGTATATGTTATATACATATAATGAAAACAAATATACATGCAAACCAACCAACAACATTCAAAAAAGTGACAAATATCTTCTCATCCAGTCCACACTCTGTGGTTCTGATTTTGTTTTCAGTATGAAGGAGAGCTTTTCAGGGCCACAGCTAGGTGAAGTTCAGACATAGAGACAATTGATGCTGCCTTTTGTTGGGGCTGGTGGGTGGCTTGTCATGCTTCACACGGGGCTATTGTGGGCAGGACTGCAATCTGGTTACATGGTTTGTGTGATGTACACATACCCCATCACCCCTCTTCCCCAGTGGAGCCCTCAGTACTCCATTAGGAATGGAGGTAAATGTCAACTCTAGAAAGAACATCTACCAAGGTCCTGTGGGTAACATTCAACTTATGAACTTGAGCTGTCCCTCTGTAACACGGACCATAGCTAAGAAGTCTCCTTGAAACACTTTTTCAGCATCGTGCTGCTGGCTATGTTAGATGATGCAGTCAGACAGGAAAAAGAAATAAAGCTACACAGATAGGGAAGGAAGAGATAGCACTTTTGTTTTAAGGATGATATAACGGTCTTTGTATCGAATCCAAAAGTACTAGCAAAGCCCTGGGACTAATAATCAAATATAGGAAGGTCTCAGGATTGGACACTAACATATGAAAGTCAGGTGCTTTCCCGGATATGGTGATGAGAAAATGGAGTTGTAAATTTATAACATAATAGCATTTACATCGCTACTCTCCAACATTAAACACTTAAGTATAAGTATGAGAAAATATGCAGCAGATTTATATGTGGGAACCACAAAGCTGACAGTGAAAAGCAAAGAAGCAAATGAGCAACAGGAGCAGGACGCTGGCCTCGTCTGCTTCCTCCCTGTGTCACAGGCCTGTGCTTATTGATGTCCAGTCTCCTAAAACCCTAAAACCATTTCTCCAAAACCCTGTCGGCTTTTATAGCTTTACGGGTACCTCATCTTGGTCAGAGTAGAAACCATGACTCTTACCCACACTCCACAAGCATGCACCTTTTCTTTTCTTTCTTTCTTTCTTTCTTTCTTTCTTTCTTTCTTTCTTTCTTTCTTTCTTTCTTTTTTTTTTTTTTTTGAGATATGATCTCTGTACATAACTCTGGCTGTCCTTGAACTCAGTATGTAGTCCAGGCAAGCTCAAACTCAGAGATCCACCTGCTTCTGCCTCCCAGGTGATGAGATTAAAGGTCACCATGCCTGTCCAAATGTGCACTTTTATTTGGAAGTAAAGTAAGTGATTTTTTGAAGCTCAACTTATCTGTATGTATTTTAAATTAAATATGGTTGTGAATTCTCTCAACATTTTGTTGGTAGAATGGTGCAGTCTTACCAGGATGGTCAGATCTGTCTTCATAGTGCTGTAAGAGATTTCAGACAGGGGACTGAGGAAATAAATCACTTGCCAGAACCCATATGATTCAGACACAGTCACAAGTCTTATTATCCCAATGCTCTTATGACGGACGACTTGAGATGTGGATACCGCTGAGTGGAAACTTACAGGCCAACTTGCTTGGTGTGGCCAGTGGTGAGCAGCAAGAGATCGTGTTCCAAACAAGATAGGCTAGGACCCTCTCTGACCACCACTTAAAAAGAACCCTGCAAGACAGGGTAGTACATTAAGGTGATTATGGGCCATTGACACTGATAAATTCTCTACCAGCGAAATGAGCAATTCAGGCAAGAGTAAAGTATATAAAAGCAGGTTTATTGGGAAGATGTTCTCAGGCAATAGTCTCAAGGAAGGAGGCCATGGAAGTTGTTGTGGGGAGAGAGACAGTAAGGGAAAGAGAAAGAGAAAGTGCACCTCAGAGAGAGGGAGAAGGGGGAGAAAGGGAGAGAGCCTCTGAGGTAGGGAGAGCCCTGAGCTGGAAAGTTTAGGGTAGAAGGTGGGGTTTGAGAGGGGACTGAGAGATGCCAAGAGATCCAGGTCCACTTTGGTGTGTTAAATATGCACCTCCGAACCTGAAACCCTACAGGCACGGTTATGAGAGGTCTTGGGGCGGGTGAGGGTCCTGCTGTTGTTTGATTTTTGTTTTCCTTTCCAGATGAGTTTTGTTGTTGTTTTGTTGTATGGGGTTTTCTTTGGGATTGTAGGAGGTTATTTGGCTCACATTTTTATATTACTGTTCATCATCTAAGGAAGTCAGGTCAGGAATTACAATAGGGCAGAAACCTGGAGGCAGGAGCTGTTGCAGAGATTTTCTTAGGAATTGCATAGGGAAAGAGGACCAGCACACTGGGCTCTGGACTAGGAGTGACCTAGAGAAGCAGCCTTTGAAGGGAGAGGACTCTGTATGAAGGGCCACTGACAAGGAGCCAAGGAGACAAAGCAGCAAGCTCTACAAAAAGACTGTATACAAAACTACAGTGGGCTTTCTCTGCTGTGGGTTTGGGTTGGGTTTTATCTGTTCAGGCCATGCTAAGGGGGACTATGGAAACAATGGTTTTACATAGAAAGTTCTGCCTGTAAAAGTAAGGTTTGTTTTGGGGGCGGTTTGTTTGTTTATTTGTTTGGCTTTTGTTGTTGTTGAGAGAAGATATTGCTATGTAAACTAGGCTGGTCTCAAATTTAGAATTCTCATGGCTCAGCTTCCTAAAAACAGATTATAGGTGTGCTTTGCCATGCGCAACTTCTAAGGCTTGGCTTGAAATACTTTAATCTGAATTTTATATATAGAAATCAAATTTACAGTTAGTACTATCTTGAGAATAAAAAATATTCAAAAATGTTTTAAAGCCAGTTTGCATGGTAAATTAGCTTTTAATTTTCAACCAGACTTACCAAAAGCATTTTAGACTTATTTCAGAGGAGTTTAAAAATGTAGAACACTGTGAATTAGATTCAGAAAAATAGCAAAATCTTCAAAGGGTGATAAATTAATTTTGTCTTTTCAGATACTCTGTCTCCAGTGTATTGAGTCTTCTCCTTTAAGCTATTGGCAAGTTCTAGAGGTGTTTGCATAGTACAAACCAGTCTTGCTTTAAATTCAACATTGATAGTTTCAGATGTTTCCTAGAATCCTGAGATTTGCTCTGCTCCCTTTCTTGTCTAGATGACCACTATATGTCTTTTCCTATTCCTCACATCTTCCAATGGTCTCTTCTACTATTCATTCTCTTATCCAACGAAAGCATCTTTCCTCCTATTTCTTAAAGAAAACAGAAACATCCAGAACCTCTCCCCACTGTTTGGGGGATCACTTGTCTGCCCCGCTAGCAAAGGCATCTCCTTCTAGGCTCTAAGTTTGTCTGTGGTGGTGTCATCACAGACCCCACAAGCTAAGAGTCATCATTGCCTCACACCCCTGGAGTCTGGACGTCCAAGACCAAGGCAAGCCAAGGCTCCTTTCTGATGAAACCTGTCTGGCTTGTAGAGCTTTCTGCTTATTGCATCCTTACCTCCGTTCATCCTGGGGAGACGGGTTGGGGAAGGGAGAGAGGGAAGAAGAAGGGTAAGATGTGTTATCTGTTCTCCCCTTCCCTATGGCCTCTCCTTAGTGCCTTTTTAAAGGCTCTATCTCCAAAGGTAATCATCTTTGAGCTTCAGCCTTCTCCTTCCTTTATCTTTATCATGGACAATCAGACCGTCTAAACCATCACTTTTTAAAATTATATTTTTCACTCAAGCAGAAGCTCTACAGAAGTAGAGAGAGATTCTTCTATGTTGTAGCCCTAGACTAGATGGATGAGTTGGATATTTATCAGTAAAGGAGCTCGTCCGGTTTGTTTGGGCCAGCTAGCCACAGGTCCTACAGAGGAACTGCAGCTGAGACACAGCCTTCTCTGCCCTGACCAACATCTCTGAAGAGGAAATTGGTCTTCACAGCACTGCAGTTAATTTTTAGGTTCTCTAGTGGGTAAATATTTGTAAAGCACTTAGAACAGTGCCTGGTGCATGGCGCGAGCTCTCTAAGTGTTTATTTTAAAAGCAACAAATACTTCATCGAGCATTTTGTGATAAGTAACATTAGCAAAATATGAACCAAAACCAATAAACTTCAAGAGGTTCAAAGTGGCCCTAACTGTGTAACGGAAAGTTACTGTGTTAGTCACAGAGCTGGGATAGAAACTGACAGCTTTCTAGACAAATTGCAGAAGTCAAGTGTTCTTGATACACTTTAACAAAATTAGAGTGTAAACTGGATGGAACTGCAGATGTGGAGATTTGTGGAGTAAGCTATAATGGGTTGTTTTTAACTTGAACCCAAGAAACATGGTTTTGAAAGGATTGCTTCAAAAGTGAGGGCTAGGAGATTGCACAGGAAAAGGCTGGATGCTATATATTTATCCATTGTCAAACAAACACTTCTCAGCGAGTACTTTGTTAGGGATGGGAACCAGCCTTCTAGGATCTCACAGGGAGTGTCACTTCAGCCTTACTACTGTGATTAGAAGAGCCTGCATGGATCATTTGCTGACCTTAAACACAGTAGACAACACCTGCCTATTTATCTCTACTTCTTGAGGAAGTTCTATCAAAGTTTAAAAATGAAAGATTGGTGATACAGCTGAATGGTACAGTATACATGAAGCCCTGGAATTGTTTTGTGCGTTTGTTTGTTTGTTTATTTTTAATGTAACAGTATTTTCATTGTTTGAGAATTTTATGCATGTATATAATGTGTCATGATCAAATCTACCCCTTATTTCCAACCCTGTAATGCATCCTGTGTCTCCTACCCCTGTTCCCTCCCAATTTCTTATATTCTCTTAGTGCTGCCAATATTTGCATGGGTTTAGGGTCATTACTGGAGCATGAATACCCATTCAAGAGACGCATTCCCCAAAGAAAACTGATTTTTCCCCTCTTCATCATCAATTGCCAACAGTTCCTTAGCTAAGGGTGGGGCTTTCCCCTGCCTGCTAGGATTTTATCTCGAATGATCTTGTGCAGATCTTGGGCATGCTTGCAAGACACTGTGAGTTCATGTTTGACTGCCATTTGTGTCCAGAAAACAGTTTTGTTACAGTCATCCACCTCTTCTGGCTTTTACAGTCTTTCTGCACCTTCCTCCTGAATGATTCCTAGACCTTAGGAGAAGGCATGTGACATAGATGTCCCATTTAGAGTCCCTGAGTTTGAGCCACAGCACTAAGAAAGAAAGAAGGAGAGAGAGAGAGAGAGAGAGAGAGAGAGAGAGAGAGAGAGAGAGAGAGAGAGAGAGGAGAAAGAAAGAAAGAAAGAAAGAAAGAAAGAAAGAAGAAGAAAGAAAGAAAGAAAAAGAAAAGAAAGAAGAAAGAAAAAGGTAAGGACTGTGACTTAGAGTTTGAACTGAATGTTAAAATAGCTACAGAGTTTGGTGTAGTGTGTGTGTGTGTGTGTGTGTGTGTGTGTGTGTGTGTGTTGTGGGTGTGTGTGTGTGTGATGTGGTATGTGTGTGTGTGTGTGTTTGGGGCAGATGTTAAGTCTCAGCTCCATCATTTTTTGTGCTATATGGTGCTAGGCAGGTTACCAAAACTCTTTGTGCATCAGTTTCCTCACTTATAAAATGGGAGTTCATAATGATGCTGTTTCAAAGAACAAGAAAGAATCCATAGAAATTCCAACTATGTTGGCAGTTGTTTCTAATCCCATAGAAAATCTTAAAGTTGAAGAAACTGTAAAAGAAATCAGGACAAAGATATAGAAAATAGAAACAGTAAAAGGAGATGACAAAACAGAAAGGCTGGATAAATGAGCAGACAAGCTGAAACCATTTCCAAGAAATGAGGATCTGTGTGCTTGACAGGGAAGGGGCCCTGGATAGGGCGAGTCACTGTAGCTTTTCTGAACACCAAGGAAATTGTGAAGATCTCAAGCATTCCCAGAGAACAGGAAGAGGGTCACATCTAAAAGTCCAAGACTTGAGTGGCAGAAGGACAGTCACGTTCTAAGCAATGTGGTCTTATTCTGGGAAGCTACCCTAGTTCCAGGATAGAAAACTGTTTGATTTGGATATATTTGTCACTTCAAAAGAGTGCTCTTGTGTGTTCAGCCAAGTAGGGGCTCAACTCTGCTTATTGGTCTGAACTTCTCACACCTGCCTTTGTCTGAGAGCACCTATTTTCTTTTTCAGCTAAGGTGAAGAGCATTCAATTTACCCCCTTCCTCCTCCACCAGGTCCCTGTCCCATTTGTCTCCCTTTCCCTTCCTGTTCTTCATTCTCCCTTCCTTTGCCTTTGAGCCGTCACACTCGCTGTGTCTATTTCTGTCTCTCCTTCTCCCTTTTTCTTTCTATCCACAGAAGTCTTATGTTTGTCTAATAATTGGCAGGAGAGATCTTTTTTTCTTGCTTGCTTCTTCAGTGATGAATAGTTGGCGTCAGATCAAAGACAAGCCCTGTGGTTTTCTGGCTGCCCAGAAGGGCGGTGCAGCTGGCAGGCATCCCAGCTGCCTGGTGATAGGCATGTGGAAGAGATACCAAGCTCACAGGTCACTGTGTGTGTGTGTTCGTGTACGTGTGTTTTGCAGGCCAACAGCAGGCTGAAGCAGATCGAGAAGGAATACACTCAGAAGCTTGCCAAATCTTCCCAGGTAAGCATGAGCCAAAGACCCAAAGAAAACAATAAATTCTAAACAAAAAGCAGAAACGAAACCAACAAACACAACAAAGCCTTTATACTTCAGAGTTAAATTCTTGCCAGTTTTTATGGGTAGATAAAATATATTTTTAATACTTCAATCTTATTAAATTAGGAGCAACTGTGCATATTGAACAATTGGAACCAACATACTAAACACACACACCTTCATGTTCACACACACACACACACAAAGATGTTGTAAAACTAGCTAGCACACTTGAGCAAGCCCAGGCCAAAACACATTTCACAAGGGCAGGAGATACACACCTACCTTTGTGATGTAAGCAGGATGATAACATCTGTACTTTTATTTTTCAATATTCTAACTTGTTGCACCCATGAGCTGGCTTGTTGACTAATTCAAAATGACATACAATTCTAGGTTAAATCATAAGCTCAACTGCTGGCTTCTTCTGGAGGGAGGGAAAGAATCACTGCACCCATCACTTGCTTGTTGTTAACTCTGGCAGTTTTCCTACAAGGGAGACTAACAGGTAAAATGCCACCTCTGCTTGCAGGACTTTAGCTGCATGACTTGGTCCGTTTCCCAATAGCTTCGGTTAGAGAGTCTCAAACCTCTGGAGTTCTGTGAGTTCTCCTACAAGTAACCAATGGTTACCTCCATTTGGTAATGAGTAACTCAGCCATTTAGTTCTACAGTTTTCCTGTGTGACGACTTTAAGTTTGGCTTCAGTGTCATGGCCTATATACCATGGTGTATAAAGTGAGATTCATGTAGCACTTTATGAATGCCTCAAAATAGGGGCGACAGAACAAATGTCAATACCCAACATTCCTGGGCACAAACCTAGTGACTTTATTCAGTCTTCTTTCTTGGCTCCATTTTTCCAGTAGAGAAAACTGAGAGTTAAGAGCTGAGGATGTAGCTCAGCAGTAGAGGGTAGAAAACGGAGATCAGAGAGATGAGCTCATAGGAGTTAGCAAGTGACTAAGCCAGGACTCAGCCTGGATCTGACTTCAAAGTGGCAATCTTGACCTTTGGCATACCAGCCTACCCCAATGCTTTACCTTCCTAATACAGCAAAACTTTGAATGTAGTTATCAGGAAATATCAATTCTGTAATTATTTCTAAAATGAGCATGTTATATAATTCTCATGCCATTAAGAAAGCCAGAAGTCTTTAATTGAATAATATGTGTTTATATAAAAGATGATTATGGCATAGTTGCCATTATTCCAGACCTCAATTCTTCGTTGAGAAAGAAATGTCCTTGTCAACCTGCTGAAATGATGCTCATAACCAGCTGAAAGAAGTCTTAACACTCTCGAGTTAACGTTTAAACAGAAACATGAAAGATGGCAAGTTGGCATGGTGTTTATTTTGCTTTATTTGAAATGGAGGACACAGACAGTAAGATAGAAGCTGGCTAATAAGAATGCTTAGCTAACAAGAGTGTAAACAGAAACCTTAGACTGAGCTACAGAATGTGTGCAGAAGACTGATTAGGTGACATTAAAGCAAATTAAATGTTAGCATATAGGGAAGCCCGGGCATGGAGTCCCCAGGCTGGACTGGGGACCAGACATTGGTGCCACCTGTGTGGCCTTGAGGGAGTTCACCTGCCACCTTTGGGATTCAATTTCCTCATTAGTCAAGGGAAGATTATTACCTACCTCTTAAGACACTTTTAACTAGTAAGTAAAATTAATAGCCAAAGCACATAGTGCCTTATATATACTAAAATGTTTAGTAACTGTTAGCAACCTTAGGTGTGTGTATATGGCAATAGGAAAAGGAAGAAGAAAGTCAAGGAAAAGATCTAGAAGAAAGTTGAAATGTTTTCATCAGACGCCATGCTCTGAGGTGTTTAACTGGTGAAATTTCTCTACAGAATTTGGAAATGTGCAAGTGTGCTAGTTTTCTTCAAGACGTTAAGGGAAAGGCCGTGGGAAACAACCAGTAACTGTCATGCACTGTAATCATTTCATAAACGAAAGATCAATTGATGCCAGAAACACACATACTAAAGGAATGTCAAATGGAAGATACCTTACTCTGATAACAGTACTCATCTGTACCCATAGCTGATACAGTATCTATAGCCATGAACTGGCATTTGAAAGCATTAGTCTACGGTGCCAGTCACTACTGAGAAACAGATTATTTTTAAATGAGCATTTGAAAAAAAAACCCGGAAACATGGGCGGCTGTTTGTGCTTTCAGATGCTGGTTTGTTGGAATCTTTAATGCAAATCTCATCAAGCTCGGGAGAGCGCAAGAAGCAGTGTTGCTTCCGTGTGTTTATTGAGATTTTAAAATCTCCCTCTTAAAAGCAGTGCTAATGTGAACATATTAGTGATGGGTCCATGGGTGCTCAAGAGAGCAGCAGTTTAAATTTAGAAAATATTTGAAATCTTTTCCTCCTGTAAAGGAAGTTACTTGATCTTTGAAATTTTATCAAGCTTTGGACCTAGTAGAACATGTGCACTTCATCCTGGCCCACTCAGAGGCTGTGCCCCTTATGAACCACACAGCATTCATCATAGCACAAGGGAGGCATCATCTCTGGCCACGATAGTTCTCTCAGTCACATATTTGTTCTTTTTTGTCTAAATATTAGATGGTAGCCTTGCCTTCTCAGTCTTCACAGTTCAGTTCCCTACTCTTCAATTTCCAAAACAAGGTATTACAGTTTTACAAAAGTATTCAGAGCTGAAGAGGACCGACTGCCAGCTGAAACTACCCACTGCCAATCAACCATCACTAGCCTGACTTGCTTCTGCTTCATGGTGCAGATTAATGCCCCAACTGTGTCCAGGGGCCATGCCAAGAAGTAGAGGGTAGCAAGGGTCTCTGTCTTCCTGTATTTTGTGAGGAGCCCCAGTGCCCTCATGTCTTTTCTAGGTGTGGCTTATGTTAGCTATTGAACTTAGAGGAAGAGTTTCAAACTGTACCTAAATCTGGAAAAATAGTAGAGTGATTTAAAAGTTGAAATTTAACCTCTATTTTACATTCTGTAAAGACTTTAAATAAGGTCCTAATGTCTATGTAAAGTTTCATTGCTTAATAATTATTAGCAGCTACTACTGCTTTCGTGGGTCAGGCTACTTAAAGCACCCCCCCAAAATGGCCCCTGTAGTTTGCCAGAGTGTTAATTTCTCATATCTACATGAAAATGCCCTAATCCACTCATTACTCTGAAGGAGATACAGGTTGAACAGTTAGTGACATTTTGTGCTCCTTATGATTCTATCCAAACTGGACACTCCCACTTATGATTATTTATAACACATTCTCTGACTATTATTTAGGGGCTGGCTAGACTATGTCAATTCAGTTTTCCAGGTGTTGAGCATTTCTTATTTAGCATAGTACTTCACTACTTGATTTACCATTGTAATCACTACTTAAATATTTAGTGAGTGCTAGTGATATATGCACTGAGCTAAGGTGAAGGAGCATGTTTTCTACACTCTCCACCAGAAAGGCAGGTCTGACTTTTATAAGACTTTGTACCACCTATCACCACCCACCCACCACCATCCCACTACCACCCTCTACCCATCACCACCACCTACCCCTATCACCCGCCCACCACCACCACCATCAAACTCCCAGCAAGCTAAGTAAGTTCATTCTTCATGGTCACTTAATTCTATACAGTAAACCTTGAGAATTAACTAATGTTTATGTATTGTGTTAAGATCTAAAGTTTTTATATTATTTGCTACTGTGAGATAAGAATAGTTTATTCTTTTCAAAATGACAAAACAGATACAAAGTGCAGTAAGATATTTTACTTTGTTGAAGATGATTTCCAGCTATGGAACTAGGTAAGAATTGAAGCCCACAGTCAGCTGCATCCTCCAATGAGCCAGTTTCATTTTTGTTTTTAACAAAATTTTGGTATCAAAGAGAAGTTCATACTTTCAAATAGGTTGTCTCCTTCTTAACTGTGCACACTCATAAAAGTTTACTCTGGGTGGGTGGTGATAAGATGGTGATGGGGGTAAGGTGATGGTGGTGGGTAGGAGGTGGGTAGGTGGGATTGTGGTGAGTGGGTGGTGAAAGGGCTGGGGGAGTGATAGGTGGTGGTGGTACAAAGTCTTACAAAAGACCAGCCTTTCTCACTCTTAAAAAGTTTATTTCTCAGTAAAATACAATCTGATGCTTTTTTTTTTTTTTGAGATCACAGATGTTCTTTCTTCTGATGAGTAAATATTGTGGAATGTTAGAGTGGAAATGTCTTCCAAATATATTTGGTTCAGCAGTTGTTCACCATTCACAGTTTTATTGGAGCCTTTTATTGTGTGGAATTTTGTGCATTATCCTGAGTGATATGTTAATTGAAAATGTTCAGTTTGTGGAATAGAGTATTGCCAAATTCATTCTTTTGTTAAGCATAAATACATATAAAATAGATGCCTCTCGCTGGAGAATTTGAAGTTACAGCATGCTGTTTTCATTTTAGATCATAGCAGAACTTCAGACAACCATTTCCTCTCTGAAAGAGGAGAGCAGTCGGCAGCAGCTTGCTGCAGAAAGGCGGCTCCAGGATGTTATACAAAAGTTTGAAGATGAGAAGCAGCAGCTGATTAGAGATAATGACCAAGCAATCAAGGTAATCTGAAGACTCCAGCAACCAGTGGTACCAGCTGCTTTAATGTAATTAAAAGGAGGCTGAAATCTCAGCAGTGGGCAGATGAGCGCAGGTATCTGGCTTGCTCACACAGCCTGCAGTAATTCATTCACTGGACTCTCTGCCTTTGATGTATCCAGTGACTCAGGCTGACTTCCCTCCAAGAGATCGCATGCCAACATAAAAAGTCATTTTTGGCAAGCCTTAGCCATTCATATTGAACAAATATCTGAAAAATACCTCGTCTTTCTCTTGAGAACTACTTTGGAATTGTCTCTTGAAATTAGAATGAATGTTTCAGCCCAGTACTGCTGCCGAGTACATACAGAAGTCAGCTTCCCATTTCTGTTCTGCTCTTTGCCCACATCCTTTCATTGTGCATTCACTGCATGAGCAATAGCATCTGTCCCAGGCATGGAATGCCAGCCATCTGATGTGCTTTGACATTGCACAGGGTTGATTGTTGCTGCTGAGAACTTTGGTTGTTTCTAAATGGCTTCAGAGAACCATTCACACCTTAGTAGCAACAGAGAGCTCCCTGGACCTGATCCTCTGGGTTAGAGGCAGTTAGAGCTCAAAGTAGCTTTGTCCCTGGCTTCATAGCAGTGGATACCATTATAAGTGTCTACATCACACTGCGCTTCATCTGTGAGGAGCAGCATCTGGAAACCTTTATAAATAAGGCTGAAAGGAGAACAAAATTGTTTTAAAGGATGCTCAGCAAAAGGTTATTTTTCACTGCCTTTTCTATAACAATACTTAAAACATGTAATCATAGACAGCAAGGAAAAATTTGCTGGATGTGTGTGTGTGTGTGTGTGTGTGTGTGTGTGTGTAAAATTTAAGCCTACATGGTATTGAATAAAATAAAAGACTTTAAGAGATGGAAAAACCTTTTGAGACCAGTACAACCAACCTCCTCACTTTACAGGTAAGGACTTGGAATTTGATTAATGACATGTTGCCTATTTATTTCTATTTGTAAGCTTTTTGCCCTCCATGGGTTATGAGACTAAAACAAAAAGCCCGTTTTCTTTCATGTTCTGCCCACTGACAGCGTCCATCTTCCTTTTGAATTCTGGCCTCTGAGAGCATCTGTCCTCCAAGCCCCTTTCACTTGCGAATGCCCACTCCTTACCACAGTGGTGCACTGGCCTGCGATGACTGTCTCCACTGCATGAGCTAGCTGTAGAGTTAGTTTGAACTGTTTCAGTTACATAAAAGTTTCCTTTTAAGTGGATTTCTCTTCCACTTATATCCAAATAACCAAGTGGTTGGTGATTTCCGATTGTCAAATAAACAAGTGGACCCCATTTATGATCAGGGGAGGACGTGAGTTAGGTTACCCCAGCAACCGTCCTAGCATTGTTTGTAGAGGATTAAAGATACCATAAAGAATTGTAAATAGCACAATTACCCATTTTTAAATATTTATTCTTATAGTTGTAACCATTTGCATGATAAAAGGGGAAAGCCTTTTAATCATAACTTCAGACCCATCCCAAATCACAAACTGAATTTAAAAATGGCAGTTGATATGTATATAACATGTGCATAAAACATATGTAGCTTATTTTTCCTGATAGTAACAAATTACAGTTACAGTACAGTTAAAAAGCCAAGTGTAGTGGCACATTCCTGTAATCTCAGCACTTTGCTAAGGCAGAGGGAATCATGAGTTCAAGGCCAGCCTGAGCTTTATAGCAAAATCTTTTCTGGGAAATAAAAGTTTATTAATTAAAGAAAATGGAAATGCAACAATAGTGGAAATGCAATTCAGTTTAGGATCTGTTATTTCGTATGTAAAGAGAACAGATTGTTTACCTACTTCTATCAACGTTGTTAAAATAATTGATTTATTGGCAGTGTTTCTTTGACTTTTTCCCCTGGTGTGCTATCTCTCTCTAGCTTTCTTTTTCTTTCTCTCTCCTCTCTTTTTCTCTCTCTCTCCCTGCTCTCTCTCTCTCTCCCTGCTCTCTCTCTCTGTCTCTCTATGTCTCTTTCTCTGTCTCTGTCTCTCTCTCTGTCTCTGTCTCTCTCTCTCTCTCTCTCTCTCTCTCTCTCTCTCTCTCTCTCTCTCTCTCTTTCACACACACACACACACACACACACACACAAAAAAAAAAAAAAAACATGGAATTTTTTTGTGATATTCATTCAAGTCACATTGCATTCTGGCTTCTCTAACAAACACTTTCATTTATTTCATTTATTTTTGTTCCATTACATCACTTAGCCCTTACAATTTTTTTGCCTGTTTAATGCTTTTTGTTGTCTGTAACTTTTGGAAACCAATCACATGAAACTATGCAATTAGCAAATGTCTTGACATCTATACATATAACCCAAATTACCTCTTATTCATCCATTCATGTACTACTCGAGTCTTAAAAACTAAAGAAGGGAAGGTACCTCCAAAGACAGGCTGGCAGACTATTGACAAGGAAACATCCCTTTAATTTTCTACTGGCCTATGTTCTATGCCCAGCACTTAACTCCTGGTCGTAGACATTTCCGTAGACTCTTTCCTTCACTGAGCTTCCAGCTGTCAGGCAGCCTGCCCCGGCTCTGATGGAAGAGGCTGGAGCACTGCAGTGTTCTTCCTCATCCTGGGTTCTGGAGGCTTCTCCTCTGTGTCCATCAAAGCCCCTGCTCCTGCATGGGATTTTGGAGCAAGAGTAGCACCAGTCCTTTCTGCTTACTTAGTCTGAGCTTGCTGGATGCATGGAGGAGGCTTGTTAACCTCAACACGTAGGGCAGCTCCTGTGGGCTTCTCCAGCTCTTCTCCTATCCGTGCCCTCTGGTCTCCAGTCCTCCAGCAGCTCCAGGTCCCTGTGGCCTCTCAGCTTCCTTCTCTGCTTCCCCACTTGATCACACTTCAGTTTCCCCAACTGTGAAGGTAATCTTTCTAAGAAATGTATTTCCTGGTCATGGCTTTGGGGAGACAAAGATGAGATTGGATATCCAGTACAACACCAAACTGGCTGACAACTGGTGTTCAAGGTTCAAGCCACAGTCTTTTTCTTGAGGGCCTAAGCTGTTTGTCCACTGTTATGCCTTCCCTTGGTGTCCTTGCACAGTATCTCTGAAAATGAATGAAATAACCAGATCCCCAGGTGGAGATCCTTACTGCACTCTTCTGTCTGCCTGAATGATGGAACAAATCTAAGCATTTTACATTCTAATTACACCTAGGGGTCTATACATCCAGATGCAGATACAGGGGCATCTGTAGATAATTACAGAGAGGTGGAGTCACCATGAGATCAATTTTCTGGAAGCAAATACATCTGTCTGAAGAAACAGTCAGCAATGGTGTATACACAGCAAGGATGCTAACTGTGAAACCTGCTTCACCACTCAGCCTGATGAGCTGAACTTTCTCCAACTGAGGACCAGGATGATTAATAAACATGGTGCCTGCCCCCTAAACTAACTGTATTTCTGTGGGTACTAAAGTCATGCTGTAGAGAACATGTGAGGAAGAATGCAGTCTCAAATCCACTGAGGACACCCATGTGTGCACTGTAGCATGGTAAAATAGTTTGGATAACTTGACAGTCTTGACATCTATACATATAACCCAAACTACCTCTTATTCATCCATTCATGTACTACTCGAGTCTTAAAAACTAAAGAAGGGAAGGTACATCCAAAGACAGGCCTGCAGTATTAAATTGCTTAGGCTTTCACCCAGTTCTAGAATTCACCCCAGTATGGTGCACTAGAGAGACATACTTTGCTTTAGTCATGAAATGCTTGGCCAAGCACCTGTGATACCAAGCATTCTGTCTCCTTCCCATATCTCTCACTATAGGAAGTAAACTGAAATGCTGTCACAGAAGGCAGTGTAAGCATATTAAAGCTGTTCACAAGGTTCTTTACCATAAAAACCCAGTTTACAAAATTTATACATAAAAATAAACATGTCTGTCAAGAGGAGAGTGTGAATACATATCAGCTGACTTACTAGGTAACTCTGAAAATGAATTTGTATTGAATTTACTTTTATTTTATTTTATGTGTATGGGTGTTTTGCCTACACATATATCATATACCACGTTCTGTCTGGTATCCACATAGACCAGCAGAGAGCACTGAACCCCCTAGGACCCTGCCTCGCACAATTTCTCCTTCCTGGAATCACTGCCCACAGCACTGTCCCTCACTTTGACGACGCCGTGACAGTTCTAGAACAAAATAAGAGCATGGTGTTTACAGCTTAAAATCTGTCAGTAGTTTTCCATTTCCTACAGATTAAATCCTAAACTTTATCTCCTAGCAGAGGAGACACAGCATCTAAAACTGTAGTTCTGAGGTTGCTCCCTGTCCTTTCGTTCCTCAGGGTCCAACTGTTTTCATAAGAACACGTACCCATCACTGTGTGTGCATCTCACTGTTTGCACAGCAGCAATGGGAGATGAAACTGCTGGCCCCAGTCAGCTATCCTAGTAGCGATTTCTTCCCTCCACATTCATGTGCTTGAAACAAAGAGGAAACAACCAAATATCCATTTTATTATCCCAGATCTTGAGACACAGAAATACTCATAATAACGGGGAGAGCACATCAAGGCCTTCTGCCACCTACTGAAGCAGGTCCGCTGTCTCTGGGAAAGGCAGTTCTGCACCAAGTGTGGGCTGCACTCTGTTGTTCTGAAAGGACTGACAGCCTGTGTTTATTAACATTCTAGTATCTGACAGACATTGTCTAGAAAATAAAGGAAGTGAGCTTGACAAGCCAAGAATGATAACTGACTATATTGTTGCTAATAATAAAATTTGCCCTTTCAAACAATAAGTTAGAATTTTGGAAAAATTGGTATCACTGTTGTGAGTTTGACAGCTTGGCAATGCTTAAAGTTTTCTGATGAGATCAGTGATTTTGCAAGTGGTAAGAAAGAGGCAGGGAGAGAATGGAGCATCTCTAGTTGAAAGATTTATATGACTCATGATTCATTATACCATGTATTTCAGATGATCAGTCCCTGATGTTACAAATCCCTTCGTGACTAAAAGATCCATTAAATGGGATTCAAAGGGATTTTAGTGTAACTACATGCAAAGTTCATGCATGAGAGTTGCAGATTCCATGTTGCAGCTAGCTTCAGAAACTACCACTTGCTGTAGTTTGGTATTATATAATAGCAAATGCCCCAGTCATTGGAAGGGCTGCTGAGATACCCCTCTGCCCTTTCTGACCATCTTTCTGTGTGACTGAATTTCTTTTCATGTTTCATTGGAAACAATGTTTTTGCAAGAGTTTAAATACAGAAATAGATATGACTCCCTCTGTTAAACAGATTTGTAGCAATATAAAACACCCACATATCTCATTGATTTTTTTTTAGCCTCAAAAATAAACAATTTAGGATTTGGAGAGATGATTTATAAAATACCTGCTATGCAAGCATGAGGACAGGAATTCAAATCTCTAAGTGCTCACTCAAAAAACCAGGCACAGCAGGGGCATCTGTAAACCCAGTGGAGAGGGAAAGTAGTCAGACAGATTTCTAAAGCTCACTGGCCAGCCAGTCTAGTTGAAACAGTGAGTGCTAGGTTCAGTGAGAGACCCTGTCTCAAAAACGAAGGTGTAAGGCCTGGAGAGACATTTTAGCAGGTAAGAGCACTGGCTGCTCTTCCAGAGGAGCCAGGGTTGGTCCTCAGCACCCACATGATGGCTCACAACTCTCTTCAGTCCTGTCCCAGAGACTTGATGCTTCTTTCTGGCCTTCTTTGGAATTGTATACCTAAGGCACATAGACGTGCATGCAGACAAAATACCCATACACATTAAATCAATTTTTAGAATATTTAAACCTAAAGTGTAAAAATAAAATACAGTGGAGGGAAATCAAAGAAGACACCTGCCATTTACTCCCAGCTCTGCACACATGCACACGGACGCAAATGCTCATTTGTATTAAAAGTGGTCTTTGTATGTTCACTCACAGTGAGTTTATTTCTGCTATTTTAAAACCAATTAAATGTTTTAATACTTATTAGTCTTAACTTCTAATGTATCAATAGATACAGTCCACATGAACAAAACTTCTTTGAGATTCTCTTTGTTTTCAACTTACATTTTTAAGTTTATTTAAGAAGAATATGGATAGGAAATTACTCAATAATTTTGGTTGTGAAGCTTAAATTTATATATTTTGGCCAATCACTATGTTATTATAGTGCCTTTGATCTATATATGATATTGTTTAGAATTATTAAAGTTAAAGTTTTTTCAAATACCTGTTATATTCTTAAATATGAAAAAGTTAAATGATCCATATATATATATATATATATGCATATATATATATATATATATATATATATTCTAGTTGTTGACTAACCACAAGCCCTTGTCATTTAGACAGTGCAGTAATACAGTAAGCCACACAGTCACTCCAGGCATATAAGGGTACAGTGGACCAAGACATTGATTCAGAGGAATCTGTCTCTCCTATTCTTATAATTACTCTCCTTCATATCCGCACCATTTGTTCACCAAAGTCTAATTTATTCTCTGGTTTAGAATATACAAAGCAGTGTTTTAAGGGTTCAAAAGTATTTTCCATACAACTTTAAAGATTTGTGTCCACTGAATAAAGAATCTTTTTCAACAAGTTTTAAAATGAAGAACAAATGTGCCCGAGGCTAGAACTGGAGGGATGCAGGGCGAGCACTTGAAAGCTGCCCGTGCCCCTGTGCTCACTTGCTCTCACTACTTCTCCTTACTCGGAAGCAAGGTCAGACCTGCACACCGGCTGAGCCTGTCCTCTAGGAAAGTGGTTCTTAGGCTTCTGTTACCACAAATGCCCCCGTTTTGAGTTAGCAGACGAGTCTTCCTGGGTGGGATGGAAAACTCCTTTCTATTCTTAGCATCATTAATTCTCAGGAGGGCACAAAGAAAATGCCACTTTTTTTCCTCTGTCTTTAGGACATGCACACAGGGAAGGCAAGAATTAAATAATGAACAAGTCCCAAAGAAAGCCATCTGAGGTTAGACCAAGATTTCTTTCTGTGTCTCAATGCTTCTAAAACCTCTCAAAGAGGCTTGTAATTTTATTTTTTGGAAATTGATTCATATGCGCTCTTAGCACAGTGAGAACTGCCCAAGCTTATGAAATATTCCTTTTCCCCCTCAAGCCTTCTGGTAACACAGAGCAGATTTCTCGGTGTCCTACTGGCAGGCGACCTTTTCTCGTGAACTCCAGGCAGTGGCCAAGGGAGAGAAGCATCGGTGCTTTAAAAGCTCTTTTCTATGCCTGCAAGCAACATTTTTTACAATATTTCTCCTTGATATGAAATCTCTGCTTGGACATCTGGCCTCACAGTGAGGAACTTTCAATACTCAGGCTTCAAAGAGAGGACTTAGCTCTGGTGGTACAGAAGGGGCCATAGGAATGTTCCACAGTATCCTACAGAACAATCCCCAACATTTCCTCAGATGAACTTCTGTGAGCTAAGTGGATGGTGCTAACTAGCTTTCAGGAACTTGTCTCTGGCCTACAGCCTTCTGTAAGCACTTCCCAGGAGAACATAAGGACATGCAAGGCAGAGAGTACTCTATTGGGTTCTTCCTGGTAAGGCAGGGTATGTATCACAGGTTTCTCACATGGGACATGTTAAGTGGAAAGAGGACTTCTCGGGGAAAGGTGCATGAGGAAGGGAACCCGTAAAGACAACTTGTTAAAAAGACCATAATGACACTGTTACCCTGCTTGAGAATTTTTTAAAGATCTAAGTTCTTTTATCATATCTGTTATATTATCACAAACATTTACCAGCTCATTACCATAAATTGAACCTGAGAATCCCGTGATATCACTAGTTACTAGGGCATTGGTTTACAGGGAAGCAGTGCTCATTAATGCAGCATACTTTTAACATGTCTACCAAAACATACATAGTAAATATGTGTTCTCGAGAAGCTCAGAGTCTAAGTTACTTAAAAAAAAAAACTGAATCAGATTTTACAGGTCCACATGTCCTATTCTGAATTACCAGAAGTCAAGGAAGGGATAAATTATTTCTAAAACTTTGTGGTTAACATGCTTAGCAACAGATCTGCCTGATGCTGAGGACATTTATTAGAGATATTAATGCATTTACTGTTCATTTTTGTTTGTATCTAAGGATGTTGTCCCAGTTGCCACCTGGGAAGGTACTCTATCTATAACCCCCTAGAATCTGCAGGTTTCCCTCCTGTGGATCTGGATGGAAGCTGACTCAGTGCCACAGTGCTCCCAAACACCCCATATGGGCTGCTCACTCTTTTTAGGGATCACAAAAGAGGCAACCCTTCAGTTGGAAAGGGTCTGTTACACAGAGCTCATGGATGTATGCATGAGGTCTTTTGACCACCCAAGACCACCTGCCCAGGGGTGGCACCACCTATGGTGAGATGACCTTCCGGTATCAATTGCTCATCAAGAAAGTACCCTCCCCAAGATTTGCCCACAGACTGTCTGATGGAGACATTTTCTCCCTTGAGGTTCCTCTTCCCAGATGAGATTGGTCTGTGTCGAGTTGACCCAGGCTCTAACCAGGACACTACCTCTTCATAGTAACTACCATTCACCCTATCTCTTGCATCCCAGGATTTGTTCCTAGAACAGAACATTGATCTTGTTTTCCCATACCTCAGTGTCTCGCCCGTAACAGCAGCATCTAGGGATAGTCATAACGTTAGTGATATGCTGAAGGCAGTCTGCATGACTTGAGCAAGCTGATGACTCTGCTGTAGGGACTCCTGCAATAGTATATGCCGTCACTATTTTCTGAGACCCATTTAAGCCTAGGTAGACTGCTGCAGCTGTTCTCGGAGGTCCCAACTTTCTGGGTGAAACTGACTCCCAGTTTCCATCTCTATGATACTGCTGGTGTATCTTATTGTCACAGGAGATGTATGGCTGTGCGTCTGGACAGCCACTCTACCAACTCCTGAGAGCTACCAACTGACCTCTTGCTCTTCTTTGATATACATACCATTTTACTATATTTTTCCATTTTTAAAGTCTCCTTCGTAATCAGTATAATACAGAAACTATGCAGAGCAATGTGTTAAATTTTTTCTAAGTACTTTTCTTTGTATAACCATTTTTTTAGTTTCAGGTGCTATTTGACTATACGAAACTATTTTCCTTCTAGATCAGAGTTATCAAACTTTCTGTAAAGAGATGGATGGTAAAAGTTACTGGTGAGCTGGAGAGATGGCTCAGCTGTTAAGAGCACTGACTGCTCTTCTAAAGGTCCTGAATTCAATTCCCAGCAATCACATGGTGGCTCACAACCAACTGTAATGGAATCCTATGCCCTTTTCTGTGTCATATACATAAAATAAATAAATCTTTAAAAAAAAATGTTGCTGGCTTTGTACACCACACACACAATCACAACTGCTAGGCTCTTTCCATGTGGTAAGAAACAGAGATAGACAGTCTATCAATAATTGGCAGTGGCTGTCTTCCAGTTAACTTTATTTAGGAGGACAGGGTTACTGCTGTTTGGTGTGCTGGCTATAGCTTGCAAACCCCTGATCTATAAGGTCACTAAACTCTTGCTTTATATAGTTTTCCTTTTCCTCACAACGTATGCTTACAGGGACATTCTGGGCTTCACCTCTTCTCTTCACTACCTCTGTGACATCAGCAATCACTTCTTTGGTGGAAATGATTTTCAGAAGCCCAGCCTGTTTCCTGGTTGGGTCCTGTATCTTGCAGAGACTGTAACTCGCCCGTCTTGGAGGAAGATGCAGTGCTATTTCAGTCAGAAGCTACAGCACTGAACTCTCTTCCTTCCTATTGGCTCTCCCTTTCTGTCTATACAGCCTGTTCTTTCTGTTTCCTGGTAGACAGGTTGAGTTCATTGTTGTCCTTCTTTGTTCTTTCACTCCAGTTTCTCTTGTGTCTCACCAGAGTGCCTAAACTCGTATAATCTGACTTGACCCTGTTCAGAGCTTTTCTTGATTTGTGATTGATTTAAAGCTGCCTCATCTCAGCTGATAGCCAAAACTCAGAGACATTTCAGGGTGACAAAAATCTACCCGTAATTTCTTAAACCACTGTGGCACCTACATTACAGAAAGTGCTCAGTAATCAGTAGGAAAATACTAACGACCCATGCCAAAGAGCAATGGATGTGAAGGTGGATCACAGGCAGAACAGCAGTATTTGGCAAACATCAAAAATGTGTTCCTTCTCATTCATGAGTTTTAAAAAGTATACTTTCAAGGGTCCAATTACCATCAGATTTGCATAAATTTGATGTTGGAAAAAAACTGAGGGTAAAGGTTGAGGAGTCACATGGGCTCATGCATTGTTAATTGGAGGAAGTTGATTGGAGTAGTCTAGATTCTTTAGTCCAGCAGGTCCACAGACAAGAATTCGTCTTACAGATGTACTTGCAAGTATATCCAATGTCTTTTTAGTGTTTCTTTTTTTTTCTATATTCTTTATTTACATTCCAAATGATTTCCACTTTCCTGGTTCCCCCCTCCCCAAAAGTCCCATAAACCCTCTTCCCTCCCCCTGTTCCCCATTTGCCTAAGAATTTCATGAATTCATTGTTTTTAATTGTTGAGTAGTATTCCATTGTGTAAATATACATGGAAAATATCTCTGATAAAATTGAAGAAATATATAGAAAAACACGTTAAGATTGACTATTTCATGGAAAAATTATACAGATAAAATGGTAGGCATAAAAATATTCCTAAGTTGATTGAAAGTGGAATTATAAACATTTTCTGATAAAATTGAAGATTTACAAGGAAAATATCTCTGATAAAATTGAAGAAATTTATACAGATAAATTGGTAGGAATAAAAATATTCCTAAATTGATTGAAAGTAGAATTACAAACATTTTCTGATAAAATTAAAGATTTACATGGAAAATATTTCTGATAAAATTGAAAAAATATATGGAAAAACATTAAAATTGAAGATTATCATGGAAAATTGTACAGATAAAATGGTAGGCATAAAAATATTTCTAAGTTGGTTGAAAGTGAAATTATAACCATTTTCTGATAAAATTGAAGATTTACATGGAAAATATCTCTGATAAAATTGAAGAAATATATAGAAAAAATGTTAAAATTAAAGATTATCATGGAAAATGCTGCAATTAAAATGGTAGACATAAAAAACATTACTAAATTGAAAGAGGAATCACAAACATTTTCTGATAAAATTGAAGATTCACATGAAAAATATTTCTGTTAGACTATGTTTTTGGTTGGAGAATTGAGTCCATTGATGTTATAAGATATTAAGGAATAGTGATTGTTGCTTCCTGTTATTTTTGATCTTATTTTTATGTTTGTGTGGTTACTTTCTTTTGGGTTTGTTGGAAAAAGATTACTTTCTTGCTTTTTCTAGGATGTAGCTTCCCTCCTTATGTTGGCATTTTCCATCTATTATCATTTGTAGGACTGGATTTGTGGAAAGATATTGTGTAAATTTGGTCTTATCATGGAATATCTTGGTTTCTCCATCTATGGAAATTGAGAGTTTGGGCTGGCATTTGTGTTCTCTTAGGGTCTGTATGAGATCTGCCCAGGATCTTCTAGCTTTCATCGTCTCAGGTGAGAAGTCTGGTGTAATTCTGATAGGCCTGCCTTTATAGGTTACTTGACCTTTTTCTCTTACTGCTTTTAATATTCTTTCTTTGTTTAGTACATTTGGTGTTTTGTTTATTATGTGCCAGGAGGATTTTATGGTCTGGTCCAGTCTGTTTGGAGTTCTGTAGGCTTCTTGTATGTTCATGGGCATCTCTTTCTTTAGGTTAGGGAAGTTTTCTTCTATAATTTTGTTGAAGATATTTACTGGCCCTTTAAGTTGTAAATCTTCGCTCTCTTCTATACCTATAATCCTTAGGTTTGGTCTTCTCATTGTGTCCTGGATTTCCTGGATGTTTTGGCTCAGGAGCGTTTTGCATTTTCTTTAACTGTTAAGTCAATGTTTTCAATGGTATCTTCAGCCCCTGAGATTCTTTGTTCTGTCTCTTGTATTCTGTTGTTGATGATTGCATCTATGACTCCTGAATTCTTTCCAAGATTTTCTATCTCCAGAGATGTCTCACTTTGTGATTTCTTTGTTTCTATTTCCATTTTTAGATCCTGAATGGTTTTGTTCAGTTACTTCACTTGTTTATTTGTGTTCTCCTGTAATTCTTTAGGGGATTTTTGTGTTTCCTCTTTAAGGGCCTCTACCTGTTCACCCATGTTCTCCTGTATTTCCTTAAGGGAGTTATTTATGTCCTTCTTGATGTCCTCCAATAGCATCGTGAGATGAGATTTTAAATCCAACTCTTGCTTTTCCAATGTGTTGGGGTATTCGGGACTTGCTGTGGTGGGAGAACTGGGCTCTGATGTTGCCAAGTAGCCTTGATTTCTGTTGGTAGGGTTCTTGTGCTTGCCTTTCGCCATCTAGTTATCTCTGGTGTTAGTTGGTCTTGTCTCTGGCTGAAGCTTGCCCCTCCTATGGGTCTGTAAACCTATGTCTGTACTCCTGGGAGACCAACTCTCTTCTGGCAGGGTCTGTGCACAGAAGGCTGTGGAGCTGTCTGGTTCCCTGAAGCAAATGGCGGCCAGAAGGGACGACTCCTGTCCCAGCAGCTCCATTGATCGTATGCCCTGTGCCCTCCTAGCTGTACCCCTCCTGAGAGAAGGTGGAGATCTCACCTCTGCACTCAGAAGTGAAATCGCTGCTGGGAGATCACTCTCTCCTGGCGGACTAAGCACAGAAGGCTATGGAGCTGTCTGGTTCCCTGCTGCAAATGGCAGCGAGAAGGGCCTTTTTAGTGTTTCTAAAGCAGAAAAATGGAGAAACAACTGGTAATGTGCCTGTACAATGACATACGAAGTGGGTGCTGGTGTGCCAGTGTGACACTGAAGCAGGAATGCCAGTGTGTAGTGAGTATAAACAAAAAGAAACACAGAATGTCATGTTTATACATCAAAATGTCCTGACCAGTCTCAAATGAGTAACGAGAGGAGCCTGAGCTTGTTTCCTTTGTCTTGTAATGATGTTTTAACCTCTTAACGACAGCACCTACCAAATGAGCAAACTCACAATCAAAATGTCCCTTGGCTGTCAAGCTGTGCAGCCTCCTCGGGTCGCTTGATGCCTATGTTGTCTTCCTCAGACCATCTGACCACCCACAAGCATCTGTTCTGTTCCTACACTTGCCTCCTCCGGCCACAGTCTTCTCACCTGTTAGAGAATGCCCTATTAGCAAAGTCATCTCAAGGGCACTCCCACATTCTCCATGGAGCATTTCCATGGAGACTACATCATAAAATCCTGCTATGCTTAATGATCCCTGTAACTTTCATGTCTCATACTTCTGGTTTCCACACAGTAATGGGCACTCAGAAAACAACTCTTAACTGACTTACTGACTTACAGAATACAGTCCTTAGTTATTAAACATTTTTGACCTGTAAGGGAATGGTATCAGCCTAGGACACCCCAAGATCAGGTTCTTGGCACAGAGATTTATTTGCCCCCAAAAGATCAAAGGACAGAGAATAAGACAAAGATAGGAGATAGAAGAAAAGGGAGAGGGGGAAGGAATATTTGTCCAGGGAGACAAAAGACTGTCTCTGTATAGAGAGGAGAAAGACATGGCACATAGGAAAATGGCCACGTTAGGTGTTTAATTTTGATTGGGCATGTTAGTTAGGTGAACCAAAGGAGGCTTTTGATTGCTGAACTTCAATACTTTGATAGCTGGACCTTGGTAGTCAGCCTCAGCAGGAGGAAGTGGCCAAATAAGGGAATAGGCCTTGGTGGCTAGCTTTTGGGATGTTCTAATGGCTTTTAGCACAGCAGAGGGAATGAGAGAGAAGGGCAAAGCTTACTATGCTTGGTCTGGCAAAAGTCTCTTCAAAACCTATGATTGACTTTTGTAAAGGCAGCTGTAACTACATCAGTCCTAACCTTGGTGTTAAGGAAGTGGAGGAGTTGGTAAGATGGCTCAGGGGTAAGGACTCTGGCCACTAAGGCTGATAAGTTCAGTTCCCTTAGGACCCACATGATAGGAGAGAACTGATTCCACAAGTTACCTTCCCAGCTGGACATGCACTATGTCACGCACCCATGCTAGTATGTGTGTGCCCTGGCACATGCTCTCTCATTCACATGTGTGTGCACACACATAAATGAAATGTAATGATCAATTTTTAAGAGGAGATAATATTATCACACCTCCTTTCCCCCACAAATTTGCAGTAAAATCTTGAGCCTTTAGATTAGCAAACTAAACTGCAGACATTCTTGATGTGTTAACATTTTTAACTGCTGGAAATAACTCGCATGCTATAAATATAAAACTAATCATAAATCTTTCATTCCTAACAATCTGGTGAGGATCTTCCCACTTGAAGAACTAGGGAGTAGAATTTGGAGGGAAATGGAAAGAAGATAGCTAGAAGAAATGTAATAACCTGAGGGATAAATGCGAGGGTAGCTCCAGGATGGCATGGAGAGCTCTGAGGACAGCAGGGTCACCTCTGCAGCAGATAGGATGGGTTAGATTGGCATGCCAAGAAGAGCTCCCAGGGAAACCAGGCTAGAGCCCACTACCTGCTGGGAGACTTGATGTCACATTATCTTTGTTGCTGCCAAGCTTACACACCTGACTTCAACAGGGATCGGATGAGCTACATGTCTACTATAAAAGGAAATGCTGGGAAGGGGGATAACATTTGAAATGTAAATAAATAAAATGACCAATAAAAAAGGAAATACAGAGCATGTATGTATGTAGGTTCTGTGTGTGTGCTTTCCCAACAACAAATATAGAATTAATATAGAGAGATGTATTAATTTGTAATATTATAAACTATTAGGGAGGAAAACTAGAGTGTTATTAAACAGTTCTAGTACTATGAATAATTCTGCATAAATGTGCTTTCTAAATCAGGAGAAATGGCTCAGTTCTAACTCATGATTTTATACATTATACAACATGAAATGATGCAGCTGTATATGAAATTTCTAAGGAACTAAATCAGAATCAAATCAGATGCACAAATCGTGTAATATTTTACATGGATTTTTTTTTCAAAAATCATATTATTGGAAAATCAATGCAGTGAGTTCTGCCACCCACAAAGAAGAAATGAGGTATCAGCGCCAGGGCTGTTGCCATCACAGCCGCCTTGACAGAATCTAAAGCCTGGGAGCAGCACAGAGCTGGGGTGCTGGGCGGGGTAGAGATGCTTTAGAGTTGGAAGCACAGGAGAAAGGGTGGTCTAAAAACAAAGAAGCTGCCCCCATTTTTTTCAAGAGACTTAGAGCCCTTTTGCTTTTGTCTGTCACTGCTCCAGGACTCTTCCTAAAGCCTCTAACCACCTACATAAATATTCATATGGCTGCTCAGCATCTCATTAATAAAACAAGATCTGGTGGTAAAATGTTTCAGAGTAACAGATGATTTGCATCTCACCCTTGTTTAACTTTAAATCTCAAGCAATTAATAAATTAGACTCGAGAGCTTTTTAAGAAGTTACTTGTCCATGCACCACAAATTGCATTATTTTTATGTGTAAATAACGATGAAAGGGGAGATTGTTCCTTTGATGTCTATAAACTACACTGTAAAATATGCAGAGACATTCTTGAGTTTAGTTGGAGCCAAAACAAATAGGCTAGTTCATCAAACAAGGCAGCAGCATTCTCAGAAACCAGCGTGATTTTTCCCCTCTTTGCAATTGCTTCTTCCATCTTTTATTCTCTTGCCATTCCTAGGGGCAGATTCATTCTAAGTTCAAAAGTGATTTTAGCCGGCATTTCCTCATCCAGAACACTGGTCGCTTTGCGGATTCCTCATGATAAAGTTGGCTTCCTGTACAAGGCTCTCCCGAGCTCAGCTGGACCTCGGCTTTCCTGCAGTGAGTCATCCTTGTCCCTGGAAATCCACCATTGCTTAGACTCTGATTGCTTCAGACTTTAATGGGCACTAATGTCTCTGCATGAAATGTTTACCTCTTCTTCTCCAAGCTGACTTATTTCATTTCATTTTAAAATTTATATCATATTTGTTTTATTCTGTGCACCTCACACATTGGAGGCTAGGGGTTAGTTTGGGGTAGTCAGTTCTCTCCTTCCACTATGTGGGTCTAAAGAAGCGAACTCAGGTCCTCAGGCTCAGCAACAAGCACCTTTACCTGCTGAGCTGTCTCCTTGGCCATCATTTGTGTTTAAACTGTGACAGCAGTTTTGTTTACAAACTCATTGAGTTGGGCCTCATCCTTTCTTTGGTGTGGTTAATAAATGGCACCTCTGCCTAGCAGTGGTGGCACATGCCTTTAATACTGGCACTCGGGGGCAGAGACGGGCAGATCTCTGTAAATTTGAGGGCTATCTATAAGGCGAATTCCAGGACAGCCATCTACACTCTCTGTGAGGCTTGACAGTGGCCATTTCTCCATATGTTCCACCTAGCCTGGTTTCAGTCCTACTGCCAGCAAGTCTGCCTAGTCACTCCTTGGTCTGGTACTTTTTTGTAGACCTCCAGCTCTGATCTCTTCAAATACCATGCTTGTCATCAGATTCCGTGTCCCACTTTGGTGTCAAGTTTTTATTTGGATTCTCTTCTTTCCTGATGGCAGCTTTCTAGCCAAATTGACCTCCCTCTATCCTTGGATCTCACTCCTCCCAACTCTTTCATAATTCTTGGCTATGTTTAGGAAGCAGAGCATTAAGTAGAGTGAATTTCTCTGCATCTGTTTCATTCTCTTACAGAAAAGAATCTTTGGGAGTTGACCCTCTGACCTCCCTCTTACCCTACTCTGGTCTCTTTGCACAAGGGCAGATCTTGAGCCTTGCGCCTACCTGAAAACAGTCTGATCCTTTCAGCGTAGCTATTGGCAGTATCATGCCTCTGTCTGGACTCTGAAGCCTTTGCTCTCTCACTCATTCAGATATACATGAAAATGGAGACTTTGGTGCTTTGACCAAATGGTGCTTTGACCAAAATACATGAGCTGTGCAAATGATGGCTCATCTTTCTCACCATCCACTGTGCTTCCTGTGACTTGGGCAGAACCTCTCCTTGGCTTAACGAGGAGCTCAACTAGGTCATTTCTTCTGTATACTGAGAAGTATCTCCTTCAATTATTGACTGTGTGTATTTTTTATGATTCTCCTTAGCATCCTCCCCTTTCTCCTCCTTCTTCTCTTCCTCCTCCTCCTCCTCCTCCTCTTCCTCCTCCTTATTCTTATTCATAAACAAAATGTTGAAGACCGATTTAGGAAAGAGGTCATACTTTGAAAGGCAGCTTTCTAGATAGTTCATCGAATTTAAAGGCCATTCCCAGGGAAGGAAATGCTAATCAATAATGATCTCTTGCTGACTCCCCAATGTGGACAGTCCACAAAGACTTAATGCCAAGATTGATTTGCAAGAGGCCTGAGGAATTTGTTTTCTAAGAGGAAACCAATTATTCTGAGAATCCAGTTCAAATGACAATTCTGTTTTGTCAAAGGATCAATGTGTAAATAAACAAATCAATATGGCAGTGTTCTCTGTGTTCAGAAGGACTGAGGCGTAGTGGGTGGAGCAGACATCTTTGAGCAGTTCATCGACCTGGACAGATCTGATGTGTCTGTGAGACTCAATCTTCTCAGAGTTGCTGCCTCCTCACCTTCTTAGGGTGATTTCCAGAGGAAATCTCTGGATTAACTTGTATGTGTTATACTAAACAGAGACCTAGGGCCTTAATATCATGGAATCTGAAGTCATACTGCCCAGGTTCAAGTCTTGGTTCCCCTAATTAGAGTCTATGGGCCTCAGGCTACTGCTTACTTAATCTCTCAGTGTTACCATCTCCAAAGTGAGAATAATAGCTAAGCTTGTCTCATGGGAATTGTGAGTTCATACTTGGAAGACATTTTAACAGTGCCCTCCAGCTAGTAGGTCCTATGTATATGTAGTTGTCCCTCCACACCCCCCCCCAAGAAAACAGCCTGTGTGGTCAGAGCTGATCTATAGTCAAATGTAACCCATACTGGATAAATCTCTCTTGATCCTATTTCCTTTCTACCTACTGTGTATCCATAATCCCTACTGATTCCTTACTACTTTATAACCCATCTCTGTCCCCATCGCACTATAAAAACTGTTCTTAGGACTGTCGGTGATATATCCTTGTCACTAAGTCTGCCCAGTCATGAGCTTTTGCCAGCTTGACTCTCCTGCATTATCTGACACAGTGGGCCCTCTGCTTCTCTGGCAGCTTGCTTTCTGTTCACTTCAGAGCCTCTTGGTCTCTTGCTCCTCCATCTGCTGCTCAGGTAGACTGTGTTCGCTCCCTTCTTGTTACAACCCACTTACCCTATTTTGCCTTTCTTCTGAGACCTGCAGACCTTCCTTCTTTCTGGCACTGTGTTCTGGACATTTCTGGAAACTTTCTAGATTCCTACATAAATCTGACAGTGTCCTGTGGAAACCTGGACCTCACCAGGCCCCAAACTCCATCAGACTCTTACAAACCCTTTGCTCTCCCATAGGATATTACCAAATGGTGTTTATGGCCATGGCCACCCACAGAACCCTTCAGCCTCAACCTTTCTCTCTGATCACCATATGCTGGCAGCAACCCAGCCCCCACTGCTCATGTTGGCTCATTCTCTTCTCTGCAAGACCTTCTTCAGAAACGTTCCAGTGCCCCTTACAAGTTCCCTTCACACACATGCAAAACTACTTCCTTGGGTCTCCCTTGGCCTTGAGGATGCAAATGTGGCCCATCTGCATCCTCAAGACTTTCCTGTGCCACACCTCATACAGTCAGCTTCCTGCTCCCCTACTTTCACAACATTGATCTTTTAGATGCTCTTCAAATCCATAAACTTTCTCTCATTCCAAGCTGACAAATGCTATTTCTTATCTCTTTGCCTCCCTCCTCTCCTGTCTAACTCCTAGGTTGTCTGCAGTATCTTCTTAGACATCTCTCTCCAGAAAGACTTCCTTAATCACCTAGCCTCCCAACCCTGGCTCAGGGGTCCACTGTGCTCCTTTGCATCTTCTGATCTCACTGTGGCTGAGATGCCATGGTTGCCATTGCTCTTTATGACTCTGACTGGCTCCTGAGCTGCCAGAAACAGGGTCATAGAGTCAAGTCTGCCCAGGTTTCATGTCCACTTTTGTGTAAAATATAAAGAAAAATGAAAACCAGAATTGCCCATAGAAAGTACGTTTCTAAAGGGCGTGTTGTAGCGTGTCATCCTCGGACTTGAGCTCTCTAAGCAATGGTGCTCACTCTTTTGAGCAGTGTTGGACCTTAAGTGGATGGGTAGGTCAGAAGTAGTTACTAGGAGATGTCTTTAAAGGGATAAGGCAGCCACTGGTTCCACCTAGATGTCTCTTTCCCTTCACCCAGACCATCACCCCATCATACCTTTTTCACTCTCATAGGTTGAAATCCCATAAAGTAGTAAGCCAAAATACACATCCCCTTAGTTGGTATTTCATCCCAGTGATACAAAAGTGCCTAATACAGGAAACTAGCACATGCACAAAATGCCTGTCTTAACTAGCCCTACCCCTTACCACCACCCTGCCTGCCTCCTCACCCCTCCCCTACCTACCCCCTCACGCCTCCCCTTCCCTTTCTTTTCCATGTCACTTTCTTTCCTCTCCTCTCTCCAGTCTCACTGAGTTCTTCCTATGGAAACATCTGAGGAAACTGGGACTAAGGGAATGGCCAACCTTTGAGGCTTTACCTCAAGATAAGAACATTTTAGTTATTCCTTTTCTACCCTCAGTCCCTAAGCCTTCTAGAAGCTCCATAGGATTGGAATGCCCTTCCCTTTCTTGTGATATTTATCCAAGGTTTTAAGAAGTATGTTGAGACTATACTATTTCAGGATGTAAAAATTCCTGTTGTTTTATCAATAAACTCCCTTAAAGTCTTAAATGTAGAGACTTTGGGCTGAGCTCTATCCCCACAGAGAAAGTTAAACAAGTCAGTGGAGTTTAATGTGTGCTTACCTACTCATTAAGGGAACAGGGTGTCAATGGGATGACAAGAAGAGTCCCTTTGTCAAAACTCATCATTGATTATAATCTATAGAAAGGTAGTAAATACTTAATGGAATATAAAATAATAAATGCAACTCCCAGTTAAATGTGATAGCAAAATACCACAGTTCACTTGAGCTTAACCGAAAGGCATGGGGGATGATAAAAAGCCTGGGTTTATACCCAGCAGTTATACTTGGTTATGTGTGGTTTGTTATAGAGAACTAAATTTTAGATCAGTAGAGAAACATCAGAAAAAAATATGGCTAAAAAGAAGAGCTTTTTACTTTGTGTGTTTTTTACGGTGTGAACCTGTCTCTCTAAATGATTGTCAGTAGACAGGACTATTCAATTAGCTCTCCTGCTTTTATTTCTTTCCGACCAAGAGGTCACCATTTCACCTAGAGCCACCTACAGCTTTAGTGCAGCACAAATCCTTTGGCTGCTAGCTTTCCATGCAATAGTATATAAGAAAAGTAAAACTCCCAAGCAGGAAGAGTCTGGAAATAAGAATTCAAGTAAAAGAAAAATGAAAATCAGTACTTTATATTTATTATATAGCATCTTTAATACACTAGTATAGTAGGAAATACTGAATTAAAATATATACTTTCAAATGTCTGTTTTTAAGTTAAAGCTTGAAGCCAAGAGAAGGAACCAGGATCCAAAGCTCAGGGGGAGAAATTGTTCATCAAAGGAAAAGAGAGAAAGCAAGGGCAGTGGTATAATACGGCATTTCTGGAAATAAGCAAATAAGTTTCAAAACCTGATTTTTGGTCTGTTTCCAGAGCCTTTTGGAATTCTCTCTCCTGAGTCTCACTGGGCTTATTTCTGTGAGATCACGGTAGATTAAAGGGAGTACATTCGTGCTATGTGCAGCCCACCCAGCTGCCTGCCTGAGGCACAGGACATCCACTGAAAGGCTGCTTCAGGGGGCAAGGCCAGTTTTTAAATTCATAGCAAACACTTCTAAGTGTGATGTGGTTACAAATCCTAAAATATACTCATTTCTTTTTTAGCTGAGTAAATTATATTCCCCAATGAGAGCCCAGTCATAAAGGTTAGCATTTTTCTAGGAATTAAAAAAAAAATGGAACATATAAATGTTATGGCTGCTGAGGATGTCTCTAAGCTTGGGTAGTCTGCACTGTTGCTTACAGCCTCCTGCCTTTTAAAGGCTCAACATATGAAGTTTTATTTAAAGGTTATATCATATAATAATTCTCTAGAAGTCAGATGCAATTTCATACCCAGTTCATCCCTAATGGGGTGTCACAGTCCCACAGTTCCCTGGTACCACCTTTTACAGCATTGTGCCTTCTTGCTGGCTTTTCCTTCATAGTTGCCTTAGTCACTGTTCTATTGCTGTGAAGAGACACCATGACCAAGGCAACTCTTATAAAAGAAACCATTTAATTGAGGGCTTGTGTACAGTTTCAGAGGTATCCTTATGCCAAAGAGCATAGCCGGCAAGACAGGTAGATGCTGGAGAAGTAGCTGAGAGCTGCATCCTGATCCACAGGCTGAGGGGCTTGGGGAGAAAGAGAGAAAACTAGACTTAGAATGGACTTTTAAAAACCTCAGAGCCCATGCCCAGTGATGGGCTTCCTCTAACAAAGCCACTCCTACTCCAGCCACACCTCCTAATTCTTGTAATACTTTCTAACAGTTCCACTCAAGGTGACCAGGCATTCAAATAGACAAGCCTACTGGGGTCATTCTTATACAAACTACCGCAATCGTCTCAGCTCCTTCTCATGTCTGTCATTGTCCTTGTCCATTGATGTGGTCCCTACCTAGACTGCTGCAAGGAGAGGTGCACTTCATATCCCTAACTCTGGACACATTTCAACAGAAGTGGTATTAGAAATGCTAGGTGGATCACATCATACAATTACTACAATACAATATTTGAGGCATACAAAGGTTAAATACTCTTTTCCAGGTTCATTTCTTCTCTGAAAAGTAAATGTTGACTTGACTCTGAGGAGCCCCCTTTGGCTGCTTTCTCGTCTCAGCCTCTTGAAAGGAAGCCCAGGCCCATGCTTGTCACCGGTGCTTTCTCACCATACGTTTGTTTCCTGTACTTGCTCTTTTCCCTTCCCCAGCTTGGTATTTGGCAAACACTACGTACTCAGTAAATTTTTGTTGAACGAAGAAATGGATTAACATTTCATCTGCCAACCATGAGACCACATTCTCAGACGTGAACAACTCCCAACGTTTTTGAGTGTTACCAGCAGCAGGGATGACTAGTAGCATCCACTGCTGTTGAAATGGTGACGGCAGGATGACGGGAGTTATGAATCCCTGCGATGCCACATGATCCTACTGCCACCTGGAGTGTCTCTCCTCCTTCACCCCACCCACCACCTTAAAGTTCTCTTCAACTTTTCTCTCAGGATCTCAAAATATATTGTTCCCTGTCTTTCTGTTACCAAATTCATCCATTCCCACTGCTCACAAGCTAACAACTGCAGAAGAAGCACAACTTTGAGTTCCTGGCCCTCATATCCTTTCAGATACCAAAATTATGTAAATATACAGGTATGTATCTATATACACATATGTATTTATACATGCATGTATATATATGTATGTACATACATATAAATACTGTCAAGAAGTATTCTGTAATATAAATACATATTGGGAGCTGGAGAGATGGCTCAGAGATTAAGAGCATTGACTGCTCTTCCAGAGGTCCTGAGTTCAATTCCCAACAACCACATGGTGGCTCACAACCATCTGTAATAAGATATAATGCCCTCTTCTGGTGTGTCTGAAGACAGCTACATTGTACTAAAATAGATAAATAAATCATATATATATATATATATATATATATACACATTTATATATCAAGAAGTATGACTGCTTATGTATTCATACCTACCTGTATATCTATGAAGGGAATTATGTTGAAACTCAAAGGTCAAAATCCTTGGAGCTGCCTGGTGAGTGCAAACAGCTGGGCTTGGAGAAAGTCTACCTGCTGGGCGCACTGTGAGCAGTAGGTAGGTGGTCTTTAAGGATAATATAGAGGGCATTTGCAGGACTTAGTCAAAGGGCATATTCAGAGGTTTCTTTAGAAAGGTGACCAAAAAACTGTTTACACAAAGAAAAAGAGGTCATTTGGTGATCCTTCAGCTCTGTGAAGATGAATTTATGGAAGTAAGAAAACAGTTGGTCAACATTAAAGAAATGAGATGTTTTCAGTTGACTGCCTTCTGTCAGCTCCTGCACCTAGTGACTGGCATCTGACCTAACCCAATGGTACCCACTGGCTGGCATCTCACCCGACCTAACCACGTTCTCCACTCTCACTGCCACTGGGCTCTCCCTTGTAATGCAGTTACAACAGTGATGCTTGCGGCTTTGTTAGGAATGGAGCAGCCCATTTGTTCCTCCTCAACAACGGTCCCTTTGAGCTTCACGACCCTTAACCATATTGCTCACATATGGGGTGGCCAAGGATCTGAGCCACATGGAGACCAAACCAAATGTGAAAGACTACCTCAGACTCAAGCAGTTGCTTTTGCTGCCAGACTTCTCAAAGGGTGGAGATGTGGTAGCAGTTCCAGCCCATGTCCCCAGGCATGACACCGGATGACCAAAGGCACAGTTGTATCTCAGTGTTACTCTGAAGCCATGATCTGCAACACCTCTAGTCTGCTAATTCACCATTCTGATTGCAGTGGAAGTTTTCAAGATATATAGCATGTGCAACACCAATAAGACCTTCAGTGTGGTTCTTCTGGGTATCATCAGAGCAAACATTTGTAGCAGATCTGAAGGGTTTATATACAGTTTGAGTTAATGTTCTTATCACTGGCAGCCATGCTTGGAAAGATGGATCCACCACTAAGGCAGATCCAAGAGGGGTCTTAGATCCCCAGGCTAAAACAGGACCAGCCACCTTGCCCACAGCATACCCCACCTTGTCTTCTCCCTAGTGGATGTGGTAAACAGGAAGGAAGGAAGGAAGGAAGGAAGGAAGCTGCCATGTGCTCATTCCACTTGTAAGACCCGAGAAGCAGAGTGCACTGTCTTCACATCTCCTCAGCTGGATAAGGTGCCTGGAGAAGACACTGGCCAGCAGGATCGGGGAACGTTGTCAAGAGCATGCGATGAAGTGGGGTTTGTGAGCGCAGCACTTCCTTAACTTACTCAGGCATCCTGTCACCATAAACCAGTGCTGAACCTCAGACTTTAACAGGCTTTGATGAGGGTACTGTACAAGGATTGTTGCTTAAATCATGGCTGGCCTGTTGATACAACAGAAGCATACTCTGAAGAGGAACATAAAATAAATTTATGAAATATCTTAATTTGCTGTCACCCGAGTACGTCTTTTTGGAGCCAATCTGCAGCACACTTTGGTATAGCTCCTAGAATAACTTCTAAATTGTTCTTTAGACAGTATAGGTTTTCCTAAAACAGCTCTATTTAGATTTTCCTGTGTTTTTGTTTCTAAAGTTAATATACTTTGTGTCCTTTGCAGACTTGGACTTGGAGTTGCCTAAAATGAAAACAGCAATTTCAGAAGCTACGTAATAATTCTTGTATCAGCATGCTCCAGTTGTCTGCATGCCTGATACCCCCTCAGCCATCACTAGCTGCTGGAAAGGCAGGCTGCTTGAGTCCCTCGTAGCATATGTGTTTCTATAAAGCTACCTGAGCACTCAGATGTCGGACTCAGAAAAAAGAAACACACATAAAAAAAGTGAAAATAATTGGCGTGCAGAGATTATAGTGTGGTTTGTGTGGTTAGGACTTTGTGTTTCCCATTTATTTTGTGCCTCATGTCTGCTCATTAAAAATAAGGAAGACATTTTTAATGGTCAGGGCTTTTCCTGCCTGACCCAGCCTTAGCCAGTGGAGCCTGACACAGGTGACTTGGAGCGTCCACTCAAGCTTCATTATTGGTGTTGTACCACACCATGCACAGCCGTGGCCCCCATCCAGCCCTTGCTCTTGTGCGTCTTTGGCAGCGCCCACCTACACAGAGGACAAACTTGCTCACTTCTTCTTGTCAAAAGCAAAAATTAGAGCAGAGCCCAGACAGTCCCGGCCCAGCTTTCCTTCCAGTCCTATTCTGGTCACTATTTACATTTGCTGGGAGAAAGCAGAAGGCTTTTTTTGTTGCTCAAAACCCTTTTGAAGCCCACAGCACAGCAGAAATTACATGTTTGTCTGAGCTTTGCCAGTCGGATGGAAGAGGGCGGTCCCAGCAATGGTGGTGCAGAGGTCCTGGTCCTGTTTGATGTTATTCCTGCTAACAATTTTAATATGCCATATTTCAGAATTAATTGGGACTATTCCTGCCTGAGATATAAGCCATACTGGACAGATTTTCTCCCAGGTGGGGCTTTCCACCTGACCCAGAAATACAGTACTTCAGTGTCTTCCAAGGCCTAGAAGGAATGGATGAGGGGTGCTTATTTTTACCTTATCCTTCAACTTCTATATGTCATGTCCATGAATTATGAAAGAAAGAATTGTCATAATTGCCCTATGGAGCCAGGAACCATTCATTTCTTTCCCTGTTTCCCTTATTTTCAGCATCCCCGATGTTTCTCTGTTGAGTTCTGTGGGCATCTGGTAGCTGTTAAATGAGCTCAGAGTGGGAGTGAGGCTCTTTCTCAATGCTCAGACTCTCAGATGTTGGTGAGAGGGTGTCACTGTCCCTGCTGAAGGAAGGAATATGGAAGGGCCCTGGGCACGCAGCACTGAACACACCCCGGTGCAAATTAAACTGAGCAGCAGGGTCTCTGGGGTGTGGGTTTTTCTCTTGTCTTGCTTCCACCTCATGCTTCGCTGTAATGAGTTCATGGGTCACAGTCTTCAGGTCATGGGGCAGAGCAAGGCATGGGTAACAGCAGTGGTACATAAACTGGAGAGGGAACCTGTTCTGGATGGAGAGGCAGGGGATGGCCTCTCTGCCCTATTGCACTTTATTGCCATTGTGCAATTTCAAGACTGTAGCAAGGCAGAAAGTGAGAATGGAAATTTATGTTGAAAAATGCTCTGACTATATAAATGTTTTGACTCCAACTTTGATAAATACTGTGATGCATTTCCAAAAGGCTTGAGAAGCCTTACTTGCCCGTTACTATACAGGTAGATGTACCTAACAACTAGTGCTCATGAGAAAGATAGTAACAAGTACTTAACAAAAGAAAAAGGTAATGTACAGTTGCAGATATAGCCAACCACTTCTTGTTTCCCTGTGATCAAATAACTGTACCGATTGAGATCCTGTGTGTAACACCATCATTTTCTGTGGTCATCCCCTTGACAACTTGTGACATCATTACTGTTGTTATTGCTTTACTTACAAGCCAACAAACTGATATCCATGGAAGTTTAAATCAAGTGTCCAAAGTCATAAAAGTGACAGAGATGAAGCAGCCATGAAAACTCAACCAGGAAGACTAGAAAGTATGCACACATAGCCACTATAGCTCACATTCAGTCATCTACACTGGCTTAAACGGCCTTTGTAATAGGGAAAGAGTTGTGTGGCAGCTGAATTTAGGACTAAAAGATTGGCACGTCTTTTTCTCCAACATCTCACTGGCATGCACACAGAAACAGGTTCTTGGAGCTAAGTAGTCAGTGGTCAGACTCATTGCTGGTGAGAAAGCAGGGCACCAGGTACCCAGACCACTCTTCCCACCAAGTCACACTGTGTCATCCAGTGGTGTCTTTCCAGCAGTTGGCTACCATATCATCACAGATATCCATTTGAGACTTTTTTCTTTTGTCTTGTTTTATGCTTTGACTCAAATCAATTTTCAAATAGAAGCCTTCTATTTTCCCTCTTAAGTGCAAGACTGTTTCTTTGAGGCCCAGTTCATGATGGCTAAGAACAGCCAGACAACATTCCTGTATAGACACAGGAGAAGGTGAATCCAGGACACCCAGAACAGCTTCAATTGCAAAGAAATCTACACCTCACACTGCCATGTGCCCCACTACAAGTCTTTTTTTCAAAAGCTTGCATCCCTCAAAATCCTTAGTTGTTTTCCCATAGAAGCTTCTATGGACTCACACTCTGGGTTTGTATTCAAGTATCTTATGCTGCAGTTCCACATGTACAGACAGGCTGTACCAGCAGAAGCTGGGACTAGTGTTATGCCTGCTGTCGAAGTCAAGCGGAACTACAGAAATGAAACGTTCATTGGCCCCATCGCTTCCTTGTTGCAATGCCCAAATATAAATGCTGCCAACTCTGCCTCCCCTCATTTCAGTGAGCATTTCAGATGGAGATGTATATGATTCTACAGAAGTAAACACAATTAGTGAGAAAATCAGTCAAACAGATATGGGAAGATGCTGTGAAGCCAAGAGTAGGTTTAGTAATCACGCCTGTCATAAAGTCTAAAGCTGCTGAGACTAGCCATGCCCTTCACAGCTGAGCTTCACAGCAGCTGAAGACAACAGAAGGAAGTTAGAAACTAAAGCAAGGTCTCAGGAGACACAAATGTCTCTCTGTGGCTCCCACTGCTCCACTAATTCCACTCAGTGGAGGTCGCTCTTCTTTGCCCCTGGTAAGGACTCAGAAAGGAGCTTTGGTTTCTCAGGTCACTCAGCCTACAGTCACTTTAAACTGCATGGTCTGAATCTGTTAGATCATTCTCAGAAATGTGTTTCCTGATTAATCTGAGGTAGAACACCCCAGAGTGTCGCTCTGCAGCTTGCTGCTAGGGTACTGCTGTCAAAGGCCAGCTCCAAGGCCTCCCAGCTGAGATTCAGGTACCTGAGCCACAGAAGTTTTTCTCCTGCAGTTTTTCTCTGAAAGCAGAGAAGGGTTTTACTTGCTGGGAGCAGGCCCTGAATGTCCAGTGCTTCTCACACTCCAGGATGCCAGCAGGTCACCTGAGACCCTCTGTTACAATACAGTGGTTCTTAAAACACATCGAATATGGATATCCTCCGTGCTTGGGAGCTTGAAGCCCCTGTAGGTAGAGAAGAACTGTTTCCATCTCAGAGAAGCCAGGTTAGGAAAGACCCTTAGCAACCATGTGCAAGAGAGCTTGGAAAGCAAAGGAAGATGAGCGGGAGAACCTTTAGCGTACAGCAGATTCTCAGCAACATCCTTACATGAAATTAGTATCAAGCTGCTCAAGGCTGTGATTGATGGTGTTCAGTGGAAGAGATGTTGCCTAGGACCAGTAAGATCTTAGTTCTGTTTCTGTGGGGTGGGAATAGGGATTCCCTCAGGGCTATTTCTTATAACTCTCCTCATGAAGACCTATGAGATGTACCCAAGCACAGATTTGTACTAAAGTCCAGGTGAGATTGTGTCTCTGAATACAATTTTGAATATTTAAGTACTGTGATATCTATCTTACAAATATTTTATGACACTTTGTTCATTCATCACATTAGACACTTTTACTGCAGAAGATATAGTAGTTCACAGTCCAGCAAGAACCTGAAGTTCATATGTCACATCTCCCACTTAGAGGGAGAGTGTCACTGTTTGAGCTTCACCTGCAGAAAGCGAGAATGACGAGAACTGTCATCCAGCAGGCAAAGAGCAGTTGACAAAGAGAACTGCAGCAATCTGCCGAAGTCTGGGAAGTCGTGGTGAAGACAGACATTGAGTAGTCCAAGGGAGGAATGAAATACACATCACTGCTCCCAGCCCCCAAGGATCAGGGACCATCATAAAAGAGAGGGTGGAAATATTGTAAAATCCAGGGGTCAAGAAAGACCAGAGAAAAACAGTGTCCTCTGGACATGTCAGGAACACTGCACTCAAGAACTCGCAGCAGTTGTGGTTGCCTGCGTAAGGCCTGCACAAGACCATGCCATTCAGCATTCCAACATGGAGCAAGGACCCCCCCTGATCCCCCACCACTTGCTGAGGAGCTACTAATTGATGGATACTGGGGAGGAAAAGTCAGTTTTCATTAAGTGAATGTACCCTGGTAGTCAACCATATTCAGCACCACACCCATGACTATATATGGACAGCAAAAATTAAACTCAGTGGGTTATTCTTTTTAAGATTTAGAGAGGTGGGGTTTGATCTGGCAGAAGATAGAGAAGTAATAGAGGGTGAATATGAAAAAAACTGCATAAAGTTCTTGAAGAATTCAAAATATTATATTAAAAATACAACTAGGAGAATGAGGTCAGTCAACACCAACATCCAGTCTAATCCCTGGTCAAAGACAAGCAGGACCCAAAGCCCCTCAGTAATAAGTCACAGAATGCAGACTGGAATACTTTAGATATGTTAGACCTTAGAATAAATTGCTTCTAGGAACCATTCACATTTCTCTTGAGAATGATCTAACAGATTCAGACTGTGCAGTTTAAAGAGACTGTAGGCCTAGTGACCTGAGAAACCAAGGCTCCTTTCTGTGTCCTCACCAGGGCCAGAGAAGAGCGGCCTCCACTGAGCAGGATGAAAGGAACAGCGGGAGCCACAGAGAGGCTTTTGTGGTTTCACTCTGAGTTCCCTGGATTCATTATGCCAGCTTCTTATGCACAGGGGGAAAGACATGGAGAAAAAGACTTTGTACTAATAGCATTATGTCTGAATATAGCGATTAGGGAACTTCAATTCTCTTAATGGTTTTTGTTTGTTTTTTTCTAATTCATATGTATTTTATAATCTAAAGTGAAACGCAATTTTAAAATTGATATTAGTCCAGGAACAGGTTTTATCCACCAGTAGTGTACCAAGTGGCCTTAGCTATTCAAAAGTTGGACTGACGAGCTATGCTAATAGTATATTGATGAGAAAACATAATTATAACAAATTATCTAGGAGCCAGAGAGATGGCTCACCATATGTGAGGGTGCCTTCCCCAAAGCCTGATGACCTAACTTTAATCCTTAGAATTTACATGGCAGATGGAGAACCAAGTCTGGCAAGTTGTCCTCTGACCCCTGTACTGCACCATGGCATGTACACACAATAAATAAATGTGATTCAAAACTAGATTAGTTAAAATCGTATTTCCTACATCAGGTCCACTTTAAGGTACTAAAATGAATTTTGTCAGTTTGTAAGAGAAACAACACTGTAGTTTAAGTCTTAGATGTTTGATCTGGAACCATTTATTTAAACAAACAAAACCCACTAGATTTATAACTTTTATAACAGAGATAGTTTAGTAGTATAGAAAAACCTTTCAGAAGTTAAGGCTTAACAAATTTTGAACTACAGTCTTAAAACTTGGGCAACACTACTAAGAACCAGTTGTATTTTGCTTAAAAATATTTTTTGAGCTAAGTGCAATGGACCACTAGAATCCCACCTGAAGCAGGAGGATCATGATTGAAATCAGCCTAAGCAAAGGCTCATTTCAAGCAAACAAAAAATAAAGACCTTTCTAAGAAGCCATGCACCTTCCTACAGTAAAGCGCTGCCTACACTTCTTGTGCTGTCCGGGGAATCTTAATTTACTTTACACATTACCAACTATGATTAAAGTTACTTCAAAAAGTGTTAAAACATTAACTTTTTCTTTGTGAAAGACATGTTTATTATGCAATATCAGTGCTAACGGAGAAAAAGGCTAGCACGGCCAACCCAGTAATTTAAAAAAAAAATCTAGTTAGAAACTTCTGAAACTTTCATCTAAAGTAAGCAATACAAATCACATTAGAAGCCTCATAATTTCATCATGAGTGCAATTCTTACTATGTGGTTAGGATCATAAGCATTCTGGATCATTATTGTACATTCAGATTATAACTCATAAGTACACACATTTGTTCTTCTCTCACTCAGTAAATTTCATTTCCCAGAGTGACTCTTGAAAAAGCTACCTTAAAAGCTGTTCATTGCCAAGACTGTCACTATTCCCATGCAAATAACAGTGGGCAGAGCAATAGATGGTGTGCTGTCTACTTGTTATGACCTAGGATCACAAGGAAAAGGGGTCTTAGTTGAGGGATTATCTAGATCAGTTTGGTTTGTGAGTGTATCTATGGGGAATTGTCTTGATTATTAATTGGCTAAACCCACTTTGAATAGCAACATTCCCTAGGCTGGGCCATAAACATATGGAAGTGAGGAGAGCTTGCTGAATAAGCAAGCAAGGGTACCTACATGCATTTATTTCTCTCTGCTCTTAACTATGGATATGATGTTGCTATCTGCTTGAGTTCTTGCCTTGACTTTCCCCTCAGTGATGGACTATAACCTGAAATCACAAGGAGAACAAACCCTTTCCTCCCCTATGTTGCTCTTTTTCAGGGTAGCACAGCAACAGCAATAAAATTAGGGCTTATACTGGTCAGGCGGGGCTATGGAAGGACTAGAGCAGACTGTTGGAAAGATTGCTCTATGAGGGATATGTTGAAGGTTAGAAGGAAAAGATGTGTGAAGAGAGAAACGAAGTTGAAAATGACTACCTCATGCTACAGATTATAAAACAGAATGTGCAAGCCGTTCTTACTGAATAAAAGGCCTCCTGGACCTCTGCTCAGCCTTTCTTTGCAGCTCTACTCAAACAGCCCCTGCTCCGTGAACTCTGCAATCCTTGCTCAGCACACCTCCATCTTCTCTTTGCTGATCTCTACAATGTTATTTCCTAGGAAACAGTTCCTCCTCCTCCTCCTCCTCCTCCTCCTCCTCCCTGCCCTATCAAAATTGTAGCCGTTCCTCAAAGCTCTTCCTGAACACTTTCTTGACATCATACCAAAACCCCATGTCTTTTAACTGTGTATTGGACTTGAGCACTTATCTTCAACAGCTGTCAAGATTTGACCACATTGAAGCTGAGGCAGAAAGATTGCTATGAGTCCAATGCCAGCCTGCATTAGCTATTCGAGGACAGCTTGGTCAATAGAATAAGGCCCTAAGTCAAAGTCCACACTTCTTTTCTTTTTCCTCTCATTTTATGCTAACCTATAATGAAGGAAACTACAGACATATCGTTTCGCCCTGTGTACCCCCAGAATTCATCTGAGAAAACATGGTTCACACAGTCCTCAGTCTCATTGTCATACCTGGGAAAATTAAGCTGTCCTTTAGCCTTATTTACTACCTGTTTCATAGTCAAGCGTCCCCATTGACTTCAAATTGCCACTTTATGGGCGACTTGTCTGAATCAAAATCCAAACAAGATGCAAACATTGCATTTGATCTTCATCTTTTATGTCTTTTTTAATCTAAAGCATGCCTGCCTTTGCTTTTGTGCCATGACATTGACTTCTTGCAGAAAGCAGGTCAGTTGTCCTGCAGAATGTTCCACATTCTGGATTTATCTGCTTCCTTCCTTGTGGTGTCTTTGAACTTCTTTCTCTGTTCTTCCCATTCCTTTTGTTCTCAATTGGCCGCTTAAGACACTTACTGTGCCCTCCTGCCTTTTGTCTTTATCACATAGCTTGTATGATGTCAGTTGCCTAAAAGATGCGACCAAGGCTCACCCCACTTTGTGCCTCCCATATAATGTCTAGCACATTCTATATATATACTCAAAAATTTTAAATGTAATATGAACTTGATGTATTCTTAGTGTATTCTTAGAATATATTTCACTTATTCTTAATCTGAAGAAATTTACATTAGGGATTAAGTTGCCAGAGAACTCGCCTTCATAATGTAGGTCACTATTTCTTGGTTTATACTGAAAGAATTCCATCCACCCTGACTTAAAGTGGTACATTCTCATAGCTGAACATTCTTAAATTTTGGAGCATCATAAAATACTTAAAAAGAAATTTCCAAGTCCCTGGCATTCTTCCTGGGTCCATACAGAAGTGATTTTAGAAATCAGCTGGGTGGTGCTTCCAGCCTGAAAACTAGGTCACTAATCATCTTTCTGATCAGAAGAACTGGATTCTGCTTAGTAGTTCAGAAACCAAACGGCTGACTATAAAAACACTGTCACGTGTTTGCTTTGTTGTTGATAACTAACTGCAATCTGAGCTTTAATAACTAGAAAGGAGTGGAAGAAACTTCAAAAGGTTGCATGATAAATGTTTTTGACAATGTGTCAGCTGAACATTAAACAGGATCTTTGTAAATCCTCTCATTCTAAGTGGTTTAAATGGAAAGTTTTAAACTTCTTCCCTCTTAAGTATGGGCTCCAGATATCCCAGAATCCTAAGGTTAAAAAAAAGAACAACCCAATCCTGACATGGATGATTTGCATCCCTTGTGTAAATGTGGGGGGATGGGAAGCAAGCACACCTAAGGTTCTGCCTCCATCTGAGAATAGGCCATTGCTGTACTGAAACTGCTTCCTTTATAACATGAAATGGCCATGTGTGCAAAACCATAGAAACACTAAGGAATGAATACAGAAATAATACCATTCCCCTAGTGCCGTTCTCCAAACTGAGTGAGTATACTGCTGGTCCTCAGGAGGACAAAATGACTGCTAGTAGAACCAGAACCGGGTCCTATGAAAGCTTTTGGTTGTCATGTTAGCCAAAGGAAACGAATACACATGGAAGAAAAAAACCTTCCATTGTTGTGTGTGTTCCCTCCCAAAACACTACACACACACACATACACACACACACACACACACACACACACACACACACACACACACACTTTCATGTGACCCAGATAGGAAAGGCACAGCTGGGTCAGATCTTTTGATTTCCCCCATCCATTTCCTTTCTCCTAGAGATGCACTTTCACCTTTTCTATGGAGGGACACCAGTCTTCTATTCTCATATCCTAACCTGGAGATGGAACTGATTTTATGAGTCATTCTGGTACAAGCATGTGACTCAACCTGCCAGTCAGAACATCCTGTTCTTCTGTCCTTTGGGATGAGCAGAGGACCCTACGAGGGCCAAGTGATCTTTAAGATTTATTTCCATTGGGGGGGGGGAGTGTGTGTTCAGTGTTTCAAGAGAAAACAAAGTCAACAATGGAAGGGTTTTCCTCCTATAGCTAGCATGCTATCTAAAAACTTAAACAGCCTCAAAGTAGAAGGAGCTGTTGTCTCACAGCTCAGGGGCCAGGAGACTTAGATGTGGGCGGCCCAGCTCCCCCTGAATGCTGTCAGAATGAATACTTCCATGTTCCCATAGCTTTACTATTGCCCAGAGGTTCTCAATGCTCTTGGCTCACAGAGTCGCTTCAGGCTCTGACCAACCTCTTTCCTACATAGCTTGGTTGAAGTGGTTAAGAGGCCATGCTAAACCCAAACATGATTGCACATAACTGGCTGGGATCCCAGAACTCAGGAGACTGAGATGAAAGACCATTAATTTGATCCTAGTCTGGATTACCTAGCAAGATTATTGGCTTTGTTTAAGTTTTTTCCTTTAAAAGGGTATGCCCTCCTCTAGTATAATCCCAGCTAATTATGTCTGTAAGGACCCACGTGCACATAAAGCCACCATCACACATTCTGCAATAGATATCTTTCCTTGGAAGAATATCTTTCAACCAAACCATCAGGAGAGTTGGGAGTGAAGCTAATTGAGACGAAACTTTATGAGCTTGGCCTTGAACTTGGTAAATTTGAGGTGATGCTGAGGTGACTGACCACGGACCCACAGGGGAGACAGTTTTAGGTGTCAAATTAGAGGACATTTGAGGCACTATGTGGAGGTGGATGTTGGGAATCAGCAACAGGGAAGCCTAGCTAGCATTGCCCATCATCCAGGGAAACCCAGATGCTGTGATGTGGGTTCCAACTGAAATCTATAAAAACCAATTCATTACCCAAAGGAGATGCTACAGAGAGAAAAGGGTAGATTGAGAAGATCCTTGGGGAGAAATATGCACAGGTAAAAGGATAGAAAAGTGAGGAAAGCAACAGAAGGTTGGGGAAGATCATCCCAATTTTGTAGTGTGAAAGAAAGGGATATCTGAAAGGAGGGGGACCCAGCTATGTCCAGGCCAGCAGAGAGACTCTAGAAAATAAAGATGTGGAGAAGACACTGGATTGGCCAAAGAAAGATCACAGCTCAGCTTGCAGAGAACAAGCTTCAGCAATCACTGGTTACAGAGGAGGAAGTTAGCTCATAGTAGGAGTATATGAGAAGTGAAATAAAAGGTATCCAAAACAAAACAAAGACACGTGACCATCAGAGAATAAGAGTATCAAAGTTGAAGTCACCATTGTAGTATCTCATAGTCATCTATACAGTATATGAAAGAACACGGCAGCAGGAAGACAACTGCCAGTGAGCACACGAAGGGACTCAACCATGACTGACCCTTTGAATTTGAAAAGGAAGAGTCGACACCTGTTATCCTCAAACCAGAAGAGATCACACTGTTGACACTTGGAGGAGCAGGCTGGATTATAGGAGCACAACTGTTTTTATTACTTTTTAAAACAACTCTCCCTCTCCCTCTCCCTCCCTCCCTCCCTCTTTCTCTCTCCCTCTCTCTCTCTCTCTCCCTCTCTCCCTCCCTCCCTCCTTCTCTCTCCCTCCCTCTCCCTCTCTCTCCCCCCCCTCGTGTGTGTGTGTGTGTGTGTGTGTGTGTGTGTGTGTGTGTGTGTGTGTGTGTGTATGTGTGTGTGTGAGTGTGCACTTGCTATGGCCTTTGTCAGTTCTTGCATTGAGCCTTCCTTGAGGCAGGATCACCTGTTCACTACCACATGCATAGGCTAACTGGCCTGTGAACTTCCAGGGATCTCCTGTCTTAACCTCCCATCTCCCCACAGGCGCATTGGAGTTATAAAAATGCCACCACACCTGACTATATGGGTTTGAAGGGCTCAAAATCAGGTTCTAATCCTTGCACACTAAATAAGCCCTCTACCCACTGAGCCATGTCACTGAGCCCTACCCAACTGTTTTAAATAAAAAGGCACTTAATCTTTATGTTGCTGGTTGGTATTACTAGCACAAACTACTACTATAGTGTAAACAGTAATTTACCAAGCATCTCAGAGATCGCTTTAAAGATTGAGGGAGGAAGTTGTTCCCCTTATGAAGCAGTCCACAACACGGGGAAGCAGATGAAATCATAGGTGACAGGGCACGGGATGTTGTAGGTGTAAGACTGTAATGAGGAGCCTGAGCTTTCTTGACTCTGGATTTGAAATGTTTCATGGAAAACCTCTTGAATATGGGGATTTTAAATCAAATGTGTGAATGGTTAACATTCTAAGGAAATTTAAATTTAAATGAATGGCTGATGGACCCACTCCCTTTCCTGGGCTTGCACAAAAGAGTGGTGGTCTATAAGGAGCTAACGTTTTTAATGATTTGTACTCTGTTCTGCAAAGAGTGAACTCAAGTGTGTGTGTGGTTAGTGCACTAGCCAGAGAAGGGAATTCCCTTATGCTCCTAAAATTCCCAAGCTGTGGTTCTTAAACTTGATCCTGGATTTTACCACCCAAGATAAGAACTTGTTCACAAGTGAGGCTGCCTGAGAAGGAGAGGGGGCGGATGTGCTTTGAATTTCCTGGTAGAAATAGACTTGAGGACTGTCTGTCAATGGTCTGCTGTGTGACAGGAGCATTAATGAGGTGTGTTGGGGGATTCCAGCTTCCTTAGATCATCAAAGTCTTGGAATAACATGTTTTCTTTTCCTGGAACTTCTCTGAAGACCAGGAAACACTTAGCTTTTTTTTTTCTTTTTTTTAAGTGCATTTTTAGAGGAAATCCTATAGGGATTTTAAAGGACTGAAAATAGATGTGAGAAAGAAAGAAGAAAAATGAAATTTGTCTTATTCTTTCAAGAAAACACTGTCTTTGTTTTTCACATTGTCCATAATATTCTGTTTTAGTGTTGAATCAGAGGCCTAGCAGGCTCACACTCAAATCCTGTTTCTTATACAAGTGGCTTACTGCAACAATAAAGTTTTTGCCTGAAAGGAAATTTGATGTACGTGCAAAGTAACATATGTGATGGATTAAAATCCCCAAAGATTCCCTTTTCCTCACACCAATATCACAAGGCAGACTGATTATGAAAGGCTTTTAGAAATGGTTTCTTGGAATGCAGGAGTGTGGGACTGGAAACCTGAATGTCACCATGATAGGAGAAATGATAACAAGAGTTGGAGATGCTTCAATGGTCCCCACAGGAGTTGGAGCCTACTGTAGATGTGCAGTTGAATGCTGCCCCATCCCTCATTACTGCATGGTTCATTTCTTCATCTTGGCAGTTATGACTGAAGCAACACTACAGGGAAATCTTGAGTGGCATTTCAGCCAGCAAAGACTTGTTACTTTTGTTCTTAGACTTGGCCTAGTTAAAAATAGTAAAGTGATGGATGCAGTGGCCTCTCTCCATCGCTAGCAAAACCAGCCCATAAAAATGCCACATTCTGCCATCATGTCATCTTTACTAGCCCTAGCTGTGTGTCTCCCCACATGAGTGACAAGGCTTGGTCTTCCTACTTTGTTTGTTCCAGTTTAAGGTATTATTTAATAAAATAAAAGTAAAGAAGGAAATCAAGTGTAATCTTATGACCCACTTGTATTTTATCTTAGCCTGAACTCAGCAGTACTAGAAAGAAAGATATTTATCATTTCTGTATCAATTTGTGTGTCAAAGCCTGCTCAAAGGAAATCGCATCAGCACCATTTAGAGCTGAGTATAAGTGGTGTTGCATAAGCAAACATGGACACCATTAAATGGGCCATTAAGTTGAAGGGAGAGTCATCCTTATTCCACCTTTGTAACCAGGGTTTCTACACTAGCCAAAGACTGTCATTTCTGCCTAAGATCAAAACTAAAGGAGGATGTTATAATGTTTTACAGACTTTAATGATAAACTTTACATGTTTGAAATGGAAAATACACCACCACTAAAAACAAAACCCTAAACTTCACTATATAAGTTTACCTAAATAAGAACACAAGCAGACCTCCAGTCTCTAGTTGTCTTCTGGTGAAGGGACAAAGCATAGTCTTAAGTCCGCAGAGGGTGTGCCTCAGGTGTCTCGGCCCTCACAGGGCTTCCAGAGCAGTGGGCTTAGCAGAGGCTGGCACACACTGCTGATTCTGTTTGCATTTGCAAGTAACTCCCAGTTTCACTTGAGATCTTTATATAAAGATGAGAAAGGGAAATTAAAATAGTATCATCATATTCTTCTGATGACAGCCTGGAATACATTCTGAGAATCCAGGAACAGTGGAGGCACAACTCTCGGGTGTCATAGGCAGGGTCAGGGTTCTCTAGAAAGACTCTGGACACAGTAAAATACCATCAGAAAGCTCTACCAAATGCCATGTTCCTGGGGACATCTTATCTTTGTAATCACTATTTCTCAGTAGTTCTCTCTGCCAATGAACATTTTCTTTATTGGATGATTTTTAAGTGGTCTATGATTTGAAATAAACTATTGTTCCATTTATCTATGATTAAAAGGCATGGCTCTGTGCACACTTCCTCCTTGTTCCACTAATTCACAGCGATATGAGGAATTTTGGTTTTTAAATACAATGACACATATGTTCTTCCTGCATGGTTTACAAGCTAGGGAGTGCCTCACTCTAAGTTATGGTCACTAACTTCATGAAAATAGCATTGTCTATTTATAATCCCACCTCTGGCCCCTGGACTGCCAACCCAATGAAAGGCCTGAAATTGTCAGTCCTTTTCCTTACCTGAAGGAAGAGCCGTACTGATACATAAAATCCTTCACACTTGTCCCTGCTCTGATTGTTTCCATGTTTTAAGCAAACAAAGCAATTTTTCTCCTAGGCCCCTCACTGGTAGAGCGTGGTCACCCTCATTGTGCATATAGAGAGAATTATGTCATTTATATTTTTCTTCTACATATCCTTCTTTGTTCCCTACACAAAATACCAGAACAGTCTGCTCTCTGCCAAACTGGCCTGCATAGTATTTAAAAGCAGATATAATTAAAGAGTTGTCTCTTTAGTGATGAGACCTGTTGACAAAGCAGAGCTGTCACAGAAGGAATAATCCTGCAGGACACAAACTTAAATGTTCACATTGAGGATTGGTTTCCTATTTTTGACCTAAAGGAACATTATGTTCTTCAATTTCTTGAACTTTTTTCAGGAAAAAGCTAAAAGTGTGTGTGTGTGTGTGTGTGTGTGTGTGTGTGTGTGCGTGCGCGCGCACGCGTGCACAAGTGTGTATGCAAGTGTGTGAAACTATGTGTGTGCAAGTATATGTGCTCAAGTGTATGTGACTATGTGTGTATGCGTGTGTGTGCAAGTGTGTATACAAGTGTGTGCACAAGTATATGTGCTCAAGTGTATGTGACTATGTGTGTATGCGTGTGTGTGTGCAAGTGTGTATACAAGTGTGTGCACAAGTATATGTGCTCAAGTGTATGTGAATATGTGTGTGTATGAGTGTGTGCATATATGTGTATGTGTGCATGTGTGTACATGTGTGTATGATATCACAACTGGTGGTTTCTCAAAAAAAGAAACCACAACTTAAAAGAAATCCTACTGGTCGTACATTCTGAGGAGCTGTGGTCATTTTCCCATGGTCTTTTGTGTCAAAATTGGAGGTTCAAATTCAAATAACATAATTGTTTTAGAATATCAAACTGGGAACAGTTATCAACAGAAGCCATCATTTTCCTTTCATGTACTACACTTTAATAGAGAAAGAATATTTTTGGTTACTTTTCAATTTTTACAATGATTTTTTAATAGATAATAAAAGTCATTTCTAGACACGACTTTCTCTAGTCAACCTCTAAAAAGATTTTTGTGCTTTACATTTTTTAACTATGAGCAAGTTTTAAGTACTACTGTTTTTGAAAAGCAAATGTAATTTGAATTCTATCTTGATAATAATGATAAAATACGGTAGGCTGAATAGTCCCACTGTGTGAGGTGTGAGGACAGCTTCATTTGACTTTCCTCACACTGTCCCCACCACCGCCTCCCACCCCTCCCTCTCCTCTGCCTGCTCTGCTTTGTGGCCATCACGAAGGCCAGGTTTCAGGACCCTCTTCAATTTGTCCATTTTCCCAGACAAGGGTTCCCTGCACGTGGGTCTAAGAAGCTCTCTATCCTGTTCAGACCTGGCTGTGCAGGTTACCTTTCAGCTCAGGGGGCTGTAACCAGAGCGACTAAGCAACAGTGCTATGAACATCACACATCGGTTACTCTCCATCACAGAGGCTGGGGCTTCCACCCTCAAGACCTCTGCAGAGGGGATGTCTGTGGGACTGCACCTCCTCTCTCAGTGGTGGCTGTCTTTGACTAGCCTCTTTTCTTAGCATGCTGATTCCATTCTGCATGGTACACAAGCATGGCACCCAGGTCGGTAGCCACACCAATTGTCCAAGGACCCTTGCATAACATCTGAGAAGCTCAAACTGGTACCATTGCCTTGGGTGTTAGGATTTTAATATATGAACTTGTTGGAAATAAATATTAATATCACAGCAATTGGTTCTCCTTGAAGTCCCAGTAGCTCTTTAAAATCAGCCTGTTAAAACCATACTGCCCCAACATTTCTGACTTGCTATTATTCCCCAAATCCTCAACTCTCATTGTCAAGGCCCTGAGAGAGCTAAGTCCTTCCTCTCTGCCAAGCCCCCATTCATGGTTCTACTACCTGAGTCTGCTTCTCCATAGCTACTGCTCCCACTCAAGGCCTCCCCATCCTGAAGCAGCCTTCTTTTTTAACCCCTTGCCTTCATTAGGACAATTAGTTCCTCAGAATTCAAGAGAAAAACACAAGTAGTTATGAAATGCTACCACAGAGGAGAGAAGCACGTTAGCTTCAGGCTTTGGCATTTGGAGGTAACAAGTGATTGGTGATGTGAGAACAGGAGAATGGAGAGGAGAGAAAGTTGGAAGAGACTGGCAGGAGGGGACAGTGTGCAGAGTGTGGGACCTGCTAGTGAAGGGGACATGGAACCAGGAGGAAGGAAATGGGGTTTCCTTTAAGACTGGGGAAATGCACATGTTTATATTTCTCTGTGAGTAAAACAAAAACTAGAAAATGACCCACTTTGCTATGGCAGACACCAGATAGCACATTATTATAATCACCACTGTGTAAATGTGTGTGTACAGAGATGGCTATGCATGTTACAAAATATAATAAAAACATAGATAGACTCTCTATTTCCAAACACAAGCCTACCACTGGTTAAATGTGCCATATTCAGGACCACCAGAAGCCCTGATGGCTGAAATAGACTTCCTTAGGGACTAGAACCCCACCATTTATGACTCTTCAGAGCTGCAATTTGGAAGTCACCTGTGCAAGGCATTGATCTGGCCAGACACTAAGCCTGCAGAAGTGACAGAAAGTCCACAGCTGCAATCATTTGCAGACACACACACACACACACACACACACACACACACACACACACAGGTATGTTAGTTCTCTTCAACAGCAGGTTGGGCAAAGCCCAGAGGAGTCCAGGGAGCTCTGCCCTGAGTTTCAGAATAGGGTAGGGGGGACAAAGAAAAGAGAGAGCAGGCACAGAGAAAGAGGCAGCAGGGTGCAGCCCAGACATTGAACTTGAAGTTAGAGAAACGTTAGCGGCACCCCAGTGCCTCACTACTGGCCTTGGGAGTCTGAGCACACAGAGCCTCCATGATCTCCTAAGGCAGACTATGACATGCTACAAAGAATCATCACTAGAGTTGTAAATACAACCCGCCCTGCCTTAGCTGGTTACTGATGGTAACAATGGCCCCAGCACAGCACACAAGCCCCAGATACTTCCTCCATGCTACTGTCTACGGCCCTTTGTGCTGTACTGAGGAAATCAAGCTGCATCTCAGCGGTGGGGAGAGCGGCCTCAAATGTCATCAGGAGGACATCATCATTGGATTCGGGTCTCACAAAATCACTGGCAGTAGTCCAATGACTTAGCAGCAAAGAGCTGGACAGGAAAGTGTGCATGAATTTGCTGCCCAGCAGTGGTCATTTCTCTCCACAAGCATGCCATTTTGTAACACCCTGTTTCCTGAGAGCCATCACAAGTAAAAGAGTGCTACAGAATTGACAAGAATGGGAACAATCTCACATACCTTTGTGGAAACAGACCACAGTAGTAGAAGAAGAGATAAGGACTTGAGATTTCCAAGTTCATTCCCAGACCTAGTCACACTGTAAATTTATAATGTTTAATACCAAAGAGACCCTAAAGCCATAGAAGATCACGTTAAAATCATCTTACTTTTTAAACTGAAAGTTTTTAGTGTGAGGTCTACCCATGAATGTGTGTCAAACAATCTCTACAATCAGAAACAACACCATATGCATGCTTTTTTCCTTTTGGAGAGTGACTATATATAGCTTTCATTAGATGCTCAACGAGACTTAAGATCCAACACCCAAAATAAAAACAATAGTGTGTGTGTGTGTGTGTGTGTGTGTGTGTGTGTAGAAAAAACTAACCTTGTATTAAAATGTTTTGTCTGGTGTAGTTTAGTTTAGTTTGTTGTCTGTTGTTGCTGGGTTTTGTTGTAGTTGTTCTTTTTTAAGACACGGTATCACACTATATCCCAAGACAACCTTGAACTTATGATCCTCTTGCCCCAGATTCCTGGGTGCTACAATTACAGGCAGGTGCCACCATTGCCTCATACATTGAATCTTTAATGGACTCTAAATTAGACCGTGCCTGAACCTGTAGGATATGTGATGGGCATTTTAGACATCTATTCCAGACCGAGCTCCAGGGCTTCTCCCTGAACACCTGCCCCATCTCTTAGAACTAACTGCTCAGAGTCCTCAGAGGTACTCATTTTTGCTCATGCTCTGGATCTAACCTTTCAGGACCATGACCTCTACCTTCAGAATCTACCTGGGGAATCCAGCATTTCATTCACCAACTGCTTCAACCCCATTCCAGTTCTCCATCACTCTTTCCCAGGGAACCAACTGATCAGCCTCTCCACACCTGCCTTGCCCTTGTCTAGTCTGTGACCAAAGCAGTGCCTACTCAGAGCCCTCTAGTAGCTTCCTATCTCAGTGGAACCTAAACTACCCCACATAGCCTCCACAGTGACCTCTGGCTTCCCCAGAGCTTCCCCGCATGCAATGGCCTCTGCCTGGAAGGAAGGTTTTCCTGAAGATCCATGTGGCTACATTCTCCCTTCTTGTAAATATTTGCTCAGATAGCCCTTCTTGTACCATCTGGCTTAACATTGTAACTTTTCCCCAGAATAGCCCCCTCCTCCGCTGCATGGACCAAGGATGCGTATTGCACTAATTCTTTGCTCACTCTACCACCATTGTAATGTAGGTCTGGGGAATCGGGAGGGGCTCTTTGTATCTTTTCTCGTGACATGTAGGGTCCCTATCATGGTCTCAGCATCGTGCAGTAATATTGACTGGATGAACCTCGTTTTTAGATTATTTACCATCCTTGCTGTTACCATGCCATGGCTTCTGTTCATTATAACTTTTTGTGCATTGGTTTTGTAACAATACAAGATTCCCCCATGTGCCCTGTGTCTTTTCTAGTTTACTTTTCACTTACAGTGAAGATTGACAAGATACCAACTGTAGAGGGGTGTGGCTTCTACCCTCCCCATATTAACCAGGACCTGATTCTGACAGCTACTTGGCAACTGAAAAGTCATCTCTCTCCACAACTTACAAGTTCTTCAAATTCCACACAACCTCTCAGAAGTTCTGTGGAGATTTATTTAAGTTTTCTATAAATTAATAATTATACTCTTCAAATGTCATGTTGACTAGATGTCACAATACCTACAGATTTCAATGCTTTTCATTGTTATACTGGTAGGGCTGCTTTAATTAAAAATAACTTCCTCCTTTATTACATGGTTGGAGCCCTATGCTGGGATATGAGACATTTTGATAACTGAAACTTTCTAATTTGTCTATTCTATACATTAGGACTTCTTTTCTTTTCTGTGACTTTTTGGCATTTTGAGACAGGGTCTTGCTGTGTAGCCTAGACTTGTCTCGAACTCTCAGCAATCCTCCTGCCTAAGCCTTTTGAGATTGCAGTCATGTGCCACCCCACTCAGCTACATTTGTGGGTTTTTATTCTAGGTACTCCTAAAGCACAAGTGATGTGGGCTGAGACTCTTGAAACAAAGTAATAAGCCAAGATCTGAGGCCCTGGTGATACCAATTCGTGTGGTAGAGCTAGCTTTTCAAGTACACTAATTTTGATGTTGTTTTGTTTGTTTTACACTGTTTCAGGCTTTACAAGATGAACTAGAAACCCGCTCTAATCAGGTGCGAAGTGCAGAGAAAAAGTTACAGCACAAAGACCTGGAGGCTCAGGAACAGGTAGGTCCTTTCTGCCGCACTTGCTCCTTCCTTCTTTAGCTCAGGGGCTGAGTCAGTGCGAGCTAGGGTCCTCTGGCTTTGAGGACGGAGTGCCCACTGGATAGTCAGAAACCAGGGCAAGTATCACCACACAGAACAAGAGTCTAGCGATAATGAAGACCGCGTCTCTGACATTCTGGTGGCTCTTCCTCCTTTAGTGGCTTAATTCTCAAAGCAATTCCAAGATGGCTGCGTGCCACATAGCCCACCCACTCCTGCACTCTCTGGATACACAAGGTAGCGATTTCTGGACTCTTCTGAGGAATAAGGAACTCGGTTAGACTCACTCCTCTGCCTCTTTTTATTGGCTACGGTAGGTCACATGCTTAGCCTAGCATGCCCAATCAAGGGCTAGAGAACTGCGAGCACCCAACCAGTCAATCAGACTCACCAGCTGATGATGGATTTCGACAAGGAAGCAAAAGAAAAACAAAGAAGTCGAGAAACAGATATTGGGTAGGCAGCAGGCAGTGTCTTCTACGCCATTGTTTAAAAATAACTGGAGATATATTCTGGTTTCTCTCCAGATTGGATGACGCTCCATAACATAACGGGCATTATGTGGTTAACAGGCATAAACCATGTTTTCAATTTTAATGTTCTCTTTCTTTACATTATGTTAATAAAATAAGCTGACTATAACAATAGCTATTAACCTATTTTATTTTCAAATGACAGGCTTATTTAGACTCAACTCTTAGTTTTAATGAATTAGAGTACATGGCAATATTAACACTTTAAAAGCTTTAGCAGTGGCCCAACAGTATTGATGAGATCTTGGGGATACATTGTCCTCAGCCTCTGGGTACAGTCTTGCTTCCACTTCCTCGGCGTCACCAGACACTACACACAAAGCACCAGGAGTGTGGCCACTTGGCCACACCTCAGCTGTACCAGAGAAGTTCAGTTCAGGGTCTTAGGATGGGTCGTTGTGACTTTTGGAAAATGTAAGCGTTCAGGTCTGGTAATGGAAGCTCTGCTCATCTCTGGAGATATTGACAGAAAGGGACTCAAGGCACGGAGTGGGGACAAATGGTGTGGCGTTCTAACAGTCTCTAAGTTACAGTTGCCAATGCTTCCCCACTTTCTGTAGTTTGTCTCTACATTCTAACAGACCAAAAGCTTTTAGTTAAGTTCAGTTTATCAGCTTTTCCTCTTACAGATAATGTTCTTAGTATCAATATAGAGAACTTTTTTCCTAACATTACCTTGAAGTTTTACAGTTTATTATTATTATTATCATCATCATCATCATTCAAGGATGTGATCCATTCTGAGTTAATTTTTTATTATTTTACTTATTTACATCCCATTCACTGCTCCCTCCCAATCACCCCCTCCCACAATTCTTCCTTCATCCCTCCTCCCCTTCTCCTCTGAGAGGGTGGGGCCCCTGGATAGCCCCCAACCCTGGCACATTAAATTTGTGAGGCTAAGTGCATCCTCTCCCACTGAGGCCAGACAAGGCAGCCCAGCTAGAAAGACACACCCCACATACAGGCAACAACTTTTGCAATAGCCCCATTCCAGTTGTTCAGGACCCACATGAAAACCAAGCTGCACATCTGCTACATATGTGCAGGGAGGCCTAGGTCCAGCCCATATATGTTCTTTGGTTGATGGTTCAGACTCTGAGAGCCCCAAGGGTCCAGGTTAGTTGACTCTGTTGGTCTTCCTGTGGAGTTCCTGTCCCCCCAGGGGCTGCAATCCTTCCCATTGTTCTTCCATAAGAGTCCTCAGGCTCCATTCATTGAGAGGCTGGTGGGTGAAGCCTCTCAGAAGACAGCCATGCTAAACTCCTGTCAGTAAGCATAACAGAATATTTATTATTAATAGTGTCAAGGATTGCTGCTTGCCCATGGGATGGGTCTCAAGTAGGGCAGTTATTGGTTGGCTCTTCCCTCAGTCTCTGCTCCATCCTCCATCCAGGCATTTCTTGCAGATAGAATAAATTTGGGGTTGAAAGTTTTGTGGGCGGGTTGATGTCCCTGTTGCTCCATTGGTGTTCCTGCCTGGCCTTAGGAGGTAGCCTCTTCAGATTCCATATCACCAACGCTGTGAGTCACAGTTAAGGACACCCCCATTGATTCTTGAGTACCTCCCTTATCCCAGGTCTCTGTCTCTTCTGTATGCAGATTTCCATACATTCTCATGGCTATCTGGTCATCCTTCCTGTCCCTCCCCACACTTGATCCTGAACCTCCCTATTCACCTCCACAGCCCTTCTCCCAGTTCCCTCCCTCCATGTGCTTTTTATAACTATTTTCCCCTACTAAGTGACATTTAAGCATCCTTGTGTGGTTAAAAGTATTAAGAATCCAAGCATAAGGTTTCTACCTGCCTTAGACCATCTATGTTCCTGAATGAAAGACACACACAGCCTCCATGTTTTTAACATGCCTTAAGCAGCACTATAGCTAGACAGCTGCCTGCCCTCAATGTACTTAGAATCCATTTCCCTGTAAATAACACTGAATTATTATTTACTATGTTTTATCTAGATTGCTCTTAACTCCAGTTGGCCAGTCCACAGGGCCATGTTTTCTTTTTTCCTACCTCATGGCAGTTCTCTCTTCTTCTTCTTCTTCTTCTTCTTCTTCTTCTTCTTCTTCTTCTTCTTCTTCTTCTTCTTCTTCTTCCTCCTCCTCCTCCTCCTCCTCCTCCTCCCTCTCTCTCTCTCTCTCTCTCTCTCTCTCTCTCTCTCTCTCTCTCTCTCTCTCTCTCTCTCTCTCTCTCTCTCTCTCTCTCCTGCATGTTCTTCTTCTATGGCAGCTTCTTCTTTCTCTAATAAAGAATATTTAAGAAGTCCAGGGTTTCTTTTTATTATATTCTTGCTTGTGCCTTCCGTCTTGTTTAGCTTCTTTGGACATGTGGAGTATAGGATCGCTAACCTGTATTTTTTGCCTAATATCCATTGCTAAGTGAGTATATACCATGCATGTCCTTTTGAGACTGAGTTACCTCACTCAAGATGGTATTCTTAATTTCCATCCATTTGCTTGCAAAATTCATGATGTCTTGGTTTTTAATAGCCGAATAGTATCCCATTGCATAGATGTACCAGATTTTCTTTATCTGTTCTTCAGTTGAAGGACATCTAGGTTGTTTCCAGTTTCTAGTCGTCATGAATAAAGCTGCTATGAGCATAATTAAGCAAGTATCTTTGTATGATGATGGAGCATTTTTGGGGTATGTGCACAGGAGTGGTATAGCTGGGTCTTGCAGTAGAACTATTCCCAGTTTTCTGAGGAACCACCAAATTGATTTTTAAACTAGTTGTAAAGGTTTGTACTCCCACCAGCAGTGGGAAGAGGATGCTTCACATCTTTGCCAGCATGAGCTCTCTCTTGAGTTTTTGATCTTAGTCATTCTGAGGGGGATAAGATGGAGCCTCAGAGTTATTTTGATTTGCATTTCCCTAATGACTAAAAACTTTGAACATTTCTTTAAGCACCTCTCAACTATTTGAGATTCCTCTGTTGAGAATTCTCTGTGTAGCCTGTACCTCATTTTTAGTTGGTATCTAACTTCTTGAGTTCTTTATGTATTTTGAATATTAGCCCTCTATCAGATGTAGGGTTGGTGAAGATCCTTTCCCAATCTGTAGGCTGCCATTTGTCCTATTGACAGTGTCATTTGCCTTATAGAAGCTTTGCAATTTCATGAGGTCCCATTTATCAATTGTTGATCTTAGAGACTGAGCCATTGGTATTCTATTCGAGAAATTGTCTCCTGTACCAGTGTATTCAAGGCTATTTCCCACTTTCTATTCTATGAGATTTAGTGTATGTGGTTTTATGTTGAGGTCTTTTGTCCACTTGGACTTGAGTTTTGTGCAGGATGATAAATATGGACCTAATTTCATTCTTATACATGTAGACATCCAGTTAGACCAGCACAATTTGTTGAAGATGCATTCTTTTTTCCATTGTATGGTTTCGGATTCTTAATCAAAAATCAAGTGACCATAGGTGTGTGGGTTTATTTCTGGCTTTTTTATTTGATTCCATTGGTCAATGTGTCTGTTTCTGTACTAATGCCATAGAGTTTTTATCACTATTGCTTTGCAATATAGCTTGAGGTCAGGGATGGTGATTCTTTCCAAAGTTCTTTTATTGCTCAGGATTATTTTGACTATCCTAGATTTTTTTTATTTTTCTATATAATGTTGAGAATTACTTTTTCAAGGTCTATAAAAAAATGAGATTTTGATGGGAATTGCATTGGATTGTAGATTGCTTGTGGTAAGGTGGTCATTTTCACTGTTAATCCTGCCCATCCATCAGCATGGGAGATTGTTCCATCTTCTGGTATCTTCTTCAATTTCTTTCTTCAGGGACGTGAAGTTCTTTTCATATGATCTTTCACTTGCTTGATTAGAGTTACACTAAGATATTTTATATTATTCATGGCTATTGTAAAGAGTGCTGTTTCCCTAATTTCTTTCTTGGCCAGTTTATCATTTGTATAAAGGAGGGATATTGATTTCTTTGAGTTAATTTTAAATCCAGCCATTTTGCTGAAGCTTCTTAACAGCTGTAGGAATTCTCTGGTAGAATTTTTGGGTTTGCTTATGTATACTATTATATGATCCACAAATATCAATACTTTGACTTCTTTTCCAATTTATATTCCTTTGATCTCCTTTAGTTGTCTTATTGCCCTGGCTAGAACTTCAAGTACTATATTGAAGAAATAGAGGGAGAGTGGGCAACCTTGTCTTGTGCCTGATTTTAGTGCAATTGCTTTAAGTTTCTCTCCATTTACCTTGATGTTGTCTCTTGGCTTTCTATATATTACTTTGATTATGTTAAGGTATGTACCTTGTATCCCTGACCTCTCTAATACTTTTAACATAAATTGGTGTTGGATTTTGTCAAAGGCTCTTTCAGCATCTAATGAGATTATCATGTGATTTTTTTCTTTCAGTTTGCTTATATGATGGATTGTGTTGATGACTTTTCATATATTGAACCATCCCTGCATCTCTGGGATGAAGCTACTTGATCATGATGGATGATGCTTTGATGTGTTCCTGGATTCAGAGAGTATTTCATTGAATATTTTTGCACCAATGTTCATAAGAGAAATCAGTCTGAAGTTCTCTTTCTTTGTTGAGTCTCTGTGTGGTTTAGGTATCAGTGTGACTGTGGCTTCACAGAATGAGTTTGACAGTGTTTTTTCTGTTCCTATTTTGTGGAATAATTTGTGGAATCTTGGTATTAGCTCTTCTTTGAATGTATGGTAGAAAACCATCTGGCCCTGTGATTTTTTTTGTTTGGGAGACTTTTAGTGACTGCTTCTATTTCTTCAGGGGTTATAGAGTTGTTTAAATAGTTTGCCTGATCTTGCTTTAACTTTGGTAAGTAGTATCTGTCTAGAAAATCCATTTCATTAAGATCTTCCAATTTTGTGGAGTACTGACTTTTGAAGTAAGACCTAATAATTCTTTGAATTTCCTCAGAGCCTGTTGTTACTTCTCCCTTTTCATTCCTGATTTTATTTATTTGGATACTGTCTCTGTCTTTTGGTTAGTTTGGCTAAGGGTTTGTCTATCTTGTTGGCTTCATTGATTCTTTCTATTGTTTTCTTTGTTTATAAATGATTGGTTTCAGCCCTGATTTTGATTATTTCCTGCCTTCTACTCTCTTTGGTGTGCTTCTTTCTTTCTTTCTTTCTTTCTTTCTTTCTTTCTTTCTTTTTCTTTCTTTCTAGAGCTTTCAGGTGTACTTTTAAATTACTGTTATGAAAGCTTTCTAATTTCTTTATGGAGGAATTTAGTGCTATGAACTTTCCTCTTAGCACTGCTTTCATTGTGTCCCATAAATGTGGTTATGTTGTGCCTTCATTTTCATTGACTGTTTCTATTCCCCGCCCCCCGACCCAGAGATCATGATCAAGTAGAGATTTCTAGTGTTCATTGTTGTTGAAAAGTCCAGCTTTCATCCATGGTTGTCTGTCTGACAAGATACAAGGTATTATTTCAATTGTCTTGTATCTGTTGAGGTTTGCTTTGTGACCACATATATCATCAATGAGGTGCTGAGAAGAAATTATATTCTTTTGTGTCTGAGTAAAATATTCCATAGATGTCTGTTAGGTTCATTTCATTCATAATGTGTTAGTTTTATTATTTCTATGTTTAGTTTTTATTGGGATGGCCTGTCAATTGATGAGAGTGGGGTATTAAAGTCTCCCACTATTAATATGTGGGGTTGGTTATATTAGCATTATTTCTTTTACAAATGTGAGTACCCTTGTGTTTGGGGCATAGATATTCAGAATTGAGATAGCATCTTGGTATATTTTTCCTTTGATGAGTATGAAGTGTCCTTCTCTGTCTCTTTGTATTAATTTTGCTTGAAAGTCTATTTTATTACATGTTAGAATGGCTACTCCAGCTTGCTTCTTGGATCTATTTGCTTGGAAAACTTTTCCCAGCCATTTACTCTGAGATAATTATCTTTATTGGTGAGTTGTGTTTCCCCTGTGCAGCAAAATGATGGATCCTGTTTTCACCTCCATTCTGTTAGCCTGTGTCTTTTTTATTGGGAAATTGAGTCCATTGATGTTGAAAGATATTAATGACCAGTGATTATTTCCTGTTATTTGGATGTTTGTATTATTTGTGTGTGTGTGTGTGTGTGTGTGTGTGTGTGTGTGTGTGTGTACGCGCCCTTGTTTTTGCTGGTATGGAATTACTAATTTCCTGTGTTTTCTTGGATGTATTTATCCCCCTTGGGTTGGAGTTTTCCTTCTAGTATTTTCTGTAGCCTGGACTTATGGATAGATATTGTTTGAGTTGGGATTTGTCTTGAAATATCTTGTTTTTTCCTTCTGTGGTGATCGAGAGTTTTGCTGGGTATAGTAGTCTAGGTTGGCATCTGTGGAGGTTTTAGGGGTTGCAATATATCTATCTGTCCAGGCTCTTCTAGATTTTAGAGTCTCTATTGAGAAGTCAGTATAATTCTGATAGGTCTGCCTTGTATGTTACCTGATCTTTCCCTTGCCACATTTAATATTCCTTCTTTGTTCTATAAATTTTATGTTTTGATTATTATGTGGTGGGAGGATTTTCTTTTCTGGTCCAGTCTAATTGGTATTTTATAAGCTTCTTTTATGGTTATAGGCATCTCTTTCTTTAGGTTAGGAATGTTTTCTTCTATGATTTTTGTTGAAAATATTTTCTGGGCCTATGAGATGGGACTCTTCACCAAGCCAGCTCAGTCAGTCAACAGGGTCTCCAGAGCAGGACTGAGGATTAAAAAGAAAAAAGACAGACAACATTGTAACATGACCCCAGCCAGTTCTGAGGCTGAGGAAGGTTTGCTTTTTTTCCAATCCACTTTTATACCATTTTAATTATATGCAGGTATTAAGGATGAGTAATACAATGAGGAATCAAGCAAGAAAATAGTCAAGGAACAAGCAAGACAATAAACACAAAGCCCCATGATCACTCTGGTGATCGCTGTTTCTAAGGATGAGCAAGATGTCTGAGTCTACTTCTTTGTTCTACCCTAAAATCAGACTCTTGCCTGGGCTTACTTCTTTGTTATGGCCTAATGTCAGATTCCTGCCAAGTGGTCTATTTCCTTGTTTTGGGCCAATGTCAGATTTCTGCCAAGGACACCCCAAAAGGCTCTCCACAGACTCTTCACCTTCGTTCTATTCCTGTTATTCTTAGGTTAGGTCTTTTCATGGTATCGCAGATTTGTGTCAGGAATTTTCTAGCTTTAACATTTTCTTTAACTGATGTATCAGTCTCTTCTATTGTATCTTCTACGCCTCAGATTCTCTCTTCCATCTCCTGTATTCTGTTGTTCATTCCTGCATCTGTTGTTCCTGTTCTCTTCCCTAGGTTTTCCATCTCCGGGATTTCCTCAGTTTGTGTTTTCTTTATTGCTTGCTTCTATTTCCACTTTCAAATCTTGCACAATTCTATTTCTTTCCTTCACCTGTTTAATTATATTTTCCTGTGTATCTTTAAGGGATTTATTTGCTTCCTCTTCAAAGACTTCTACCTGTTTGATTGTATTTTCCTGCATTTCTTTAAAAGATTTATTCCTTTCCTCTTTAAAGGCCTCTATAATCTTTTTAATATTGAATTTAAGTTTATTTTCTTGTGGTTCAGTTGTGTTAGGATATCCAGGGCTTACTGTTGTAGTGTAGCTGTGCTCTGAAGGTGTCATATTATTCTGACTTTTTTAGATTGTGTTCTTTCAAGGACCTTTAGCCATCTGGATGGCTTTGGTCCCTGGATGTTCTTGTTGTGGTAGGTGTTGGGAGGAGGATTAACCTCAATAGTCCTGGTGTGGCATGCCTCTGATGGGTATCCTTGGGCCGTATAGTTCTGGATCTGCAGGTCTGTGTGGTTCAGGGGCTCCATATCCGATGAAGATGGGCAGAGAGGTAGAGAGAGAATGGCGGTCCACCTGGACATCAGGCTGCTCAGGGCGGCTTGGTGTGCCCAGAGGACTCAGCCAGCAGGGAAGATGGATAGGGGAAGGGAAGGTTATCTGTATGGTTCAGGATCCATATGTCTAATGAAGGTGGGAGGAGAGATGGGGATAGAATGAAGGTACCCTGCGATAGCAGGCTGCTCAAGGCAACCTGGCTTGCTCCAGGGGACTCAGCAAGCAGGGAAGATGGGTGGGGGAAAGGAAACTTACATGCGTGGTTCTGGATCAACAGGTCTGATGAAAGTGGGAGGAGAGGTGGTGGGAGAATGGAACCTGAGTTAATTTTTATAAAATTAATTTCATAAAAGTTAATTTTTTAAAAATTAAAACTTACTGCAAGACCTGACTTCCTATAACTTCTTGCCATGCCATAGTGTCTCCCCTGTATAATCTAGTTCACATATATACTATTGTTTTCGTATATGCATATGCATGTATGTATATATTGTGTATTATATGGTGCCCTTGTCATACAGTTGAAAACAGGTGAAATACTCTGATTTAAAAAAACACCCACGCTTTCCAAATGCCTACAAGGGACAGACATTGTGCAAGAAGCATTTAATCTTCTCTGTGTCCAACGAAAGTCAGCACTGCCATCTCCATTTTACCATGGGCCATGCATGACCTCACCTAGTGGAGGTGTGTCAAACACAAGTCATCTGAATTCTAGCCCTTTGTTCCTCTCGGACAACTTTTTATCCATTTCCAGTTAGTATAAGAAAGGAAGAAACAAACACTCTGGTACTGGTTCCAAATCACAGGCTTCCTAAGGGTGACAAGGGAATAAACCTGGAAGTCTAAATGCCCACGACAGTAGCTAATGCCATTGACCTTTTACAGGCGGAGCAATGCCTGGGGCAAGGGAAGTGAGCACAGGGCAGATTTGGCCACAGATGAGCACAAGCTCTTCAGTGAGAGTGCAGTGGCAGGCAGGCCCAAGCAGCGTGGGTCTACTTGTGCAGAAGGTCACCTGACAAAGGTCACCTGAGCCCCGTTCTCTGTCCAAGACACTCCTGACAAAAATAATTTAAAAACTAGCTTTTCAAAAACACAAAACTCTCTGGGGCTCTGTAGAGGGCTGCGGTCTCTCCACTTTGTGGTAAAATGTGACTTCAGGTAAAACGTTGTTGACACCACTTAAATTCATGGCAAAACTTCACACAGAAAATTCCATAATATGTTGAGAGTTAGGAAATCAAGAAATCCCAGATGAACAATAGGGAAGGATTCAGGAACTACTTTCAGCCTTTTTTTCTTGACTTCTTTTTGATCATCAAAGTTGCTTTCATGTTTGCAGTGACAATAGCTTTTTAGAATATTTCTTACACTAATTCCTGATATCTCCCATTAGGCTACAGTTTACTGAAGAAACATCGGGAAATACCCATAGATAGCGTTGAGTGTTCCTTAGTCATTGCCGCCACAGGTGTTAGGTTCCTAGGATGTAGCTGGAACAGAAAGGCCAGTTGTTTCAAGAAAAATGTACAGCAAGGAATCTGTACTTAATAAATCTTAATAAATAAATAATATTCATCTGTAATTTAATTTAACCTTTTATCTAAATTTGACTCATGTTCCCCTTACAATTGATGACCCCAAGAGAATCAGTCAAAAAGAATAGGGCTCCCTGGGTGATGGTTTCTTAGGGATTGTTTCTGTATGGACCTCAGGTATCTGAACCGTTGACAGCATCCTGATGTGCCTTGCCTTTTCGTCACCCATCAAAGTGACTACAGTAGCAGTAGCTAGCCTTACATCACCAATCAAACAACTGAGCTGAACACAAAACAGCTACTTAGAACTTTCTTCTTTCTCTTGTCAACTAAATATTATTATCCTGATACTAGTTGCATTAAAAAAATCAAATTGAAACTGGCAGGATTACAAAAGACAATTTCCTCGGCTGCTTTTTATAACTTACTTGCTTTTAAAAAAAAAGTTTAAACTGTCTCTGGTTTTCATTTAAGAAAAATTCTTGTGTTTTGATTTTACAAAAACAAAAAATGAATGAGGCATTTTAAAGGCTATGTTTTTAATTAAAAACAAAAGGCTGCTTCTCATCAGGTCTTGATGGGTGGTATCCTTTATGCCCTGGTGCCATCAGCTCTTCTCTGTCTCCTTCACTGGCAGATCAGCAAGCCAGGCATAGCTGCAGAGAACACACCTTCATCAGTGGGTCCAAAGGACGCCCTGGCCCACATGTGCAGTCAGAGAGCTAGAATGAAAATTTACTAGTTTCCTAAATTAATCTTTAAAAAAATACAATCCCTCCTGTAATTCTCAAGTATAAAGTAAGTATAATCACCATTATATTTGTTATACCAAGAGTTAGCGTTATTTCTAATTCCAGATAAGATCTGGGCAATAAACCTATAACTGCAGGAAAGGGTGAAGGAATAGAGCTCTGATCAGACATCTTCCTTATGCAAAGAAACAGCACTCCAGAAAGGCTGTGCTGTCTCTGGTTCTGAAGTCGATGGCCTGAGGAGGGCTGGGTATCCGCTGCTCCTCCCTGGATGTTCTTTTCCATCCCAGTAACACAGCATAAAATGCATAGATGCTATCTATCACTAGAGTTCAGGTATAGATGAGAACATTATGGCTAAAACTAAGACTCACCTTTGGGACCAAATGTTTTATAATTCACAAGTAGAATAGATTATTAAACTTCCAAATTATAGAGAAAAGAAGAAAAAAGAAATAAACTTTTATTTGGTATTTTAACACTGTGTAAAGCATATTTTTATAACAGTGTCACTAACAGTGTCAGATTCTGCCCTATTACAGCGAGTACTAAACACATGTAACAAGTCCCCTGTTTCAGACTGGTGATCTGAAAGTTGAAAACATAATTAGCTTTCATATTGATTTAATTGATTTTGCCAGTGGCTAAGGAAAGATTTCATTAGGTCTCATGGTCTCTTGATACATTGTTGACTTTCTCCTTTTTCATATTCAATTACATTGATCACTTTGTTTCTCAGGAAAAAAAAATTTAGATAAGTTAATTTTTAAAAGCCAACAACACTTCAGAGACTTCCTTATAAATAATCTCGAGTGCTGACCTTGTTGTAGAAGAGGTACTCTTTTCTTTTCTACTCGTTTCATATTTTCTCCTTACCTGGTGCTAAGGATGGAGCCTAGAGGCACCAAGCCATTTTAGTCCTCAAATAGGCGCTCCACACAAGACAACGGCAGGTATGAGAAGACTTCAAGAGAGATGATCGGTGGACCCTGCCATCAAGGGTCACAGTATTAAGAAGCCAGGTATCAGTGGACTCCAGGCAGGAAATTAAAGTAGGGGGTTTGCTTCCACAAGACTAAGTAATGGGAAGAACAAGAGCCTTCTGCTACCTCACATCTTCATGGTTCCTGGGAGAGTAGGGGTGAAGAGGATTCAGCCAGAAGGTTGGGTTCTCAGTGCCCTATTGACAGGGTGTTATTTCAAGAGTACCAGGAGCAAGGCAGCTCCTTCCATGGCTGTCAGGAAAGGGCTAACACTTCCTCTTTCAGAAGCCTTCAATGAAAAGCTCCTGGCTCTCACCTATCCCACTGCCTCAGGCTGTCCCTGGAGGCTGCTCGAGCTTTGTGGCCAGCCTTTTTGATGGCCATTGCTTTAGCTCCTAATAGTGTGTGATGTGTCCACGTCTAGACAGGCACAGGTAGTCCATAAGCTGTTTTCAAAGATGTAATTCCTAAAAGTCACTCACCCCTCCCTTTTCGGTCACAGTTTTGTAGACCCAGCTTCATGATTAAGGCCTAAACACCCTGGTTAATTCAAGAGAGAATTTAATGAACAAAGCCAGTCTTAATGGTCACTGTGTGCTTACGTCTGAGGTTGTCCCAGCGACCCCATCAAGACCCAAGGAGAGGAAAGCAATGCAGCAGTTCCGAGCCCGGTGGTTCTGAGCCCACCCTGGTCTCTACTAAGAGCCTTACACTCTTGGTCAAGTCCCTTCCTCATCCATAAACTGTTAGTAATCTCTTCCCACAGGGCTCTTGGTAACATCAAAACAAGATGGTGGATGTAAAAATACTGCAAACACTATAAAACTCGCAGCTGCAGTGTGTGCAGTTAGTTGTTCATAGCAGGAAAGGGGGGCCTCTGAATTGAACATTAAACGAGCAGAGAGCAGGCTTTCCTCTTAGGGACAAGAAGGAGGAGTTGTGAAGCGGAAGGACTCTGAAGTGGTCAGGGGGTATTATGTCCTGTCTTGGCCAGGGGCTACATCAGTAAAGAGGAAAACAAACAGGACCAGAACACTCCTTTCATTCATTTGTCAACTAAGAGAGAGAGATGAGACCCTTGCTGTCACTGACTATCTGCTCTTCACTGAGCCCATGGTGTGTGTCAGGGCAGTTGGTGACTGCTTTTAGATGCGGTGCTAGGGTGTTCAGTCATTGTCACAACATTGTCAGCCACTGGAGACTTCTTTCAAACAGAGTGCTACACAGTCTAGTTTAGCTATGCAAGGATTAATCAGCAACAATAGATGAGAGATCCACTCAGACATTACAGCATTGAAATTCACATTGCAAGTTATAAGAGAAACATGAAAGACTTGATGTTACAGAGAGTAGAGAGGGTAGATATGAAGATTTACTCACAAGGAAAATTCACAAAAACACAGATATGGAAGCAGGAATAAGAAAGAAATGTATCAAGTCTATCTGAGGTTTTGTTTGTTTTTAATGAAAAGATGGTGCACAATAGACTTTACTATGGTTATTTCTGAGATGTTAAGAGCATCACTCAAGTGGAAACATGGAGTTCAAGATCTGAATTACCAACTGCAGAAAGAACCCATTTGCTGTGAGGGCCAAGAGGCCCTGAGTGGGCATGGCCAGGACCAACTCAAAGGACTCAAGAAACAGGCAAATCCAAAGGAATCAAGTGGATATAGGAAGATAGGAACAGAACTTGAGGAATTGAATGCCACAGAAACAAGAGAGTGCTTCCTCTCAGACTGTGTTCTGTAGGATAAGAACTCCCACTTCATGACATCTGTGAATCATTTGGATCACTCTGTGGAGGCATTGTTGTTTTAACCCCATACTGAATCTTCCCCTCCACCCTGCCATCCCCATCCCCTACCTCTTTCCCTCTGTCTTCTGTGCTTTGTAGAACTTCTGTGGTCTCCATTGAAGGTTTTCCCATCCAGCTTCCTTGGATATTGACTATGCTCTGAGGGTGGGACTGTGTGCTGGAACTGTGTTAGGTCTGTCAGCACTTAGCCCTGTGCTGGCCCCATGTGGTGCTTGGTAAGTATGATGGAAGAAAGGAAGGAAGGAAAGAGTAACAGAGCAGAGGGGGAGGATTAGAAAGAGAAAGCAGGAATGAAGGTTAACAGCATCACATGCTACAGGGAGTCTAAAGCTGAAAATGTGTTCAAAAGTCACTGAACTTGGCTCCTGGGTACCTTTGGTATTAACCTCCGAAACATATTCTAAGTAACTTTCTAGGCTTATGTTTGCCTAGACTTTTATGAAAATAATACCGCAACTACTCATCTGAGGTGGTCATTTCATGGGTCATCGTGACCTCTGTGGCCCTCATTAATTCCCCAAACATTATAGCACAAAGGGTTGGGAACCAGGGAAAACTAGAGATGCCAGTACCCTGTCCACACCACCCCCCTTTCTGCTCACCTCTAAAGTAGGGCAGATTTTCCTTCTGAATTTCTCTTAAAAGAGCTTCTCAGGGACCAATGCTTTTACCTCAAGTGCTTTTACCTCAGCAGGTAAAAGCACTTGGCGGTCAAGCCTGATGACCTGACTTCAATCTCTCCAGCTCACAATGGAAGTGAGCTCAAAATGTCTTCTGATTTACACACACACAGAGAGAGAAAGAGAGAGAGAGAGAGAGAGAGAGAGAGAGCAAGCACTACCTCAGGGCTTGACTTATGCCCATGCACACATCATACACACCCAATAATAATAGGAAAAAATCTTAATGTCCTGAGAAAGCCAGAGGAAAAGGACATTCAGTAGTCCTGTATTGTCTCCAGAGACAAACTGAACATTTTGCCTCTTCCTTCCTGGGCCCAGGAGGCAAAGGAAGTCTGGGGCTTTTAGTGTTAAGTGGCTTTCAGGTGATAACAGCACGGCACATCCTGTCTCAGACCCTTCCACCTGTTACATCCCTACAACTGCTAGGGTCTGTCTTTCCCAAGTCTGCTTGCCTCCCACAGCGCTCAGTGATCTGCCAGGGAATAACATGGAGAGAGCAGAACCCAAATCAATGTGTTCAAAGCTTTCACTTTATAGCATTCTTATCATTAAACCGCCTGCGTCATCATCAAGGGTAGCCAACAAATCCATAGAGCCCCGTTAAGGGCAGCCTTAAAGAAGACCGTGCTGTGAAGACAGAAAATCGATTAAGCAATAATCGTGACAATTGTTAAAAGGAAGAATTGGTCTTCTTCAGATTTCCAAGCCTTTAATTTCCCCATTTTCCATAATGGATTTTAAAACTTCCCCGTCTTGGCTGCTGTGGGCTCATTCATGTGCAGTGAACTCTATTTGAAGGCACTGACAACTCTATGCTTTCTCCCAGAGCACATTATGAAAACAGGAAGAATAATTGCAACAGAAATATAATTCAAAGACTTTTATTGACTTTTCATGTTTAATGGTTATTATTCTGGCTTGTTTCAAGTAATTTTAATAACCACAGTTTATTTACAAAATTCAGACTGCTTCTTTTGTTCCTGTGCCAACAAAATGCATTTGTTCCCAGACAGCTGGCGTGAGGCATCATCCTAAGGCTGGGGTTGTTATGAAGGATAGAAACACATTTAACTTTGGCCACATCTTCTCAATGAGCTTGACTAACGTGTGTCTCAAACACTTGAGCTCGGTGTCAGCGACAATATATTTTTATGACAATACACATCTCAGAATGTTCCTTATAAACCACTTTGTCCGGGAAACGTCAGTAGCCAGGCAAGTTAAGCACTTGTCCCTAAACCCCTCACTAAAAAAGGTTCACAGCCATCACAGAGAGGTTTTGAGGGAAACTGAAAGCTCTCTCCTGGTGTGAATATGCTCTGTGTTTCTTCCTCGCTTTCCAGAGTCTCTTTGTTTTGAGCCTCAGTAGACTTATTGTGCTGGGGACAAGAGAGGGGGCCGGACCCCCAATGTGCCTGCTGCATGGTTTTAATCCTGTGGTTTGCTGACATATCAGTTGCAAGAATCAGCCAGGCACCCCCCCACCATTGCAGCTGTTTGTCCAGAGAGCATTTTCTGCATTGCTGAAGTAGCTCTCTGTCCTTGCAGCCACCCCTAAGGGATGATGGAGAGCAGAAGAGAGAGAGACCCAGGACTGCACAGACGCCAACACTGCACTGGTGTACTCTAAGCTGGAGTGTCTATCTTAGACACTCTAAGCTAGGATGCCTATCCAAGCTGGAGCTCATTTTATGCCCTTCTAATGAAGTAATCTGACGATATTTTCTCACCTATTAGATAGTTTGGGTATAAATTTTAGAACTTTTAAAGACATTTTTTAATCCTCACATGATTTATTCCAAACCAATAAATCATGGAGACTTTAAAAATTGTACAGCAGAAACATAAACCATGTTACTTCTTTACCATCTTTTAAAAGCAATGGGCAAGAATTGTGAAGCATTCACCTTGGTATGGAGAGCCTGCTTCCCTGAGGCTTACATTTCTGGCAGCCACAAAGCACTGAATTCCTGGAATTAAGTGAACAGCTGGAAAGAGGAAGTGAGGGGAGAGATAAACAGAGCTGGTGAGGAGGCTGGGGTGAAGCAGCATGCTGACGAGATGTTTGGTGACTACTTACCCCCCTGTGTGTTCAGAAGAGAGGGCGCCCAGCATTCAAAAATGCCGCTGACTCTAGTTCCGTTTTCACTTTAGTCCAGCCAAAAATATCTCCTTTCCCTGTTGAAAAAAGATCTATCAGGAATAGCGGCTGTTGATGTTGATCAGCTGTAAGCCAGTCACAGTAGATGTAAGAGTGAACTGTCTTAGACAGTGAACCATTTCCATGTTGATGCTGTGCTGGATCATAAAGGATCAGGTACGGTGGCGCACGCCTTTACTCCCAGAACTCAGGAGGCAGAGGCAGGCCAGTCTCTATGAGTTTGAGGTCACTCTGGTCTACATAGCAAGTTCCAGGCCAGACAAGAATGAGGCCTTGTCTCAAAATAATCAAAAAGGAAGGGAGGAAGGGATGGATGGATGGATGGATGGATGGATGGATGGATGGACGGACGGACAAACTAGAAAAGGAAGAGAAAACTCAATGGATGGGAGCATATAACTCTCTAACAAAGAATCTGAACCCATGTCTCGTGGCTTACAGTGACCTATAACTACAGCTCAAGGAATCTTAACTCCTCTGGCTCCCATAGGCTCCTGCACTCATGAGCACATACCCTTGCACATGTACATACACACACACACACACACAGAGAGAGAGAGAGAGAGAGAGAGAGAGAGAGAGAGAGAGAAGAGAAGAGAAATAATTAAAAATAAAATCTTCTTAAAAAGAAAAATCATAATAATTCCAAGTAGGAAGAAAATAGGATAAATACTCAAACACTGAGTTAGATGGGGGAAAAGACAGAGCTAGTAAAGAATATAACACCATAGGCATGATTAAGATGTTAAAAGTGAGCCTGCTTTGAGTGAAATAGTCTAGTACTTCTATAGACATGGCAAGGAAACTTGATTCTCCTGTAAGGGGTCCTGTTATCATGATGAAGGAAATCAGATAAGATCTCTGCAGGTTTGTGGTGAAGTGGTGAGGAGAGGGTGAAGGGCAGAGGATGTGTCCTGATGATTAAGACAAAGAAGACATTTTTTGCGTCTGACCTGGCAAAGCAGTCATGGGCTCTTCCTAGTGCACACAGTGGAAAAGGTCCAGTGCGGCTCTCTGACCCTGTTCTCACAGAAGCAACAGCAGGACTGAGGCCTGGGGCTGCACCCTGCACCCTACAGGAACCAAAGCAGGAACTCTGCTTACTGCTCTGCCCTTCAGCTTCAGATTTTACATGAATGAATACAGTCGCAAAGAAAGGAAAAACAAAAACTGGTGTGAATGATCTCTAATGTTCCATTCAGTACCTATGATTTTGAGGTTCTGTATGACTTGACAAAGACAGAAATCACAGGATGCCATGATACTGAAGGACAACTGAGAATGGACTCTTTCTCAAACCACCAAACTTTCCCCAAATTCACCAAGCACCTGCTCTGTCACTGGCGTGCGCACTGCCAAGCCTTTGTGACGGCCACACTTTCGTGTAGGTTCGCCACAGTTTTTTCACATTCCTATATAAATCTTAGACTTGAGTGTTAGGGAGATGGCTAAGTCAGTTGAGGGTCTGCTGTACAAGCATGAGTTCAGATCCTCAGCACCTACATAAGAAAAGCTGTGACTACATAGTTTTATTCCATCACTGGAGGCTGAGACCTGGGATGAATCCCCAGTACCACATAGAGGCTTATAACCATCTATAGTTCGGGTACCAGAGTATCAAATACCTTCTTTCCCACCCCCTTCCAAAGTCACATGTATGTAGTAAACAGATATACATGCAACATAAAATATTCATACATAGAAAATAACAAAATAAAATATTTTTAGATGTATTTGCCAAAGGGCTGAGAAAGTAGTTCAGAAATAGAATTTCTGCCTAGTGGCCTTGGGTTCATCCCTCAGCTTCATTCTGTAGTCTTTCCTGTTGAAATACTTCTAACAAGTTGTAAATATTCTATAGCAAGTGTAGTATTGTTGTGTGTATACATCTGTGTGTGTGTGTGTGTGTGTGTGTGTGTGTGTGTGTGTGTTTTCTTTGTATTGGGGGGAACCTTCTAATAACCTTGTGCTCTGTACCTGTAATTATTCTGATTACTTTTTCATTGTCTAGCTTCTAATTTTCTCCTTAGCTGTATCTAATCTTCTATTAGGCTAGTCTTAAATATTGATTATATTTTTCAGTTAGAATTTCTACTTAGTTTTTAATTTTTTTATTTTGTACCAAAGTTTACAATCATTTTCCTAATTCTATTGCACATATATCTTGATTCTTTTAAAGTAAATGTGCAAGAGCCATACTCTAAAGCAAATTTGGACAGGGGGGATTTGATCACTTTTCTTTTGAACTGGCTGTTTTGAGTATAGATGTATAAGGAACTTTATAGAAATGATTTAAGACCTAGGATGATCTTAATTTCTTCCAGAGAGAATTGACATTTGTAGTCAGGTAGCAGCACTCTCAATCTGGAATAACTCCAGTTCATTTCCAGGGACTGAGATGATCTAAAATCAGACTTTGTCACTGGAAAGAGCTGGTCTGTTTCCAAGTCAGTCACTCCTACTCACAGAATGTAACCTTTTGGCATAAGCCCAAAGCCTGGGGTTTTACCAGACACTCTCCCCTAGAAAGTCCCAGACTGCAATTTCATGTGTGAGAGACTATTAAACCATCTATTCAGTTTCCCATTCACGACTCTATACATTGGCCAAGCCCACTACATGAACTGCTCCCAGTGCCAGTCCTGATTCTGCGTGATCTTGGCCTGATTCTTCTCTGCCCAGTCAGTTCTCCAGGGATCTGAAACATAATGGGAAGGGATGGTCTAAGGTTCCATCATCACAGTGGGAGCCCAGCATCTGCTTTCCTTCCTAGTGCTTCCCTTTGCTTTCCTAGTGTGACCCATTGGGGTTTTTAAGGTATGTTCTGTATATTAAGGATTTGTTAGTTAAGTAAATTGCAAATATTCCTATTCTTTTAATTTTTTTACTCGGTATTTTAGTGTTTTGAGATTATTCTGTGTGTTGGATTGTGTTCTTTTTTTTGATGTGTGTGTGTGTATGTGTGTGTGTGTGTGTGTTGAGATAGAATGTCTTTACACATGTTCAGTACTCTTCTACTGAGCTTATTCCCATCCTCCTTCCTTTCGTCTAAAAAGGGTCTTGCTAAATTGCCCAGGCTAGCCTAAAACTCACTCTGATGGAGGCAGACCTTGCATGTGCCATCTCCCTGCCTCATCCTAGTGAGTCCGCTGACTCGGCTGTGACACAAAGTCAGCTAACCATATTCCCCTTAGATGGCTTTCTGGATACCAGTGCAGTCTGGATAACACAGGATCATCTTCCTCTAGATGGCTTTCTAGTTGATTTATTTAGGAAAGCTCCCCTGATCCATGTAACGAAGTACAGACTTCTGTGTGGTCCATTTACCATTTACTATACATCCTGTGACATAAGGTTGTGATAGACAGAATGACTTCCAGTGGAGATGATACTCTAATCCCTGAAGTTTGTAGGTATGATTAAAAAAAAAGAAAGAAAGACTTCACAAGTGTGACCAAGGTAACCTTAGAAAGAGCTTATCGCAAGTGCTGTGCCAATCCAAACAGAAGACTCAAGTGGACAGAGAACTTCCTCTGGCAGAAACGAAGAGCAGGGGCCTTAGGAAGGTAATGGCAATAGGACAGCGGGTCAGAGTGTTGAGAAAGACCAAGCACGACATTAAAGACGGAGGGGACAGCTCATGAGCAAGGCATGCAGTTCTACGAGAACCAAAGGCTTCTGAGCTGACAGCCAGCAACGAAACATACCTGTAAGGAACTGAACTTGCCCAAAAACATGCATGGACGAGGAAAAGAGTTCTTTTCAGAGGCTCTAAATAGGACCTTGGGCCAGATTTTTGCCCTTGTGATACCCATATCCCCAAATGATCCCCCTCAGATTTCTATCCTATAGAACTATAAGATAGCAAATTCATGTTGTTTTAAGCAAATGAATATCAGATCATTTATTGTAAGAATTATAGAAAATTTATATAGGAATGTTACTTTATTAGTATTATTTCAAAATATAGTTATTAATATCATTTTTGACAGAGACATTTAAGAAAGAAGCCATCTTTAACAAAAATCAACGTTTCCATATAAATGTGAATCTATTTGGAACTTTTTACTTCCTTCAGTTTATCTTGTGTGGATCCCAGTTATATACTACAAGTGCTGAGGAACACTGCTCGATTGGAACCAAGCAGCTCTGCCACTTCCACTGTAGAACCTCCAGCAAGCAGCTTCACTTGTCCCTTCCATGGCCCTACCATGAAAGGGTTAATGCCCACCTCATAGAATTGATGTGCAGGCCAGCTCAGCTCTATGGTTAGAGAGCCCAGATGTGCAAATGACATCATCTGGGGATGGCTCCTCCCATCACTGTCTTGATTACTGCCAGGCCTTCCTCATTCATGTAATTCATGCCCTAAGCCTCCAGCGTTTCTTTTCTAGAATACCACTCACTGATTAGCTGGCTGGTATTGCACTGAATGTATGAATTATATTTGGATAATTGGTATCTTTGCAATATTGATTCTTCCTGTCATGCACTTCGCATCTCTGCATTACATGAGCTATTCTTCAGTTTGCTTCAGGCCAGCTGACCTGTATCACCATGTGGATGTGTGAGATATTTAGTATTAAATTGATTTCAGCTTTATTATGTGGTTTTCTTCTGTGGCTTTCCCTTACATTTTCTGCATGGCTGCCGCTTATGGTTGGGGGATGTATTCAGAGTTTCTGCAGTGTATATATTACAAAGGAAGACAAAGAGGAGCTAACGGTCAAATACAGCTGTGCTATATAAGCAGAATCCGTCTGGTATTCGGTCTGATGATTCTTCACTATGTCTCTTGAGTTTCTATGGTTCCTGAGCAGAGATGACACCTGCGTCCTGCCTTCCATCTCTCATCCCTGCCCAGGCCTGCAGGGTGGCATGAAGCTTATCGTTCATGGCAAGTTTCCTTCCTAAGGACTTCTTTTTAAAACACAAAAGACTTTATTAGACTGGAGAGTTGACTCAGTGGTTAAAAGTACTTGCTGCAGCCGGGCAGTGGTGGCGCATGCCTTTAATCCCAGCACTTGGGAGGCAGAGGCAGGTGGATCTCTGAGTTCGAGGCCAGCCTGGTCTACAGAGTGAGTTACAGGACAGCCAAGGCTACATAGAGAAACCCTGTCTCGAAAAACCAAAAAAAAAAAAAAAGTGCTTGCTGCTCTTCCTGGGGACCTAGGTTCAATTCCCAGCACCTACATGGTGGCTCGCAACCATCTGTAATTGTAATTGCAGTTCGACAAAATTCAGTACCTTCTTGTGACCTCCATGGTCCACATACACATGGTGCACAGATATACATGCAGGAAAATATCCATACATATAAAAATAAAATAATAATAAAAATGAAGGTTTTATTTCTTTCTCTATTTGTGTGTGTATCAGTTTTTTGCTTGTATGTATGTCTATGCACTACATGTGTACATTGCCCTTGGGGGTCAGAAGAAGGCACTGGATCCCCTAGAACTGGAGTTATAGCCAGTTGTGAGCCACTGTGTAGGTGCTAGAAAATGAACCCACATCCTCAGGAAGAACAGCCAATGCTCTTAACCACTGAGCCCTCTTCCTAAGGGTTTCTAATAGGGATTTAGGAGTTTTAAAACATCATCTTCATTATAAATACTTGTAAGCATATTTTCTCATTTCCGTTAAACTAAGACTTCTTTGGAGAAGAGAGTAAGTGTGTGTGTGTGTGTGTGTGTGTGTGTGTGTGTGTGTGTGTGTTGGATCAATGTGTACATCATAAGTATGTCTACCTCACAGTCAACTTTAGCCATGTAAGGATGAATAGATCATCTCCTGCTGGCACAGGAGCTCCTACCACTAAAGACACAGAAAGCTATGGCAAAAGTGAGACGGGAGCCTCACTCCCTTCAGCTGCCCTTTCACAGAGTGTCTTTTTGGTCCCTCCTTCTTGGGCCCATCATTGAGTCTCATGGACACTGAGCAAAAGGCTATCTCCAAAGTGTAAGATTCCCCCTACTTAGAAGTCAAAATAGTATTCTTCCCCATTGCATAATCATACCCTGCCTGGCTTCCCTTCTGGAACTGTTAGACTGTAGCATCAAGGGTCTCTTGTCTGTCTCAAGTAGGATTTCTTTCGCTGTGATAAGACACCATGACCAAATCCAACTTGGGGAGAAAAGGCTTTGTTTCATCTCATAGCTTGTAGCTGTTCATCATTAAGGGAAATCTGAGCAGGAATTCAAGTCAAGTGAGCACACAGAGCTTCATTCCCTGAGTGACCAGATTCATAATTCTGAAGTAGGATCTACTGAATTTTCACTAATTTTAAGGTAACTTATTTTTTATGATCTTACTGAACTTTTAATGAAGCTTGCTGAAATTTGACTGTGATCAATGTAAGAATTGTGCTGGTTAAATGTTTTTGTCTCTTTTTCTCCCTTTCTCTTTGGTACTAGAGAGCAAACCCCTGTACTCTAGCATGCTTTAACCTCTGAGCTATAACCTCAGCCCTGGGGTGGTCAGGTACCACTCCTTCACAACTGTGACATTTAGGAAAATCTGAACTGGGGAGAAGGTGAGGTCAAGCTGAAGTCTGAAGAACACATCGTGTTATAAACTTGGCACTTTTTGGAATTCAGCTTTTAAACAGGTGACAGACACTTCATGATAAAACATTTTACAGTTATATATAAGATATTGCCACAAATCGAAATCTCCTGGGTTTATCAGTTATGAGGAATTTTAAAAACTGCAACCATTACAAAACAAACAAAGTAGAAAGACAGTGGTACATTGCTGTCGTGCCTGTGAGAGAGCCCTGCTGTGACAGCCATGCCTCTGCTAGAGTCTAAAGAAGGTACATTTTGAAATGGACAGAATACAAAAAGTTGCAATTCCTCTTTAAGTATCAGTGTCCCTCAAAGGACATGGCACCACACTAGAGAGAGAAATGTGTTCTTTCAAAACAGAGAAACCACTTACAGTTACTGAGTACCTACTATGTGCTAGACATCATTAACCTGTTCTAGAACCTCTGAAGGGTGGTGACGTGGAAGAAGCTCTTCTAAAGTGAGCTTGCAGTGTGCTCCTGGCCTGAAATATCCTGGTTTTCTTCCTTTCAGAAGCCCCCTCTCCCCGTCTCTTTATTGCTGTGGATTTGTCTGCCCTCTGGTCTCTGTCCCCACGTCTTCCAACTGCTCATTCTCTCTACCTTGCTAACGTCATCTATCCTCCTTGGGTGAGTTACTGTGGTTCGAGTCATGTTAGCCCTGTAACCTTAGCTCTCACTCACTAGGACAACAGGCACATCCCCATCCCAAGCCACACTTTCCTCTCCCTCCACTGACACCAGCATTACCAGTACTCAGTCTGGTACTTTAGGTTTAAGTTTAATTTCTTGCCACGAATCCAGGTTTCCAGGTAAACCTATGTGTGAGGCTCAGTATCATGACAGCTCTTTTTAAAAGGAAAGAACTAGTCAGTACTGTAGGCTACACTAAGAGTGTCAGTCTTCCCATCATGTGACTTTTAAAGAAGACATATGTAAGGGCCATCTGCCTTTCTCCCCAAATGACCCCTACCTGACCCCCAATGGAAAAATGAAACTATAGGAGATAGTATGAATATCAGAGACCAGAACTTTTATTTTTCAATTGGATTTTCTATTTTAATTTATACCTTGAAATGGTTAAACATTAGACCTTCCCTGAAGAGTTTGCTAAGAGAAAGTGGGTTGAAAAATAAATCTTTCTAAACCACCAACCAAAGTGTATACATGGGCCAGTCCATGGCTCCTGCTACATATGTAACAGAGGATGACCTTATCTAGCATGGGGGAATGGGGGTGGCGCTTGGTCTTGTTGGAGGGTCGATGTCCCAGCATAGGGAGATGCTAGAGCGGTGAAGCAGAAGTGGGTTGGTGGGTGGGGGAGCACCCTAATAGAGGCAAAGGGAAAAGGGGATGGGATGGAGGGTTTGCAGAGGTGAAACCAGAAAGGGGGGCAAAATTTGAAACTTAATTAAATAAAATAACCAATAAAAAAGAATTAGATTTAATCAATAATTATCTTAAAGAAGTATGAAAGTTATGAAGATCAAATTGTTGAGTAAAACATAAATTGAATTGTATTTTATTTTGTATATCATTTTTATTATTGTTTTGGTTTTTTGAGGCAAGAACTCATTATAAACCCTGGCTGACCTGAAACTTTCTAAGTATACCAGGCAGGCCTCATACTCAAAGGTCTGCCTGCCTCTGTCTCCCTAGTGCTTGGATTAAAGGCATGTGCCACCATGCCCAGCTATATGCATGTTACAATAATTAATTTTAAAAAGAGGTTATGAATTTGAAATAGAACAAATGGGGCTAGGTGGAGGACTTGGAGGGAGAAAATGGGAGAGGGAATGATACAATCATATTACTATAGTCTCAAAAAAAATAAAAGAAGTTTTAAAATTAAAAAAATAAAAAGAATCTTGGGGGTCAGAACAAGTTATAGAAGAAGGAAAGACCCAGCAAGGCTAAGCCGTCAGGGCCAAAAAGAATGTCACTTGACAGTTTGGCACAGTGCTGGCCTCGCAGTAAGAAAGAACATGTCCACACTTGTCTTTAAATGAAAGGATGGGACAGAGTTACAGGGACTGATGAGATGAGAGAATAAAAACCCTACAGATTGTATCAGACACAAAGGGGAAACGGTGTTCCTCCAGTTCCACCCAGGACAGATGGGGAAATGGACCAGTGCTGTCAGAGGGGCTTCTAACTTTCAGCACAGGTAATCCCAGCAGTGTTCACTCTAAAAAGCTACGTGGAGCCAGGTAGCTTTGCGGTGTTTTGGGTTTTTTGTTTTGTTTTGTTTTGTTTGTCTTTTTTTTTTTTTTTGTCTTTTTTCTGCCTTACTCTGTGCTTGTGGTTATGAATTATATAAACGTTTAGTTCTGCAGAGGATTTCCCAGGTGAAGGATATCAAAGTTGTGGAAAGAAGAGCAGTGAAGTCCGAGTCACCGTGGTAATGAGGTATTGTGGATGGGCGGAAGGTTCCAGATTAGCTCAGAAGGCTGGCTCGCCATGTGTATTGAACGGCTGAGTATAATTAAAAGTACCCTGGGACTTAGGCCAAGCACACAGCACAGGTGTTTCCAAGGTATGACTTGTTGACAAACTAAACACAAAAATTAAAAAATGGCCTTTCCACTGCTGTTGGTTGGTTTGAACAGGGTGTGTCCTTCAGAATGCACCTGGGACGGACAGCCACAGGCTGGCCCCACTCCAGAGGGCAAGGAAGCTCGCTGTTGCACCACCAGCTGAACTGCTAGGCTCCCATGTGATACCACATCTCTGTATATTTTGTCCTTCTATGTTTTGGATGTTTACGTTTATATTGTGTGTACAAACTTTATACTCTGATCTTAAACTGTGTCCATTTTTATCTAATTACATGTGAAAAATTAAAATATATTTGTCCTTAAGTTCGTTGACCACTCTAAAATGCCACTGCTATTTTTAAGCCTCAATAAGATTCCTCTCAAAAGGCATATGTTTGTGTGCATTTATAAGAGGACTATGTTTAAAGCTCACAGTCTTGATATACGAAATTATAGATGTACAAGCGTCAGGAATATAAAATGTTCCCTTCTTGGACACTACAAAGAATGCATAGCAACGACCATCCCTGTATCAGACTTCAGCTCAAAAACTGCCATCTTATTCCCTCACCCATTCATTGCCCATTGCTCTCTCTGTAATTCACCCAGTTTCTTTTTGGTTCTCTGGACATTTTCCCAAGCTTGTTCAACCATTAGCCTTCTGGACTTCTGGGTTTAAGTACTGTCAGATCAGATTTAAATCACGTGTTAAGGCTTGGTGGGTCCATCATTGTCCTCAATTTAAGAAGCATTATAGAGGTCATGACATTGCTACAAAGAAGGTGGCATTAATCCTTCCCCTTATAAAAGAGAGCACCATGGTGTGCATCACACCAAAGGAACCAGCCCCCCCCCAGCATGGACCAGCCCCCGCCAGCATGGACCAGCCCCCGCCAGCATGGACCAGCCCCAGCAGCATGGAGCCCAGGGCCAGCAGCATGGAGCCCAGGGCCAGCAGCAGGCTCATTTCCCCATCTGAACTACAGCCTGCCAGGGAAGGGTAGTAGAAAACCAGATGTAAACTATTTTTCAAATCCTCCTCTGACTTAGCATTAAATTTCCCTTGGACCAGATGCCTGTATTTAAATAATATCCTGAAGAATCCAAAGAGAAGAATTAGTCATCATGTTTCATTCATATAAAATCTGAAATAAAGGGGAGAAAAGTACAAAGACACCAGAGTACCTTGCGTGTGCCTTGCCAGACTATCATGATTTAAAAAGAATGTTGCCTCAATTATAAAAGCTGCAAGTGCAGCGTGCCTCTCTGTAATTATAAATTGACATTCCCATTGGTTATTCGTGCTTTTTAGGAAAAACAAAGCAAGCTATTTCTTTTGCAAAGCAGTTGGTTTTGTTTTCAGTAGATTGAGCACTTCTTACTTTAGAGTGGCTCTGCCCTTTAATCACTCCCATTTGCTAATTTTATTGATTTTTTTTTATGTTATTCCCTACAATTAATGCCTTGATTGCTTGCTTCGGTTAAGACACATAGAGAATAACTGAACCTCTTATCATTGCATCAGCTTGTTTTCTGTGGTGTTCCCTGGGTACTTCCGAAAGCTTTCACCAAATGATTGTGATTGGACCCTAAATGGTACCAGTCATTAGCACATCAGCAGCGGTGCTGGCTTGCCAGAGACACAGGTGCCCACAGATATGTGTGCACCAACTGAAACTAGAGGCAGTAGAATGTCCCCACAGTAGAGCAGATCCACTGAGCTTAAGTAGCCTGATTTTTCTGTTGAGCCTATTAAAAGCATGTGCTACTGGTTGTGTGTGTGTGTGTTTAATTTACTTTCTGTAGCAAGCATATGACAGGGAATACCCAGAGTTGGAATTGGACCAGAAGACCCCGCAACAGATTTTGGTGTTTAGAGCCTAGATAAAGGCAGCAAGGGTCAACTGGAGGAAGCCTAGCTCAGGAGTTCCAAACCCTGGGAGGCACTGAGTGGTGGAGACGAGGGTGGAAATGGCAAGGTAGTTGAAGATGTGGACGCTGGTTTGGAGATCCAGCCATTAGGGTTCAGCTGCCTTAAACTGAGAATTCTCATTACCTCACTGAAGGGCTGGTTGGGTCAACCCATAGAGTGCAAAACCTAGGCTCTTGGCAGGGAACCTTGACCCCACTCAGACAGTTTATTAGAAATAACTGCTTGAAATTCAAACCGGTTTAAACAATAAGGAGAAATGTTTGACTCATGTAACTAAGAAGTCCTGTTGGCTTCAAGGGAAGCCTAAGGCAATAGTTCAAGTCCTATGACGGAGAGCCAGTTTTTCTTCATTTCTTAGCTTTATTGCCTTTTTTCTTTTCTTTTTTTCGATTCTTTTCTGTTTTTCTGTTCCTTTCTCTTTCCTCTGCTCCCTTCTCTACAAGCTATCCCTCTCAAAGCTGCAAGATGACTGCTCTCAGTTCCTGGGCTTATTTTCCAGATTCATATCAGCAGAAGAGAGAAAGCTCCTACAGATGTGCTAGGCACATAGTTGCCTGCCCTGTGCTCTGGCCCTAGCAGGACCTGAGTAGTGAGTCAGGAGGCAGAAGTCCTGTCACAGGAACTGATTGACTGCAGCAAGGCAGCATCTTAGTCCTGAGGTCACAACATACCCAGTCTGCAATTGTGAGGAGTCCAGTGCTCTCTAGCAGCAGGAGAGAGGCTACTAAGGACTCCCTTCTTACACACATCACCTCAGCAGCTTGGTGCGGCTGGGCCTGAAAAAGACAATGAAGGGGCTCAAAGGATCTCTAGCCTGTAATGAAGCAGTAAGATTGGGGAATAGTGTGGATCAAACATGTTTGTGTCCCTACTTCACACACACACACACACACACCACCACCACCACCACCACCACCACCACCAACAGCAACAACAACAACAACCCTAAATCTCCAATATAGTATTTGGGGCCTTCATGATGAGTTTCGAGCCTTTCTAAGAAGAGATATGGGAGGAATCTTGCTGTCTCTGACTCGTGAGGACCCAGGAAGAAGACACCACCATGGCTTATGGTTTGAACTGCCTCCACTAGTGGCATTTTACCACATCAACCAAAGAAAATAAAGATAGAGACTGTGCTGCCTAATCTTTTGTCAACTTGACACAATCTGGTTATCTGGGAAGAGAAACCTTGACTTAGAAAATGCCTTCATCAGATGGCCTGTAGGGAAACCTCTGGGACATTTTCTTGATTAATGATAGATATGGGAGGGCCTAACTGACTACAGGTAGTATCACCCCTGGGAAGGGGTCCTGGGTTGTATAAGAAAGAGGCTGAGCAAGCCAATAAGTAGCTCCTGCTTTGGAGTCCCTGTCCTGACTTCCTTGCTCCCTGGAAACTTTATCATCTATTTGATCATCTAGCTCCATTACGTTATCAAAATATCACCTCAGTTCTGTTCACCTCTCCCTTCTCCCCGCTGCCATCTGTAATCCCTAAACCCTTTGTGTCAGATGAAATGGCATTGTCCCAGCTGCCTCTGGTACCTAAGAGACTTCCTAAATCAGAGCTGTCACCCTCCCACTCCTCTGCTCGAAACAGAGGGCTCCAACCCATGTATCTGAGACCTATGCCAGCTCTTCAAAGTTCTTCTCATTCTGCACTAACTCTGAGGACCCTGGGCATCACTGGGCTGGCCTGTACTAGCCACACTCACAGCACCTTAGTTCACACCTGTTCCTTCACCCAGAATTCACCATCCAGGTACTACTTGCTTTTGGGAGCACACCCCAAGAGTCACCTCTTCCTGCAGACTTTCCAAACAGATCTTGATCCAAAGATGATTTTCTTCACCCAAATTTCTAATCTACTTACATTGTTTCCCCAGAGCTAGATGTATAATGTTTGTGAATTCCTTTTGTTTTCTATGCATAGTCCAGCCTAATTCTCCTCAACCTAGTTGTTCAGCACTGATCAAGGAAATGATCCTGTCATGAAATATAGCATCCAATTCCAGGGGTGTGAGGGTGGGGCCTCCCCTGAACAACTCTACCATCCTAACCATTTCTCACCAGACCCAGACAACCAGTCTCTACCATCAAACTGGACTAAAATAACATAGATTAAGAACATATTCCCAAAGCCCCGAGATGTGTTCACAGGCCTCCATGCCTGAACCAGCCATCCTGGCCTCCTCATTTCTTCCCACACTTCTTCCAGCTACCATATGTGAGCCACAAACTAGTTCACGCTATATTATGTGTAGATAAATAAGAAACCTCAGAAAGCCTAAAAAGTTACTGTTCCTTCAAACATTTACTTTAAAGGGCATTTAAAGTACAGATTAAACTAAGTTCATAATACAACAGTTCTTATTTCAAGATCACTGGACATAACAAACATTGCATAAGCCACCTTTATACAGGGTCTTGGGCTCACCTGTCTTAGTTTTTAAACTCTTCCTATAGCAAAGAGGAAACAATTTAGCTCATCAAAAGAAAGGAGAGCAAAAAAAAACAAAAAGGGAAAGTTAGTATACTATAATGCAAGACAAAAATGCTATCCTTACTCCCACCCTACCACCACCCCTGCATCTTAGAGTTTCTGCTGCCAATGTTAGTTTGAAATACATATGCAAGTTAAAGAGAAAGAATTAAATCACAATGGAGTCCAAAGCTACCAGTTCCCACATGACAGCCACACAGGCTGACAAACATGGAGAGTGACAATATTCAGAACTTTTTTCTTCCTCTACTTTTAAATAGTAAATCTTTTGCACCATTGAAGTCAAGAAAAAGCTGCTCAATAAGGTTCCCACAGGCCTTAGCCTCCACTGATCCTTGAGAGCTTTTTGCTTTGTCAACTCTGTAGCCCAAATTCAGACATCATTAAAATTTGTTTCTAGATTTCACTACATGTTTTAATATTAAAGAAATGCCTTCAACTGAAAGAACAAAATATGCCTGCTCTTCATTTGACCTTTGTTAGTTTGATGTGTTTTTAAAAGATCTGGGCAACAGTTTTATAAAGAATGCACAGAGGCATTTCTGAAAGAGCACACAAGTAGACATGATCATGAAAAAAAGGTCAGCCAATGAAGCCTCCCGCTCAGTTCAGTCTACAATGCTGAGACTCTCTCCCTGTGCAGTCTCTTAAGGCTGCCCTAGTGTTATCAAAGTCAGAAGCAACATGCTTATTAATATATTTCATTTTCATTATTGGTTTCTTGAGGCAGTTTCCACTCTATAGCCCAAGATACCCTAGAACAGACTGTGTAGCCCAGGATGACCTCAAACTCATGATCACCCAGATGGAGCCGTTCAATGCTGGGTTTACAGGTACACACCTACACTTACATTTTTAAAAATAAGCTCCTAGTACCTGTACTATCATACTTTGGAGTAAATCTGAGTCCACTAAGCCAAGTTAATATGCATTACCAGTTGATCTAATTTGCAAAAATACAAATATCATCCTCTCTTAAAAGAGACTCCACCTTACCTGGAGCAGGTGATTCAAGAGGCCAGATGCAGGGGGTGCTCTGCTTCATGTGCACTCCAGCTTATAGAAAGTAAAATGCCTCTACGCTGGCAAAAACAATCCATACAATTCTTTCAAACTTCAAAGAAATAACGATTTAATCTTATTTACTTCTTAAATACCATTGATCTCCAGTTAAACACAGAACTTCCCCTTAGGGAACTCTCATTTCTAGTAGAAGAAAGGGGTATGCAAATCAATCATTACAATATTATGTGACAGTGAAGTAAAAGCAGAGGCTTTAGGGTGAAGAAGACCTAGTTATAGTTCCCAGCTCAGGTACTAAGTGTCTGTGTGACTTTGGATGAAACAGTAACTTCTCTAAGCCTATTTCTTGTTTAGTAAATAGCTGTCAGTGTATCCTTGGGATTTTTCAGGAAGATTCGATGAAGTGTAATGTCTCCATAAGAATGCAGTATATTGCCTAGGACTTAGAAAACAAATATCAATCATCTTCATTGTAACAGTAATAGTTGTGAGATGCTCCAAACACCAGTGCATCATATAGAAAGTACAGCCTGTGAGCATGGAGAGTCCTCCAGCTACTTGAGAGGTAGGAAAGGCATAGAGGACACAGAATAATATGTGGAAAGACTAGGAAAAGTGGTCAAGACTTCAGTGAGCTTGAGCATTGGTGGGAAAAGTTATTGCTTGAGCAGGAAGCTGGGAAGGTAGGCAGCTCAGGTTATGATGACAGATTCTAGATGATGTGTACAGAGGAAGTAGATGCAACTAGAGGAAACTATTGTAGTGTTTTACTTGAGTGTGAAGGATCAGCTCTACCTCTGATAGATCAGTCAAAGAAGAAAAAGTAAGGTAATGTTTCTGTCCCTACCTTGGGGATCAGAAACCCCCAATCAGAAATCATGACTAGCTCCATTTTCTCAGAACAAGGAGGCCTGGGTATGAGCCTCAAAGTCCTCACTGCATCATCCCGACCTGCTTACTCCTCACCTCCATCCACCCCCAAGCAAAGGAAGCTCCTGGGCATACCACACACTGTCCTTCCACACTTCCTGTCCTCAGCATCAACAGCTTCTCCTATACCTTTATCCATCTGGAAGGTTCACTTAGTCTTCTGTATCCAAAGTAAATATCACCTCCTGGGAATTTTCATTATTCCTCTTAGGAGTTCCTGATCAGACCTGTTTCAAGAAGGATAGATGGCACTTTTGGAAAATGCTGTGTTCCCAAACTTTGAACTGAAGGAAAATCCTCTTCCCACTGTTGTGCAAAAGTGACTAGCCCATGCATTTATCCAATGACTGTTTACAATGGTATATTGAAGTTTGCTCCTGGTGCAGTTGTGGAGTTTCTGTTCCATTTAGTGAGAAGGTAAGAGGATTCCTGCACAAAATCCTCATTAATGTTAATTGGAGCTGCCTAAAGTAAGTCCTGGGTGCATCAGCAAGTCAATGGCTGCCTTTGTATTCTTGTTTTATGTTTTGTATAGGATACCATATCTGGCAAGACGTACCTTCTCAAACATAAGGAGATAATTGGTAATTTGAGAGAGAGGTTTAACTTCTTTATAACTTTCAAGAATTTAAATATGCAGAAAAGAAAGCAATCATAGATTGCCTCCTGAAAAATGCCTTTAAACCAGGTCAAAAATCTCTGGCTAAATCAGGTATTCTGAGTGAAATTTGGCTAGCATTTAGACATAGACCTTTTATTTTAAGTTTTGCTTCAAAATAGGAAATACTATATTTATCAAGACTGATCCCATCTTAAAACCCCTTTATTTCTAGTACCACTGTTCACCAAGTTCTCCTGTGATATATATGCCCCCTAGGTCGCTGTTTCTTCTGTGGTAATGACTTTCAAGGCATGTGGTAGACAATCACCAGGATTTTGTTTTGGGTTTTGTTGTTGTGTTTGTTGTTTGCTGTCTTTGGTTTTGTTTGATTTTTTGCTTCTTCTTGACCTCTCAGTTGCATCTGCCACCTGCCTGCTCCTGTTTTTTATGAGAGCCCAAGCCATGCACCTCACCAGCTAGATGCATAGACCCATCTTTCCTCTGTAGCATTCCTGGTCTCTCTCTGTTCCCCTCTCTCCTCCATTCTAAATATGGATGTCTCAGTGAAGTCCTGTGTTGTCCTTCCTCATTCAGAGAGCCCTTCCATTTTCAACTTCATCTCCCTCTTCTAGCTTGTAGTTGTTAGGTCTCTACTTCTGGCTTTCCCCATTCCCTGTGCTCATAATTCCTCATGACCATGTTTCATTGCACAAAGGCAAGGCAGCACCCGCCCCCCCCACCTATGTCATTCTTCCACCTACTTCCAGGCCAACTTCATCTACTTATCCCTCTGTCCTATAGTAGGTGTGGTGTAGACACTCTCCTTTCACTCCCTCTTGTGTTCTCAAAGCCCACTGTCAGCTACTACTCTGTGACCTCAGAAGTGACATCTCGGGGGAGTACCTCACCTTCTTAGATCAGAGCAGCAGCTACCCCTGGTATCCCAGGCTAGCCTTCTTGTGCGAAGTCTTTGCTATATTCTAGCTTTGTCCTTTCCCCTCCCTCCTTCCCACTTCCAGGGAACAGTGTGGGGTTAGATGTCCAGTGTCTCTCCTCTCCTAGCAGTTAGCTATCACTGTGAGCCATTTCCTTGTTGGCTGTAATGACATCTTACCTTTTAGAGTTTACACAAAGATTTAGAAAGCATTTTTTACAGTATGGGAAAGAGTATATGTCAGGTGCTTCCTATAGTATCTGGCATGTATCAAATATTTGTGAATGTGGTTTTCCTTCACTTTCTGAACTTTCTCCTGCTTCATTAAATCTAACCCTGTTGGCATGACTTTTACTGCCCATCACAATTCCAAGATCCCACATACTTACTCAACCATGATTTTGTTCAGCCATTTACCCTCTTGCACATTTACTGTATGTCAAGTGTTCCAACCTTACTTCAGTGCCCAAGAATCAATAAAATTCCAAGTTCCCCTCAACTACACTGAATACCACCTTTAGCCTGCAAGTCTTTTGGGGTCTTTTACTAAAAGTCATTTATGAACTTGATAAGTCTTCCTTCGTTTACCCTCCATTTGCTTTTAGGTTTTAGGTAATAGAAACTACCTTAACAGGAAGTCTAGTCTCAACCAGATAGAACTAGCACTCCCTTAAGAAGTTCAAACCCTGTAAATAGAAGTAAAAGTCACCGTGTCCCTCCTCCAAACTTTATTGTTCCCAAGCCTTTTCTGAGCTGTGCTTTATAAAATTGAGAGATCACTGACCTCTGGCTCATGTAGACTCAACTCTCCAGGTATACAAGCCCTTCAGCATCTACCTCCCAGCATGTCCTTCAGCGTCTACCTCCCAGCCTCTATGCATCATCCTCTCTCATTTCCTCTGCAGACAGAACTCCTGTGCTTAGCCAGGGTCTGTAAGACCCAAGCCAGACTTTCACGGAGGGAGGGAAGTGCTCACAGGAGAGGCAAAGAAGAAACATTGAAAGTGATATTATTAGGAAGAGAAACATGAGAAATGAGAACAGACAGAGAGAATTCTAGGCAGAAAAGATCTGGCATTTTGTTACAGAAGAAAGAGGCCTGGGTCATTCCTGTCATCCCTCTGTAGAAAGTCTGATAGTAGTGAAGGTGAGGCCGGGTGGAAGGAAGCAGTGTGGATGAAACCAACTCCCGCCTTCCCTTCCCGTGAATCTCCAAGATCCCTTTTGATCTCAGCACTCTGTAGGCCTGGGTGTTTGCCTCCAACTTTCTCAGCTTTGAAGCTGGCCTACTTATTAATAGCCACTGTGCTGATTAAGAACTGCAATTCCATGATGAAAGAATCTACTCTTTGTATTTAGGGAAAGCTTTTGTGATTAATTTACTCTAGACTTTCTGAGGATCCTGTCATTTTGAGATAAAGACTGACTTAACACCAGCAGTTGTGGGAACTGAGGTTTGGATTCATTCAGCAGCAAATATTTATTGAGTTACCACCATATGCCAGGCACCATGCTAAGCCTTGGGGCTTCAGCCGTCAGCAAAATTAACACAACCTCTACCCTGTGCCACTGATAGTTCATACAGTTTAGGGAGTAGCCAATGTTGTATAAAGAGCCAAGTAGCAAATATTTTCAGGCTTAGGAGCCATAGGGGCCCTGCCGTGACTATTAAATTCTGCCATGGTCGCTCAGAAACAGCCTGTGTTCCAGTAAAAGTTTATTTACAAAACTGGCAGGTAGCCAGCTTGGTCTGCAGACTGAAGTTTTGTTTTGATTTCAGTTCATATGGGTTTATTTGGGTTTTTGATTTATATGCATTGTTAAGACGGGTCTCTCTATATAGCCCAGGATGACCTTGAAGTCTTAGTGATCCTGTCTTAGCCTCTTGAGCCTGCAATGACAGGCATGCACTACCTCACTGGTAAACTTGCAACCTGAGGTTCACAGACTTTGGTCTAATAGATGCAACATGCATCATGCAAGTTAAAATTTTGCTTATTCTCCATTGTTTTGATCTAGACTATTATGATCACAACTGACAAAAACTAGAGCATCTCAGAAAAATGCTGACTTCAGGAGCAGTCTGTTAAGGGCCCAGGTTCTCCAGTTCCTGCTCATCCTCCCCTGGAGTAGCTTTACAGCCGGTCTGTCTTTCACTCCACTATAGCAAGATAGCAGGAACATTACCAACATCCCCTGGGGGAAAGGCTGGTGGATGAGGTCAGAGAGCCAATGCCTTGTGCTGTTCCTGAGTTTGGGTGCCAGGATCATGTGTCCAAGCCTTTATCCGTCATTTGTGACATCATGATTGACTTAGGTCCTGTCACAGTCTTCACTCCAACCCTGGGTGGGACAGAGAAGAGGAAAGAAGAATTCCAGTTACTAGAGTAAGTGTACAGCAACATAATGTGTCCCTATTGCTCACCAGGTGAGATGCTGCCAGCAACTTCAGTGCCACACAGAGCCATGTGCCAGCACGTGGTGATCCGCCCAGTGTGCAGCTTATACGCAACTGCCTCAAATTTTAGCACTCGTGTGTAATATGTCACAACCTCAGTATGCATTATGTGTTTGAATCTTTGGCTCATGAGCCAGCTTGGACAGTCACCAGTCATTTTCTCTTTGAGCATCTTGCTGTTCTCACTTTTCCTGAGAGTACTATCATTCTAAGTAGCCTCAACAGACCTCTATTTCCTTTTTAATGTTAGAGAATCATTTGACTTAGAGCATTAGCAGTAATCAAAGCACTAGGTCCAAATGGTTCTGTTACTTTGAAGCCACCACTCTTTCCATAGGACCAGAACACTGAAAATGTCACCATTTCCCAAAACTATTCCATGCTACCTTTTAAATATTGAGGTTAGCAGCTGCTTAGCTCTCCAGACGCTCGCTTGTCTGCAGGGCTGTGGGGTGTCTGGCCTAACCAGGAACCACTTCCCTCCCTCCTGCTGGAAACTGGTCCATCTGCACAGGCAGAGGAGGACTTCACAAGCTGCACTCTCAGGCAGGGAGACATCCTTTAGAACAAAGAGCCAAGAGAAGTTATACTGAAGAAAGAGCAGGGAATGAATATTTAAAGGTTGTTAAGAAAATTATGGTTCTTTTACATTCTCACTTTATATTTGAGATTCAAAGCATATGAGCTGTGCTACAAAGAGAATGAGCACCTTTCCTCAAATGGGTCTTCCTTGGCAGTTGCTGTGACAGCACAGCACACCTTAACCCTGATAATGATGACATTTCCTAGAAGGCATTGCATTTTCTCTGCTGCATTGCAGATTTTTTTTCTTTGCATCATCTTTTACACTGTTTTCTTTCATTTTTATTCTTCAAACCAGAAAGTCAGACATGTAAGTTCTAAATTCTCACTCCTCTAAAGTGCCAATGCAGAAACTTTTTTGCTATGCAAAGGCAAAACCCTCTGCATTTCTGTTTACATTATCCCCAATAGCAGGTAGCTAACCTCCCCTCCTATGCCCTGCTCCTGCCTGTGTCCTCTGACCTGCCCTTCAAAACCCCCAAGAAGCCCCACCCACCATGGTGCTCCACCATGCCCCTCTCTTTAAAAGCACAGTATATATTGTGAGCCTAACTCTCCTCCTCTTCTCTTCTTCTTCTACTCCCGTTATGATCCACACACCAGTCATGTTCCATTTGCTTTACAGCTTTGTGATAAGCCAATCACAGGTTCATGAGCAAATCAGTCCACAGTGACTAAAAACATCATTCCTTCTCCTTGAACCTCTCTATGTTTCTAGTTGGTAGAAATCCAGTCCAGACATGGAGTTTTAAGCTAACATCCTTCCCTTAAATCCAGTCACATGGCATCAAAAATGGTTTCCCACTTACAGACCCAAGTTGTAGGCTGAGACCTGAGACAGTCTGTCCATATGGACTGAATGCCTGCTTACACACATCCAGTCCAATTCATGTGGTGAGCCTTCCATCCTCAGAAAACTTGCCGATGGAACCTTTGGGAGCTAATTAAGTCAGGATGAGGGCCTATGTTATAGAAGAGGAAGAGACCAGAGCTCACTGTCTGTATATACAGCAAAGAAAGACATACATGGACATCACCAAGGAGACCCTTTCCAGACACTAGGCCATGCAGCCTCTGATCTTCGACTTCTAGCCCCCACAGCTACCTTCCTTATCATTAACCTAGAACAGGAAGCCTCAAGATCCAGAGGTATGAATAGATGCAATGGTAAACTTCCACAAAGTAAGAGAGAGTCTAGAGCTACAGAGATGGCTCAGTGAGTAAATGTACCAGCAACACAAGCCTGATGACCAGAGTTCAATAACTTGTACTCACACTAAAAAAAAAAACAGAAGCCTAATGCATTGGTCCACATCTGTAATCACAGCATGCCTACTTTGAGAAGGGAGACAGAGACAGAATCCCCTAATTATAGATAAGCAAGTCTGGGACAGCACAAGAGCAGAAATATCAATAGTGACTGCCCCAACAAGGGTAGAAAGAAAGAACTAACTCTTGAGAGTCCCTGAGCTCCACTTTTGTGCTAGGGCACCTACATATAAGCACGCACACATTAGTTAAATTCATTGTTTTTTAATTAAAGATAGAAAATAGAAATCACTTTTAGTACAAAGGAAGAATTATAAAGGTCCTGAGTTGGGTAAAAGCACAGGGCATTTGACCAACTGAAAGAATGTAAACAAAGCAGCTGCTCAGAAGCCAGGGGTGTGGGGCACTAGTGAGAGGTGGGCAGGGCCTCAGGGCACAAGGCCTTCTTGATAACAGAGAAGACTTGAAGTTTGATTCTACTTTCATTTAGGTTTGATTAAAAAGCAAACCTAAATATTGCAGTGTAATATTTGCATACATTCCAGACTAAGATGGTACCAGTGGAGACAGAGATAAAAAAAAATTGTCAGTGGAGTCCTGCATCTCCCCTTTCTCCTCTCTGAGTTTCAGTGTTAACAGTGTACTCCAGTTGGGGATGCCCTGTCTCCATAGTCCTTTTCAAAGATTAACAAATTCTTGCTGGTGCCATGCTTGGAGGCCAGCTCCAAGCCAGGTCAGCCAGGTCTCACCATGCCATTGCTGGTTATGAGCTCTGGGTTTCCAAATGGACTTTGAAAGAGAAAGACAGAGGAAGAAAAGTGGAAAGGTGAATGAGTCTCACAGTGGCCAAGGGAAGCTAGGCTCTCACTAGAGTGATATGGTTAAAAAATGTGGAAGAACAGATGACTATACATGCTGCTTTTTGAGACTGCTGGGAGTGGAGGGTGAGACAGAAATGGCCTGAAAGCCCTGGAAACTCTCTTCCAGAGTTCTTAAAACAAATCAGTCTTTCAATGTTTTGTTGCTTAGTGTATTCACTAATTGGTGCAATAGGATCCTATACTAATGAGTTTAATCATTTTTAATTTTTTATTTATTGGCATGGGCAGGGCACACCATACCATACATGTGGAGATTAGAGGACAATTTGCCAGGAATCTGTTCTCTCTGCCATATGGGGTCATGGGGATCCACTCAGGTCATCAGACTTGGTAGCAAACAACTTGACCCACTAAGCCATCCCATTAGCCCATACTATATGAGTTACATGGGCCAGGTTTACCCTTTTGTCAAAGATCTTTATGTCCATCAAGCCCTTTGATTGGATCAGTTCTACCTTCTCTTGCTTCTTAGTCTATTTTAAGGTTAGTTTATCCCATAATCAACACTGGAAGAAATGTCATGAGGCAGAAAGAAGAAGAGAGTGGTGTAGCAGCACTTGATATTTCCTGGTTGGTCTCCCATGATGTTTATCTCCCATCATTACTTTACACCAAATGCATTGAAGTATTTAGCTTTCATTCTAAACTTGGCACAACTTGGAATAATCTGAGAATAGAGTCTCAGTGAAGGATTGCCTAGAACAGGTTGGCCTGTTGGGTGTGCCTGTGGAGGACTGTCTTAATCAGGTTGACTGATATGGAAAGAACCAGCCTACTGTGGGTGGCACCATTCCCTACACATGACCTCTTGACCTGTATGAGAGTGGGAAAAGTGGGCTGAGCACAAGTAAGAGAACATGCTTGCACTCTTTTCTCTCTGCCCTTGACTATGGATATATTGTAACTGACTATTTTTTTAAGTTCCTACAACCCTGACTTTTCCCACAATGAACTATACCCTGGAACTGTGAGCTAAAATATGTCCTTACTACCCTGAATTGTTGGATTTTTTTAAACTTGGTTTTAGTTTGTTCTTTGTAGGATCAGAGAGTTTTATCACAACAGAAATGAAACTAAAACACACCCTGGGTCAGAGGTGGAGGTATGTCTCATTCACAACTTAGCCGTGCTAGAGAAGAGATAGGTTACCAACAGATGAAAGAAGACACAAACGGACATTGCAAGATAGGAGGCTGTATGAAAACTTGGTAAAAGGCCACTACACTACCAGGGAAAAGAAGAAGGCACTGCCTATCTCTTGGTGCTGGGCAAGTCCAGTGGTGATAAGCTGGTAAGCAGCAGCTTCCTCTCAGTCAGTTACTGGCCAGTAGTGCTTACTCTTTCAAGAGCATTACCCTAGCGGTCCAATGGTGGCTGGCCGAGGCAAAACCTCCTCTCCAGTGTGCTGCTTTGCTGTACCTAATTACCAGAGAGCAAGTTCTAAAGATTAGACAACACAAAAGTGACATTCGCCTAGTTTATTTAGTTCTTTGTGGCCAGTATTCCAAGGAACAGCAAAGGGAGTGGCAGCAGGAAACAGATTCTGTTCTACATCAGACCGCATTAGCTCAATTCCAGGTGTGCAGGGAGTCATAGCCCTCCATATGTCCATTCCCCAGACCAGTCTTGGTCAGCCTTCATTAGCTCTTTGCTTGGCAAGGCTTTCTCAAGATGCTCTGTTTTCCTCAAGAAGCATACAGGAGTTAGAGAGATGGTTCTGTGGTTGTGAGCCAGGTTTAGTTCCCAGCACCCGTGTGTCAGCTCTCAGGAATCTGTAACTCCAGTTGCAGAGAATCTGACACCTTCTTCTGGCCTCCTCAGACACTGCATGCACATGGGGCATAGACATATGTGCAGGCAAACATTCATACACATAGAAATAAACAAAATCTTTTTTTTAAAGAAAAAGAAAAGAAAGAAAAATAAACATAGAAGAGCAACAGCAGCAAGAGTTCGTTGCCTTGTAACATCATTGGCTGGGCTTTAAATGTGTATTTGGGGAGATTTATGAATGTCTTATTTTAGATTAATAAGTACAGTGCACTTATATAGATTTTTGTCTTATGTACACACATGATGCACAGATATACATTATACATACAGGCAAAACAGTCATACACATAAAAAAATAAATCTTTCTTATGTGGATACTGGAAGGTATCAGTTGTGCATGCCTTCTCCCTCCTATGCGAGGAAAGACAGAAGTGTATAATGGAGGAAGCTTTCTTATAGGCTGTGACTTCCTTTTCCTTTGTTGGTACAAGGATTATTTTAACACTTGAAATTATTTCTTAAACTATAGAACAAGTATATAAAAAATATGTGCCTGGACTGGGCTTAGTGATTACTTAAGTCCAGTACTCAGGAGGCAGAGGCAGGCCAGTCTCTGTGATTTAAAGACCAGCATGATCTACAAAGTGAGCTCCAAGCCAGCCAGGGTTACACAGGGAGATGCTAAATAAAATAAAATTTAAAAGGAATATGCCTAAAATTCATAGTGCCTGAGTTCAAATTATCACTTACCCTTCATACTTAGTCTGTCTCATTTGGTCAACAGAATGGGCTCTTCATTGAGCACTTTGAATTCTATCTGACATAGAATATTCATATTCAACATTAGTGACTTATAAATAGAATAAAAACATATTGTCTAAAGTTTTTCATGATTTTATTAAAGTGACAAGATTCTGCTTGATATAATGATTTTTGGATTCAGGATTGGAACTTCCAGATTCAGAGTAGTAATATTTTTCCAAATGGGAAGTCTCACTCTTTTTTTTTTTTTGGTTTTTTGAGACAGGGTTTCTCTGTGTAGCCCTGGCTGTCCTGGAACTCACTCTGTAGACCAGGCTGGCCTCTAACTCAGAGATCCACCTGTCTCTGCCTCCCAAGTGCTGGGATTAAAGGCGTGCACCACCACTGCCCGGCCAGGAAGTCTCACTCTTAAGTGAGGTAATTTTACATTTTCCAGGGTCACTTTTTAATTCACTCAGTCTCACTGAAATTGTAAGAAGAAGTTGCAGTATGCAGAAATAATAAATAGATAATCACTAAAAGTTGACAAATATCTTTGGACTATAAACAAATAAATAAATACAAATTTAAAAAGAAGAAAAATCTCACATACTGAATTTTTAAAAAGAAAGATGAGGGTTGGGGAGAGAGAGTGAAATAGTCCAGAGTTCAGAAAGAAGGAAAATAGAAGTGAAGCACTTTTATACCCAGCCAAGTTGCCCTTCAAATATCCTAATAAGGAGGCAGACCTTAACAGAGATGCACAAAATAAAGCAACTGTTTAAAAGCAGGAGCACAAAACTTCAGGTGTTGATGAAAACTATTAGTTAGCATATAACCTAAGAAGTCTCAGCAAATGCCATCCTAAAGACATGGTTTATAAAGTATGTGTTTCATTTTTCCCCCGGACACATATGTTCATATACATGTGCATGCATGAATACATACAAATAGAAATAACATAATTCTTTAAAAAAAACTTATATTCTAAACTTTTATTCTTTTCTCTTACAACCCTTTTTACCTGAGAGATTTTACATAATACTAGTTATATAGAGGTGTAAAATAGATATACAAATTAAACATTTATCAATATTAAATCAAAAATAAATTTACTTTAAAACAAGTCTTTGGTATACATGTAATTTTACCATTTACTAACGACAAAAGCAGTTTTATATACTAATGAAATAGATATGATTATTTACTTTTACATAAATAGTTAAATCTTTTCTAAATATTTGATACAGAATGATGTAGAAAATCCTCAATGTTTTTCAAAGTCTATCAATTTTTTTTTACTTTATAATAGTCAATAATGAGAATTCTTCTTTGAATAAATACACAGTAAAAAATGATTGGTATATATTTATCACCATATCAGAAATTGCTGGAAATTCTATTTTAATCCTAAGACAAAATTTGTTAATGAATTTTTAGGAACATCAATAATTCAACAGTTTTTAAGATCAAACATTCTTTTTTGTTTTGTTTGTTTGTTTTTCGAGACAGGGTTTCTCTGTGTAGCCCTGGCTGTCCTGTGACTCACTCTGTAGACCAGGCTGGCCTCCAACTCAGAAACCCGCCTGTGTCTGCCTCCCAAGTTCTGGGATTAAAGGCGCGTGCCACCACTGCCTGACTAAGATCAAACACAAGACAATTTAAAGTATAATAATCCAGGTTTAGTGGGTAAAGACTAATGGCATTTACCATGGCAGTCTCTGGAATCCTTACAAAGATGAAAGGAGAAAATCAACTCTTCATATGAAACATGACATGCACCCACCACACTTACACATGAAGAAAGAATCTGTGGAGTTAGAGAGATTTTTCATGGTTAGAATCACTGATGCTCTTCCAGATGCACCTGAGTTTAATTTTCAGATTCCATGTTGTGCAGTTCAAAACCATCTGCTACTCCAACTCCAGGTATCCAGTGTCGTCTTCTGGCCTTCATGGATACCAACATACAAGTGGTATATATTCACACAGTCACACACTTGCACATAAATAAAAATTAATCTTTAAAATATATTTTTAAAAATAATGTTTTTAAATATACTAACCTAATACATGCTGAAGAATGACAATAGTAAAATACTAAAAGTCTTTGTTTTCTGTAATTAAACCATTATATTTCCATAATAGCAGAAAACTGTATGTGCAGTAAAAACACTACATAGGACAACCTTGACTCTCAACCAGTGTGTCCCAGACACTGTTCATCAGAGATGCTGCGGTGGTGTGCAGGGTGTCTGTTATGTGTTTAGAAACAGGGCTGCAGGAAGTCAAAAGATGGAACACAGGCAAGTGCTGCCCAACACACCTTACATCGCTTGATTTTAATTTTACTGTTGCCCCATTTTGGTTTGTTTGTTTGTTTGTTTTTCACAATCTCATCTGGGACCACAAGCCACAGGTTAAAAAGCTTTGCTCTAGCACAGGTGCCATGGGACTTAAGTCAGTAATGAAAATAATCACTGTGACACATTTCTTCCTTAATTCAGTTTAGTGGAAGAAGAATTAGGATTTACAGGACAGTGATTTTAAATTAATTCCAGCAAATCTGTAGGCCTGCCCTGCCCACGTGAATTCAGTTGTATGCATTTCCCTAGTATATTTCTTCACTTCCAGTTTTTTGATGAACTGTGGTTATAATAAACTGCAATTCAGCTTTAGATTATGTTAACTCACACATAATAAACTGCAATAGTCAATCTTTAAAGTAATTGTTACATCTTATGCTATAAGGAAAAGAGCTGTAGGAAGCCACTGCTATTTCTACATGCACATTCATGTAATACCCATGCAAGTCTTCCAAAAGTGTCACTTCCACAACCCTCACTTATCCTTTGGATCTTAAAGATAGAGCCACCAATGCCCAGTGATAGGCACACCACCAGTCCACCATGTTGGAAGCTTGGGGACACAGCCATGCTGATCCCCCAGTGTTGGCATCCTCACGACCATGTGAATCCTCCAGTAATCTGTGAGAATGTCAATCAAACCAAAGGCATGCTGTGCATTGTCCCCAACCACAGTTTAGTCCTGCCATCCTGGTGCAGAAAAGGCCTCAGGGTTGGCACAGTGGCATGCCCTGTAAGCAGAGATAAAAGAATGTTATTTTACTTACAAGATACTGAAAATTGTGTTAACAAGGATTTGCTTTTCTTTTTTTTTTTAAGATTTATTTGTTTTTATTTTATGTGTGAGTGTTTTCCCTCCATGCCAGGTGTGTGCACCATGTGTATGCCTGGTACCTGTGGAGGCCAGAAGAGGGTGTCAGATGCACAGTAACTAGAGCTATAGGCAGTAAGTAGTAAGTCAGCCCTGGGAACTGAACTTGGTTGGATGCAAGAGTCGCAAGCGAGCCATCTCAATGAAGTGGGAGAAAGAAAAAGTATTCTAGGGGCCATCTGTACCAGAAGAACATGCTCAAGCTAGGCAACTTATCAATGTATAAAATTCTTTATTTCTATGTCATGCTATTAGATGCTTTCTGACAATAAATATAGAAAACTGGGGGTGAATAGATATTTTTCAAAAATTTCTCAAATTCAAAACAGTCATTTCTGGAGTATAAAAGATATTTTTTTCCATTTTAGATAATGTACATACGACAAGAATATGAAACAAAATTCAAAGGGTTAATGCCAGCATCTCTAAGACAAGAACTTGAGGACACCATATCCTCCCTAAAGTCACAGGTAACTCCTAGAGCAGAAATATTCTAAGATGTAAGTGGGCACACATTCTGAAAAGGAGCTTGCAAACAGCCTGATCCTGCCATGCTACCAGGACTCACTGTGATCCCCACATTTGCCCATCACCAGCATGAGCTCAGTCAGTCTCCTGAAACTGGGTCAGGTGGGCAACTTGTAATTCAGTCACAGCCCAGTGCAATTTCACCTTTTCTTCTTGGTTCAGGGTTCAAAATGTCATTTCATCATACATTGTTGATTCCTTGCTATGCTAAAGTATAGTGGAACAAAAATGTCATTAATTTAGAAGCATTTCCCTAATGTCTTACATGGTTTTCAAAGGAATATATTTCAAGGCCAAGGCAAAATATCATTAAGATATTCAAACAATTAAGTTTAATGTTTTTTACTGAAGTATATGGTTCTCAAAATGTAAGGTGAGAAATGAACACTTGGGAACTGAGGCAGGAGGATCACAAATTCAGGGCCAGCCTGGACTACCTAGGAGCATTGTTTTAAGCATTTTTGCGTTTGTTTTTGGTGGTGGGGGTTTACACTGTAGCCCTGGCTGGCCTGGAACTCATTCTGTAGACCAGTCAGGCCTTGACCTTCCTTTGCCTCCTCAGCACTTCGGTTAAAGGTGTGCCCCACCATTAAGTATTTTATGTAATTTTGTGTGTTGGCGAGTGTTTGTTTGTTGTTTTGGGGGTGGTTTTTTGTTTGTTCGTTTGTTTATAAAATGTCTCTACATAGCTCTAATTATTCTGGAACTCACTATGTTGACCAGGCTGACTTCAAACTCACAAAGATCTGTCTGCCTCTGCCTTCCTAGTGCTGGGATTAAAGGTGTGTGCCACCACATCTGAATACCTATGAGTTTACAATTCCTACCTGAGGAATCTTCATAGTCCCATTTCCAACACACATGGAAACTTAAGATATTCAAATTTATGTAAATAGTTCTACAAGGGAAGGGTTTCTGCACTCCGAATGCTAAGAACCATACCTGGTACATTGTAGCTGTTCATTAAATATAAAATAACTGAGCATCAGTGGAAGGAGAAGCTCTTGGTCCTATGAAGGCTCTATAAATACCCCAGCATGGGGAAATCAAGGGGAGTAGGTGGGAGTGGGTTGGGTGAAGGGGCATCTTCTTGGAGGCAGGGGCAGGAGGATGGAATGGGGGTTTTCTGGGAAGGGGGAAAGGTAAATGAAGAATATATTCAATTAAAAAAAATTTAAAAAATAATAAAATAACCAATGTAGTTTGGTAATACTCACATTGAGTGTTTATCATATGTAAAATTACTGTATGGAGTCAAGCATGGCGAAGCACACCTTTAATCCCAGCTGTAGGAAGACAGAGGCAGGTTGATCTCTGTGAGTTCAAGGCTAGATTGGTCTACACAGCAAGTTTCTAGCCAGCCACACTAAGTAGTAGCGGGAGGGGAGAGAAAAAAAAGACTATGAAATTAGTTTGGGCAGACTGACCTAAAATTTACGAGGAAACACAGGCTGGTTCCAGCTCCTGTCAGCCCTGCCTCAGCCTCCCCAGGCTTGAGCCATCATGCCAACCTGAAGCACATTTGAGCTGACTCTTCTCCACCTCCCTCAGTAAGCGGGGCAGTGAAAAGCCCTTTCCACCAGTCCTCCTGAGGCTGCTCAAGGCTCTGCTGTGCTTCCCTCTGCATATGAAAACAAAAGGATGGGGCGGAGCGCCCCTCCAGGGCGGCGCTGAGGTGTGGGCCACCCATCAGCTTCCGGGACTGTCCATGGGGTCAGCCCCAAGGGCCTGACCCCCTCCGAGCAGATTCTTATTTTGGAGATGTGGGGGAGGGGAGAAATCCAAATCCACCTGCACGGTTTCTGTTATCGTTCGTCTCATTTCGCTGTAATAAAAGCTGCTCCAAGCCCCTGGAACTGGATGCTGACCCAGAGAGAGCTGCCAGCTGCAGGAGGCCCTCAGCGTTGGCAGCTGCCCTGAGGAGGCGGCCTCAGAGTGAGCAGTTAGTTTGAAAGCACAGGTGCCTGTGTTTTTGAAAATTGTTGGAATTCCAATCGATTGCAATGCAGGGTGGAGGGAGGAGGTTAAAGCAGTATGATCCTTGCATCTGTCAAAATTATCAATTGTCCTGTGGGTCATATGAGCACTCGGATAACATGAAGAACAGGTCGCCATTCTAAGCAAGCCCAGGCAGGGACCGCTGTGATCCACATCCACTCGGGCAGCCTGTGCTTCCCTCTCTTTCAAGCTCGTCCTTTGGTTCCACCAGCTGTACTCTTGCATAACTATGCCTCAGAACCAGCCGTTGCCATGGTTTCAGCTCAGACCAAAGAACCAAGAGTAAACAATTCTGAGCAGATCAAATGCCACTGATTCTTGATTACACTGAACCATAGTTAAGCTGTCCCCAAACTGTTTTTATGTGGGTGGATAAGGTGTTTTGAATCGATGCCTGATCTATAGGTGTCATTGATCCCATAGACATCAATACTACAGAGTAGTCACATGTACTATAAAGATCTCATTGAAGAAATCATGCCTGGCAACAGCTTCTGCCCCCCAACCGCACTCCATGGTGGTGCCTACTGTGAAGAAGTCTGTCCTGGGCATTTGCTATGAGGCACAGCTCACCACTCCTGACCCTGGGAAGCAACTGTCATGAACCCCATGTCACAGATGACACAGCAAGAGCTGAGTAACCTTCCTAGGGCCTTAGAGACCAAGCCAGGGAGGGAAGTCAGGTTGGCTTAATTCCAGGAAAAGCTCAGGCTCTTTCCACTCCCAAACCCTGTGTCTAACCTCAGGGAATCCCCAGGATGGATTTGAGGTTTCCAGAAAGCAGTAATTTTCTTTTCACTCACTCATTCGCTCATTAAACAGCCAGTGCGTACCAGCTACATGCCCAGCCCTGGAAAAGAAACTGGGGCCTAGGAGATAGGCAGAGTCGTCCCTCTCCTGAAAAGCTCACAGGGTTTAGGAACAGCCATGAAAACATAACCACAGGCGGTGTGAAGAAAGTCCTAGAGCATTGGGTGCAGAGGACAGACGACTGGCTTGGGACACGGCAGGGTCGCAGGGTCGCTGTGAGCAGTTGGGAAGCAATGGGAGGGCTGACTGTTGAGCCAGCAATGGAGGACAAAGAGACTTTAGTCAAATGTTCCAAAGAGAGAAACGGCCCAGGCCAAAGGGTGACAGAGTGAGTGACATGGCACAAGGTGACAGTGGTGGGAAGGTCATGAGGAGAGAGGGAGCCACAGAGACAGAATGGCACCCAATCAAGATGGCCTCTAGGACACAGCTTGTAGTTGGCTCTGTGGCCTTGGGTGGAGTTTCGGTAGGGACAGATTGTGACCAGATGTAGGAAAATGCATCATTAATATTCACTTCCTCCAAGTGTTATCCAGGGGATTGTCTGAGTTTAAGTAAAATCCTAGCATATTGTGTGTGCAGTATTGATGAGCACTTACCTTCTCTCATATAAGTTGTCTTTCTAGGTCAACTTTCTGCAAAAGAGGGCATCTATCCTTCAAGAGGAACTGACCACCTACCAAAGCAGAAGGTATGAGCAGTGAATGACACTCCTTCCTGTTAATTTGTGCTGTGTACCCCTGGGAGTCCTTTACTTTGACCTGCAAGTCTTCACTGAAATGTCTAGACACAAGATAAGTCTTGAAAGGAAGACATTTTTAATGAACAGCTTGTCTTTGAGAAGTCACCCACCTCTTTAATCATGGGGCTTAGATTCATCAGAACAAGATTCGGGAATTTCAGGGTGTGGCAAGTAGGTAGGGACCTCACCTGGGCAGTCGGGCAAGGTGTAGTCTTGAAGCCCAACTGAGGACTGAAGGAGACATCATCTTCCTTTAAGACTGTGGCATGACGCAATTCTCTGTGATGGCTCACATCTTCAAAGACTCTGATCCCCGGGGGTTTGGCACTCTTCTCCTGACCGGAATAAGTCAATGGCTTTGTGATGTTAACCATTCACAGAGATGGAGTGTCCCAGAGTGCAGAGCTGTGAGATGCAGGAGACCTTCCTAAAGGTTCCCAGTGATATCACCAACCAAGGTGATGTTTACTGATGGTCCAGTTCAGTCAGGCAACTTTGCTTTTAAGTACAGTCACAGACTGGGCTGCTTACTTGGCATCAAAATAAAAGGAATGAACTTGTGAATCATTTACTTTTCAAAAGATTCTGTGTGCCTGGTGATGATAAGATCAGTTGCTTATAGGCATACGTGATGAAATTTTGATAGTAAATACCCTTTTGAACCTCCAACTCCTTCAGAATTGTAACACATTTTACAATTGACTAAAAACCCTAACATGGATTTTTGATTTCCAGGTAACTACATGCGTGGGAGAGTGTGATACATAAAAATCCTCTGGGCTTCATGGAGGGCTTCATCCAGCAGGTTTGAAGATTTGAATATTGCAAACTGTGAGATCAGTGGCTTTTTTTTTAATGCTTAAGTGTAATTAAGATCATAAAAGCATGCATCATCCGTACGCTGGTTGGCTTCATTTGTGTCTGCCTCGGTTATGTTTACCATCTCCTTTCTGACTCCATGTTTGTACTGGAGTACATGCTGAAACTGCATATGTTGGGAGGAGATGCCTGCTTGTGGTGTGCCTTATTGATGCTTTGCAAGGGTCTTCCAAGTTGTGAATGATAAGAATCACGATTGTAGTATCATATCAAAATGCTTAGCCTGTTCATGTTATTCCCATGTTCATTGTTCATATATTAAAATGTCATTTTTAAATACTATTCTGTTTTCTTTCTACATTTTATCTCACCTCATCTGCTAAGTATGGCATACACATGGTATTTTTCCCCCAACAAATACTGATTATCTCAATTTCTGCTTTGGAGGAAAATACCTCATACCATGTCAAAGATCAATTCATATTTTTGTCATGAAATGACTGTCCGGCATCAGAAGACTGGGCTGTGCTTGTCGTGTGGGTCTCCAGTATGGCCCCGGGGCTGCAGGAGTGTGTGGTGGGAATGACATGCCGGCAGCTCTGGTTTCCTGTTACTTTCTTGTTGTCTCCTTTATGGTTGGTGCTTTGATTGTCGCATCCGTCTATGATCCTTGAGCCTAACAGCAATTGGCCACATTTTGAGGACACAGCCTATGGGCCAGCAGCCATGCCTGTCCCTTGCTCTAGTCTGTCTGCAACGTGCTTGCTCTTATGAATGGGTTTAAGCCTGGGTTGCTTTTCCCACATCAAGTCCTGCCCTGATTTGCTAAGGAAATTCTGAGTTGCAGTTGCAAAGATGCTCTGGTTTCATTTGAGTGACCCTGGGGTATTCCATGGCCTTTTGAGACACTAAAAATGTGGGGAGTGGGAGAGGTTGGGCTGCAATCATCTGCTTTACTGTACAAGGACAGGGGCCAGAATTTATGTTTATTCAGTGTTCTTTTCTCTTTCCCATGCCCAAATCTGTCCATTGCTTGCTGTCCAGGGATTAGTTGTCCTTTCTTGTTACCTTGTCTGAGACACAGGGAAGATAAGAAAAACCAGGTTTCACAGCCACTTCCAAAGCCATCGGTAGGAGGCTGGCATCTCTCACTCAGTCATCTTTGTGGAACCACCAGTTTCCTGGTGCCTCTCAGATGTCCTCCTCCCCTAACACCTCCTCCGGGAGTATACATTTGTGTCCTGTGAATGACCACACAGGCTTCGAGAATATTCACATTAAGCAAAATCATAGAAGCTGCTATTAAAGCCTCCTAAGCAATGAGGACAGTTGATACTCAAGTGGTGACTTAACCCTTGGGACAAGGAAGGTTGTATGCTTCTGTGGGGACCACGAAAAACTGGTTGAGGTCAGACGATGTCAAGGTTATTAGCGCATGAAATGAAAATACTTTCTGAGTTGTTTTGGAACTCCCACTCAAGAATATTTGTATTCCATGAGTAAATATCAGTAGGAGTTTTGGAAACTTGCCTGCGGTTCTTTCTTTTCCTTATTTCAAGGGTTATGAAATTACAAACACTGGTGAACCTCTGACATTACCCAGATTCCATTTCCTATACAGTGCGCCGAGCGTGTCTGGGGTATCACTTTTGGTTGGATGTGATGGACATGGGGAGCTGACACTAGTGGTTTTGCAAATGTTCTCTGATAAAGGACGAGAAAGAAAAATGGCTTTTGGCATGTTTGAAATTCCTTACTGAGCTACCACTGAGCATATAGGTGACTACTGAGACAGAAAGCGGATGCTCAGGAAATAAATGATAAACACTGCAGCTCATTATAAAATCATCTAAGAGTTCCTCATGAGTGCCTAGTTTAGTTACATCGAAGGTATCATTGTTGGCCATCATGCCATGCTTGGGCCCCCACCTGTGCCTTTCCTATTCCAACTGTCAGCAGGTGGTGGCTGACGGGGCATTTGGAACTCTCAGAGGAGGGAAGCTCCTACTCGGTGGTGCTGGGGGCGGGGGGGGGGGTGCTAGCTATTCTGCAGGAGTCAGGGAAGCCACAGGGCAGTTGGCAGTTCAGTTGCCTGGCATGGATCACAGTTCCTGTCAGTGGGTTTCTAGATTCCCAGCAGTGGGACCTTTTGGGAGTCTTACCCTGATTCTGCAACCCAGAATTCACCAAAGAACTCCACAGAGGGCAGCCATTAAGGGAGACAGTGGAGAAAGAGGAAGTCTAAGACAGAGGGAACAGAGGACAGGCTCGCTTCTTAGACTGCACAAAAGCATTGGAGGCAAGGTGGCCGGAGGGAATGGCTCATGAGTTGAGCTCATTCTGTAAATGCCGCATATTAACAGTGAGTCTTCAGAAACTGCCTTGCACTTATAATGGTGAACAACCTCATTAAAGGAGTCTGTGGAGAAAAGCGTAGAAGGAAGGAACTGGGAATTTGAATTAACAATTAACAGCATCCTCATTGAAGTGCATCACCATTCAGGAAAGGCAGTGGTGCCTGTGCTCTCTGTCTCAGGGTGAACGGAAAGGTAAAACATCAAAAATGCTGCGAGAAAAGTTTCAGAACACAAGGTCATTTGAATTCAGTTTCCTCAAAAGAACTCTGTCTTCTGAGCTTTCATATTTTGTTCAGAAAGGTCGCCTCTTTTAAGCCTTGTCATTAAAGACAGTTTGCTCTTTAAAGTGAATTATCAAAGGGTATAGAAATTGCAAGTTACTGAAACTAAAATGCATGATCAATTTTAAGTCTGCTAACTAAAGCCTGCTTAAATTTGGATGTGCTTTTGTGCTGGCAGCCGCTTTGATAAAACCAGGAGAAGATACGTGGCTGGCCAATTCAAAGTAGGGAAAGAGATAATTAGACAAAACTTTCTCAACTCTCAGAGTGGTCTAGCTTTAGAGGCTTCGTTAGGAAGCTGTGGCAGAGGCCCAGATGACGTTTGAGGAGCGGAGTGGAGCGCTCCGGATTCTGACAGGGTGAACAGTAACCTTCCTCACTGCCTCACTGCATTGTTTCAAAAGCAGAATCAGACTTCAGGTCATATCGTTTGCCTCATACAGAGGAAAAGAATTGAAATCAGTGTCATGAAACCAAAGAGTTCTTTTTTTTTTTTTTTTGGTTTTTCGAGACAGGGTTTCTCTGTATAGACCTGGCTGTCCTGGAACTCACTCTGTACACCAGGCTGGCCTCGAACTCAGAAAAACGCCTGCCTCTGCCTCCCAAGTGCTGGGATTAAAGGCTCTGTCCCCAGACATCTCAGTTCTAAGTTAAGGTTTCCATGGGGCAAACATTTTTACGTTGGAGACTTAAATGTTGCTGTAGGTGTTGTCATTGAGAAAAGGCAGCTTAGTCTAGACTTGAGGCTAACAGCCTGATTGCCTCTTTGGGAGCCTGCAGTTTAAGACGAGATCGGTGGAATGTGGCAAGGTACACAAAGGCCTTGTCATGGAAGCAGACCCTGGCTTCATCTGACTAGCTGAAAGGTAGTAACGTGGGTAAAGCCACTTAAAGCAGCTGGTTAGAGCCCTTCTAATGGAGCAAGAGTCCAGACATAGACACCAGAAAACACATATGCTCTGCGCCCCGACACCAGCAACACTTCTACCGTATTCCACTAACGACAGAGCCTGTCTGGGGTCCTAGCAGGCTGTAGTGTAAAGGACAGAACTCCAGCAAAGTCAAATCCCCTGTGCCACCTTGACCCTACCATAACCTTTGGTTAAAAACAACAACAAATAAATTTAAAAAAAAAAACCTATATAACTCTCTTTAACCTGAAATTCCCCAAAATGATTTAACTGACATAATAGTTTCTTTTTATTTGAATTTTAGCTTAAGCTTCTGCTGAGACCTTGTATTTTATTATAGATATCGATGTCTTTTATTATAGAGTTCTATGGGATATTGATGAGAGAAATCCCAAACAAATTGATTAGTTTTTTTTTTTAAGTGCTTTCCTGTTTAAATATCCTGTTGATCTGTGTTAGATGACTACAGTCACAGGTTAAGGTGAGGATTTAGAAGTGCATTCTGTGAAGTCCTGAGTTAGGAATATTCAGTAAGATCATACTTTCTTCTGAGGGTCTTTTCCAAGATAGAAGCAACCATAGTTCAGTCTCCACCCTCTGTCTGTTATGCACTGTATATTGTAATCATCTCAGCAAGTGTATTATTTTAAGGATCTGCCAGAGCCCACTCCCTCTACTTGGGAGGGCTTTCCCTTCTTCCGGGGAATTCTCAGACACAGGGAAGGGTGTGGGTTTGATGAGACTGAGTGGGAAATTTCCTGAACCACAGAACTTAAAAACTACTCAGCTAAATTGAACATAATCCTCTAGATAAACAAATGAATCAGCCTCCTAATGGCCCGTTAGTTTTCTCCCCACTGCAGTGGAGCTCTGTGCTACATTGTGCTGCTGGGCCCCTCTCCTGTATCTGACCTCTCAGCTGAGCCTGGGTGGGGAATGAGTGTAAATATGTAAACAGAGCCAAGTACAAGGGGGTAGGCTGCCTCTGATGTCTTAACTCCTCGTCTTCCCACATAGTGCAGACCATTAGATGGTTCCTGGTTGAAGAGCCAACCTACTAAAGCTTTGAAAACATCAAAGGGTTGGTTTGACTACAGTTAATAAGTGAAGCTAGAGAATTTGGGGGTGAAAGGAAAAATAGGGGGAAAAAATCACCACTTCCTTTGGAAGAGGGAATCTTTTCCAGGACAATGAAGGGCTCTGAGACCCTTTTTAAATGAATGTGTTGAGATCCACCAAGATTTCTCTGGTCCTCTGTGTCTCCCAGTATTGCTCCATGCCAGGTGACAGAGGTCATCATTTGCCTGCCACCAACCCTGGATGTTGCTTCTCAAGTTGCATGTAAACTGGTCCTTGCCTGGTTTCCCTCGAACACCTTGCTGTTTCCCAATATCACAGTGTCACAGCTGTGTGGGAAACCCTCTCCAGAACTGATCATTTGGCCCATCAGTTACCATTGTGTCTGTAACAAAAATATTTATCCAAGACGGCCACCGTGGTGACAGTGTGAGGCCTGGCAGTGTTGCCCTGTCGTGTCTCCACCTGCCCCTCCTGAGTTAAGGATCTCTGGTAGCAGTTGTCTGCCTAGAGTGACAGCTCCCGCCATGTCAGGGAACCTTTCTGTGACAGAGTTCCCACTTGCATTATCTAACCATAGCCAGCATTGTTGTTTACGCATTTGAGCATGTGCATCTGAAGCTGTTAGCATGGAAATTGGGCATACGAAGGGTTTTCTTTAAAATTGCTTTCTGTAATCTCATTTGGATTCTCTCTCTCTCTCTCTCTGTCTCTGTCTCTCTCTCTCTCTCTGTATACACAAGATTTTAAATCTGTACACCTTCAAAGGCAAATTTTCTTTATAATGCCCCAAATCTTTTTTTTAAATAGGTCAATTAAGATAACAAACCTAAGTAGCCCTCCCACTGCTGGCCCCTGCTGTTAGATACCTTGCCTAAAACTATATCATGTTCACGCTCTGCCTTCTTATTGATAGAAAAAAAAAAGATTAATTGGCCTTATCTCCCTCTCACAGTGTAATTGTAGCTTTGCCTGTGATAGCACCTCTAACTGCAGCTTGAGCTGGCCTCTTCAAAACTTGAATAATTTGCTCAAATGTTTAAATATTCTGCGGATCTTTGCTGAGGGTCTCATCTTTCCAGAGCCTGAGACTTGGTTATAGGAGCCATGCAAGGGTGAACCCTGCCTTGTCAACCAGCAATTTGTCCATACAGAATTTATGATCCACTGGGGAAGATAAAGTAAATACATAAAAGGAAAAGAAAGCCCATCTGTCACGTGACAGAAGACAGAAAGAATGGATTAACTGATAGGTTTCTGTCCAGGTCAGAGCTGTCACACGGGTCCTTTAAGGACCCAGAGCTAGGTGGGTTTCTTAGCTTCTCTTGAGTCTAGGTTTCCTCATATTAAAATTGGGAGGAGAGAACTCAGTGAGTAGAGTGTATGCCACCAAGCTTGACAACCCTAATTCAATATCTGGAACTCACATGGTAGGAGAGACCCGATTCCCACAACTTGTCTTCTGATCTTCAGATAAGCATTGTGGCATGAGCTTAATAGTGTACACACACACACACACACACACTAAATAACAAACAAATGTAAAAATAATTTCCTGGAGGTACTGGTAGAACATGCAGATGAAATGAGCTAGTTGTAGCATATCTGTGATCCCTGAGGCAAGAGGACTGAAAGCCAAGGCCAACACCACGGCCTTCATGGTAAGACCCTGACTCCAAAAAGATGGTGGAGAAGGGCCTTGGCAGTTAGCTTACTTGGTAAAGTCCTTAAGGACCTGGGCTCCACCCACAGGGCTCATTGGAAATGCCAGATGAGGTGACATGTCTGTGCCACACCATGGTTCATGAGGCAGTGACAGACAGATCCTGGACTCTGGTCTAGCTACTCTGTGAGTTCTAAGCCAATCAGAGACTTGGTCTCAAAACAAACCAACCAACCAAGTGTAATGACGTTTGAGGCTTTCCTGTGGGCTCCACATGTATTCACACATGCACCTATACATACATACCCCCAAACACATGAACTTGCATACACACACATACAAAAAAAAAAGATTAAATGAGATGACCCATTTTTAGAAACCTGGCATGTAATAAACTTTAAGTAAATGAAGGCTATTTATGCTTTGTGCTAATTTCCAATTTCATAATTATTATTTATATACGAGAAAGCTAGAGCAAAGAGAAATCTGGAAATTTGCCCAAGGCCACTTACCTAATATGTGGTAAAAGCAGCAAGTGGAACTCCTGTGTCCTCAGTCACTCATTTCTGCTTTTTCCACTATAATGCATTGCCCATGTGGTTGAGGGAAAGTTCAGGTTTTATAAGGAACAGAGGTAATTAAGGAAAGGAACCTTAAATGAGAAATGACTCCATGGGAAGCTGTGATGAGCCCAGTCTGGCAGCAACATGAGGTGGACAGGAGAAAGGAGACAAGAGGCCGGAGGCTGAGGAGAACTTGGGGAATGCCTGAAGTAGTCCTGTAACTGGCCCAGGTCTCCTGGGAGAGAAAGGTTTCTCTGTGAATGGAAAGTGGGTGACTGATTCCACAGCTCTGTGGCACATGAATGAATGAGACGCTTGTGGAAGACAAAGAAATACATGCGAGCCAAGGTTTTCACCTAAAAGACTTGTGCCGGGGACTTGAGAAGGGGAAAAAATGACTTTGGAATAAGCTTTTTCAGGTGGCTGGAGGCCTGAGTTGGGCCCAGGAATGTGCCAAGTCTAACTATCTGAGTTATACTGAATTAGGAAGCCATGGTTTCACATAGAAGGGGGAAGGACGGTTCAGAGAGAGAGAGAGAGAGAGGCCTTGTAGATCAGTAGGTGGAGTGCTTGCCTGGTTTGCACCCAGTACTGGGTTTAATCCTCAGTGCTACCTGAACCCATTATGGACCCACAGCTGTAAGCACTGGGAGGTACAAGGAGGGAGAACAGTTCAAGGCATCTTTAGCCACATTGTAAATTCAAGGCTAGCCTGGTCTACATGAAAATGGAGAGGGTGGAAAAGGGGAGAAAAGGAAGAAGAAACTGTGCTTCTGTGCAGTGACAGTAAAAGAGGTTTGTAAAAGAAAGGCACTAGTGGTAAAGGTGGAGGTGGTGGGCAGGCTTAGGCTTAGACGAGGGTAGTCCTTTGATGGAGAAGCCCTTTGAACTTGCCTGAGTATGGGTGACAGGTCATCTGCACTAAGAATTCACAGTGAAAGGTGTGCTGTCCACTACTCCTGTACTGTCTGAGATTAAAGGGGAGGGGCACAGACCTCTGGGTGTTCCTTCAGGGTGGGGTGGGGGGCAGGTTCCTTCCTTGGACTATAAATGGCAATGGTTCTGCACCGCCCTGGAACTTCTTCGTGCAGGCATCCTGAATTATTTATGAAAGCTCTAGGAAATGTTTTAAAAGCTCAGCTCTTTCTTCACCATATGGTCCACAGCAAGCCATCATTGTCGTAGAGTAACTAAAGTAGCCACTTTGCAAACCGGCCCTCTGGATAAATGGTGATAAATAAAATTGACCCTCCGTGAAGGAAGTTCCTCTACATAGCCTAGTTAAATATTTTTGTTTCTGATTCTTACTGATAGGAAATTCTGGAATTTTCACTGGTTTGCAGATGTTTTTATTCTTACCAACAACAACAACAAAATGTCAACTTTAACAATATTTAGGTAGAACTCGACCTTGGTCTAGTACAGTTAATCAAGAAATTATACTCTTTATGGCTAGGGCCCTTCTCTGAGAGCACAGGCAAATGACAGGGAGCACATATTTGTGATAGAAAAGATGGCATTAAAAACAGCAGTCTGGGGCCCCAAGATGGCTTAGTAAGGTGCTTATTGCCAAGCCTGATAACTTGAATGGGATTCCCCAAGACCCACATGATGGAAGAAAAGAGTACACTTCCTTATAAAAAAAAAAAAAAAAAAAAAAGAGTACACTTCCGGAGTTGTTCTCTGACCACCACACACATGCCAGTGATCACACACACACAGACATACACACACACACACACACACACACACACACACACACACACACACGTGTGTGTGTGTATAGTACACATATATATGTAATATTTTTTAAATTAAAACCTGTATAAAAATAAAGACTAACAAGGGCAAGTGTAGAATTTTACTACTGAACACCAAGAGATTAAACAATAGTTTGCCTGGTATAGAGATATAGTGTTAGGGAAAATGACTAAAGTGTACAAGGCCCTAAGTTAGCTCCCTGGCAAGAAGGAAATGGGGATGGGAAAGAGAAAGAAAGCCTTAAACTTACTAAACTTTAGAGATACAGGTGAGACGTGACTGCACAGTAGCATTTTGAATCCCTAAAGTTCTTGAGTAGATTCTGTAAATTCTGATGGAATCTGGATTACAATGTCTGGAAGCCCAGGACATCTTCTTTTCCCTATTTTGTAAAACTTCGGCACCAGCATTTCTTTGATGCCAACCCCTAAATTTACCATTGACTTAGAAGAAATGAGGGAAGATGTGACACAGTCTTGAGCAGCACTGATTATGGGCTCTTTGTCAAAGATGAGAGGACAGTGGCTTTTTTCTACCTAGAAAAACTGAAATTTTGAATTGGGTTGGGGAAAAAAGCAAGTTCTAGGTGAAGAAAAGCTTAAATCCAGGCATGGTGATACACACCTTTAATCCCAGGAGAAAAGCATGCAGATCTCTGAGTTCAAGGTCAATCTACAGAGCAAGATCCAGGACAGCCAAACTTAGGTAGGTAGTGAAGGAGCTGGAAAATAGAAAACTAGTGATAATGTAATAGAACAAGGGTGCCATGTTCCAGCCCCAGCAAATAGAACTCTGCAGCTTCGGCCGTGTGGCTCTGGCTTTAGAGTCAAGAGGACAAGGAGACTACTGGGACAATTGATGCTGGTTAGCTGGAGCTCAGGAATTAGCAGTGATTAAGAAGAGACCAGCATCACTGAGGTGAAATCTTCTAGGAAGTGTTTTCTGAGATCACAAAGAAGCTGTGTTTCAGAGATAACCAAGGCTGTACCTCGTGCTGCAGCTGAACTTGGTACTGTGTAAGAGTCACCCAGGTGGTACTGGTTTTGAAGGCATGAAGGGGTCATGAAGACCAGCTGAGGCTTGGCACTGTGAGAGGCCATGGAAGGCCATTGGTAAAGGTGGGGCCTCAGTTGCAATTGATGGCCCTGGACTGAAGCGGTCAAGCAAAGGACTTGGCACAATGAAGGGAGACTATTAGAGGCTATTGGTGAAGCCTAGTTGCAGTGGAAGACCCCAGTGTATTAGAGATGTCAGTACCATGGGATGATCACCAAGAACAGCAGCAAAATGGAGTGGATCAGCCCAAGCTTAGGGTGCTACAGAGGGCAGAGCTGGAGAAGTGACACCAGCCCTTTAGAGGAGCCCAGAAGATCATGTGTGGATCCCAAACATTGGAACAAGAAGCCGTAATGTTGAAGTTGCCTTGGAGACCCCAAGATGTTTGAGATGCCAGAGCTGTGAGATATTTGCTGAGGAAAGCTGCTAACAGGGAGTAGAACCAGCCCAGGGGAAAGAAGTGTGTTGCAGTCAATAAAGATGAAAAAGGAGTGGAGATCTGACTTTGACATTAGACGTGGAGATGCAGCGTTTGGAGTTTGCCCAGCTGTTTTCCTGTCTTGCTTTGAGGATGACAGTTAAGTGATTTAATGAATCTCAGAAGAGACTTTGAACTTTGAACTTTTAACACTGTTAAGGCTGCTGTAGAATTTGGGTACTTTGGAAGTTGGATTAAATGTACTTCTTTATCATGATATGGCTAGATATGGCCACCACAGACTCATGTGTTTGAACAATCCCATGGGGACCAGGGATTGGAATGTGATGGTTTGTATATGCTTGGTCCAGGGAGTGGCACTATTAGGAGGTGTGGCCTTGTTGGAGTAGATGTGGCCTTGTTAAAGTAGGTGTGTCACTGTGGGCATGGGCTTTAAGACCCTCATCCTAGCTGCTTGGAAGCAAGTCTCCTAGTGGCCTTCAGATGAAGATGTAGATATCTCAGCTCCACCTGCACCATTCCTGCCTGGATAGACACTGCCATGTTCCCACTTTGATGATAATAGACTGACCCTCTGAACCTGTAAGCCAGCCCCAATGAAATGTCCTTATAAGAGTTGCCTTGGTCATAGTGTCTGTACATAACAGTAAAACCCAAACTAAGACAGAGGGAGACAGGATAGTAAGCAAGGACTAAGTCTTTCCAGCGGCTGGTATCCACTCATCTGCCAGATGGCACCTTCCAAGAGCAAACTGAGAGATGCTATGGGTAATCGTGAACTTGACTAGACTCTTCCCACTCCCTGCTGAGCAGAACTCCCCATCAAGAACAACTGGAGAGGATTCCAGCCCAGGAAAACTACTACAGCACTGACAAGTTCTGATTTGGGCTCCTGGAAATGTATGTAAAGTTCAGAGTCTGTTTCTCATCCTCTGAAGAGGTTTGGGCAAAAGAAATACAGTCTGGTTTTACATTCACCTGACTGAAATACAATTTAAAGAATTCCATTTTACATACTTAGGCTATGCTATAATTTTGACTTGATCCTAATGGTTTTATCTGTATTAATAAAGTAACTATGCCTCTAAGAGCAGTGGAATTTTCCTTCATGCCTTCTGACCACTGAGAAGAGGAAGAGTAATTCTACTGTGTCTTGGGGCGCATTATTAAAACTTTTATTATAAAAGTATAGCTCGTGCAACTTGATTTAAGCAAGTATGTATGTTGATAGCCAGACTCAGTTGCTAACTCTGGTTAAAATGGCTCTTACTGTAGCCACTTAAACTGTGCCATAGGGCTCTCTCACCATACAAATGTGTAGGCAAGAAATAACAGCTCTGGTATTGTCGAATTAGCAATACAGTGCAGAAGTTTCAATACTCAGACTGTCCCAAAAGGGTAATGCCACCTGTCCTTGCTGCTCCAAAGTTGGAGTTGCTTTGTTCCCCATTTTAGGATTGTTTCTTAACTTCAGTAAAGCCCCAACCCCCACCAGAGTGGGTATTTACTGTGGCCTGAATGTCCCTGTGTCCACTCAAGCTTAAAGTGGTAGTACTAAATCACATGACTCCTGAAGGAGAATAGGTACATCTGCTTTTTAATAATTCACTTTTTACTTTTAAGTGTTAAAGTGGTTTTCTACCTCACCATATCTTAAGAAAAATAAATAAGACATGTATGGATTCTCAAATCTACAAAAAGATCAAGAAAAGTCACAGTTTGGGAAATAAATCATTTAGTCAGAAGAAATTTCTCATTAGATTATGAGCACAGTTTTGAAGGATGGTTAAAAAACATATATGAAGCCAGTAGAGGGCCAATTCTTGACGAGAAGAGAATGGGGCAGGCTGATTTGTGAGGTCGGAAAGCCTTACTTAGAACTTGGGTGTGATCTCCATATGCCAGGCAGCAGTTGGAGCTGAAGAGTCAGCTCTGTGCTAAACACATAGGAACATGAAGGCGGCTCCGTGGCACCAAAGCTCTGTTTCATCTCCTCCAGAAATGAACCTGTTGTTTTGATGTCAAAGGACAAAGGACGGCTTAAGGACCTGTTGAGAAGTTCAAAGAGTTAAAGTCAATGAAAGGGGAGCAAAGGAAGCCTTCCGGTGTGACAGATGCCACTGGGTGGGCCTCTGCAGTACCTGCGTGCCTTAAACCCACAGAAACTGTTTTCTAGGGAGGACTAATTTGGAGCACAGTTTCAAGGCCCTAGGAGCCATGAAAAAGATCAGTACAAAGGTGCTCTTCTCTGTCCCACATCACCGAGCTCATATTTTTAGAAAACTTGGTCAGCTCTGCTCATAAAGGAAAACCTTCAAAAAGGAACATAAATAACCTGGTTTTTAATTCAGTTGTTGCTTTTGCATACTTACTGCGCTTTTATATTTATTTTTGAGGCCATTTTTTTTTCTTTTTTTAACGTTACAATTTAAGTTCACACAAATGAAGTATTCGGTTCTAGGAAGGTACTTACAAGGGGGTGAGGGTGTGGCTCCTTGGTAGAGAATTTCTTTTCTTTATTTTTTTTTTTTAAGATTTATTTATTTATTAGATGTGAGTACATTGTAGCTGTCTTCAGATACTCCAGAAGAGGGAGTCAGATCTCATTACAGATGGTTGTGAGCCATCATGTGGTTGCTTGGATTTGAACTCAGGACCTTCAGAAGAGCAGTCAGTGCTCTTAACCACTCAGCCATCTCTCCAGCCCCGAGAATTTCTTAGTATGTGTAACACCTTTGGTTCAACCCACAGGCCCACAAAGTGAGGGAACTTGGGGAAGGCTTGGTAACCACTTAGTTTATCTCAAGGAATACTTGGCTTTCTAGTAAATTTGAGACCAAGAATTATATATACTTCTTCCAGCTTACAACCCACCATATAGATCTTTTGTACCAATAATCCAAAGTGGAAATTTACCAGAAAGGTAGAAAGATCAGAGTTGTTGGGTAACCCAAGCAAATGGCTTTTCTGAATCAAGGAATTTCCAAGAACATCTCCACAAGATTGATTTCCCAAAATTAGGTTATCAACTGGTCCCTGGGCTGTCCAGAATAAAGAATGATTGGTTTGAGGAGACTGATTTGATGAGGACATGAGCTGTCTACAGTCTTAGGGCATAGCAGTTAACAACTTCACAAACAGCAGCACAACTATGTCTTTCCTCCAAGACCACAGTCAACACCCCGCCCCCACACCCGGGTGGGGTCTTCTAGACAGTGGGGAAAGAGTTCAGGAAACTTTGTAGCTCTAAGATTCAGGACCAAAGCTTAGGAAACCAATAAATAGCTTAAGTGATGCATAGTTTCATCCAAGATTCAGCCTGCAGCCAGGTGGAGTGAGTAACCTATGCCTATGGTTGCCAAATTGGCCAGTCACACATTTGGGCATGATCATAATTATGTAATGGTCATGGTTTCTCCTTGCTCCACCATGGAGTGATTGGTTCTTCTTGGAGGCTATTCTTTCCTTTGGGATAGCCTAACCTGAAAACCACTACATAGCAGACTTTCAGATTCAGTAATTCATACCACATACATCTAAGACTCTGTAGGCCAGCCCCTGTTCTATGCCCAAGATGGTCACCATCTAGTAGAGAAAAATAAAATAGTATATAAATGCCTGCAATATATTCTGGGATTTTTGGGTTTGGGGTTTTGTTTTACTTTTTAAGATTTATTTATTTTATGTGAGTGCACTGTTGCTGTCTTCAGACACACCAGAAGAGGGCATCTGATCTCATTACAGATGGTCATGAGCCACCGCATGGTTGTTGGGAATTGAACTCAGGACCTCTGGAAGAGCAGCCAGTGCTCTTAACCGCTGAGCCATCTCTCCAGGCCTTGTTTTGTTTTTTAATGAAAGTTTCAACTAAAAACTAGGAGAAATGTTCTTAGCTCAGAGGTTCCAGGAGGGAGATAGCAGTTCTCCAGATTTCAGGACACGGGACACTGTCCTGGAACAGTGTGTCCCACTAAAGGCGCCCTGGCATGGAAGCTCAGCCACCTCTCCTTCCCAGCTCTGCCTCAGGGCAAGCCCACTGCAATCAATTCAGGCCATCTCTATTCCCTCAAGTACTGGGACCTCAGTGGGGGACAGTGGGAGGGGAGGAAGGCAGGGCTTGTCAGAGCAGCCAGTCTGAGTTACCGAGAGGGAAAGTAGAGAGGCTATCACTGATGTCATACACCCTCCAGAGGTACTGCCTGAGCAGAGTGACTCTTCAGTAGCTGCCAAAGGCAGGCATAGGACACTCTAAAAACTCGTATCCCCTTCACTATTAGCTGTGCAGTAGACAGGACAAAGAAGTCCTCTTAACTTAGACAGACCTGTACATATCCCATCAGTCTATCAAAAGCTCTCTTGTTGTAGAAACTATTTAATCTCACCCCAGGGGTTTCTACCCCTCATAGACCATTTGTTCCTGGATAAAAGACACATACAACCTTTATATTTATAATAAGTCTTAAACAGTGTAAGAGCTGAGCAGATATCTACCCTCTATATTATTAAAATCTATTTTTTATTGATAAGCCCGAGTTATTATGTTTTATTTGGGCTGCTCTTAACTCCAGTTGGCCAGCCCTAAAGGCCATGTTTTTGTGACTCACCTAAACCCATGGCAACTTTTCCTTCCTTCTCCACCTTTTTCTTCCCCTTGTGGTTCTCCTCCGACCCCCATACCCAAAATCCTAAACCCCACCTATGTCTCTTCTGCCCAGCTATTGACTATCGACATCTTTATTTACCAATCAAAATTAACTTAGGGACAAGGTTACACAACGTCACTTGGTTATACATACAGATTATCTCGCCTCTGGGACAACCAGGTCTGGGGGTCCAATATCAACATTAAAATACAAACAACATCAGGCCAACCCACTACACCTTCCTCCTCCTCCCCCTCCTCTTCCTCCCCCTCCTTCTCCTCCTTCTCCTCCTTGTCTTCTTCCTCTTCTTCCTCTTCCTCCTCTTCTTTCTCCTCCTCTTCCTATTTCTCCTCTTCCCCCTCTTCCTTCTTCTCTTCCTCTTCCTCCATCTTTTTAGAGCAAAAACAATCAGAAAGTCCATCTGGAATGGGCTGTCGGGCCTCATCAGCTATCTCCATTGCTCTGCTCTGAGAGTGTCACCCTGTGCCCGTGCCTGCCATTGGCATCTGTGAGCTCCAGCCTGGGTCCCTGTAACTGGCTGTGCTCCATAGCTTCAGGCTTGAACCTCTGCTGGCTCTTTCTTTCCTTTCTAGATCAGGTTGCTAAACACATTTGTATGCGAGATCTAAGATAAGCTATAGGCACACAACGAGACACATAGCTTTGACGGGGAGTCCTTCTGCCATAGCAAGGGTCAGCATTCACTCTTGGGGCTGTAGAGAGGAAAACAGCAGATTTCTCCTATAAAGGGCCAGGCTTACGTATTTTTTGGCTCATAGACAGTGCTACAACCACTCAGATCTGTGGTCGTAATGTAAAAGCAGTCATGGAGCATGTATGTCTTCACTCCAATAAAACTTTATTGACAAAACCAGGTGTTTGACAGTCTTTGCCCCACAGGCAACAGCTAGAAGAGGGTCTCTTGCCCTCTTTACATGCCTTTAGTTAAAAACTTCTCATGTTCATGGAATCTGTTACCAAGAGCCTTTAAGGACAGTTCTGGCCCTCATCCTTTGTGGAATGGAACCCTGGGTGGTTAGATGGATGATCAGGGCCATCCTAGTCCGGCAGGATAATTTCTCTTTCTCACCATGTTCTGAGCTTGACTAAATGCTAATAGGGAAGCCAATATTTAGGGGCTGGGGAAATGCCTTAGTGGATAAGAGAGCTTGCTTGACATCCGAATTTTAAAAAGGGGGAAAAAAAATCCAGGCACAACCCTCGTAGGCTGTAACCCCTGCCTGCCATTTCACCCATCCACCTGCAGGGGATACAGGAGCTCGCCTCTGTGCCTGGCTACTTGTGTGGGTTCTGAGGATCCAAACTTAGGGCCTCACTCTCTCAAAAGAAGCATTTCACTGACTGAGTCATCTCTCCAGCCAGTCCTGGAACTCCCTCTATGAACCAGGCTGGCATCAAAGCACAGAGATCCGCCTTCCTCTGCCTCCCAAGTGCTGAGATTAATGCTCCTCCACCACCCCACTATCTCCTTTTTTTTTTAAGTGATGAGGAAGCTGAGACTTTCTTCAGGTATTTCAATTTTTTCTGAAATGGAAGACCAGACTGCCTGTCTAATTCAGTCTAGAACCCAAATTCTAGGTCCTTCACTCCAGAGTTTATCCCACAGCACACCATAAACACACTAGCCTTACAATCAAAGGACCATGCCTCCCCCAACCTTTATCATTATTTATTATTATTATTATTATTATTATTATTATTATTATTATTATTATTATTTTATTGTTACTCTTGCCTCACTGTCCATTCACAGTTAATTTCTTCAGTGTTTGATGTGCCTTGTGATATAGTAAGGTTCAAAGGCTTCACCCTTAGCTACCCTAGAAACAGTGTTTGTTTGGAAATATGCTATATGGCAACAAAGCCAAATTTCATAAACCATTTGATAAGACATTTATAGGGGAACAACACTTGGCCAGAATCCCAAAGAGCCTGATGTTGGGCAAGAGTTTGAAAAATGGGGTGGGAATCGCAAGTGGGGAATCCTGGCCTCCCTTCCAAATGGTTTATGTCTCAGGTCACAAGCAGTCCCCTTCCGTGCAAAGAATCTGGGTTTTCCTACATGTTCTCTCTGGAGAGAGAGTCTTCTAGACAGTGGGGAAAGAGTCCAGGAAACAGCTGCCACATTCCAGCATCAGCCATGGTCAGCGGAGGAGGAAATGCTTTCTCTGGAATTTCACATCTCTGCTATTATTTCACAAGGTAAGAACGGCCAACTAGGAAGACCTCCCTTTCTCTTGAAGGTGGTGGTCTTCCTCCTTCCTCCAAGCCTCCAGGTTGTGGTATCATGGGCGACGTAGGGAGATGAGAGGTAACAGGCTGTATCGTGTAAGCCCTTCATCTGTAACTCCCAGTACTTTGTAGCTCTGGGACTAAGTGACAAAAGCTTAGGAAACCAATAAGTAGCTTGTCTTAGATGATTGGAAGATAAAATGTGGAGCAACCAACCAGTGAGGTGTCTGCCATGCCGTGCCGTGGGCACCGAGGGCCACGCCTCACATACCTCTGCTTCTCCATTTGGAGTTGTTGTACGGGAAGTGGGTGGGATGACAGTCACTCCTGCAGCCTTCTGAGCTGTGGCCTCAGAGGAAGGTGGGGCTGCCTCCTCTCCCAGTGGGGTTGTCCCCATCATGGAAAACAGATTCTACTATTAGTTTCTCCTTTTTCACTTGAAAAATAAATTGTTCCAAGTCATATTCCTGGCCAGTAGCTTCCGGATTCCTTGGAGTTCTACAGGAGGTAGGATGACTTCAAAATAAACCTGGGGTCCTCCTCCATCACTTACATAGGTAAAAACAGGATTCAAACCATTGTTGAAAAAGCCTAACCTTGGTCATTGACTGAGTCTACTCTTGAATAAGACCAAACATATGAACTTAGAAACAGGAAATGTTCACCTGTTGAACAGTGATGTTGATAAATAATCCATTTTCAGAGGGTAGGTCCCCATGGCTCCCTGATTCCTGACCATGGCTATTGAGGACAGAGCTCACTGCCTCCTCTTTACAGGTGAAGAGGTGAGCGTCCTAAGGTAGTATGGGTGGTACAGAGATCTGATGGAGGCTCCTGCTGACTAAGCAAGAGGGCACATTAGACCCTCTGGGGAGCTCTTAGGCTCATACCAGGCTCATTAAATTACAAGCTTGGACCTATTTAAAGTTTCTTTCCAGCACCCGAGAAGCAGAGGCAGGTAGATCTCTGTGAGTTTTGAGGACAGAGAGAACTATACAGAGAAGCCCTGTCTCAAAAGGCAAACAAACAAACAAGTGTGTGTATGTTTCTAGATGATTCTAAGATGAGAAGCACCCAGAGAACCGTCTGATCCCAGACTTAATAGAGCTTTATCTGACATCCCTCTAAAGACTGGAACAGCAAATATCTGGGACGATGAAATCCCTGCCCATACCAAACATGGCCACTAGATGAAACCTGCTTGGCAACCTGAAACATTTTCTGGTGGATAAATAAACACTTCCTGTGCACAGTAGGATGAGTTTGCCTATGAACTGTGGATTGGGACATGTCTTTCTCAGCTATTCATACTGGAAAAATAGATCTGTAAATTTAAGTGTTATCTACATGTACTGTGCTGGGCTGGGGCCTGACACTGGCAAAGTCCACCATAAATGATAACAGGGTGATTGGCACAAGGGGATGTATTAGTTACATTTTTGTTGCTATGGACTTGGGATGGGCTAGAGTGCCTGATTAGCATGTTCAAAGCCCTGACAATCCCACCTCCCCAGAAAACAAAGTGTGGTGGTGTTGCACACCTGTAATCCCAGCGTGCTAGAAGCAGAAGGACCAGAAGTGCAAGGTTATCCCGGGTAACAGGGCAAATTCGGGACAGTCGTGAATACATGAGACCCTGTCTGTAAATAAATAAATAAATAAATAAATAAATAAATAAATAGGAGAGAGGGAGACAGAGACACAGAGACAGACAGACAGCAGGAGAAGGAAGAGTTTGCTTTGGTCACAGCTCGAGTACAGAGCCCGGATATGGTGGAGTAACTGGAGTGTGAGGCACCTGCTCACATGGCCATCACATAGTCAGGAAGAGTTGGATGCTTTCCTCCTACTCCTCCTCCTCCTCCTCCTCCTCTTTCTTCTTCCTTCTTCTCTCTTCTTCCTTCTTCTTCCTTCTTTCTTTCTTTCTTTCTTCTTCTTCTTCTTCTTCTTCTTCTTCTTCTTCTTCTTCTTCTTCTTCTTCTTCTTCTTCTTCTTCTTCCTTCTTCCTTCTTTCTTCTTTCTTCTTTCTTCTTCTTTTCTTCCCAAGGGAAAGTGGCACCCAAATTCAGCATGGGCACGCCCTCTCCAGATGAATCTTTCTGGAAACAGCCCCCCATAAACACACCCAGAGGTGTGTTTCCATGGTGACCCTCACTCCATTCAATGAAGATGAACCTTCTCAGGGAAGCCATTTACTTCCCTGTTTTCTCTCTGTGACTGGTGTTCCAGCCTTCCTCATGACCTTTGAGTCTCTGCCATTGTCTCACTCATAGACAGGCAAGTGCTGAATCCAAAACCCTCCTGCCATCCATCATTCCCTGCTCAACTTGGGACCAGCTGATGCCTGACCAGAGGATAATAGGTACTGAGTGACTGAGGCGCCCTCCCTTCTTACCTGACCATCTGATTGGAGCCAGGGCAACCTACAGACCCAGGCACAGCTTCTACCAGCTCAGCAACCTCATAAGGTGAGAAAGACTAAAGTTAGTTCCCTCCTGATATGGGCATGGAATATCTACCTGACATGGAATAGTACTGAGCCTAGCCCTACTCTGTCCCCCTAATATGACACTCCCTCAATTTAGGACATTACACTCTCATTTCAGGATAAGGAAAGGCTAGGACCACTAAGCAATTATGCCTTCCATCAAAATCCCCCACAAGAGTCCCATTGACAGCTCCCACTCCAACCTCAATCTGTCTCCACTTCCACTCTAGAGCACTGCCTTTCTTTTTCCAAATGTAAAGTGTCACTCCCTGGCCTCAGGAATGTTGTATAACTGAACTCATTGAAGTAAGAATCACATTCTAACTGGGCAGTGGTGGAGCATGCCTTTAATTCCAGCACTTGGGAGGCAGAGGAAGGTGGATTTCTGAGTTCAAGGCCAGCCTGGTCTAGAGAGTGAGTTCCAGAACAGCCAGGGATACACAGAGAAACCCTGTCTCAAAAAAACCAATAAATAAATAAATAAATAAATCACATTCTAGCAGCTAGGTATGATCCCAGCATCCAGAATGCAGATGCAGGAGGATGGCCATAAGTTAGAGTCAACCTGACAGGGCTAGATATGGAAACCCTGTCTAGAGCAGCAGCACCCCATTATGTCATCCAGTTCACTGTGTCTCTGGAATCACTAGAGGGGGATAAGAAATTATGATGAAGTTTTTCTGATTAAAAATCAATGGGAGTTTTGTTTTGAAGAGCAGCAAATATTGCATCAGACCGATGCCATATGTAGCTAATTGAGATGCCTTCCCTTCAGTGGAAACATTGTCATGGGTGACCCAAGAATTATGACCCCCCCACAGTAAGTGCCCTTTGGTCATGTGGAACTGTCCAGTGTGAACACAAGAGTTCATATCCTTCAAGCCACTCTGTGAATTAATCCCCACTGTCTGATCCCTTGGTAAAGTAGAAATGCTGCTTTCAAAGACCATGAAACCAGGGTTGAGGAATTCTATCCAAAGGGACCACAAAATTGCATCGTATTTGTACACAGAAGCAAGGCAGAGCTGGTGACCTCTCCAGCTATCTTCAGACCTGAGCTAGTTGGGATGGCTGGGGGAAGGCAACGCCTATGACCTTTAAGAAGGGAACATTCCCCCCACGTTCACAGAACTAAGAAATTGCAGATCTGAGCTCAGGCTGTCCTGGAGCCATGGTCTGTGGTTTGATCCACTGAATTAGTGGACAAATAAAATCCCCTTTCCTAAAAGAAATGACTGTGCAACTATGGTTGAGTTCTAACCTGGACACCTGAAAGGGCAGCACAGCAGAAGTCCCCAAGGGTAAATCAACTGGGGTGCGATCTCTTGGACAGAATACAGAAAATCAGAGGCCACTGCAGAGTGACTGGCAGAAGCAACCGGAAGCATATAGTTGCTGTTCATGAGATATGGAGACTTCGATGGAGCAGGTGACAAAGCAGTCAGGAGTTAGATCCCCACTCCGTGTTTCTTACTCCCACCCTGTTTGTGATGAGCACACCACACCACAGCACAGCACAGCACAGCACACCACAGGGGCACATTGTAAGTGATGGCTTATTATCTATTTGCCCGTTGTCACTACCACCTTGATTCCAGCAGGGATTAGATCTTCCTCATCACTCTTACCCTATGATTGACACCCAGGAAGTCCAGGAGCCCCTTCCTCCAGAGGACACAGGCCTAGCTAAGCTGCAGCTGATCTATTGATAATTCCTATGCCAAGCACCCTTTTGTGTGGTCAGAACTTTGGTCTATACAGGACATAACTCAAGCCAAGGTCACCCTGTAGGTCAAGCTTCAAGACTCCACATTGGACTCTTGCTCGCTATAAACCAGACAAGTTTGTGATAGAACTTGGAACCACAGGTATCCTGGTAACTAAGACAGGGCTTCCTCAGCCATTTGAAGTTGGAAAAACTGAGGCAAATTATGAAATTTATACCCTAATACCACATAGCTGGATTAGACATACTTCTTGTTCTGTTTATGCAGTACTAAGGATTATAAACAGGGTCTTGCAGATGCCAGACATGAACCACAGCTCCAGTCTTGGATGCTGTTTTTAATGTGCGGGCTGTTCCATCACACAGTTGCTTTCGATTGAGGTTGAATTGTGTCTCATAGGTGGTTGTGTTTCTGGATGAAATCGTTGTTGCCGTTTTGAAGGTCACCTTGTGAGCTCTTTGGGAGCAAGGACATGAACTGGAATTCAGGTCAAGTCAACCTTTGTTGGCCTTTCACTTGATTTACTTTGTTTTCTTGGCCTCAATAGCTGAGTATAGATGCCGTGATCTCTGCAACGAGGACCTCTTGGGCTTAGCCCAGTTGCATCCCCCACAGAGGCTCAGGAAGCTTCCAAACAGAGGCTGGGGAGATGGCTTATTTGGTCAAATGCTTATCCTGAATGAAGACATGAGTTGTCGTGGAGGAAGAAAAAATGCCAGTGTGGTTAGATATGCTGTAATCACAGCTCTGGGGTGGAAGTAACAGATTCCCCAGACTTGCAAACCAGCAAAAGCAAGCCTCATCTAAGCAATGAGTTCCAGTCAAAGTAAGGAACCCTGTTTCTAAAATAAGGTGTCCTTAGTCAAGGAATGGCACCTGAGGTTGACTTCATACTCGTGTATATGAACATATGTATACCCACCCCCAGAAGTACCTCAGGCATCTCCTTGAATGCCATTTTCGTTGCAGCCAAGTCTTCCACGTCCGTACACAGAGACAGACACCCAGTCCAGATGTTCCAAGGGATGAGAATCATGATGTCATGGCATGTGTTATTCTTTCAGGTAAAGGAAGTTGTTCATTAGATAAAATGTTAAGAGGTAAAGACCAGGAAGATGGCATCAAGTTCTACTTCAGATAATTGGTGTGTATTGAACTACTTATCTAACAAAACGGTAATAAACTTGGCAAAAAATCATTTTAGAAACCCACAGGCAAGAGGCTAAACTGGAGAGCACCCAGCCTTTGAAAGGAGGGAACTTCACTGAGAGCCATACTTATAGAATCTTTCATTTGAGGACAGTCTATCTGTTCTACATGGGGAGAATAAGAACTCAAGACACCATAGATAGTGAGCTCCCAAATCTGCATGTGAACTTCCTTAAACTCCTTGGATAACCCCTGAACTACAGTTGACCCCTAAACTGTCAGTGTATGAGAGACCCCACAAGTTGGAGCTGCAGAAAATGATAGATGACAAATAGAAAATAAATTAGATATATTCAACTGTGCTGAATACACATACACACACCACACAGACCGCACACACACACACACACACATACACACCTTAATACTCACCCACACATACATACTACATAACACACAGGCACCACACACACCACACACACACACATACATACACCTTAATATCCACCCACTCATACACATCACATACCACACACACACACAGTCTGAAGTTTTGAATACACCAAGTAAGCTTCATTCTTGGGAGGAAAGTACTATAGCCTTCGAAGGAATCTAAAATCCAGTCTGTCTCTAGAGCATTTAAAAAGCACACACTGTAGGCTGCAGGTATTGAACTCCGCTCCATGGTAGGCCCTAGTTTGAACCCTAGCAGCACAACAAAACAAAAGTATAGCAAACAAATATATACATATATATATATATATATATATATATATATATATATATATGCACTGTGGTAATCCTAGTACTCAGACTGAGGCAGAAAAATGCGAGTTTGAGGCCAGCCTTAACTACAAAACAAGCTTCTTTCAAAAAATAAAAATAAAAAAGGGAGGGAAGGGAAGAGATTTTAAAGGCATTTTTATGTGTTCAAAGACTTAGGGAAAATATAGTCGTGATGAACTTTAAAATGATGAGTCAGAGAAGAAAAATAAAAATTAAGAATGAAGGCCCAAAGTCTGACAAGCTTAAGCGAGAGGAAGGTTTTCCTGGGCGACTTGACAACAGGTTGGACCAGTGAAGGGATGTCCGTGAGCCTGAGGCGACATCCATTTCAAGACAGACGAAAGTTCTTGCAAGAAATGGACAGCGTTTCCATAGTTTCTGGAGTGACTGCATGTGTGTGATTATGACATATTCCAACCAGAAACACTGGCGCCCAGAAGGCAACGGGGCATCCAGGAGCCACAGAACAGAGCATCTTTTCTTTTATTTCTTTCTTTCTGTCTTTCTTTTTCTTTTTTTGCCACCATGTGCACTTTATTGAATCCACTGTGGACAGATATATAAAGGTAGTTGCATAGGCATAGGGTCAAGGGTCAAGGCCTGAGCCTAGGGGGAGGGCCAGATGTGGACCGTGGAACACAGGGCAGCTAGAATCCAGAATGTGGCGTTCTTTGTGAAAACGATTGACAGACTACCACAGAGGTGGTAGAGAGAGTAATGATACAGATAATGACCGTGAGGGCGATGACGGTCAGGGAGCTGCTGTTCAGGCACTTGGCAGTGGCGGCGTAGGTCTGGACTCCAATCACATCGCCCACCATTTCCCTGTTCCTGGACGTCACAGAGTAGGCATAGGCACTGAAGCCCAGGCAGCAGGCGTTGAAGAAGAGAGCATTGAACAGGGACCAGACCACATGGTCAGGCATGGAGACCTCTCTTGGCATGTTGATCACCATGGTCCTCACAACAGCTGAGTTCTTGGGTTCCCCCAGCTCAGTCACCCCGTACTCCTCTTTGAGTGTCTCATGGCTTGGAGGAAGTCCAGCATTGGTGGGCAAGAAGGCTTGAGAATTGTGGCTCATGGTATTGACTCTGAAACAATCACACCGTCTGGAGGATGTCTGCTGCTACCCTGGTTCTGTAGGCCCGCCCTTTCTCTAGCAGTTTCCTTTTCCTGTTGGTGGGTTAGTCTCAGAGCATCTTTTCAGATCACCTCAGAAACAGCTTTCCCCTTCCTATGGGCCTGACTGCTTAGCTTGGCTATGTCGTGTGATGTGTATGTGTGTGTGTGTGTGTGTGTGTGTGTGTGTATGTGTGTGTGTATGTGTGTGTGTATGTGTGTGTGTATGTGTGTGTGTGTATGTGTGTGTGTATGTGTGTGTGTATGTGTGTGTGTGTATGTGTGTATGTGTATGTTTGTGTATGTGTGTGTGTATGTGTGTGTATATGTGTGTGTATGTGTGTGTATATGTGTGTGTGATGTGTGTGTGTATGTGTGTGTGTGTGTGTGATGTGTGTGTGTATGTGTGTATGTGTATGTGTGTGTGTATGTGTGTGTGTATGTGTATGTGTGTGTGTATGTGTGTGTGTGTATGTGTGTGTGTGTATGTGTGTGTGATGTGTGTGTGTGTATGTGTGTGTATGTGTATGTGTGTGTATGTGTGTGTGTGATGTGTGTGTGTGATGTGTGTGTGTATGTGTGTGTGTATGTGTGTGTGTGTATGTGTGTGTGTATGTGTGTGTGTATGTGTATGTGTGTGTGTGTGTATGTGTGTGTATGTGTATGTGTGTGTGTGATGTGTGTATATGTGTGTGTGTATGTGTGTGTATGTGTGTGTGTATGTGTATGTGTGTGTGTATGTGTGTGTGTATGTGTATGTGTGTGTGTATGTGTGTGTGTGTATGTGTGTGTGTGATGTGTGTGTATGTGTGTGTATGTGTGTGTGATGTGTGTGTGTGTATGTGTGTGTATGTGTATGTGTGTGTATGTGTGTGTGTGATGTGTGTGTATGTGTGTATATGCGTGTGTGTGTATGTGTGTGTGTATGTGTGTGTATGTGTGTGTGTATGTGTATGTGTGTGTGTATGTGTGTGTGTGTGATGTGTGTATATGTGTGTGTGTATGTGTGTGTATGTGTGTGTGTATGTGTATGTGTGTGTGTATGTGTGTGTGTATGTGTATGTGTGTGTGTATGTGTGTGTGTATGTGTGTGTGTGTATGTGTGTGTATGTGTGTGTGTGTGTATGTGTGTGTGTATGTGTATGTGTGTGTATGTGTGTATGTGTGTGTGTGTGTGTGTCTATCTATGTGGATCTATGAAGTTATTCACAGATGTGTCTGTTTTCCTCAGGCATTTCTTTTGTCTGATGATTTTTTGAGACAAGGTTTCACATTAGACCCCATGCTGCCCCAGAACGCCAGGCAGTCTTCCTCCTCCAACCTCCCAAGTGCCAACCTTACAGACGACTTGTTTTTATTACAGGTGTTTGTCAGTGTCAGGCACCATTTAGGTTTTGGTTGATTTTTTTGTTTGTTTGTTTTGTTTTGTTTTTCGAGACAGGGTTTCTCTGTATAGCCCTGGCTGTCCTGGAACTCACTCTGTAGACCAGGCTGGCCTCAAACCTGCCTCTGCCTCCCCGGTGCTGGGATTAAACTATGTGGATGCATGTTTTGTCTGTGTGCCACATGTATACCCAGTGCCCACAGAGGCCAGAGAGGGTGTTGGATCCCCTGAGGCTGTCGTTCCAGACTCTGTGGGTGCTGGGAATCAAACCCGGGTCCTCTGGAAGAACAGCTGGTGAGTGAGTGCTCTTAACTATTTAGCTATCTCTTCAGCCCCAAGACATAGTTTCATAAAGCAAATGTTGTGATCTGGTTAAGAAGACCAAGGAAGTGCATAAGAAAACAAAAATACCTTTGCTAAGGGGGTAATTCTCATGCAGTACAGATCACAAATTCTATGTGCAGAGCTTAATTGATTTATATATGCCAGTCACTATGCGATCACCAGACTAGCTGTAAATCATTCTAATCTTCCAGGACCCTGGAAGGTTCTTTAGTTGGTACTCAGACCAGTACTGTGACTTCCATCAGGGCTAATTCTATCCAGTCTCACATCCCATAAAAATGGAACTGCATGGGTATCCTTTTGCGCCTGGCTTTTTTGTTCAACATAGCAGCTGTGAGTTGTATCTGTGTTTTTTTTTCTATTAATAGCTCATTCCATTTATTGCTGGATAGTAGTCTGTTGTATAAATTTTCATAATTTATATTACTTGATATATAATCATTTATATATATATTCATCCCCCTCATAGATATTTGGGTTGTTTTCAGTTTAGAGCTTTTATAGTTATTATTGTACATATCTTTTGGTGAACATAGGCAGTCATTTATCCTAAACCCATTAAATAAAAAACAGAATTACTGACACCTAGTACATGTGTTCGTGTAGTTTTTAGTAGCTATTACTAAACAAGTGTCCAAAGTAGTTGAACCAATTGACATTTCTTTTTAAAGATTTATTAATTATTATATGTAAGTACATTGTAGCTGTCTTTAGACACACCAGAAGTGGGCATCAGATCTCATTATGGATGGTTGTGAGTATCCATGTGGTTACTGGAATTTGAACTCAGGACCTTCGGAAGAGCAGTCAGTGCTCTTAACCGCTGAGCCATCTCTCCAGCCCCCCCAATTGACATTTCTACCAACAATGTATTGTGAGTTCCTCTTGCCTTAAGTCCTTTTCAACACATGCTATTGTTGTGGGTTTTTGTTTTTGTTTTTGTTTCTTTAAGACCTTCTGGTGGATGTCCAGGGTTAGGTTGTTGTGGTGTTAATTTACATTGCCTTGGTGAAAGATGGTTGTACATGAAGAAGTGGACTTGTGTGCCAGCACCGAGTGTCGACTCAGTGTGTGTCAGGAACTCGGCGTCTCTGGATTGAAGGGAATGCTCTCTTCCTTGAAGCTCAGCTTGGCAGGAACATGGGATAGACCAGGAGTCAGAATTGGCAACTGGGCCGAAATGGAACTATCCCCAAAACTACAAAGAAACGAAAAACTAATTAAAAATGAATGAATAAATAATTTCTTAAAGAAATGGAACTCTGCCCCCTACCATAAAGCTCTGTCTCTGAAATCGAGGCATTCCCACCTACGTCTTTAAGCCAGAAGACAAAGGATTGAACATGGTCCAACTGCCCTTCACTGTGTAGCATGGCCACCTGCTCAGGGTTGCCCTCATACATAGGCTCTGGGAGGGGACGAGGCCGTCCACGGTCATTAAGCCAAGATGGTAGCGGGACTAACTCAGGTCACGTGGCTGATTCCAACGATGTGGCTGATTCCAAGGACAAGGCAAACTCCAGCCCCGGGGCCCTCAGGCTCACCGTGTTGGAGGACAGTAGTTTGTTGCCAGGTGGCCGAATTGTGGGAGGATTTGCCTGGGGAAGGCCCGATTTTCACCCCCACCTCAACATTAATCACTTGGCAAGCTGCCAGCCTATTATGAACCGCATTCCTCGACAGCCCCGTGTTTTAATCAGGCCTGCGCTCTCCTGGAAGGCCGGAACACAATGTGCGGATTCACCAGACAGGATTACAGAAGGGGCTTTTCTTCCCTGTGCTGGGGCGAGGGGTTTGTGTACATTTCTGTTCCAGTGCAGCATCTCCAAGGAGGTTTTCACTTTCTAAGAAGGATGCTACCCACTGAGCTATTCAGAGTGGGTAAATGAGAAAATGGGTTAATAAAATACATGCCAGAGAGAAGGAAAATCAGATTAGGGGGCTGATGTTTTGGGCCAGAGTGCTTTGCTGGGCCCCAGGAAAAAAAAAATAGAACGAGATGATTTTTTTTTTGAGCTAAAGGACACCATGCTCAGAACATCACCACTAATCCAATTTCTCTATTCTGTCAAGTATTCTACCACCAACTCTTTAAAAGTTCAGTTTAGACCAGCTCCCAGTCCCATTTAGTGTGTGCGTTTTCAACTTCAAAGACAGGGCTTGACAACCATCCGCCGTAACATGAGTGTGCTGTGTTCAGTGTCGTGCTTCTGTCATGTCCGTGGATTTTTAGGGTTTCTCGCCCCTCATGGCTCCAGAACTTTGAACCAATGCCATAGAGCAGGGTTTCTTAACCTGTGGGTCACGAAGCCCAAGCCCCTCAAAACCACAGATGTATATGTTTGTGATTCATAATAGTAACAAAATTGCTGTTACCAAGTAGTAACAAAAATAATTTTTATGGTTGGGGGTCACCACAAGGTGAGGAGCTGTATTAAAGGGTCACAACAGTAGGAAGGTCAAGAACCACTACTGCCTTAGAGAAACACTAGGAGCTGGCTGTAGCGGCGTATGTACTCTTTGGAAGGCTATGGCAGAAAGATTATGAGTTCTAGGCCCAGCCTGTGCTTAGGTTTGGAGCTGATACTACATCATCCTAGAAGTATGTATGTTCAAGTCAGCAGCCAACACCACATGCCGGCTTCTTTGGTGAGCAGGCGATGATAATAATCTTTCTCCCTAACACAAGGAGAGGAACGGAAGCTACGGGGGGAAGTTGAGAACTAAGAGTTTCATCCACTAAGACTTTTCTCCAAACTTTCAAGCTGAAAGGTTTTTGAAGAGTTTCAAGCATGTTTTTGCAAAGATGTTAAAAAAGAAGAAAGGTTAAATATAAAACTTGAAGCTTGGCAGGCAGTATTCCCCGAACTCAATGCATTGCTTGTGGTATTTTGAAAAAAGAGAAAAGAATTCCGCTTTGAAAATGTCATCCACTAAAGAAGTTTGGGAAGTTTTTTTTTTTCTAGGGGAGCGGACTCCGATTTAGCTGAATGGATGGCTTGACTGTTCTTTAAAGCCATTTCCGACTGTTCCAAACGCTGCCTCTTTTTGAGAACAACAGAAGACCTACCCTACAGGATGTTCCAGTAAAACAGGGTAGGTGGGAAGACATTTCCATTTCAATGGAAAACTGAGATAATTACAAAAATGCCAAGACTCTAAGGCTCATACCCAAACAGCTCCTCCAACACTGTGGGGACAGATGCCCTCTGGCAGCTCCCAGACAACTCCCCAGTGTGACATCAGGTGACTCACAGGAGCCCCACAAAGACGAGGGGCTTCTGGGTAGAGTTGCCATTGTCCATCCGGTCAGCATGGCTGCTTTCAGGAAAGCACAGGGCCTGTCTTTAGTCTCTCCTCTCTCACGGCCAAGCTTCCACCTTCCCTCACAAAGGCCTCCGAAACCCGAGCACGTACTGTCATGTGTCCAACTTGTCTCCCTTGGTGTCGGGGGACAGGCGTGGCATCAAGGCCTTGGTGTGCTGGCAGCTCTACTCGGTTGCTCACCAGAAGACGATGGCACTAGTCGTGTTACGGCGCTGGGGATGTGGGAGCAGGTTTTTCACAGGGAAGAGAGAGGACGTGGCAGAGACAGACAATGAGAAGGTCCATTTCTGCACGTTAGCTGTTGCCTACACCCAGAAACAACAACTGCCCGCTCCTTCCCATGGGTCAGGACACGTAGAAGATGTTCTACTGCAAGGGGCTTTGGAGATGACCTAGTTCACCTCCCTCAAGTTATGGAAGAAACTGGTTGACTAAGAATTTAAGTGTCATGGGCGGTGGTGGCGCACAACTTTAATCCCAGCACTCTGGAGGCAGAGGCAGGCAGATCTCTGAGTTCAAGACCAGCGTGGTCTACAGAGTGAGTTCAAGAACATCCAGGACAACACAGAGTAACTCTGTCTCAAAAACAAACAAACAACAACAGAAGAATTTCAGAGCCCTGGCCAAGACCCAGCAGCCAACAGTGATGAAATGTATTACTGAATTGCTCAGGTGACCCTGACACAATTGTACACTTCTCACATAAGAGGTGTTCCAGGGCGGCTGGTGAGATGGCTAAGCAGTTAAGAGCACTGACTACTCTTCCAGAAGTCCTCAGTTCAATTCCCAGCAACCACATGGTGGCTCACAACCATCTGTAATGGGGATCAGATGCCCTCTTCTGGTGTGTCTGACGAAAGCAACAGTGTACTCACATACATGAAATAAATAAATAAATCTTTAAAAGAAAATAGGTGTTCCAGGACCGATAGCAGAAGCAAACAGACAGTCAGAAAGCTATCTACATGGCCCTCCCTCCAGACACCATGTCTAAGACATGCCATGTGTGGAGTCCAGATGAAACCATGGAAACTGAATCCTGTCTTTTGGGTGATTTAAACTGCAAGGCCAGAGCCTTGCACTGGTTTGAAGCACTCTGACTAGTTCACTCTACACAGTACATCCCCTTCTGGTCAGTTTTAATGCATCAAAACCACTTGTTCACCTGTCCTATCTCCCGTATCCTACATGAGATAATAAGTCCCACCCGTCGTTTCATGCATTCAAATCACAGAGTTCAGAACATCTAGGAGGGCAGACGGTAGCACATTCACAGAATTACCTGGTCATATCAGATTCCCCTCAGGCAGGTAGTCCGAGGCTTGTTCTGTCAGAAGTTGACAGCCTGCTAGCGTTGGACTCCTCCCAAGTTAAAAATGTCTCGTTCACTTTCATTTCCTGGTCTGGTGATTGTAGGGTCAAGGATCCACCCATCCCCAACTGGTTTTCCCTTTTTGGGCTGTCTTCAATGCCTAATAGAATTGGGCTACAATTCTGTGCTCAACCAGGAGGTGTCGCTATTCAATTTGGTCGCCTTAAGTTTGGTACCTGTGTTCCATAAAACTCAATATTCCATTTAACAATCCTATTTTTAACAACCCTTTGCTTTGTAAAGCAAAGGACAGTGTAATTCTGTTTCCTCCACCTTCTGTGGCCAACAGCAGTTCTTTAATGGGCCACAACCACAAGGGTGTGCCTAGTGGTCCTAGCAGCGTGCTAAAACTGCCACAGCAAAGGGAGAAGTTCCTGTTCTCAGAGAGGCTCCAGAAACCCATTCCGACCCATACTGTTCTCAGAGGAGAATTAGCAGGAAAATGATGACTATTCTCATTGCCTGCCACAGTGCGCCCGAGATGTCCGCCACCCCTAACATCCACGGCATCTCTAAGATATGAGTCACCCTCTCTCCCCTTACAGCCCATTAGACTGAGGCCTGGAGAAACTGCTTGACTTGTCTAAGCAAAGTTACCTTCAGACAGAATGGGGCAGAGTCAAGCGTAGGCTCAGATTACACTCAATAGATAAACTGCCAGCCCCAGCCAGGCCAGACAGCCGTCCCATCCGGTCCTGCTTGGGGCCAAGCACTGGAGAAAACTTAGTAAGAAAATGTCCCTGGCCTTGGGCTGTTACAGCCCTGCAGCAAAGCCACCCTGAATAGGAACCTGTCCCGGACGACTCCTCTCATCTCACACAAAGCTTGCCTCTGAGAGCAACATGAAAGATAAGCCTTTTTCTTGGTTTCTAAGGTAAGATTTCGGTTTTGGCCTGCAGCTCTTTCTGGGAGAAAAAAAAAACTCTTGGTAAATTCAGGTTTAACTCCAACTAGTGATTCATATCCACTTTTCTCAACTGCAGAAATACATCCTATAAACAAACCAAGCCCTCCGAGAGGCAAAGGATGCATTCCCAAGGAAAAATATGGTCAGTGACATTCAAACCCCCAAGTCCCTAACCCCTAAAGTGTTCAAGCCCTCCACACCCCAGGGTCCACTGCATGGTCATCCGAACAGCTTGCCACCCAGACAGGTCCAGCATAAATTGCACATCAGAAGACGGGCTTAGCTTTTCCTGAACCGATAATTAGAAATATTTTGTGCGTTCCTATCTTCCTGTTGGGAGGAGAGAACAGCAATGCATTCTCGGAAGCATTTTAGAATAACCCAGGGCATTTGCAAACTCTTTTTAAAAATCAGTCCCTCCGTAATGGTTTCTCCCTCTCCTACTGTAAACATCCCCAAGCATCTTACTTCCCAGTGTGTGCAGAGATTAGAAAAGCGTTCTCAAGTGGAAACGCACGCGGTGAAGAGAGATTGCGACGGTGCCCAGTGTGGGCCGATTCAGGCTGAAGGTGCTTTTTAAGTCTTTTCATTTCTACACAGAATGCTGAGCATTTGGACTCTTGGCAGAAAAGCAAATGAAACCCTCCGGCCCGACTCAGACTCCCTCCAGGGCCTACACAAATCATATTATAAAGCAGCTTTTATAGATCTGCAATAATTACGCTTAATTCGAAGATGTTTGTTTTCTGTTAAGCTAACGTTAGCCTTCACGTTAATTGGGAGCAGACACATCCCAGACTCCTGAGCACCTTGGCCTAACATTATTCGTGAGCATCCCTGTCGAGTGGGAAATCTTCACAACCCGGGACATCAGCCACCCACCACACCCGTGCCCCCACCCCTTCCCCATCCCCATCCCCCAACAGTGGTTTTAGCAGTTTACATTTGTAAGGCTTCTCATTGGCTGGGCCGGAGCACGTGGGTCTCTCAGCTGGCAATCCCTTCTCGGTCTCTGTTCCAATCCTCCTGTTGATGGGTGCACCCCATGGTTCACTTTGAGTGGCGTGCCCACATCTGTGACCCCCTGCCTCCTTTAAATCCAAGAAATGGAGGAGTGACCTAAAAGAAATGAGGGCCGAGGCTTTCAAGGATTACTCTCTCAAGAGAAAAAGTTCAGTCCCTGGGAGAAAAGAGCCCTGGGCCTTTGGAGAAAGTATGAGAAACATTCTGATCTTTCATATAAACCTCTCTACTTTTCCAAGCCCGCTGCCTTCACCCCACCCCCCTCGCCAGAGTGCTAGCCAGCTGAGTGTGTGGATAAGAAATAAAAGCCCAAGACTAGGGCCATTTGGAAGCAAAACCCCAACAGGCTCATTTCCAATCGGATATCCTAAGCCTCGGCCTTGAGGTCTCAAAGCAGTCTGTCCTTCCCGGCGCAGACTAGGGGGCCTGCTTCAAGTGAGTCCCGGGAACAGGAGCCCACTTCCACAGAGCATTAGAAATCCCAGGCCTCAGAACTCGGGGGGGGGGGGGGGGGGGCGGGACTCTGGGTTCTTAGCTCCAACAGCCAGCAGACCTGGCTAGTCCTGTTTGTCTGAGCCCTCCCAAGTCTCCTGGACTGGACATCCAGCGCCCTCAGCTCTGTGACAGAAGGAGCCTTTGGCTTTGTGGTCAAAAACTTTGTTAGGGCCCAGAGCAGATGGAAAAGGGAGCTTTCCAGATGTTGCGCACAATAAAGGGAGTTTTTATTTTATTCTTTCTTTCTTTTATTTTTTTTAATGAGGATTGGGGGAGTCGTAACAGGGCAACACGTGAGTTTGGCAGCCCTCCGCCGACCGGGCGTGTACTGTGTGTGCGGCAAGGGGGTGCGGGGTGTGGGGTGCGGAGGCCGGGGTGGGAGCCGTTCCTGCTCCGGCAGCCGGGCGGGTTGTGCCTAGTTACCGAGGTGGCTCCTTGCACCTTCCAACGCCGCTGGAAAACTGCAGAGAAAGGCTCTTCCCCTGGCGTTTTCATCTTCCCCGTGTAGACAAGCGTTCCAAATGGGATTAAATGAAAAGGAGAAATGAAACATTTCCAACGTTAGTTAGCGAGCGCACACCGTTTTTCTCTCACCCCCCCAACCCCCACCCCCGGCCCCATTTCTTTTCACAGAGAAGCGGGCAGCATAATGATCCCGAAACAGCCGCTGCCTCCGGGAACCCAGATTTTTGGAGGCGGGGGAGGGGTGATGTTTTTCCTGCTAGCTAGGTTCCATGTGAGCCTGACTTTTCCTTCTGGTTGGAGAGGCCGGGATGAAAGTTCCTCCTTCTCGTACAGCCTCTTGGGGGACAGATCGTTTTAACAAGCCATTTCCTGGTGCGTGAGCGCTGTAGTCCCTTGCCCCCTTGAAGTGTCGTGCACCATGTCAGACATCAAAGCCCTAATTAAATCCATTCTTTAATTGTGTCTTTTGCTTCATTAACTTTCTCTCCTCCTTTGATGAGGGCTGCACCTCTCTGATCGGGCCCCAAATTATCGCTCTCTCTTCATTTTCCAAAAGATCTGAAAATTACTTGCTGGATTGTTGTTGTTACACACACGCACACACACACACACACACACACACACACACTCCTTTCTTTTTGCCTTTTTAAAGTTGAGGACACAAAGTCTTCTGCCCACCCCACCCCCCATCTGCCCTGAACCAGCTCCCAGTTGAAGGGATATTCACACCTTTCTCCCCCAGCCCCCCCCCCACCCGCCTGGTTCTTCTGTTCTTATGAAGTTTCCATTGATTATTGTCCTGAAGTTCCTTGGTCCAGTCATAGATAAAAGGATAATGACTTCAAAGGGAAGACTTAAGAGTTTAACCCCAAGCTAAGAGAGTGGACAACTAGGTAATTGAGGGTAATAACCCATCACAGACTTGCTTTCAAAGGATCGCCAGGCTGAACTCTCAGGTGGCTTTAATTTTATTAACATTTGTAGCCACCGACTTGAGAAGCCGGTCTGGAGACATTATGAGTTTCAGAGCTTCAGGTAACAAACACTCTGCCTGGCCCGAACCTGCCAGCAATCTGGGTCCAAGCGAGAGCTTCCGGGATGCGCACCACAGCGACTGCCGCTCTTCCCAAACTCAGAGGTGGCACTTGGGGGGAGGGGAGGAGATCTAAGTGTCCACTGAGGCCCACCCTTTGGCGATGGCAATCTAGAATTCAGATCAATGAAGAGACAGACAAAACGCAAGGTCTGGGAAGGGGAAACACTGCTTCCTTTCTCCGTGGGTGCTGGAGGGCCTCGGTCTTGATGAAAACTCCCACCCACATCCTCCCAGTACTTAGCTGGTGACAGAGGTGGGAAGCGGACTTTACTGCTCAGGGATGTCCCTTCTCCTGCACATCTGAGATATCCCTGGTTCCCTTCCTAGAGCAGCAGACCCGGTGACCAACATCTTTATCTCAGGGATGAGAAGATAGCCAGCAGGTCAAAATCTTTATCTTATGAATGAGAAGATAACGTTGTGAACAGGTGAGAGGACTTTGCCCGGAGCCCCAAAATCATCAGCAAATTGGTTGTAGTACTATTGCTACTCCCACAAGCAGATAAGGCAAGGGTGGGGGTAGAGGGTGGAAATGGCTGCATTGAACTAGAGAATTGCCCCAGGGAGACCCAACCTTGGTGAACAATGGCAACATCCTGGCCAGCCTGTCCTTCACTGTCCTGCCCTACACACCTGTATGTGCCTTTCAATAAAGGGGGGCGGGGGTCCTTCCTCCTCTTGGTCATAGTGACTCTTTAGGGCCCAGCCCTTGATTTACTGCATCGGCTCCCAAGCTCTGAGCTCCCCATTCTCCTGGGCTGGAGGGAGATAGGACTTCATAGTCTTCCAGGTCACTGGAATTGCCAGGCCTTCCCAGTGAATGGCTTTGGGCAGTCCTTTTGGCTGTTAGAAGTTTAACAAAAGGCCTTTGAAATGGACTCCACACTTGAACAGCTGCCCTGGGCAGTTCGAGCCGCTTGCCTGCGCAGGCTGCAGGGCAGGACTCTCTGACCTCCTTCCTGGCTTTTCTATTGGGGGGAGGGGCTGGCTGTTCCTAGAGTTCTTCATTCCTGCCAGCATACCTCTGCCCTCCCACCCTTTCTCCTAGGTTTCTGCAGAGCCCTTCCTGAGCCCTCTGGGATCACCCAAAGCTGGCAGAGTGCAGGACAGGTAGCAAGACTTCACCAATATTTGCAGAGGCACTGGAGCCTTGCAGGTCTGAGACTATTTCATGGTCTTGTCCAACTGAAGTCCTTCTTCCTATTCCTTGCCCCAAACCTTCCTTCCTTCATTAAAGAAGTATGAGAGGCCTGTCCTGGCAAAGGTCTGTGCCACAGTGGGAACTCCTGGATAGAATGTCATACTTGGCCCCAAGGGGAGACCATGAGTCCTCCAGAGACCTCTGTAGCCCCCTTCCCTGGGTCCTGCAAAGGCCCCCTGGTCTGCACATCCAGTTCTTTGCAGAATAACTGTCTTGGAAAGCTAGTGATTCTTTGATTTTAGCACTTTCCAACACCTGGGATCTAATCAGCTGGTCAAGCTTACTCCAGTCCTTTCTTCTTCCTACTCCTCCCCTCTTCCTCCTTTCCTCTTCTTCTTCCTCCTCCTCTTCCTCTTCTTCTCTTCCTCCTCCTTTCCCTCCCCCTCTTCTGCTGTCTGTTGTGGTTCTGGGGGGGTGGGGGGGTGGAATCTACACCCTTGTGGAATTCTAGGCAACTGTACCACTAAGCTCCCTCTGGTCTTCTTGAAGTTGTCAAGGTGCCTGTCTCATCCTCCCCAAAAGCTGGGGTTACAGATCTTTGTTACCCAGGCCCAGCATTTTGTTACTGTTCAGAAAAGGACACTTTGACCTGCTATTCCTGAATTATCAGAGATCACAGTATCCCCTGACAAAAGGACTGGGACTCTGTGGCTGTTGAAAGGACTCCCTGGATGCTGGAGAGCTGTGTACATACTGCTCTTTCAGAGGACCCAAGTTCGGTTCCCGGCACCCATGACTGGCAGCTGACACACACCTGTCACTCTCGCTCAGGATCCGATGCCCAGATGTTCTCTGGGCCTCCTTGGGCACTGCACTACTGTACACAAATCCATACTCACATGCACACGTATTTACACAATTTAAATCTTAAACTCTAAAGAAGAAAGAAAGAAAGCCTGAAGCCACTTGTACTGTGTGTATATAATACAAAACACAACTCTTCTTTGTTAGTCATATGTCATTCATCTTCCAGGAGTTTGGGGGATGTTTTGGTTTGGTTATGGTTTTTTGACACAGGGTTTCTCTGTGTAGCCCTGGCTGTCCTGGAATTCACTCTGTAGACCAGGCTGGCCTCAAACTCAAAAATCTGCCTGCCTCTGCCTCCTGAGTACTGGAATTAAAGGCGTGTGCCACCATCACACAAGGCTTCTAGGAATTGCATGTGTGTGCACACACATGTTTATGTGTGTGCACGTGTATATACACATGTGTCTGTGGAGGTCAGAGTCAGGGTACCATCCCCCCAAGCACACTGCCATGCCTAACTTGTTTTTAACATGCTTGCAGAGCAGATACTTGGCCAGCTTGCTATCTCTCAGTCGTTGCGAATTATTCCTGTGATATTTGCTTAGTCAGTTCCCGGCATGGTCTGTTTGATTTTGAGAAGTTACGGTGTACGGTGGTCAGTGTAGCCACACAGGGGAGTGTGGTGCGATTTGACCCAGAATCAAATGAGACTTTTGAAGAGCCCATCTGACAGTCTAGGTATGCACAGCAGCCTGCAAACTCAGAGAGAGAAAGGGCAGCATGGAAGTCACCAGAAATGTGCTTAGGACACTGCATGCACATAGCCTTCCTTCTGCATGCTCGTACCAGAACTCCTCATCAGGAATGATGCTGAGCTCAGGATTCTTGGCTCTGGGGAAGAACTAGCCCATGTAGGAAACTGGAGGTTGGCAATGTAAGCTTTACTTGTCTTTTATTTGTATGATGTCTAACCCAAGTTAGTTCAGAGCTGTGTCGTATATTAAAATATACTAAAAGGAGCCTAGAGATTGAAGTAAGCTACACATGCATTTATTTAGCTTTAGCTCTCTCTCTCTCTCTCCCTCTCCCTCTCCCTCTCTCTCCCTCCCTACCTCCCTCCCTCCCTCCCTCCCTCTCTTTCTCTCTCTCTGTCTCTCCCCCCCACACACACACACAGCATGCACGTCTGCATGCATCTACTTATGTGCATGCATGCACATGGAAGCCAGCGGTTAACTTCCGGTATCTTCCCCATTCACTTTCTACCTCATTTCTTGAGGCAGCCTCTCTCCCTGATTCCAGAGTTCACCGATTTGGCTGGACCCACTGACCAGCAAGCAACAGGGACTCTCCTCCCTCTGCCTCCCCAGTGCTTGGATTATTCTCATGCTGCTGTGCCTGACCTCCTGTGTGAGTTCTGAGCATCTGAACTCAGATCTCCTTTGAGCAGCAAGCACTCTAGAGACTGAATCATGTCCCCAGATCTCCCATGTCTCCCTCTGTAGATAAGATCTTAGCTGGTCTAAAATTCATGGTCCTCCTGCCCTTAGCCTCCTGGGTTCTGAAGTTAGAGACATGCTGGGTCATACTTTGACATTTTTACTGACAAGCTCAGCTTGGCCACATTTCAGAGCCTTTAGGTCCCAGCTTGCTGAGGAGATGAGTATTGAAACACAGCCAGCCATCACTAATCTGACACCAAGACACCTGCCAGTACTGACCCATTTGGCATGGTGTTCTGAGAGAGAGAGAGAGAGAGAGAGAGAGAGAGAGAGAGAGAGAGAGAGAGAGGAGAGAGAGAGAGAGCTGGACACTGTCCCTGGAAGGTTTTAGGGACTGGAGCTATTGGCAAGGTCAGCTTTGTCATCCAACCAAATGGGAACTTCAGCAGAAGCACCAGGGAATTCCCATACAATCTGGAGTAAGCCACAAGCCCCCAAACCCCTTACTCAGTTTTCCACAGGGAGGTAGGGCTCTGGAGCTGACCCATGACAGAGGACCCATGAACAATTCAGGGGTTACAATCAGAGCTCTGATTTTTGTCTCCCAACCTCGAGGGCCCGGGACAAACAAAACATGATTAAGACGTTGACTTGGGTGTTCCGCAAGGGTTACATAGCTGAGGGTCCACCAGGGTGAGGCCTGGCAGCTATAAGGACATCACCCAAAGTGCTTATCTCCCAGGAACAAGATGGGAGCTTCCTTCCCCCATGGTTACAGGAAAGAGATCAGCTTGGAAGCCAAATGGTTCTGGCTGGCCAGGCCCTGGAGGGTGGGGTGGGACTCATGGTGAGCTTGCTGTGTGTGATGAGCCGAACTGGGTGGACAGGGAGCTGGCTCTTTGAATAGCTGCCTTTGATCTCTCTTGATCCTCTAGCTCACATGCTTGTGATTAATTACATTTTGGGTGGAGACCCCATGCCTTACTGATATCTGTGACTATAGAGAAGATCCAAGGTCTCTGTCAGCATCCGGCCTTCATGCTCAAAGTCCAGTTGGTGTCACTTCTCATTCTTTGCATGAACCCTGCCACGGCATCTTTGGCCTGCAGAGAATGGGAAGCAAATATCGATTTTCCTCGTTGTCTGCCTTCGCCTGACATTACTCACATAGGATGTGGGGTATGATGTGCCTTGCACATTCTTGGAGAACTTGCCCAGACTGGAATCCCACTTTTATCCTTGTAACTAACAGTCACAAGGATGAGTGGGATGGGCAGAGCCATCCTGCTTGAGGAGATGAGGAACGTTGAGTCACTATGGACTGGGCTTGGACCTTGCTCCCTGCTCCCTTAGCATCAGTGGTGGGTGGCCCTTGCATGCGCTCTGACTCTCAGTGCAAAGCCCGATGGTAGCTACTGATGTGGTTTCCAGTTCACTGGGGAGGTCAGTACGGGGCGAGCATTCCCTTCGGTGCGGAGGCCCCTGACCCTTCCCACCGAGGAAGCCTCTAGAGCCACAAGCTCAAAGTAGTCCTAGAAATGGAGTTGACATGCAAGGCCTGTTTGGGGATTTCCTCGACGTTCCGTATTTGAAACCAGTCGGGTTCTTCCCAGACACTCATTCCTGGCTGGATAGGCATGGCTGAGGCTGATGTTCATGAGATAGCCTGGAAAGTCCCTTGGGCAGTCTCGTAAGGGTGGCAGACTCCTGTGGGGCTCAGTTAAGGACTGCCCCCTTATCTCACCCTGTCATGCTTCCCTCCTGCATGTGTGGTAGAAGCTACTAGAATCTACTTAACCTGCAACTGAGAGAGCACTGAAGCACCTGTGCCCTATCATCTCCCCAGGGTGGTGACCAGCGTCTGACAGACGCAGGTGTGTGAGGCCCTGACTCCCCCATCCCTTGGAGGAGGGTGGCGGTGAGAACTGCTGTCTTAGATGAGCTGGCGGGTGGACCAGAGATGCCCTTGTGAGATGCCATGTCCTGCTGGCCTCCTTCTGTGTTCCCTTCTTCTCCCTCACACCTCTACAAGTCCTTACTTTCCCCCCTCTGAGACTATTTTCTAGAATTCACACGGTATCAGACCCCCCCCCCCAAGGTCAATTCCTGGGGAACCCAAGTTGCTGCAATCAAATACAAATATTTGAATAGCATCTTAGGTCTTTGTAAGGACTCCCATGATTCCCTACTCCCTGAAGCCTATCTCATTTAAACCAGTCCTAACACTCCCATGGTAGAGAGCTTCCAAAAACACGCCTCTGATCACGTAGCACCCCACTGCCCACTGTAAGGGAATTTATCCATAAAGCCAAGGCCGTGCGTAATCCTTGCCAAGCTCTGGTCATGCAACCTCCCGCTCCTTGCCTCTTGTGCAGATGTTAGCCCCTGCAGTGTGTGTCTGGGAGCTGCCTCCCACCCCCCACCCTCAGACTCTTTCTAGATGTTAAGGCTTTGCTCAGACTGTTCCACTTTCCAGAGGTTCCCTCAGGCTGGCCAAGGACCCTTTGTCCCCTTATCCAGGGTAGACTTGGGTACCTTTCATGCCCCTTGAGCCATTGCTACGTTAGCCTTCACCCCACAGCTATCAAATGGTCTGTTTTTCTGGGCTCATCTCTTGCATGAGAAGGACTCCTGTAGGTTAAAGCCCACATCCGATCACTGCTGTCATCACCCTTGAGCCAAGACCAGTGCACCACGTGAGGCACCTACAGAGGGGAGTCAGGTGAAACATGGCATTATGGGTTGAATTCACATGGTGACATCCCAATTCTTCACATTTGAAGATGAGGTCTTAGGGGAGTAGTTATCTGTAGACGAAAACAGGAGGCCGGTGTGACGGGGTCAGTGCCCATACACGGAACAGTGTCAGAAGTAGCGCTCTCTGTCTACCATGCCCACAGAGAGCAAAATTGGCCAGCACCTTCATCTTAGACTTCCAGCTTCCAGACTATGAGAAATAAATTCCAGCTGTTTAACCCAGTTAAGACTATGACATTTTGTTATGGCGCTTTGGGCTGACTAATACACAGGGGTGCAGACAACCCAGATATGTCGTCTTCTGCTTAACGACAAACATACCTCTACTAAAATCCTTCATCCAGGATGTACCCAAAGCATTGCTGTTCTTGCTTTATGTGTTATGAGAGAAGAAACAGATGTTTCTGTCTCTCAATTTTATCTATATGTAATGACAATTCCACCATCCAGCTGTTTTAAGATACCTTAGTCCAGGCTAGTCTAAAACCCCCTGGGCCAAGTAAGCTATAGACCTGTAAAACTGACCATGGACTTACTGAGAACTGCTCAAAGACTCCAGGACCAGGTTGTAAGTGCTGCCCACACCAGATGCTCTCACTCCAAAAAGCCACACTATTCCTGTTTGGTGTCTAGATTTTATGCATCGTTTGCATGTGGTACGTAGAGCCAGCAGGGAGAAAGGCATCCCCAAGCAGTAGAGTGTGATCAGCAGAGATGAAAGCAGGAAGACCTTCCAGGCCGAGGATGCTAGTCTTATTTTTAATACGCCAGGGTTACCATGTCCCCCGTGTTTCCTTGGGGTTAGCTACAAGGACAGCAAGCAAACACACATGCACATGCGCAGTCATACACATATGCGCGCGCGCGCACACACACACACACACATATATACACACATACAAACACATGAACTCACACACACACACACACACACACTCACACACACTCACCTTTTCTGTCCTGGGTAAAGAGCAGACAAAGTGGGACATCTTGGCCCCTGGCCTACTCCATCTGCAGCTCCTGTAGCCAGCATCTCCTGGGGCCCACAGACTCCCTGGTGGCGCCACCCACCCTCTCTAGCACCAGCCCATTGGCCTTGCTTTTGCTGCCCCTGCCAGCAGCTGCCCCTGCCTTTGCCAGGAACTTTTAACTGTGGTCCCACAGCCAAGACTTTGTAGCCATTTCACAGAGAAGGGAGGCGTGGCTCTGCGACTTCTTCTGCAGAGAGGCCCAGGGGCCTCTTCATTTTCCCAAGAGCCTTCATCGTCCCCTGAGAGATGCAGGGAGCTTCCAGAGGGCCCCCGGGGAAGGGCTAGAGAGGTAGAGACCTTGGCATGCAGGAAGCTTCCTCAGGCTCCCATGCAGATCTTGGGGATGATCAGGAGAAGTTAAGCTCTGGGCTGGGGCTGCAGTATTCAATTGCTGCATTTCCTGTTGATGACATTATTGCCTTCCTACAACCATTGACACATGTTGCTTTCATCTGTTTCATTTCAAGACATGAGAACACTCGCTGGAAACTATGCTTAATAGCTAAACTCAAAACAGTTGGATTTCCTTCTGTGACTCTGGACTGGTATGCTATATTCTCTAGCGAGGTTGTTGGGTGGTGATGCATACCCTCCCCCCACCCCCCCACCCCCCCCACTCCCCCACCCCCGCTACTACCATTTTCAACCTAGTAGAGAGAAGCCTGGGCTCCCCGGCTAACGGCCCCAGGCCTATCTGCCACTATGGTACATTGTCTCTTTCCTGGAGGAGGCTAATGGTTCACCAAGTAATGATGGCTGGGGAGTGCCTCCCAACCCCCTCTGCCCAGTTCTCTCCCCATCTCGCAGGGAAAGGATACCTGATCTAATCACTAGATGGCCAGGCGGGTTCTCCTGATGGTTGCCGGTCCACTGAACCCACCCCTGTCTCTCTACTTATACCCAGTGGTGTCAGGCTCCTTCATCCAGAGGGATGAGCTTTTCAGTCTAAGTCCAAGGGCCTTGGGCAGCAAACCAACCTGGCTACTCTGGAGAGGATGTGAGCCAAGTTGCCCTGGCCGGATTATGGATGGAAAGCCAGTTGGTTACAGAGCTGGGCCTGTCACCAGCACTTCCCCAGGGCCAGAATGGCACTATCAGTTGACATAGTCTGCAAAACACACAGTAAGTCTGCTCATGGAGGGACCTGGAAGATGGCTACCTGCCCCACAGGACCATGGACCATTTTCTCGTAAAGAGGCCTGAACAGAGAGTAGAAAAACTACCACAGCCTAGTTCTACAAGATGGAAAGAAACACAGATTTACAAGATGCCTCCTGGCACTTACTGTACCCATTTTCTTATTTCATCCTTTATTTTTTTTTTTAAACAGAGTAATTCATTCCCATTTAACAACTGGAAAAACTGAGGGTTATGAAGGTTGGGAAAATTTGGCAAAGTTCATACAACATTTTGGTGGCGACATTGGGACAAAAAAGAGACTTGAGACTCTGATGCCAGTTTCCCCTGACTGCAGATGAAAGCCAGTCCTCTTCCCAGAAGCCGGGGTGGAGACCTGGGAGGAAAGACAAGGTACACTGGGTCTGACTGACCTGTAGCTAACACACACTCCCTTCTCCCCTTTAATTCCTTCCCTTATTTCGTCAGCTCCTGGACTCTTCCACTCTGAGTGTGGGCAGTTAGGAAGAAAGCTCTCAGAAGCTAATGGGCCAGGACTGGCAAGATGGCACAGCAGGCAAACACATTCGCCACCAGCCCTGACCCCCTGACTCCCATCCCTAATACTCTTTTGGTGAAAGAAGAAAGATGACTCCTGCTTGTTGACGACCTTTGACCTCTACCTCTAAACACATACCACACACAGACGCCAAGGCCGAGGCATGAACACACACAAAATGAACGACTAGTCTTAAAAATAGCTAACAGGCGCCCTGGCTCTCCGTGCTCTGTCCAGAGGAAGAATGTTCAAGACCACAGTCTGCTTCTTTCAAATCCCTCAGTCTGGCCAAGAATCTGAGATAACAGGAAGTATGAAGGACACAGACTTCAAGGAAAGGCTGCCCAGGGGTTGGCAATTCTGAGATTCAGGGTACTTTTCACACTTAATCTGTCCAGGCTGTGTCTGTCCTGGTTTAGCGTGTGTGTGTGTGTGTGTGTGTGTGTGTGTGTGTCTGGAGTCTCAAGTCTACCAATTACAGTCTAAGAATACAGTCAGCATGAGGCAAGGAACACCATACTCTCTTTCAAAGATAATTCCAAACTGGATGTGGTGATGCATTCCTTTGATGCCAGCACTCAGGAAGCAGAGGCAGGAGGATCCTTGTGAGTTCGAAGCCAGCCTCGTCTACAAAGTGAGTTCCAGGACATCCGGAGTTGTCATACAGAGAAACCTTGTCTCAAAAGACCTAAAAGAGCGGGAGGGAGCAAGAGAGAGAGCGAACAATTCCAAGAGGGACGGGGTCCTGTTGTGGACTGAGCATTGACTGGGAGCCTCTGATGCCATTACCCTAAAGAGAGATCGTGAGCTGCACAGTCTGTACGTGGGCCTTGAACTGTAGTTCCCTTGAAGTCCTGGCTAAAAATAAATAAACAAATAAAACGAGGCCAAGCTGATTTTAAGTGCAGACCACGCCCGACTCACAAGAGTGGTTTTTCAGCTCTACCACAGTGTGAAAGCAAACCTGGGCCGCCAGCGCTTTTCCCGTGAGCACAGCATTGAGTGGATCATGTGAGGTAGCCAGTACCTCCCTACAGAGACGCTCTGTGTTCCGTGATGCTAGCAGCTCTAGGCTGATGGAACTTGTGAGCACACATAAAGGAGTTAGGCAAAGCTATGGTAGTTAGGATGTCAGCCTCAACCTGACATGTTGACCCATTCCTATAATTCTACTCCCAGAGATGCTGAGGCAGGAGAATCACAAGTTCAACCCCTGCCTGGGCTCTGTAATGCAGTAGGTCGTATGAATTTGATGCATTTGGATTTGGGATGTTTCTGTTGTGCTAGAACTCCATTGAAAGTTAAGGAGCATTTGTATTAGGGAATAAGAAAACATCCTAGAGACTGGAGGCGTGGCTTAGTAGGTAAGAGTGCACACTGCTCTTCTAGAGGACTCAGGTTCGATTCCCAGCACCCACACCAGGCAGCTCACAGTTGCCTATAACTCCAGTTCCAGGGAGGTCTAGCCTCTGGCCTCCGTGGACACCTTAACTCACATATATGACGCCTCCACACACAAACACCTAATTTAAAAAATATAGAAATAAATATTTAATTTCTTTTTAATTCAAAAGAACACCCCCAAATGGTAGAACTGTGGAGTCCCCTCTTTGGTGGTCTCTTATTAAAAATAATATAATGACATAGACATTTTGGAAAGTGTAAGGTGAGAATGTCTGGGACTCACTCTAGGTACAGCAAGGGAGACTGAAGTGTGTTGCAAGAATAAAGCCCCTTGATGGGAAGTTGGAAACCCAGAAAGGCTGAGCCAGGCAGTCACTGAGGGACGTGGCTCCCCTTTCCCCTTCTCTGTTGATGTGTCTCTCCTTAGCTCCTGTTTCTCCCTAACCTCTTCAAGCTTATCACTGGATGCATCCATCCATCCCCCCTCACTCCAGCCCCCTTTAACGGCCTCAGCCCTTTGGAGCAGAATGTCTTCCTTTGTTTTTAAATATTCAAATTTATGAGCCCCAGAAAAAAAAGATGATCAACCCAGATCATCCCTGTAGGCTCAGCTGCTCAATATAACTAGCGGGGCTGGCCAGAGCAGGGTAGACAGCTTGTGACTGACACGGCCAAATGCAGTCCAGTCAGTTGAGTCTAAACAGGGGTGGACCACAGTCAAAGTGTAGCCATTATCTCTCCAGAAGCGTGCCAAGACAAATATAAAAACCAAGAAAAGAACAGAGCGCCACTAGATATCCATTGCTATGTATTTGACTTGGTTTGGTAGACAGCATTTACAATTTGCATCCTGCAGTTTGGGGTACATCTCAGGGCATTTCTTCCATTGCAACTCCATTATTTTCCTAATCACTGTAACATTCCTCCACACTACCTGGGAAGTGCGTATGATTTGCTTAGGCAATCCCTTATAGACAATCCTGCATTTCTACATAGCCTGAGCACTTGGAAACTTTTCAAGTACAAGATGATAGATCCTGGACTCACTGCTAACTCTGTTCTGGAAGCTGGGTCCTTTTCATAGGTAGAAATTTGCTGGCTCCTTGATAGGTCATAGGGAGAGAGGGAGTGGGTGGTTAGCCCCTGCCTCAGTATTGGGAAACATTTGCACCGTCCTTGTTTGGTTGGGTTCTTTTGAGACCAGGTCTTTATTTTGTAGCCCAGGTTAGCCTAGATCTCATGGCAATCCTCCCTCAGCCTTCCAAGTGCTTGCATTGTAGACACAAACCTCCACTCATAAGTTCCAGAACTGAAAGCTAGCCCTGAGGCCACACAGATTAGCACCTCTCCCTTCCAGGACCAGTCTCAGGAGACACCAAGGACAACTCAGGCTACAAATATCATGCAGACATGGGCAGGTGCCTCCCATCCAGTAAGTCTGACCATCTTTACTGGGGCTTACAAGGGAGGAGCATGAGGAGGCAGGGGCCAGTGAATGACTGGCGGGGACAGAGCTGCTGATACCTAAACCCTTCCTCATGCTGAAGAAGACCTGGGCGGCCCTTAGTAGCCTGAGTCACAGAGAAAGCAGGAGCCAGGGCTGGAATACAGGCCTCTGAGCCCAACCTGGGTAGTCACCACAGTCCTGATTATACACGCACATGGGTAGGAACACGTAGCCAACTGGAAAAACTAATAAAACACCTCCTTACATTTTTGGCCCTGGTCCTTAAAAGTAGCAGCTCAGGGACTGGGTTTTGGAGCTCATTTGGTGGAGTGCATGCCTGGCATTGCGCAAAGACCTGGGTTCTAGATCTAGAATGATATAAACCGTGGAAGCAGGAAGATCAGAAGTTCAGGGTCATCCTTGGCTAGTTTGAAGTCAACTCAAGCCTCAAGAACGTATTACTAGTTTCATAGGTTTGTATCTATGAAACTCAGAGAAGAATGTAGGCTAAGGCTGTAGCAGGGTCCTAATGAGTCTCTTGTCTACGAAAGAGGGCCTAAGATGGGCAGACCTGAGCCCTAACCTCCAAGGCAGCTGAGTTCTTGATAGCAGAACCCATCCACTCATCCGGGAAGACATTTACGCAATAGTTTCTCCAGTTCTGGATGCTTGCCCTGCCCAGGGCGGCCTCAGTTTGAATCCTCTGTCTTCTAGGAGGCAGTTGGGGGACCTTGAACGGCTCACATATCCTCTCTGATCCTTCACCTTTGGCCAGTGGCTGTTGTCCATTTTTGACAAGGACCAAGAGGAACTGAGAGACTGGCACAGGGTTCCTCACTTTCCCTACCACTAGTTACACCCATGTGACTCTCGCCCAGCACCTCAGCTCCTGCAGTCAGAGCCTCCACGCGGGCCTAGGAGGAATGTGATCACTTAAGGACCCCTTTGTGCTCCAGAGGGCCCCATGCTGGGTCGAGTACTCTGCAGGCCTCTGTCTTGGCATCCCTAATGTCTAAAGGATCAGTCCATACTGTACACTCCGTACTACATAATGGACTGCATCAGGCTGGATCTGTAGTATAAATGTAGTGTCTACCCCAGGGAGTGCCTGAGAGGGGAAGGGAATGAGGTGATTTGTTAGGCCAGCCCACAGGAAACGGCTCCTCACCTTAGCTGTCCCTACCTGGAAACTTCCTCAGCCTGCGTCTCATCTGCCTTCAGTGCACCCCTCTGTCATCGCCCCGCCTCCCCTAGCTTCTCTTCCTTGATCCTCCTCCCCTGTGAGCTCTGAAGCAAGGATTCAAATATCTTGTAGGGAGCCGGGAAGGGAGGGACCAGGCTGTCTGCTGGAAGCCCTTGAAGCTCTTATCAGGAGGGAACTGCTAATGACTCTGTCTCTGGTTTATGCTAGTTCTTCCCATTCCTTTATGACCCTTTTACTGCCCTGCAGCTTCAGACAGGGCCGCTGTTTGTGAGAGAAGATGGCGCCAAGGGCAGAGCAAAGATGGCCTCAAGGACTGAAGGGCTGTGCTGGTGGATGTGACTTATAAGCCTCAGACACCGTCCCTCTGAGCAGACTGTAGAAAGGTCAGCTTAGAAGATCCAGTGGCTATACTGCCTCTGCCCAGGACCACGCTTATGGGGCTGCATTTGATCGCCATGCCCAGGATTCTAGGTAGCTTCCTAGATCAAATCTAACATAGTTCATGTCTCTAGTCATTGTTTTCAGGGCCCGCAACTGAACGGGCCCTGATTCCTATTGTATTATCTCCATTCCCTGGTTTCCTTGGAGGCCAGAACTGGTGTGCAGGAAACATAAGAAAGCTAAAGAGGCTAAAGGTCGTTTTATATAGGTAACCGTTTTCACAAATCGGTTATGGGTCCTTATTGCTATTTTATGGACTGAGAAACGGATGCTTAAGAGGCCACACAACTAGGCTTGGGTTTAACTTAGTTGGTGTGCTGCTTGTTTAGCATGAACAAAGCCCCGGCCTCCACCCTTAGCACCAGATAAACCTTATGTGAGTGGAATACTTTTGTAGTCCCATCCGACACCCAGAAGGCGGAAGCAGGAGAATTAGAAGTTCAAGGTCATCCTCAGCTACATCATAAGTCAAGTCCATGCTAGGATACCTGAGACCTATCTCAACAACAACAACAACAACAACAACAACAATAATAATAATAGAAAACAATGGACATCCGACATACACAAAGGGCAGGCACATGGGTGTAATGCTGTGTTGTTTGTGGGGAAGGATAAGGACAAGAAATAAACCTTTACATTGAGCACAGACACAAACTTGTTTCCAACCTGGAATCTTTCCCACCCGAGCCCGGCCAGCTCCATCCTGAATCCAGATCCTAAGCAGGCAGGAGACTGAAAGGTCTCCTCCAGGATCGTGGGGGTGGGAATGGTGCCACTCGAAGCCTGAGGTGGGTAAAGCATCCTGTGTCTGCAGTCCCTGCCTTCTCCTAAGAAGACTGGAATCACACCACAGAAAGACAAAAATGGAAGCTGAGAGCTCCCTCACCTCCGGAAGCCACTCATTAGCAGGAAGCTGAAAATCAACTGCTTTCAACCAATGACATTCCCAGCCAGGTATGGCGGTGCACATGCCTTTGGTCCCAGCACCTGAGCAGATCTGAGCTCCAGGCCAGAGAGAGAGAGAGAGAGAGAGAGAGAGAGAGAGAGAGAGCGCTTCTCCTGGGAGCATTATTCATTTGAACACCACCCCCTTCATCACTTCAAGCAGCCCTTATTTATTCCCACTTTAAAGTGAAGGGGAGGGGTCTAGAGAGATGGCTCAGAGGTTAAGAGCGCTGACTGCTCTTCTGAAGGTCCTGAGTTCAAATCCCAGCAACCACATGGTGGCTCACAACCATCCGTAATGAGATCTGACGCCCTCTTCTGGTGTGTCTGAAGACAGCTACAGTGTACTTACATATATAAATCTTTACAAAAAATAAAATGAAGGGAAGGGAAGGTTTTAAGCAGCGACCCCCTCCCACCACCCACAAAAGCAAAACAAAACACCCTGGAAGGAAGATCCCTAGCAGGGGAAACAGGATCTTGCCAGATTGACACCCTTAGTTTTTGCTGTTTTTCTTCTAAGATGGCTTAACCCTAACCTAGTACTCCCAGAGCATTAGCTGAGCCCTAAACACCTCACCTTGGTGCCTCAATTCGCCCCGATGTCTATGCTCCCGAGCACTTTACATCCAGGGAAACTGAGGCATAGAGGCATGATGGCTCCTTCTTCCAGAGGCTCTGTGTATAGCCCTGAGCTCCTCTCCTGGGTGCAGAGTTAAATTTTCACATCAAGAAAGTACCTCCTGCCAGGTGTGGTGGGTGGGACGGTAGCCTAGGCAGATCTCGAATTCCTTAATCTCAACAATGAAAGGAAGGGAAGAGGGTGGGGCGGAGGGACCACCTCCTGGGCTCACATTCTCTAAACCAGTGCTTCTCTGTTTTCCTAGTGCTGTGACCCTTTAATACAGTTCCTCAAGTTGTTGTGACACGCCCCCCACCACAACATTATTTGGTTGCTTTTTCATAACTGTAATTTTGTTAGCATTATGACTCATAATGTAAATATCTGATATTCAGGACATGGGACCCCGTTCGGGACCCACAGGTTGAGAACCACCTTCCTGGCCTAGCCTTGCCCATTTCTATAGGGTTCTAGAAAAGGCAGCACTTCCTGGGGCCTGGGCTTTCTGACCTCTCCTCAGCTTCTCGGGACCATACATATCTGGTGCCCTCCTAGTCCACCCCACCCCTTCTCTCAGGTGCATGGCGCATACACACATACACCAAAATTGGCCACAGGGTGATTAATGTTCTCCTTCACACCCTCACCCAAAAGGTAGGTTGCAGCGGGCAGGGCTCTACCCTTCTGTACCACGTGCAGACCGGGCAACCATAGCATCCGGTTGTCCTCCCAGCCCCTCCAAACTCCCTAGGAAATGGCCAGGCCTTTCTTTCGAAGAACTACCATCCTAAGAATGTGCAGGTCCCCGACAGACATCTTTTTTTAAGGTGGACAGACATCTTTTCACCTTCGTATTTAGAGAAGCGGACCTCCCCCACCCCCACCCCGCCCCCAGGGATGGTTTAGGGGAAGACAGGAAGCCTGTTTTTGTTAGGATAGAGAAGGGCAAGACTCTAGGGTTAGGGAAGGTAGCGTCAGTGAAAGATGAGGCCAGTTTGGGTGAAGCAGGTTGCCTGACCTTCACCGAGTGGGTCGCCGCCAGAGAAAGTGGACAGAGACTAAAGACCTCGCTCCCTGGGTGGTAGGGCTTTACTGAGGAGCATCCTTCCTCACTCTTGACCACGAAAGACGACCCAGCAGTTGGGGGTGTCCCCGGGGTGCCCTCCAAAGCATACGGCACCTGGTCACCGACCCGCCCCTCCCCCACGTCCTGGGCGGGGAGCCGTCTGTCACCTGGGCCTCGGTGCGGCAGGAAAGTCCTGCAGACTCTGATCCCTCCCGGGAACGGGCACGCCCACAGGGAGGGCGCTTCCTCACCACACCTCCAGTGCCCCAGTGACTCTATTCTGGCTCACAGATCTCTGATCATCGTCCGAGTTGGGAACTGAACGGCAGGTCCTTGGTTTTACCAAGGCAGGCAGAGTTAGGACCCCGAACACATCGATTTCGAAGTCTGCAGAAAGAGGCCATCCACCCTGGAGAAAGAGAGCCAGTCCCGCCAGCTAAGCTGATACCTGGCCTTCCTAGCCAGTCCGGCTCCAGAACTCTTTCCTGAAAAGCTGGGCGCACTTGTTTATGCCATTGAAGCTCCCCCCACCCCAACATCCTTTTAAAGCCGGGATGACTCGTTGAGCAGGGTTTTATAGTTTCAATAATTAGTCTATCTTTTTTTTTAGTGCCCTAAAGTTATCTGTGAAATTATTTTTTTCGAGAGAGTACGGGAGACCGGGCTCAGTGCACACATTTGATTTTGTTTATGAAGCTAATTGTCTTTTTTTTTTTTTTTTTTTTTGCTAAGAAAACCACGACGCTCACCCACAGGGACCTTGGGACAATTTTTTGTTTTCTCCATTCAGAGTACACAGTCTGAAGGAACTTTCTCTTTTAAAAACTCATCAAATAACAAAGGCTTCCTCAAAGCCTTCCTGGGCCACGCCCTGCTCTGTCTGCCCTCATCCGACTGGCACTCGGAAGTTGTTTTCCCTAAGATCACCCTTCCGAGCATTAGCATTTCCACTTCTGTTTTTTAACGCTGCATTTAAATCAGAGATGCCTTCCTAAGCGTCTTTTGTTAAGTCAGCATCCCTCCAATGAGCTCAGTTCAGGAGTAGCTGGCTAACAATACCCACCCTCTAAAACAGTAAGTTCTGTCCCTCCGTGTAGCGCGGTTCCAGGAGCAACTTAGGTAGAGGTAGGGTTTGTATGTGATCCCTCCTGCTCTTGTAATCAGTACAATCTCAAAATGACTCGGTTTTCTTTTCATAATCTCTTTGGAGAGTTTTGCTATACTTTATAAAGGTCCAGAAGAAGTCTTTGAAGAGCTTCAAACACACTCTAATTGTTGCCAGGTCACACTGCAACCCCTCCCTCCCCCCTCCCCCCCCGCAGTGTTCTCTTATCTAATAAAAGTACAGGAAGGGTTCACGCCCCCAATGTGCCTTGCAACCTGGTTCTTAGCTTTTGCAAGATGAGCTGACAGGGCAAAAGTCTTATCTGAGAGATCTGCGTTTGCCGCTCCCCTCCCTGAGGGATGGGTCTCAATCTGTGGCTTCAGAGTCTGGGCTTGGCTTGCCTGCTCAGGGTTTCCTGTGAGATTGCAGGTAAACCAGCGGCTGGGCCTGCAGGGCCTTCTCAAGACTTGGCTGAGGACTGGCTTCCAGATCCCTCACTCAGTTGGTGTGAGGGTTGCCTCATAATCCCACTGAAAAGATTACAAACAGAAATTACAGCTTTGAGCAAGACACAATGGGGGGGAGGGGTGCTTTTAATCCCCGTACTCAGGAGGTAAAGTCAGATGAATTTCTGAGTTCAAGGCCCATTTTGTCTACACAGAGATCTAGGCCAGCCAGGGCTACACAGTGAGACTGTCTTTTTTTTTTTTTAAAGCCATCCGCAATCTTTTAAAACCTAATCTCAGTAGGGACATCCCATCATTCCTTCTACATCTTATTTATTAGAAGACGGCCAATAATTCCCACCTATGGTCAAGGGATAGGAATTCCACAGAGCTTGGATGCTAAGAACTGGGGATCATAGAAACGACCTACGGAGCAACCACTAAAGGCTTAGCTTTGACAGGCCTTCCCCCCCCCCCGCCCTCACCCCCCAAAAAAACAAACCGAATTCAGCATAGAGGCCAGCATCAGTTCTCATCGGCTGCTGCACAACATTCACTAGCGGCTAAATATTTCCCACAATGCTCTTGTCCACAATCTACTTCTTTCATGGCTTGAACCGTGGGCCAGGCACCTGACTAAAGGATTCAAGCTCATAAAGCAGTGGTCCCTGATCTGAGACTGGCCCAAATGGGTCGATAGGACGGAAGAGTATAGCGCCCAAGTGCCGCAGGGGTAATGAAGATAGACGTCACTCCACGCCCAGCGGCACCCGTACAGGACAGGAGTGAAGAAGCCAGAGAGTGGCTGGCCACTCAGGGGATCTTGAAAAAGAGGGGGAGCAGAATATAAGAGCCACCATGTGGGGCTGTACGTCGTGAGGACGGAGAGGCAGGAATGAAGCTGGAGATCTCCCAGAAAGGCCCTGTTAGGGCGACCTTCAGGGTTGGGACTATACGGAAAGGTAAAGGCTATAGGCAGTCAGGGGAGGATTTGAAACCAAGGACGGACAAGGCCAGCTTCGGGTTGTGCAATGCACACCGTGATAGCGATAAGGAGTGGGAGATGAAGTGAAGGCACAGAGACCAGTTAGGCCCTGTCGGTGCCTAGGCGAGAGATGTCGAAAGCGATGGGAGTGGCCATGGATGTGGGAAGGAAAATGATGGAAGATTTTTAGGGTGTGGATTCAACAGTTTTGGGAGGATGAATGGAGTGTTGGAAGGAGAAAGGCCAGTCAAGACCTGGACTGAGTTTGCAATGCAGACTGCTGGGGATGGTGTGGTCATTGCCTTACACAAAGATGTTCGGCTCCAGTGAGGGGTACAGCGGCTTTGGGTCCGTTGTTCTTTGTTACTTCATACCCAGTCTTCACGGTGTTAAGTATTGAACCCAGATCTCCTGCCTGCTGGGCAAACACTGAACTAACCAAACTACACCCGACGCCTAGCTCTGTTCTAAGCTTGTTACATTGGACAGACCTATGACTGGCTCAGCAAGATGGGCGGTGATGAACTAAGACCATGAAAGATGCTAGAGTTGCAACTTCCCGAGACCCTGGGCTTTGGGTTTCATATAGTTCAAGGGACTCTCTGGAGAAGAAGCCCAGGGACAGAGACCCCAGTGAGAGGATGTCTTCAGCTAAGGGAGGAAGAACAGTGGAGAGAGCTATTGTCTCATAGACTACATGGCTTCACAAGTAGGATTTTTTTCTTTTCTTTTCCTTTTAAAAAGACTGTCTCACTGTCTGTGTAGACCCATTGAAAAGAGCTTGTCAAAGTCTTCTACTACCTGAGCGCATTAAACCCATTCAAATGAGAGGTCCGGAAACAGTTCCAGTATTGGCAGGTTAGATAAAAAGGCAGAACACTGGTGATTCATGTAGAGACAATTCCACTACATGGAACAACATCTAGAAAGTTCTAGATTAGGCTGGAATTCTGTAGAGCAGTCTGCCCTCCCATGATCTTCAATACCTCACGGAACACCACCAGCCAGTGTACTACAGCATGTACGGTGAATCAAGAAACAATGAGGAGCTAGGCGGTGGCCCATGCCTTTCACCACAGCACTGGAGAGGCTGGGGCAGGCAGATCTCTTTGAGTTCAAGACGAACCTAGTTTACAGTGTGAGTTCCAGGACAGTCAGGGCTATACACAAACCCTGTCTAGGAACAAAAGAAAGAAAGAAAGAAAGAAAGAAAGAAAGAAAGAAAGAAAGAAAGAAAGAAAGAAAGAAAGAAAGAAAGAAAGAAGAAACAAACAAACAAACAACAACAACAACTTCAAGCTCATCTCATTTTTATTCTCCAAAGCTTGTTTAAAATTAGCAAATGGGGTCAGGCATGGTGATGCCCACTTTTAATCCCAGCACTCAGGAGGCAGAGGCAGGCAGATCTCTGAGTTCAAGAACAGCCTGACCTACCAAAGAGTTCCAGGACAGTCAGGGCTACATAGAGAAACCCTGTCTTAGGGAGAAAAAACAAATCAGCAAACAGGGACTAGAGAGAGGGTTCAGGTCCCCTGGAGTTGGAAGTTAAAGCAGTTGTAAGTCTTCTGCAAGAGCAGCGTCGGCTCTAAATCCTCAGCCATCTTTCCAGTCCTCGTCTGTGTTGATTTTGATATTGTTGACATCTCCTGCTTCCAAGTTCAGGATAACTTTAAAAAGCCAGACTCTTAAAACCATGAACCAGAAGTTGCTGAAAACGCTCAGCAGTTTATAGACTTATAATGTCTAATCTAATGCACAGCACAGCCCCTTCCTGATCGACGCAGTTAGCATTTGGACGTTTTAAAATATTATCTCTTGGTGCTGGAGAGATGGCTCAGTGGTTAAGAGCACTGACTGCTCTTCCAGAGGTCCTGAGTTCAATGCCCAGCAAGCACATGTTAGCTCACAATCACAAAGATGCCCTCTTCTTGTGTGTCTGACGCCAACCACAGTGTACTCAAATTCATAAAAATAAATAAATCCCCAGGCAGTGGTGGTGCAACACCTTTAATCCCAGCACTTGGGAGGCAGAGGCAGGCAAATTTCTGAGTTCGAGGCCTGCCTGATCTATAGAGTGAGTTCCAGGACAGCCAGGGCTACACAGAGAAACCCTGTCTCGAAAAACCAAAAATAAAATAAAATAAATCTTTTTAAAAAGATTATCTCTTAAGGTTTTCTAACGTATCAATGATAAATAAGCTTCTCTAACTTTCTCAGAGAAACCTCCCTTCCCCCTTGCCCTCCCTTCAAAGTCCTCAGCATCTATATTGCTTCCTCTGCCAGGAGAAGAGAGAGGTAGGAGGAGCGGCAGGAAGTTGGGTCCAAGTTTACTCCTTCCTCCGAGGATAAGGAGAGTCTCTGCCCACTGAGATGCCCATGGAAATAACTGCTTCCATGAGAGACTCAGGCTGCAGTCTGAAAGACCTGAGCTCTCAGGGACCAGGAACTGAATGAATTGTACTTTGGAGGGATTTCAGGTTGTTGTTCTTTTAGGAAAACATCCCAACCTCCATCTTGAGCCTACTGTGGAAGCTCTGCTGTTAATGCGTTTCCCCCTCAGTCTTCCACCAATGGTTTGGGAGGAATAGTGTCTGGTATCAAGACTTCTAAGAAACTAATATAGCTCTGGTGTGACCATGATTATCGTCTTAGGGTTCCCTTTGCTGTGAAGAGACACCATGACCAAGACAACTCTTATAAAGGATAACATTTAATTGGGGCTGGATTACAGGTTCAGAGGTTCATTTCATCATCATCAAGGCAGGAGCATGGCAGTGTCCAGCAGACGTGGGGCTGGAGGAGCTAAGAGTTCTGCATCTTCATCCAAAGGCAGACAGGAGAAAACTAACTTCTAGGCAACTAGGACAAAGGTCTTAAAGCCCATACTCACAGTGACACACTTCCTCCAACAAGGCCACACCTCTAAATACTGGCATTCCCCGGGCCAAGCGTATTCAAATCACCACAATCATCCTGGCCAAATCTCTTCACCTTCTGTTTGAGTAACTTTTTTAAGTGGAAGGTTAGATTAGATGATGTTTGAAAAGTTGCCTGAGCTGGAAAAGTGTTATTTTATGGTGTGTGGGGGTTTGTGTGTATATCTGGGTACACAGGTCAGAGACTAGAGGTTAGCAATGTAGGTACCTTCCTCAGTTGCTCTTCACCTCTTTTGAGGCAGGGTCCCTCAGTGACCAGCCAGAAAGTTATTAGTTTTACAGGTGCACTGCCATGCCTAGCCCTTTTGTTCTTTTACATTTACATGGTGTGTGTGTGTGTGTGTGTGTGTGTGTGTGTGGAGAGAGAGAGAGAGAGAGAGAAGGCACGTGTGTGGAGAGGATCCTGGCCAAGATCTCAGTGGGTCCTGTCCATAGAAGTCAGGCTGTCAGACTTGGGGACAGCTACCTTTACTCATGGAGCTCAGTTACCCATTCATAAGAGCTTTTAAAGGGTCCCCATCCTTGTGTGACAGGCATGTTACCAACTAGACCATCTCCTCAGCCATGTTGCTGTTTATCTTAGAACTGGATAGGATAGGATAGGATAGGATAGGATAGGATAGGATAGGATAGGATAGGATAGTCTTTGAAAGATGGCAGAAAGACAAAAGCTCCTATATTAGAGTCACTTTTCCATCGGTCACTGTGGAATGCAGTCTATCCCAGCAGGGAGGGAATGGCACCAAGTGGTTGGCTGGTCACACCGCATCAAATACATCTAGTCAGGAAGTAGAAGCTGCTGACTGCTAGTACTCAGGGAAGAAAGGGGGCTCTTCCTTTGGCTGTCTTTATTCACTCTGGGATTCCTCTTCATAGGAAGGTGCCACCTACATTTGGAGTGGGTCTTTCCTTCTTAGTAAGCCCTCACAGACTCACCCAAAGGTGTGTCTCCAAATCCGATTAAGACTATGAAGGTCACTGTCTCCTGAGGCTTGTCTTCTATAAGACCTCCTGTGGTCAGATTCCGGGGGTCATTATTGACTCCTGACTGGATAATCTTTGTTCAGAGGTTGGGCAGTGTTAGAGATTAAATAAGTAATGTCCCCAAGTGTTTTTGAACACTGGTGCCCCAGCTGGTTCCCCATTTGGGGCAACTATGGAACCTCTTAAGAGTGGATCACAAGTAACAGCCCTTTGAAGGTCAAACTTGTTCTTGGATCTTAGCTCTCTCTACTTCCTGCCTTGCTGTGGTGTGAACAACCACTATACACTCCCGCCACCATATATTTAGTGACTTCCTAGCCATAATGACCTGAAGCCCTCTGAAACTGTGAGCAGAGATAAGTCTTCTGTCTCTCAAGTTGCTTTTGTCGTGTGCTGTGGTGCAGAGACACAAAGAACACCAATATTTCCGAACCGGAAGCGCTCTGTAACTGCAAAAAGTAACCATTACAGGGCTGGAGAGATGACTCAATGGTTAAGAGCACTGACTGCTCTTCTAGAGGACCTGGGATCAATACCCAGCACCCACATGGTTGCTCACAACCATCTGCAACTCTAGTTCCAGAGGGATCTGATGTCTTCTTCAGGCCTCCATGGGCACCAGGAATGCATGCAGGCACACGACGCTTATGGATAAAGTTAGAAGAAAATCTTGAAAATTAAGGGAAAAAAAAGTTTTGAATATGTACTCTCTGCCAATCTTGTATATGTAGCATGCGTTCATTGCTTGCATTAGTGCCGACCTTCCCACGGAACACCATCTGCCTCTAGATGCATAAAATAAATGGCATCCAGTGTGGTCAGGTGAGCTGGGATTGTTAGCCACCTCTCCCCTCTTCTCCCTCTCAACAAAGGAGCTTTGTGAAGGTGCCACTTTCCCCAAGGAGGAAAAGTCAGAGTTCCTGAATCTCAGAGCAATATCCCAGGTCTCAGCTACTCTAGTCCTGACTGGCCTGACTTCCCCTGCACAATGGTTTTTGTGAAAGCTGACAAGGGTCAAAGATCTGGCCTGATGCCTCCCGTGGAGCGAGCCTTTAGCCTTGTTTTCTGGTATTCTAGGATTTCAGCCCGGGACAGAATTCCAGAAAAAGACCCCTCTCTGCTCTCTTCTGCTTTATGAAACTTGTCTACACTTAAGCCAAGTGGACTGTCTATCCTCTATAAGGTTTTACTTTAAAGGGGGCGGGGAGTGAGCATGTGCAGAAATCCATCCCCTTGCTTTCCAGTTTCCAGGCAACCGTGCGGGATTACAACAGGTCACATGATAACGCCACTGCCAGGGAGAAGAGGAAAAACCGCAAGCTGCTATCTTGAGAAAGGGGCTGGGAACGATCGGAGGCCTTTGGATGCTCCTCTAATAACACTAGCAACAAGTGAGTCAAAGACCTGGCACCAGTGAGGGCTTCCACCCTCTCCGGGCTCACCCAGCCTCTCTGGCTAGATGCAAAATGTTCCTGTATACGCGAAGTCGGGTGAGATGCTAGAGACGGTAGAGGGAGTTGTTGGCCTGAGGTGACCCTAGCACCTGCTCTGGAAGCCCAGCTCCCAGAGGGGTTGTTGTGGAGAAGATCCCAACCACAAGGGACTCCCTGGGCTGCACTTCCGCTGCCCCAGCCCTGGGATAATGAAGGAGCAGCTGAGCTCTCTGGTTTAAAGGCAGCCTGTGAGGACTGTGGGTGGCTGAGAGGCAGAGAAGGGTCAGTGGGGACAAGCTGGAGGGAGGAAAGCCACCCATGAAGGCCCAGGTTCCACTTCCTTTCTGAAAGCCTCCTCTTTTCTGAACCTTGTTTATTTTGACTTGGGATGGTTTGATGATTCTATGTCCCCGACCCCCCGACCCCCAGAGGAGGGGGAGTCAAGAATCGGGGTGGGGAGTGGCACATATGTGTACATCCCTGGGATTGTGCATTATAGATGCTCCTACAGCAGTTCATGCCTCTCTCTACACTTCTGTTTCAGTAACAATACCTCTGTGGCCCAAGGACCTCCAGGAAACAGTTTTGCTGGGGTTGACTGAGGAGGTGGGCGGGTATGCCTGTAGTCCAGGATTCCATGTATACCATCTCAGAGCTGGAAGGCAGAGAGAACTTAGAGCCACCCAGTTTCCTCACATCTGGTGACATCTTCCTCACACAAGAGACAGATGCATCATGGGAACACGCTCCCTCTGGTCTTCCACAGCCCGGACTGCTGGCTTTAGAGAGGTCGGCTACTGGTTGCAAGGCAACCCAGGTACATTGACCACGGACACAGAGAAGGGGATGTGGTCCGCCGGGCCTCCTTTCTAGGCTGTGGCGTTGGAGGCCTGAGGTGTGAGCATTCTCTGGCCCTTTGCTGCAGCTTGCGTTGATTCTTTCGCCAGTAGACCATGAGGGACACTTTCCCCCCTTTGGACAGTCATGTTTCTTACCTGTGTCAAAGTCCCCAAAGCTGAATGTTTGCCCTCCATTCAGAAGGCCAGGGCCCTGCTTCTCTCTTCTTTCCTCTTTGGATTACTTTGCTGCTGCTATTTTGCTGTTGCTGCTCTGTTATTGCTTTGTCTTTGAGAGAGACTGAGCCTTTGGTAGCCCAGGCTGGCTTCAATTTTACTACCTTGGCCTTGGAATTCTCATTCTATTGGCTCTATCTCCGGGGATGGCAGCCATGGGTCTCCAACTCTGGCTTATGTGGTGCAGGGGTGGGAGCGGAACTGAGTGTTTGTGAGGTTAGAACGCTATCAGGCTACAAACTCACTTCCAAAATCCCCCCCCCCCCCCAAGAATGATAAGTCTATCAGCTCCTCCACGGGGAAACGCTCCACAACAAGAGATGAATGAATAAATGTTTTGGACTTATGGCATATTTTCTAAGTCCTGTGCCTTATAAACATTTTGGGGAGAAGGTGGGAAGGAATTCAAAGGTGACAGTGGGGTGAATTTTTATACTTTAACACCTCGTGTGTGTGTGTGTGTGTGTGTGGGAGGCATTCCACGGCTGTTAAATAAGTAGCATATGGGATGGTGGCAGCCCTTTGGGAGATCGTGGTGGGCACGAATTTGTTGGGAAAAGAGGTTTATGTGTATGCAAGGAAGGTTCTTACTGATGTACAAGGTTGCAATATTGGGGAGCTAAGGGGTGCCCCTCTGACTCCACTATGGAGACAAATTCACAGCCCCCACCTTCACCCAAACACAAATGCAAATTGTCCACAAACTCTATATTAATGCAAACAGATAATGGAGCACAGTGCACACACACACACATACACACTCACGTCATGCCTTCCAAGTCCCAGTCAGAGTACACCCAAAGAATTGGCCAGCTGATCCCAGGGCTATAGCTCCTACCAGAAGGCCCTCCAAATTCCCAGGGAAATTTGAAAAAAAAAGTAGGAACGTGTTTGATGGGGGGTTGGGGGGGGCGGCGGGTGCTTTATTGCAGTTCTTGCAATGGCCAGAGAGAAACTGGCATTCTAGAGCTGGAGAGCGCTAGGTAGGCAGGGGGAGGAGGCATGAGCAAAGAGGCTGGAGAACTTGAAAGATGAAATCAGAACTCCGGCCAAGAACACCCCGGGGCCGCCAGCAGCCAGCGGGGGGCAGACGAGGGCCAAGGAAGGGTTAACGCGGGAGCTGAGTGTGCGACGGGGGCCGGGCCTGGGCGGGGCAGAGCGGGCGCGCGCTGTCCCTTTAAGGCGGGCGGCGCGGGCCGGCCGAGCGCCGCTGTGATTGGCGCGGCGGGATCACTGGCTCCCTGAGCCCGGCCCGGGGGAGTCGGCTGGAGCCGGCTGCGCTTTGATAAGGTCCTGGCAACTCAGTAACGTCCCTAGAACCGGGAAATAAAAATAAGCCGCCGATCGCGATGGATTTCGGGGCCACCCGGAGGCCGAGGCGTCCGCCTCCCCAAAGGAGAGCTCTGCTGTAGAAGGTGGGGTCGGAGGCTCGGTCCCGCCGCAGCCGCTTCCAAGAAAGCTCCGTGCGGCTGGGGGCGGTTGGCAGCGGGGCGCGGGGCCGCGGGAGGGGGCGGCCGGGAGCAGGCCGGGGGTAGTAGAGGGGTGCGGGTTGCACGGCCCCCAAAAGGGGCGCTGGAGCGCGCTGGGCTGGCCCGGGTGCGGCTCGCATACCTCCCTTCCAGGACCGTGCGCTCGGCTCGCGCCTTTGAAGTGCACAGTTAAATCCACAGCGCAGTTTTTGTTGGAAGCGCCCGGAGGACATTTGGTGCGCCTAGTGACTGCTGGAAACAGGACCTGGGTTGAAAGCCGGCCGGGCGGGGGCCGGGGGTGGCCGCGGCGGGGGCGGAGGCCCACTCCGATCTTTTGCATAAAAGGGGCAGCGGGGCGCACGACCCCCCCCCCCGCCCCGGCGCAGAGCTAGCTCTCGCCTCGGGATCGTTATTTTCCGCGCACCCCCTCCTCCGCGAGACTCCTCATGTTCCCCACGCCCGGGCGGGCCCGGGGGGGGCCCGGGGCAGCCTCTGTGAGTCCAGCGGGGGACCCGGGCAGGGGCCCTGCCCGCGGCGCCTGCGAGGTCTCCGCGAGGAGTGCGCCAGCGGATCAATGGTGAGTGCCGAGGCCGCGGCGGTCCGGCGGCCGGCGCGCTTTGATGTGCGGGGCGGCGCTTTGAAGTTGGCAGGCCGGCTATTTCGGGGCGCGCTCCGGGCCCGCGCGGAGGGGAAGCGGCGGGCTCGGCGCCCAGCGCTCCGGGGGGTTTGGCCGGGCGGCCCTGCGCGCGGTGAGCTGGAGTCCCCTCCCCTGCGCCGGGTCCGGGGTGGCGGGGGGCCGGTCAGGGAGACTTCTCCAAGTGGCGTCGGGGGCGGAGGCGGAGACGGGCAGCTCGCCCTCGGGGGTCGAGTCGCCGTGGGTGTGGATGAGTTGGGGTGTGCGTGTGCACGCGAGTGCTTTTGGAAGGTGGGATGAAAGGGTGGAGGCGCCCCCCGCTTGCCCTCCCCGCCCCTCCCCCGCCCCCTCCCACTTCTCTCCCCACTAGTCTCCCCCTCCCATCCGCGGGTCTGCGCTTAGGTGCCGGGAGCGCTGGCGGAGGCTCAGTCTGAGGGTAGAACCGGCCAGAGCCCAGGGCGCTCGCGTCCCCCCGTTCCTCCTCGCCGCCCCTTTTGCGGAGAGGCCGAGACTTCGCGCGTCGCCATTTCTGGACTAGGTGGTTGCTTTCCGTGCCTTTTTCTGCGGGGACCTCTGCTAGACTTGACACCAGGGAGTTATTCCCATCCGGGCTCCGGGGTCTCCGGCCTCGCTCCTGGTGGACGACGTACCGGGACTCTGGAGGCGTTCGTTTGCTGTTGGGCCCGGGAGGGACGGGACAGAAGGGGCCTCAGAGGAGATGAGAGCCTGGCGGCCTTCATCTTCCAGGTAACGGCGCCTCGCCACCTTCTCTGCGCCCGGTTGCGCGGCACTGCCGGGCCCCACCACTAAGGGTTTGTGCCCAGCCTGGCGGCCTGAGCTTCGGGACTGGGGCGGGGTGCATCCACCCAGACCCGGGGTCTCGGGCAACTGGCCCGGCGTTCCTCCCTGTCCCCCGGCCCGCCCCTCCTTAGTTTGATCCTTCCCTGGCTAGGGAGAGTAGCTTGTTTATTGGTTAGATAAGACTTCTTTTCTTTTAGAGAAAGACTGGCTTGGGATCAGTGTAGTTTGGGATTCTTGGCACAGGCAGCGGTAGCGTGAGAAGCCTTCTGATCCGGTTTTGTTGGGTTCGTGGCTCTAGGAGGTGGATTGGGGAGCCGGGGGCGGCGGGTCTCGAGGTTTCTCTTCTCTCTTTAAAAGTTTGAAGATCAAAGCCTCTTACTTAGCGAGCTGGTTTCTGCTTTGGGGAAGCGAAGAGGACAAGAGGTGTAGACTGAGCCACGTTTTTGGTGGAGAGTCTTTAGTGTAGGCAACATCATCTGGGATCGGGGGTGGGGTGGGGGGCGTGCATGCCGAATCCGCGAGTCGCTGACCCCCTTCCCGCCGATGCTGGGCTGGCTTTTTTTTCAGGCGGGGATCTTCTGTAAGAAGTGGGACGAGGGAGCGCAGAAGGAGGGGTGGGTGGGGGGAATGGGAACCAGATGCCGGGGAAGGGCACTTTGAGAGCTCGAGTTATCTGTGCAGAGTGGGGAAGTTTACCGAAATTGGTTTCACCTGCACGCAGCCGGGCGGCTGGCTTACGTGTTCTGGTCGTCGTGGGAGGGGGTACGGCTAGGCTACCCCGAGTGTCCCTGGGCCCCCCGAATGTGGGGAAGGTTGTGTCTTACACCTCCCATGTCACTGTTTCTGCCTCACCTTCCTCCTCCCAACCCCCCCCCATCCCCCTGCGGAAAAAGTGTGTGGGGAGCTCAGATTTCGCCTTTGAAAAAGCTGCGTTGGATACTTGAGATGAGCACCTCGCGGATAGCTGGGTTGCTTGATTTGAATTTGAGGAGTTGAAAAGCCTGTTTACTTTCTTGCTTTGATGTTGGGTAGATCTGGTTTTGATTAGATCAATACCCTTTTCTCTCTCCCACCTCCCCCCCTCCTTTTCTTTCCAGAGAGGAGGCTCACATGAGCCCCTGCTGACTTAAGAGAGACCAAGCCGATTGCTGAGAGGAACTGGAAGAAGAAAAAGGAGGAGGAAAAAAAAAAAGGAAAACAAAACCCAGACTCAGTGAGACGTTCTCCCTCACCATGAGTAGCGCCGTGTTAGTGACTCTCCTTCCAGATCCCAGCAGCAGCTTCCGCGAGGATGCTCCGCGGCCCCCAGTTCCAGGAGAAGAAGGGGAGACCCCACCCTGTCAGCCTAGTGTGGGCAAGGTCCCGTCCACCAAACCTATGCCTGTCTCCTCTAATGCTAGGCGGAATGAAGATGGGCTGGGGGAGCCCGAGGGGCGGGCCTCCCCAGATTCCCCGTTGACCAGGTGGACCAAGTCTTTGCACTCCCTGTTGGGTGACCAGGATGGTGCATACCTCTTCCGGACTTTCCTGGAGAGGGAGAAATGTGTGGATACCCTGGACTTCTGGTTTGCCTGTAATGGGTTCAGGCAGATGAACTTGAAGGATACCAAAACTTTGCGAGTGGCCAAAGCAATCTATAAGAGGTACATTGAGAACAACAGCGTTGTCTCCAAACAGCTGAAACCCGCCACCAAGACTTACATACGAGATGGCATCAAGAAGCAACAGATTGGCTCCGTCATGTTTGACCAGGCGCAGACCGAGATCCAGGCGGTGATGGAGGAAAATGCCTACCAGGTGTTCTTGACTTCTGACATATACCTCGAATATGTGAGGAGTGGGGGAGAAAACCCAGCTTACATGAGTAATGGTGGACTGGGGAGCCTAAAGGTCTTATGTGGCTACCTCCCCACCTTGAATGAAGAAGAGGAGTGGACGTGTGCCGACCTGAAGTGCAAACTCCCACCCACCGTCGTTGGCTTGTCCAGCAAAACTCTTCGGGCTACAGCGAGTGTGAGATCCACGGAAACGGCCGAAAACGGATTCAGGTAAGGCTCTGGCTGGGGTGGGGTGGGGTGGGGATGGGGTGTCGCCGAACGGGGACAGGGCTTGGAAGATGAGTTAGCTTTGCAGATGTCTTCTGTTAGGGGTGGGTAGGTGGCGGATGGCTAGGTTGGGGAAGCTGAAAAAGGTTGATTGGGAGCTAGGGCTTCTGGCTAGGAACCCTTTGATCTTATGTTCGGTTGTTTGTGTGTGTGTGTGTGGGGGGGGAGTTGCAATGTACGCACAGCTGAGTACCTGCAGCCTTCCAATGCTAACTTCAAACGGTGGCAAGCAGTATTTATTAATGTGGTTACTTATTATCCTGGGCTGTGGGGAGGGAGAGAGGAAAAGAGAAAAGAGAGAATATGAATGCAGCAGCTTTTGATGCCTCTGAGTCACTAGACCTACTAAGTGCCAGTTTGGGAATGGGTCATTTTCACGGCTAATCATCAAAATAGAATTACTCTGGCTTGCGGGGAGGGGCAGCTGGGTTGTGGTGGAGGCGCGGGAAATAGCGCGTGCACCGGGGGAGGGGTGAGTGGGATCTTTTGGACTTTTTTATGTTAAGAGCCTATCGAGCGGCTTAGCGACTGAGTTTGCAGTTCCCTTTGTAGAATTAGGTATTTCCCAGGGAGGAAGGCTTCTGACTAACTTGGGGAAGGCCCTGAGACTTCCTCGTAGGAAGGAGCCTTCCCTTTGGAGTCTGTTGGAATATTAATCCAGCTTTCAAATGCTCTTGGGCCCCAGGGTCAGACCTAAGTTGATGGCTTGTTGTCTAGTGCTGATAGAGAGCTGTGTGTGTGTGTGTGTGTGTGTGTGTGTGGACTCTGCCCTCCAGACCACTTTCTCTTTTTAAAACTTCTAAGACAAACAGTCCATTATAGATTGGCCAAGTCTCAAGATTCTTGGCCTTTGCGGCAATTTCAGACCTGTTAGAATGTGTTTCTCTGTCCCTTTACGTCTCCAGAGATCCCAAAAGAGAATACACCTATTAATTTTAGTCTGTTGCCTGTGACATGCGGCGTGGGAGGTGGGGGGTGACACTGGATTGCTATCTGCGTGGCTTTATTCTGTCCCTGTGCATTTTTTCCGTGTCAGGGACTGAGGATATGATCTGCATACAGTCTCTGGAGATCTTGCTGGCTTTACAGGACGTGGTCTCCAGTGTCCTACAGCAGCTGGGGGGGGTGGGGGGGGTTATGCCCCTGACTGTTGATCTGGAGCCTCTCGGGTTTCAACCCTCCAGGTCCTGCACTGATGTGTTGTAGGCATGATCTCCAGTTTTGACTGCTGCTGGCAAGGAAGGGGAAGAGCTTGCTTGCTCTCCAGTCACCAGAGGGCGCTCTTGCAGCTTTGGGAGTGAACTTAACCAATTTTCAGACATCTGGTCTACACCTACATGGAACTGGCTTGTTTTTTTTTTTTTTTTTTTTTTTTGAAGGCAAGTGTAGGATCGCCAGAGGGAGTGGTTAGTGGCTCTGAGGTTGCAGAGCTAGGCTGTTGGCTTGACGCCGTTGGGGCTGCTGTCCCTGGGTGCACATAGGCACCTGCATCTCTTGGCCCACTCCATTGCAAGGACATGTAGGTAAACTTTGCTGTTGGTCCCTACCCTCCAGCCGGGCAGCCAGTGATGAGACTCCTTAAGGCCTGTGGCCAGGCTGCGTCCCCAGCAGCCTTCTGACAGAGTTGTCACCTTGGTAAATAGCGGAGTGCGGTCTCCGAGGTCAGCACTCTCCAGGCAAGGCTCTGCTCAGACTCCTCCTTGTGGATGGGCAGCCTAGGTGAAGCTTTGGCAGCTCTTCCCAGAGGCTTCTTAGGATATAACCAATGTCACAATGTTTGCAAAGCACTCGAGATCTGGGAGCAGAGTCTTCCGGGCCGGGGACTGCAGGCCATTGATGAATGGAGGATAGCCCCTGAGTGACCCCGTTAGCTTCCACATTAGCTCTAGTGTGCAGTCTCCCGCTGTTACTTGGAATGAAATATTTACCTGGACACGCCCAGATGGCCCTTACTTCTTTTTAAACACGCAAGCTCTCCACCTAGGACAGCGTCTCTGAAAGTTCCAGCCCTTGCCATAGCATTGCTTGACTTGAAACTTTCTCCACTTGACGTTCCCATCTGTAAGGTAGGTGGGCACTGTCTCTCCTGTCTGGGTCCTAAGGTCATTCTTAGGATCAAAATAATAAACATGAAAGGCTTTTGTAAAGGGAAACATTCTGAAAAGATGTTAAGTGTTATAATTAGTATAATTGATGATAATAATTGGGTCTCTGAAAAGGGCAGTAAGGTTAGCACATAGCTGTTTTAAATGGCAACTCTGAGGGTTTTTTTTTTTTTAGCCCATTCTTCATTATATTTTAGAGGTGCTGACCCCTCCCCCCCTCCCCCCCAACGCGCGCTTTCTCTACGTTTTGAACTTCTAAAAGTCTGCCTTTCGGCCTGTTCTTGGAACACGGGGACCAGCCCCCCCCCTTACAGTTGGGTCCCCTCCCCTCCACGTCTGCTCACAGCTCATCCTGCTGGAGCCAGGCTGAGGAAGTTACCCAGTAAAGTGAATGAAGAAGCTTGAACCTGCCTAGGGGCGGTTTGCCTCAGCTGCACAGTCAGCCTGGCCACCGGGTGCCCAGGCACCGGCTAGCCCTCCGAGCCCTGTGTTTATGTGGGCGCTCAAAGGAGCCTAAGGTTTTAACGACTTGTTTGTACCCTTACCGATTTGGTGTCGGGTTTAATATAAATAGTTGGGACAGAAGAGCAGAAATTATCCCTGGAGGGAGGGGTGCGTGTGATGTTCGGGCTCTTGATGGTCTCTATAAATAACTAAGGGCATAAGTGACCTGGTGGTGGGAGCTCGTGTTCTAACCCCTCACACAAACAACACCCACCCCCCACCCCCAGTGATGAGGTGTGTTAGAGATGTGTGGATGTGTGGAGCCAGGGCTGTGAGGGAGGATACAGTATCGAGCATAGAGAGCTCCCTGCGTGCACCCCTCTCTGCCTAGGGTTCATCTGCCTCCCCTTGGACCTTCTGCTCTGGCCTGGCTTAAAATCCCAGGGGCCCAGCAGACTGTCCTGTGCCGGCCGCAAGGGCTTCCTGTTCTCTGAAAGAACTCTGCTGAGAGGCCCATTTTTTGTGAGAAGCCATTGGAATTAAGCTTGGCTTCAATTATCAGAGAAAATGATGCCAATGGAGAGCTATGCCGAGAGCCGTGGTCAGTAATTAGAGGACGGAACGCCAGGGAACTCGGCTGGCTAGGATACACTCGACAAGCCTTGCTTGGTTACAGAAGACACTGACCCCTCCATCTTGCCTCCCAGAATGCTAGTTGAAGAGGGTATTGACCTGACAGTAAAATGTCAGAGGCTCTCACGGAAAGCCCTAACCTCAGCCTCAGAAGTGGGTCCTCGGAAAGAGGCCCCCTGGTGGGTTCTATTTGGCTCCCCATAGCTGGGGAGGAGCAGTGGTGGGCCCAGCATTTCCTCAAGAGGTACAAACCGGCCTAGCAACAGACACACACTTCCTTCCCTCAGGAACAATGAGCTCCCGTTAACTTGTCAGCTCAATGGCAGAGTGGCCGGCGGCTGCACAGTGTGTACCTCAAGCCTCAGAGCTCTGCAGGAAGGCAGAGACCCTGCACATTTGGGGGTGCAACCCTCCTGAACCGGCAAAGCATCTGGGTACACTTAAGGAAGCATGCTCCAGTCTCCACCCCCTTTTTAAGTAGTCACAAGAAAACAGCTTTAATCCATTTTTCTTAAAATTACGTGGCACTTTGGAGAAAGTTTGAAGCGCTTAAAAGCTGAGTCTCTGCTGTGTATCTCCCCACCACCCTGCTCCTCTCTCCGCCTGTCTTGTTATGGTTGTAGGAAAATCCAAGTACTTTATTGCAGTCAACTGAGTTAAGAGCAGCATATTCCATTTTTAATGACTGATCACACAGTAGCCCTCTATTTTGGAAGTGGAGGGAGACAAGTTTATTTTGGGAGTCATGTGCGGAAAGGGGTGTGCTCACGCACGCATGCGAGTGGGGGTGTGCGCGCGCGCGCGCGCGCGCGCGCGCGCACACACACACACACACACACACACACACACTCAGGGTTTGACTTGGGCATCTTTTTTGTTTCGATGGTGAGGAAGGAATTTCTATTGAGTCACTTTCCCCTTGCAGAGGCTGGAGTGTAAGTCTTAGATCTGAGACGTTGCTGATGTGTTAATACCACCAAGATAGCAAGACCAAGGGGAGGGAAGGCGTTGAAGGCTATTTAAGGCCCGCTTTCGCTGTTTTGATCTCAAACCTTTTCAGCAACCCATTTGATGGATGTAGGTCTTTGAAGGAGCTTCTGCCATGGGGCCGCCCCCTGGTTTTGGCGTTGGGGATACACGTGTGAAGACAGGTTGTACCCCCACAGGGCACACAGTCTGGGGCTCAGGACACACTTGCAGCTGTGACACATGCTAAATACTACAGCTTTGAAAGGGGGAGAGGTTTGGGGACACGCCATCTCTCCATTTTGGCTGGCACTTGAGTACTGGGAGCACGACTGGGGTACTCATCCCCTCCCCCCATTTCAATGCCCTTGCCTTTAGAAACTGCAAGGCAATTGACCCCTAGGGGAGCTGTGTCCTGTCCCCATTAGCTAAGCCAACATCAGCTCTAGGCCTCTGACTTCTGCACGGTATCATGAGTGTGCAGACTGTATGTACCACTGGATTCCCAGGAAGGGGACCCTGTGGTAGTCACTGTGTCAGGCTCATCCCAGCAGGGGACTCCAGGCTGCTTTAAAGAAAGACTTGGCCAGTCTCTGTCCTCTCTCACCCCATGTGGTGCCTGTTGCTTCCTGTTCAACCTCTAGAGGCGTTAGAGTCCCTCGCTAGCTAGGGTCCCTCGCTAGCCTGGAGCCCGCCGCCACTGCTCACCCCCTCAGGCCACTGCTCACCCCCTCAGGCCACTGCTCACCCCCTCAGGCGTCTCTGCCCGCTGTGCTCTCCGTCTTGCTGTCTTGGTTGCCTGGGAACTCCAGAGGGAGGACATGTTGGTGAGAGGAGCAGGCAGGGATAGTCTTAGCAGTCTTAAGTCTCATTAGAAAGTATTAGGAGGTGACAAGTCTCCCTGCCCTCAGCAATAGGGCGGCACCAGTGGCCTAGGGGCAGTTTAGAGCCACGTGCCAAAAGTGCACAGGCAGCTCACGTGTAGTGCCCCTGGTTTTCACTTCTAGGCATTCTGTTTCTGAGCCACAGGTCCAGACCGGTGACGTGGGACAGAAACATGGCCCCAGCTAATGTCCAGCCGCTCTCAGTGGGTCTCTCGTCAGTTGGTCCTGATGCTTGGCTCTGTCAGGCCCCTCATAGGATGGCTGTAGAGATTCCAGATGATGGGCAGCTGCTGTCGTGTGACTATGGTGTAGCCCTGGTCTGGGTGCCAGGGGAGCAAGGAGGTCGCTCCACCTCAGGTCACTTGGTTCTTGTCAGTATTTCAGAGTAGAGGACATTGGGTGAGAGACTCAGGGATCCAGGTAGAGCAGAAACTCCTCTTTGCCACATTCTTTTCTAGTTCCACCGCCTCCATTGAGAGCCTCACCAGAATGGGCCACAGGCCACTCCTGGGCTTCGGTTTACACATGTGCTCCCTTCCAGTCCAGCCACGTGACTCTCTTGGGCCCATGTGCTGCTGCTAACTACTGTCCACAGTACTGTCCCCAGACTCCTGGCCCCTCTCTGTCCTGTTAGGATAGACTCCGGCCTTACCAAAATGGTCTGCTTGTCCCATGTGCCAGTCTTAACTAGTATAACTAGTTTAGCCTAGCTGGTTAGAGCCCACCCACTCTCTTCGTAGTCTGGAGAGGACTCTGCCGTCTTCCCTGCCCACCATATTCTGAGTGCCCTGAGTCATCTCAACTTCCTGCTCGTCAGACACGACTCCGTCACAGGGGCCATTTCCAGCTAGCCTTGCTAGAAACACCCCCATCATACCTGGCCTCGGATTCTAAATTCTAGAACTTTCTGAAGCATCATGAGATCGGCAGAGAGAGGACAAGAGCACAGTCCGTCCGGGCCTACCAGTTCCTGCTCTGCAGAGAGCTACTGTATGCCCTGTGCCTCTAAGGGTCTTATCTGGAAAATGGGCACTGTACACCGCGCCTTCCGCCTGAGAGAATGCTTGCCATCGGATAGGCTTTCAGCAGCACCCAAATACCTCCCTTATGACAACCCCTGACATTATGGTGACGCGTCCCAGCCAGAACCTGGGTGCCAGGAGACCAAAGCCCAGCATAGTACAAGGTCAGGAACGTGGTGAGCGAGAGCACATGGCTGACCGTGACCTTTCCTGGGTCCCACTCCTCTGCCAGCCCCACGGCCATCTTTACAGAGCAGCTGCTGTGGGCTGATGGAGTGTGTCTCCTTTTGGAGTTTTTTTTTTCCCTCTCCCGTTCACGCCTGTTGCCAGCTGAGCCCCGAGCCCCAGGAGTACTATGCCAGGGGCTGGGTAAATGAAGCCTCCTGCAACTTCAGGCTGACTGACCCCTGGAAGGGATCCTTCCTGCAGCCTGCTGACCTGTCCCTCTCCTTCCCCTAACAGAAATCCATAGCTGGTGACACAAGTGGAATGCAGCCCAGCAGGAGACAGGCAACACTGGTTGTTCTGGGAGGAGATCAAGAGAGGGAAATGGGGACCCACAGGCCACTAAGACAAAGGGGCTGGATACCCCTGCAGGAGGGGCTGGGGCCTGCCTTTGACACTGCTGCTCATTTCAGTCCTGGCGCCTTAGCCAGCCCCTAGGGAAGGAAGGCCGTGGTGGGGGGAAGGGCACTGCCATGGCTGCCACTGGCCTCCTAGGCATCTGCCATCCCTCTGACTGACTGTAGGCCTGGGTCAAAGGGGAAGACTCACCCAGGCCTCTGGGCTTTAGCATCTCTGGACTAGGCTGGCAGATCTCAGATATGGGAGTTAGGATACCTCAGATGTCCCTGAGCCGGAGAGTTGGCTCGGATGAAGTGACCAGGAGAGAAAGAGAGCTGTCTACCGGCTTCTTCCAGCTTACCCCTGGATACTGGGGATACGGCAGTCAGTTCCTGCCACTCTGCCTGTGAGCATTTAGGAGTTGGTAGCGTTCCCTGGCAACCTCTGCAACACAGCTCTGGAGGACCCCTCAGCCCTTGAGGGTCGGGGAACCCAGCCTGCCCGCCTCCTCTCCAAGGAGAGCCATCCACCCAGGCTCGCAGCTGGGCCTGGACAGCACACATTGGCATAGACCAGATGTGGATCATGCCCTGCACCATTCTGGGGTCACCTGATGGCCTCGGTTTCCAGTGGGGATCAGTGACTACAGTCCTCTTGTACTTTTCCCATAGGTCCTTCAAGAGAAGCGACCCGGCTAACCCTTATCACGTAGGTTCCGGCTATGTCTTTGCACCAGCCACCAGCGCCAATGACAGCGAGTTATCCAGCGACGCGCTGACCGACGACTCCATGTCCATGACGGACAGTAGCGTGTAAGTATCCGGTGTCCCCTCCACATGGGGCGGAGGGTGCGATGCCCTGGGGAGTCAGGGAGGGGTGCCATCCATCCTCACCAGCTTTTGCAGAGCCCGTCTCCGTGAGTGGCCATTGGTTTCCTGGGCATGGTGCATGGTAGTCGGTGTGGGTTCAGTGAGAGTCTAGAAGGGACAGCTGGGGCGGTGTCTCCTCGGGAGGAAACAGAGTATATAATGGAAGGCTAAGATGAGTGTCTGAATTTCAGTGGATTTTCTGGTTGTGCTCACGGGAGAATCACTGGGCTGGTCCTGAAAGCCAAGTACATCCGCTGCAGAGCCAGCAGGCGGGACACAGGACGTTATTACAAGGGTTTTGTTTTGGCTTTTTGAGAGAAGGCCATTAAAGGCAGGGAGCAGAAAGCCAGACCTCTCCAAAGGGCCAGCATGTCCAGTCTGCCTACACGTGTGCGTTTCAGTGACATCACTCAGTCTCTGTTGATGAAGTCCCAAGGCTGTGCCAGATGCTGGGACCCAAGGAAGGGGCCTTCACAGGACTGTCTGATCTCAGACCCTTGGCCAACAGATGGCTTTGATATATATTTTTAAAGCAATCCAAGCCATTGAAGTGGTCCGATGAGGTCAGTAGACTGTCAGGCAAGGTCATGCTTTGAGTTTGTGGGTCATTTGAAGTGAAGTCGGATCTATGGCTGGACAGCATCAGCTTTCCGTGAGTCTCAGAGTGGAGTTTGGGGTGTGGCAGTGGTCTGGATGCTCTCTTTCTGGCCACCCTTTGGTGTTTGAGTCAGGAAAATCAGGGTAGAATTCAGCATGGCCCAAACTCCCCAAAGGTTTTTCTCACCCAGCACCCAATTGAGAGTCGGTATTTCAGAAAGCCCTTTGAAGACTTTCTTCCAGCAGGCGTTTTAGATCAGGATTTCTCTTGCTGAGCGGATGGATGACCTTGAAAGACAGCCCATTAAGCTTGCGCTGTTAAGTTCTGGGACACTTTCTTAGACTTTGCTCATTTTAGCTTCTTAAAACTGAACTGTCTGTTCTCCGCATGTTTGAAACTATCTGGCTTCTGTTGACTGGTGTCCCCATAGCCTGGCTGGCCGCACAGAACCAGTTGGAACGTGGGAGAGGTTAGTTTGGGGCTCTTGACCCTAATGTTTAACCTCCGTCAGCTTGGATTGCGTTATTTCAGTTTTCCCTGTCAGTAAAGTGACAGATATTCTTTAGGGAAAAAAATTGGGGTTATTTAAATAACTTACTCTCTTATGTGTGTGCATTGGTGTTTTGCCTGAATGAGTGTCTGTGCGGAGTTACAGACAGTTGTGAGCTGCCATGTGTGGGTGTTGGGAATTAAACCCAGGTCCTCTGGAAGAGCAGCCAGTGCTCTTAAATGCTGAGCCCTCTCTCTGGCCCCAGTTGAAGTTTAATGAAAGAACGTCATTTTGGCATTAGCGAGAGTAGGGTGCACATCATTTATCCACCAGGAATGAAAGGTTTCAGAGAACCGGTTCCATTTTCATAGTTGACTGAGCTCTTTAACTGTCCACACGGGGTAGGGGGAATCGTCCTTAATTATTTATCTTATGTATATGAGTGTTTTACCTGAATGTATGTGTGTGTGTGTGTGTGTGTGTGTGTATGTATGTATGTATACATACTATATGTGTGCCCAGTACTCACAGGTGTCAGAAGAGGGCACCAGATCCCCAGGAACAGGAGTTAGGGATGCTTGTGAACCACTCTGTGGGTGCTGAGAACCTAACCCAGGTCCTCTGCAAGAGTAACAAGTATTCTTAAGCGCCAAGTCACCTCTCCAGTGTCCCCTGCCTCACTGCCCTCAAAGAACTCCCGAAGACTCGCATTATTCTTTAATAGAATAATTTTGTTTACTTTGTTGTTGTTTTGTCCTGTTTTGTTGAGACTGGATCTTACTATGTAGCCCTGGCTGGCCTTGAACTCACAGCATTCCTCCTCCCAAGTGCTGAGGTTAGAGGCATACATATGCTACCATATCTGGCCCTAGTTTGCTTCTTGATGGTCCAACAAGTTAGTATCAAGGTGGGTTTTCATGATGTTTTGTAGGTCTCTGGCTGTGAGGTTTTGTAGGGCCTGGGTCCTGTGTTTGCTGCCTCTCTCTCTCTCTCTCTCTCTCCCTCCCTCCCTCCGTCCCTCCCTCCCCTGTCCTGTTTGGCTCTCATGGCTGGACTCGGCCTCTAGGAATCATTACTCCTTCCAGACACAGTAGTTATGGAGTGTGGGAGCCTCATGGCTACATGTAAAATAAGAGCAAGCTAGGACTGAATGAAGGCATTGAGTGAATCTCCAGAGTCCGGTGCCCTTTACGTAAGACCGTGGGGCTTCTGTTTAGATTTCTTAGAGACTACTTTTGGCTTGCTTCCTGGTCCTTGGCTGAGTTTCAGTCCTCATCACTGAGGTGTTATTCTGGGTTCATGATGAGATAACTTGGGTGTGGTCCCAAGCTTGTTTCTATTTGACCTCACAGGACCCAGTCAGCAAGGTAGGCAGTGACCGCCGGACAGCCTCAAGCAAGCAGGAAGTAGCATCGGAGTCCCTAGCCATGGCCGAGGCAGAACTCAGAGTCAGGCTGGATATGGCGCCTGCCCCGCCGCGCCTTCCATGGTCACCATGAGACGTTAGTGGAACCAGTTGTCTTTGAGGCCTTTAAGCCTCTTTCTGTTTTTCTTCTTGTTGATCATTGATCATAATGGTTTGTTTTCTCAGCTGGGGGAAGATTTCCCCCACGGAATCTTCCTCTATTATTATTCTTCCATTAACCCTTTCCCAGGATGGATTTCCCAGTCTCACATTGCCCAGGCTGGTCTTGAATTCATTGTGTAGCCAGAAATGTCCATGAATATCTGATCCATCTGCTCCCATCTCCTAAGTGCTGGCGTTATAGTTAGAAGTTCATTCACACCCAGGCCTGGACGTCCCGCAATGCTGGGCCGTAATTCTAAACCCAGCCCTCAATCTCATTTAAACAGGACTCTGCTTCCCATTTCATGTAAAGCACTTATGGACGGACTTAAATATGGGGAAACAACTTTGAGGCCCAGGAAGAGTTGCCAGGCACAGACAGACTCTAGGGAGCATGGGGCCAAAAAGGGCCAGTTGAAGAAAGGGGACAGCTACTTGTCACTTGGCAGCTTTTCTTTTCAGGCCCCTGGTGGCCTGTTCTCTGGCCTTGTAACAGGATGTCTTGTCCTGGTGGGTGGATGTTGAGTAAGCCAGAAAGTCAAGAAAAGGTATTGTGAGACTTGGAGTTTGAGGGTCCGGGGTATCAGCCCAGAGCTGCCCAGACAAGTGGCCATTCCGTCGGATTCCTCTTCACAGATGTCTCCACTCAAGCATGGTTAAGACCGACTAAGAGGGCAGTTGGGTTCCTCCAAGGACTTCTGGGAATTATCTGGAGCCGCCTTTGGGGGTGTGGCGAAGGGCCTTCACGAACAAGAGCCCACTTACTGGACTCTCTGCTCCTGTGGGTATCCAGCTACTGTCAGCTGCCAGGAATAGGGTGGTCCTCCCTCCCCCGGCCCCCAGGGTGATTCCCCAGTCTCCTGCTAAACAGACTTGGCTTGGGGCAGTGTGAAGCACTTTCTGGCCAGCCAGCCCTTGGTGTGTGTGATCTACCCTGTGTTGGGCGGTCACCCGGGATTCCCAGGGCTGGGATTAGACACCCCCCACCCCCCCTCTTCAGAGCTCTGCCAATTGTGGGCCTTGTGCAGATGAGAGCGCCAAGTGAGAAATAAAGTGTGTGTGTTTGGGAGGGGATGAGAAGTGAAGCTGAATCGCTTTCAGTGCATTGTTCATCCAGGGAGGCTTAGAGGGGGTAAGAGGGTAGCAGGCCCCTTTGAAATGTGCTTGAACAAGTGAATAGGAGCTCCCCATCAAGCATTGAAAAGAGGCCTGGCTGCTTCTCCTCCTCACAATGGCCTGCGCGGGCCGCTGGGGGCTGAGGGGCTGGGGAGCAGGACTGGCTGCCCTGCTGCGAGTTGGGAGGGGACAGGGCTGAGGGGTGTGTGTATGTGGGGAGGGGGTCAGAGGCAGCTCTCAATAGACTCCAGAAGGTTGGAGTTCATTAGACACAAGTCCAGGGAAGCAATCATCTCATTTGCGACAGAACCAATTAAGTCCCCTGGGTCTTTGCAAGAGGCCTGGGTAGGAGATGGGCGGGGCTGGCCCGGCCTTGGTTCTTCCTGGGACCTGCATGCCTCGGCCTGGGTGTGCGGAGCAGACCAGACTGGCCGCCTCCCGGAGCCCAGTGTTGTACTGACTTCTCTTTTGCCACTAAGTAAAAATCCCTCTTAAAGATGGCTGGGGGGTGGGGTGGGGGGATTCAAGTCTCCGTTTTAGCGCCTCCCCCCCCCAGGCCATTTTATGAGCTTGTTACTCTGAAACCTGCATTCTCGAAACAAATGGCTCTAATTTCTAGCCCCTTCCTTTGAAAGTTAAAACTGCCAGATTTCCAGCAAAATCCTCAACCTGAGTCCTGGGAAGGTTGGGAGCAAGAGGCACATGGGACCCGGCCAGACGGAAAGGGTACAGAGTGCCAGGTCTAGGAAGGATGAGGCCAGGAGCAGCTGTGCTTAGTGCCCAAGTTCAAGGACCCTCAGACGACGGCACCAGGCTTCTCCCTCCTGCCTCTTTGTGGGGAGCCGTTCCTGACATCAGGATTGGCCGCATTTGACCGTAGCTTGCTTCTGGTCTGTATGTCCCCTACGTAAACACAAGATGAATTTTCTCCATTCCACGGACTAGGTGATGGTTGTTATTTTACTTACTATTTTTATTTCCTCATATCTTACGTGGGGGGTTTGGCTGACACTGGGGAGTTCGTTCTAGTGAACTTCAACTGTTACCTTGTCTTACAGACCAGGCTTTTCATGTTGGCTGTGATCAGAGGCCGCTTCAGAGTGGCTGCCAAGTGTGGGCGCACGCGTGCGCTTGTGCCTGCTATTTCAAAGCCACCGGAAGAAGTGACATTCAGGTTAGGTCAGGCGCAGTGGAGTCAAAGGGCTGAGCTAATTGGCTTGGTTTAAATGACAGCTAAGTGGAGTCCACACTGCAGAATCCGTGCGCCCCAGAGACAGCTGGGCCCGGCAGCAGGCTCGTTAGCTACCATGTTTGTAATTAAAGGAGACTGCAGAGGGACCAGAACTCTGGCGCTCTTCAGCCCAGGGCTAGGAGCAGCCAGGACACTGGTCATAAACTTCTGGAGCCCGAACAGAAGAAAGGAGAGGCCCCTTTTGGAAGGAGGGGCTGTTTCGGAAGAAGATTCCTGGCTAGGGGGAATTAGAGACATATTTCCAGGAAGGCGCCTCCAAGCCTCTGGCTTCTCCAAGCTAAAATTCTCCCTTTGGGCTCTGGGCACAAGTTGCCTTTCCTGTGGCTGGGTCCTTCACCTGCACTGGATGCTCTGAGAGGGTACTTAGGAAATCACTTACTCCTCTTGCGGGTTGCTCTGGCTGTCACCTGACTGCCACCCCTACTCCCTACACATACACTCCCCCCCCTTCTTTCCTACCTTATATGGAGAAAGCATACAAGATACACAAAGCCTCGCCATTGATTTATATCTGAGAGGAAAGGAAGATGCATAAGGAAGGATTGCCAGGCAGGTGAAAGGCGGAGTTGGGGGGGGGTGGCTGGGGAGACTCTCCTCAGACTCTAACTGTTGTGTGTACCTGTGTGTGGGGTACGTGTGCCACCACCCCTGTGTAGAGGTCAGGGTTCAACCTTCTCCCCTACCTTTATATGACTACCTACTGAGCTATCTCACTAGCCCCTCTCACTAGCCCCTGTAGGACTCTCGAACTCTGATGTAACTTGTTCAGAGGAAGAGCTAGTCATGAGAGAGGTATGGTCATTCATTCAGACCTAGAACAGGGACACGAGAGCCTGTGGGTGACCACACACACACACACACACACACACACACACACACACACACACCTGGCATGCCCACAGTCAGCGAGTGCTAACGGTAGATGTCCCTTTTGTCCTTTCATAGTGTCACGAGGCTTCTTGGGGTATAGGAGGTGGAAGCCATGTTCAGACCATCAGTGTACTTGGGTACTGAAGGCAGGCTGCCAAGTTAAGGATATCTGTTCTAGAGGTCCGCAGTGGCTTGCTTGCCTTGGGAGCCTGAGGTACCATTTCTGGCAACCTATAAAATGCAGTTCCCGCGAGAATAAGATCTGGTGGCGTATCAGGTGTTTGTAGTAGCACCTGAACTTGATCCACTGGAGCTAGAAGCTCCAGGCTGGAGTCCGAGTATGACTTCTGCTGGTGAAGATCCCCAGGTCACTGCCGGGAGTCTAGACAGTTGTGACAGTTGTTCCAAGGCGAGTGAGTGGAGTCTTCAGAAAATTAGCTTTAGATGCATCATGTTGCCGGACTTAAAACCCGAATAACCCTCTTCATCTTCAGGGGCCTTGTCAAGTGAAGCCCTTGGAGAGTCTGATACCAGTCTCTGCCAGCTTCTGCCTCCTGGGGCAGGGCATGCAGCTTGAGTTCCTGCCCCCGATTCTGAACTTTCTTCTTCCTGGCTCCCAGCACCCCTCGATGTATATAGTTACCCTCCCTGCGTCCTTCCAGTGTTGGAGTTAGTCATACTGTTGACCCAGCAGGATCTTCACCATCCCCTCGGGGACCCTGTTCTGTGGCCCAGGCCAGTCACCTTCCAGAAAAACAGTTAAGATTCTGGAACATACAGATAAGAAACCACGGGTCAGCCGTTCCTCCTGGCTGCTGTTTAGACACTTGATTCTGCTCATGGGCGAGGGAGGGTTCTTTCCTTCCTGTGAAGGAGGAACAAGACACCAGAGGAAAGGGAAGCGATCAGATTTTAGTAATTATTTAGTATTTAGCCTAATTTTAGTATCGTAGCCTCAGAATGGGGAAGCTTGTGAGCCCTGGAGTCTCTGTAGGGACATCAGTGGGAAAAGTCACACCTTGGCTGCTGTGCTCCCAAGTCTGAAACACATTTTTATTTTGTTTCAAGATGGCGTCAGCTCTTTTATTCTTCTTTTCTCTTGCTAAGGTTTGTGGGTGTTTTGGTTTGGTTTTGGGGTTTTGGGTTATTTTGTGAGTTAGGGTTTCAGTAAAGAGTGGGTCAGGAAGTCACAGAGATCCACCTAGGATTCAAGGCTTGGGTCTTCCCCACCTGGCCCTTGTTTTTCTTTAAATAGACTGAAAGACATGGGCCCCGGAAACTCACCCAGAGTTTGTTGGCCACACCCCAATATTAGATCGCACGCCCCCAAGTCCCTGCAGACACCCCCTTTCTTCTTTGTACTTTGTCACGATAGTTACCACTTTTGACCCATTTGCTTTTGCACACTGCCGTGTGACACCCTATTAGGATACGTACTTCCTAAGAGGAGTGGAACCTTCTGTCCCCCGCCCACCGACCTCTTGCACAGAGGGAAGGTATCTAGGTGAGGTCTGACATGTCACAGATACTTAGGTGAGTTTGTAGTGCCTCATAGGAGGGGCTTTGCTCGTAGGTCCTTGCGTTCTGTGTCTTTGAGTCTCTGCGATTTATAAAACCATGGATGAGGAGAGGAAACTTGGACATGGCTGGCTTGACTCTGTTCACATGACAGCAGACATGGCTGAACTTTCACGCACCTTCTTGAAGATGTGGCTGAGCCCATGGGCTTGGTCCCTAACATGACCTACAGCCTTTTGCCCTGGCACTGTTCTCCCAATTTAGATGCCTAACAGTCTGCCGGAAGGGCAACTGGGGCCCAAGGGTCTTTACCTGAGGTCACATAAGCCAGCCGCCATTCCTGCATCTGGGGGAGAGACAAGTTGCCTCAGATAATTGGGCAGGGTTTGAAGTTTGGTCTTGGATGGGTCTTTCCCTGCGTGGTTGCACCTGGGGATGCATGGCTCATTCCCAGGGAAGTGTTGGCCTTTCCCATTGGCAGAATCTCAGGGAAGGTGGCGCAGGTGACGTCAGGTGCTGAGGTCGCCTTGGTGAACCTGTGGACTTTGTCTTTCTCCTTAGAGATGGAATCCCTCCTTACCGCATGGGGAGTAAGAAACAGCTCCAGAGAGAGATGCATCGCAGTGTGAAGGCCAATGGCCAAGTGTCTCTACCTCATTTTCCGGTGAGTATAGATGACAGGACACTGAGGCCCTAAATCGTTACGGGAGCTGGGAGGTGTGTGTGTGGGGGGGGGCAGTGCCTGAGATCTGCTGGAGTGAAGGGACAGAAAGGAATGGCCGGACTGAAGAAATTAAATGGTTCCTTTGGATGTGGCAATAACGGAGTGATGTTTGATAGTTCCTGAATCAAAGAATGGAAAATTCTATGGGGGATGGGAAACATTTATCACTAGAGGATGATATGGTGAACTCACTGCATTCCTGCTAGACTGGAAGCCCCCTGAAGGCAGGGAGCCCCTAGAGTCTTCCTTCCTTCCTTCCTTCCTTCCTTCCTTCCTTCCTTCCTTCCTTCCTTCATGCCTGGTGTATATACATGAGCTCTTTGCCTACAGTATCTGTTCCATGTGAGTGCAGTACTCATAGAGGCCAGAAGAGGGCGTCAGATCCCCTGGATCGGGAGTTACGGATGGTTGTGAGCTGTCATGGCGGGTGCTGGGAATTGAGACTGGGTCCTCTGAAAGAGCAACCAGTGCTCCTAACCTCTGACCCCTCTCCACAGCCCCAGAGTTTTGTCCGTTAGCTTCTGTATCCGGACCTGCTGACAGACAGTTCCTGTCGTAGTCAGGTGCTCTCTAAGCATGGAGTGAATGAGGTCAGGAGAATCTCTGTGTGTTATGTCCTTCTGCTCTGCTCACCTTGGAAAGGAGCTAACCTCCCAGGACACTGCCTCGCCTGCACAGCTCCGTCGCTCACTGGCTGTTTATCTGTTTCCTCGACCATTTTACTAACCTGGATGCTCCCAGGGGACAGCCGTACAGTCTGTCTGATGAACATGGATGGGCGGGGTGTCTAGAAGTACACCTCCCTGGAGAAACTTCCTCGCGTGGCTGAGGGAGGGTAGCAGGTTCCTCTGGGCACCTTCCCTCATCACATATCCCTGAGGGCCTTTTCCAGGCTAGGCTCTTTCTACAGTAGCCTGCTACCCAGGGTGCGGGGAGGGACAGGAGCATCCTGGTCAGAGCAGGTGTTGCTGTAAGACTGTCTTTCCTGGCAGCTTCAGAGGATCGAGTTGGCTGTGTTATATTCAGAAAAGTTAAGACTTCTAGTCCCAGGTCACCTGAGTAGTGCTACAGATTGTAGCTCTCCTTGGAAACTCCTAGCACAGACAATGGCAGACTTACCTTGTCTAAAACCAGCATATTAAGAAGGCTTTAGGGAGTGACTTCTATGACCATGCCCCCCCAATATAATATAGATGACGAAGATATTTGAGAGTGTGTGTGTGTGGGGGGGGGTGTGTTCATCAAAATTCTATTCCCCAAGACTATTAATGGGTTGATATTTGTCCCGGGGTGGACAGAGCAACTTTGGGGATGTGTGGTTCCTGGAGCCAGCCTTCCTAAGAACAGCCTTCCATCCACACAGGGGCCTTCCCTTCCCCTGCTCACTTGGTGTAGCTCAATGGTTGCTGTGCTGAGTGAGGCGGACTCTTCAGCCCAGGAGAGCAAGTTGGCTTTCTGCTCTTCCCCACCCCAAAAGAGAAAAAGGCAAAGCAAGAGAGGGAGGAGGAGGAACAAGTGGAGAGGTGGGGAGGGCAGAGTGGGGGGCGAGATGACAGAGAAAGGACAGAAAGCCGGGCGGTGGGGGTTCTCGCTCGCCCGCTCGCTCGCAGCTCTTGGCAGGCTTTCTCGACGCCTTTTTATATTCCGTACTTGGTTTGGAGATGTTCCGTTTTCCCTTGATAGATCAGCTTCAGGCAGCCACGCTCAGCAGTGTTCTGCTACTAGCCCGTAGCAGCTTTCTTCATTTTCTGTACAAAGAGAGGAGGAGGAGGAGGAGGAGGGAGATGGAGTGGTGTTGAGACAACACTACCTCAAAGGTGCCCAGTGTGAGGCCAGGAAATAAATTACCACTTCTTCTCTGATCTGGGGCCGGTGACTCTCCCCTCCCCCCTGCCTCTCTTCCAATCTTATTTTTTTTAATTTTCAACTCCCTTTCTGTTTAGACTCTACTTTTTATTTCTTGAGTTGGTTTCTCTCCCCTCCCCATCTCAGAGGGCTGCCTTTTTTTTTGATGTTTGACAACAGTCTTTGAAGATTTTCTACTTCAGAGTAGCTACTGATGGGCTGGTTGTACTACAGAGAGAACAAGCAGGGCCTCTCGGAGTGCGACCAACTGCTCCTGCCCAAGGCAAACGCTGGTGGGGACCATGGCTCGCCATGAAGCCACAGAGCCGGTGCATAAAAGTCCCGAGCAGTGCAGGCCGGCTCGACATCCGCTCTCCACTCAAACACTGGGACCCGGCACACATCCACGGGCCCCTCGAGCTCCATCCAAGCCGGTATGGCCAGTGCCTGCCTGGCCTGCTAATGGTGCCCGGTTCCCTCCTTCTCCCCACACCCTCAGAGAACCCACCGCCTGCCCAAGGAGATGACGCCTGTGGAACCCGCCGCCTTCGCGGCGGAGCTCATCTCCAGGCTGGAGAAGCTGAAGCTGGAGCTGGAAAGTCGCCACAGCCTGGAGGAGCGGCTGCAGCAGATCCGGGAGGTAGGACCAGCTTGGGCGCCCTCCACCCTGTGCATGTGCATGCACGCACGCGCGCGTGCAAGTGCGTGTGCCAACCCACGGGTGCGTGAACCTGGGGAGCGGAGGGATTGCTTCCGTGTTCACCTCCCCCTCTGGGGCCTCCGTTTCCAGGATGAAGAAAAGGAGGGCTCAGAGCAGGTCCTGAGCTCACGGGATGGAGCACCGGCCCAACACCCCCTGGCCCTCCTACCCTCTGGCAGCTACGAAGAGGACCCACAAACCATTTTGGACGACCACCTGTCCAGGGTCCTGAAGACCCCCGGCTGCCAGTCCCCTGGGGTGGGCCGCTACAGCCCACGCTCCCGCTCCCCGGACCACCACCACCACCACCACCACCACCAGCAGTGTCACACCCTTCTTCCGACTGGGGGCAAGCTGCCCCCCGTGGCTGCTTGCCCACTCCTTGGAGGCAAGAGCTTCCTGACCAAACAGATGACGAAGCACGTTCACCACCACTACATCCACCACCACGCCGTCCCCAAGACCAAGGAGGAGATGGAGGCAGAAGCCGCACAGAGAGTACGTTGCCTCTGTCCTGGAGGCACGGATTATTACTGCTACTCCAAATGCAAGAGCCACCCGAAGGCTCCAGAGCCCCTGCCCGGGGAGCAGCCTTGGTAAGTGACTAGCACACCCTGAGGGTGGGGCTTTCCTGCCAGCCTGAGCCCTGGGCGCGTGTGATGAGGGCCCGCGGGGTCTGCTTTCGCTTCCTGGAGGGGCACTGGTGGAGGTTGCAGTATGGGGCGTGCTAGGTGCAGTGGAACTGCCCTCAGTCCACCCTCGTGGGATGGCCCGATTCCAGGAGTCTTGGCGTTTTAATGAGGTGTCCGGGTCGGGTGTTCTCGTCCCCTACAGTGGCAGCAGAGGTGGTACTTTGCCAAAACGGGATGCGAAGGTCACAGAACCGGGTCTTGCTCTGCCGACCAGGGAAGGAGGGATGTCCAGTGCAGCAGGGGCCCCCCAGCTTCCTGGGGAAGAAGGAGACCGGTCACAGGATGTCTGGCAGTGGATGTTGGAGAGTGAGCGGCAGAGCAAGTCCAAGCCCCATAGGTAAATACCACTCCCCAGGGCTCTGACACAGAGGCGGTGTGGGGACGGCTATTTCTGCAGTCTGTGGAAAGCCAATGCCACTGCCCCTGCCATCTCAGTATTAGACACTGGGCTGAGGAGACCACAAACATGTCATGTTTTGGCAGCGCCCCCTGTTCGTGTTATGGTAGAGTTATTTTCTTCTCTCTCTCTCTCTCAGAGTAGAATAGACAAGTTTCTAGTGAAGTCACATTTTCCAGCTTTTCTAACCCAGTTTCTCTCCTGCTCTTCCTGTCCAAAGCCTAAGAAAGAGCTACCCCTTGGAGCCTGCGCGTGCGGCCCCTGGCGAACGAGTCAGCCGGCACCATCTGTTGGGGGCCAGCGGACACCCCCGCTCGGTGGCCCGGGCTCACCCATTTACCCAGGACCCTGCAATGCCTCCCCTAACCCCACCCAACACTTTGGCACAGCTGGAGGAAGCCTGCCGCAGGCTGGCAGAGGTGTCAAAGCCCCAGAAGCAGCGGTGAGTGGAAGGGTGGGAGGAGCTCAGAAGGGGGTGGGGCTTGGAGATGGAGCCGGGAAGGAAGCCTCAGGTCTCTCAGACTCCCCCCCAGGGAGGAATTGCTTCTGGCTGAGTTAAATCTCCTTTTCAGCCTCTGGAAGTTGTTCTCATTGGTTCTGTTCATTTGTTAAGAGTTCAAGCAGGGACTTCCAGGCAAGGTGTTCTCACAAGCCGGATGATCCCATGATTCCATTGTAAATCCCATTCCTTAAGTGTCCCCACTCCATGTGAGGCATGTTAGTAAGCATATGTATAGCCATGATGGGGGTGAGTCAAGAGTCTTGAGCCCTTTGCCGACACTAAGATGGCCCCGTGGTGGGATGTTCCAGAGTTGTCCGTGAGCACAGGGTCTTGTTGGGTCTCTACAGGGAGGCAGAGGTCGGGTTGGGTCCACATCTGTTTAGGAGGCTAGAGTGGTTTTCCTCTGCTTCCCAGTTGCTATGGGGATGGGAGCTTACCTCTTAAATACTTCACCCTCCTCCGCCCTCAGGTGCTGTGTGGCCAGTCAGCAGAGGGACAGGAACCACTCGGCCACTGGTCAGGCAGGAGCCACACCCTTCTCCAACCCAAGCCTGGCTCCAGAAGAGTGAGTGTCTCTCTGGCATTAGCGGGGTACTCTGAGTGGTTTTACGTGTCGGGAAGGTCACTTTCTGGAGTGATGCGTGTGGAACTCCACATGTGAACCGACTGTTGTAGCCACACTTAGCGATGGGCAACGGTAAAGGCAAATGTCGCCATTGGTGAGGATCATGGGACATCAGCTCCCAAGAATTCATGACACAGGGTTTCTGGTGGGGGGGGGTCTCAGTAGTCAGAAGTTGGGCATGAAGCCATTGTCAGATGGGTCGAGGGGCAGAGTCTGGATGCATGAGTTACTTTGTAGGTTTTGGGAGCTAGCAGGGCTGGACAAGTGTTTGCGTCACCGTTGAACAGGGAAATGATTCTCTACTTCTGATGCTACGGATTCCCCAGAAGTCCACCTCCCAGTCTGCTTGGAGAAACGTAAAACCTTGTCCCAAACTGGAGATGGGACTCTGAACCCTGTCCTGTCTATGGGATTTCAAATCTGCCTGAGTTATAGAATGATCTAGATAAAGTTTTCTTAACATCGTCGCTCCGAACCGTGACTAATGTCTGAGGTCCTGAATAAGGCACCCTCCTAGACCCTTTCCTTGTTTAAATTGGTGAACCTCAAGTCTACCAGCTGTCAACACTGGTGGCTTTTATAAAAGCTACCCGCTCCAAAAACAGAATAAATGGCACAGTTAAAATGACGGGGGGTGGGGAGCTGTAACAGTTGGCAGAGTGCTTGCCTGCTGTCTACCATGCAGCAAGCCTTGGGTTAGCTCCTCAGCACCACAGAAATGGAGGTGGAGGTGGGGGTGAATGAACAGCTGTAATCCCTAGCTCTCTGAGGTGCAGGAAGGGGTCATCTCTGATGGCACAGCAAGTTTGGGGCCAGGGATATGTGAGACAGGCTGTCCACCTGTAATGTGGTTCTGTGGGCATGATGGGTAGACCTCCAAGGGCTTGTGATGAGTAGGCCTCCAAGGGCATGATGGGTAAACCTCCAAGGGTATGTGATGGGTAGGCCTCTAAGGGCATGGTGGGTAGGCCTCCAAGGCATTTGAGTGCACACTGTCCATGAGGAGCCCTAGCCTGGGATTGCCTCCATGATATTCCCCGGTCTTAGCGAGCCTCGTGAGGCAGTTTCCCAATACTGTCTCTTCTCCGGTTTTTACTGGTGGGCAATTTGTTGTGCTTGCTGGCCAAAGGGAGGTCTCAGAGCACCCCAGATGGAAGGCATTGAGGGATATAGTATCAGCTTACAACTCGAAGACAAGCACCGCTTCCCTTGTGCTCTGCAGATCTCTTTGGAGATTGCTCCCTCTGTAACTCGAGGCCCCAGGCCTCCCTTGTAGACCTCCCTCATGCTGTGTAGGTGTCAGTGTGTGTCTGCTTTTCGAGGCTGAATTTGTGGCATCCTGATTTCTTTTTCAGTCACAAAGAGCCAAAGAAACTGGCAAGTGTCCACACACTCCAGGCCAGCGAGCTGGTTGTCACCTACTTTTTCTGTGGTGAAGAAATTCCATACAGGAGGATGCTGAAGGCCCAGAGCCTGACCCTGGGCCACTTCAAGGAGCAGCTCAGCAAAAAGGGAAACTACAGGTGAGGGTTGCGCCCGCCCCGCTGCCTCGACTGCTCTGGAGTTTCCTCAGAACTCAGTACCCAGCCCCATGGCACCTTGCTCTCTGCATGCCTCGGATGGATTGGAGACGTGGGGCTGTGGGGAAGCCGCCTGAGCGGGCTGCTGGATGTGTAGGGTCCTCCCCTCACCCCCTTCACCTCTGACAAGAACAGCCATGGAGGAAAGCTGGTGAGAGGGAATGGTTCTCTGGAGATCTAGCCAGGTCGTCTCTTCCAGGTGGACAGGACTGAGGACCACAGAAAGACACAGCCATTTGCTCATTGAGCCAGGAGAGCAGGACTGGGCTATGTGCTGGGGGCTCTGCCAGAAATCGGATACTCCCTTGTCTGTCTGGGGTGGGAACTGATGAGGGAGAGCGAGTCAGGCCATGTCGGAAGCTCAGAAAAGCAGAGACTAGGGCCAGGGAATCACCAGCATCTCCGTTGCTCCGCCCAGCGAGAGTGATGCCTTGGTTTGGCAAGTTACCTGTAGCTGCAGTGTTTGTCAGTAACTGAGAAAGGGCTGGGCCTGTGGGACAATCAGGAGGGTGAATAGAGCTGGCCAGTCCCCCCGCTAGCCCTGGGCCTCACTGTCTCTCCTCACCACCCAGCCTCCCTGGGAGAGTGGAGGAGGGACCCTTAAAACAGACCTGCCAGGTCCTCGAGAGACCCCAAGAGCTAAGGACGAAGAAGACCATCTCAGAAGCTTACCAAAGCAGGGGATGGCTTTGTCAGTCCACTTAGGACTTGGCCCTGTCTGGAAATGTGTGTGTTCTTCCCATTTATGTCCCAGGCGCCAAGTACCAGGCCTACATAGTGAGCAGAACTAGACACTCAGGGCACCCTGAGGAGGTTTCCCACCCAAGGTGTCCTCTCCTCAGCCGAGTGTCCTGGGCTTTATGTAGAGGCACAGCCCACGTGTATCCCCAGAACCCAGCTGTGTGAGGGGAGACTGAAGGATGCTCAGCCCCCAGGCTGGGCCCTGGCTCCTCAGCGAGGGACCCCGCTTGCAAGACACTGGGTTGGTCAGTCTTCCCTACTGGGCAGGCCCTGTGTGACTACACCAGCCATTCTGTCATGGAGTTCTTTTTGGTGGCACCAACAGTGACCTTTCTCAGGGAGAAGGACCGAGACCCTGCGGGTGAGAGCTTTCTGGGGTGGCAGGTGTAGAGCTGGGCATAAGTCATTCTCTGTTGAAGAGGCCATCCCGAAAGTTATCAAAGGCTCTGGGGAACAGGCCCGGCCGCTGCCTTTCATCTTGACAGAGACACTGGTGAAGCTAATTACACAAGTATGCCCCTCCAGGGATTCATTTTGATCTTGGCTTTGACTTGGCCCAACTTTGAGGAGAACTGCAGGTGACCTTCAGGGGGCGAAACTGTCACAGCACACTATGTAGCGGCCTACAGGGAAGGGCTTCGTTCAGCCACTCTGGCCACATCTGGCTCTGATTTTTTTTCCCCCTAAGGCACATTTAATAAGCCTAGCTTTGAAGCTCTGGCCTCCCCTTTAATGCACAAAGACTTGCACAAATGGTCCCCTCTCAAATTCTTTCCTGATTGGATCAGGCTGTGGGAAGGCCCTCCCACCCTCCTTATCTCTGCAGTTGGCCTTGGTATCCTCCTAGAGATGGGGGTTGGGGCACGAGAGTGCTGTGTCTTCTCTCCGCCCTCAAACCAGGGCCTTGACCCCCCAGTGTTCCAGTTTGTACCCCCAGGCCCCACCCTAATGAAATACACCCCAGTGAGGCTGGGGCTGTGGAACTGGGACCTGGGCTGTGTTGAGTAATCTCACCATGGCAGGAGTTCAGAAAGCACACAGTCTCTCCAGACATGCCAGACGCCGTCGGTGCCAGATGTCAGAAGGAGGCAGAGTTTGCCACATGAAGCCTGGTGCTGTGGAAAACCCAGCTCTCCCAACAAAATGAGGGCGAGGCAGTGTGTTTGAAGTCCTGGGGGGTGGGGGGTAGGGGCTCGGGAATGTAGCCTCTGTCCCTGCTGGAAGAAGTTGCAGTTATGGGAAAGGTCAATGTGTTTGCCTAGAGGTGCCGTGAAAGCCAGCCCAGCTTGGTAACCATCACTGGGGTCGGAGCTGGAGACCTCGGTATCGGTCGCTAGACAGCCAGCTCAGCCACAGGCCCTGGCAGGACCCACTTCCTCTCGCTCGGCCTCTCAATTCTGTTCACCTCCTCTAAAAAGGAGCGACGCAGCTTTCAACTGGGGAGGGTTAATGTTTCTTGTTTCCAAGAGAAAAAGTGCAGAAACGAACCCTCAGCCCTAAACATGGGACAGGACTTTATGTTTTAGTGGCTCTGTGGGGTGGTGACCTTCTCCCTACGAGTGGCCCTTATAGGCTGGAAGGAACAATTCACAGGGAAAGCTTAATCCACTCAAGGGGGTTCTCCTTGCCAGGGACAAGGAAGGATGAGGCTTTGTTCTCTCTGAAAGGCTTGGGGTAGGCCTGGCCCAGGACGTGTGTGCAGGGTGAGGGCATGAGAGGAGGGTATTGCTCTCGGGTGTATAGTCAGGCGGTCCTCGAAGGAGAGGGATGTTGGAGAGGAAGAGAAAGAAGCTTTCAGTTAAAGGCAGGAGGGAAGGCCTGAGTGTTGTACCTAGCAAGGTAGGGGGAGAGGGGGCAGGGATCCAGGGACAGAAAGGGAGGGTCCCATGCCCGCTCCACACAGCTGGGCCCTGGAGCTGGCCCTACCTGCCTCCTGTTGGGTTGGGCCAAAGACTATTGGCACTTGGAGTGAGTGGTCTCTGGACTAACCAGTCCAGAGCCAGTCAGCCTTCCACTTCTCCAGACTGAGCAGAGTCCCAGGTCCCTGAAGGGTCTCCCTGCCCTGCCTTGCCATCAGAAATGAAGCCTCGGTCCTTGCTCTTCCCATTCTCCTCCCTCAGAAAAGGGGGTGGGGGGAGCGTGTCTGTCAGGCAGGTGGGTAGCAACAATTCTGACAGGAGGCTGAAGCCAGGCACAGCAGGCTAGAGAGAGAGAGAGAGAGAGAGAGCCTGGCCTTCCTGCCTCCCAGAGCACATCTGCCTTGGTCTGTCTGGTCAGGTGGGCTGCCCTCGTTCAACTGGAGTAGACCATGGTTTGAGGGACTCCTGTAAGCACAGATGCCCAGCCTGGTTCTCCATTGGCAAGAAGATGTCGTCTTAACAAGCTTTCCTGTCTTCGCTTAAGGTATTACTTCAAGAAGGCGAGTGACGAATTTGCCTGTGGAGCAGTTTTCGAGGAGATCTGGGACGATGAGACGGTGCTCCCCATGTACGAAGGCAGGATCCTGGGCAAAGTGGAGAGGATCGACTGAGCCGCGGTCTGTGGCGTGCGACCTAGGCATGCGAGCACCTCAGCATGTGCCTCGGAGTACCACGTGGAGGTGCACCACGGAGCCGGAGCCCAGAGACCTGTCTCAGGCCCGAGCGCAACAGCCATGAAATATATTGAAGGAAAATGAAACCAATTAAGAAGACAAAGCCTGGGGTGGACTGGCCCCCGGGCCTTCAGGAGGGCGGGGGTGGTTGATTTCCAGTATCCAGGAGCCGGGTACTGAGATGAGAAAAGCCTGAACTATTTATTCAAAACATGACCACTCTGGGCTATAGAAGATGTCGAGTGCATTTGAGAGACTGCCATACATAATAGATGACTTCCTAGGGATCTGAAATTCATAGACTAAGAGAAAACTGTGTATAGCTTGCCCGAACAGGAGTCCTTACTGATATTTATTGAACCGTCGATTCCCCTACCTGCCCGCCCCCACCCCCAACCCCCAGTTTATGCTGCTTTAAACTCGGAAGTGGGAGAGAGAAGTTTGGATTGCTGTCTACACTTAGGAGTCAAAGCTGAGAATGCATTAATCATTTCTTCGTTAACAGAGGCATCTGCTCCGCGTGGCGTTGCTCCAAGTGAAGACAGGCTTCCTTTTTTTTTTTTTTTTTAAAAAATGGTGCCCACCCCACCCATCCACACATGCAGAAATGGGTCACCCCAACCCCACCCCCACCCCCACCATGCTGCTCTGCTTGTCACAGAAGTCCTGAGGGTTGGTTGTGACAGCATCTTCACCACTTTGGGGACCATCCGGAGTGTGGGAATGGGGGAGCCTTCACCCCGGAGGAGCCTTCACCCCGAAGCCAGAGGCTACACCAACCTCGTAGCTTCCCCTCACTGAGTCCAGGAGCCTGTCACTGCCTTTGCCGTTCAAGCTTCTGTCTCTTTAGGAAGTGAGGGTTCCTTGTTCTCTTTTAAAATCGGGTCTCTAGACTACGGCCATCAGGAATCTACCCTCGCCCACCTGACCCTGCGAGGACACGGGCACCTACCTACCTAGCAGCACCTCTCCTCCGTCACCTTCCCCTTGGCGCTCGCTCGCTCACTCACTCGGGTTTGTGTTAAGTTAATCTGTATGTCCTGTCTGCTAGCGTTCCCTGTACTATAGGCCTGTGTATAGTGTAGGGCAGAGCGTTAACCCACTGGCTAGTGCTTGACTTGGGAATCAGTACAGTACCTGTACAGGCACGGGGACCCGCTCCGTCCGTGCGCCGCCCTATATTGAGGGCTCAAGCTCTCCCTTGGTTTTTGAAAGGGGTTTATGTATAAATATATTTTATGCCTTTTTATTACAAGTCTTGTTACTCAATGACTTTTGTCATGGCATTTTGTTCTACTTAGGCTGTAAATTATGCATTATAAAGAGTTCATTTAAAGAAAACTACTTGGTACAATAATTATTGTAATTAAGAGATGTAGCCTTTATTAAAATTTTATATTTTTCAAAATGTCAGCCTCATCTTTGGAGTTCCCTGGGTGGGGGTGGGACCAGGGAACCCATTTTGTACAGGAATGTCTGGGCATGGCTTTCCCTTGCTTAAGTTTGGCTCTGAGGGGCCTGGCCTGCATCAAGGCACAGTTAAGTTACACACAGGTCCTGACTGAGGTTGTCTTCCCAGGGGGAGACTGTTGGAGACTTTGCCTCTCTCCCTGCGCGTCTCCCAGCTGGCAGAGTGGTTTTCTCAGTCTTGGGTGAAAAGCCTCTGGAAGTGGGTTTAGAGTCAAGGGATGGCCATCCAGGGCCATCTACCCTCTCAGCCCTGGGATCTGATGACCTCATCATCTACAGGCACCATCTAGGGTCCGGGCAGGTTAAGTGTTGGCAACAAATCTTAGGTCCTTGGCAGGAGGGAGGTGAGAAGAGCAGCTTGCCGTTTGGTGGAAGGTGTTTGTTACATGACCTTGCATGTAAGCTAGCCTCTGCTCAGTCATGTGTTCCCCACATGTACAGCTCAGAAAGCCAGGCCGAGGCATTGGACAGAGTCCACCTTGAAGTCCTACAAGGTGAACTTTTAAGAACTCAGACAGTGGGCGTAGCTCGGTGGTAAAGCTCTGTTAGGCATGACAAGGCCCTGGGTTCCATTCTCAGCACCTGATGGGGCATGAATCTCAGGGTGCTTGGTCTTTCTTGGCTTCCTGCTGCTTTTTCATCCCATTAGATTTAGCAGTGGGTCACATTGGACCTTGGTCCTTCTTGACAATTAGTGTTGGACCCAATGGATGAGGACGAATCCTCGCCATGTGGTGTGCCCAGTGGAGGCTGGAGGGGTAAGGACCCTTCTGGATCTTTCTAAGAAGGTGAGAGAGGCTCTGTATTCTAGAGTCAGGGAAACCTGCTGTGCTTGGTAGGCATGGAGGTTTACGGGTGGTCATTTCTCCTCATCTTCAAGCCTTTGATGCGGCCATTGAAGAGAAGAAGAAGGCAGGAAGAGCTTACGACCCAGGTTTGAGTCCCCACACCACTGCCTTCTAGGTGAGAACCTCGCCTGACTCCCACTGCATGCGAGGAATGTAGCTGAGGTACTTGGTTGGTCAGTCAGGTTTCTGCCTCTTTGTTCTTAAGTTTTATTTGTTGTGGTAAGAACATTAATGTTACACAGCCTCGAATTTTCAAGTGCACAAGGTTGCTAAGCATATTAGTGACAGTATTGTCCAATTAAAATGTGTGTGAGTGTGTGTGTGTTGTATCTGTACTTGTGTGTGCAGAGGTGTACCTGCCTGTGGAGACCAGAAATCACGAGTCCTGCTTCATCAATTCACTTCTTGAGATAATCCCTTACTGAACTTGGAGCTCTGTTGGCAACCAGCAAGTCCCAGCGATCCTCCTGCCTCCATCCCTCACAGTGTTAGGGTTACAGGCATGTGTGCACATACTTAGCGTTCTACTTGGTTGCTGAGATCTGAACTCAAGTTTTCATGTTATACAGCAAGAGTTTCGACCCACGGAGTCATCCCCCAGCCCTCGAACTCCTCACCCTGCATAACTAAGGAGTCATGATTACTGAACTCCAAATCATTTGCCGTCCCCTGACCATAACAACTATCATGTTACTCTGACTATATTGTATGTGTGTGAGGATGTATGTGTACCACATGCATGCCTAGTGCCCAGAGGTCAGAAGAGGGCATCGGATCTCCTAGGACTGGAGTTATGGATGGTTGTGAATCACTGTGACTGAGTACCAATCTTGGGTCCTTTGTAAGAGCAACAGATGCCCTTAGTCACTGATCCGCCATCTCTCCACCTTCTCTATGACTATTATAAATACTTTTAAGTGCAGTCATGCAAACCATATTTCTCCTGTGACTAAAATGCTTGGCATGTGGTCCCTAGGACTTATCCATGTCACACTGACACCTCGTTTTTCAGTGCTGAGCAATATTCCATTGTATCCACACACCACATTTTCTCTAGCTTGTCAAGCAACAGTGGGCATTTAGGCCAATCCCAAATCATGGCTCTTGTAATCAGTGCAGTAACCATGGATATGAGATAACTTATTGAGATCTCAATTTTAATACCTTTTGATGAATCTCTAGAGGTAAATATTGCTTTTCTGTCTTGTCTGTTTTCCAAAGTGCTTCCATTTTTATTTTTCTGTGAGAAGTACTAGAGTTTCAAATTCTCCATGTGCTCACCAACAGTTGCCTTTTTAATTTTATTTGTGTGTGTGCGCGCGCGTGTGTGATATGCATGTGTGAGTGTGGCACACATGTGTCATGAGTGAGAGGACAGTGTGTGTGTATATGTGTGTGTGTGTGTGTGTGTGTCATATGTACCATAATGAGTGAGGAACAGTGTGTGTATATGCCTGTGTGTGTGTGTGTGTGTGTGTGTGTGATATACATGTGTGTATGTCATATGTACCATAATGAGTGAGGGACAGTGTGTGTGTGTGTGTGTGTGTGTGTGTGTGTGTGTGTGAGAGAGAGAGAGAGAGAGAGAGAGAGAGAGAGAGAGAGAGAGAGAGAGAGAGTGTCACATGTGCTATGATGAGGGAGAAGGGGAGAAGACAACTTTTGGAAGTCAAATCTCCTCTTCCAGCCGTTATGAGGGAAGCAGGGTCTCCCTTGTCATTTCCGTTGGTACACTCCAGGCTGACTGGCCTTCAAGCTTCCAGACCAACTCTTTTGTGGCCACCTCCCATCTCTCCTTGGGAGAGCTGCCACCACAGAGACAGTGAGTGCACTGCACACAACCTTGTCACCTTGTTTGCTTGTTGAGACAGGGCCTCACTGTATAGCCTCGGCTCTCCTGAAACTCACTATGTAGACCAAGCTGGCTTTGAACTCACAGAGGTACACCTGCATCTGTCTCCCCAGTGATGAGATTAACGGTGCGCGCCTTTACACCTGGTACAGCCAGCTTTTTAATGCAAGTTCTGGGGACCAAACTTAGGTCACCATGCTTACCCACTGAGTGTCTCACGGGCCCTTTCTGTTTTCTTAGAGGCTACTCTAACAGGGAGGAGGAAACAGCCCCATTTGCATTTCACTGAAGGTTTGTGGTATCCATCTGTCCTATACCTATTGACTAATTACACATCTTTGGAGAAATCTCTTTAAGTCTTTAGAACAATTTTATTTTAAAATTTCATATATATATATATATAAATGTATGGGTGTGTTTTGCCTGCATGTATGTATGTGTACCATGTGTGTACCTTTGCTGGTGGAAGAAGGCATTGAATGTCCTTACATAGAGTTATGAACCGCCATGTTCTATGGGAGCTTGGGTGGGGAGGGCTTCCCAGTCAGTTCCAGCTGAATTCCTCCAAGTCTTACGTTCAGAGTGTGTGGTGTCTTCAGCAATGGTTACATCTTCACATTTTGGGAGGCAGCCAAGGGCAATGGCAATAGCCTGTATTGGTTTTTGGGGGACCCTTTGACCATCCCACCCCAAGCAACAAGTCAAAGGGAGGTTTACCATGACTGCTGTTGGAGGGTCTGTTAGTCTGTGGCTCTTGTGGGAATTTTCATCACCCGTGGTGTAACTCTGTTCATACTGTGCATGTGAGTATTTATAGACACATGTATTGTTAAGAGTAAGCTTATAAAAGGATGTTTCCTTATAGCTTTCTCGAACATCCATAATGTTATCTCTCCCCAAAATTCCACCAGAAAACTTCTAGAAATGAACACGTTTCTAGCTACATTGCAAGAGACAAAACTTTAAAACAAACAAACAAACAAACAAACATTTTTGAGTACCAATGACAAGCAGGCTGAGGAAGAGATCATGGGAGCACTCTCATTCACAATAGCCTAATATATATCATATATGATAAATATTATATTATTATAAATATAATATATATCAATTATATGATATTAGATTATATTAATTATATTAATCACATTTATGTTATTTATTATATAATAATTATATTAATTATATAATATATTCTATAATATATCATAATATATAATATAAATATTATATACATATATATGAATAAGCCTAACTGAGGAGGCAAAAGAGCTCTACAATGAAATTTTAAATCGAAGAAAGAGACTGAGGAGACTTGTAAGTGGAAAGACCTTCCATTAATTGATCAGATTAATAGTGTGAAAATGATCATTTTACCAAAAGCAATTTACAGACTTAATGCACTCCCAACTCAAAATTCTTATGACTTTCTTCATAGAAGTAGAAAAAGCATCCTAAAGTTCATATGGAAGTGCAAAAGACCTCAGACAGCCAAAACAATTCTGAGCAAAAAGCACAATCCCGGAGAGATGACCACACTGGATTTTAAGCTATATCCCTGAGCTACAGTAACTAAAACAGCATGGCACTGGTACAAAACCAGACATAGAGATCAATGGGAGAAAGCAGAGGTGTCATGAATGAATGATATTGCAGCCCTCCAGCTAGCTGACAAAGATACCAAACTGCACAATGGGGACAGACAGCATCCTCAACAGTCAGGTGCTAGGGAAACTCAATGTAGATGTGTAGAAGAATGAAATTAGACCCAGATCTATCATCGTGCACAAAACCCTAACTCCAAGGGCCTCATTCTGAAACCGGAAACAAGGAGCCTACTAGAAGAAACACATGTGGCACCCCTACGTGCTTCAGGCAGGAGGTGACTTTCTCAACACGACTCCATTTATTTAGGAATTCAGGCCAACCGTTGACAGACAGGTGGCACAAAACTGAAAAGCTTTTGCATAGCCTAGAATGCAATCAGTCGAAGGAAGAGGAAGGCCACAGAATGGGGGAGAATTATTTTTCCAGTTATGTATCCAGTAGAAGATTAATATCCAGAATAAGCAAAGAGCTAAAATAGATAGATAGATAGATAGATAGATAGATAGATAGATAGATAGATAGATAGATAGATAGATAGATAGATAGATTGATAGATTGATTGATAGATTGATTGATAGATTGATAGATAAGAAAGATCAAGGAAAGGAAGGGACTCAATTTGAAGAATGGGGTACAGATCTGAACAGAGAAGTCCCCAAACATGGCAGCAAACATAGCTAAGTATCATGATAATAGTACCCAAGTCCTTAGCGATTAGGGAAAAGCAGGTCAAAACAACTGAGTTTTTATCTTACCTGACAAGAGCTGGGGGAGCGGGGGGGGGATGGAGGAGCAGTGGATACCTCTCTCACCGGTGGGGTTGCAAACCTGCAGGCCAGTTTGAAAATCAGCGTGGAGAAGGCTTGAAAAGCTAAATCAGACCTGCCCGCCCTGACTCAGCTATACCATTCCTTGTCATATGTCCAAAGGACCAGACACCCCGCTTGACAGACATTGGCTCAGCCACACCCATTGATGTTCCATTCATAATAACTAGGAAATGGAAACAACCTAAATGTCCTTTAACCAATAAATGAATGGTACAGATGTGGTATACAGACGCTATAGAATACAGAGATAGAATACAGAAAACTTCGCAGATGAACGGATGCAACTAGAAAGGATTATACTGAGTGAGCTGACCCAGACACGAAAGACAAACTCCACAAGTCCTCTCTTATTTGTAGATTCTGGTTCTGAACCATTACATGTGATTATATGACCTGTAGTAACCATAAAAGTTAGGAAAATAGAAAGGGACCGTGAGGGGCAGAGAGAAGGGGCTGGGCTGTGTGTGTGTGTGTGTGTGTGTGTGTGTGTGTATGTATGTGTGTGTGTGTGCACAGCAGGACATGGATGCTATGAAGTTAGAGGGAGGAGGACTAGATAGAGCTTTCTTAATCCCCACTCTGCATATTTTAATATGTAACTCCATTGTAATTACTTAATTGCTTACTAATGCACACGCACAGTAGGAAGTAAATTTCACTAGCATACACCTAACACCCAGTACAGCACTTACCACCTCATAGGCGCTCTTTTAGTTAACGCTGATGAAATAGAAGCAAAACAAATTATTTACGGTCATAGCACCTTGGCATCATCCTTTTGGGTTAAACACATACCATATGTTCATATTGTTTTGTAACATGGTGTTGTTATTCAATAACGTTGTTGGGCATGTTTTTATAGTAACGAGAACCTTTCTGGATTGCTCATGGGAAAAATCAAATGTATTTATTGAATTATTTCTGATGGGACATTAGTGTAGTTTCTAGTTTTTGTGACTCTGAGTATCACTAATGCTAGGGCTAGATCTTCATAAAATTTCACCATGACTCCCACCACACTCACGGCTCTGTGGCCTCTGACTGCTGGCATGAAGGTTCCCCATGTAGAACTGTCAAACTGAAGGTCTTTGGAGGACTTTGGCCACATCCTGCCAGGCTGTCTTGAGGTGGTGACTTTTTGAATCTCCTGTTTTGCACAGAGCTGACACTTGATCTGGTTTTTGCCATTGGTTGGAGTCTCCAACCTGATAGTCAGGGCTTCGCAGTCTGGGCCAGGATCCTCTTTGTGATCCCAGACTGACACGGGCTTTCTATCCAAGGACCCTCTCATACCCTTAAGATGTTATCAGTCAGGAATGCTTTTAAGGCCACCTCACCTACTGTCGGGGTGCTCTGCAGTGTCCAGTGCTCCCCCTGTGCATGTATGGCCGAATAGGAGCAGCTTCTAGTTGAGAACTGTCAGTCCATGTCACCAGCCCAGAAAAACACAAGTCGGAATATGAAGCAGTTTTTACTGATTGTGGACTTGCCTGCACCCTTAAAAAGTGAATCACAAAAAAAAAAGATGTACGATGAGGAGGCGGAGGCAGGAAGATCAACACACTCAAGGCCAGCCTGGGCTATACAGTAAGTTAAGACCTTGTCAGCAAAAGAGGTCCTCACACGACCTCTCCATGTTTCTTCACATCTTGTCATCTTCCCTCTGGACATTCTGACTCTGTGTCCAGCTTCCCCCGTATTGAAATATTTACTTTATGTGTAAGTGTATACACCTGCCTGCAGGAGCCTTCTGAAGTGAAAGACACAAGCCATTGAACTACAAGACTCTCCTTCTAACTGAGGTGGATTTCTTAGGGGGAGGGAGTTAAATCTCATTGAATCTTTTTGGTAGACAGTTCCACGGTAGCAAGAAGCCACCATGTTGTCTGTCCTCTTGTTGTTTTGTCCTCAGAGGGGGGAAAAACAGAAAAAAAAAGTCTAGTGTGATCCCAAATGCCAGTCATTGACAATAGCACTCACAAGGCTGAGGCAGAAGGATTGCTGTGAGTTCAGGGTCGGTATGGGATGCTTAGTCAATTCTGGGATACCCATGCATTGCACACAGCATTACTCCTAGGAGAAAGACTCCCTTCCTACCCATCCTTCCTGCCGACCATCCTCCTTACTTTCAAATACCCATCAGAGCCCATGAAACTAGCTTTCTTGGGCATCTTTATCCTGAGCAGTTTTCCTTTCCAGCCAGGCAAGGTCAAATTGGAAAATGGTAGACTTGGACCCTTCCATTTGGTGTCCATGAAGGCTGAACATGACAGAAATAAGGGGACATGATTGTCCCTCCACCAACCATCTCCATGGCCAGGATAGATAATTCTGGAACAGTTCCCCGGAACAAGCATGGAATCCCGTATTTCTGTCTCTGAAGACTTCTAGGGAGAGTGTTGGAAGCTGAGGGTCTCCGCTGCCACCCAGAACGTCCCCAGCCCAGGGTTGCGTCTTCTCGAGCTGAGCTGTCTCTTCCTTAATTCTGAATGTGACCCAGGCCTGGAAGTATGAACCCATCCTGTCTTACGGAGGGAAGGGATTCACTGCCTGACACCCCCAAGGTGCCCTTGTGTCAGGAGAGGGGGGATTTCTACTGGGATCTTGTCTGTCAATAGAGTCTCAAGACTCAGCTCCCTCCAGTGAGGCGGTTGGTGTGTGTCACTGTTTCCACCAAGGTCAAATCTTTGGTGGAAGTCCCTTGTGGACATGTTTGGTGGATCCTTGCCGAGCACTTGGCCGACTGTAGACAGTGAGAAGCAATTAGTCTTCCTGTCAACTTGGTTTGTCAACATGAAAGGTTGGGGGCTGGGGGCGGGGTGGGGCTGGGATGCTGGCGCAGCCTCCAGATGACACCCATTTCTTGGCACTGGCTGAGATGGCCACAGGCCTTTGTTGTTTATTCATCCAGCCTGAAAATGCCCCAGAGGTGAGGGAAGGGGAGGGGTCTGGGCTGGGGGAGGGCCACAGCTGCCATGCATCTGAGCTTTGCTTCTGAGCCCTGGCCAGGCCCAGTGGGATGCAAAGCTGGAGTTTCCAGACCCAGACTCTGCCTCACCCAACCTTTCTGTAGCGGCAGGGCTGCCTCAGCCACCTGCTTCCAGCCAGCCCAGAGGCAATTGTCTGAACTGAGGGACAGCTGGTCATGTATGTCACCCCCCACCCCTAAAAGTGAGACAGCGAAATAAATGGAAAACCAGGTTGTATTAGAAAGTTGGTTTTAGTGTGTTTATTACATGGGTCATTTGGGGATTACGATCCGGTAGTTTTATTTTTTTTCTTTGGTTCCCCTAAATAGATGGTCATGGTAGAGAACTTGAAAAGCACACAGAATTAATTTCTTTAAAGGCCAAAGAAATGATCTTATTACTCAAAGATGCCAATTGGTAACAATTCTTCACATTTCCTCCCGGTGTGCGGCTTACTCAATTGCTCGGAAAAGCCATCTAAGATACTCACAAATTTCCAGGACGCCTCTGTCCCATGCAGACTCTTCTTAGGACAGGCGGGCATTGTGGTATTGCAGTGTTCTTCCTGATCCCCATTACTCCAGAGCTGGGATGAAGCACGGAGCCTCGTACAACTAGTTAAGTTCCCAACCCTCTTTTTGGCCATTTCTGGGCACAGTCTCCATCATGATCCAGATGTGCCTGGATTCCTCCCACCTCTTCAAGTAAGAGACAGGACAAAGCCCCTCCTACTCAGAGGCAGAAAGCAGGCTAGGGAGCTCTAGGTTCTGTACAGGCTGTGTACCAACCCCTGGGAGGGGAGGGAATTGGCTTGGCATCCTGTCTGCCTTGCCTAGCCCTTTCTAGCTAGGATGTCCCACCCCCTGGTCACCTTCTGGCTCATCCACTACTTTCCTGCTGTTCTAGTCTCCTTTGAGTTGCTGTGACAAAACATCATGGCCAGAAGCAACTTGGGGAGGAAAGGGTCCATCCTTGAGGGAAGTCAGGAACTTAAAGTCAAACCCGAGGAGGAATAAGTTTGCTGGCTCGGTCCTAGGCTTATGCTCAGCCAGCTTTCTTGAGCATCCCAGGATCATCTGCCCAGAGAATGGTGTCTCTCCTCCACAACAAGGCTTGGGCCCACCTGTATCAGTCAACAATCAAGACACCCCCCCCCAGACATGCCCGCTGGCCAATCTGATATGGGAAATCCCTCGACTGAGACTCCTTCCCAGGTGACTCTAGGCTGTGTTGAGTTGACACTTAATACTGACTAGTGCTCTGCTAGGTCATGCCCCCGCTGTGCATAAGACTGGACAAGGTCTCGTTCCCAGTTTATATCCACCCCATCACCAGCAGCAGGGCAGTTTTCCCAGCCCCTTCTTCTGAGAGACTCTATACACATGGTGTTTTAGAACGCCCAACATGCATGTTCTCATTTTGGGATAACAGTACCTCTGATTTTATCCAGGGAACGCTTCTCAGCTACAGAGATGTGCGCATGATCAGTTAGTGTAGTTTATCTTTTTTGTTGTTGTTGTTGTTTACTGTGATTGGCTCATAGGTAAACACGTGACTTAAGCCGGTCCAATGAGAGTCAGTCCTAGGAATTTTGTAGGAATTGCAAAAATAAGGTTGTAAAATTTTACCATATTTATTTATTTGTGTGTGTGTGTAGGTTGGTGGGTGCCTGTGAGCATGCCTATGGGTGGGTGTGCCCCGTGGAGACCGGAGGACAATCTATATGAGGACTATTTTTCCTCATTCTGCTATGTGAATCTCAGGCTTTGCAGCAAATGCCTTTATCCATAAGCCAGTTCCCCGTTCTTCTTGTTTGAGACAGATTCTTACTCTGCAGCCTAGGCTGATCTCAAATTCATTATGTAACCTAGGTCAGCCTCAAAGTCACGGCAATCCTCCAGCCTCAGCCTCCCAAATGCTAGTTTACAGGGATGCACCACAGCACCTGGTTCCTGAAGTGACCTTTTCTCCTGGGGTCCCCAACGTATAGAATAGTCTGGAGTTCCCTGGGTATGATGTAAAGAACAGCCCCTTGAGGATGACAGGAACCCGCGATGCCCGCGAGAGGGTAGATGGGGCCGAGGGGGGAAAAAATAAACAACCCCTTCCTGATACACTTGAATCCTTGGTTTCGACTGTCCTTAAAGACAATAAAACTTATTATAAGTCAAGTTGGTGTGGCTTTTATTGTTGTTTGTCTTGGCCACTGTTCTATTACTAAAGAAACATTTAATTGTGACTTACGTAGAGTTTCATAGGTTTAGTCCATTATCATGGCAGGGAGCATGGCAGCACACAGGCAGACACACTGAAGAAGTAGCTGAGAGGTCTACCTACAGATCCACAGGCAGCAGAAAGAGAGACACTGGGCCTTCCATGGGCTTTTGAAACCTCAAAGCCCACCCCCATTCCACTCCAACCCCGTGACCTACTTCCTCCCACAAGGCCACACCCATTGCAACAAGGCCACACCTCCTAATCCTTCTCAAGTAGCGCCACCTCCTGATGACTAAGCCTTCAGATATATGAGCCTATAGGGGCCATTCCTGTTCAAACCCCCACATTGTTTTATCATGCCCAACCCTAAGAATTCTATCAATATGGTGCGAGTCCTGAGGTGGGATCTGTTCTCAAGACCACTTTGGTTGTCACAGAGTCCTTGTCCCTCGGGGTTCAGTATGCTTATTGGCTGGTCCGAAAGTGGAGAGGAGGCTTAAGAGGGGAAACTGACCACCTTGAAAAACAAGATGGGTGCGATAAAGGGTCTCCTCGAGTTTGAGTCACAGAGGGCACCACATGCTCACTTAGAGGTGGATAAGGAAACCCTAGGATGGATCATAGACTTTATTTAAAGAATCCTGGGAGTCATGGTTACCGCACCCAGGCCAGCATCAACCTCATCTTCTGAGCGATACTGTGTACCTGAATGATAAAAGGGAACACAGAAGTTAAAGATACAGTCCCTTATGAGTGGGGGACCCTGGCCGAGTTGGCAAAGCTATGTGACCGGAGTCTTTTGGAAACTCCAAGGACTGTGCCTGCCTGAGTCCCCAGGGGAAGGGACTTTAGAGACTTGAAGTATTCTGGGGACGATCAAGAGACGACACCCTAGACAAAGTCAAGAGAACAGGAAAGACTGAAGCTGAAATTCCCAGGCTCTTTCAGGTTAGTCTCTCCTCTACGGAAAGGTCCTTCTTTGTTCTTGAGATGCTGAGTCCTGGAGTCCTAGAAGGCTTGGCAGAGGGAGAGATGGGAAACCAGTGGCTACCGGCTGCCCCTCCACAGTCTTCCCCTCTACCCCACTCCTGGTTCTTTCTCTTCCTTCCGCATATTTCTGCCCTCCCCCTCCCCTTCTTCCTTCTACTTTTCCTATCTTCTTTCCTCTTCATCTCTCCCCCACTCTCTTCCTTTTCCTTCCCCGGCTCCACTGCCTTCTTCTCTCCATTTCTCCTCCCCTCCCACACCCCTCTTCCAGCCATTCTCCCTACCCTTTCCTCCTCTTTCCTTCCTCTCATTCCTCCTCCGTTTTCCTTTCTGCCCCTGTCTTCTGCCTTGCCAGGGGTGGGCGCACAGGGAGACCTGCATAGCCCTGGCCTCTGCCCTCTAGTTTGTTTTGGCCAAGAGGTGCCCGGGCCACACAACCCCCTTCACTTCCCGGCCCCAGAAGGAACCTCACAGTGGAGAGGCCTCCACAGCCGCCCAAGGCGGGGACCCCGAGACCGGAGAGCTCAGAACGAAGGGAAAGCCTCGCATCAGAACTCCAGCGCGGGTCCAGCTGACTTTCCTGTTATTATTTTTCTCCCTTGGGGGCCACAAGCAAAGACTTCTGGGCTTGGAGCCTTGATTCCCACTCCCCTGGCGACCCAGCGCTCCCGTCCAACCTGGAGTGATTAATTACCAAGGAAAAGAATGATTTTTTTTCCCTGAGAATCCATTTAATTATTTGATTGCACAGTAACCAGAGAGTGTGAGAGGCCTGTAGCCAGAAGGGACTTCAAAGCAATACCTTGATGTTGCTGAGTGGGGCATTAATGGGTTCTGAAGGCAGGAGGCTGCTAAAAAGCCGGGAAGTATTCAAAGCCTAGGATCCTGCCAGCAAAAAATGCATAAACACAGGAATGCTGTGCCGGAGAGGGAAGGAGAGTTCAAAGGGACTGCGAGAGTTTTCATGTAAAGTTTAGAGTTTAAGGCGTGACTGTTGGCTACGGAGACTCAGCGTTTGAACTCTTGTTTATTAAAAACAGTTTCCCAGCCATTCAGCGGCTTCCCAGAGACAGCCTAGCGAAACAGAGCCTGTCAGCGGGGAAGGTTTAAAGGCAGCATTGATTTCTACCTGGGGTTTGCCTCTCCTGTTCTTTTGTGTCTTCTTTTTTTCTTTCCCTTTTTCTTTTTGGATCAAGTTTTTAGAAATCCCACTAGCGGGGGGAGGGGGGGAGAAAGAGCGAGCGAGCGAGAGAGAGAGAGAGAGAGAGAGAGAGAGAGAGAGAGAGAGAGAGAGAGAAGGGGGAGGGAGGGGGAGAGGGAAGGAGGGAGGGAAAGAGAGAGAGAGAGAGAGAGAGAGAGAGAGAGAGATCTTCCTGAGCCTCTTTTCTGGGGTGCTCGGTGCTCAGGCTATGCTACTGCCTCCCTCCCCTCTCCTCCCTCCCGGGCCCTATAGGAGTACTAGGGGCCCAGAGTTTCTTTGAAGGGCCAGAGCCTCGAGATCCTAGGCCTTGCTCTGTCTGTCCCAGCAGGGCTGCTGGCTGTGGGCCTCTGTAGCGGTCTGTTCTTCTTTCTTCTTCCAGTAGGGTTCCAGGAGAAGGCCTGTCTTTCTTTCTTTCTTTCTTTCTTTCTTTTTTTGTGGGCTCAAAACGTCCCGTTCACCTACCCAGGTGTCCTTTCCAAGTTCAAGGTCATGGGGCAGTCCTTTGTGGTGATCCAACACTGTCTTTTTTTTTTTTTTAAGGCAGGTTCTCTCTGTTTCCCAGGCTAGCTTTGAACTCACTCTCTAGCCCAGGCTGGAATCTTCTTGTGCTAAGAACAAGTACTTGTTCCCAGGTCCTAGGACTATAGACATAAGGTTCCACACTGCCTTGATGAGGAAAAAAAAGAGAAAGAAAAGGAAAAATGAAAGGAAAAAAAAATCACATTTTAAAGATGGTTCTGCAAGATCCCTTTAAGCTCTAGAAAACTTTATGACCCCCATCTCTAAAGCCCACCCCCATTTTTCTGGTATTGCTTGAGCCACCCTTGGCATATCTAGTCTTAGTCTCATGGTAGGAGGTATAGTTTGCCCCATGAGGTAAGCTGGCCCCCAGAAAACAGGAGATGGCCCAGGGTACAGCCAGTGCCCACAGTGAGTCCTGAGTCCTTGCCTCGGTCCCTTAAAACCAAAGCCAGAGAATATGCTGCAACAAGTCACACTGGGGAGTGGGCTTGAGCCTCCCTGGGGCTGCCGGAGACCCTGTGTGTCAGACAGAAGCTGTGAGGGGCTGACTACACTAGGCCTTCCCTCCTTCCTTCGAGAACATGGCTAAGATCAAATCCACTTCTCTCCTACTGGATTTCACTGACGACAAAGAACAGTTTTGTATGTCTGTGTGACAGTGTTGGATTCCTTAGAGTTACAGAAGTTCAAAGTTATCCTTAGTTACACTGCAAGTTCGGGCCAGCCTGGACTACACGAGACCCTGTCGGGGGCACGGGGGGTGGGGGATATGCACAAACAGGGCTGGAGAGATGGCTCAGCAGTTAAGAGCACTAGCTGCTCTTTCATTCCCAGGAGCCACATGGCAGCTCACAACTCTCTGTGACTCCAGGGAATCCAACACTGTCACACAGACATACAAACCTGTCCTTGGTCTTCAGTGAAATCCAGTGGAAGGAGAAAAGTGTTGGAGATCCAACTCAGGGCTGTCCGTGTGCAAGCACCTGACCAGCTGAGCTACATCGACAATCAAAGAACATTGCTATTGAATTAATTAACTAATCGATGAAGTGCAGTAGCAGTGCATAGGTTCCATTGCTTGTGTGGTCCCAGGACAGCTTTCGAGAGCTGGTTCTGGCCTTCTGGCTGGCTGAGGCAGGGTCTCTCAACCCTGTATACTCCAGGATTGCTGACCTCCAGGTTTCTGGGTGGTTGCCCAGACTCTGCCTCCCGTCTCACATCGGGAGTGCTGAGATTACAAATGCACACAACTGCCTCGGGCTTTTTACATGACTTCGGGGGGGGGGGGGATCAAACTCAGATCTTCCAGCTTGCATGACTCTCTCCTTCAAACTCATCTCCCTCGCTCCAAGAGCAGGTTTCTAAAGTAAACAGTTTGTTTTATTTAAACCGAAGGCCTAGTATTACCAACTACTATTTTCTTTTAAACTACCCCATGGAGTCCCACCAGGCTACCATCCTCCCCCGCCTGTTATACCCACCCACACACCCCCACTCCATCCCGTTTCTTTTTTCAATAGGAAGATGGATCTTCAGGGTAGTGGCAACTGTCTTTTATGACTTAAGAGGAAAACTCATAAATTCCAAACCACACTGTCTCTGTTCACACCCATGGCTGTTCTCTTTGGGGTATGAGTTTCATTTCCCTCTGAGTCAGAGAGGCTGTGTGTGCTGGAGACCTTGACCGAACTGGTCTTCAGAGGAGCTCTCCTGTCTTGGAGCATCTACTGATTTCCATGGTATAAACATTGCCATCACCACCACCACCAATTTCAGGCTACCAACCTCAGCCGACTTAGATGAGATGTTCACCAAGACCTTCCCAAGGGGGGTGGCTTGTTCTAGCACACGCCAAAACAGGATTATAAAACTCTCGTTTCTAAGTCCTGTCTTCTCTTCAATACCTCTCTCCCAAAACTTTGCTGTGTTCTTGGAAGGGCAAAGTGTCTTTGGGGACCAGGCATGCCTTTAATCCCAGCACTTGGGAGGCAGAGGCAGAGGCAGGAGGATTTCTGAGTTCAAGGCCAGCCTGGTCTACAGAGTGAGTTCCAGGACAGCCAGGGCTACACAGAGAAATCAAAAAAAGAAAAAAAAGTCTTTGGGGTCTGCTGAAGGGCCAGTGAATGTAAGCACACAGGCAGAGGGCAAGCAGGGCTGGACAATGGTTATTACGTTGCTGTTATCTTGGCTCCACGTAAGTGGCATAGAATCGCCGTGTGTCCACACATGCCTTCTGTGGAATAGCAGGATACTGAAATGCTATTGCTTCACCAGTATTCACTTCTTACTTCTGGTTCCATCCTCCTCTGATTATAGTTAGGAAACATGGATTCAATTTTATGTGATGTGTGGGCTTTCCCCCGACTATCACTAAGTTCCCACCCTGTGAAAGACTCAGCGCTACTACCTATAAGTCCACTTAAAGGGGCTCAGGGACACGCCTCGGTTGGTAGCATATCTGCCTTGCATGCGCAAAGCCCTGGGTTCAATCCCCACCATTGTGCAAACCAGCTATGGTGGCAATCCTAACATTATCGTCATCATAGTATTTGAGGGGTAGAGGCAGGAGGGTCAGAGGTTCAAAGTTAACCCGAACTACATAACCTGGGATCCCTGTTTAAAAATAAACTCTGCCTTAAGGTAATTTATAATCGTGACCTTTTCATTACGAGCTGGGTGGGAGTGGTGAGGAATGTATTTTAAAGAGGCATCCAGAGCTATTTTTCTAAACATTGATTTTATTGAGATATAATTTACATGAAATATGATGCTTCCTTTTAGGGGCAGGGAAATGGCTCAGCAGGTAAAAGTTCTAGTCCTGGGCAAACCTGGCAGCCCAGGTTCTGTCCTGACAGTGGGTTCAGGGACTTGGTGACACAGTTCAAGGGGCAGCAGCCGTAGAAACAAGAGACCCTGCCTCAACCACACGAGGACCAACCAAGTCCTGATAGTCACCCTCCAACCCCCACACCCACTGTGGCCGTGGCACATGGGCACCTGTGAGCACACAGAGACTCAAAATATTAGATACATTTTAAAATGGCGTCTCCTTTGACCACAGTCCAGACATAAAACTTGCCTTTCACTCAAGGTCTGATGCAATCAACCCTCACTTTCCCATCTGGAGCCAGAAATAAATCACCAAGCTGCTTTCTGTCGCTAGGGTCATTTATCACAGGGTTTCTAGTCTTATTGACTCCTTGCCGTGAAGCCTGCCTTGTGTATTGGTGGATGGTTAGCATCCTCTCTGGCCTCTACATAGCCAATTCCCCATTTGTGTTCATGGAAAACTGCTCCAGACATTTCCGAATACTATCCCCGAGGAGGGACAAAACCATTCACCGATGAGAACTGTAGAATTTCCTATAAATGAATCACACAGTCCATACCCTTCTGTGGCCAGCTTGTCTTGTTCAACATGCTTTGGGGGAGCTCATCTAGGTCCTTCCGTATACATATTTTCCCATTTGATTACTGCTTATTAGCCCACTGTATGGATATACATACATATGATTATTTACTTGTTCCTTTATTGATGGAGAGCTGGCTTGCCTCCAGTTTAGAGATGTTATAAACAGAGCTGTTATTTTTAGCCAGACGGCTTCATCCATTGAGTTACAAGCCTGGATGGCCACATGATTTCACTTAAGAGTGAAGTCATGGGGTTGTGTGTTTGTCTCCAACATGACATGAACTTGCCAAGCTGTTTTCCTAAGCTGCTACACCAGTGCTCACTGACACTGCTAGGTGTGGAAATGTGTGGGCTCCGGTTGTTCTAGGATCTCTCTATCACTCCCGGTGATTCAATTCAAACCCCGGGTTGTCTGTGGTGAGCATCGAGCTGTACTGACCAGCATCGAGCAAGTTCAGACATGGAACTGGCTCTCCCCTGCCCGCAGTTTCATTCGCTAAAAATCTTTTCTGTATGTGGCTGGTTTCAGTCCTTTAAATTTCTGTACGCATTATGCCATCAATCTGTTAATTTCTACCTCAATTTCTCCCAATCAACTGTGCGATGTTGATTGGGACTCACTTGAATGTGTAGATCAATTCAGTCAAAACCACCCTGATTTGGGGGGCTGCTGGGACCCAAAGACAAGTTCTTATGCATTCTAAATAAGAATTCAACCATTGAGCTACACCCCCAGCCCCAAATCTATCCTTAAATCTTTTAACCCTGAACTACCTTTAAATTCTTTCAATAACATTTTATCTTTAAACATTTTTATTCATTTATTTTATGTGCACGGATGGGTGTTTGGTCTACATGTATGTCTGCATACCACACGCATGCAGTGCCCCAGGAAGCCAGAAGAGGGCACCAGATCTCCTGGGACAAGTTGCAGATGGTTGTGAGCTGCCATGTGGGTGCTGGGACCCCAACCTGGGTCTTCTGGAAGAGCAATCGGCACTTTTAACTTCTGAGCTATCTCTCCAGCCTCAGTTTTTTAAAAAAAAGATTTATTTATTTTATATAATAAGAGTACATTGTTGCTGTCTTCAGACACACCAGAAGAGAGCATTAGATCCCATTACAGTTGATTGTAAGCCACCATGTGGTTGCTGGGAATTGAACTCAGGACCTCTGTAAGAGCAGTCAGTGCTCTTAACTGCTAAGCCCCATTTTATCATTTTTAATGTACAAATTTTGGATATGTTTTAATTTGTCCCTAAGTACATTGTGTTTTTAAAAAATGAGTTCAAGGATCACATTTCCAAATTATATGCTGGTGTACAGATAGAAGATTGATTTTTTTTAAAAAAAACTATGCTGAATTCCCTTATTATTTCTGTACAAATAAAAAACTAGTCAACCATAAAGGTACATGCCTTTAATCCCAGCACTTGGAAGGCAGAGGCAAATGGTTATCTTTGAGTTTAGGGTCTGCCTGGTCTACATAGTGAGTTCCAGGCAAGCCAAGGCTACATAGTCAGATCTTATCTAAAAAAAAATAGTTTACTTTTTTTAAAAAATAAAGTCTATTGCTTCAGGTAAGAAGACATAGACACCCTTTATCTGTTTAAAGATGCACCTGGAAGCACTTCTGGCTTCCTGAGAAGTTTTACCATGAGTGAAAATTGTACATTATCAATCCTTTTAATACAGCTATCAGATTGAACACATGTTTAAAAATCTCTTTTCATTTGTAATATGATGGTGTACATCATTAATTGATTCTTTTACAATTACTTAATGGTATTTAGTTTTCTTTAGTTTCTTTTTTATCCATGGCTGGCCTGAAGCTATCTTCTTGGATCAAATTGGCCTTGAACTCAGAGATCAGCCTGCTCCTGGCTCTGCCTCCAAAGTGTTGCTATTAAAGGTGTGTACCACTCTGTCTGGTCTTTGGTTGATTAAGGGTTAATTACCTTAGAGGTCCTTCCTGTCATGATGCATTATCTATTTAAGTCATCATGAGGTTTAATTGCTAAGATTTTTATGTGGAATTTTTTTTTTTTTTTTTTTTACCCATTTTGGTCTGTGAAGTAACTAGAAAAGTGTTTTTTTTTTCTGAACAAACTCATGAAGACTGGCAATTATAACTCCTTAAATGCTGCACAGAACTCAGTGATGCAGCCAACACCAACACCTGGTCTGGAGTAAACTGTGGGTGAGAATTTAGCTTTCAAAGTACGTCTCGTTTCTATTACATTTATTTGTTTATTTGTATACTCATATATGCACGTATGGCATCTCACTACCATGCAACGCCCCACACACCCCATGATCTGCCTCCTCACCACCTAATTACCAGGTGGGATCAAGACTCTTAATGTTTAATTAACCAATCAGACTTATGTATAAATAATATAACAATTTCCAAGATGTCAATACAATAATTTTAGAGCCAATTGATAATGATAAAAGCTTTGTCCCAATATTTCTAACCTTATAAAAGCATTGCAATTTGTGGCTAGTAAATGCCACGCCACAGGTCCACGACCGAAGCCATCTCGGTTCTCCTGCAACCTCTCTGTCTCCCCAGTTCCTAGCTCTGCCTCTCTTTTCCTATCCAATCACAGGCCTTCCACTGCCCTAATGTGATTGGACAGGAAAAATCCTGCAATATGGGGGCGTGGAGGTGGGCCAATCCCCAAGTGCATGCACCAGCCAACGTAGCAAATCCATGAGCTCCAGGTTCTGGGAGAAGCCCAGTATAAGGCAGGTGTCCAGTGCTGACTTCTGGCCTCATAATGTGCATTAACACAATCACATCCATATTTGCAGGAGATCAACAAACAGAACTGTTAGTAGCTGACTGTGGTGCACATCTACAGTTGGGAAGTAAAAAGCAAAAGTATCAGGAGTTCAAAGCCAGCCTCACCTACCTACAAAATTCAGTTAGTATGGACTACCTGAGACACTATGAAGACCCTGACAATCAAAATCCAATGAACCAACCAGTCAAAATCTCTCTCTCTCTCTCTCTCTCTCTCTCTCTCTCTCTCTCTCTCACACACACACACACACACACACACACAGATGGAGCGATGGCTCAACGATTAAGAGCACTGACTGCTCTTTAGAGGTCCTGAGTTCAATTCCCAGCAACTACATGGTGGCTCACAACCATCTGTAATGGGATCTGATGCCCTCTTCTGGTGTGTGTCTGAAGACAGTGACAGTGTATTCATATACATAAAGTAAATCTTTTTTTAAAAAGCACACATATACACACATCTCACAAAAACATGTTTTTGAAAAATCTGTTCAGGAGAGTCAGGGTGTGTCTCGTTGGGGGTGGCAGGTAGTTGTGGTGCTGGTGTCCTGACATACAGGAGGCTTAACAAAAGCTAACTCCTCTCTCTTAGCTTTTTTTAAAATTTATTTAAAATCTATTGTTATGGGTATGGGCGTTTTTCCTGCATGCCTGTCTGTGCACCACGTGCACAGGAGCCAGAAGAGGACGTCAAACCCACTCTGGGACTGAAGTTACAGATGGTTGCAAGCTGCCAAGTGGATGCTGGGAATCGAACCCAGGTTTTGTGAAAGAGTACTCAGTGCTCTTAACTGCTGAGCCATCTTTCCAGCTCTCCCTCCCAACTCCCTTACTCTATGGAAGGGAAGAATAACTCTAACCACACGGGGAAGCTTTGAGGACAAAATGAGCCCCTAGATGGAACTGCCACATGTAGGTCATGTCAGTTTCTGTACACCCTGGTTCCTGTTACAACCTCTACCCTAATAATAATAATAATAATAGTAAATAATAATAATAATGATAATACCACCTCTACCATGTCCCACTCTACCTACATCAGCTAACCAATCCCATCAGAGATACAGGTGATTGATGTGTAACTCTTTCCTCCCTGCCTCACTCCAGCTACTCCTGTGAGCTGTCAGCTCTCCTTCCTCTGTCAGAGTGTGGGCAAAAGATCAAGGCAGCGAGCTCAAGCACTATATGGCGTTCTGCTCCCCGTGCACTTGGCTCCAGAACCGACGTTTATTTGCCAAACTTCTTTAGCTCTGTTTATATAGTAAAAAAAAAAAAGTGAATTTCAGTGCACCAAAGAATTGTTTTATTTTTACTTCTCTCACTTAAAGTACAAGGTGTTTCCTCATGTTATTATATATTCCTTGAAATAATCATTTTTATCTGCTATAGAGTATTCCATCCAACATGATCATGTAAAACTATACTAAGTTGCTTTCCTGTTTTCAAACGTTTGAGTTGTTCTTAAATTGAAAATTATTATTAAAAACTATGGGATTCATGTATTTATATGCGAATGTTAGTATATAGTTTCAATTATTTTCTTAACAGATACTCCTTAAATAGGATCTTCACCCCCACTGAGACACCTCCCTAGCCCCCAACATTATCATAAGTTTCAAGTCAGAGTTTGGTTTTTCCCAAATCTTTGCAACATTTAGCATTTTTCAATTATTTACATTTTAAAAAATATTTGAGGGGTCGAAGAGATAACCCTGAGGTTAAGAACACTGGCTGCTCTTGCAAATGATCTGAGTTAGAGTCCCAGCACCCACAAGGCAGCTCACAACCATCTGTAATTCCAGTCCCAGGGGATCTAATGTCCTCTTTTAGCCTGTGAGGGCACTGTACTCAAATGCACATTACCCCACCTCCACCCCACACACATTTTTTAAAAAAGTCTTTAAATAACAGTTGGGTGCAAGCTTCTTTGCAATTTAAATCAAAATCTTTAAAGGAAAGAGAAAAGAAGGGCTGTCTGCTCATCAGAACAGGAGAGTAGTGAAACTGGGCTTCACAAGTCATTTCCGTCTCGGGGACACACACCTCCCCACTCCTGGTTATATTTCTGAGGAACGATAGAGAAGGGGGAAATCTCACCATCTCTCTCTACCTAAGAAAAGATGTTCAAAGAAGAGGGCAGTTTAAGAATCTCAGGGATGGCCACCTACCTCTGCCAGGCCTCAAACCAAACCCTTCGCTCCCTTCCTCCCTCTTTCCTCCCAATTACCGATAAACTCTACAAAGGGAGGCTCCAAGTTACACTGGACACTGTAATCTTTCCAGGGTAGCAGCTGTCCTGGGAGGAAGAGAGCTAGCATGGGCCAGCCGTATCCAAGGCTGCTAAGATGCTGGGTGAGGGGGTGGGAATCAGGACAGCACCAGACAGATCAGTTTTTAATGGGAGTGGCTAGGAGCAGCTCAGGACTCACAAAGAAGTGAGGCAGAAGCTATTGCCCAGGACCAGGCTAGAGTGAGGCGTTTCCTAAGCTAATGGAGAAGTTAACCAAACAGTCTCCTTCTTCCCGACCCTGCCTCCCTTCCCTCTTTCCTTCTTCTCTTTCTGGGTTTGCTCTTTTTGAGACAGGGTTTCTCTGTTTAGCCCTTTAGGCCTGGAACTCTCTTCGTAGACCAGTCTGGCCTCGAACTCGTAGAGATCTGCCCACCTCTGTCTCCAAGTTCTAGGATCAAAAGCGTAAGCCACCACTAACTGGCTTTTGTTTTGCCCTTTTTTGAGACAGGGTCTAACCCTGTAGCCTGGAACTCACTATGTGGCACAAGCTGATCTTGAACTCAGTCTTCTGAATGCTGAGATTACGCATGCGTGAGCTACCTCCACCCCTCCTCCTCTTCCCTCCCATTCTCGTCCCTCCTCTCCCCTTCCTTCTACTTCTCTTCCTCCCCCTTCCCTTCATTCCCCTCCCACCCCCTCCCCTCTTCTGTCTAGTTAGCATTAACTGTCAACACAGCCTAGAATCACCTGGGGGTGGGGGTGGGGAAGACTCTCGGTGGAGTGATACTGGGTTGGCCTATGGGCACCATAAACTGAGCCAGCAAGCCGTGTTCCTGCCTTGACTTCCCTCAGTGATGAACTGTGACCTGCAAAGGTAAGCGAAACGAACCTTTCCTCTCCCAAGTGCTTATAGTTAGGGTCTTCTCCCAGCAGTGGAAAGGGACCTGGTACTCTACTCCTGGGATTGATCCTAGTACCTCTGAATGAATGCCAGGCAGGTGCTCTGCCCGTGCTCCGTTCTGGAACTCCTTCCTGAAGATCAGACTAAGACTCTGTAGATGGAACTAAGAGATCTGCCTTTTCCTACCTCCTAAGTGCTGGGATAAAGGTGTGTACCGCTATTCCCACCTCCCCTTAAATGTTTTAAACATTCTTACATTGTTTGTTTGATTGATTGATTTGTTTTCCGAGACAGGGTTTCTCGGTGTAACAACAGCCCTGGCTGTTCTGGAACTGGCTCTGTGAGCAGACTGGCCTCGAACTCACAGAGATCTGCCTGCCTCTACCTCCCGAGTGCTGGGATTAAAGGCGTGTGCCACCGCTGCTGCTGCTGCCGCTGCTGCTGCCACCGCCCCCTGGCACATGGTTTGATTCTTTGAGACTACATTCTACTAAATTTACCAGGCTGGGATTGAACATACTCTGAAACCCCAGCTAGCCCTGAATTTATAATTCTCCAGTCTCAGCCTCCCAAGTAATAAGACTATGGGCTGGACAAGCAGGCCTGGAATGTTTTCTTTCTTTCTTTCTTTCTTTCTTTCTTCTGTTTTAAAGATTTATTTATTATTATATGTAAGTACACTGTAACTGTCTTCAGACACACCAGAAGAGGGTGTCAGATCTCATTACGGATGGTTGTGAGCCACCATGTGGTTACTGGGATTGAACTCAGGACCTTTGGAAGAGCAGTCAGTGCTCTTAGCTGCTGAGCCATCTCCCCAGCCCTGGAATGTTTTCTTGATTGCCGTCCCATCATCTACCTCTGAGGCAGGAGAGAGCAAGATCTCCCCCCCTCATACAGAGGTTCTCCTGTACTCCCCAAGCAACCAGATTAGGGGGCAGGGGAGACCTGTGTACCTAGGGGGGTCCCACCCACCTGTCAAAGTTAAGCAGAAGGGGCCACAGGCCACGTGGGTGAGCCTCTGGCTCTCTTCCTCTGTTGCTATCTCACTTTGCTGAGCCTCTAGCCCAGATCAAGGGTGGCAGGAGGTGCTGCCTTTGGGATGGACCAGCTGACAGCCCAGCGCACTCCAAGACTCCCTTTGTGCTGGGTGGGGTGGCCAGGCCTTCCCTGGAGATCTTAGCAGTCCAGGGCCAGAGAGCCACACAGCTTCTTGTGAAACCTCAAAGCGTTCTTTGTTCTGCAGCTGAGGACCCAACCTTTGGCTGGTTGCTCGGAGGCTGCTGGGAGATTCCCTTAGCAAAAGAAAATGGGGTTTGGATGGAGATCACAAAGAGAAGTCAGTTCTTTGCTGCTCTCCACTGGAGAGAGGCTCTGGCCACTTCCATTCTGTTCCTGCTGCTAGTTTTGGAAGCCGAGGCGAGCCTGCTTTTGGTGTTGGCCAGCACAGTAGCCCTAGGGAGCCTTGAAATCTATGTATGACACCTGAGACTGCCCCACAGGGACACAGACTGATAGGGCAGGTGGCACTTCCAAGGGGTTCCAATGTGTCATCTGATTTGAGGACCACTGGCTTATACCTGAACTTTACATGGAGACCTCTTCCTATGATGACAGAGCATTGACCGCCCCCCCCCCCCGCCACCCCTATTCTCCTGGCAGGGAGCTCAATAAGAATCTTTGTTTAGTTAGTGTGAGGCTATACTATTGCTGGAGCTGACTGGAAGCCTCCATTTCCTCATCTGGAATGTAGGGCCAGTATTCTTTCCGAATAGTTGTTGCTCTGTTCTGAGCTGCTGTCTTAAGTGCTTTGTCTGAATTAAGCCACTGGGTCCTAACAGCCCCTAGGAGACAGGTACTATTACTACTCCTGCATGCCAGGCGGGGAGTAAGAACACAGGAGGGAGTGGGCACCCAGCCCAGGGTCCGGGAATTGCCTGGCCTGGGAGACTGCCTGCCTGGTGTTCCTCATGGGCTAGATGGGCTGCGTTACACAACGCAAGAGCATCTTCCTCTCCCCAGCTGCTAACATCATTACGGCCAGCTTCCCACGACAGCCTTCTACCCAGCCTCCCTACCTCTTCCTTTCATTCCTCAAACAACAATGCTTACTCCCGACAAGGGTGGCAGATAGGTGGCAGGTGGGGGGGGGGCTCTGTAAGTTGAAGGTCAGATGTGACTCCTTCAGATATGGTTCCCCTCACAGAGTCAGGTCTTCTGGGGCTCCTGCCTATGCCTGTTGGGGCCTCCTTCCTTCTCATTCCTGCCCTTCTGGGTAAAGTCCCACGTCCCTTGCTTTCTTCCTCCAACGAGACCCGTTGGCATCTTTAAATGAGTTTCTTCTCAGTGTTTCACCTCACACGAAGCCTGTCCAAAGGTGAAGGACAGACAGCAGGTGCAGGTGGAAATCAGGGTGGGACACCTTGGCTTTGGGAACACTGGTTAGCCAGAGAGGCTCACAGCCTAATTCCCACTGCTGTGCATAGCTAAGCTGGTTAGTCAATGCAGGTGTTCGCCAGTGGTGGTAGATAGCTACAGGCCAGGAATCCAGGGACAATGTTAGAGGTTGTCACAGTTATGGGATGACATTGGGAGCAGAGGAAGAGGCATCCAGGCTGAGGGAGGAGTGTGGTGAAGCCTGGAATGTGGAGGAACCAAGATGGGAGCTGATGGGATGAGGGAATCTGACCCAGGATCTCACAGGACTCGAGGACTTGGTGCCTCCGTCCGGCATTTAAATAGAGTAGAAAAGGGGCTGGGGAGATAGCTCAGTGGGTAAAGTGTCTGTGTGAAAGTATGAGGACCTGAGTTCAAGTCCCAGAATAGACATAAAGAGAGGCTGGACACAAAGTTTGTTCATTGGGTGGTGAAGCCAGGAGGTCCCAGCAGCCAAGCAACTTGTCCTTAGCTCCAATCCCACCAGAGACCCTGTCTTAAAGAGGTGCGTGGCACCTAATAACCAACACTTGGAGGTTGCCCCCTGACCTCTACGTGCATGCATATACGTGTCTACACGCCTGCACACATACACAGTAGGAAGCATAAATGCACTGTATATGAAATGGGAGGAATGGTTTTCTGAGACGTGATCAGAATTCTCTGGTACTGAGGTTTTCAGGGCTAGGCTGGGCCCCTACAGAAGATGCCATTCTTACAGGAGGGTGGCTCTGCCAAGGGTCCCTGCATGAAAGAGGCCCAGGGCATGCTCTGGGGAACCCCCTGGGCATCTCGTGCTGGACTGTCTGGGTACAGAGTGGGAGGGGCCGGCGCTTGCACCTGTGGCTGCTGGCATTCCCCTGAGGCTGGCTGTCGTTTGAAGGCTTAACTGCGGCCTGCTGCGGTAGCTCTTGCCGAGTTGCAAGGCATTGGAGGGGGTGGGGGGCGGGCGTGTGGACTCTCTGCTTAATTAAAACGGGGAGAAGTTGACTTGAGGGACCTTTCCTGGGTTTTGATCTCAGCTCCTGCTCTCTCTGCCGACTCTCTAACTTGACGGGGGAAGAAAGCTTTTTCCTGCTCTTTCTTCTTCAGCCCTTTCTGTCTTTCAGAGCCCTGGCAGGTGCTGCTGGGCGTTCTGCCCTCCTCCTCCATCTTGAAAGGGCTGGACTCCGGGTCAGTTGATATACAGGGTACTATTTTTTGGAAGGGGAAGGTCGTCTGGTCATCCACTTCAATGGCATCCAGTCATCTACTTCAATGACCTCGGTCTTGACCCCTTCAAGGGTTTTTCAAACCATATCTAGTGCCCCTAAAGAATGACATGCCAGGCTCTCATGGCAAATCCAGCTAGTCTCTGTGTTGCTTGGCTAAAACGAACGATACATATATACGTAAGGTCCCATCTGTCACAGTTCTTTATTAACAATGGCTTGTGATAAGTCCCCCTCACCCCCGAACCTTGTTCCTCACCTGTAAAACAAGGAGTGGAGGGGTAGTTAGAAGGGTCTCCCACTGAGGGCTGGACTCTCTTACTAGGGTAATTTGGCTGACCAGATAGACTAACTGGGTTTGTAGACGTGGTTAAGTCTTTCAAATACAATATAGACCCAGAAAGTCAGGGTCAAATCACCCACTGACTCTGTCATATGAGGAAACATTGAGTGTCTTGCTCATGTCACATGGCAAATAGATCAATGTCCTACCCGAGCGGAGCCGCCTGGCTGGATTTATAGCTGAGCTCTCCAGAAAGTATGTATAAGAATATCTAAAGGATGTGTTCTCACCTGCCCTTCACTGCACAGAACATGAAGTGTGTTCTTAGTAAGCTCTGTGTGATCAGCCGACCCAGGGTACGAGGGCTTAAGGCAAAGCAGGTCCTTTTCCAAGTTCTTCCATTTTTAACCTTTGAGCTTTACTGCAGTGGCAATCAGGACGGTCTATGTCTGCTTCATTCCTATTTTTCAGGAAGGGAAACTGAGGCTCAGAGTATTGGGTGTGTCATACTGCAAGTTTGTGGAACTAATAAATGATGTAAGGTTCCATTCCAGTGCCCGCCAGTGACGGCTGCTGGCATGCAGGTATCTATTACAAAGGAGACAGGAGCCATCTGTTAAACAAGGGGCACCACAGCTATCAGTTAAACCAGTCCCTCGAAGAGGGAAGGAAGCAGACAGAAGCTAAACACGTGAGTAACAACAGTAGGGGCGTCAACCCACAAAACCGATGTCTGGTGGTATCGAACGAAAAACAAATACTACAAACCTCAGCTTAAGTCACTTAAACAAGAGTTCCCCTTGGAGCACCAATTTGGCTGCAGTAATGCCAGCAAACTCACTTGACTTTTTATAACACCCTTTGTCAGTGAGGCAATGCATTAAGATAAACTTATCGATCACTCCCCTCCAAAAAGTGTGAATAGGGAATGTCTAACTTGGGCTGCCATGCTGATCTACTTGGTCCTCAGATGTTGGCCCTATTTTGGGAGGTTCTGGAAACTTAAGGAGGCAGGGCCCAATTAGAGAAAGTAGGTCACTGGGGCAGTGTCCTTGGGACTATATCTTGTCTTGTCCCCTTCCTATTCCAACCTCCAGTATGTGTTTCTTGCCCATTACCAAGTAAGGACTCTCTGCCACATACCCCCCACTGCCGTAATGGTTCATCTTATTTCAGGTCTCAAATGAACAGAGCTGAGGACTGTGGACTGGAATCTTTCAACTGTGAGCCAAAATAATTTTTTTTCTCCTTTCAAGTTTTTTTTTTGTCAGATATTTTGTCACAGTAACCAAACATCTATAATCCAAGGAGACCAAGGTTAGTTCTCTGCTGTTGCTACCCTCAGGGTTCACTCTCACATAAACTTGGTGTGCTCCTTTCTCTGAGGCCATGCCATTGTGGTTGTGTGGCCTGGGAGTCTTGTGAAAGACAACCCCAGTGAGGACCAGGCCCAAGTGCTCTGAGCTTGCGTAGGCTCAAGCCTTCAACTGGCTTTCATGTTAACCCATAATTGTCCCCAAGCCAAGCTTAGTTTCCTGAATTCTTTCAGTGGCCAAAGCCCACTGCTCACTGAGAATCCTTTAGGGCTGGACACACTGTCTGGGAACCATGTGCGAGTTCATTTCTTCTCAGAATGTTAGGTCCAGTTTTCCATACAAGTCTTTGTGGCTCAGAAATGGGAAGTCACCTAAGGTTCACACAGCTAGCCAGTGAGGTAGGCAGGACTTAAGGGAGCAACTGCGGGGCAAAGGTGGCGAGAAAGCATGTTCTTGTTCCTGATTGGCTGCTAGCAGGTAAGAGGCAACAGGGTCTGTTGGGCGGGTCTACAGGTACATTGGGAGTGAGAGGATACAGGATCTATTTAAGCTGGTGGCCTCCTCAGAGATTAGGAGTTCAGTGAAGATGGAGAAGGAATGGCTCCTGCCCGGTCAGGCATATGGGAAGTTTATTAGTTTTTTTGTTTGTTGATGTAACCAAATGCTTGAGACAAAAACAATAGTTTTTAGGGGATCACGGTAGGGGGGCTGGGGATGAGTGGAGGCTAGGTGTCAGCAACAGGAGGCTGGTGGGACACATTGCACTAGCAGTCAGGAAGCGGGGTTGGGTCCTGGAACCTCAAGATCCATCACCAGTGACTTCCTCCTTCAGTAAGGCTCCGCCTCCTGAGGACCAAGTGTTTGAATACCTGAGCCCACATGGGACATTGTACATTCAAACCATAACATCTGGCAACAGGAGGGACTTATGTATGGGAAAAGAGGATAAGGGCCAGAGCCAACATGTATCCAGGCCTGGGACTGTCTGGGAAGCTGTGGATCTATGCAAAGACCATTCAGATTACACTTGGGAAGACCCAAGTTTCAGTCTCAGCACAGTCTCTAGCTGGCTGTGTTTGCTTGAACAAATTCCTAAACATTTCTGAGCCTCAGAGCTTTGGGACATGGGAGGAAATGGAGGCTACTTCATATGTAGAATATACCCCATAACTGTTACAAAATCCTAACTCCACCTGCTCCCCAAATGACCTCACATTTAATTTGTTGGATGTGTGGAGCATAGATGCAGTCATCTATGTGTGGCTATACACGTGTGTGTGTGTGTGTGTGTGTGTGTGTGTGTGTGTGTGTGTGTACACAGGCATGTGTGGAAGCTAAAGGACAATCACCACTGCAATGGCTAGTTCTAATTGTCAAGTTGACAACAATCTAGACTCACCTGGGAGGAGAGTCTCAGTGAAAGATTGTCTAGGTCAGATTGGCCCATAGGAATGTCTTGATTTTTAATTAATATAGAAAGACTCAGCCCACTTTTAGCAGCACCAACTCCTAGGCAAAAGATCTCGGACTTTGTAAGTATGGAGCTGTAGCAAGCACACATAAATTTATTTCCTCTCTCCTCTTGACTGTGGATGTAACTAGCCCCTTCAAGTTCCTACCTTGACTTTCCCACAATAACGATTGGTAACCTGGAATTATAAGATGAATAACATTTCTCCTTAATGTTAATTCTGTCAGCATATTTTTGTCACAGTAATAGACAAAACTAAAACAGTCATTCATCTTATTTTCTTTAAGATGCATTTCTTTTTTGCCTGCATGTACACCATGTGCCTAGTGCCCATGGAGGTCAGATACTGTGGAACTGGAGTTATAGATGGTTGTGAGCCACTGTGAATCTAACCATGACTCCTAACTAATATACCCCCTGTGATATAATTCATTAAGAGGTACAGCGTTTAGGCATATGGCCGTGCTCATAAATGCAATGCTTACTGTGATGGCTAGTCTTGGTTGGCAACTTGACCACATCTAGAATGAACTAAAACCCAAGTGGCTGGATGCACCTGTGAGAGTTTTTTTTCTCAATTAAATAATTTGACATGAGAAGACCCACTTTTAATATAGATTTTTGAGGTGGGAAGAGCTGCCTTTAATCTGGGTCACAGATTCTGCTGTCAACCTATACAAAGCACATGGAAGAAGGAAGCTTTTGCTTTTTGCCTGCTCTGACTCTCCTGGTAAGTCCATCCCCACTGGTATTAGAGCATATGACTTTGGGATTCCCGCATATACTGAAGACCAGATGAGACATCCAGCCTTGTGGACTGAACAACTACTGGATTCTTGGACTTTCCACTGGTAGACAGCCATTTAGAACTAGCTGACCAAACATAATCCATCCTAATAAATCTATCTATCTATCTATCTATCTATCTATCTATCTATCTATCTATCTATCCATCCATCCATCTATGCATCTATCTATGTGTCTATCTGTGTATATCTATGTATCTTATCTATGTATCTATCTATGTATCTATGTATCTATGTATCTATCTATCTATCTATCTATCTATCTATCTATCTATCTATCTATCTAATCTATCTGTCATCTATCTATCTATCTATTCTATCTATCTATCTATCTATCTATCTATCTATCTATCTATCTATCTATCTATCATCTATACATTCTGCTCTGTAGAGAATTCTGACTAGTACAATCATCTTTGTAGCAGAGGATTTAAGGAGGTCTAGCTGCTGAATAGATTAAATGACAGGCAGCCAACTTTAGAGAGACAACAAGTTTTCATCAAATTCTGAACATGCAGGCCCCTGGATCGAATCTCTGTCTAATAGAACTATAAGCAAGAAATTCTTGTTTGGGCGTGGAGAAATGGCTCAGTGGTTAAGAGTACTGACTCTTCTTCCTGAGGTCCTGAGTTCAGTTCCTAGCAACCACATGGAGGCTCACAACCATCTGAAATGGGGATCTGATGCTCTCTTCTGGTGTGTCTGAAGACTGCTGTAGTGTAGTCACATACATACAATAAATAAAAGCTTAAAAAGTGTTTTGTTTTGTTTTTTAAAAAAATAAACAAAAGAAAGAAATTCTTGTTTATAAACCATCCGGCCTAATTATAGTAGACAGAATAGATTAAGACAGTCACCAGCATGAACAAGGTAGGTTTCATGGTGTCGATGTCTTCTGACTACAACTTGCAGGGTGGGGTGGATGGCTCAGTGAGTGAGGTGCTTACTGTGCAGGAAGGAGGAACTGATGCTTGGTCCCTAGCACCCATGCAAAAAGCCAGGTGTAGTGGCATGCGCTCATGTTCCTGTAACCCTAGTTCTGGGGAGGAGAGACAGGAAGATTCCTTGGTACTTGGTCCCTAGCCAGTCTAGCCAAAGCAGTGAGCTCCAGTTTCAGGGAGAGACTGTGTCTCAAAAAATGAGGCAGAGAGCAACCTCTGCTCACATGTCACACACATGCACATGCCCCTCCCCAAACGAACGAGTAAATAAATACATCTAAGCAAGATGAAGGAGGGAGGGGGCCAGGTGGATATAGACGGCAGGCTACCTGAGAGTGGGAGATTTGATTTCCTTCCAAGCCTTGTACCTTCTGTGCTTGGTGTAGGGTAGGAGAGGGCCCTTGAAGCATTTGTTGCACAGAGGCACCTTTAATCTCCTGGCGCTGAAGTTGAGAATAGCCAGGAAATCTCTGGATTGCAAATCTCTGGACGTGGTCTCTAATCTAACCCTGACCCCCATGGGAAATAGGTCCTGGACTCAGGCACTATTTTCCCCCTGCATCCCATCTGTGGCTTTCCCTGCATCCCTCCCAGGCAGCCCACATGCCACATGTGGCCGTCCTCCGACTTGGAGTCCTTATCATGGCTCCCTTTCATGTTGGTGCCAAGCTAAACATACTTGGGGCCTGTTATGGTTTTTTTCATATTTCCTCATGAGTCACTCTCCCCAGCTTTTAAATCATCTCTCTCCTTGTGAATGGTTGGCAAGAAGTAGGGGCCCAGTTCTCAGCTTGGAGACACAAATACACTTGGCACTCAGGCGAGGGCTGTGGCCAGATGGTCTCCCACCCACCTCTCCTAGAGCTAGGGCGCCGCCTGGGGACATCGGGCTCAGGGCCACCTGCTGGGCCAGCGTGCCTCCTGCTCTGGTAAGAGCTTCCGCTTCTGGCTTGTGCAGTTTCTCTGGAGGGATCTCCGACTGATTTAAAAATAAATTACAATGCATCCCATCATTCAAAAATAGCTAGAAAAGAGGACCTGGCACGCTCTCTTTGTGAAGAACCGTAAATATCTGAGGAGGTATAAGGATTATTCAGGTTCAACCATTGTGTGCTGCACACATCTATCAAAGGATCCTAATGTACATCTATGTGTTCACTAAAAATAACGTGTCTATGCCCGACAAATGATTCACCCAGCAAATGTCCTCACGTCTAACTTGGTGCCAGTCTGCTCACACTGAGGCTGCAGAAATGATCAAGTGACGTCCTTATGCTCAAGTAGAACTTACATCATTAAGGAAGTTCTCATCACTGTGATTCTTGCTGCCAGGATGCTGGGACTGGGTAACCACCCTCCCCACAGAAATACCGTGGTGCCGATGCAGCAGATTGCTACTTTATGAGCAGACCCTAGTTGGGCTTTCCCATACATTTTTATGAACCTTTCCCTTACTCTCCTGCTGGAAAGAGAACAATATAAACAGGGAGAAAAGGAGAGAAACCTCAATTTCAGACTGACTTGAGAAATGGGGGCCCAGCTCTGCGGGGTAGAAGAGAAATCCAACCACTCCAGCATTGACTGAAAATCTGCTGTGTTCCACCCAGGCATGGGCTCGAGAGCTGGAACTCAAGAGATAAAGAGGGAAAGAAAGAATTAAGATTGGAATGGTCGGGTACTTTCAAGGACATTCTTGGTGTGGGCTGCCAAGAAAGGGACAGCACGGGGTGATAGAGAGGGAAAGATTTAGGAAGCAAGAATGTCAGGGACAGGACAGGGTTGGGGATGTAACTCTGTAGGTAGAGTGTTTACCTAGCACTCTACGGGCTGGGTTGGATCTTCAGCACTGTATAAAGCCAGCATGGTGGTATAGATCTTTGATCCTAGCACTCAGGAGATTGGAGGCAGGAGGATGAGAAGTTCAAAATCATCCTGAGCTACATAAACGAGTTCAAAGCCAGCCTGGGCTATTCGATCCTCCCTTAAAAATGGTGAGTTCAAACCTTGACTTGGCTCCTTACCCACGAGACAGCCTTAGCTAATTAATTAGACTGGCTGAACTTGAGGCTTCTAACCTATGAAATGGAACTGACAATGTCAGCCTCACCCGTTGCTTGCCAGAAGGAGTTAATGATTGTACACCTTCTCTGTTACTTCAAGTGTGGTCTATAGGACCATAGCATCTGCTTCACCATAGCTGTGAGCAATGCAGAGTCCCAGGCCAGGACCCACCCCTCTGAAACACTTAAGATCCTGGGGGTTTGTGGGTCTGAGGAGCCTCTCTAGGGGATTGTGGCATCTTATTTTTATTTTTGTTTTGTTGAGACAGAGTTTCTCTGTACAGCCTTGAATTCAGAAATCTGCCTGCCCCTGCCTCCCTAAGTGTGGGGATTAAAGGGGTGCTTCCTGCTAGGGGTATGGTCACAGCAATACGAAAAGTCTCTGCCCACCTGAGTGGCTACAACGAAATATCAGAAGCTGGTTGAACTTTAATTTCTTATAACTCTGGAGCTGTTGTGATTTGAATTCTGCCAGAACCCGAGTGTTGCACAGCTCCATTTTCTGAGTGAGACAGCCACCATCTTCATCAGCTCCATGTGCCTACTTGTAAGAGAGCATCCTGATGGGGCCTATGAACTGTTGACATCCCTTCAGAGGAGGGAGTATGGAGGTTCATGAGTCCCTCATTCGATCCTCTAGCCACCCCTTCAAGCCATTTGTATGCTATTCTGCCCTAATTACACATGGCCTTGGGGTCTTGGAAAGGGCTCAGTTACTGTTCTATTGCTGTGAAGAAACACCTGAATGAAGGCAACTTATGAAAGAAAGCATTTCATTGGTCATTTGCTTACAGTTTCAGCGGGGGAGTCTATGATCATCACGGTGTGGAATATGACAGTGGGCTAGTATGGCGCTGAAGCAGTAACTGAGAGCTTACATCTGATCCACAAGCATTTGGCAGAGAGCACCAAGTGGTCCTGGCACGGGCTTCTGAAACCTCAAAGCCCGCTATAGTGACACAGCTCCTCCAACTATGCTATACCTCCTAATCCTTCCTAAACAGTCTACCAAATGGGAACCAAGTTGGTTTTTATGAGCCCATGGGGGGAGGTGTTTATTCTCATTCAATTCAAACTGCTAGAGTGTACAGGATATGGCTTAGAAATAGTACTGAAAATCAAAGAGTGGGGACCCACCAATGAAGCTAAGGGGGATGCCTTCATCCATACTGTGTGAGGACTTTCTAGTGTGGCCACACTAGGGTCCATTACCCACAGTCCTATTAGCAAGTCATGTTTACTCCGTAAGCAAGCTCAGGAAATTCGTTGGTTTTCCAGGGTGATCTTAGCTGGAATTGAAATTTGGCTTGTTGTTGGAACGTTAGGAAGAGGAGGGTAGATTTTGTTAACATCTATTCCAAGGAAAGAATTGTTGGACACGGGGGAAGACCTTGTCTCTTGCTTTGTTAGTGGATCAGAAACAGTTACAAGCTTGGTTACAGCCGAGGTGGTGTTCAGAGCCTCCGGACTCTTCTTCCCTATGGTGGGTCCCTTCAACAGTGACTCAGTTGCTATGGCACTAGGAACTGTGCAGGTATTCATAATGTGCTCTTTGAGAGCATCCCACATGCATAGTGGCTGAGACCTTGACCTTGATCTGTTGTGGATTACAGTCAGCAACATTCACTTGAGACATATGGATATCCAACATCTAACCAGTGGGGAGTGATTGGTCTACCAAGCCAGTCTTTATAGAAATGTGTCCTGAGACCATTGTGGTGATGTTGCGTGACATGCAGCTACAGTAAAAACCTGGGTGCCTTGTGTATTTTACACCAAATGGATTCTGATCTTGGGCCTCTTTTCCAACCCAGAATCCTAGGAATCTTTCAAAGAAGAGAAAGATGATTTCTAATAAAATGCAAACATGATGACCAGAGACTCCAAATGCCCAAGAAAGCCAACCTATAAGATGTGAGATTAGATGTCTAGGTTTAGGCTACTTATCTAAATATTCTTGAGTGTGTGTGTGTGTGTGTGTATGTGCATGTGTGTGTATGTAAAGGCTAGAGGTTGCTACTGAGTCTCATCTTCAATTTCTTTCCACCATATTTTTCAAGATAGGCTCTCTCCCTCCCTCCCTCTCCCTCTCCCTCTCCCTCTCCCTCTCCCTCTCCCTCTCCCTCTCCCTCTCCCTCTCTCTCTCTCTCTCTCTCTCTCTCTCTCTCTCTCTCTCTCTCTCTCTCTCTCTGTATCTTGACTTCACTCATTCAGCTACACTGGTTGTCCAGCAAGCTCAAGATTCCTGCCGTCTCCACTTCCTCTTTCCTGGGCACACTATTGTGCCTGACTTTTAAAGTGTGTGTTGGGCAATGTGTAAAGTCTTTCTGTTTCTCTGGCAAGCACTTTACTGGCTGAGACATGTCCCCAGTCCCTAGAAATCTTTGAACTCTCTGTGCCTAGGGTCCTTTACCTGTCAACTAGGGTTCATTATATCATTTCCTTACCTGATCCCTGGGCCACTGAAAGAGTAGCTGAGAAGGGCAGGGAACACTCTGAGGAATGTAGCAGCCGCTGGTCCCTGTAGAGCAGATGTGACAAATAGCAGTTTGTTCATCACATAGACTTATCACCTGGGGGAGGGGATACTGTCAGCTATGTGGGACCACACAAGGGCTGCGTTCAGGTGGTACAGCATGAACAAACAAAGCCGAGAATGAGCAACAGACTTTGTCGTCCTAAGAGGGAGAGGAGGCCTGGTTCCCATGAGAGGTTGTGATCTGCTCGCTTATATAAATAGCAGAGATAGAACTGAAACTCCCTGCTCAGGGCTAAGCTGGGACTGCACCTGGTCTCCTCAGCACATGAGGTCAACGGCTGGGGCCTGATGCATGGGGGGATGATATTGGGAAGGAAGCCCAGTGCTTAGATGCCTCAGCACCTTCCCAGTCTTTCTGGAAGTCACTCGAGCCTTGCTTCTCAGCTCTGTTTCCACGGCAGAGACACTTTTTTGTTTGTTCTACACTCTGGATACCACACAGGATCCTATCTCCTTACCACACACACCCAAGATCCTGTTACAATCCATGGGTTGTGTAGAACTCAATGTGCTGTCTCTTTCCAGGGCCTAGGCATCCCCTCCCCTCTGTCTCCACCTCCCTGTGATACAGATTTGTGTAAGAGGAGGTTTGCTTTAAACATGGATGACCAAAATTTCTTCATGGGCAATGATCATGCCAACTTCATGGCCTTATGCAGAGCCCAAGATATGGTGACTGAAGGCCCAGCTCCTTATGCCAGGCTTCCCAGGACAGTAGTTAAGGCTCTATCCTTGGAGAGTACAGCTAGCTATTATCACCCAAATCTTTGGGTCATTATTTGTGTCTTCTGCCCAGGTTGATGACTGAAGCGTGGGGCTCAGGAGGGCAGCAGTAGCAAGAAGGGTTCTTGCTCTGAGTTGAAGCATCTCTTGGTCTTGTTAGCACTGGGTGGCTAATACTTAACTTTGGACTTGCGTATATGCTATATGTAAAGTCTCAGCACTGGTCCTTTAGGTGATGGATGGAAAGCGGAAAAGTCCTGTACAAATACACACATGCATGTGGAGAAGACCCAGGGCTCTTGTATGACTGCACAGAAAGAGGTACAGTCTTGAAAAGCAGCCTTAATTTCCTACCCGTTTCTGTTTAACATGAGAAAAGAGGCCTTTAATAGTCTTCAGTCTTTAGTTGCAGGTCAAATAAACACATGTGTGCTGGCTCATGCCTGGTGGAGGGCTGTCTTTGGAAATGAAGACAGGGTAAGCTTTGTTCTCACAATCTCTCTCTGCAGAGCGAATCAATCCCAATGGTTTTAAATGACACCGATCGTGTATAGCTTCTGGACTTGCAATCTGCATGGGGCTCAATGGGGAAGCCTGAGCTCTGCTCCGTGGGATGTCTCCTGGATTGGTTGGGCAGAGACTGGGAAGGTGGGTGGTGGTGCTGCTTTCAGGATGGCTGTCAGGTGGGTATTGAATAACTCGATCCCCAACCACCCTTACAGGCTCCTCCATGAAGCCCATGTCTCCTCAGAGCATAATGGTTGCGAGTGTCTTGAGGCAGAACTATGTAGAATTGGCATTGCATCTATGACCAAGTCTCAGAAATCAAACAGTGAGATTTCTGCTATATTCTAATCACATGGGTAGACACACAGGGTTGCATGTCTTGAGGGGTGGTGATGCCTCTGTCTCAAGGCTCTGGAAGAACCTTAGGATGAGAAATAAAGTAACTTCCCTGAGCACGTGCCATGTTGGGCATGGCTTGGAACCTGGGCGTGTTGGTGGCAAGGCTCATTCTCTTTCTGGTCATTTGCTTTTATTTTCCTTGAGTATTGATTTCTTTCTTTTCTGTGTTTGTAGACTAGCCTTTTCTAGTCTTTGATTCCCATGGTGTTTTTTTGATGAGTGCTTATATTATAGTTCTGGTGTCTGTGGAGAGGGACTCTCTTAATCTCAATTCCCAAGAGAGGGAGCTAGTATGGAGGAGATGGCCTGCTTGGTGAAGTGCTTGTCTTGCAAGCATGAGGATCCAAGTTTGAACCTGGCCCTCTTGTAAAAATCTGGATGTGCCTGTAATCCTGTTGCTAGGGAGGTGAAGAGAGGTGGGGCCTTGGAGCCTATTGGCCAGCTAGCCTTGCAAAATCGGTGAGCTTCAGGTGCAGTGAGAGACCTTGTCTCAACAACTCAGGTGAAATATGCACCAAGGAAGACAGGCATTGTCAACCCTGGCCTCCATATGCAAGCATGTTCACACACACATGCATACACCACCCAAAGTATGAAAGGGGCAAGGGAGAGAAAGCATGCTTGTTGACTCAGATCTGATCAGAGTCCATTCCCAGACCAACCAATTCTAATCAGGGTCCTTGTCATGAAGCAAAAAGCAGGCCTTTCAGCTCCATTTCTGTGAAATGGGCAGGCCTTTTGGTGGAGGATGTAACAGGGACAGAAGAGAAGGACTAATCACAGACTCTTAGTGCAGCTGACCTCTCTGGGATAGCTGGTAAAGGAGTGCTTTGATTTGGGCAGAGCAGGAATGCGGGTGTGTGTGTGTGTGTGTGTGTGTGTGTGTGTGTTTATGAGGAGAGCATATGTTGTTCGTTGCCCTTATGAGATCAAACAGGAAGAAATGGCCTTAATTAAAATAGAAGAATCTTTGACTAGACTTTGATGGATCTGGGTGAGACCATCTGGTCTACCCCTTCTGTCTTCAGTCAGTAAAATAGTTATGTCCTCGATGCGAAGATTGAGCTGTAATTAGCAACTGGCTGAGACTAGACAAGAATCAAACTCTCTTGCTTCTTGGCATGATTTTCCCCCCTCTATGACCAAGCCCTTTAGAATTTTGAACAGGATAACAGTATAATGCAAGAACTGTTAAGGCTTTATGTGACAAAAACTTAACTCAAGCAAACTTAAGGGGAGAAAAAAAAACCAAAGAAAGAAAAGAAATATAAATCTGCTGTGGTCTGGCTCAGGAGATTCAGGAGAACTTTCTCTTATCTATTTACTAACCAGGATGGACATTACTTAGCATCTAAGGAGGAGACCAGCATACTCAGAATGGCATGGTCATATACTCAATTCAACTTTCTATGAGAGTGGTTCTCTACTGGATCTGTGCTATGCAGGGCAGGAGCCACTAGCCCATGGATAGCTGGGGATTAAGACCTCATGATTGTGTGACAGGTGCTTTTTCCAACGGAGCCCTAGCTCCCTCTCTTGGGAATTGTGGTCAAGAGACTCACTTCAATTGAGGCTGGAGAGTTGTGGTTCAGTGAGTAAAGGCACTTGCTGCCAAGCCTGACAACCGGAGTTCAATCCCCAAGTGTAGATGGAGACCAGCGCCTACAAATTGTTCCCTGATCTCCATATGTCCCCTCTCCCCACATTAAAGATGTAATACAAGAGTCTCCCTCAGTACAAAAGGGAACTAAAGCTGAGGTAATGACAAAGATCCATGACAGAGCATTTACTTACCAAGTGTGTGTAACACCTTGGGGACGAATCTAACTATTTGTAAGAATTTTATAAACTTTATTATAAAATTGAGTGCATGCTCTGCTCTGTCCACTGAGTGAGACAGCTGTCACATTACTTGTATTCTATGGCTGAGTATCAGTAACAGTTTACCGAGGCCACCATCAATGAGCACACCGCAGATGGCCTGTGTCTGGTCTCCTTTCTTGTACATTTAACCTTCCTACCGTGAAATGACCATCTGTGACTGTGGCAGCTATAGGCGATCCCTCAGAGTCTCATCCTTTGGAGTTTGAGCTGGTGACATGGAGATGCTGTGTGAAGCAGTTAGTCGGGGAATAGGATTATGTCATACCTGGGTGCTAGAGAAGATGCAAAGGCAACTTGTTCATCTGGGAATAGAATCACGTTATAACTTGAGTGCTAGAGAAGATTCAAAGGCAACTTGGCTGTTTATATGGTACAGAGCCTGGTCTCTTGTTTCATCACTGAATTACATTTGATCTCAGAAATGGAACTGGGACTGTTCTAGAGTTCTTGTGGGGATCCTCTTTCTCATGTACTCAACAGTTCTTTGAGGAAATCCCTTATTTACAATAGCTCAAGTAAGTTCTGGATACTTGCCAATGTTACCAAAGGCCTGATGCAGTTAGGGTGTGGGTAAATAAGAAAGTATTCACTGCTGGGCAGGGATAAAGAAAAGGAAGGGCATACTTAAATTTAGCATTCCTTGTGAGAGACCTCTGTCTGTCTGTCTGTCTGTCTATCTGTCTGTCTGTCTGTCTGTCCTTAAGAAGCTATCAATACCTGGAAGGAAACATATTTGCCAAGCTGAAAATGGAGGATGGACTAGCCTATTCTATTAGATGTGGTACTTACTCAGTGGTCCATGTGCTGATAGGTGCTTGACTAGAAAGAAAATGGCCCTAAGTGTCTAAATGATGTCATTTGATGGCCTTCAGCCTCCTTGGGTGCTTGCTGAAGTATAACTAGTCTTGTGTTTGTTAAGATTCTTTAGTTTCTATGTGACAGGAACTCAAGTGAACCCATGCAAACAACAACCAAATGAAAAAGAAATCTGTTGTTCTCTGGCTCAAGAATGGTCACATCTGGGTCAGGGGTCTCAACAGAACCTTCTAAGGTAGTAATTTCCTACTGGCTCTGTCTAAGACAGTAGCCATTAGCCATGTGTGGCTATTGGATACCAAAGTATGACTAGTGTTATTAAGGAAGTAAATTTTGAATTATGTTTAGTTTTAATTTTTTAGTTTAAAATTCAAAGCAGGATATGCTTTGACTGACTCTCAGCTCCCATGACTAGGATAGAAGCAATTTTTAAATTGTGTGTGTTTGAATCTGTGAGTGCAAAAGTCCTCAGGGGCCAGAAAAGGGTATCAGATCCCCTGGAGCTGGAATTACAGGCAATTATGAACTGCCAGAGACTGGAATTGAACTTGGGTCCTCTGGAAAAGCAGTACATGTTCTTAACTGCTGAGTCATTCTCCAGCAATCTGATTTTATTATTATCATTAATCATCATTATCATTATCATCATCACCGTCATCATTGTCTTCTTCATCTTAACAAGAAATCTAGCTGTGACTAGCCATGCTGACACGCTGACCAGTGCATTTCAGTTTGGAGACAGAGAGAGAAACACAGAAAGACAGAGACAGAGAGAGGGGTACAGAGACACAGACAGAGATACAAACAGAGACTGATTAAAAGAAATCAGAGAACCGAGTCCAGTTTTGGAGAAAGGCCCAAGCCTGGCAGATAGCTAGGCATGAGATATCTAAAAATAGAGTGGAGGCTGATTAATGACTGTCTTTAAAATAGAGATCAAACCCAGAGAATGTTCGGACAAGGCTGGCGTGTTCTCCTCAGGGACTTCGTGCTTCTCAAAACCGAGTTACCCAAGAGTTTGGCCTGAGTAACTGTCTCATGTAGTGCCTGGCTGCAGGCACTAGGGATTGAAGGGCTGGCTGGCTCCTGTCTGGTCAGTGCCTACAAGTAACTGTCCTCAACCTACCGAGACCCCTTGAAGGCCAGGACAGGATGGGCCAGCTTTTTTCACTTCTGGGAAGCCTGTCTGTGTGTGCTTAGCCTAGGGCTCAGACAAGGTTGCTCCAAGCAGTTAGATGTCAGGATCCTGGAATTATTTATTGGCTTCTATGTTTTGTTATCATTCTGTGTAGCAGACCTTTGTCAACAGGTCAAAACAGGAGCGTGGAGGCACTAGATACTAACAGTTTATAAGAAATCGCAGTTGATAAGTGGAGAATGGAGATTTGAACCCTGATACTTGGTGACTTGCCCACTACCCACAGTGTTCTCATTATGGTCACAGACTCCCACCCGTACTCCTCCATTTTTTATGTGCAGGTGAGATTGGAACTGTCTAACCACAAGGTATGTGGGAATCAGGAACCCCAGATCCTAGCCTGGGCTCTACACCCAGTGTTCACTGTGACTTTGGGATTATTTATTCATCCTCTGTGAGAGTGGTAGCCTATTTGGCTTGCCTTACTATAGCCACAGTTTTTTAAGCTTCTATTACATGATGGGCCATACACTGGCCACTGTATATACATTTCCCTCTCCTCTCCCTTCCTGCCTCCCTTCTCTTCCTCCCTTCTTGCCTGTCTCCTTCCCTTCTTCTATCTTTTCCTTCCTTCTTTCCTTTCTTTCTTGAGACAGGGTCTCATGTAGCGGAGACTAACTTCAAACATGCCAGGGTTATTCTTGCCTGCCCAATCCTCCTGCCTCTACTTCCCAGGTGCTGGACTCACAGACCTTTCCTCATACCACACACATTTTCTCAATCTGAGGACACTGGGGCCATACCTGGAATCACCTTGACAGCTTACAAAGCAGCGAAGTTTGAATTCAATGCTGCATCTTTGGTTACAAAAATGCTCCCCCTGCCCAGGCCCCATCTAATTGACAGTCTGATGTTCATATAAAGTAGTAGGTCTGAAATAGGTCAGGGCTATCTTTGGGGGAGCTGTGCAGTACAGTGTTGTCGGTACAACTTGTGGGTCTTCTCTTTTAGAAGATACTCAGGGATGGTCTTTATGGATGAAGTGGTACATGGACCCAGAGAAACTCACTGTGGCCACTTAAGCTGTTAAAGGGAAAGCTGAGGTTTTTTTTTTTTTTTTGATCGGCTCTGTACACCATCTCCTCTCCACTCCGTCCCCAATGGAATGGGACGGATAAGGAGATTGTGTTGGTCTCCAGGCTGACTGCAGCCACTGCAGAGGTTTACAGTCCCTCTTACCCTCCTGGCTCATAGTAGATTGCTTCCTGATCATCCCCCACCCCACCCTTTAATTTTCTATTTTGAGGCTCCCTCTGCCGCAGAGAGAATTCACTTTGTCTCTTGAGGACACCAGTCCTGGTATAAGCAGTCTCTGATAATAAATGCTCTCTTTCTTTTCATGGGATAAAAATCTCCCCAGACACTTTCAAAGTGAAAAGGGTGTTGTGTGAGCGTTATGCAACTGAGAGAGTTCTGAGCAGAGTCAGAAGGGAGCGATTCCGACGGACTTCCAGGCCCTTCTCGAGCCAGTGGGGACAGATTGGCAAGGGGGTTTAAGGACAGACTCAGCATCCAGGACCAGGAGTCCACCAGCTCACAGAGGACACTCCTAGAAGCTGGGGTGGCTTTACCTGGAGCATGGGGCAGCCTGAAGTGGGTAAGGCACATCCAAAGAGTCTCAGCTGCTCCGGTCAGTCCAAGTGTGGGAAGGAAGCTCTGAATGCTGAGAACTGTCATGGCCACTGACTTGACCTAAGAACTGTCATGGCCACCGACCTGACCTGAGAACTGTCATGGCCGCTGACCTGACCTGAGAACTGTCATGGCCACTGACCTGACCTGAGAACTGTCATGGCCACTGACCTGACCTGAGAACTGTCATGGCCACTGACCTGAGCTAGAGGTTTCCAAACAGTATGGATAGTCCTTCCTCTGAAGACAAGAAGGCAGCAGCCAGATGCCTGTCACCAATCAATGGGCAACCCTCCATTCTGAACATGCTCTGTTCTGACTTTAGCATCCAGGGCTGTGTCTTCACAGGCCACAATTCCCCAGCTAGCTGGACACCGTGGGTGGGGCTGGAGGGATGAAGTGGTACACCACTCAGGAAGCATCACTCCTCTCCCGTGAGCCTGGACACCACACCTTAACCACGAGGTGGTCTTTATGAGCATGGGTTTCAGGACCAGGCATACCTGGCTTTGCTTCTTGTTATTTTGGGAGGAGTTCTTTTTTTTTTCTTTCACATTTCTTACTTTTTTTTTAAATTAGATATCTTTTTTTATTTACATTTCAAATGCTATCCCCTTTCTTTGTTTCCCCTCCCAAAACTCCCTATCCCATTCCCCCCTACCCCCCCCACTAACCCACCCACCCCTGCTTCCCTGACCTGGCATTCCCCTATCCTGGGGCAATGAGTCTTCACTGGTCCAAGGGCCTCTCCTCTCATTGATGTCCAACTAGGCCATCCTCTGCTATCCATGTGGCTGGAGCCATGGGTCCCTCCATGTTTACTCTTTGGTTGGTGGTTAAGTCCCTGGGAACTCTGGGGATACTGGTTGGTTCATATTGTTGCTCCTCCTATGGGACTATAAACCCCCTCAGCTCCTTGGGTCCTTTCTCTAGTTCTTCCATTGGGGACCCTGTGCTCAGTTCAATGGTTGGCTGAGAGCAGACCCCTCTGTATTTCTCAGGTACTGGCAAGGCCTCTCTGGAAACAGTTATATCAGGCTCCTGTAAGCAAGCACTTGTTGGCATCCACAGTAGTGTCTGGGTTTGGTAACTGTATATGGGATGGATCTTGGGAGGAGTTCTTGATAGCTACATTTGTTCATGTCTGTCGTGTGACATACAAAACTTGAAAATCTTAAGGAAGATTCATTGTCTCACAGTTTCTGTGGGTTAGGAATTCAGGGTGGTCCCTTTGGGTGGGACTGGCTCAAGACTGTTGTAAGAAGGTGAAGGATCTGCTTGTGGTCCATTCATGTAGATAAATCAGTCAATAAGCAGCCTCTGGCTCTACATCAGATCATCCTTCCCAAAGGGCAGTGTGAGTGTCCTAATTACACAGGGAGTGGGTTTCCCAAGCTATCTCCGAAAGCAAGGTAAAGGCTGCCATGTCTTTTATGACCTGTCTCTGAGTATGTGCTCAGTTCCACACTACTTCACTGGTTATATAGGTCAGCCATATTTGATGTGGGCAGTGACTACATGAAGAATATAAATGCAGGGAGCTGAGGAATACCTGGGGTCATCTTGGAATCTGGCTGTCCCATCCTCTCTTGAGTTTTAATTTCCTCCATAGTATTGTAGTTAGGAGAGGTGAAAACTTCACCTGAAGTTTCTGCCATAGAATAGACACTCAGCAAACTTACCATCTTTCATCATCTCCATGGAACTATCCTTCCATGATGGAAGGGGTTACTAGGTTGTACTGCCCTGGGCCCTTTGCATTTGCTAGCCTGTGGAATTTTCCTAACAATCCAAAGAAGTAGACATGATGGTTGCATCTACTTTATAAGAGGAACTGAGGCCCCAAGGATAGTGAAGATGGAAGAATGATGTCAACCCACTGCCCAACTTCCCATCCAAATTTGACTTAGCCGGAATCTGAGATTCTCTAAACTCTTAAGTCCTTGTGGAAATCTGGTCCCACCAACCCCAGTATTCATCATGACCACTCTGTGTTATGTGCAACTAGATGGAGAAATAAATCACGATAGATGCCCTTAGCTTGTCTACTTCCCCTCTTTGTGATCCCCAACAAGCGTCTCTCCCTTTTGATTTCCAGACTTTGATATGATTGGGAACTTATATGTCCCCTGAAGGCTTCTGTGTTCAATCAAGGCTTGGCCATCAGCCAGCAGTCTTTGGGGGAAGTGATTGGATTCTGAGGGCTCTGATTTAGTCAATGAATGAATCCTTTGATGGATTCATAATATGGCAGCACTATTGGGAGGTGAAGCTCATTGAAAGGAAATTTGTTACCACTGAAGGCATGCCCTGCAAAGACATACCTTACCCTGTCCCCTTCCTGTCCCTGACTCCTGTCTGCCATGAGTTGAGCCCCCTCCCTCTACTGCACGGTCCCACCACGATGCTCTACCTCATCTACTTTGCCCTGAAGCAACAAAACCAAGTGACCAAGGACACAAATCCGGAGATTCATCAGCCAGGCATTTTGTCACAGTGACACAAGGTGACCGACACAAATTCCTTGTCTCTGAAGTAAAGACATGAGTCAAATCAAGTCTATTGAGAGGATGTGAAAAATAAGAGTCCATGCAGCCACCTATCAAATAACAAAAGCCAAAGTAGTCAACCCTCATTTGTTTGGAGTGGTTGGCCCTTTCCGCCATCTTGTCCCATGTCTTGAAGTGGGAACCGTCAGGATATCTTCAGGTCATTTAGCGATAAGGTTCCAAAGAAACTCACTACCCATCACCAAGGATTGTGAAGCTTAACCTTGGGCATAGTGGCTAACATGGACAAGCAGCTAGATGTAGGGAAGGGGGCAAAGTCGGGAAAGACCCTGACCCAAGTTTCTTGAATTCTTCATTGATTGGTGGATGATAGTTCCCATAACGAAAGAATGAGGTGGACTAGCTCTCAGCACAGGGGATAGGTGTATGTCCTCTGCACATTTCTCTCTGTTTAACCCTTACTGGTCCCTGACCTTTGACTGAGGGACCTCACCAGTGTCATTTCTGTCCCTGCTCAGCCTCCCCTGCCACGCTCTGAGATGTCTGCACTTGCCCGTGGAATGCAGTTCACAGGCTTCTGCTCCAGAGTCAGCTTGGTTAATGTGTCTAAACTCAGTTGCCAGGTCATTCTGGCAACTATCCAATGAGACAGTGTTTACTTAGCACGACATTCAAAGCTAACTCATCACAAAAAAAACCCGATAGACTTTATTGAGTCCCACTCAATGTCTAGTGCATTAGGAAGTATGGGGGCAGGGTGGGATGGGCTGTGGAGGGACTCAGGCAACCTCACTCTCTCCCTCCCTCCTCCTTTTCTTTCTTCCCTCCCTAAAATCTCAAAAACAAAGTATCCTTTTCTTTGGTTAGACAGCCAGTTGCTCCAGGCCTCAGCCAGGGCAGCTAGTCTCCTGGCCTCCCAGTAGGAATTGCCCTGGAAGACAAGGCCTCACTATGACCTTTCACTTTTTGACCTCCGGGTGAAGGACCATTAACCAAACTGCTTTCCCCACTCTTTTGTGGAGTATAGTCCTTTGTCCAGCTGTCCTCTAAAAAGAAAACGTGTGGAGTGATGGCTTCTATCTCCAGGCCGTGTGTGAGCATGGGTCGCCATCTTTGTTTGCATAGTCATTTATAATTTATAAAATCCTTTCATGTGTGGGATCTCATTAGGTCTCCAGAGAGGTTATGTTTCTGGCTCAAGGTCACCCAGCTGGCAAATGGCCAGACAGGACTGGCTCCCAGGTCTTTTGATTTTCCAGCTTGCCTCCATCTCTATCTGAGCTCTATGTCAGTGGCAAAAGGGATTTAAGGACAATATACAAGGATAATATACAAGGATAATTTTGATTTGTCCCATTTCTGTCCCTACATTTCTTACTAGGCAGACTTTCTATCTAAAACAAGAGGAAGAACATTGCTATTTATATTCAGCTGGCTCCTACTCTAGATGTGTTGCATAAGTTATCAGACTGGTTTCAATTTTGTTCCCATGGGAAACTCATGAAATGGGCATTCTTTCCATTCTATGAAGAAATCTATCTGATGGCCAGGAATGCACCTACAGTCACATGGCTGTTGAGTGGGGAGCAGGGACGGGTATCTCAATCTCCTTAAAGTCACGAAGCATATTCTTTTCCTATCACCTTGTGTTTCCCGGGTTGTGGGGGTCTTGTAGACACAACTCAGAACAGCTTGTGTGTGGCCCTAGGAGTTCATAGTTTTCAACAATAGCAAGGTGGACACAGGGTTTGGAGGAGTTAAATACAAGTTTAGGGTGGACTCTGGCTGTAAAACCTAGCCAACATCTTCTCAAAGCTGACCTCCACAGCTGAGAAACACCAGTGAGAAGTAGGAACAGGGTCCCCTAGCCAGCAGGTGACTGAGTCTGTGCTGGCCATGTGCACAAGTCATCATCATCATAACTGTGTTCCTCTGGGGAGGCTGGCAGACAAATCGGTTTGACACTGGGAATGGTTCTGTTTTTTTTTCTTTCTATTTTCCTCCATATTTCTTACCCACCTTCATCAATCTAGAGGGAAACAAACTATTTCACAGCCTTTAGGAATGTATTCTGTCGTGCTCATAGGAGGACATCAGGCTCTTTGAGTCACAGACTGCTTGTTACTTACACAGAGACATGGGTCTGAAGGAACAGTGCCAGTCTCTCTGTTGTTTTGCAGCAAGACATTCAACCCCAAAGACAAGGGAAAGTCTAAAAATGGCTGCCAGTGAAGATGGGTTTCTTAGTGTCTGGGCAACACCAAATCTCACCCAGCAAATTGGTAGTGACTAATCACTTATTATGAGATAGAAAAGGGACCCATTTATATTAGTTTGGATTCAGTTCAGTAACACAGATCCACAGCGATGGTAACTTAACCAAGATGCTACTTATTTCTCCTTCCCGTGAATGTCCAGAGGAAGGTGGCCTAGCGTTAGTGTGGGAATTGTGAGCTAGAGAGCCCTGGGGATCAGGCTCCTTTTAGTTTCTTATGCATGTCTTTCAGTGTTACCTTTCGGTCTAAGATGGCAGCTGTAGCTCCAACCGTCATGTTCATTGTCTCCAAGATGGCAGAAGAAAGATGGAAGGAAGACAGAGATGGCATAGCAGTGCCACTCCTACATGCTACTATGCACAGGTGCCATGGCCAGCCTTGATCATGACCACACTTAGGGAGGCTGTGACTAAGAAGCTGTAATTATGTCTTTACTTGGAAATAGAGTAATTGCAGATGCAATTAAGTTGAGATCCTATTGGACAATGAGTCCAATGTGGCTGTTTGTGTGAGGACAACAGATATGCAGAGTATGCCATATTACCGGGAAGTCAGAGACCCGTGGAATGCTGACAAAATTCAGGAGTTATGTGGAAGATCCAGCAACTAGACACACAGTCTCTCTCTCTCTCTCTCTCTCTCTCTCTCTCTCTCTCTCAGAGCCTCTGTATGAGCCTAACCAAACATATACCTTGAGGTTGGCTATCTACCCTCTAGAACTGGTACAAAACTTTTGTAAAACTTTTGTGTTATTTAAATTACTCAGCCTGTGGTATTTTGTTATGGTAGCCCTAATAGGCTCATGCAGATGCAATGGTTTTGCATGGTTTTTGTGATGGAAATGTCTTTCAGTGGCTGGAAGCCCTGATTCTCAGGAAGATGTAAGCCTTGGTTTCCCTTACAAAGGGAGTGAACTATTGCCTGGTGGTGGCTGTTCCCAGGTTTAATTCAAAGTCACCAAGTTCAATGCAACTTTTATCAACCCCACCCCTCCTCCTTTTCCAGGCACCAAGCCAGACGCATGACCCAAGGAAACCAGACAGGACTGAGACGAAATCGGAGTATGGGGGTGGGGGTGGAGGTGGGGCTACCGTCTTAGTTCTGGGCTTCTCTACTTTCAGCTGAGATATTTCTAGTCACTGGCTACCTCAGTGCCTTGGCACTGGGAACAGGGAGGAGAGCAACCCCGGATTCTCAGTTCTTATGCCAGGGGAGAGTCCAGAGTTGAGGCTGATGTGTGGAGATCAAGTCTTCTCCCAGTGGGTGCTGAGCCAAGCTGCCTTGGTATTTGAGTTGCTCCATCTGTGGCTGCTTATCTTACTGGGTCAGAGCATGCTGCAGCTACAAAAGCCAAGTCCCAGTGCACTTGGGGGCTGGCTGGAGCCTCTTGTTCACAAACTCCTGACTCTAGGGCGGATCACCAACAAGTCTGTGCAGGGCTAGAGTGTTTTGTTTCCTTTTTCAAGCATCGGTTCTGTCACTCCACCACAGTGTGGGTACGTGTGTTGGGAGAACACAGATTGTCTTCCCTCTGCCACCATCGGTTAGTTCAAGTATGGCACAACAACAAGACACCCCCCCCAACTGTTCAACTGAGCAGTGAATAATGGTTTGAATGACTAGTGACCATTTCTTCACCTTTTCCCCCCCATTATGGTGCTCCCCCTCCCCCACCCAGTGCATATCATTTGTGAGATTTCTAAGACCAGCCTAAACTAAGAGATGTATTTTCTGGTGCATCCATTTAAGCCCGTTACTGCATCAACATGGCATACCAGCTTTTGTGTGTGTGTGTGTGTGTAACATCAATGTAACACGCATTAAGATGAAACAAAAGGCCCATGTGGAGTCTTCACACCACCACTAGTGTAGAGATATATTATCTGTACAGGGGTAGTGGGGAAAAAGTTTGAGGCCCTTACTGCAATAAGGAAGACATATAACAGGAGACAGGTCAATTTTACCTGAATCAAAGTCCTCAAAGATTATCACCAGGATAGGGTAATAAGGGGGGAGGGAAGAGTTTTCCTCTGGAGCCGAGGGGGATAGAACTGCTGGCTTGCAATTCTTTGGTGGCTCCATCTCCTTGACCTGCAAAACCACCAGGGTAGGAGGTAGGAAAGGTTTCAGCCAAGGAGGGGGTGGTGTTCCACCAGATGCTGCCAGATAGTGAAGTATGGGACCTGGCCAGAGTGTCCAGGGTTTCAATACACAATACCTTTAACCAAGTAGATAGTAGGAAGGTGGAAAGTGCTTCCTTCTGGCCTCCCCACATTGAAAGCCGGCCACTCTTTCCTGCAAAAAACAGTCAGTCACCCAGGCATACAGTTAAGCAGAAATTCCCCGATAGGTGTTTGAAGTCCTTGATGTGTGACTGGACTAGGTCCAGTGAGGTGGAGCTGGTGGTCTGCCCCATGGTAGTTCTCAAGAAAAATAGAACAAAGAAAACACAAACACAGAAACATGAAAACAAGACTACAAGATGAAAAGAAACCAAAGGAAGCCAATGACAGCCTATTCAAAAATGGGCTCTGCCAATTGGAAGAATCCCGCCAGTCTCCACCAAAGCCTGTGTCGAATTGGTGTTCTCTGACTCCAGCTGAAAGTAGTCCAGAGTTGGTGGTCTATCCCTGGAGCAGGCTCTGCTGGCTGAGAAGAACCTGTCAGCTTTGACCAAGACCTGGGTCAGAATATTGGAATGAAGCTTCTCCAACTGAAGGGGGCTGGGGAGTGTTCTCTGAGTCTCCCCTACCCTTCCCCCCCAGCCAGAAGGGAGCTACCAGCACATTTTCCCTACCTCCATTGGTCTCCAGGTTTTGCAAACAAAAGAAAAGAAATCACTCTATACTGAACAAGACAAAAGACTACCCAGGACATGATAAAGATAAGACACAGCACACAGAGGTGTGCCTCAACTCATTGATCAGTGGAATCAAATGCTCTCCAAAAAAAAAAGCTCTATTATAGAGTCAAGGAGAATTCCAGCATTTCCAGCCAATGCACCAAATGTAAGTGTCCAAAATTCACTGAAGGAAGACCCCAGACTCAGATAGTATGCAAAAACAAATAGTGTTTATTCTGCAGAAACAACTAGCATGCTAGGGTCACCATCATTTCAGAGTGGCAACTGAGACAAAGGCATTCAAGCCCCTTTTATAGCAGAACTGCTTAATTGCTTCTGAGATAACAACAGACTTCTAAAACCTAGAGCACATTCAAGGAGTTATACAAACCATTAATAGAATGTCATAAGAATATATACACCACAGGTGCAAAAATAGGAGATAAACTATTGGCTGGGTTTATCTATACAAACTTCAAGGACAGCTTAGTTATGGTTTTTAACTTTTCATGAACCTGTAAGCTAGTAACAAATGATGAATGTTTACCCAGATAATTACTCCTAGTGGATATGCATGTAGACATTCTCTGTTATAAACCTCTTATTCCATTTATGACCTGAATTTATGTGCAAACTTGTAGTGAACTTTTTACCATGGGAATCACACACTTTGAAAGTTGTACAAGTGCTGAGAACTGAGACAAGCTTCCCTCCCCCATTTCTTCTGGAGACTTAGAGCCCTCAATTCCCTATATAGAACAAAGGCATACTTTACTTAACCTCCTGCTGCTTTACTATGAAGCACTAAACTGGAGTCTGCAGCTTCTTGTTTCAGAGCAACCCAAATAGGCAGATCAGCTGTGGAAGCAAAGTATCTTACACTTAGGATGGGTAGCAAGTGGTTTATGGCCTAGTTTCTGAATGGAGACAAAATAGGATAAAAAGGACCCTTCAAAGGGAACTCCTTAGGCTGCCAGTAACAGCATGAAGCTGCCTCTGTCCTTGCCACCACTGAGAAGGACACCAGTTGCTGATTTTGATGATCCTCACTGATAATTGCCTGAGATTGAAGGAAAACACCCCCAATTACATTTTACTTCCCCTTTCATCCCTGGATGGTCTTGAGCAGAGGATATCAGGCACAGTGGTCTCTTGCTTTAAATTTGGGGCAATACTGAGAGTCTATTCAGGTTCCAGCACTTTCCATAAGGTGGGTAGAAGCTTGGGCAGCAGTCGTACTTGAGTCCTTCTCTCTCTTACTCTTTTTTTTATATTTGCTCTTTTTAAAAATTATATATATATATATGTATATATATATATATTTACATTCCCAATGATTTCCCCTTTCCCGGTTTCTCCCTCCCCGAAAGTCCCATAAGCCCACTTCTCTCCCCCTGTTCCCCATTCAACCCCCTCTCGCTTCTCTGTCCTGGTATTCCCCTACATCCAGTCTTTCCAGGACCAGGGGTCTCTCCTTCCAACTTCTTGGAAATCAATTGATATGTGAATTGTGTCTTGGGTATTCCAAGCTTCTGGGTTAATATCACCTTATCAGTGACTCTCTTACTCTTTCCTTCCTTCTTTTCCTCCTTCCAGGAAAATCTTCTGATGATGTTGGTGCTCTTTTTTGAGCTACTTTATGTTTTTTTAAAAATCTACTATGCTTCTAACCCTTATTCCTTTCTAATCCCTTCCAATTCACCAATACTAGGTAGAAGAGAAAGAAAGTTAAAGAGGAAAGAGGCAAAGACTTCCTGCTGAATAGGGCATTGAATTCTTTGGGGCAAGTACAATCTTCATCAGGACACCCAATTTCTTCTTATCTCTTTGTTCACTACCACTTGACAAACCACAGAGGCTGGAACCACCAGCAGCTGGGGAAGCAGCAGCCCTTCTCAGGATTCTGGCAGTTATACCCTCTGAAATGTTCCCAGAATTCCAGACCTCACACACTGGCAGAAACTACCTGCGGCTGGCAAAACCACACCTCTGCTAGAACATGAGACAAATCATAGTTACCTGCTGTGAAGCAGCCTCTTATCCTACACCTGGGATGAAAGCAAAAATATGCTCATAAAACGTAACTGGGTTTTTTAAGAAACCAAAATTCTCACTACATGCTGATACTCCAGGGACCCCTTTGTAGGCAACACCTTGTCTCAGCATCTGTGCACAGATGGGATTTGTTCCTGTTTGGGTGTGCACAGGTCTTGTGCATGCTGTCACAACCACTAAGTTCATATGAGTATCTGCCCTGCTGCGTCCAGAAGATACTGTTTTCTTGTAGCTATCCACTGTGTCTGGCTTACAATCTTTCCTCCCCTTCTTCAGCAGTAATCCCCGAGCTTTGAGAGGAGAGGGTGTTGTATAGATGCTCCATTTAGGGCTGAGTATTCCACAGTGTTTTATTTTTTATACCATAGCCAATTGTGAATCTATGCGTTAATCACTATCTACTGCAAATAGAAACATCTCTTATGGGATTCTAGAGATACATTAATCTGTGGGTATAATGATAAGCTATTAGGAATCAGTTTAAAACTATGTTCATTTAAGAAAAATAGTAGTAGGTCACCCACCCCATCTCCAGGGTTATGACTTTTATAGCCATAGGTTCTTGGCTTGATAATGATGCCAGGTATGTGTTTTATTTTGTCGAGTGGAACTTAAATCCCATCAGAAAGTGGTTGGTTACCTCTATGATGCTTATGCTACTATTGCACAATGAAACTATTTACCAGATCAGTCATTATTATACATTATAGTCCCAGGGGTCATAGCAGGTTAGATTGAAGACTATCTCCTCCTATAGAGTGCATAGCACCTTCTAGTACTATGAAAGCCAGCCAGTAGGAATGAAGCTTTCAGATCAGTACCAACTTGCTTTTCTCATGTTCTACGACTCAAGATTGTGTTGTCTTCAGCAATAAGGTCTTACTGGAGGCTAACCAAGAATATTAACAATAGTCTGTAATGTTTGGAAGTCAATTAGACCCTACTAACCAAAAACCCCTAAAGAAGTAACCCCACTCCTGGCACTGGGCTTTTCATTTTTAACTTGTGGTGTCTAGTGGAGTTACTGTCATATACACCCCTTTATAAGGTAAATCCATTTTAACTCTTTTTTGTATGGGTGTATATACACACATGTATATGCATGTGTATAGGCAGGTATGCACGCATAGATACACACACACATACATACACACTTACATACACATTCACACACACACAGCTTCTAGAGTAGTAGGTTGCCATATAACTTTTTCAAAAAGTCTTTAATGTTCCTAGATTCCCTTTTCTACCCATTCTGATCATTATTCCTTTTAAGTCCTTTATAGCAATGTATACTACCTGCTGCCTTCTGCCTCCACTTTCAGTTAGGGATCCCAGATTCATTCCATCACCACCCATAGCTGGCTTTTAAAACGTGAGTTCTGGGGATCAAGCAGGTTCCCCTATGAGTACTTTACTGACTGAGCTCTCTCCCCAATCTGGTATATTTTTGCTTAAATTGGTAACAAATTCTAGGCTGGAAAAACTCAGTTAGATCTCCCCCATCACCTAGAGAAACAACTCCGAGTTTGCTGACTGAGTCCAGAACTGGCCTCCAAGTTCAATACAGGGAGAACTCTAAGGGATAAAGCTCACAACTCACTGGGGAGCAATTGGTGCTGAAATGCTTGATCCTAAGGTGGGAATAGGGAGGGAGGTGTTTCTAGTCCAGTCAAACAATCTTGATTGGCAAAGAGTTATGCAAAGCAAGTGTCCTCTCTGTTCATCTCGCCCTGTTCCAGAAGAGCCAAGGTAGGCCCATAGGGAATCAGACGATGATCCTTCTGCCACTTCCTAACAGTGAAAATATAAAAAGGGAGATTCTGAAAGGTATGACTTAAATGGACCTTTCATAAGAAGGTCCAATCCTGTGCAAAAACTTCCCAGAAGAGGCAATTTGAAGGAGGTCCTGATCTGAATCCCACTTGAAGTGATTGGCCATTTTGATGTTTGAACAGGCCCCTATGAAACATGTTTTTTCAATTACAAGAGAGCAAGAAAGATACGTGGTGATTGATCAGGGCCAGACAGTGTCTTCATTAGGAGGGAGATGAGTTTCAATTTTAAATACTGATCTAAGGCATTAGCATTTAAAAATATTTCTTTTCTTTTTTTCCTTCATTTTCCCTTTTTTGGAGGGTGGTGTTTTTCAAAATTTAGGTACTGTTCTAAGGTATTCTTAAAATTGTTTATTTTGTGTATATAAATTGTATGTGTGTATGAGTGTGTGTGTGTGTGTGTGTGTGTGTGTATGTGTGTGACATGCTTGCAAGCATATACCCATATGTCTCAGTGTGCATGTGGAAGTCAGAGGACAACTTGTCTGAGTCAGTTCTTTTGATGGAACTCTAGATATAGGTCTTGGCAGGAAGTGCTTTGTCCACTGACCCCTCTTGCAGGCCGTGATCTAGGGCATTTTTTGGAGAATGTGCATGAATATTCAGCAGCTTAGACTTTTCGGTTATTTGCTTTGTTTTGTTTTTAAAGCCTAGAGCTATTTCAGAAAAATGCCCGAGAAACAGAAACTCCAGTGAGCTATAAGTAGCTCTCAGGAGACCCATCCTGAGTCTGGGTCGTGATCAATGACCAGTGGGCTGGGTCTCAGTTGCAGATAGGGCCTGGACAGTGATGGGTCTGCATTTGAGAAGCAGTTCCAGCCTCGCCCTTCTGGAGGGAAGCAGTGCTTCCTATGGACCGTAGTCATCTGCAGGCTGATGTAAGCTCGGAAGAGCAGCTACTGCCCAGCAGCCACCTGCCTTTTCTCCCCCTGGGCTTTCTTTCCAGGACATTCTATCACCAGCAAGGCTGGAAGTGTGATGGGTTTCTTGCCTCTTTTCCTTGGGGCTTGGTGTGGTATCAGTAAAGGGAGTTGCACTTCTAGGCTTGGTGCAGTCTCCTGGGGAGGGCTGTCTTCCTCTCCCCAGAAGGGGATTTACTTCTTGGGGGGGGGCTGTACCCGGCATCAGCGTTATGCCTCCAATTAGGTCCCTGAGCTCCAGTAGATGATTCCTCTATGGGCTCAAGATTTTTGCTTCTAGAAGAAAAGATATATTTGATATATTTTGAAGTAGCCCAATGGTCTGCAGAGCCCTTCCTCACAATTCTCGTGGACCAGAGAAAAATAAAGCAAGTTCCCAAGTGCTTGAAGTGGTTATGGCCTTAAGGATTCACAGTAGCCCTGGGTTTTCCTTCTCATCCTTTATGGCTGATGGCTGATAATGTTAATTGTTACTCTCCTGCACAGGTGTGCTTTTCTGGAAGGGTGTGTGTGTGTGTGTGTGTGTGTGTGTGTGTGTGTGTGGCATTATGGTACATTCCCTGGAAGATCTGTGGCCCCAGCAACACACAGATGACTCTGGTCTGGCGCCCCCATGCCTGTGGAAGGCAGAGCAGTTTGCTGCATGTGGTACAGTGGGATGTTGTCACTTCTCTAGAATAGGGTTCCTTACAGTGAAGAATCATGCAGGCCATGGGGTCCACATTGTAAAACCCACCTGTTCTGGTTGTTCTGGAACCTTCTGGGTTTCTGCACTAAAACGTTCGACCCAACCTTTTCTGCTTGGTCCCCGGCAACAAGAGCATGTGCTCACTTTCTCACCAGCCCCGGCTTCCACATCTGTCTGCACGATGGTCCAGAGGTGGGCAGCTCTTTTCCTGAGGAGGTTAAATAGAAAGGAGAAAAAGAAATCTCTAGACTGGTGCTCCGAGGCCAGGGCTTCAGGGTGTGTGTGTGTGTGTGTGTGTGTGTGTGTGTGTGTGTGTGTGTGTACACGGGGGTGTGAGCAGGTGCAAATATATGTGTAGAGGCCAGAAGTCAACATCAGACATCAGTTTTTTTTTTCTTTAACCTTTCTCAGTCTTCAAACTCACCTGAACGCAGAGTTGGGCATTCGGCTAGTCTGGTTAGCCAGTTTGCTCCCTCTGTTTCTGCCTCCTGAGAACTGGGATTAAGGTGGACTACCATGCCTGCCCAGTGTTTGCCTGGGATCCAAACTGTTCCTCACACTCATGTAGCAAGAACTTCATCCTCTGAGCCACTTCCCCAAATTCTACTTTTAAACACACCTGCCACCCAGGCCCAACCAATGTGCTTCTTTAATGCTGTCCAGCCACTGGTGGATGGTGATGGCAGTACCAATCGACTGACCCCTGTTGCAAGTGCACAGACACACTTATTTTTCAAAACCCCAACATGAGGTAAGTACAGGAATAAACCCATTTCCCATCTTGAGCTCAGAGAAGTTAAGACATGGCCAGGTGGCAGAGGTTTAAACAGAGGTGAGCAAAAAAACTGCCTGAGGTACACAGAGCTGCAAATGGGGTGTTGACTGTCATTTGCAGGGTAGGACACTACAGCTGATGTAAAGGACATGGATCAAACTATCCCCAGATGAGGTGTTGGGGCAGGGAGCAGGGTACATTATCATCTATTTAACACACTCTCAGAGTTCCAGCCTTGTGGGGTTCTGTTCCAAATCACGACCAATTCTAAGTTTATTTAACCCCCATCATTACCTCTGCCTTTCCCCTGAGGTAGGCTCTTACGTAACCCAAGCTGCCCTTGAACTCCTTAAGTAGCTGAGGATGACCTTGAACTCCAGATCTCCCTGCCTCTAACTTCTGAGTGCTGCTGGGATTACAGGTAAATGTCACCATGTAGGGCTTTAGCTTTGCCCATTAATAGAGTTTCTGTAAATGAGGGTTTCTCAACTGGTGGCAATTTTGTATAACCCCTGGAGGAGGGCTGTTGGCAAAACTGAGTGCTGGATTTGTAGCTGCTGCATAAGGGGAGGTCGAACCCCTGGCCCCAGGAGATGATACCCTTATGGATCCAAGTTTTCTGCCTTTAGAAGAAAGGGACACATGGCAGAGATCTGGGATACTGCTAAGTCTTAACTCTACAATAGCGTCTCCCCTCTAACACAGGACTATCCGATCACCAAGTCATTGGTACCAGGGCTAATGTTGCTCCTCCATGCCCTGGAATGGTCAACCCAAAAATGCTGGTCTCGACTACGCTGTCCTCCTCCAAAATCAGGCTGGTGTCCCTTTCCTGCATGCGTACACTTTGTTCTCGAGGGTTCTTGCAGAGATTTAGATCTCCTTTCCTATACACTGTTGCAGGCAGCTGCATGCCTCTGGCAACAGCACCCCACTTTGTTCTGGTTTGTTAAGACAGGGAACGGGATTTTACAGTTATTGCCCTTGAAAGCCCCATAAATGGCATTTGCAGGCATTAGCGGGCTGGGGTTTGCCAGATCGGTAAGCTCTACGTTGCTGGATGACTAATCCACGTGCCCTCTAGGGTGTAGGCACCCAGCTGCTGGGCATACTATGAAAGACTCAACCAGTCAAACAGGCGTGGTGTTGTTCCTGGGAACAGCCCCTAGCTTGTGCTAGCTAGTTCTGAGTGAAAGCTGGCACCTGCTGTGGGGCCCCAGACCCATTCCTTTGCCTCATTATATTCTTCTGTTTCCAACCCCAAGGGATTTGGATCAGCTGAGGCTAAACCCCAGGTGTGAGAAGTTTAGATCTGGAGAGAGGTTTGGAGGTAAAACCACACACGACTGGATTCTCTTTAAGCAGGACCACAACACTCAAAGGACCTGGGACAAAATAATAATATGGAAGACTGGAGAGATGGCATAGTGGTTTAGGGGCACTGGCTGTTCTTGCGCAGGACCTGGGTTTAATTCCCAGCACCCACATGACAGCTCACAACCACCTGTATCTCCAGTTCTAGGGGGTCTGATGCCCTCTTCTGGCCTCCTTGGGCATCAAGCGTTCATGTGCTAGGTATCAGGCATGCACAGATATATATGCAGATAACAAACCAATCATCCACATAAAATAATAATATTGATACTATGAGGCTCCATGTTCAACAGTTATTAATGTCCACATGATTAGGGAAATGCAAAAAAAAATTGTTTTCAGTCCCACCTCACTCAAGTCAGAATGCCTGATGTTAAGGAGATCAATGGCAACACCAAAGGCTGCAGATGATGTGGAGAAGAGCCCTAGTCACTGCTCATGGGCGCGTCCACAAGTACAGCCATTAAGGATATCAGCATGGGGTTCCTCCATAACAGCAGGAGCCAAATGATCATTGTATAAACCTGAAGGGCCAAGCCAGCACATCTATGTGTATTCTAGGAAACAGAAATAGCCTAGACATCCATCCTCAGATGGATGGAGGTTTTAAAAGCACACATAATAGAATTTTATTCAGTTGTGAAGAAAAGCAAAATCACGACACATGAAGGAAAACAGAAGCAGCTAGCTTTTATTAATGTAAGGAACATAACCTGGTCTCAGAAATAACCCAGACACAGAGTGCTGTTCACCTCTGTTCTCACATGCAGATTCTAAGTCTTAATTTTTAGATGTGTGATGGAGGTGGCTGTATGTCATGAAACCAGAAAGGAAATCATGAGAGGAGAGAGAAAGGTCTGAAGTAAAGGAAAATAAGGAGAGAAAGGAGGATCGTAGAATACATGTGACATGAAATAGGAGGGAGGCTGTGTGTGTGTGTGTGTGTGTGTGTGTGTGTGTGTGTGTGTGTGTGAGAAAGGCAACCGGCCTAGGGTGGGCAGTACCACCAACAAAAGCCAACCAACCAACCAACCAACCAATCGACCAGCCAACCATCCAATCAACCAACCAACCAACCAACCAACCAAAACCAGAACTATTTTTCATGGTGCCACCCAGCCAGTCAATCATGTCAGGGTGAAGCTGAATATCTCCTTCCTAGTCACCTGCTGACAGAAACTCACTGATGTGGACAAGGAATGCAAGCTTTGTACTTTTCTCTGAGGAGCATATGGCCTCAGAAGTAGCTGCTGATGCTCTGGGTGAAAAGTGGAAGGGTCATGTGGTCTGACTCGGGAATGAAAAATGAGGTTTTCCTATGAGGCAAGTTATCTTGACTCGTGGCATCTTGACCCTCGGCAGAGTGGCAGAGTGTACCTGATGTTGAGTAAAGGGCATTCTTTTTAAACTTTTTTGTTAATTCTTTGTGAGGTTCACATCATAGACCCCAGGGTGCTCACCTCCCTATCCCCCTACTATCTGCCCTTCGCTCTTGCAAGCTCCCCAAATAAAACACACACACACACACACAGACACAGACACACACACACACACACACACACACACCATAGAAAGCTTCTCATCATGGATGCTGTAGTATATCACAGTGTGTCCTATATCCCCTGTCCACATGCCTTCACTTGCAAATGTTCGTTGCAATGAGTCCTTGGTCTGGTTCAAGGTCTCTGGCTTCTGTGACTCTATCAATATTGAATTCTCATTGGGACTCCTCCCAGTTATCCTGTTGTTGCCCTGTGTCATGGAGATCCTGCAACTTTGGCTCTGCAGGACCAGGCCTGAGTGAAGGCCATTCTTGTTATATTTGAGAATGCATTGTAGATGCCAATCTGAGTGTTCTTAACTTGGTTATTGTATAAAAGGACATAAGGATATTCCTGGGCTGACAGGTCTTACTAAGCCTTGGCAGTTGGGGCTCCAAAGAGCTAAAAGAATCTGAAAGCTGGTCAGTCTCCCTAAAGAAGATGGTGTCCTCCGGTAAACAGTCAGAAAACCCTTAAAGAAAGATAAGAAGCCCAGGACCAAAGCACCCAAGGTTCAGTATCTTGTCTGTCCACATGTCCTGCGACACACACACACACACACACACACACACACATACAGACACTGATGCACTGCCCTGAAAACCAACACACCAAGGAAAGCCATTAAGAGGCTTTAGACTATGCTCAACCATTGGCCCAGAGAATGAAGAAAGACAAAGGAAACCACCAGGAACAGATTGCCAAGAGATGTAGGCTGTCCTCCCTGAGAGCTTCTACTTCTAAGTCTGAATCCAGTAAAAACAAGTCTTTAATAAGAGTCATGAATAAATGATCAGACATTGAGGGGAAAAGGCACTTAGTTATTTTTCTGTAATTTTAAGATTACATTTTTTTTCTCTTTTATTTTGACTAAGTTGTTTATAATGGCCCAAAGTAATTCCGTGTGATATCAACTGCTGGATTGTTTTAGAAGTGGCACTGGAAGCTGACATAATATAACATGAATGTTTATCACCACCACCAGAAGAAATGACCTCGAGGTACAATTACACTGGCCTTCGGAGTCAGAGCCAAGTGAATGCATGCCACTTTAGAAATGAGAACAGAATGAATGAAATAGTTTCTGTAAATGGCATTACCATTCTCAGAACAGTGAGTCATAAATGATTAAGGCATTTTCCAATGTGAGGGGCAATGCTGGGGAGATGTCTCAATGGGTAAAAGCACATGCTTATTCCTGGAAGCACAAGGACCTGAGTTCAAATCTCCAGCACCCATGTGAAACACTGGCATGACCATGCATGTGCCTGGGACCCCAACACTGTGGGAAGAACAGAGGCAGGAGGATTACTGGGACCAGTTGGCCACTAGCCTGGCTCCAGATTTGGTGAAAGACCTGTCTTAGTGGAATAAGGGAGAGAGAGTGATGGAGAAAGGTGTTCCATATCTGCTGCTCTCCAAGGGTGCGAATGTGTGTGAACCTGCACAAATGTTCATACACGCTCATGAAACCATCTTTGCTTCTGTATTGTTTTGTGGCCTGGGATCATATGCCCAGAGTTTACTATTAATATCCCAATACAACATAAACACACACACACACACACACACACACACACACACACACACACATACACACACACATAGAGGTCTGGGGGAGGACATTCCTGTAATTTTAGACTAGCCTTGAACTCCATATGACCTCAAACTTCTTATCTTTACCTCCCAAGTGCTAGGGTTGCAGGCATGCACAGCCATGCCTGGTTTTATGTGGTGCTGGGAATTAAACTCAGGGCTTCATACCTGCTAGACAAGTAACTCTATCAGCTGATCTACACCTCCAGAGTCTCAATGTAATTATTAAAGAGTTGCTTTTCCATTATCATCTCTGTCCTGGCCCAGGTGAAGTTACTTCATAATTGCTCAATAATCTTCTAGGTGTCTATTCAGATATAAAGTCATACAAAGTCTAGCAACTTATGTCAATTTATTTGAGGAAATAAAATATCAATAACCTTTCTTGTTAGCTATTTTAAGCAAGCTTGGGTTCAGATCCTAATCTCAACCCTTGGTATGTTTAGAGAGGGTTATATGTCTGCAATAGAGCCAAGTGGGGCTTAGAGGAAGTATGTTGTCTGCCCAAGGGCACCTGCAGGTCAGTAAGTAGCAGATCTAGGAGATTCAAGATAGAATAGTCGGGTTTCTACCTGGGGATCAGTTGTTTCAGCTTTTCTGGAGTAAGAACATTCTTTAGCTTTGAGACCTCTCATTTTAAAACTGGGAAGTCAACTGGACTTGGTGACACATGCCTCTAATTCCAGCACAGGAGGTAGACACAGGAAGATCACTGCTGGTTCAAGGGCAGCCTGGTCTACAGAGTGAATTTCAGTTCAGTTAAAGCTCCACAGAGAGGCCATCCTCCAAAACAAAACCAAAAAAGGGAATAGACAAAAATCAGATACACAAATCAGCATGAGTTAGTATTCAAATCTAGTCTCCCAAACCATTCAGGATTCATGAATATTTTTGAAAAATTAATGATATGATTGATGGTAATCCTTTGTGGGTTAGACTATCCTTAAATACTAAAGGATTTCATCATGACTGGGGTGAAGTCAATGGACTCAGAGCAAGAACGATCCTCACATAATATTAAGTATCCCCCAATGAGGTGAAGGATTACTCTACTGACCAAAAGCAATGAACAGATCCTGCCCATGTTGGGGAGAGATCAAGAGCAGAGACCACAGGACCCCTCTGTGTCAGTCCCCCTCAGTGTCTCTCCTCTGATGTCTCACTGCAGCCAAGTTGCTACTTCTTCCTTTTGACTCACACCAGAAACGTCGACCATGATGTCTTTGAACTGTGGTATGCACCCCCAAACCTTTCACTCTGAGAACCTCTGCCCTTCCCTGACTCCATCCCAGGCATTGCTTAGAAAAATTGAGGGTCCACTAGGAACTGGCTACTTGTTGTGGAAGGAAGATGCTGGTGACATCAAGCTTAGCAGCCCAGCACCTTCACCATGTCTCCCCCACAACGGATGGGTGCCCTAGGACGCATCATTTCACACACTCTGTGTCCTTCAGTCTCGCAGCTCTCTGCCATGGTACACGACACAAGGAACAATGCAGCCACCATGTTCACTTGATGCTTCTGCTGCCGAGAGTCTCTTCCACTCCACTGTTATGTTACTCTCCTGTTAGCTCAGCTCTAGCTGGAGGCTGACGGCCAGAATGGCAGTGGAGACTTCTTGGAAACTGAGAATCAGTAAAGCACCGTGGGTTCCTGTCCTGGCTTTGCCCTGTGCTCTCCGGGTAGCCTCGGACAGGTCACTCCCCTTCGTTGCCTCTGCTTCCTCATCTCCAACAGGAGGATGATGGGAATGGCCTGATGATGAGATGATGAGAATGGATGATGAGGATGGTCCTAGACCGTTGTCTGGATCGCCTATGCACAGCCTTTTATGCAACCTCAGTGGGGAGAATCCTCAATCCATGCCAGGTCCTGTTCATATCACTCTCTGGATACCTGCCTGAGGGCAATGATCCTTATCGGTTTCTCCATCTACCTGATTTATATCATAAGATCTTCTCTTATGGGCTGTCGGCCTTTGCCAGGTCTCATCTTTCCCTTGTGTGAGCCTGTATTGGGTGTAGAGGGGTTATGGACAACAACATTAGCTGTGGCCCCAAGTTGAAGGTTCAGATCCAATGCACCATGCTGCCTGCACACAGAGCATGCGTGGCTTTCCCAATATGTTGCTATTTAAGTTCTTTACATTGGTTTCCGTTTACCAAAAGATTTATTCCATTTTCTTATTTACGTGTCTGTCTGTGTACATGTGTGTGTGTGTGCAAGCCAGAAAAGGGCTGAGGATCTCCTGAAGCAGGAGTCACAAGCTGTTGTGAGCCACGTAAGTTGGGTGCTAAGAACTGAGAGGGAGTAACCTTATCCACGGAGCAATCTCTCCAGTCGGAGCATTGATTTTTCTTAATGAAAAATTCCATCGACTGTGACAGTCGAAGTCTTACTCCCTTTGCTTAGTTGGAATTATTAAATTTGGATCAATTTGGGAAGGTTTTTTTACTTCCAAGGACTTTTTGTGACTCAATCTAGGCTATCAAATGTTGTTAGGGAGAAATTCTGCAGATCCACCTCTGTGACTGGATCAGCATCTTTTTATATAATGTCATCACGGGGACTGTCAACAGGTCCTGTAAAAATGTTTGAAAATGTGTTCCCTAGAGTGGGTTGAATGTTGCTCCTTGTTCTTATTTTATTATCTCCATTGGCTTAGCTCACTCTTTCTTCCTGAACAAGGTATTTCAGCTCAGTCCCTCTTGACTTCAGCATGAATTCTAAACCAGATTTGAAGCCCACACAACTTGGCTGCTAAGAGCCCCTCGGAGCCTTTGAGACTCACAACACAGCATTCCTACCATGCTCAGCAACCTGGAAAGTTCCTGCCGCTGTTACTCAGAACCTCCCGGCCACGTCTGGCCCTCAGCCTTGTAGATCACAAATGGCCAAGGATAGCTATGAGCGTAGTCCAACACAACACCACAATCGAAAAATATTTATTATATCTTTTTTAAAAAGAACTTGATTGACAGGTCTTAAGCATTGTTTGGTAGACCCAGACTTGCCCCCTCACTTCAGGCAGATGATACTCTGGTCTTTTGATTCTTTGAGGAAATCCAGGTTGCCTGACCTCTCTTGACCTCTCTCTTGCTTCACACGGACACACTTATCTAATTCTTGACTCCCTCTGTCCTTTACTCTCTGAGTCCCCTACAACCCTCAGAACCCTAGGCCAGTCCTACCCACGGCTTAGGAGCCTCGAGTGTCACACAAACAAGTCCAAACGTTTTTTACTCTTTTAAAATAACAACAGTCTGAGCTAATAAGCTCCAACTCATCCCTCCATCCAAACTTCATAAAAGAATCATCTCTGGCCACAGAGACCATGTCATCACCTCCTGGTCATCTGTCCAGTCATCGTCCACTGGCTGCCGGTCCCACTATCTCACTGACATGCTTGCCAACCACACCGAGGACATCTCTGTTGTGAAACCCACTCAATACTGCTCAGCCCTTAACTTTCCAGGTTTCCCCAAAGGCTCTGATAACTAGTTTCCTCTAATCGCTTCCCTTTCCTAGCTCCTTGGATATCCTCTCTCCTGCTCTCTTTACACCCTCCCCGTGCTGGTTCTAGGACTGTGCAGAAGATCTGTTTCTTGTTCTATGAACTGCTCCCCAAGAGATGCTTCAATCCCACAGCTCCAGTGGCCACCAGAGTTCGCTGTCATGGTAGTGAGCTCACGATGATTCCTGGCTCACTCTCCAACCTGGGCTGCTCCTAGAGACTGGCTCTCTTGAAAGTTTCAGGCTGCTGGCCTCTCCTGTTGTATTCCTGTGTCCCCTGAATTTTAGCCAAGCTCAGAGCATCTCAACCTCCTCATCTTCCCATCCCCATGCCCCTTCCCTGGACAGGGTCACCAGCCTCAGATGCAGTTGCACCTGGATGCCACCTCTAACTCTATCCTCCACTGTGGGCTCCCAGGTGCTCTTTTTTTTTGATGTCTATCCAAATCGCCCTCGAACCTGAGCATCTTTCTTTTCGCATCCACCCCCACTCTCTCTGTTCACCATAGTTTCACAGGTGACTTGAACAGCATCCTAGTACTGCAGGCTGCCTTCAAATGGCTCGCCTGCAGGCCTCGACTGTAGTGCAACCTGTGGACATTATATTTGAAGTCTATATCTACTTGTGAGACCAATTGCACTGCAGGGATGAGATGTAATGACCTCCTCTGATCCCATTTAAGCCTTCCTGGACTCACAAGACTCACTTGCTAGAGTTTTCCTCCTGACTTCATGAGAACTCTTTCCATACCCTGCTGGATCCACCCCTTCCTGGAAGCCACTCCGGAGCTTCACACCAGGACCTGCTCCCTCGAGCCTCCACTGAACGCGTAGCTCGGGAGGCAGGAACTGTGTCTTTGTCAGGTTCTGAGATTGGCAAGTTCAGGGAGGCTCTGGCATCTGGGAAACAGGCCAGCAAACAAGCATAAACTATTGATTGAATAAATTCAGTGGTAGGAAGGTTTACAACCGTAAACATTGGCTTCAGTCATACAGAATGTGGGATAGCCCCGACCTCAAATGGCTTCAAGTTATTCCATTTTAGGACAAACTCTTTGTGGGATTCTGGCCTTCTCTGTACCCAGCAGAAGTGAAACAATGTTTTGTTTTATTTTGTTTTTGTTTTTTTCCACACTGACTTTTATTTTGAGTGTGTATTTTTTCTTGCATGTACGTATGTATGTGCATGACATATGTTCCTAGTGCCTTGAGGAAGTCAAAATAAGGCAGCAGATTGTTTAGGATTGTAGTTATGGATGGGTGTGAGCTGCTCTGCAGGTGCTGGGAACCAAGAGTGTCAAACGATCTTAATTTCTGAGGCCATCTCTCCAGCCCCTAGACAGAAAGATTTTTTTTAAATTTAATTTTATATATCTATTTGATAATTCTATACATGCATATGATGTATTTTTATATTTATTGGCTTTAAAATTCTTTTCATGCAATATAGGCTGATCCTATTATTTCTGATCCCATAGCTTCTCTCAGATCCCCTACCTTTCTACTTACATAACTCTCAATCTCTCTGTCTCTGTTGTCTCTCTGTCTCTCTCTGTGTGTGTCTCTCTCTCCTTTCTCTCACACACACAAATCAAAACAAACCAGAAATTTTAAAAAAATATCCAAAATGGAGTCTCCCTTGTGTGTTGGCCAACTATTCTTGAGCATGGGGCCTGTGCTGGAGTGTGATTGATAAACCTAGTACCGCACTATTGGAAAAAAACAATCTTTCCCTTCTCCTAGCAGGTACTCATTGTACATTGAAACGAGCTTCTTGGTTGGGGTGGGATTTTGTGCCCACTTCCCCTTCTCTGTGCCAGATTTTGTCTGGCTTGAGCTCGTGCAGATTTTGTACACGTTGTCAAAACCCCCGTGAGTTTACATGTGTACCACCCATGATGTGTCTGGACGATGCTGTTTCCTTGGACTCACCCTCCAGCCCGGGTCTTACAATCTTCCCACCTCCTCTTCCACATGAGCGATCCCTGAGCCTCAAGGAGGGGAGTTTGATGAAGGCATTTCATATAGGGCTGTGTGCTTCAAAGTCTCTCATTCTTTGCATGTTTTCCAGTTGTCAATCTCTGTGTGAGTTACCATCTAATGCAGGAAGCAGCTTATCTGGGAAAGGCCGAGTGAGGCACTGATCTATAGCTACAGGAAAATATCATTCAGAATAATGTTATTGCTATATTCTTTTGGCGGAATAATGGTAGTAGGTTTTCCCCTAGGCCCATGAAGAAGCCACACACCTGAAAAAAAACAGGCTCTTTCTCTCTCAGGAGCCATTGACTGCCAGTGGCTCTCAGCTATGGGCCCCAGCCCATCCATATTAGAAATTCGACTGGCTTGGTTTTGTGCCGGTGGCCATATTGATTTTCCAGTTCATGAGCGCATCAGCCTTGACATGTCTAGAAGATGCAGGCTGCTCCATCCTCCCTGAGGCTAGCTCTTCTGCCTTTGGCATCCTCTGACTCCTTTCTGGATCCTTTTGGTTCCTTGGGGGAATATCACCAATGTTCCCAAGCCTGCGTGGCAAAGGTTTAAACTTTGGGTAGGCTCATGTGGCCTGGAGTAAGGACAGGGGCCAGGTTCCGAGTTTGGGTACCGCAATAACTAGATGCGACCCCATGCAAATCAGTCGGCCTCTTTGACCTTTGTTTCTGCATGCATAAAATGCCAATTAAAAATAGAAGCAGCCGGGCTGGTGAGATGGCTCAGTGGTTAAGAGCATCAACTGCTCTTTCGAAGGTCCAGAGTTCAAATCCCAGCAACCACATGGCGGCTCACAACCATCTGTAACAAGACGCCCTCTTCTGGAGTGTCTGAAGACAGCTACAGTGTACTTACATATAATAAATAAATAAATCTTAAAAAAAAAAGTAGAAGCAGCCCTCAGAGCCCCAAATACAGAGATAAATGCAAAACGGTAAAGCCTCCGGTCAAAATTTGTGGTCAAAATGGCGGCAGGTTTCTTTCTGAGAAAATTAAGAACTAATCTATCTCATGAGATATTTTGAGCTAATATTTTTCCCTTAAGGCTAAGTCTCTCCTAAATCTTAATGAAGTGTGTATTCCACAGTGATAGCAACTGGGTCTTGTAAATCCTTGTAGCCCTCCTTTCCTGAGACACCAAATGTTCAAACGGAGATGTCAGTAGGTGTCCCCCTATTCAGTTGGCATGGGCCACTTATTTAAAATATCTTTTGTAAATAAAGGATTAGAAAAAATTGAATTTTAATTATATTTTAGTAAATAAATATAAAATGACTAGTGCTTTATTTAGCTTTTTTTTTTTTGACAAGGTCTCACCCTATAGCCCTGGCTAACCTGAACTTGCCGTGTAGCCCAGCCTGGCCACAACCCCCAGAGATGGATCCATACACCTCTGCTTTCTGTGGATCAATGACATGTACCACCACGCCCAGCTATTTTTAAATTTTATTATAATTTACTTGTGTGTTTTTTTTTTTTTTTGGAAGGGACACCATGTGGATACCATGGTGGGTGTACAGAGGTCAAAGGTCAATTTGTGAGAGCTGGTTCTCTCCTTTCGCCACACGAATTCTGGAGGTCAGACTTGGGCCATCAAGCTTTGCCATTTCATCGGCCCCTGGGCTTTACTTCACACCTGGCAGATAAAAGTTACCTATGCTTTTGATATGTATGGTGTCTGTGATCGTCTGGCAAAGGAACGTCTGGTCTATGACAGTAAGCCAGGATGGAGGGAAGAGTGAAGGAGACGCAGATGGGATTGGAGAGCTGGGTTGGGTCTTTTGATTTCCAGCATCCCGTTTCCAATCTAAAGATGCATTTCTGCTTCTTCTATGGAGGAACACCTGTCGTCTACTCTTAGCTCCTAATCTGGAGATGGACCTGTTTTTGTGATTCATTCTGGTATAGGCATGTCAATTCTCAACCTGCCAATCAGAGCATCTTGTTATTCTATGAGGTAGGATGGGCAGATGACCCTATGAGGGCCAATGGCTGATGGATATTTAAGAATTATTGAGTGAGTGTATGTGTGTGTGTGTGTGTGTGTGTGTGTGTGTGTGTGTGCATATGAAGTGCCTGCAGAGACCAGAAGAGGGTACCAGATCCCTCTGGAGCTGGATTTGCAGGCAGTTATAAGCCACTTGTCATGGGTATTGGGAACTGAACTCAGGTCCTCTGTCAAAGAATCGAGTGCTCTGAACTGCTGAGCTGTCTCTTCAGATCCCCACGGGACAATAAATGTTGAGGAGCCGCATAACAGAAACTTTGCGGAGACAGACATGTCTTTCTGTTAGATTCAAACATGGGAAAGTTGGCTTAAAATTGGCTGCAAAGTCAGAGAGAGACAGGGTCCTGGTGACATCTGTATTGCTCTTGGAGGGTATCATACCTGAAATTAGGTGTGCCTTGATGTCTCAGCTATTGATGTCAATATGTACCCTCTCTTGCCTATCATTGTAAATCAGGTTCTTTTCAACTTTTGAAAAAAATATTATTATTCTTTAATCTTTTTTTTTTCAGTCCAGTCATTATCCACCTCCAGGTCCGCCCTCTGACTTTTTCCTCCTCCCATTTCTCCTCCCCTGTCTCCGAGAGGATGCCCTCCCCACCCACCAGACCTCCCCACTCCCTGGGTCCTCAAGTCTCTTAAGGTTAGGTGCATCTTCTCTCTCTGAGGCCAGACCAGACAGTCCTCTGCTGTATATGTGTTGGGGGGGGGACCTCATATCAACTAGTGTATGCTTCTGAGTGTCTCAGTGTCTGAGAGATTTCAGGTTCCAGGTTAGTTGAGACGGCTGGTCTTCCTATGGGGTCACCTCCCTCCTCAGCTTCTTCCAGCCTTTCCCTAATTCAACCACATGGGTCCCTGACTTCAGTCCAATGGTTGAGTATAAGTATCTGTATCTGTCTCAGTCAGATGCTTGTTGGTCCTCTCAGAGGATATCCATGCTAGGCTCCTGACTGTAAGCACACCACAGCATCAGTAATAGTGTCAGGCCTTGGAGCCTTCCCATGAGATGGATCCCAATTTGGGCCGGTCACTGGACCTCCTTTCCCTCAGTCTCTTCTCCATTTTAAAACTTTTAAAATGACCGTGTGTGTGTGTGTGTGTGTGTGTGTGTGTGTGTGTGTGTGTGTGTGTGTACATGTGAGCTTGTGTGTCATGGTGAATGGATATACATCAGAAGACAACTTTCAGGGTTTGGCCTTCCCCTCCACCATGTTCTGGGGATCAAACTGAGGCAACCAGGCTGCTGACCGGCACCTCACAAGTTGAGCCATTTTGCCAGCTTTGAATTAAACTCTTTATGATTTGAACCGAGTGATGGAGAAGGCTCTACCTGTAGGGCTGTAGCCAGGGCCATAGAACCACTCATCTCACTGCTGTCTTGCCTGGTATTTATGGAGAAACTGAGAATCAAAAGACCACTATGAATTCAGTCTCTACCTCTGAGACTATTTAAAGGGAGAGACAGGTCTGGGAGACCCTTGGGAAAGTCTTTTAACCCTGAGGTCCCAGAAATGTACAAACACGCCCAAGGACTGTAACCCCATACCTTCAGTAATGCTGAAGAAAAAAATCCTCATCTGGATGTGGGTCAACCGCCAGGCAACCCTCCACTGTTGGCTCCGCTTTGGTGTTAAATTGTAACCTTCCTCTTTCATCTTCCCCAGCAGTTCCTTCTGTTTCTCATTTCTCTTGATTTCTTTCTTTGGGCTTTTGATCTGCTTTCTATTGTTATCATCCAGGCATTTCATGCCTGAACTTTCCAAGTTCCTGTAATCCAACCATAACAACATCTGGGATCTGTGGTCGTGTGTTAACATTAGCTCCTCTTGATGCATCGGGACCAGGCTGAGTATTTTCTATTTTGTTCCACGGAACTGATTTTCCTCCAACCCTGAGCCTCAGGATTTTCCAAGGAACTTTCCGAGGCGGGCAGGATACAATGGGAGCTCTTGGAGGGACTGGCTCTGGTACTTCGCCTTGCTTCTGTGCCACTGCCGGGGAGGCTTCACGTGCGGTGACAACTGTCTCCTCCCGGAGTGAAAGATCCAGGTCTCAGAGATCCCTTCAATGTACCCAGACATTAAAACAAAATAAAACAAGCAAACAAAAAGTCTTTATCTTTTTATGTTCATTTAATAATATGTTTATCATTTTTATTATTTAAGAAAAACAAACTAAGATGTAGATAATGTGGGGACGTATGAAGTAGAGATGGATATGGATCAGAAACTTTGGGCCCAGACGCCAAAGTTTGGTAGTGGGAGATTCTTAGAGGTAACTAGAGTGTCAAAGTATTTCAACTATATTGAGTGAGGAGGCTCATGTGTAGAGTCCAAAAGTTTTATGCCTACCATATATGTTGGTTTATGCTTGACTTAAAAATAAGAAACAGAAAATAAAATCTGCTCCTAGACAGTTAAAAGAAAAAAGAAAAGAAAGAAAGCTGGTAAATGCATCCTCTATAACAGTGCTTCTCAACATGTGGGTGGTCACTCTTGGCTGGGGGGTTTGGGTTGGAGAGTGGGGTGTTGGGAATAGGACACTTTGGACCACTCTTTCTCAGGGACCACGTATCAGATATCCTGCATGATGGGTATTTTCATTACAATTTATAACGGTAATAAAATTATAGCTATGGCATAACAACAAAGGGGTCCCTGCGGCACGAGGAACCGTATTAAAGGGTCACAGCATTAGGAAGGTTGAGAGCCACTGCTCCAATGTCTCCGCTTCAGTCCCTGCTTCGAGGTCCTGCCTGTCTTCCCTCAGCGATAGACTGTGATGCTCGTCTATAAACCGAAACAAACCCTTTCCTCCCCGTGGTTAGAAACCGTAAGAAGTGCAGCAAGCATTTACCCGTTGAGCAGTCTCTCCAGTTCCCAAAGTTCTGATCTATACCAGCCATTCATGTACAGACAATCACCCAACCTCCTTGAATACCAATTTCTTGGGAATAGGATAAACATATGGTCTTCTAGAAGAAAGGGTTTCCATAAGGGTCTTGTGGAATTGAAACACACCAGTTCACAGAAAGCATCAGAGCAATGAAGCACGGTGCATAGCCATGGATTCCACATCTGGTGATTCAACTAACCATGTACGGAAAACAATTCAAAATTATATATATGTATATACATGTATACATATATACATATATACATTATACACATATACATTATGCATATGTACATATACATTATCATATGTACATTATATACATATATACATTATACATATATACATCATGCATATATACATTATACATTATATACACATATGCATCATACCTACATACATTATATATGTTTATACACACACACACACACACACACACACACACACATATATATATATCCCATTTAGGGATGAGCATTCCATGGCCATTTATTCTCTGCTCCTGGATCATGTGTGGGTCTCTGGGTTAATCTCCATCTACTGCAAAAAGAAGCTTCTCTCACCGGTCACTAATCTATGAGTATAACAATAAGTCACTAAGAGTGGATTTAATACCATGGCCACTTAGCAGAGTAATCATAGTAGGTTCCTCCTCTAGAGTCTATCACTTGTCCAGTCACAGGTTCTTGGCCCAGTAATGGCACTAGGAATAGACATAACAGGCCTTAGATCTGATGAGAAAGTTGTTTATTGTTCCTGTTACATAGCAACTGAAACAGCAAGGACAAGACTGTACAAGCTCAGGCCAGAGGGGATTATAGCATAGAGAGGAGAAGGAGCTATTGGCAACTGAGAGCTGCCGAGAAAGAGAGAGAGAGAGAGAGAGAGAGAGAGAGAGAGAGAGAGAGAGAGAAAGGTTTCTTGGTATATAGATCACTCTCCAGTAATGACCACACATTCAAGAATATGTGGGCATCACAAACTGTATAGAGGATATGCAAAGTTGAGTGGGTAGGGAAGGGGAAGTGGATTAAGGAGGAGGGAGCTGAGGGGCGAACATGATCAAAATGTATAAAATTCTCAAGGAACTAGTACAAGATGAGAAAAAAAACTAATTTTCGAAATGAGGAAAAAAAAGGCATTGCATCTGGAAATGTCCCTTTAAAGTTTTTGCTTATCATGACGCCTGCAGACAATACAATAATAACTATTTATATAGTGTTTATATTGGGTTAGGTATTATACATAACACAAAGGTCACTGAGAATACACAGGAAGATATGTGTAGGTTTTATGTAACTATATTATTTTATATAAGAAACCTAAATACCTCTGGGTTATGGTGTTCTTGGGGGACCCACAGATGCCAGAAACACCGGTACAGCAATGGTTGTCTTTGTTTGGGTATCTGATTAGATGATACTTCCATAGGCTACTTGGACCCTGGATGATCCTTTTTATGGGGCCATTATTATTTCCACTTCACAGATGAGAAAATGAAGGCTTGGAGAATTCAGTACCAGGATCTACTTATCTTCCCTCCTCCTGATATGTAGTAGAGATGCACTGTCCTCATTTCTGGCATGGGGACCACCATCTCTCCTTTTCCTCACCAGAGTTGCTATGGCAACCTGGACTGCAGTGTCACCTCCCAGAATTAGAGAGTCAAAACTGTTTGGCAGATTGTAGAACTGTGGTCACTTACCTGTGTCAGCCAGAACTTACCAAGAGACCAAAACCAAGTCTAAAGCAGCATCACCCAAAGGCAAAGACAAGGACAAAGGTAGGGAAGATAAAGAAGAGGATGTAAAGGCAGCTTGGCAATCCCAGGGCTACCCAGGGCCATCACAGGCCCCTTGTCCCGTCTTACTTGGCAGAGACACATGCCTCTGACAGTGCTCAACTTTGCCCATCATCTCAGCAAAATCCCTTAGGAGATCTTCCTGGTCCACCTGCACCACATGTCATCTCTTGATTTAGGACAGTCGTGGTGGCCGGGCCTGGCGCAAAGTCACCTTGACATGAAGGGATGGAGTCAACTTCACCCGAATCACTTTGATTTGGGAAGTCTGGGCATGATACAGTCAGGGAATTGCCCATCTTTTCTGCTGTGTGGTCCTGTGCATCCAGAACTTGGTTTTAAACTGACACTATGACCTAGTTTGGCTTGGTACTAAGCTCTACTATCCATGTTATCAGGGATAGGTATGTATGTATGTATTATGTATGTCTGTATAAAGGATATATATTCTAATATTCATGCAAATAAGTGCACAATGATGAAAATATCTGTATTCATTTATTACCCACAGCAATCCTTGTGCCAGCAGCAGCTGGCCCACACTTTGGTAGCTATTGATCTCATTGATCTCAACTAATCTCATCCTTTTTCTAGTCAAGAAACCAGCACCCAGCAAAGCTAAGTGGTTCACACAAGGGCGACTTGAAGGTGACAGAGATGGGACAAGAGCCTGATTCCACCTTCTCATCTGCTGATTGTTATTTCCTCAGAGGAACACGGTTTGTTATAGCTCTGCCTCTTGCCAGCTCTGTGTCCTTGGCTGTCACTTCTCTTCACTTATGTTCCCATTTGTATGATGTGGGTGGAGGGAGGGGCACTCATAGCTCCGGCTCAGAAGTGCTATGCAGATTAAATTAATTCATATAAGCTGCTTAGGCCAAGTCATAATAGGTAAGTAGGTATAGATAGATGGATTGATAGGTAGATGGATAGATAGATAGATAGATAGATAGATAGATAGATAGATAGATAGTCAGATAGAAGAGAAGTAGGTAGGTAGATAGATAGATAGATAGATAGATAGATAGATAGATAGATAGATAGATAGATATAGCTAGACAGATGATAGATAGGTGGTAGAAAGACAGATAGATGGTAAATATATAGGTAGATAGGTAGGTAGATAGATGATGAATAGATAGGTAGGTAGACAGATGATAGATCATAGGTAATGGATGATTAGATGACAAACAGGTAATCGATAAATAGATATATATTATATAGATAGATGGATCTATAGATAGATGATATAGAGGTGACAGGCAGACAGAGCATAAATGTAGTCGCCCAACAAACAGGATGTGTGTTGTTGTACCAGGAAGTGGATGCTTTATAGTTCATAGTCTCTGGCAGGGGAATTCAGAGTGTTCAGAGGAGGGTTACTCCTAAATCAACCAGTTGTGGCCAGCAGGGTGCTATTAGATGGTGGGGAAATGGCTCTGCTCACAAACATTATGTGCAGGAATGTGGGGAGACATAGGTAATGGGGGGAAAGAATGAGAAGGTGGAAGATCCTGGCCCCTCGGCTTCATGGCATTTGCTCTTTGACACTGGAAACAGCATCCACTTTGCTAACGTTAAATTCTGTATGAGTGTGTGTATGTACGTGTGTATGTAGGCATACATATGTGTAGCTATGCACGTGGTGCATGTAGGTCAGAGGACAACCTCAGGTGTTGTCCCTCAGGTGCCATCTGCCTTTTTTCTTGAACTCCCATCAGCCTAGAGTTCACCAATTAGACTAGAGAGCCCCCAGGATCCATTGTCTTCTGCTCAGCACTGGGACTGCAAGAGCGTGCTACCAATGCCCAGTGCTCGGTTTTGTTTTGTGTTGGCTTTGAGGATTGAACTCAGATCTGGCTATGCTATCTCCTTGGCTCCTCAGCTTCAACTTTTGGATGTCTGGAGGCAAGTGGAGACAAGCAATGAAGGGTGATTTTCTTTTTCTTCATATATTGGGAAATAGCATCAGTAGCTTACAGATCAAAAGAAGTGAAGAGCCAAGAGGTTTTCCCCCTGTCGTCTTTTACCAAAACAAAGGAGCCGGAGCCTGGAGATTCTGAGGTTTTTTTCTTAGGTGATGTGGGCAACAGGGAAGAGGAGGAGGAGGAGGAGGAGGAGAAAGAGGGATATTCCTGGAGAATGAAAGAATTACAAGATACCATCAAAGTTGAGGTGAGGTGTTTGAGGAGAACTGAGAACTGGTACTGGGCATTGCTTCTCCGGGGCCCAGTAGGGTGCAAGGTGACCCATGCCTGACTAAAGATTCTCCTTCTCAGGAAGCTTCCCTTGGGTTGCTCTTCTGACTTAGAGCTATGTTCAGTGCCTGGCTGACATCCTGTATTGGCTGAAACACATACATCCTGCCTCTGCAAACAGGATTGTCCAATTGTTCCCGGTCATTGTTACTATGTAGTGTTCTGGCCAGGGCTGGCTGGTATCAGCTGGGCAAACCATAGTCAAGCGACAGAATCCTTTAATAGGTTTTTAATCTATTATCTGTTATCATTCATGAACTTCATTCTAGCTAACAGATGTAGCTGAAAAGGCCACGGATAAAGCAATGGCCTGTGCTGACTCTATACATAGAGTCGACACGTGACAATGTCATCCACTGCATTGCAATAGTCTTCGAAGTTTTTCTGTGGCCCAGACAGGCTGCAAGGTTAGTGAGATCAAGTGCAACTGAATTCTAAGGGGGTTCTTTGTCAGGAGGTAGTCTTGATATTAAAGAAAGAATGAAAGAAAGAAAGAAAGAAAGGAAGGAAGGAAGGAAGGAAGGAAGGAAGGAAGGAAGGAAGGAAGAGAAAAAGGAACTCTTCATATTTTGTCTGTTGCCAGCATAGTTACTGATACAAGGGTCATTTCAGGAGAAGAGACATGGGACTGCAGGACCTTGGTTAGGTTTTCATATGATAGGTGGCTCACAACTTCAGTCCCAGGTGATCCCACGCCCTCTTCTGGTCCCTGCCAGTACTGCATGCATGTGGTGCATATACATAAAGGCAAAACACACATTAAAAAAAAAGTAATTTTTCCCCCAAAAAGCAGGGAGATTCTGGACTTGCCATGGGTTCTAGTTAGCTTTTTTATCATTGTAATAAAGACCATGACCAAAAGAAATGTGGGGAGCACAGGGTTTATTCCCCCTTATATGTCCTGTTCATAGTTTATCATAAGAGGAAATGAGAGAGAACAGGAACTCAAGGCAGGACCTGAGGCAGAGGCCATGGAGGTCTGCTTACTGACTTGATCCCCCTGGCATACTCAGTTGACTTTCTTATGTGACACCAGCCCAGGGGTAGAACCACCGGCTGGGCCTTCTCCCATCAACACTGATCAGGAAAATGTCCCACGGACTTGCCTATAGATGGAGGCATTTTCTCAACTGACATTCCCTCTTCTCAGATGACTCTGGATGGTGTCAGGTTGACAGAACTAAGGAGTATACCGTGTGACCAGCATGGTATGGTCACCTCCTTTTCTGGTGACTTCTTTCTAGACGAGAAGCCACTTAGAAACTTGGATGTCCTATTTAGGGTTCCCACAGAAAGCGTAGCCACAGCACATGCACAGCAGCTTGTTGGTGAGGAGCTGCTGCTATTTCTCCTTGAATTAACATTCCTCCTCCTTAGCCTCCTCTGCCCTTTAGATCAGAGGCGGGGAGAATGTTGTCTATAGAGACATTTGATAACAACTAACTTGTAGGCATGTCCAACCCCCACCCCCTCTGTGTATGATCATGAGACACACACACACACACACACACCACATCTGTGCTTGTTCTTGTGGAGGTCAGAGGTCAACCTTGGGTATTGTTCTTCACACTCTGTCCTCTTCTTTCTTCTGAGTAGAGTTTTCCGCTGGCCTGCAACACAGTAAAAAGCTCACGGGATACACATGTCTCCATCTCCCCAGAGTGGGGGTTACAGATTCGTGCTGACACATCCAGCTTTTGAAACATGGGTTCTGGGCACAGAGTTCTGCTGCTGGCAAGCTGAGTTCTTCTTCGACTGAGCCGTCATCTCCCTAGCCTGTGTTCAACCTGGGGAGGCTGCGGTGCGATGTTGTCATCTATAAAATCTTAAGAATTGCGTGAGTCAGTTGAAAGAGATATCACAAGACCATCTCACTGTGTTTTAATGACACTGATGACTATGTTTTGTTTAGTTTCATACCCGAGCAAGGCTGCATGCAGCTTCCTCAGACCCATAAGTTGGATACACGTGATGCAGGTATCTTTGATGGTCATGGGTGAAGGGTTTCTACTATCCTAAGGTAAATAGGGACCAAGAATGTTGCTGAACACCTTATAAAGCACAGTTCTTCCCGGACAAAGACAATTTCAGTTCCTGGTGCCACATACTAGCCAGGTTAAGCAGTGCTGACTTAGGGTGATAGCCATCGCAGGGGCAGCAGGAGCAAGAACAGGAGGAGCAGAAACAGCAGCAGCAGGAATAGCAGGAGGAGCAGAAAGAGCAGCAGCAGGAACAGCAGGAACAGAAACAGCAGGAGCAGGAACAGCAGGAAGAGCAGCAGGAACAGAAACAGGAGAAGCAGCAGCAGGAACAGCAGGAGGAACAGAAACAGCAGCAGCAGGAACAGCAGGAGGAACAGAAACAGCAGCAGCAGGAACAGGAACAAGAACAGGAGGATCAGCAGCAGCAGAAGCAGCAGCAGGAGGAGCAGCAGCAGCAGGAGCAGAAACAGAAACAGGAGGAGCAGCAGCAGCAGGAGCAGGAAGCTGGGTAACGCCCAACTGTATTAGGAGAGAACTAATAGGATATTTAAAAAGTTGTTTACATCATTCACATTGTGCCTGCATATATGTGTGCATCAATAACACAGTGTGCATGTGTAGGTCAGAGGAAAACTCTCAGGTCCTGGTGATTAATCAATCAGGGTTGGCAGCAAGTGCCTTTACCCACACAGCCATCTCACCATCCCTCAAGTGGGATATTTAAAAGTGCTTCCCATTCCTAAGTGCCCTCCAGAACTCGGGGGAACCCCTGATGCACAAGCGACAACAGGAAGGAGTCTATTTTTGTGTTCCCAACATCCTCAAAGAGGCACCCTCATTCATTTATCCTGGATTAGCCCCGGTTTGCTTTACCTTTGGGCCTGAAAGTCACAAGCACATTTAAGAAGACTTCGGTTAGAACATCTTCTTGCTAATGAATTCCGGCCTCTCTTCCTGAGCAGATTTGCCCATGGTCTCTGGGACAGAGGACACCTGCCAAGAGAGGAAAGGCTACTAGCAATCATTGTGATTCTGAGTTACCCAGTTGCAAACTCCTTTGAGTCCGGTGCCGGCCTTGGCTAAATCACTGTCTCCTCAACAAATGCTGTTTAAAAACCCAAAGGCAGCTGCGTGGGAGTGAAGTCCAAGATGGCAGCAAGGACAATGAGCCCCTGCTGGCTTCCCGCCCGCTGGGTTTTGATCAGCCAAAGGCTTGATTCTCCGTCCCTTCTGTGTGGAGCCAGATGAAAGCCACTGTCGGCAAGCATCCTGACTGTGATGAAGGGGTGTTTACTCACAGAATGTCACTGTGGACAGCCTCACCCAGGCCTCCAGCAAATGGCCAGACTAGGAACGGCTCAGAGAGGATAAAATGGATGAAGCCAACGAAGCCGTCTGCAAGTGCCCACCCAAATGAGTCAGTTATGGGGTGGCACTGGGTCCCTGTGCCCTTGGTTTGTGTCATCGACAGACCTAAGGTCAAGGTGGGGGTGCAGGGAAGGAAGCATGAATAAGAGAGAGAGAGAGAGAGAGAGAGAGAGAGAGAGAGAGAGAGAGAGAGAGAGAGAGAGAGAGGCTCAGTGGGTAAAGTGCTAGCCAGGCATTCATGAAGATCTGAGTTTGATCTCTAGAACCCATGTACAAAAGCTAGGCTTAGGGTCAGCAAGATGGCTTCATGGGCACTTGCTGCCAAGTCCTAAGGCCTGGGACCCACACAGTAAAAGGAAAGAACCACTTCTGCAAGTACTTTGACCTCCCCATGTGTGCACATGCACACACACACACAGGCACGCAAGCATGCACACGCACACCACACAGACACACACACACACACACACACAGACAAATGTAATTAAACAAAGGTGAGTTTAGTGGTGCCTATTTGTGATTCTATTGCTGGTGAGGTCTCGGCAGAGGATTCTGGGGTTCTCTGGCCAAGAAATCTAGCTGAGTCTGTGAAATCTAGGCCAACGAGAGACAGTCTCACAAGCACGGTAGATGGCACATGAGGGGCAGCACCCAAGGTTGATCTCTGGCTTCCTGTACACACATTTGCACCCGTATACATGATCATGCACACATCCACATATCATACACAGTGTGGGCTGGCGGGGGAGGGGAGACCATAGTCTGTAGGAGGCTGAGTGGGGCTCAACTGAAAAGCACCTGCGCGGGACACATAAGGGACTTGTCACCAATCAGTGACCAGCCGAGCCTCTGGAGCCCAGAGAAAGATAATGCCATCCAGGAACATTTCCTTGATGAGCTGTAGTCACCCATCTACCCTCGGCAGGATCCTGCTCTGTTATTCCTCCAGGCCTGACCATGCTTCTGTTTGCCGTTTAAGCCACAGGTACCTTCTTGCCTTTCAGAAAAACAAAGTGTCACATTCTTAAGCCAGGTAAAGCGGTAGAACTGAGACCATCACTCTGTTATCAGGGTCCCAGAACCCAGGGCAGCTTTCTTTGGGAACCCAATAGTACATCCATCTACTCTAGAGAACAAGGTACCAGCCTGGAATGGAAAGCCTCCAAAGAAAGGTTCTGCCATCCATCCAGATGTAAGGCAGCCGTGGCTTCTCTGTGAGGAGTTGGCCAGCTGCCATGGGCAGCAGACCAGTGCAGAAACTCCTTCCAGGCCTGTGGCTGGAGTCCCCACTCACCTCCACCAGCCCCCTCATTAGAGAGATTCAAAGGGGGCTTTGAAACATTTCCTTCCAACTCAACAGCATCAAAGAGGGCATGCCCATAATCCCACCAATCAATCATACACACTATTTACATTCCTCCACAGCCCCTTCCATTTTTCATCTGTATAAATACATGTTTTATGTATTTATAATTGTGGGGGCATATATACTTCATTCAGCATCACTTCCTCTGTGTCCCCCAAATTACTACCTAGGTTTAAGTTGTCCACTGTAACACTGAGGTAATCACGCTGATGTTTTCTTTACTGTCCCAGTAGAATTCAATATTTCTTTTGCTTTTAGATTCTTGTTGTTTCTTGTTATTATAAAGATGTAATAAACATCTCTATACAACTAAGTTTTCTTTTTCTACTTACTTTGAGTTATTTCCCTGGCATAAATTCCCAGGAGTGGGCGTATTGGGTGAGAGGGAATGACTGTTTTTATTGCTGTTAATATATATGGCCAAATTATTTTCCCAAAAGGATGTATCAGTTTTCATAGTTCTAAGAGATGTAACAGTATATTTCATTAGGAGTTGAGGAGACAGACTTAAAATTTTTGAGATTAAATGTAATGGCTTTTCTTTTTCCCACTTGTAATGAATTTCAAACTCAAAACTACTCTCTCACAGAGCTTCCCATGGGCTTCATGAACAAATACTGTTTTTATTTATTTATTTATTTATTTATTTATTTATTTATTTATTTATTTATTTATTGTGTGGGGGGAGACAAAGACCTGCTATATAGCCAAGGCTAGCCTTAAATTTATTACCTTTCTGACTCAGCCTCCCTCCAACCCCTGCCTAGTGCTTGGACTATAGATGTTCTCAGCCATATTTAGTTAGAATGCTATTTTGAACCTATCAGTCAATCTCTATATGTCTGTCCATCTGTCTCCTTCCTTCCCTCATTCTGTCCTCCCTCTTTTTATTCTCCTCTTATCCCTCCCTCTCTGCCTCATTCTCTCCCTCCTGAAAGGACAGGGTCCCTTGTCAAGCCTAAGCCAGTCTTGAATTTGTTATGTAGTTGAAAATGACCTTGAATTGTCTTATCTTCCTGCCTCCCCCTACATCCCATATGCTGGGATTATAGACATGCACTGCCACACCTGATTTATGAGGTGCTGGGATTGAACCCAGGGCTTTATCCATACTAGGCAAGTGGCCTGCCAACTGACATCCTACTCTGAACGTTTTCCATGCTCTCTCTCTCTCTCTCTGCTTGCTTGTGTCTTTGCACTTCTAGGGACCATTATCAGTGGAGGCAAACAAAAACGTTGGTAAGAAAAGACTTACAGAAGGTATGAATTGGGGACTGATGAATGTGGCTACAACCAGATGTTGAGATGAGATGGGATTCAACCAGAAGATGAGAAAGGAGTCAAGTCTGTCCTTTGTGTGTGTGTGTGTGTGTATACACACATATTCATGTGTGCACAGCTGTGTGTGTGTATGCACAGGCCAGAGATCGGCCTGAAGCGTTGTTGCTCTGGAGTTGTTCTCTGTTTTTAAAAATATACAGAGTCTCTCACAAGACCTGGGCCTTGCTTATTAAGCTAAGCCAACTGACCAGTGAATTCCAGAGCTGGGGTTACAGATGCACACCCACACCATGCCTGGCTTTCAGGTGGGAACTGGGGACTGAGCCCAGGCCCCCATGCTTTGCAGCAAGTCCTTAACTGACTGAGCCATCTTCCCCATCTTAAGACTTCAGGTCTCTGACAGGGCACAGGATGCGGGGATGTCTTACATAAGACCAGGACATAAGAGAAAATGACCAAAAAGATGTGGCTCCTTAGAGAACCCTAGCTGTGGTTACAGGAAAGAAGGTAAGTTTGAAACCCTGGATTCACCTTCCAAGTCTACCCCTCTGGAGCTGTATAACACTGGCATACTAGTTCACAGGGTTGTAGTCTCCTTTTCTGAAAAACTGGGTGAACGTGTATGCCTTATGGAGGTGTTGTAAGGGTCAACAGGTTGAAAGAACTAGGCAGGTAAATAGCAAAAGAATAAAGGCTAGCTACATCATGCCACAGTGTGATAGCTAATCTCGGCTGTCAACACACCTAGAAGAGGAAACCTCAGCAGAAGAATTGCCTCTATCAGATGTCTGTGGGCGTGTCTGTGAGGGCATTCTTTTGATTGACAGTTGATGTAGGAAGGCCTGACCCACCGTGGGTGGTGTAATCCCTAGGCAGGTGGGTCTGAGCTAAGAAAGAGAACTGAGCAAAAGGGAGAGAGCAAGCCAGCGAACAGCATCCCTCACTGGTCTATTCTACTGCAGGTTGATCAAAGGATTACAGTGACAAGGTACTTTTCTTTCTTCTGTTTTCTTTTTTACATGTGTGTGGGCATGTGGATGCAGGTACGGAAGCCTGTGGAGGCCAGAGGTTAATCTCAGGTGTAATTCAGAATGCCATCCGCCTCTTTCAATACAAGGGCTCTCACTGGATTGGTGTTTGTCAGTTTAGCTAGATTGATAACTAGGGATCTTCTAGTTTCTGCCACCCTCAGTGCTGTGAGTACCAGAGAGCCTGGATTTTCCACATGGCTTCTGGGGACTCCAACCTTTGTCCCCGTGCTTGCAAAAGAAACATTTTACTGACTGAGCTACCTCTCCAGCCCCAAGCGAATTTTCCTTTGCAAAGTCTGAACAAGATCATAGGCTCTAGAACCAACTGTCAACACCACCCTCTCTATGCTGATTTGAAGATTCAAATCTCTGTCACTGGACACTTGATCAGTCACCTCCTAAGAGGCAGGTAGGCAGCTGATGGAGAGAGTATGGATAGGGGCTCCAGGGAAGGATGGTTCAAATGTAGCTCTGCCATTCCCTGGCTAAGTGCTGATGCTCAGTCATTCAACCACTCCAAGTCTCAATTTCTTCACCCGTCAAATGGGCTAATGCGGTACCTACCTTCCTCTGTGGGTAGTTCTGAAATAAAATACTTTTTTAAGATTTATTTATTATTATATCTAAGTACACTGTAGCTGTCTTCAAACACCCCAGAAGAGGGCATCAGATCTTATTACAGATGGTTGTGAATCCCATGTGGTTGCTGGGATTTGAACTCAGGACCTTCAGTAGGATAGTCAGTGCTCTTAACCAAGGAGCCATCTCTCCAACCCTAAAAGTCATATTATACATAAAACTCACAGTAAGTATCTAATCTAGGAGCTAATCGTGTTCTTGTTCTTCATAAAATAATTGTTGCCCTTTAGAGGGGATGATCAGGCAGGCATGTTTCAAAGTAAGATTCTCTGTCTTTTTGATGTCAACGCACCTCCCTATTTACATGTGGATTGAGTCAAACCTAAGACCACTTGGTACCGGTGGTACCCTCTTCGGTTGTTGTGGAAGGCTATTGTGAGTGTGAGTTTACCTTTGCAAGCACTAGTTTAGGATGGAGGTGATAGCTCAGCCCTGTCACGTGCTGCTCTTTCGACAGACATGGACTCTGGAGTGATGAATGAAGACAGCTACCTGCAGTGACCACAGTTCTTGCATTTAGCACAGAGACTCAGTGCTTTATATTAGGACTAGACTTAGGGAGACACTGGAGGTATTCGGAAGGACCAACCGGATGGATTCTTCCTAGTTTTGCCACCTGCTCCTATCACATCTGTCCAGCATCCTCCTTGCTGCAGAGTTGGGTCTTAAGCGATGAGGCCCATCTTATATTCCCTAGGAGAAGCACGGGAAATTATTGGAATTGCCACTTAAGAGCAAAATGGGACTGGGAAGAAGGCTTTGTTTGTCAAGTGCTTGCTCGTGAGGGTCTGAGTGCGTTCTCTAGCACCACACAATAAAAGGAAGCTGGTGGTAACTCCAGGGCTGGGGAAGCAGAGGCAGGCAGACTCCCAGGGCTTACTGGTCAACCAGCCTACTGGCCTAATCCCCAATGAGGGATACTGACTCAAAAATCAAAGTGGGTTTTATCAAAAGGTTCCTCATCAGCACCCTGGCCTCTGCATGCCGTGCAATTGCACATTCAACACACACACACACACACACACACACACACACACACACACACACGATAAACGTTTTTGAAAAGTGCAGCTGAGAGCTGACTCAGAGGTTCAGTTTCTGAACCCACTGCCATCATCCCCACCTCTGCTCTTCCCAGACTCTAATCTCAGATCCCAGCAAGAATGAACCTGCTGGCTCTAAGCCAGTTAAAATGTCAGCTTAGAGTTTCTTTAGAGACTAGGGGAGAGTTCGCCCTCCACTTTTCTTGGTTGGAGCTGATACGGGGGCGTTAGTGGACCGTATGTGCAGCTTCTATGACGGTCTCAGCCACACTCCTAATTAATCCCCTGGAATCCTGGGCACTTTTCCTCCTGTCCTCAGCTCAGATGAAGGTGTGTTAATGATTCTTTGCCTCCGAGTTCCCAAATGAGCCCCATACCCTCCACTACTGCTGCTATAATGTTACCGGAATGGGCCCATTTCCTTTGATCTCCTAGGGTTCTTAAACCCAACAGTTGTGTGTCCGAACATCAATAGAAATGGACTTTCAAGCTTCCTCTTTCATTATCTTTCTCGAAGATTAAAAAAAAAAAAGCAAAAAAGGGGAGGAAATGTCCTAAGTTTTGTAGATGAGGTAATTTTTTTTTCAGTAATTTCTTTATCAGATGTCATCAGATCAACAAAGCTGTTTGTTAATACAGACCCACTCGTACCTCCCCATTTTAAAGATGACTTCTCTTTATTTTGGGGGAGAGGATGAAATAGGGTCTCATGTACCCAGAATGGCCACAAATTCCCTGTGTAACTGAAGATGACCTTGAACTCCTGATCCTCCTGTCTCTGTCTCAAGAATGCTATAATAACAGGTATGCACAGCCATGCCTGCTTATAAAGGTGGCTTAGTCCTAAAAATGAACTATATCTCAAGCCGTTCTATGTACATGACAGTCCTATGAATGTGTGTGTGCGCAGGCATGTGTGTGTGTGTGTGTGTGTGTGTGTGTGTGTGTGTGTGTGTGTGTGTACATGCGTGTATGCGCACATTCCTGCCTTACCCATGTTGTGGGTGAGGAGTGGTATCTCCGGTTACAAGCTTTGGAAATCTTGAGGGGCCTGAGCACTCTGTGGATCAAGGATGAGACTCAACCTTTCCAGGGATCTAACCTATTTTTCCAAAAGGAACTTTCTGTTCTTGGCAGTGTGAGGAGGGCCGACTTCTAGATTAGGATAATTAAATATCTGACCCGTGACTCCTCAAATGCCTGTGGCTTCGTAGGCTTTGATGTGGGCAGCTTACTGTAGGATGGAAAAGTACAGCTTCTTCCCAAGGCCCTCGGCACTGGAGATGAGGCCGGGCTAGCAGGGTCTTGAAAACAAGCCGACAGAGACCCTAGGCAGAGAGGGGGACGGGTGGGGGGATGGGAGCCAGCATGAGTCCTGCCCGCCCAGCGTCTCTTGGCTGGCGCACAGATCATAGAGTCTGGAGCTCCCACCAAGCTCCACAGTCTTATCTTGATTCTTCCAGACTCACACTATACATTCACGGCCCCTTCCCACCTCCTCTGTGGGCTCCCTCTAATCGCATGGACTTTATACAGGACCACTCTCCCTGCCTAGAGAGGGGTTTCCCCCTCCTCCTCTGTATTTAGCCCCTGATCATTCGTCTGCTCCATTGCGTAGTCGGGTAGGATTACCTGAGCTGCAGCAATAGCCCTTGCTAGCTCGATGCCTCACCCCACAAGTCTCTTTTTTTGCTACTCTATCCTTCACAAGACTTTGCCTTCCTCAAACCAGGGAAATAGCATAGAGGTATGTGCTGGTCAAGCCTACAAGAGGCTTACCTCATTTCTGTCACACTCCCATCGGCTAAGACTGGGTGCTGTATCCTGATGCGATGTTTAAACGACCTATCACTGTCCACTCCTTGGGACGAGGTCAGACAGAGGTGGCCCCTACTGCTACCACAGGCTCTGCTCCTGGATGCACTGTGTCTACGCAGGAAGCCAGGTGTTTACACAGCCATCCTTTATGTAGTGAATCCTGTGCCGTGCCCCATGAAGTGCCTCTGACTAGCTAAGCCAAGATCATATAATTTTGCCTGCGCTGCAAAGCGATCTGGCAAAGCATTTAAGACCACTGAAGGGGAAAAGAGCCCAAATATAACGCATGTTGTCAAAGGTTGTGTGTGACTTAAAAGGAGCGATTGTCCCTGGAGGAAGTTGCTGGTCTGTTAAGAGACTGGGTAAGATTTAGGATGACGTTAAGGGAACAAGAAGGGACTACACTGGGATTCCTGGAGTTGATGCCAAGTGTGTTAAAAGAGTGGTACGATTTGTTATTCTTTTCAAAGTTTGACGAAAACCATAGGATTATGAAACTCAAGATGATAAAAATACACTCTTTTTTTTTTTGCTTTTGGTCAGACTTTAAATATAAATTCTCCAACACTTTGTTTTGTTTTTTTGTTTTGTTTTGTTTTACAAGTTTGCTTTGTTTTCCCCTTGAATTCATTTAGGAAAAAAAATCCGACAGCAATAGGAACTCCGCACAGCAGATGGTGGGGTGGGGAGTTTCGGATAAGTACTGCCCACCTCCTGCCTCCCAGGCATGTAGCCCAGCTGCTTCTGCCAGAACTGGGGGCCTCTGTTTCTATTGGGCAAGACAATGGTCTGAACGAGGCCCCTTGGTTGTTAGTGGGGTGCTGTGAGCTGGGAACCCAGCAGCATGAAGCTTTCTCTTCTTTCTGCCTGGCAGGATATACGTTCAGGAATGCCTCTAATGCTGTCAGCCCCGGGCATCTTCCAACGATGCTCAGTTAGGCGCAGGGGGGCGCGGGCGGGGGGGGGCGGGTAATACTGTGTGCACCATACTGACAAAGCACTGGCATCTTTACCAGTCTACAGGAGACAGAGGATGCTGCCTAGCGAGCTTTGTTAGCATTCAGGCTCGGGGTAATGTCGGGGTGGGGGGTCCTAAGTCCAGCAGACTTGAATTGGGCTACAGGATGCTGTCTCCAAGTTACCCCCTCCAGATGTCTGCAGAGAGAGAGAGAGCGGGTCCTGCTGAAGTACACCGAAGGTGAAGTGGTGGGGAGGGGTGGAGAGCAACAGGAATTAATGATCCAAGTCTGCAGAGTTTTGTCATAAGGTCACGAGGCTTCGGGAGGGCAGGGAATGGAACAAAGTATTGACGTCATTCTCCCAACCGTTCTTCCTTCGGTCTTTCACGATGCTTCTCGGAGATGCCTAAATGTTCCAGTCTGTCTTTTCTCCCGTGTCATTTAGGATAGACTAGTGATGCTGTGGTAATAAATGCTTCCTCAAGTCGGAACGGCCCGACATAACAACACCCATACTTTCCCATTTATTTCACACGGCCCTCAAAGGAACGGCAGGTGCCGTGTAGCCACTTTCCCAAATCAAAACATTCTTAGAGAGAGGAAGGTAACTTATAAGATTAAGGACACTAATAAAACTTACAGGCCCCCAGTGGGTTAGAAGGTCATGAGATTCACTGGGCTCCGCCCCAAAGTTCCATAAACAGTAGACATTTTCTTTGGAGAAGCTGTCTGCAAGTCAGGCAGGAAGCTCTGGGGTCACAGCTTTCGTGGGTCGTTGCCCATGCTGGGCAAGTCCTTTTGGTGACGCGCTGCCTTTGAGTCACCTCTGCTTCTGTAAGTCATCTCAATAACTTGTCAGCCCAGTAAGCCAGACTCAAGTAGAATTACATTTTAGGATCATCTTTAGTGCCCTATCTGCAATGAAGAGGAATGTATTCACGCCTCCCCAGGAAAGTTCAAAACAGCACCTTCTGCTAGAGTAAAAAGAGCCAATGTGGTCACGAAGGCAACCAGTCAACACACCAAGGGAAAGAGAGCCCTGAAGGCTCTCCCACTGCAATCTAATGCTCCAGAAAGGAGCGGAACTTCTTGGGGTAGCTGACATGAACTAGCTGCTGGGTCCCCAGTAACAAAGGAACTGGGAAATAGAGTCCTATATGCAGGCAAAAATCTAGAAATGTTGAAACCATAACCCAGAGTTTTCCATTGTCTTCAGTACTTTATGAGGTCTTGTTTGATGAAAGAGTTTAACCAGAGGTCCTGAGTTCAATTCCCAGCAACCACATGGTGCCTCACAACCATCTGTAATGGGATCCGATGCCCTCTTCTGGTGTGTGTCTGAAGACAGCAACAGTGTACTTACATACATAAAATAAATAAATCTTTTTTTTTAAAAAAAGTAAACATTCTCAAAAAAAGAAAAAAAGAAAGAGTTTAAAGGAGGGGTCCTTTGGGGGTGTAGGAGGATCTCTTGTCTTCACCCCTAATCGTTAGTGGACGAGGACATCCTTAGGTTTTCCAGAGCTAAGCCTCTCCAGATGAAATGCGGTTAAGAATGGCACAGAGCTCCTGATACAGGTCAGTGTGTCGTTTGGTGGTCTTTCCGTTCTCTTTTTTCTCTATGGAAAATTGTATTTTCCAGAGGTGGCCCCATAATAACTTCCATCCCACAGTGGGGCCCATGTCCCTTCTCTTAGGTTTGGGTTGTTCTTCAACAATAAAAAAAAAAAAACAAAGGAAATGTCCCTTACATGTTGACCTGAGAATTTAACCATCCTGGCCTTTGCATACAACAGCAAAAAGGCAGAAGGTTGTGGCAGTTCAAATGGAGCTGAGAAAGAGAGGCAGAGGCCATTCTGCAGGAAGCCAGGGACAGCAGAACCCTAAGAAGTAAATAATGAGGCACCACAATGAACAGGAATATTTGTTGGCTGGTCACCAAGAGAAGGCGTCTCCCAAGGCAATGTGATGGTTCCCTGTGATAGTTTCAGAGTCAGGACAGGAGTACAAAGAGAGGCCAGCAAACCATAAGTCTCAATAATTAAAAGCAATAAATCAAATCCACACGCTCTTAAACACATTCCATTCATTTGTCGTGACATATCTAACTTCAAAACAACCAGGAAGTTCCAATCGATCGGCCCTTGGACTCTTCTTTGTCATTCTTTGCTGGGAGATGCTGACATATGACAATCAGTTCCATGGACCCATCACTTCGCATCCCAACCCTGCCTTGGTATCCTTGCTTGTAAGGATAAAGCTTGTAAGACAAAGCTCCAACTGCTGACTGATGAACAGGAAGAGTGAGGATTATGCTTGGCATGTAGCAACTACTCAATAAACAGGGATAGTAATAATAGGACTTTGGCTTTAAATATTTCAAGTGCTATCATGCGAACGAAGACTTTGATCTCCTTCATGTAGCTCCAGGGTGTATAATTAAGACCAGTGGTTAGAAGTTACAGGAAAAGCAGATTTTTTGGTTCAACCTGGGAAGATTGTTTTGTAACGGACATGTGCAGGGGTAGGATGGGGGATGGGGGGGTGGGGATATGTATAGAAAAACTTTGGAGCAGCAATGGAGAGTGTGGTTCTCAATCTGTGTGTCACAACCCCCTTGGGGTCACTTATCAGATATTTACATGACTATCCATAACTAGCACTACAGTTATGGATAACAAAGAAAACATTTTATAGTTGGGGTCATTACAACATGAGGAACTGCATTAGAGGGGCTCGGCACTAAGGTTGAGAACCATTGCTGGAGAGGAAGTTCATTCATTGGGTGAGAGCCAGATTAGGAAGCTTTAAAAGTTAATTTCTAGGTCTGGAGAGATGGCTCAGTGGTTGGGAACTCTTCCTGAGGACCTCCAGTTCCAAAAGATACAATGCCCTCTTCTGGCCTCCATAGGCACTGTATGTATGGTGGTATACAAACATGGAAAAATGCCCATGCACATTAAATAAAAATAAATAAAAAATATTAAGGTTTACTTTTTATTGGGTCCACATGAAACTATCTTTGATGTTGGGTTTAAATTTGTGTTTTATCCAATAGTGTGTCTTTGGGATGCAAGTACCACACTATTCTACACCTTCAGTGGTGTTCAGGAATTGTGTGCCCACAATTAACCCTATATCATGAGTTAGGTAGAAGACTGGACAATCTTAAAAGAATCAATCTGCTATCCTGAGCTGTCAGAACATGTGGGGCATTTCTAACTGAAGTTAGTAAAATCTAGGGAGGGAGGAGAAGGGGAAGGAATAGAGAGGCAGAGGGGGAGGAGAGGCAAGATAAAGGTAAGAATGTATCGGAAGGATGCTGAGGGATATCATTGAATGGAAAGAGAATCCCATTGAGACGCCCATTGAGTAGCCCATCAGGACCAGGAAGCAGACAGGACTCTGGCCACCTGAAATTGGGAACTATGACATTACTTACTCCATCTTCTCTGAGCTTTTCTACCATGGCTCTACCCTTCCTTCTCTTTCCCAATTGACTTTATTCATGTGAGAGAGACCATGTGGAGCCCAACTATCTTGTCTCCACAGATTGATGTCATCAGCCAGCCTACCTTGTCTCCATAGAGTGTCATCATCTTGCTTCTGCAACAGACATCCTGGCACTCTTTCTAGTGTTAGAATCGGACGGTTCTCAGCA